>CM031235.1:737906383-739349253 GCA_018340775.1 Taxus wallichiana var. yunnanensis | reverse complement strand
GACATGAGCACTTGGGCACTTCTCCTATCTAGGAGCTAGTGTCCGAGGTCATAATAAGATAAATCATTCAAGTTTTGATAGATCTCTAATATGTGTAAAGGCTAGTAAAGTGTACAAGATAAAACAACCAAAATGCCAAAAGGAGTTATCAATCATTAGTTTTCTTGCTTAGGAATCATGTATGCATTAGTATACTTTAGGGTCTAGAAATGTACCCAAGTGCATAGATTTTGTGTCTACATTTTCCCCCACTTTATGTTGTTGAGTGAATACTTGATAACATAAAGTAGATAGAAGATGCATACCTTGTAAACCAAAGAGAAGTGTAGCCGATAGTGTGCCCTGAGTGGACAAGTAGCCATATGAAGTGTGAAGTGATCCTAATTTGGAGCATGGTAACTATGAAAGGGAGGTAGACCATAGGGGTGAAGTGTATGTGTAGTAATGTATTGTTAGAGCTTGTACTTTTGATGTGAGTTGCTTCTTATAAGGATAAACCTGTAAAAGAAGAGCAAAAGAGTAGTCAAAGTCTCATATGTGAGAATCAAAGTAGTGTATGTATAGGTAAGTAAAAAGTGTGTAAAAGTAGTAGCTAAGGAAAGAGTGCACCTGATGTATAAGAGAGTATATGATAGAAATTTGTCCTATTTGTTTTGGAGATGTTTTTGGATTTGAGTGTCTTGTTGCCAAAGGTGAGGTTTTTTGGTGATCTCACGCCAAGAGTGAGATTTTGGGGATTCTCATGCCAAGGACAAGTTTTTTGGGTGATCTCACACCAAGAGAGATTTTTTTGGGTGATCTCATACCAAGAGAATTGTGTTGGGAGAGAGGCTTCTTTTTCTCTCCTTCCATGACGCTTATCGAATGATAAATGTCGTTATAGATTGGCACATCTCGATTTATGACCGCATTGTAGGCAATTGAATGAATTATGTAATTAAAGTCAAGTGTGTGATACTATATATTTGTATTGTAAACTACCGTAAACCTGTGTTGGCGAGAAACTATCTAATTTTTCCCCAAGACACTAGCGCCCACGTGAGACACAAGTGCCCGCCGTTCCTATCTACTACTAGGCGATAGTGTATTCTTTTTGTGTCTCGTGATCCAAGTATGATTTTGGACAACTCTACGACTGTGTAATTTTGTCAATTTTGTACTATGATGTCATGTTATGGAGCTCGAGCTACTATGAGGGTGATTTGTTCACCCAATAGATGCCCCCTCGTTTGGGGTGCATGTGACAAATATAGGGGAGGCAGCCCCAATGAGAGGACCTAAACCGATATGCACATCTAAGATTATATAACTACGGGGAGGTAGGGGATGTGCATGGTAAAAACTAAGGCACATGCAAAAATGTGGGCTAGAAGTAAGTGTTAGTGTAAAGAGCTAGCATGCAATAGAATACAATGTAATAAACAACTATGAAGATAAGAGGTACCACGAAAGTTGGGTTACATATATGGGTCATCGCTCATAATGTCCAAGACAATCAAGACCAAAGTGGCCATAAGAAAACAATGATCACACATGACATAGGGCATAACCCACAAACAATAAAAAATAATAGCAATCAAGAAGTGACAGATGACCATAGTCAGATAGTATCCTCGTAAGGTAAATGTTACACATGTAGCACTGTTACCATTTTATAAAGATAAGTAGTATGTCAAAGCATGTATAGATCAACAAAAATAAGTGATAGTGACGAAAATTAGTAAATATTGTAACAATAGGACTTGTGATGTGTGGAGTATGAGAGTAGCAAAGGTAGATGCCCCTAGGATCCTTAGTCGGGACTGGTAAAGAGCAGTGTCAAACATCATGCATCGTGTAAGAATATATGAAAGTCTTCATTCACCTCAAGAGACCACATGAACATGCATGTGTGTATATAAAAATATAATGACATACTAAGTATCTAACTAACATAGGAAACAAAGTGTAACATGTAAATAGTATAAGCTAACAAGAGAAACAACCAAGATGTGTAGATGTTGTGTGAAAGTGATGGTGTGTTGCGATATGCAAGATGTGCAAATGAGAGGGGTTGCGTTTCCCCCTAGTAGATGTGCATCAGATGAGGTTCATTGTAGGATTTCTCCCTCAACAGTCAAGTATGAACAATAGAACAAGAGTGCATCATCGGTGGCAAAGGTATTGTATTTGATTGAGATTAGATGCTTGGAAAGATTTACCATGAAGCACTGAGAGTGACGTGCAGAGATAAGCTATGAGTAGATGATATATATAACCAAGAGTGGTGGAGGGGGGAGAAAGTGTGATGCCCCCAAGTGTGTGAAGAAGGTTCATTTAATTCCCTCAACATTCATGTATGAACATTGAGAACATGAGTGCGTCATCGGGTGACAAAGGTATTCAGATACGATTGATAGAGTATGTAGTAGTAACCTTGTGTTGTATAGGTATAAAGAAGTAATGGTATAGGAAGTAAGTGAGGAGGGGGAAGTTTAATTCCCCAAATGTGTATATTAGGAAATGCTGGAAAATAAATGTGATCATTGTGAGAAAGAATAGCCAGAGTATGTATAGTGAACAAAAGGATGTGTACCATATGTATAAAGTAGTATGTGTATCGTGAATATAAGGATCTATACGTAAGAATGAGGAGCAAAGCGTGTATGGAAATTAAAGGTAAGTCATAAGCATAAATAGATGTAGTAAAGTGCACTCATAATGTAGATAAGAGAAAGTGCTGCTAGAAAGATTAACATGAAGTCCAAAGATAAAGGAAGGTATAGGTGTGTATATGAGTAGTATGGATAGGTAATGTTGATTAGAATTTGCAATTATGGGGGAAGGTTTGATGCCCTCCAAGTGAGTGAGTGATGTAGAAATATATGATGATGCGAGAGATACCATGTCATGCATCGTAAGCATTTCATGGGTCCCAATCATCGACTTAGGCATTATCAACATTGAAAGGAGGAATTATACATTTAAATATAGAGAGGTTACTAAGGGATTTGAGCTTTTGGTGAGGGAATTGGTTGTTCTTCATTTTATGGTTTGGCTTTAGATAGGAATTTTTGTGACTCTTGCGCTTCTAAAGAAGGAACAAGAGTGACTTCTATGTGATGCTCGTTAAACATAAAGGGATCATATTTGGGGATCCATTAGGGTTTGGTAAATAGAGATGAATGTGTGGAGGAATGTTGTGTAGAAATGAAATAAAGTTGTGATTCTTAGTTGCTCGATTCTTTGTTCTAAATCATATCAATCATTGTCATGATGTCCATTAATTCTATGATAATACAAAATGATGACCTTTGTATTTTATAAGTAGATAAGGAGGGTAGTAATGAGTAAGTTGGCAAGGTGATTAATTGGTGATTGAGGAGCTCAAAGAGAATATCATGTTTCCTAAAATTTCGATCAAACTTGAGAGGTTCTTGTTGTGGTAAGACCTCGACCTTGCTTGTATGAGCACATGTAGTAGACATGGGATCGGGATGAGGTGTAGAAGAAGAACTAGCATGGGCATGAGAAGCATCCTTGAGATGTTGGATTTCAACCATGATGGATGTATTCATGGTTTCCATAGCTTGAAATTTATCTTAAAAGAAAAGGTGTAAAGCTTAAATTGACTCAAAAAGGGATTGCTCACTTGTGTTATCAGGGGGGTTGGAGATATGATTAAAAATTGTACTTACTTATGGAGGTGGCGCATCGCAAGGGAGGTACATTGTATGTATGGATTTTTTAGAACATCTTTACAAACCGAATGCTTTTACAGTAATTGATATAAGGATAATTGAGGAACTTTAGAGGCCATTACATGAAAGTAAAGGTAATTTGTGAAATAAGAGCCCTAGAAAGTGATCTAGAGGATAGGTCCAAGGATGAAACACTAGGAATAACTATGCAGATCAGATGTATGATAGATAATAGATGGAAATATGAACCCTAATGCAACTAGGACTTGGGATTAGGAAAAGATAAATCCAAAAAAATAGGCAAAATAAGGATCCAAATGGTTAATCGCGAGTTGGGGTTCACCAAATGATTTAATCTAAATTGAATTAAACCTTATTTCAGAGTAACTTATTGTAAAAAATGATATTCAAGTGATTACATACAATAATGTGCAATTATTAAGCATTCAATAATGTAAAAACCTAAGCAAGTGAATGGAAGAAGAAGACTTAATTGATTCTGTGTGATCCATTAGTGATAAGGATTGTGTATCTATTAGAATAGGCTAGGAACAACATCATAATGGTTTGATAAAGATTCAGAATTACAGAAATATGTAGAACAGAAGTGCCCACAGGAGGATAGGAGCATCCCAGGTGCTAATGACCGATATTGGCACTAGTGTCTGCTTAGAAGCTCAGGTTCTAACTTTTTCTGGGTTGGAAGGTCTTCGCTCTAATATTCTCTTTGTCACTCCGACTTCGATGTTAGGGTTCCGATCAAACCTATAACCTGCAAAATAGATGATTACCTGCACATATCCACAAACCACATCAAATATAATAAAAAATATGTAGAATGTTTGGACTAACCCCGACATTCACTCAAAGAGTGAACTTAGGGCTAAGAGTTGCACTACATCTCATACTCCGTGTAGTTATTTGTGCTTGTGTGTGTAATGATGCCCTAGGTTCCCCTTGTGCAAGTTGCACGATGATAGCATTAGATATAGATTGTACTGAGTATGCATAATGTGTGTAATGGAATAGAATGAACTCCCCTCCTATGCTTTGTATGCAGATCAATACAACCGATGCAGAGAATCTCTCCTTGGGACAAATTTTGGGTTTTCAATTCAATTTTTGGTTTTGCAAAGTGTGTTAGGATATCTAAAGGTCATAAGAGTTCATAATATGTTGCTTAAGTTGAGTCTAGATTTCAAAAAAATAAAGTAATGAACTTTCCTCCAAAAGTAGTGATTTGAAATTTGAATTAACTTAAGTCATTCTTGGCTTGTCAAGGAGTGTTAGTGATTCTAGAATGATTTGAAGGTCTTGTTAATAGTGGTCATGTTAATTAAGACTCCTAAAGTATGTAAAAGGAGCAAATAATTATTCCAAGGTTAAAAATGTCTTAAACCATGGGTTTTGAGTCATGACATGTGGAGAAAAGTTAGTTAGGGTTTGATATAACATGTATATGTGAAGAAAATCTCACTTGAGGGAGTTAGTTACTTGGTAGAAAAAAATTGGCTGGAGGAAAAGAGCGTGAGGAAGACAATTTTGTAATGTAACACATCTAAGAATGAAGACTCTGTTTTGTATATGAAGAAAGATTGCAGTCTTGATGAGTGATATCCTAAATGTGAATGAATATAATCAAGGAATGTTGTGTAACTCATGATGGATTGATCTTTGAATTATTGGTAAGGTGATAAGCATTGATTCTTAATGACTTTGAATGCATGTATTGCAATTTTGTATTTGAAGTTGTTTAATATGCATTAAGGATTTTGTCACAGTATGTGTTTCTTCAAGAAAGGGGTTACTTGTTATTTTTGCAAGTTACTTGAACCATACTCATGATTTCTCTCTATTAGGGTGGATGGCATATCAAGGGAAAGGTGTGAATGCATTTAAGAGGATTTTAGCCATTATTGAAGTTGAGTAAATTTTAAAATTAAGTCACTGTGAAACACAATTTAGGAAAGGTATCTTTGAATTCTTCCTTGAAATTTTGTTTCTATATCATTGATTGATTTCTCAAATAGGAAGGCAAGGTTATTACAAACCTCTGAGAAAAGTTTTGGTCTTTAAAAATAAGTTTTGAGAATTTTGTGAAGTGAAGGAGGCCTCTCGGGTAACAGTGAAACCCCTACTCAGGGTTTGTTGATAAATAAATATTAAAGTCTTATATGCATTTAATAAATCTTGAGGGTGGATATAATGGTGGATACAAACTATATAATCCTCTTGTAAATTTATAAAGAGCTAAAGGATCATAAAAATTCTTCCTTTGTATGACAGTAGGGTGGTAAACCTGTAGAGGGCAATTTTTGAGAGCCTAACTATAAACATACTGAGAAAGAGTGTCTTATGAAGGAAGTTATACTTGGAAAAGTTTATGGACATTTCTAGAGGACCAATGGAGGATTAAGAATGTGATTTGGAATGAAGGGACATCATTATGTTTGTCTCCTTTCATGACAATCTTGCAGATCTACATGTAGGTGTCAATTCAAGGTTTAAGTGCAAAAATTGAGTGATTGGTTAAAATTCATCCCTAAGGCATTAGGAGATAAAATTTGGAAGAGATAATTTCAAAAGCCTCATCAAGATCCAAGAAAAGGTTCTCATTGATAAGTTTTAATGGATGGGAAATTTGACCGAGCAAGGACAAACTATGGGTGACAGTGTAAACCTACTTTGCAAGAAAGATTCTAGGAAGGATTAAACAGTAAAGTCTAAATCTATACCTTTGAGAAAATCATCTATTTGGGACCAAAATCTAGAGACAAGAAGAATTAATCCATGATAATTTATCAGTTATTAGTAAATCATGATAATTTGGAAGGACAATGGTAAGGGTTCCATCATATCAGAGCTAGGGTTTGCAAATTGAGTCCCTAAATCATCTTATTTTACTCTAAAATTTTCAAGATATCTTTCCAGGGAATATAGAAGGAGATTATGCAAAAATATTGAGGGTCTAAGGGCTCAAATTTCCTATTTTGATGACAGTTTGGGGAAGAAGTGACTAGACACAGTCAAAGGCTAATGTGGAAGGGTGGTTTGTTAAGGAAGTGACATTTCCCTCTAGAATTAAAACCTAAGATTTTGCATGCTTGAAGAACTTGATAATGGGTACTCATAATGACTGATTTTGTTTCTTGAAAGGGTGTGCACTATAATTTAGATGAGTTGTAAGACTGCCGCCTGTGGCTAGTAGTTTTACTAGAGCAAAAATAACAAGTGAAATATAAGGAGGTACACTAAGAATTGGAGCTTGAGATTTTGGGAGCATGTTAGGATAGTTGAAATTGAACTATTGAAGCTTTGAAAACTCTTAGGGTAGCCATGGAAATGTAAATTCATATTTGGAGTAAAGTACATGCCCTTAAGAAGCCAAAAATGGTAGTTTTGTGAGAAAAAGATGAATGTGAAGATTTTGGTTGACTAGAGCAAGTGTGATAATTGAAATTGCATGGTGTGGACCTAATACACATGATGAAATGATTTCATGAGATATTTTGGGCATTTAGTCCGAAAAATTATATGTTTTATGAATGTTTCTTGACTTAAGAAAGTGAACTAAATTGCAAGTTTTGACAAGTTGGCGTTATTTTATTGATTCTAACAAAGTGTTTGAGTTAAGTTTGATGATGATTTGCATCAAAAACCCCTTTCCCTTATATGAATGTGCTAGATGTATCCTTTGAAGTGATATTGTGCCTTTTTCAAGCTTAGGTGATGATAGATAATAATTATAATGCTTGGCCCCCTTATTTAGAAGAAGTAACTAACTATATATATGATTCCCTTGTTTGAATTTCATAATTGACAACTGAAAGGCTGACCCAAAGTTTTAAAATGTGACCAAAAGGTGAAAAGGACCCAAAAGAGTAAGAAGAAGATAAAGAAGGGCATGAGCGCCGATGAGGGATAGGAGCCCCTGGGAGCATCTATCCTAGCTGGGCATTAGTGTCTGAGGTCATCAAAAGATAAATCAGTCAAGTGCCAATAGATCTATAAGATGTGTAAAGCTAGTAAAGTGTAAGAGATAAAGAAATCAAAATGCTAAAAGGAGTTGTCAACCACTAGTTCTCTTTCTTAGGAATCATGTATACATTAGTATGCTTTGGAACCTAGAAATGTACCCAAGTGCATAGATTTTGTGTCTACAAATACTAAGGTTTCACCATATAGACACCCACATCATCATGAGAGGAAAAAATCATGGAGATATGTTAGGACACACGAGGGAAACAATCTATATGGATATATAGGGAATTGGAGGAGCAATCATTATGATTATACTTGACATCAATGGAGAAATAATTATATGACATGGAATCATAAGAATCATTATTATAGATATGCATGGATGTCGAGGAGGAACAAATATGGACATAGAGAGAATCATAGGAGTGCAATGGAATATGGAATCAGGTTTGGAGAAGTATCACCCACTAATGATTTTTCTCACATAACTTTGGTCTACTTTCTAAAAAACAAAAGAAAACAAGAGTGAAGTCTTTGAGTAATGCAAAAATTTCAAGGCCCTTATAAAGAATCTTTCTGAGTGTAAAATACAATGTCTTATAACTAATAATGGAGGAGAATATATTAAGAATCAGATGATTATTATTTATGAGGAAGGTGACATTCAACTAGAACACATCAAGCGCCCTACATCCCTTAACAAAACGATGTAGCCAAATGTAAAAATAACACACTCAAGGAAATGGTTAATTATATGCCACATTTTAAAGACCCACCTCCTTAGTTTTGGGTAGAATCTATTATATGTACAAACTAAATTCAAATTTACACTCCCACTCAATATATCTTGATATGACATTGGAAGAAAAATGGTTTGGTGATAAGCCTAATGCTTTTGAATTCAAGGTTTATGGATGTAATGTGTGGCCACATATCCTATATGACAAGTGAAAAGTAATGGAAAGGAAGGGTCTTTCTTGTATCTTTATTTGTCACTGTGAAGGCATATAATATTTTAGTTATAGGAACCAACAAGATTATTTTTCAAAGCATGATGTAGTGTTTAATGAATAGTGTCAAGTTTACGGGCCATCACTTACTCCTCCTCCATTGTCTTATGTCAATCCAAACATAACTTTTGAACATTCTTATGATGAACATGATTATTTTGAGGACTCCCATTTATTGAGTTCTTATAATTTAAATGATGAGCCATAGGGAGAATAACCTATACCTCCACCTCTGGTGCCAAAGGAAACTTTGAATGCACCAACTCAACTTGCACATCCTCAACCAAAATGGGTCTACATTGTATGCATTGAGGTTGGTGACTTTGTAGGAGATCCTAAAGATCCGAGGAGGATGATATCCCAATTTCAATATGGCATTACACATTTTACATACTTGGTAGTAACATAAGATCCCAAAACTTATCAATACACTCATAAACATTCTAGATGACAGACAACTATGGTATAAGAACTTTATTCTTTGAGAAAAAACAACTATTGGGATTGGTTCCACTTTTGAAAGGAAGAAAAATAGTAATGTGTAAGTGGGTGTATTGAACTAAATATGCAACGGATGGGTCCATTGGTAATTGTAAAGCTCAACTCGTAGTAAAATGTTTTTCATGGGTTGAAGGTGTTAAATACCATGAAATATTTGCTCTAGTTTCAAAAATAAACTCTATTAAGCTAGTACTCTCCTAAGATGTGACATAGGGATGACAAGTCCACTAGATGGATGTTCAAAGTGCCTTCTTGCATGGTGATTTGTAGGAAGAAATCTACATGTCCTAAACTTCCAGATCCATTGATAGTGATAATTGTGGTTATATGTGTCAAAAAAAAATTCCTTTTACGACTTCAAACAAAGATTGGTATAAAAATATCGACATATTTACCAATTATGATTTTACACAATGTTTATCCAACCCTACAATCTAAACAAATAAAGTAAATAGAAATATCCTCACAGTGGTCCCCTATGTTGACAAATTAATTATCAAAATAGCTTCCACATAATAGATTCTTGATTTGAGAGCACATTTGAAGAAGTGTTTTGAGATTACATATTTAGGTTTTATACATTATTTCCCAGGTCTTTAGATTTCATTACATGACAAAGGTAATTTCTTCCATTATTCCAAGTATGCTTATGAAATTCTTTGACACTTCGACATAGAGATCGTAAGTCCACATTGAATCCTATTCAATAGGGGTTCAAGGTTTCCACCACATGCTATACTCCTTCAATTGATGGGTCACTTTATAGGTAGTTGGTTGGAAGTTTATGTATGTGATTCATGCACATCCTAAATTTTTTTTGTTGTGAATTTAGTATCACACTATTTTAGTATGTACAAGCCATTTGTAATCTCAAAAATGCATTCTTTGGTATCTTCACAATACTACTAACTATGGGATTAAGTTAGTCAAGTGTCACAACCTTAATTAATGGTTACACTTTAATGGGGATAATAGTAAATGATGACGCTCCTTTTGAACCAACAATTATATGATTTCCATATTATTATTAGGTACGGGAAGTGGGTGATTACAAGTCAACCACAAGATATATTAACATCTTAGGGCATGTCTCGTGACTTTTCATGTAAAATATAAACCACCATTGTTTCACTTACTATAGAAGAAGATTATAATAGACTTGTGGTTGTAAGACACAAGTTAGTGTGGATATGATGCATGCTTTATGAATTTGGGTTTCTATTGTCCCTACCCACGACTCTTTGGTGTGATAATAATGGTGGCATCGACATATCTTGCAACCTAGTGGAACACAAACACACATAACACTTTGAGATACACATGTATTATATTTGACAATCGATCGAAGAACAAAGTTGTTGACCTTCAATATTATTGAACATATGATCATGTTTCAAACATCTCCACAAATCCCTTACTTGAGGCCCACTTTTTTTAGCTCAAAGAATGTTTGGGAGTGAAGGAAGGTGTCATCAAGTGGGGATAGTTTAATGTTCTTCCATCTTTCCCTTCATTGAAGTACATATTAAGGGCGCATGTTAGTGTATTTAATTAGATCTACGTTATTACATGTGATTAAGATGCACTTGTAGTATTAATTATAATTTAATATGTGGATAATTCACCCATTTTGGTGCATACTTAACCACATCCTTTGATAGGAAATAATATCAAACAAGATATTAACTTGATTCAATTCACTATTAATAGAAAATAAAAGTTTTTTGCAAGTTAACTATTCTCCAACCCTAATAATAACATCTACTTATTTTTATAAAAGCACAAAGAGCTAGTGTTAGTGATATTGTGGAAGAGAGTTATTCTTAGTCTAGTAAATTCAAGTCAAAGCTTCTTTATAGCATTTTGGTAGTCATGTTATCCTTGGTAAATATGTGTTATGTCTTTCCTTTAAGCTTTTATTGATTAATCATGTGTGCATGCTCGTGGGTGTTTGTTTTATGGTTGTTTATGTTATATTCTAGAGAGTAATTTATACTCTAATATTTTCTTGAGTAGTGTGTCAAGAAAGTGGCGAGATTTCATAAGTGAGTCAACATTTACTTAGCCAAATAATTCCATCATATATCATTTTAGCTCGAGCCCAACCTTTTGTTAATTAGTTACAATGTGGTTGTTCATCTCAAACACAAACTCAAACTTGTGGAGTACGATGAGGCTAAAGGAGCTCAAATATGCACCCTTCTTCACTAGCTCAAGGTCAACGACATAGGTTCAAAAGAAATTTTCAAATAATCATGGGTTGACTAAGCCAAATAGCATATTAAATCCATTAAAGTATTCCATTGATGGATCATACGAGACTCTAATGCCTTTCTAGACCATAATAAATTATTTGTAGTAAGCGTTTCAAGTGTTGGAGGATTCTAAAATGAATGAGTTCAAGCATTGCAGAATGCCTTGACATCATCCACACAAGCTCAACCCTTATGCTCAAAGGTGTTGATACACCACTTCCCTTAAGGATATCCAATAAACAATGCATCAAATGGATAATGCTAACGTTCATGGATTTCATGGTTTTATTTATGAATTTTATAAATTTACTTGGCATTTTGTTGGGCCACACTTGTTTCACAATGTAACGAGGTTCGCAAGCCAATTCATTAGGAAATATCATCACCTAAAGAATAGGTTTATTCTTAAAATTTTAGATCCATATCTTAATCGGGTTGACATCCCATCACCTTTTTTAATATATCCTACCATATTCTATCCAAAGCCTCGCACTTTAATTACAACACATTTTTATGTAATTGTTAGACTTGAGCAATGGGTTTTATTAAAAGAAGACACCTTATAAATAAAATTATTTCTATTTAGGAAGGCATGGTGTGGGATCAACCCTATAGATAACATATTTTATTTCTCAAAGTAGATTTTGAGAAAGTTGGCAACCACACAAAAATGAGCATTTATTTTAGTTATGTTGAAAGATTTGAGGTTTGTGTATTTCTTTCTCTTCATTGTTGGAATGATTTTGATGATCCTCAACTTATTTAGCTATGAAATGCCACAAGTTTAAGATTTTTTTCTCTTTTGCTCAATCATACAAGGTTTTCCTCTCACCCACACTTTATTTGTGCTAACCATGGAGGCTTTGGCTATCATTTAGCCCATGTATCTAAGCAAATTCTTACCAGGCATCACTCTCCCGACAAGATGAATCAAATTCTTAGAGGTGATTTTACCGATGTTTATTTTCTCACCTTATCAAAGATTCAAGCTTCATTATATAAATGTTTGTATTGCACCTTCAGAAACCAAAGGGTTTGAATTTGCATTGACACAAAACTCAATGTTATTTGGTAGAGTAAGATGTTGATGCTCAATTGACTTGAAAATACTAAATCAAAGTGGATTGGAAAGGGAAAATGTCTAAATTCCTCAACTTTCCTTTTTCCTTTGAAATCTCTTTATCTTCCCTTTAGAAGTACATTTTGTAGTTGGTTGATGATATAATCGTACACTAAATTACCAACCCTATGTTATTGGCTAAAAAGATTTGTATTTGCAGAGTGATTATGTTTGAGATTCATGTCAATTATTTCTCTTGTTGGGATCCATCCATGGCTACTTGTGATAAGATTTTCAAGACACTTTGATACTTTTTATGGGATAATGCAAAGGGGAAACCTAATTTCCATAGAAATGTTTGGGATATATGTTGCCTTCTTCATGATAAAAGAGGTATAGGCATTATTGATGTCCAGATATGTAGACATTGTCTTGTGTACTAATTGAATTATTTAAGCTATCGAGGATCAAAGGCATTGTAAATTCTCATTAGACTTTCCATTTTTGCAAGTTTTCCATATGATAAGAAAATATAAAAGAATATTGGTTTCCATATTTTGATTATTACCATCTCCCTTGGTAAGATTAGAGGCTCATTTGTGGTTCGTAAAAAATGAAAGTCTTTAAGTCGATCAAAACATTTCTCAATCAATCGGAGTGGCAACAATTTTTTTCTTTCAATGACCAAAATATTTTGTGGCATCCCATCATCGCCAACATTAATGATTTAACAAATATAGAAATTTGTAAAACCCTAATTACAGAGTCACAACGTAATGATATAAAGAAAGTATAAATCTGACCTAAGCAATAAGAAATTAAATTTGAAAACCTAAGTGCACAATAAGGGATAAAATACTTAGTTGATTTCGCAATTGATCTTAGATCGTGTCAAACTGGAAAGCTGGTAAATAGGAGGAGGAAATTTTCATTATTGTGCCTAAAAAATTATGTGACTATTGGATCTTTCTGGACTAGGTCAAGGGCACCTGGGCGCATGTGACTTGTTGGTTGGAAACTAAATTTTACAATGTCGCAAGATGTTCGCTAAATGTTGTTATAGTCACTTGTAGGTCGTTGGTTGATCACCGATTTCATCCGAAAGGAAAAGAAAGAGAAAGAGAACATGCAAAACCCCAAAACACATCAAATCCTAAAAAGAAAAATATGCAAATGGGTATTTTGATACTGACCTCGATGGTCACCCGACTGAGTGAACTTACGATCTAAGCATTGCACTACATTTCAAACTCCATGTAGTTTTGCATGTGTGTGTGTAGAATCATGCCCTAGGTTGCTCTTATGGAAGATGCACTAAAAATAACGAGCAATAATTAGATGTAGCCATGTAAGTAGATGTGTGAATGTTAAAATAAACTTACCCTCCTATGCGTGTATGCAGAAAATGTAGTCCTTTGTCCTTGAATGGTAGCTAGATGGATGCTTTGATGCTCTTAAAATGCCTTTGGATGCAACCTTAGGTGATAGTAGTAGATGCTTAGAGTTTGGTCCTTTAATTTGATCACATAACATTGTATTTATATTATTCCCTTGTTTGAATTTCATAATTAACCTCTAAAAGGCCGACCCATAAGAAAAAAATATGCCCAATAACTAGAAGAGGCCCAAAAGAGGCGAGCAAGATACAAAGAGGTTGTGGGCACCGGGGGATGAGGGTGCCTGTGCACCGACATCCTAGCTGGACGTTGGTTTTCAGACTCATAAAAGTTGAAGTATCAAAAGTCATACTGGTAAATAAGGTGTGTAAGGCCAATAAGAAACCAGAAAGAAAGTAAAAAGGCCAAAGATAGTGGTCAATTATTACTTTTCTCGCTTAGGAATCATATAAATGCAAGTATGTGATTAGGACATAGAAATGTACATAAAGTGTGTGATTTAGTGTCTATGTTTGCCCCCACTTTATGTTATTAAGTCAATTCTCGATAACATAAAGTAGATAAGAGATGTATACCTGATAACCATGTTGATCGATGGCGAAAGCATGCCGAGGAGACAAGAAAAAGCATTGAGTGATAAAAATGAAGCATGGAAGTTGGAGAAGAGGAAGTGACCCTAGGGATGAAAGTGTATGTGTATATGTCACGTTGTACCTATTTTCATTTTCGTTTGATGTGTTCAATGACGTGTGTTCAATGCGTGACTTTTGCTTCCCATAAGGACATGACTGTAAAAGAAAAGAGAAAAAGAGTAATCAAATGTGTATATGAAAAATTTGATCCAAATATGTAAAAATTGTGTAAAGTATGTAAAAATGTGAAAAGGAACATGTGCACTTGATCTATGATGAGTGAAGAGGATAAAAAATGATCCTAAAAATGTTGTAGAAATGAAAATGAGATTTTTTTGGGTGATCTCACGCCAAGTGTGAGTTTTTTGGGCAATCTCACACCACGACAAAAGAAGTGTAGGGAGAAAGGTCTAGTGTTATTCTCCATCCTTTGACTGCTTCTAAAAATTCATACACCGCTGTAAATGGTGTGATCCTACCTTATTCAAGTTCGATCCAGTTTGATCCAACATAAATAAAAAATGGAGAAAACATGCATGCTAATTGTTGGAGGATTGTGCTGACTCGAGAGAAAATTACTCGTAGATTCTTTGAGAATTGTGCCGATTTGAGAAAAAGTCAGTAACTTCCCCTTGTCATAGTGCCCAAGGGTCATGAGCACCCAGTGCTAATGTCTGAGAGCGGGCACTAACATGTATGATGTGCTGAGGACCCAAGTTAGATCTCGAGCCCTTTCATTCTTTGAAAATTGTGTTGTTCCTATATTACGCAGGTATGAACTATGACTGTGAACTATTGTATGGGGTGACTGTTTTACCCAATATATGTCCCCCTCATTTAGGGTACATGCGATGTCGCTAGGAGGATGCGGCCCAAAGGAGAGGACTGGATGTTGATGTGAAACTGATGCCCTACAGGGGGGAGAGAATGTGCTTAGTAGAAACCAAGGCACACGTAAACAAAATGGCTAGAAACATGTGTTAGTAAAAACAAGAAAAATACACATAGAAGATAATATGTAAGCTAACAAGCAAGAAGATAATGTAGACCGTGAAAATCGGGTTTCAAATATGGGACATCGCTCAAAATGTCACAAGATAATCATGGTAGAAGTGGCCAAAAGCATACAGTATGCACACAAGACAAAGGGCATCACCCCACAAACAATGGTATATAATAGAAAACAATGAAAAACACTAAAGAAACAAAGAATAAGAAAACCATGGTGATAAATATCTCTTACAATACAAATAATGCACATGAAGCACCCATTAGCTTGTTAGAAAGATAAGAAATATGTCAAAGTGTGTATGATTTGATATAGTAGTGTGATAATATGAATATGAAATAGTATAAAATGAAACAATAACACCTATAGTGTGTACGAAAGTAGATGCCCCTACGAGCCATTGTGGGACCGATAAGATGTTAAATGTCAAGCATCCGTGTTGTGAGTAAGAGATTTGTGTAAAGTATGCATTCACAACTAAAGGCAAGTGAACATGCATGCGTATATGATAAATATAATGGACATACGAAATATTCGTTTAACATAATATTAAAAAAAGTGTAACATGCAAGTATAAGAAAGCAAGAATAATGTGCAACCAAGATATGCAGTATGTTGTGAGTGTGAAATGGAATGGAATGAAGTGTGAATGTGTTAGGAGCAATGTTCCCCCGAGTGAATGTGTATGAATATGAGACGAGGTTTATTTATAAAAGACCCCTCAATAGTCAAGAATGGACCATAAAACAAGAGTACGTCATCGTGAAATGGTTTGATAATGTGTGCCATCAATATATGATCGATAAAGCATAAAGCGTAAAGAGTGAGTGAGTATGGTGAGGTTCATTTCAAATTTAGACCCTCAAGCAATCAAGTATGAATCGTGGAACTAGAGTGTGTCATCGAGTAATGTGATATGTGAGAGTGTGATGCTAGAAAGATGTGTTGTAAATGTGCAGAGTGTGCAATGTGTCACGTGTATGATGAGAGGTTCATGAATGTAGTATGCCCTCAACAATCAAGTGTGAATCTTAGCACGAGAGTGCATCATAGGGTAATGAGATGTGTGAAAATTGAATGCTTAGAGTGATGTAGTGTGAAACACATAGCATAAATGCTTGTGTGAGGTTCATGAATGGAGGAGGCCCTCAACAATCAAGTGTGAACCTTAGCAGAGAGTGCATCATAGGGTAATGATAATACAAGTGTATCCAGATGTGTAAAATGTGTGTGAAAGACTAGATGCAGAGTGTAAGTAGAAATGTAAAACACCTGATAATGATAGAAGGGGGAATAGTAAGCATGATGCCCCCAAGTGTATGTCGATGAATGTGTTATCCGACAAAAGTGAATCAGTAAGGGTCCTCCACCTGATGCTTGTGGAGATGAAGGTGTGTGACCATGCTATGATATCGATGATGTATGAGATAGATGATGTATCGGTGATTAAGACCTATGTGCATGAGACCTATGAGGTGACATACACCTATGTGATGGAGATCGTGGAGGTGATGTGCACCTATGTGAAGGAGATTTAGAGGTGATGGGAACCTATGTGAAGGACACCGTGAAGGTGATGCATACCTATATGAAGGAGTTGTTTGAGTGGTAGACCTAGACTGATGCAATGGATTAATAGATCAATGAGACCGAGTGAGTCATGTGTGAACAGGTGAACTAGGAGAAAATCACACTTTAGATTATAGAGGTCGTGGGGACTTAGATGCTCTAGCGAGTGTAATGACAACCTCAAGAGGAGGCTACGACCACGATGTGCATAGGGGAACATCGTTGATAGTAATGACTTGCTTGTTGTGAATGAACTTGATACACGAGAGATTTATGGAACTGATAGCTTCACTAGTATGGAGCTAGGGAAGACCTAAGAGCATGTCACACCTTTTGATTGAAGGTGCCACAAGAAATGGCACAAACATGGTAAGAGGACCAACTATAACTGGAAGCTTGACATAACCGTATGATTTAGGCACTGGATATGAAATATGCGATAGCGGATAGTCGATAGCAACAAAAAGTGCGATAGAGCACACACATATGAATATATGGATCAATCATTGTATTATTGATAACACGAGGCCCAATAGAAGCATTGATATGTAATGTGTCAGAGGAGAATGTAGCTTGATAGTTGTAGTTAGAAAATGCAATGAATGGTGAAGATGCATCAACATGAGTAATTAAAAAATTGAGAGCCCCCGATGAAGGGGAGGCACTACACGATATGTATAATTGGATGAAGAGTCAACCGCTTACTTGTCATGTTTAGGAAGAGGATTGTTGAAGATATCGAGCTTGTGAATTTTATTGACCAACGTAGATGCCATAGGCTTAGGAAGCTCAATTACATTATTATCGATAAGATCTTGAATAAGATTCTGAAGTTTGAAACATCGATATGTAGAATGCCCAATGCATTGATGATAGTCACATTTGAAATTTTCATTGTAATTGTGACCTTTAGGATGAGATGGGTCCAATTGAGCGAAGAGGAAGTGTAATAAGATTGCTCTCGACAAGTTGTGGCAATAGAATATGCAGAGCACAAGGTAATTTAGTAAACATACGCATAGGCAGATGCCATTAAAGCTTTTCGAGATTAGAGACATAGTCGACAATAGCTTTAGCTTCAGTAGGTTTAGTAGATGGATTGAAATTTGATTTACTTTGAAAGTGCGTAAAAGATGAAGCTTGCTCATGATACTTAAGCTTGCCCATAGATAATAGTTTACTTTCGCGTAGCTTAAGAGTATGCCATAAATGATCGAATGATGGAGATGTCTCAAAGATGACACTCTCTTGTAGAGGCAATAATAGAATTTAGACAAATAGATCTTGAAGTTCAGAGTCTGCAAGTACATTATACATCTTAGCTAAGTTGTTCTTATATCACAAGACATAATCCACTAGATGCTCATTAGATCCTTTTTAAGTTACGTGCACGTTGAGCATAAGATAGCTGATATATTAAGAGTATGCCATAAATGATCGAATGATGGAGATGTCTCGAAGATGACACTCTCTTGTAGAGGCGTAATAGAATTTGGATGAATAGATCTTGAAGTTCAGAGTCCACAAGTACATTATACATCTTAGCTAAGTTGTTCTTATATCGCAAGACATAATCCGCTAGATGCTCATTAGATCCTTTTAAGTTGCGCAAGTTGAGCATAAGATAAGCTGAGATATTAATAGAGAAATGATCAAGAAAAGCATCGGCTAAATGTTTAAAAGATGTTACCGAGTGGACAGGTAGATCGTAGAACCAACGTATTGCATAATCTTGAAGACTTTTAGGAAAGAGCTTTGTGAGTAAAGTGTGATCATTTGCATAATCTATACATGCTACATGAAATGCTCGAAGATGCTCTTGAGGGTCAACATGATCATTGAAAATAGGTAGCTTGGAAGTGACAAAATTAGGTGGAAGTGCATAAGTGGAAATGGCGAGTGCAAAAGGGTATGGAGTAGTAATGTGGAATCCAAATATAGAGACACACAAGAAGTAGCCTACTACAATTTTTGGATTTGAACTTGAAGATCCTGATAAAGAGAGAATAAGTCTTGAGTGCTAAAGAAGAAGAGACTTGTGTCGTGTGTGAGAAACAAGAGGTAGAATGAAGTGGTTGGTGGGAGTAGGAATATAAATGAGAACAAGTAGAAGTGGGCGTAAGAGTGGAAGCAATTGGTTAAGTAGCAATAGGCATGGAAGCGGGGATAAATGCATGAACATTAAGCTCTGCAAGATTGGTAGCCTCCTCACGAGAAATGAATAAAAGAAGATCTAGATCATGTGGATGTTCAACAAGATGATTATTAAGCTCTTGGAGATGGGCTCCAGTAAATGGTCCATAAGATTGAACCATAATAAGAAGATGATAAATGACCTAAAACAAGGCGGAGTTCAAACGATGGGTTCACCAAATGATTGAACAAATATAGAAATTTGTAAAACCATAATTGCAGAGTCACAACACAATGATATACAATAAAGTATATATATGACCTAAGAAATAAGAAATTAAATTTGAAACCCTAAGTGCACAAGAAGAGATAAAATACTTAGTTGATTTCGCAATTGATCCAGGATTGTGCCGAATCGAAAAGCTGTAAACAGGAGGAGGAAACTATCATTAATGTTCCCAGAAAATTGTGTGATTGTCGGATCTTCCGGAGTGGGGGCGTTGGATTGGGTTAGGGGTGCCTATGACTCGCAAAACTCGTCGGAATATGAATTTTATAGTGTCACAAGATGTTCACTAAATGTCATTGTTAATCGCTTGTAGGTTGTTGGTTGATCACTGAGTTTGCATGAAACCTGTAAAGAGAAAGAACACCTGCAAAACCCAAAACATATCAAATCCTAAAAATAAAAAGATGCAAATGGGGAGTTGGACTGACCCTGACGGTCACCCAACTGAGTGAACTTATGATCCGGGTGCTACACTACATTTCAGACTCCATGTAGTTCGCGTGTGTGTGTGTGTGTAGAATCGTGCCCTAGGTAGCTCTTGTGCAATATGCACTTAATAATGAGAAATAACTAGATGTAGCAATGTAAGTAGATGTGTGGATGTCAAAATGAACTTCCCCTCCTATGCGTGTATGCAGAAAATGCAGTCCCTTGTCCCTTGAATGGTAGCTAGATGGATGCTTTGATGCTCTTGAAATGCCTTTGGATGTAACCTTAGGTGATAGTAGTAGATGCTTAGAGATTGGTCCTTTAATTTGATCACATAGCATTGTATTTATATGATTCCCTTCTTTGAATTTCATAATTAACCACTAAAAGTCCAACCCATAAGAAAACAAGATGCCTAATGACTAGAAGAGGCCCAAAAGAGGCGAGCAAGATACAAAGAGGTCGAAGGTGCCCATAGGGGATGAGGGCGCCTAAGCACTGATGTCTTGGCTGGGTGCTTGTGTCCAGGACTCGAAAAGATGAAAGTATCGAAAGTCATACTAAGAAATAGGTGTGTAAGGTCAAGAAGGAAATAAGAAAGAAAGCAAAAAGGCCAAAGATAATGGTCAATTAGTACTTTTCTCGCTTAGGAATCATATAAATGCAAGTATGTGATTAGGACCTAGAAATGTACCCAAAGTGTGTGATTTAGTGTCTACAATTAACATTTCACTTGTTAAAACTCTATGGATCAAATCTCTTACACTTTGTAAGAGAGGTATTCATGTTTATCGTGATATTGATGTTTTCACTCGATTGAACTATATGGCCCATCTATAGAGGAAGTATAAGTTTCTTGCCTATGATATGATCTCCATCTTGTGAATTAAAGAGATTATGCCTAATGCTATGATGCATAAGTTGGTCCTTTAACCGCGTGTGACTCGGTGTAAATATTGGTGTTGGAATTGTGATAAACCCTCTAAAAATTACTCTTTCGGGCTTTTTTACATTATTATTAGCCTTTTTCTTCTTTTCTTAAAAACTAAATAAGCAATGAGGATCGATTCCTCATCCTAAACTGGATTTCTTTTCTTAATCGTATATGACAAGCTAAGGTTGAGCTAAATCTTGTTATTTTCTATGGTGTTTAGCTTACTAAGAACTAATGTTGGGTGAGTGGCTTCATCATGGGGATTTCTCATCCAAAGTCCCTCGCCCGCCTCGCGATCCCCGCCCCGCCTCCCACCCATAATATACCTTTCAAATATTTCTTCTAGACTCGCCCTTATACCTAAGGTGCTTAAAAGTGGATTCACAACTTTTTTTGCATTTCCATTTAGAGCCCATATATTAGAGGATTGTTTTGTTTGGAGATAATGCTTAGTGGATGACATATATTGCTTTTATTTGATTTTATCATAACTACTATTATTTTAGCTTTGGAAGTGTAAAAACTCTATTTTTTCACATTAAGATTATTTCAAAAGAAATATTGACTAATAAAATAACATATGTGCTCACCTCTATATTCTTTCAAATTTAAACACATGATTAAAAAGTTGCTTTGCAGTTCCAACACCTATAGGACTAACTTAACCATTACAAGAGTGCTCCTTGCACTATGAGCATAATCCTGCTTGACATCTTGTTGCAAGGCTCTCCTCCACCGACACCATGTTGGTAATATAATCACTTGCACATCTACTTCTCTATTCCTCTTCCTTAGTGAGGGATGAGGCCAATGTTGAAGTCTGTTTGCTTATAGTAAGACCTTCGTTGGGCCTTTATGACAGACTTCGTTGGCACATGTGATGTTGTGGATCCAAATGTAGTTGTTCCTTTTCCACTCGGGTGGGGAGTGCTTGTGTCTTTGACTATTTAGGATGGTCGGGATGGGTAGGCAATGTTATATCCACTAATTATGGAGCCCTCCGGTCGGGCCTCTCCTCTCCTTGAAATGATTTGTCATCTCCTTCTTTTGGCGTTGTCATGTACTTTATTTGACTTTACTATATTTTGTGCCTTGTTTGATTTTGTTAGTATGTTTATAGAATTTTGTATTTAAGACTGCAAATACTAACCAACCACTTTTTATACATACACCGAACCTTTTCATTCTATATCCCAATTTTTTTCTTATAACCTAATATAATGGTGCAACTAGATTAAGGCCATCTATCATCAACCAACAAAATATTTGTGAAAAATGTGACAAGTTTGTTAATCAATGTGAAACCTTTCGATAAACAAAACTATTGAAAAATACAATTGGTGGTTTTAAATAAATATATTTAAAAATATATACTAGATGCTTTTGATCTCTAATAATTTTTATTAATAAATTTGATAATAAGTGCCGAATTAAAAGATTTCAATTTCAGTGAGATACTTTTTGTTCACTTTACCCAAATATAGCTTTTGAATGGGGTCCATGTTTGATTTTGTTTTCCAATTCCCCGTATTCTCCCCAAATATCTGTTTTTCACAGGTAAGGATTTGAATCATATGCTATAATGAATATCACTTTTAATTTTGCAAACACATAATCTCTGGTTAGTTTAGGATAATGGATTTAATATGTATAAAGATGGATGCCGTCTTAAAAAATGGCTGAGTAGATAATGTATTCATCGATGGAGGATATGAAGGATGTTTAGTCTAATTTATTTACAAAAACATGGTCATAAGAACGCAGGTGTGATTACAGTGTAATTGGGAGAGCAAAGACATCCTTAGGGCTTGGGCCTGTAAATTTAGCTTTGTCAGCTCGCCAGGTATTGGCTTCTAAGGTAGCATTCAACCTCACTCTTTTCTATTTTGTGAATTATTCCTTTTGATCGAAATCTTCGTAATATTTACTTCACGCTTTTGAGTGGAATAAAACCTATAGAGATTACTATTGTCTATTTGCAAAATACGAATCCCAGTCCGTTCTGAGCAGTATTTATATTTTGTGTATTCTCAATAAACCAGCATGGAGTGCTTATTTTCATTATAAAATTTGGGGTAGGAGTTTTTAAATTTTTAGCCGGTGAAGCTCAGGGTTCAAACACACACACCCCGTTCTTACATTCTTGTTGTGGTTACTACTCAGATCACTAGGGGACCTGCCCTATCTCGTCTGTGGTCTGGAGAATTCCTTGGGTTGGTGGGATAGAATGCGAATGTAACTGCATAAGCACTTATTAGGGGGCCTCCCTGAGCTGTTCATCATAGTTCATCACACCTAGTCTGCGCGCTTTGCAATGGTTTCATTTGCATGCAGCCCTGCATAACCTTGGAAATCTTCAAATTCCATATGAGATCGGGTGGGTCCACCACTCAACCTTCCTTCCTGCTTGGGAACTTTAAATGCCCAATGCTTCACCTCTGCATATCCGGCAAAAGGGTTTGTGCTACCTGAATGGCTGTATGACATTTAGCAATCTGATACAATGAGCTCAGTCATGACAGTGACCTTAATTAGCAACATTTTGGGACCAATGCTTGCCTCAATTACTCTGGGAACTTTGTCACATTAGGTTTACTCCTTAGTTTGGTTATGATGTCAAAATCTTGGGCCACAGAATTCAAACAATATATAACGTAAATAAAGAGAAGTCTCCTTGTAGACAGAGGGTCTCATACACTAAATTGGCATCTGTCATGGCTGCACCTGCGACCTTAAAAACAATCATTATCTTTTACTTTTATAGATCGTTACAAATATCTATCAGGTAAGCTAGGTTTTTGAGAAATTGAAATAAGGAAGCATCTTCAAAGTTAAAACATGTTTGAAGTAAGCATTTTACTTCTTTACTTAAATGAGAAGGGAAGGAGAAACAAATAGTGTAAAAAATATTAGTGGATGTAAACCCAACCGTTTTATCTGTATTTCCGTACAGAATCGAGTGTAAAGCAGAAGATAACATTTTTGGGGCTTTTCTTTGTTAGCTAAGCAATTGGAATGGATCATAGTCTTCAGGAAATTCCAGTATAGGGATGAGACCCCATCTCTTGGTGAGTATATTTTTATATAACCTTTGTTACTAGATTCACTTGTAAGGGTGGGGTGCAGGAGGTGAGGTGGGATCTGGGTACGATTTGGCACGTGTACTTATACGGGGCCTAGGAGTGGTTTGGCCCTGGATTCGTCCAAGGTACAACAACAGGCCAGATGTGCTTGGATTTGTCCAGATGAATCTGGGCGTATCCGCAGGTCTGCCGTGGTGCCTAGAGGTGAAACTGGTGTCAAAAATGCGTTTTTTTCTTTTTATTTTTACTTCAAAAAGTCAACTGTGGACTTCAAAATACAATAAAAAATTAAATAGAGTGTAAAGGAAACCCTAAAAGCAAATTTCACTCTCATTTTAAAAATTCAAACAACAACACATTTACCTCTCATCGCACATTTGCTCTCTCACCTTTATTTCTTCAATTGCTTAGGGCTGACATTTCTTCATTTTGTTGTTGCCTGTGGTTCTAATGAACCATTTGATGATGCTGATGAAGACATTGAAGTGGAATATGAATAAAATGAATATGCTGATTTGTCTTGATTTTTGACATTTGTGTATACATTGTGACATTTGCACTATGTACTTGCTCTAAGACTAAGCTAAGTTCGACCACTGAATATCATGACATTTGGCATTGAATTATCAGTATTTTTGTGGTTATTTAACTTATTTTCAAATATTTTGTTTACTGCATGCATAATATGTGGTTAATTTTTACTTATTTGGCTATATTTTGTGTGTGTGTGTGTGTTATGTCCCCCAAATTTGACACGTATACGTCCCCGGGGACACGGGATGTGGGGGAAACGTTTCCCTTTTTTTTTTTTTTTTTTTTTTTTTTTTTGTGGACGGGAAACGTGGGGGAATGTGGGGCGTGTAGCCAGATGTCCCCACGCATTTATTTCCTTTTTGGCATTTCTTTCCTTTTTGGATTTTTGTGAAGAAAACACAAGCATAGAATAAAATTTGCCATTTTTGGAAAAGGTTCGGGAAGATGTAGCAACAAAAACTTGCATGTGCATTCATTATGTGGCTCTTGGTGCCGTTTACCTGTACCCATATGGCAATATTTTTCTTATTTTCATAAAAATTTTTGAATTGGACCAAGGCTAATCTTCTAAAAGAATCATATATAATGTATTTGATCTTTATGAGTTATTCATTTAAATCTCAAATGGTTTTATTTCAGCTTATTTATATAGTTTAGTCACTATATCTTTATATTTTAAAAATGACATCCGAGTCAAAATTTAGAAATTTTTGCCGTCCCGTAAACTGTAAACCCTTACCTCTGTCTCATCTCAAGGTAACTATGGACTGAATTCTTCATACCTGACATCAATTGCTAATCAGTATATAATCAGTGACCCTGATTTGAAATGAATGTACCCTTACCCCACCACAGGTTATGGATGACAGCAATGGTGTGACAAATGTGGCATTAATGATGTGACAAATGTGACTGTTTCAGGACAAAAAGCACTTCCTACATATATGATGTTGAAATTGTCAGGAAGGCAATTTTACTGCAGGGCTCTCAACAAACATCCTCCTAAAACAGTATGAGAGAAACAAATGTTTTTGCCCTATTGAACCTTAGCCTGCAGTTCTGACTTTGCTGCTCATCTGAGATTTGAACTGTGAAACAATCCAATAATTGTGGTAGATGATGAGCACCAACAAGAGAGTAGTCCTCAAGGGGAGTTGAAATGCTTTTTTGAAAAAACCGTATCTTATCATGACACAAAAAATTCCAATCACAGCTCAAAGCTTCTGACATCACTTCACATATATAATATGTTCTATTGAAAGCTAGCATATTTAGCATCTAAAACACTAAACCTAGCTGATTAAATCCTATATTCTGTTTCAATATGTTACAACTTACAACTCTAGAGTTTTATATTGTCATGACTCTTAAATCTGCACCAGAAATCAAGACTGATCAGGATATTGCCCACCCCCTCTCTCCCTCCCCCAATACATGTGTACATATATGTTACTGACATACATATATAAACATGCATACACATAGATGATGCAAGTCACGGTCAGGGAGTGAAGTGAATGCCAACCTTAGACTGTGCAACAAAGGATCTCAACTGCCCAAAATGGACACACACAGATTTGTGGAATAGTGGAACACCACAGACCTTATCTCTATTTATTTTCAATGGGAATTTCAAAACATACAGACAACACACTCTTAGCTTTATTTTGAGCTACAAAATATGCAGAGATACAATGTCAGTCCCTAAGTGGACGTGGCTCAATCCTACAGTTTTATACACAGACCTGTGCGCTCCTAGCAAGTTTCCCTCCTTGCAGGCCAACTCTAGCTGTCTTCAAAGAAGAAGAATGAATCTACCACCTAGCCCACATCTTTGTGAGCCTCTTTCGAAAGGTTTCCTTATCAAGACATTGCCTAAGAACTGTTATGCGAGTCTAAACGCTTGAACTTCCATATGTGAGACGCTTCAAATCCTCTTTGCGACACTTCAACTTTCATTAGTTACAATGTTACCACTTCCTAGGCGTGGATGTTTGAGCTTGCACGCAGGTTCTCACAGTTCTGGCACTTTGCAGAGATTGTGCACAATTTGCAGAAGTTGAGCGGCAGTCTTGGATGTAGTACTGCGTGCAACATCAATTCGGGAAACACCGCGTAGAAGTTGATCCTCCAAATACTCCTCTCCTCCAAGGGAAATGACAGTGTGCATTCTAACCCAACATGAACCTCTGTGCTGCACGGAGGCTGTAAGATGATGTATCCGAACAAAGATACGTGCAAGTTGTGTGAGCTCGCACCATTGTGCGGGCTGCACACGTGATCAAAGTAACTACGACACAAGACTATCTTTTGAACCAATCAACAAGTATCCTTGCTTTGTGCAGGATGTCAATCTGTGTTCTTGCGTAGAGGCACTTACAAGGAAGTTTGCGCAGGAATTTGCAGACTTATGAAGTTCTGCAGGACTTTACTGACTTCACAGAACTTCGCAAGAATATTTAATTGTGCGGGATTTCACAGAACCTCAAAAATTTATGACAACACAAAGTCATCTTCTGAACCAATCAATAGTTATCCTTGTGTTGTGCAGGATGTCGACCTTTTTTCTTGGGTAGAGGTGCTTACAACGAAGTTTGTGTGGTAATTCAGAGACTTATGAAGTTGCGTGGGACTTTGCAGACTTCACAAAACTTGGCAAGAATATTTAGCTGTGCAGGATTTCATAGAACCTCACAAACTTATGAAGTTGCATGGGACCTCACAGACTTTGTAAACTAAGATATCAAGAAAGGGCAATCCTACGTGGTTGCATGTGTGAACCTGAATACCTCCACACACATCAAAGGCCTTTGAACACACCTTATTACTACTTCTACTTAATGTTTTTGGTTGATGCAAGATTGCTTGTGGACCTGGATGCTCTTGCATCATACACCTTGGGTAAGTCTCATGAGCTCCTCCTCATGAACATTCGGTGAGATCTTCTATTGGTCTTCCATGATTGGCAATCTTGGATGCACTCATCCAAGTTGCATCTTCAGTTGTTCTATCCTTCCACTTCACCAAGTGCTCGCTATACTTGTTTCTTCTTATCTTTTTGGTGATTCTCGAATCGATCCATCTCAATCTCCTCTCTTACCTTCTAAGGTAACTTCAATCTGCAATCCACAATTGAAGAGTCCAAACACGCTTCTCCATTACTTGTTTGTCCCTCATGGCAAGGGTACAAATCTGCTACATTGAATATAGGGGAGATATCAATCCCATCTGGGAGTTCTATCTCATTAGGCATTCGCTTCAAACTTCCTCAAAATCTTACGTGGTTTGATCTTCTTCCACTTAACCTTGTTATATATTTCTTTTGGGAACTGTTGTTTCCTCAAATAATCTAAAACCATGTCACCAACTTGAAATTCTTGTTCTCTTCTCTAGAGTCTGCATGCCGCTTATGTGTCATAGTACTCTTGTCCCATTTCTCCTTCACTTGATGATGTATTTCATGCATGTACTTGGCAAAGTCTTTCACCACAACACTCTTTCCACTTAAATCATCGATATTTCACAAATCTGTAACCTCTCTTGGGCTACACCCATACACAATTGGAATAGTGTCGTTCCATTGCTTTTGTTGATTGAATTGTTGGAAGAAAATTCAGCTTGTGTAAGATTGAACACCGTAGCCGACTTTCCTCTCTCAAACATCACAACATATTACCAAAACTTCTGTTGACAACCTCTATTTGACCATCTGTTTTGGATGGAATGCTAAATTAAACCATGGCCCAATATTCAACTTCTACCACAATGTTCTCAAGTCATTCCCTTTAAACTTTTTATCCCAATCAAATTCTATGGTCCTAGGATAAGTCACAAAATTTGCTGATTTCCTAAGGAAAAATTTGAAATTCGGCAATTTTATCGAAAACCCTAAAAACCATTCAATGTTTGATGAATAAAATAACAAAAATCATTGCCAAAGCCATTTTTTATAGTATTATGTTTGATGTTGGTTAGGGTTTTTATTTGCTTTATAAGGGGTCTCAATCTCTTATGTTATTCACAATTGCAAACGGCGTGCAAAGGAGCCATTGTCAATGAGCCTTTATTAGTGATTTGGAAGGCTATTCTTAGTGATTTTTCGAAATATTGTATTTGTGCGTGGGTGTGGGCTTTTAATGAAGGGTCCGAACATGGTGTGGTGTTCGAACGTGATTTTTTTTGCAGATTACATTGTGTGTTTGAAACTAAAAATGAAGGGTCCGAATGCCAAGGGTTTGTTGAAGATTGAAGGTTGATCACCAATCCCATTCCAGTGTCCGTTGATCCCTGTTGTGGCATATGTTATTTAATGTCTAAATTTTAGCTTACATCAAACTTTAGGACCTAATGCATTAGGTTTTAATTTTTAAACACTTTTGACCGGAGCTATAAACCGGAGGGTTGGTGGGACCCCACCCATTACAAACACTAAAAGATGAGACGATAAAGCATTGACTAAAAAGAGGAAACATGAAGAAAACAAACTACAAAAACATAGCCAAAAAGACCGCTATAGAACTAACAGACCAAATCAGTCATCATTAAAATCTCGATTGCCTCTTCTTTGACATTGGCAAAAGAGAAGGAAGATCCCACAGAGCTGCCTCGAGTAGCCATATGACAACGACCACCACTAGTAGTGGCAATCTTGAGTAGGAAAGTGTAGGTGGGACGCAACAGCTCCCGCAACGCTGTAACACCAACAGCTCAGGGCTGAGAGGAGCACGAATCTCCGATAAATCAATGGATGGAAGATGGCAAGGCCTTGGGTCTCGGGATTCAAAAAATTCAATGATAGCTTGCGCAAACCGGGAGAGGGCACGGTTCCACTCCGCCAAACGTTCCACCAAAGCGCGATCAACCCAGCCGGCCTTCCGTGACGGGGCCACAAACAGGGACAAAGTGGCGAGATTGCAATGCTCTAGTTCTTCATCCAAACCAACCCTATGAGAAGGCATGATAAAAAATGGGCAATCACAACAACTTCCAATTTGTTACGGCTAACCTGAAGCAAATTCGAAACAAACACTGAGGTAATCTTAGAGTTTACCAAGCTCTTTTGGAATCATAGAGAAAGGCATCATCCAGAACACGTTCAATGGCCTCACAAACAGATGATGAACCAATCCTAAAAACCCTCTTGAGATGGGACTGAGAAATGGAATTGAAGAAGGCCATTTCTCTTTTGTCACTACGCAAAAAAATAACAGGAAGAGAGGGCACCGCCATGAAGACAAAAACAACAGGGAGAGGAGTCGAGATGCTAAAAGAGGGCGAGGCAGGCTACTTAAAAAAACCACATGAGCCAAGGCCGAAAGCAATTAATCCTCACTGAACTGGCCATCACTATTAATAATTGTACGCAGCCCTTCCCAAACTTCGACTTGCTTGGAAATAATTACCTCGTCCCGCGAAGTGGTACCAAAGTTGGCCAATAAATAGGTCACTTTGTTAACTTCTCTAAATGCATGGGAGGCTTGCCAAAAAGATAATTTGGCCAACCAAAACAAAATGTTATTGATATCATAGTTGAGAGACCAATTCTTTCGAGCTTCCTTTATGGATGGCATGAATAATCACTTGAGAGTCTCCTTCAATATAGAGACGTTCAGAGCCCGAAGCGACAACAAGTTTCATTCCTTCGAGCAAGGCTCGAGCACTGAGCTTCACTCAATTACTAGAGCCGACCTCAATAGAAAAGAACTGGCGACTAAAACTTTCCCAAACTCATCTCTAATTATACATCCCGTCCTTCTCTAAATGCATGAGAGGCTTGCCAAAAAGATAATTTGGCCAACCAAAACAAAATGTTATTGATATCATAGTTGAGAGATCAATTCTTTGAGCTTCCTTTATGTATGGCATGAATAATCACCGGAGAGTCTCCTTCAATATAGAGACGTTCATAGCCCGAAGTGACAACAAGTTTCACGCCTTCGAGCAAGGCCTGAGCAGCTGAGCTTCAGCTCAATTACTAGAGCCGACCTCCAATAGAAAAGAACCGGCGACTAAAACTTTCCCAAACTCATCTCTAATTATACACCCCGCCCGATATACCAGGATTACCCTCGGAGGAAAATGCATTATGTTTTATTTTATAATTGTTTTTAGTTTTATTTTTTTACTTACAATTTATTAATAGCTAGTTAAATTTCAAAAATAGTTCGTTAACTTAGTTAAGTAAGTTTGTTTGTGATTTAATTAGTTTTTGTTATTTAGTTTTAGGTTATTTTAAAATTTTTCTTAGTTATTAAAATTAATGTTAAGTTGGAGCGTTTCATGAGCAATTTAATTAAATTACTACATACTTTTTAATTTTAGGTTTTTATTATAAAAATCTATACAAAGTTGAAGGGTTTTAAGAACAATATAGATTATTTTTATTTTTTATTTTGAAAATAAAAATAATAGAAAATGCAGATTTATGTACTTTGAAACTTATTGATGATTTTTTCCCGAATTTTATTAGTTGGTGAACTTGTTTCAAATTTTATCCTTGAAAAAAATGAATACGAACACGAACTTGATGATTTAGCTCTCAGGCAATCCATGCAATCTGACAACTTTTCTGAAAAAAAAACAAAAATGTGTGTAGCATGATTAGTTTTCTTTCGTGCGACAAAATAATCCATTTTGGAGAATCTATCCACAATGACAAAAATAGAATTATAGCCCTTATGAGTTCTAGGAAATCCTAAAACAAAGTCCATGCTGATGTGTTCCCACGGTCTTTTTGGAATAGGCAGTGGTTGATACAACCATGCAGTTTGACTTTTATATTTGGCTAATTGACTAATCCCGCATCCCCGCAAAATCCTCACATTAATACTCATCCGAGGCCAACAATAACTTTATTGAGCATGCCAATAATTTATCAATGCCAAAGCGACCAACTATCTCTACTATGCTTCTCTTTATCAAATTCTCCCCTAACCCCCCCTGCATATACCCTAAATGGGGTATGGAATTGTCCATTTCAAGGAAATACTCCAACCTGGAGTTTTGCACCTTCAATGGATCTCGAAAATGTTGGAGTCCGCGCAGGCTTTGAAATTTTCATGAGGACAATTCCTTCCAATCAGACCCTCGTAGGAATTAATAAGACTTCCCTTTTATAATTGTTTTGATGGTTATGGGAATTCTAACTAAATATTAAATCTTTCAGGACAAGGACACACAACCCATTCAGTATAGTGTGCTCCTCTTCAATCAGATGGGGCATTTATTCGGTTTATTCTCTCTCTCTGGGAGTTCACCATGTGGTATTAGAGTGGGGTAAGCAAAGAGAGGGGGAAGAAAGATATTTTCGTGAGTCCATTAGGATGCATTGGAAATCAAGGGGCACGCCATTAGGGCACGAAAATACCCCATGCATAACATTGGGGAGGAGGTCATTCAAGAAAAATACTACTAAGGAACATGCGTTTCGATCTAAAAAAAAGTCGGAGGAATAACAACATTTTCGAGCACAAATAGTTAGATTTTAATACACGCACGAAAAATCTGATTTTAGACTTTTTACTGTGCGAGAGGTTAGACTTATACCCGTGTGCATTAGGTATCTTATCTAATTGCTAGGACAAATATTTTTTCAATAAGGTGAAAAACTCCAAAAGCAAAAAGACTTTGGGTTTGGCAATCTAAGTACAGTCGGTATTTTATTTTATTTTATTTATTCATTGCCAAAAACCCGTTGTATTTATTCTATTTTATTAAAATGGAAATGCCCATGAAAAATATTTGGTCTAAATTTTCATACATGGAGAGTGAAAATACAAATGCAACTTATGAATAAAAATTTGTGGGGCATTGTAAATCTGAAAGAGAAACACCTACCGATGCATCGAAATTGTTAGAACTCAAAGCAGAGATGATACCCATTCTAAAGCTCGGATTTGGTGGACCTTGACACGGCTAAAAACCTTCCGCGACCGAACTTCATCTTAGACCTAGCAAATCATCGAAGGAAATTTGGGATACTCTAAATAAATTTAGATTAGCAAAGGTGCCAAATTTTCGATGCGAAAAGGTGTTTATATAGATTCAAATGGATGTGAGGATGTCAAAGTGCCACATGATAATCTAAGGTTGAAGATGCCCTCTCGTAACATTTGAAAGTTTTTTTGCAAAGAGGACCGAAGATCAAATTCAAATCCTATTAAATGAATTTGACTTTGTCTTCAAAATATAGCAAAATCCTATTTTACCCCAAAGAAGGAAAATTCAATCTCAATCTCTGGATGATATTATCTCATTTAGTTGAGGAAAACGAGGAAAGAGGATTGGAATTAAGGTCAACTAAGGAAAATAGTGCATTTATTCTAACCAAAAATATCATAAGAGGCATCATCGAGATCAATGTCATTATTGTAAGAAAAGAAAAGTGTATTTTAAAGAATGCCACTTCGTGTTCGAGCCGATGATGTGATTCAAGGGTAAAGTCATATCGGATGTTCTACATATAGCCATGGTCAAGACCCACAAGATGCAGTTTTGGCTTTACGTGCTATAAAGATGCTCTAAATTTTGAAGGCAAGAAAGGATACTGAGTAGATGAAGCTCATCATGGATGGTTGCTCGATAGTTTGGGAGACTTTGATCTTGGGTTGGTACTTTTCACGAGGGTCATGAGACAACTTGATTCTTGTGGATGGGCTTCAAGATGGATGTTGTCTATCCTCGGGCTTTTGATTCTTTCGGGAGGTGGAATAGTCTCTTTCGGGAAAAACTATTTACCTATAATCAAAAAAACCTTTATTGAGCTATATCATATTTTATCAATGAAAGTGCAAGAACTAATTTTCTTTGTTAGATTGTTTGTTTTCAAGTTCTCCCTCATAGACCCTAAGCATATACACAATAAGACTGTCCTTTGAATTAAAACCTTCTTGTAAGGAAATACTCCAACCATGGTAAGTTTTGTTCATACTCAATGGATCTTTGCATGGTGTGTATGCGGCTCTTGATCATTTTTCACATTGCTCGGTTTATTTCTCTCTCATTGCAAATCAGACCCAATTACTTCCACTTACATCTCATTCAACAAGAGACACTTCCTACTCAATGCACCTATAACTCTATTTGACTTGCCACTTCACCATGCTTTAACACAAGGAATAACTTTGAAGAAATTCAACCCACTTCCTATGTTTTTGATTTAACTTACCTTTCTCTTTTTGAACTGCGGTGCTTGATGGTACGTGTATAAAATGAACTCCTCGGGTGATTAATAATGCCTCCACTTCTTGAGAGATTTCACTATGGCATAAAACTCTTGATCATAAATATAATACTTTTAAGTGGCTTCATTCAACTTCTCATTAAAGTAAGCAATGGGCCTATCTTCTTGACTGAAACTGCTCCTATTGTTGTTCCAATAGCATCACAATCCACTTATAACAGCTTGTTGAAGTTTTGCAATGCTAGAATCCTTATTAGTCACCTTCTTCAATTTTTGAAAGCTGTGATCTGTTGCATATGTCCAAATAAACTCTTTACTATCATCCCTCATTGTTTTCCTGATAGGTGCACATATCCCACTAAAGTCTCCGATGAACTTCTTATAAAATTTGCTAACCCATGAAAGCTTCTTGCTTTGAACATGCTTCGGGTGTTGGCCATTATGTATGGTGGTTAGGCGTGAACTATCAATGGGGGTGGCTATATATAGTCATAGTCGGCACTCCTGAATCCCCGCTCCCGGCCTCCCCCTTCCTCCCCTCACCCCCTATGCCCTCCCACCCCCACCCCCCCCCCAACTATATATATATATATATATATATATGGGCAAATTGATAGCCTAGATGGAATAGAATAGATGGCCCTAGATCTCTATTGGCCCGCCACCCGCCCCGCCCATCTATATTGATATATGTCTGTCCCCTAGAAATAGAGAGAGATGGAATAAGATGAGTAGATGGCCCTATATCTGATTGGCTGCCATCGAGATATAAAAGAGTATAGGGGTTATCTGCCCGGATAGATAGATAGGCCGCCCTAGATAGATAAGATAGATAAGATATAGAGAGAGGGGAAGGAGAGAGTGCTGCGTAGATTTCTATAGATGGAGCCAAAAATGGGCCAACTAAACTACAACTATATAGAGTTGGATTTACCTTCTCTAGATGGTTAAGATCCATCCTCAATCCATCACGGAAAATGTCAAAACCCAAGTAAACTAATTCCTCCATAAAATGGCATTTCTTTAAGTTGACCAACAATTTTTCCTCCCTCACGCTTGCCTCAAGTGCATCAAGTGTTCCTCTTTTGGTCTACTAAAAATTAGACTATTATCTATATACACAGTGACAGACTTACTAAAATATGGTTTCAGAACTTTGTTCACAAGTCTCATGAACGTGCTTGGTGAATTTGTCAACTTAAATGGCATAATAAGCCATTCATTTAACCCATCCTTTGTCTTGAATGTGGATTTACACTCATCACCTTCTTTAATTCTGATTTGGTGATACCCACTCTTCAGATTGAAATCTTTGTGAAGTAGTTTGCTTCACTAATATAATCCATCAAGTCATCTATCTGTGGCAATAGAAATCTATACTTGATTGTTATCTTGTAGATGGCTCTTGAATATGTGCACATTGCATGGTCATTATTCTCCACATTTTTTTTGGTTCTAACACTGCTGGAACTGTGCATGAGCACAAACTTTCCCTGATCAAGCCCTTTCCAATAGCCCTTGGACTTGTCTCTTTACTTCCTAGCTATCTATAGGTGTCAACCTATATGTTGCTTTATTTGATAAACTTAATCCAAGAACCAGATCCATGTGATGGATAATGCCCCTTATGGGTGGTAAACCATCTTGTAGATCACTGGAGTGATCTCTGCATACTCACTCAACAAACCCTTCACTTCATGTGGAATTTCATCCACATCACCTGCTGTCCCAACTTGCATTTTCTTGGTAACGAAAGCAAAACATGCTTTCTCCTTCTTCACCTCTTTCAAGAACTGTTTTCTTGAAACCAACATACTCTTTAGACTGTTGTCCACGTCTTCTCATTTGCCCTTCAATGGGCTCAAAGTATACTTCCTTTACAAGAGTATGTATATTCTCTACCGCCATGCAGAGCTTTTCTATCAAACTGCCAAGGCCCACCTAACAGCATATCATATACATTTATGGGCATAATATCACACAAAACTTTATCCTATATGAAACAATTTGAAAATTAACCCACCATTCTTTAGTCACTGAAATCTGATGTCCCTTTTGCAGCCAAGACAACTTATATGGGTTTCGGCGTGTGATTCTCTTCAACCCAAGCTTCTCTACCATCTCATTAGACACCAAATTGTCTGTACTACTATCAATAACAACCTCACAGCATTTACCTGTAGATTTGCATATGGTTCTGAAAAGATTCTTCCTTTGCAATGGTTCATTCTCCTTCTTGGCTGGTTTTAACAACACTCTCTTCATCACAAGAGCTTCTCCATGTTCTGGTTTTTAGTGCAATTAGGTGATGCAAAACTTCTTTCATCTGCTTGTGCAATGTGATTGCTAGCCTCATTCTTTTTACTGCTGTTTTGCTGTGCTTGTGGGCATTGAAATACTCTTTGCCCAGCATCTTCACATCTAAAGCATGCACCCATGAATCCTTTACCTCTTCCTCTACCAAAGTAAGCTCTACCAAAGTATCCTTTTTCCCTAGAAGGATATCCTCTACCTCTTGGGGCGTGACTGAAATTATGAGAATCTCCTTCATGACTATGTTTCCCTCTACCGTTGCGTGCTTGTTATCTTCCTGACAAGAACCTTCCTCTACCTCTTGATGAATTTGTTTGTCTCCTAGATGACTTCTCTTCTACCTTCAAAGCACATTGACATGCTTCTTCCATTGAATGAGTCTTATCATTCCAAACTCATCTTAAATGGAAATGTGAAGACCATTCACATACATTGAGATCTTCTCTTCATCATCTTTAACATGACCAACTGAATTTTGAGCTTGTAAAACTCCTCCTGTGTAATTCTCTACACTCATCTCCTTTTGTCTCAAGTTCTACAATTTCTGGAACAAACTCAGTTAGTAATCAAAAGGTAAAACTTGCATTTCAAGTTTGCTACCATCCTATGCAAGACATGGATCCTTTCCGTCAGCACATGATACCACCACAAGGATACATATCCTTTCAGCTTTGTGCAAGAAAACTTCACTCTCTTGGGATCCTTCATCTACTCATAGCTAAAATATTTCTCTCCAACTCAATGATTCAATCAATGAGATACTCAGGACATGAACTTCATGAGTAACTAGGGGTGTCCAACCTTGAGTTGCCTCCCATCTTGGCAATAGCCTTCAAGAACCTATCTTCCAGTTCATCTACCAACTATTCAGGCTAAACCTCAGGTGCTTCTTCTGCTTCATCTTCACTCTAGTCTGCTGTCACTCCTCTCCGTTCTGCAATTTCTATAGCATCCAATCTCACTTGGATACCTCTTAGCATCTCTGCCAAGTCTGCAACTCTTGGTGCCCTTCCTTCTCTTCCAAGGGGAACTCCTCGACATGCCATTTCTATTCAGCTCCCCACAATTGCAACACTTCTTTCACACCCGCATCAAACCGACTAGAGCCCTGCAAACTCAACCCAACAAGGCACAACCTTGCTCTAATACCAAATGATGTAGTCACAGTTAGGGAGTTGAGTTAACAACAACGTTAGATCATGCAACCAGAAATCTCAACCACTCAAAATGGACATACATGCACAAACTTCGCAATAGTGGAACACAACAAACATTATCCTTGTTTATTTTCAATGGGGAATTTCTAAACATATGGACAACTTACTCAAGTTTATTTCCAGATACAAAATATGTAGAGATACAATATCAATCCTTAAGTGGACGAGACTCAATTCTATAGTTCTATGCACAGACCTCTGTGCTCCTCACAAGTTTCCATCCTTGTAGGATAACTCTAGCTGTCTTTGAAGAAGAAGAACAAATCTACCACCTAGCCAACCTCCTTGCGAACCTCTTTTGAAAGGAACCCATTCCCTTATCAAGATATCACCAAGAACCGCTTTGGGAGTCTAAATGCTTGATTATGCATACTTGAGATGCTTCAAATTGCCTTTGTGACCAACCTTTCAACTCTTGTTGTTTACAATGTTCTGAGTGCCTGCACATGAATGTTTGAGCTTGCATGTGGGTTGTCATAGTTTTGGCACTTTGCGGGGACTGTGTGCAATTCGAAGAAGTTGTGTGGGAGTCTTGGATGTAATGCTGCATCGAACATCAATTTGGTAAACACCGTGTAGAAACTAAGCCTCTGAATATATTCTCCCTCCAAAGTGAAATCACAGTGTGCATTTTGTATGTGACCTAAGGTGGTCGATATGATTATCCTCTCTCTCTCTCTCTTAATATAGATTAAGATATAAGTAGAAGACCATACTAGAGCCAACACAATCAAAGATATAACCAAAGGGTGTAGATAGCCATGGATCTAGAAGAGAGTAATCCACACTCGATATTGAAGATATAGAGTTGCAAAGCATATATCTAAGATACGGGGCTGGGTTCTTACTAGGATCCTAAGGGTTGTAAGCAAGAGATGATCCTAAAATAAGGGTTGTAATGCCATTAGGCATAAACATTGGCTATATAGAGAACAACAATGTAATTGACAAAGATATGCTACAATATCCCAGTCTAATATATGATACATCAAAGAATCAACAAACCGACATAAAAGAAAGTGGTTTAGGGTTAGGGATACTTACCTTTGTGTGGACACTATTGGTGCTTTAATATCCCTCATTGGGTTATAGCATCTTGTGAGAAATTGTTGTGGGTGGATCACAATAGGGATGGATAGAAGACCTAAGTAGCCCAAAGAAGGGGAGTACAAAGGCTAAGGTAGACCTTGCTAGTTCAAATCCTATCCTCGCTGCTCCTTGTAACCCAATGCTCCAATGACGACCTCCAAGTATAAACTCCACTAAACCCTAAGGCCTCTTAATCTTTAAGGTTAGATTTGTGAGTGTAGGCAGAGCGTATAATTCAATGATCTCTTTGAGAAATGACAATAATGACAACTATAAATAGGTGAACATAACCTAAAGTCACAACTCATCTTAGCCGATGACATCAACCATGGTTGATATAGTCGGTTTGAAAGGGATGACTACCGGATGGCATCAACCATCGTCTATGTTGTCAGCTGCAAATGGTCCATAAAAGGTGACGTGGAGGAGAGATAAGGAAGCATGTAACAAGACACTTGGAGAAGGTGCTGTAGGAGCGCGATCTGAAGGTGAAATAAGGTGGCAGTACTGAGGATATCAAGTGGTATTAGGAAGGCTAAGGTACGCTAGGGAAAGTGCCATGATGATCTCTTAGGAGCTGCTACAAACAGAACTTGGCGGTTTCTTGGTGCACTCTTAAGGCACACACTTGAGGGGATTAATGTGCCAATGACCTCCAAAGAAAATTGTTTGTAAGTAAAAAAAAGGTGTATACACATTCTAAGCCAACATAAACCTCCTTGCTGTGCGAAGGGGACAAGTTGATGTGTCTTTGTGAAGATACGTGCAAGTTGTCTGAGCTCTCACTGTTGCACAGGCTGTGTGTATAGTCAAAGTAATTACGACACAAAATCATCATTTAAACCAATCAGCAAGTATCTTTGCATTGCTCAGGATGTTGACCTCTGTTCTTGCACAAGGGCTCTTAGAAGGAAGTTTGCATAGGAATTCACAAAACTTCACAGAAATATTAAGTTGCATGGGATTTTGCTGAATCTCGCAAAATTATGAAGTTGCACAGGACTTTGCAGGAAGATTTAGCTGTGCGGGACTTCACAGAACCTCGCAGATTTATGAAGCTGCATAGGACTTCAGATACTTTGCAGAGAACTTAGGTATCAAAAAAGAGCAAGCCTACGCAGCTGCTCGCGTGAACTTGGACACCTTCACACACATCAAAGACCTGCAAATACAACTTTGTACTGCTTGTACTTTTGTGTTTGGTTGATGCAAGATTGCTTGCGGACCCGGACACTCCTGCATCAATAGACATGTAAACACACATACATATATACATGCATACCAGCATACATTGAGACACACACACAAGCACATAGTGCAACTTGAATCCCTTGAGACGAATAGATTGGGCACCAAATTCAGCTGGGAAAATCCTCTGTGTGAGTTTTCATTTACAATGGATCAGACACTGGAGCATATAATAGTCTGCAATCTCTCAATGCATTCGCAATCATGAGGCCTTACATTGGGGTTGCAAGCCTTCAATTTATACAGAACAATGGATGTAATAAATGAGCTGAAGAGTAATGTCCTTAAAAGGATATTTTGAGAATGCATTTGAAAGCATCAATGGTCCACAATGGAGGAAGGCATATCCTTGACAAAGTCATGACTGAGAGGTAGGCCTGAAGTTGATAGATGAACTTGTAAGCCCATCCCTGCAATAGGTGTAGGCTCTCATGAACTCTACAGGTTTGCCCATGCACAAAAATTGAAACATGGAGAGAGTGTTTTTAACTTTTTAGAGCATTGAATACTGTAATCTTAGTCTTACTAAGGTTAACCACTGAATGATGGAGCATGCAAAAGTGGGCAAGCCTATCTAATTGTTTTTCAATCTTTTGGGAGAATGAACTAGAAGGATCATGCTATTGTGAAAAAGCAGCATGACAATCAAGACGTAACATGAGGTATATCCATCCTCGATATGAGTGCTCTCTCTAAGAAAGTTCTCATGCTCATCACATAGATCTCAAATAGATTCAGCAAGATAGGGCATCTCTGTTTGACTCCGATTTTACTTCTATAAAAATTTTAAGAACTCCACGGGAAGTTTGGAACTGGCCAACTACTGTCATGTTGAGACTCATGATGGTAGTAATAAAGAGCTCTAAGATACCAATAGTGCAGAGCCTTTGAAACGTTGTGACTGGATTCTGCCCATAAGTAGAAGATCTTTAGAACCCAATTTTTCTGAATCTAATTCATTATGAGAAAGCTCTTTTTGAGTAAAATTATGGAGAGGCATCTAGCTGGACCCAGTTAGGCCTTAAACCCACCCAGAAGAATGACATAATGAGAAATATTTGGTAGTATGAACAACAAAAGACAATGAAGATGGGGGGAAGTAACAAAACGTAAGGAAGATATCACAAAGAGGGTATTGGCCCCTCTGGATCCAAAGCCACATGTATATGGAGTGCTCGTAAAAGACTATAAATTAAACCTTATGTTGCAGGTAATCACAAAAAGGACAGACTGCAAGGTCTACAGACACCGCTTGATCTTTGAGTCTCATGTTGAAATGCGGAGACCCTGTGGTAATCAATGAAAGAGACAAGTTTCCATGAGTCGACAACATCCTTGAAGGTAGCCATAGAAGACCACAGTACACCATTTCAATTATGGGGATGATAAACAGATTACTTGTGCCTATTTGAGCCCGTGACTGCTGTCATTTGGTAGGCCAAGGGCATGGCCATCTTGGATACGGGGTAGTTAGGAATCACCTTCTTGTGGTTGCAGATTACTATCCATGTATTATCTCTCATTGCAGCCACAACTTGAGGGAGCTTTTTGGTGCTCATCTATCGGAGAAGTAGCATTGTGGACCACATGCAGCTGCCTTTTCTAAATGCCTCTTGCCTTGTCTTTAGTTGTTTGGTTTTGTGAGCTATAGGAGATGTGTTCCACTGTTGTGAAGTCTTTGCCACACAGATGGGGCTTATCTGGCAAATGATTATGGGAAATGTTCTTATTGTGTCCCAGGCAGTTCTGTCCTGATTGCCAGTCCGTGATTCTGGGGAAACTGAAGTCCAATCAGAAGCTAATTTTGCTGATTTAAAAGCTCACACAATTTTTAGCAGTCATTATAATCTTCATTTTCCATTATCTAAATCTGAAGATTCCAATTTTCTGCTTCTGTCTTCTCTTCTGCCAACTGTTATATTGGAACTGTCCATCTCACACCATATAGACTGTAACTGTCTCCATCTTTCATATTGTTAATTGCCTTTAAATTTCTATTATAGCCTAGGTTCTTTTGGTTGTGAACTGCATATTTACTATGAAAGAGTGGTGAAATTATCTACTAACGCTTGCATTTGTGTGCCATTGAATATGGTCAAACTCCGATTAATTCTGTATGGCATCCAAAGCATTGCTTTACAAATTTGTTAAATCTTTAAAAGAAAAATTTTTTTTTCACTTTATGTTGTGTATGTATGCATTTGATGCCTGTATAAATTTTAAAATATGCAATATGTTTCATATTCTAACCCTAGAGATTCTTTCCTTTAGTTCTTGGATCTTGTATGGCAATGCATTTCAAGTTTGCTATGACCTGTAATCCATATTCTCAAAAAATATGTTTCTGCTTGGGAATAAGGTCCTGGTCCATACTATTGAATAGGATAATCTGGATAGCAATAAAGATGTATGAGACCTTTACAAAACAGTCTTGATAGTTTCCACCCTGCTTACTAGAGGACCAATGACAGAATGCCTGAACTTGCACGGATGCCTGGCTAAATTTTACAATACTGTCTTGATTGTTTCCTTCCTGCTTGCTGGTGGAGCAATGACAGAATGCCTGAACTTGCATGGATGCCTTGCTAAAGTGTGCGAGTAAAGAGCACTGATATTTTGAAGCTATTTTTTTACCTCATCCAAGATGCTTTTGAACAAATAATGATAATCTGATTTGCTATGGCATTTGCAGTGTTGTAGCTGCCTCTGGAGCTTTCAGGTGCAAGTCACGTGTTCCAGATTTTCATCATTTAAATGTGATTGTCATCAGAGCATTGTAGGATCCAAAGAAATGGGAACAAAAGTTATTCAGTCCCTTCAGCACATTCATGATCCAGAAGTAATATCATACCTTTCACAGAAAGATGCTGCTGCGATTGATGAACTCCTTATGGGCCCTCTTGGATTTAGTGTAGACCAGTTGATGGTATTTTAATTTTATTGTTATTATTGACACTAATGCTGAACAATTTGTGTTGGACATGAAATAATTTGGACCATAGATTTTAGCATATGCATTGTAACAAGGTCTTGTTTTCTTATTTTTCTAGTGTTAGGATGAGCAGCAGAATCTTGGAAAATGGAAGATTTGTAGGTATGTGAAATTTAAATTAACTTGCATAACCATTTGATTGAATGCAGGAGCTTGCAGGTCTCAGTGTTGCAACATCCATAGCAGAGGTAGGATATTTTTACTTGGGAATAGGTGTTGTCTGAAATGGCCAATTGTATATTACCTTTCTGCATTCTCATGTCACGTCTGCTAATATGCTCTTTGAGGGGCTGCTCTTTTCTAATATTTTATAGCTAGGTCATCAATGGAAACGATATGCAGATATGTAATAGCCTATGCTGTCATACTATAAGACTACAGACAAGAAATACAGGTCTAAGGTCACATGTCCCACCAAATCCCAGAAAGGTTTGGTGTTCAATTAGTGAATTTGAATGCAATACAGAGAATTAGCATAACTCTACAGAAAGTGGAAAACAAGAAGAGACAGACTTGTGTGCATGCACATGGGAAAACAGTCACATGCATGTGCACACGAGCAAACACGCATGTGCATGTACACACATGCACAAAGACTGGAAACCTGCGTAATCCTGATTCCTCGGCACACCCTCTTAATTTTCCAATCATAAGACATAAACAGGTGTCATCAAAACAACACCACACACACATGATGACAATATAAGACATTAAACTTCTCCTTCTAACCAACTTCAATATCTTAGAAACAGTAACATATTGATTCTTGCAGGTTTGGAAGGGGTCAATGTCATCCTTAAAATGTATACAGATTGGGCAAAGAGCCTGTCTACAGGGTCGCCACGAGGATGAAATTTGATGCCATTTTATCTAAGATTCTAATCTCAAGAGTACTAGTTTTTATAACGTTCATATATCATGTATCTTATCCTAGTGGGCTAGTGGGCAGTAGTACAAGCTTGCAATTATCGCTTCACTTGAGATGTGGAGTTTGGACATTGCCAAATCTGCCCTGCAGGTGATGCTTGTTAATGAAAGGTGAGAGAGAAGACTCTTAAGGATTAAAATATCAAATATTAATGTTGCAAAATTACTAAATTTGTAATTTTATCATAAAGAACTGTGCTTTTGATATACAAATATTATATAGAAAATATATAATTTGGTACTAGTCCTTGTAAATTTTGGGTGTTTCATTTACCATAGGCATGTTTCATTTAAATAATCAACTAATATTTATGAGAAAATTTTCCATTAACAAATCAAATTCAAGAAATTGGTAAAAATATCCCCTTTGATCTCATGGAAGAGCGGAGATGTCCTGGGCAACAAGAGGGAGCCTTTTTCCCTCCCTTGAATTTCCCATATAAACTTAGTCAAACACTTTATATGTTGCTTGAAAGAGGAACAAACAAGAGGAGTAGAATATATGTCCCGCTGCCAGAATTTTGTTAATAGTCGCGACCTTCCCTATATGGGGGATTAAGCTTATTCCCTATTAATAGCCTCATTTTAAAATCCAAATGGAATACCCAAATAATGACAACAATTTCACTTTGTTTTAAGAGTGTTGAATGTTGGTTGAGGTTTCTATGCCCTTAATCCTAGGTCATATATTAGGATATGTATAGCTGACCTGTGGCTAATATAATCTTTTAACATGTCATATCACATTTATTTATGCTTTCATATGCTTAGTAGGTCAGCCTAGGTGGTTTATATAACATAAGTATGGCATATATAAGAGGTAGTAACTAGTAGTTGATCATCATATTGAGCATTTGAGTCTTATTGTAAGGTGTGGAGGTTGCCCCCTCGAAGTGGCTAAGTCATTTATACTTGCATATTCTCTTATTATCTTTCTATTTTGGTGTTCTTTGGTCTTCTATTGCTATTATTCTTCTGATCTATCTAAGTTCGTTCCTTACAAGTGGTATCAAAGCCTTGATTCGGCCAAAATCAGGTTGAAACCCTAATTTTAGGGATTTTCTTGTATCTCACAATCCATAGCGATTTTTTCCACAATTTTTTATTGGAGTTGTGACATAATTACAGGAAGTTATCCTCCAAATTTCAGCTAATTCTGATCTGTTTTGTGGAAGTTATTGCTATTTTAGGGTTTTTTACAAATTTGCTCCATAGGCCGCAATTTTTGGAAATTTTCTGCTTTTTTACATTTTTAGAAATCTCTAAAAAGTGAAGGGGTTCTATTCTCAGTATTTTCTGATTGGAAGGTTAAATCTTGGTCAAAAGAGTCTGTTCTTGAAATTGTATTTTTTGTGCATCGTGGGGATGTGATCTTTCTATGAAAATAGAAAGATTAATGCCATAGAATGGTGGATCCAATTTAAGAAGAATTATTTTTCATCTAGGACATGGTTTTGGTTTTCATTTTGGTTTAGTGGTCCAACACGATGTTAGGTCTCTCAATTGAGTCAAGAAAGTTCAGATTGGCCTTGGGAGGAAATGGAACATGTTTTCTTGGCCAGATCGGAAAAAAAGAAGAGGATGAGGAAGAAAATAATGATGATATTGAAGAAGATGAGGAAGAAGAAGAAGAAGAATAAGAGGATTCAAGTTTTTGAAGATTTGAAACTTTGTAGTCTTAGAGAGTGTTTTCCACTTTCGCATACTAGTCACATTGTTGGCTTGGAGAATGTCATTGCACAAAATGTTTCAGCCTAGACGGAGTTTCCTAAGCTGGATAAAGAATGCCAAATCAGTTTGGAACTTGAGAAAAATCTTCAGATGCACACTAAGAGGGTGAAGAAGAGAGTAATTAATGAATAAATAATCAAGTGGAAGAATCAAGACAATGAAGCTGCAACATAGGAGGAATATGTTCTGTACCGTCATCCAAAGGTCATCGATATGGAGGACTACGTGTGTTTGAAGCAACATCTAAAAATTGTCAACATTGGGGACAATGTTGCTTTGAAGGGGAGTGTAATGCTACACCCTTAAGCCTAGATCATATTTTAGGCTATGTATATTCGACTTGTGGCTAATATAATCTCTTAACATGTCATATCACATTTATTTATGCTTTCATATGCTTAGTAGGTCGGCCTAGGTGGTTTACATAACATAAGTAGGGTATATATAAGAGGTAGTAACTAGTAGTTGATCATCATATTGAGCATTTGAGTCTTATTGTAAGGTGTGGAGGTTGCCCCTTTGAAGTGGCTAAGTCATTTATACTTGCATATTCTAATATTATCTCTCTATTTTGGTGTTCGATTGCTATTATTCTTTTGATCTATCTAAGTTCCTTACAGAGGTTCAGTCACCAAGGAGGGTCTTCTTGCCCAATGAGCGAAATGTTTGGTTTTTCTACACTCACCGTTGCACTAGCAGCTTCAACTAAAGTATCAAACGAATAGTTGTATGTTCAATCGATTGCTAAGTAAGCTTGGTAGTTAAAAGTTGAGTCATCAACAAAGTGTTTATTGAGGAGCCAACTATCACAGGCAAATAAATGCTGCTAATTTATCCCTGAATTTTGGCTATCTCCAATAAATACCCAAGAACATCGACGGTAGTGACATAAAGAGGGAAGGAGCTGAGGGAAATCCGGGAATATTGTTCACACTAACCTTGCAAAAATCTATGTAAAAGAGTCTCCGCTGCCTGGTGGAAGAAGGATCCAGAGACCAACTTGTCAAACGTGTTCGTAAGTAAATCCTGCTCTATCCAGTCATAAGCTTTATCAAAATCAATCTTCAGAAGAAAAAATACTTCACAGGCAATGCTTCTTGGAAGGACCTTTCGTGCCACATACTATCCTTAAATCACACCAACTACAAAAACCACGAGGCCCTTCCAGCCATGTCACATTATTGGTAATGCCAAAGCATTTATGATTGCCAACTCAAGACCACTTAAGAGATTGTGGGCTTCTTGGTAGAATCTCTCGAATTCACTCCATTGGCAATTTAAAGGCCCTTAGGATGCTTAGGAACTAGCTGCTCGGCCTTAAATGGACTTTCAACTTGCAACATGGGCAAGTTGGGTTTTTTTGTTTTTTAGACATAAAGTTGGCATGGGTGGGCTTGTTTTGTTGAGGAGATATTTGAAACAACGTGTTGCAATGGTGGTTCTCTTGGCAAAAAATGCTCTAGTTTTGATGACAATAGTACCATCTTTTCAAGAATTATGTAAAATGTTTTTTGAAAATGTTCTTCAACTATAACACAACTTGTATAATGATTAATCAAGTGAGACTGTCAATGGCTATTTCCGGTATTGGACAAGAGGAGATGAGTCGAGGACGTTGAGGTGAGATCATGGTGACGTTGTCATGTTTATTTGGAAAGCAAGAACCTCCTTCAAGCACAAGGTGCTAGGATGGCTAGTAGAGCATCGAGGTTTAGTTGCAAAAGATTGATTGAGTAAGTTGGGTCTTGCATATGCTTTCTGCATCATGTGTGTGAAAGAGTGGACAACTGACCATATCTTTTGGAGTTGTTCAACGGATAGAGGGTTTTGGGGATGGCTATAAGTTGAATTTATTTTCCCTTTCATTGGCCTTCTTTTTTGGCGAGGACCTCGTCTACGGCATGCTTGGGTGATTAGGGTCAACAACAAGAGTCTATGGCATACAATTTGGTTGGCTGCTATCAGTTTCCTTTCGAGGCTAAGTTGTGAAGACTTTTAAGTTGATACCTCCCCATTTAGTATGGGGAAGTTGGGATTTTTAGGCAAGCTTTGGCTTTGATTGTTCAAGCTAAGTTTGAGTGGTTTCAAAATGAGTTGAATTCTTTTCCTATTGGTGTGCAGGCCTAGGTCCTTTCTTTCCTTTCCATGTATGGAGGTATTTTCCTTGTAATCATACTGCTCAGCTGATGTAAATAATCTGTTCTTTGGAGTAATATAAGATGCATATCCCCTTGTACCCACTCTGACTATATTCCCTTCCTCTCTCAATTGACAATGTCATGTGATCAAGCACAAAATTAGAATAGAAAGGGAGCAATAGGAGAATATGCAAGAGGGAATGAGAATCAATAATGGAGGGGAGGAATATACGTGCAACATGGTGTTCTCACAAATCAAGATGCAATGGGTTGGGTAATGATTGCCATGCAACATCCCTAAGTTCCGTTTGTACATTTGCCTTGAAATATTCTGCTTTGACATGCTTTTGATGAAACAATATCTTGGGAGTGATAGTAAAATTTAGATTGAATAGAAGACAATCTCTTGTAGGTGACAATAAAATTTGAATTTAAAAGTGTGTGAATCCCATCATAGACCTTATCAACCTTAGGGAGAGAAAAAATTAGAGGTTGCTAGATGAAGAGTAGTAATCTTTTCTAAAAGCCACGTCAATCCCTTCCATTCCCAAGCATTAACCATATTTGCAATTTAGGAATAGTGTAAATGTCATGATTTGGTTGTAAGTATGTCACTTTGTTGGCTTCTAAGTAGCCATTCATGAATTGCATCTGATCAATGAAATGTCAGAACCAGATTTGCTCAAATCAAAAACGCAATAATAATGCTCTCATATTGATTCATTGGGTCTAATACAAATTTGTAGGAATATGTTTCCTATATAATAGAAACTACCTTAACCAAAATATCTCCACAAACAACTCAACGCTATTTTACGTGAGTTGTTGTAACTCACACAACTAACTCACTAACGTAATTTTGATATTACATTTAGACACAATTACCATGGAGCACTAATAATTTCCTAACATCCCCCTTAGTGCCCTCATGAATCAAGCTAGGTACACTTCTCTACACATGAAACACACTTAAAAATCATGTTAGCATGTTCCTCTCAACCAGAATGAGGGTGACATAGTTGAAATGCTGGCTAGAGGAAAGGTTTACATTGATCGGGAAAGGGAATTTCAAGTGTGGGTTTGGTTGTCATGACCAAAATTTTAAATTTTGCATGTTAGACATTTAACATGACAACAAATTACAATCTCCTCTTTCGTGAGATATGGAAACATTCCAGGGCATCGAATAAGTGTTCAAAAACACTATTATGAGATTCTGCAATATGATGAGAACATGATGATCTACTCTGATCATAAGGTAGGAGTTAGGATATGGAGATCACTACCTTACTCCTCTTGGCCTTCACAATTCACCTCCATGACCAAAAATTAACTCCAAGATGCTCAAACCTTTTTATGCTTGTCTGTTACTGAAATATGTCTTCATCTTGTAGATAGGAGGATTGCTTCTTGATGAAATTTATGTCCTATGACCGCCCATTGAATTGAAATATTATGATTGCATATGCTTATTCCTGTGAGGTGCGAACACACTTTAGGGTGTTGAATGAGTGTTTAAGAACACTACCAAGTGAATTGCAACATGTGAAATTGAGATGATTTCCCATTCTTGTAAACATGGTACTCCTTTTGAACACAAGGTCAAAGTCAAAACATGGAGATCATCACCTCACTCTCCTTGGCTTCAAAATTCACCTTTGTGACAAAGATGTCACCCTTTTGAATGGAATCAACTGTAAGATGGCCGGACACCTTCTTGCTCATATGCTCCTCCTTGAAATAGGTCCTTCTCAAGATACAAGAATCACTCTCTAAATGAAACCTTGTGCCTTTGACCTATGGATAGAAACATTGTGGTGCAATCTCCTTCTGTGAGATTGAAGCACATTTCAAAGTATTGAATGAGTGTTTAGAAACACTACTGCGAGACATTGCACCCGCAAACATGATGTTCTTGGGTTGAGGCACATTGGGAGTGATGTATATGATGTAGGGGCGTCACTGATATTCACTTAGGAGGCTTAATTCATGTTTGCAGAGATTGAAAGACCCCATCAATATTTTGGTCTGGAGCTTCTCGATTCACCTTAGTGACGAAGACATCTCCTTCTTGGATGGATTCAACCATGACGACTCTCTTTTGTGACAATTAGGATGAGTTGAATCATCCAACTTCTTGCATCAAAATGTGCCATACAAAATTCACCTCGAGATTGATGTTTTGGGAGCTCGTGGGGCTTTCTCTCCTGTTTGAACCACGAGACAACTTCCCAACCTTGCAATTGTGGCAAAAAACAATGAGATAGGTGGAATGTGAGTTGATACAAGTGATCCGAGCCCGATTGCAAGACTTACTATTTTTAGTAGGTCCTAACTAGGATGGCCATTTTTAGTAAGTTTTCCCAATTTTCACCTTTTGATGGTTTTTTCTTGTTTGGAGTGCATGGGTGTTGAGAATTCACCATTTTTGGAAACTTACCAACTTTGGACATGTGAAGCCTTGCACACTTGCTATTTTTAGAAATTTGTCTTCTGGATGTGGGTTACAATGAATTTGGTCTCAAAATCTTAGGTTTTACTTTAGGACCTTATGCTCCAGTTTTTGAGGTTTTTCATTCGCCGAGTTGTGTAGATCTGAAAAGGCAACCTCTGGGTTTGAAATTTTCAGATTGCCGCTATAAATTGTACATAGCATCAATGAGGATGCTCACAGTCAACTTAAAAGTGTTTTTGAGAGTACATTGGCGGAGTTTGATGGAAATTGGGTGCACTATTTTGAAGATATGGGCATTTCTTAGTTTTGGGAGCTTGGATGTCTGGAACAAACCAGAAACATACCTGTACATCAATGGAGATTTGGAGGGAATACAACAACACTTTGAATGTTTAAAAATGACTAAGTGTTGTGAGAGGAGTTAGCCAAATTTTCTTTGCAATTTTTAACTCACCTTTAACCTGGCAGCTTAATCTGAGTTGGGATGTGGTTGAAGTGGAGTTGCACTTGTGCAAGGGGGACAATGGGGACACCAAAGTACGACTTGCACTATATGGGGACAAGTGGCAGCTTTTGGTGTCTTGTGGAGATGATCCAGGGGCTGAAATGATCACCGGGGGCTAAAGTGAGGTTTTATGGTGACTAGGGGGCTTCATGGAGGAAGGGGGTCGCACTTTTGTGTCCCCCTTGTCCCCTTTGCACCTCGGGGACAATGGGGATACAGTAGGAGTGAAAAAGTGCGACCTGGGTTCAACCATCATGGAAGGGGACAAGGTGAGAAGGTAGTTTTGGAGCGCATGATGAAAAGTAAGTGTGGAGGCTTGGTATGATGGGGGAGTCATTTTCCATCCCCTGTGCCCTGCACCTGAGGGACAATGGGGGCAAGGAGTGAATAAGTTGGGGGAGTGATCATAAAAGTGGGCTGTGGCATTTAAAACACCTATGGTTTGCTTACTCTAACACTCAAAGTTGGGTTTTTAAGTGACGAAACCACGAATGATGGGGGGTCGCACTATGGTGTCCCATCTAGAGTCCCTCCTCACCTCTAGACAATCAAGGGGACACCAAGGGTGACAAAGTGCGACAAATAATAGAGAGCTGATGTCACCTGCTGAGTGCATTTGAGGACCCCAGGAGTGCTTTTTCCGCCCTAGGAGCATGGAAGAGTGTTTTGAGTCAAACCTTATATGATTTTGACTCCAAAACACCTGTTGAGATCATTCCACCCATTATTAGGAGCCAATTCTGCCTTCTATTTCATTTTAGGGCCAATTTCAATCTTGACTAGAAGGGGCAGCTGCGGTGTCTTGGATTCTCACAGAAGATTCTTGAGTCTTGGAACAAAATTGATGTATCCATCATGTAGAGGGTTCCAAGAGCTTTCCATTAATTATTTGTTTGCCTCCCAATGTTTCCGAACTCCTAGAATCATCCAGGACAAGTTAGATTTCACTATTTTAGCTTTCATTCCATGTGCCCAAAATTACCCTCTATCGCACAAGTTCCTCCTAACTTAAATTTCTTCACCAATTTTTCCGAAACTGCCTTGGATGGCTCTAATGTTCTCCAATACCACTCTTAATGATTTGAATCTTCCCTCTAGGCTTCGAGAGGGTGTTTTCTAGCTGCAAAATGGCCCTTTCTAGGCCTCCCGGAGCAATTGTTTCTCCTTGAAACTCAGTGATTTCTTCAATCACCTTAGGAATTCATCCTTGCACATTAAACCCATTTGAAAATATTGTTAGCACTTTCCTCTGAGCTAGAATGAGGGTGAAGCTGAGGACATGATGTCCAAAGGAAGGGTTCGTAGTGACCGGGAGAGGAAATTTACAAGTGGGGGCTTAGTTGTCATGGCCAAATTTTCAATTTTGCATGCTAGACATTTAGCATGACAACATGGTGCAAGTCAAGGGACAAATGGGAGAGTCACAGGGCAGTCACCAATCAGCAATGTATGAGTGGGAAAGGATGATTTGGTGACTTTTGAAGGTTTAAGGACATCCCCAAAGCCAAGAGTGAACCTTTATTGAAAGGAAAGAGCATGAAGATGACAAAAGAGCAAGAGGAGCCATGTCAAAGAAGGTATATCTTCCAAACCAAGTGCAACACAAGAGGTAAGTGCTGTAATGTTATAGTTGATGGTGGAAGTATTGATAATCTAATATCTAGGAAGTCATAGATAAGTTGAATTTGAAGTGTACACCACACCCATAGCCATATAGGGTGTCTTGGTTAGTAGAGGGGTATGAAATCACATTGTGTGAACAATGTGAAATTGATGTGAAGATAGGTTAATCTTGAGATATTGATTTGTGTGATGAGCTTCCAATGGATGCATGCCACATCTTGTTAGGAAGGCCATGACAATTTGATAACAAAGCTTGGTATAATGGTGAAGACAATGTAGTTCAGAGAGGATAATGGGAAGAGGTGGAGACTACTTCCATGAAGGAAGAGAGTGGAATCATGAAGCACAAGAGTCATTTGGATTTCTTCAATGTAAAGAAGGCATCCCTAGCAAAAGACGAAAGGAAATTGTCCTTGTCAAATCATGATGCAACTATGTTTGATGGTGAAGAGGCAAGGGAGATAGAAGATTTGTTCCTAGCATCTTTAGAGGCACCTAATGAGAAGTCAAAAGGAGCAACTGATATGGAAGAAGTCTATGAAGGTCCATTGTGTGATCCAGGGATGAGAACGAGGTTTGTTTATCTCTTAAAGAAGAGACTGAAATGGTGAAAAAAGAAGGGAAACTCTACAATTCAGTCCAAAATAGCCTTTTGTTTGAACAACCAACAACAAAGGCAATTCAAAGTGAGGTGGATGTGTTATTTGAAGCAATCATGAAGATTGTAGTGGAGAAAAGGATGCTATGACAACAATGGTTGAATAAATGTTCAATATGGCTTTAAGATCAGCAATTGAGCAAGAAACAAAGGTTTTTTAGCAGCAACAATGGTGGCTATGGATCATCAATACAACCCATTTGCAACTCAAGGAAAGAATGAAGTCTTGGTGAATCAAGACTTGAAAAATAATACCAAGGACAAGAGGACGAATGGGACTTGGAGGAGGAGGACAACCAAGCCCCAATTTGGCAAGGCAAAAACGATAATTAGAACTATGCGGAGGAGGAAGGTCTAAGGTCCAACATGTGGCTTGAAAAGAAAGAAATGGAATTGAAATCTTATGAGGTACCTAACATGGTGGAAATGCATGCCATGGCCTTACTCTTTAGGTCAAAAGGATAGTTTTGCCATCTAGCCAAGCTTGTGAGCACCGTGCTCATGAAATTCTTACTTGGAGTGTATGATGCAAAGAGCATGTGGGTCCACGAGCAATCTTCATCAATAAAAAATATGGGTGGTGTGTGGTGAATGTGTTGGTGTTTTCTTAGTATTCCATCATGGATTTGGATCATGTCCATCATAAAAAACGGTTGAATAGATTGATGTTAGTAGGATTTAGGGAGCAATCGCAACCATTTGTGATCTAAAAATGATAGCCTCTAGAGTAGAGGTAAATATTTTACTGGGAATACCTCCAAAGTGCAATGTTACTACATATTTGTATTCTCCTAAAAATATTCTGCGCTTTCAAAAAAAGGAATTGGATTTTGAGCCCATATGCAAAAGTTATGACCCCCAATAGTTATGGGTTTTGTGCTCATTGTTTCCTTTGCCAACAGGCAAATCATGGACACTACCACTAAGAGTTGGGCCATTGATACGCCGTTAATCGTTGAACAATAAACGCCGCTTCACCTTGCGTGCAAGTAATGGCCTATAACTCACGAATTAATTAGTTTCATGCATTCCCAGAATCTTGGGAGTTTGAAGTGGCATTGGAATTTTCAGGAGATGTCTGAGAGATTTGGAGGGATCAATCAGAGGCAATTTTAGTACCAATGGGGAGTTGAGCAAGTGGGGAGTCTTTTCAAAGCAAGAAACTTGTAGGGGTTGTAATGCAAGAGCATCCGGGTTCACAAGCAATCCACATCAACCAAAAACACTTATGAGTAGTTGTTTGCATAAGTTTATAATTATTGTGATTTGTTGTATATAAAGAGGGGCTTATTAGGTTTGCGGTATCATCCAAAGTTCATAACATCTTTCATAAGTTCAGCGCAAAATTAATATTTCAATGACGCAATGCAAGATTATGTTACTATGGAAAAGGCTATGTGCAAGAAATAGAGTGTAAGAATATATCACAACATCTCTATGCTATACATACACCTTGAGAAGGATGGCACAATGCTTTAGATGCTTGGTGCGAGGCTTGATCACTTCCCACAAGACCGAGAAACTTTAGACAAAAAGCTTTATGTCACCCTTATCTTCCTCTTTGTATCATTTACTTTGTGAGCAATATCACATACTTTAGTCAGAGGTTCGTGTTACCACTAGTGGATTATTTTCATGACATGTGTTGGCTCTCGGAATGACACCCTGCAGGGGGAAGGAGAGAGGGAGGCGGGAGGCCCAGATGTAGACGGGGGGCGAGGGAAGAGGAGAGAGCCGCATAGGTTGTCGTTTTGTAGCCGGGGACAGGGTCTTCCTCTGCTCACCCGTCCATTCTCTCCTTGGGAGTGATGGGGAGGCACCTTAACTAAGGGTGTGGCTGATTACCCTGCTATTTCTGGCTCTGCCTAGGCCAAGGTGAGAGGACCCGAGGTGCAGCCCGAGGGGTAGAGATAGAGGAGTCGGGGATAAGTCCCGAGTCCTCGGAACTTCATCGGGTAGGTCAATCGGAGGCAGATGTAACCACTCAATGCAATGCTCACTCGAAAGAGTGCTCACGAAGCACTGCAAGCATCTGGGGGCTCCGACACAGGCTGCTAAAGACAAATCTAATGTGACCTCAACACCAACTTCAAAGAGTTTGTATGTATCGTCGTATGTCGATGATGAGGATCCTTTGACAATGAACTTTAAGGCGAACACACTTGAGGTATGCACATTGAATGTGTGTTTCACCTAGCATATCTCATGTAAAATATACAAGGAAAGTTAGACCTGCGGGTCGTATATGGTACTCAAAACAATTGTTGAAGAAATTATGAGGTGGAGATGGATTCATAAGGAGAAAAATCTTAGATATCAAAGGATGCAAGGAGGATCAAAATGTATGTTAGCCATCACACCATGACATCCCTATTATCATTTCACGAAATCGGATCAAGATAAAGAAAGTCTTCTAGGGGAAATGTGTCACAGGGAACCTCCAAGAAAGACAAACAACCCGAATCCCCGATGTTCCAACTCAGGACCCCCAAGACTGAAGCACCGTGTGTGAGTTATGCTAGATGTTCTTAAAACAAGGGACCCCCAAGACTGATAAACATTTGAAATACTGTGATTAATTAGCAAGGAATTTTAAAGGCTTTAAGGATGATTCCCCAAAGTACCCCCGAGGGACGTCATTTTATTCACCATCCAAACCATTCAACCAACAACAGAGTGTTAACATACAAGGTCGAGCCATAACCCACATGAGATTCTTTAAGGAAAACGCACATTACTCCACTTCCAAATCATTCCACAAGAAAGTATGACAAGATAATTATAGTAGATTGTTTGAACAAATCCATTGATTAGAAAACAAGGGAAACATATAAACATGCTCTCAAAGCTTGCTAATGACTATACAGATGCAATCACCTTAGCATGAATTCCAAACAAATGGAGAACACAACAATGCTTACACGAAGAAAGTGTGAATTCCCATGGCGAAACATACACTTGAACTTCTCGGAGCACCCCCAAAGAGTTCCCTCCTCCCAAAAAGAACCATCTCTTTGAAAAAACCCTAAGCCCTTGTATATATCCTTATCCATCCAAGGGTTTTAGTGTATATTCTATTAGAATCCCAACTTGTTCACGCTCAGGCCATCCTTTGGAACATCCAAGGAATAACAGAGAATATTCCTTCATGACAACCTTCAATTTTGTTCAATACTGCCCTGTCACCATCTTGCTAGAGTGACCAAATGAAATATTTTCCACATCATATTGATTTCCAATTTGATTTTCCACTTGAGATTAAATGTGATGTGGCACATAAAGGCGTTAAATTGATTGAGACCTTTATTTTAAAAGTGTGAACATTTAATTACCTTTCGACGACATGCTTTTCATGAATGATTTCCTTTGATTTAATCCCACTTGTGCCTACTAATCCGGGTAGGATATGGGAATTTATGGTGACACGATGGTTTAGACACGTCATCCCAGATTAATTCGCCTATTTAAGCGTGACTTATTTTTTCCAACGGGCCTCAAGTTACTATCCGAGTTTTATAGAGCTTCCCATATTTCACTCTCTGCACATCACCCTTCCACCATGGCCTTAACAGTTTTAGGAACAAGCCCATCGGGATTAGAACTTGACAACCTAGGTCAATTTTTCCAGTTGGGAGGGCCAAATGAAGCCTTCATTAGGCATGTCTTCAGTGTCCCCAATGTCCGAGCCAATCCCCCGAGATGGATCCTCTCATAATGCCCTAGTTCTTTCCTTTTTGAACCGACTTGCCGAACTATGTGCCTCTTTTCCATTTTACCAGACCCTGCACTTTCACCTTATCGTTCTTGAATACCACCTAAGCACGGAGCACTTGAAGAACCATTATCCCATCATTGCCCTCGAATCCATGATGACCACCTACATATGTATAGGGCTTATTATGCCCATTCCTTATTAGAAACAAAACTTCCCAGTTTAGCCCCATCATTCGTATCAGAGAAAGAGAAGCTACCCCTAGGCCCGTGTGTAGATGGAACAGAAGAGTGACTTTCAACACTGGAAGCTGCCATGGTTGAAATTTAGGCTGCGGTGATAATTAAGGCTCCTCTCCCAAAGAGACAAAAGGTTGCCCATGATGATTCAATCAACGGAGTTGCGCAAGAACCTACAACTCGAGCTTCCACAAGTCGGAGGAACAAAGCATATCTAAAAGGGGGACTCCCCCTCCACGAGTGGGTGAATTCACTTGGAAAAAAGAGGGAGTTTACCTAGATTCTCAATGGGCCGTGGGTAGGGATCCCATAATTAATGGAGAAAGGCATGTCGTGGGGCCTGGCCGACGACATTCAGTTTGTGTTTAGTGTTCTGACGCGTGTGCCAACGTTCCCGAGAGAAGTAGTGGATATTGGAGATTAATCTCTTTTTTATAATGTAATCTTTTGTATCTCCTTTTTGTGCATATATATCATCGAGGGCAAGGGCCCTGTAATAGAACCCCATTTTGTTTACATGATATATTGCTTCATCTGTTTATTTCTTTTCCATTGTATGAAGTGTTTTTCATTTTTGTTTTAGCACTTCTAAGATGCACAATTCACTTCAAATTTACATATACTACACCATAAAAGAAGCAAAGCAAAATTAATCTTTTCACACAATGTCTCTATTATCGCATGCACAATTTAAACTACTCTAAGTCATTCTCGCAAGAAAACCCATTACTAACTACTTAATTAATCTTGGGCTTTCCGGATGAGAAGATTAAACATTTCCCTAAATTTTACCACACACGAGCAATATGAAGGCCACCAAACATTAACCAACCGCAAGACTAGGCGCTGGGGGCAGTGATGAAAATTTCAACCATCACTTAAATATTTCAAGGCACAACAAAATGCAAACTTAATTTGGGCCCGAGGAGTTCCACGTGCCGAGTTAGTCAAACATACTTCTCCGAGCTTTGGAGTCAGACTAGCACTTTGCATTCTCGTGAAACATTTTGACATTACCATCCTTTTCCCTGGGCGTTCACCTTACACTTCCTTTTACACCGTAGGGTCATGAACTCAACCCGCATTTTGCACAAATGCCGAAGGGATACAAAGTGCATCCTTATGATTTTTTCATGGTTTTGAAATATTTCCTTTCCTCGAGTGTTGGGGAAAACACTACATCTTGCACAAAATACTTGTATCTTGCAAAAGCAACAAATTGTCTTAATAACACTCAAAAGTACCTGCGGCCACCTACTTCAAACTTTTGGAAACTTCAACACTTCAAGCAAGCATACAAACAAATAGGCACATGATTTGCAGACGAGTAGAAGGGTTTGCACGAAAACTTGGAAACATTGATATTAAGCATGGAACTGATTTTGAAAACAAGAGCAAGTTCAGTGATATGGTTCCAAAATAAAGCATGACAATTATGGGCACCAACACCGGCTCCATCTTGGGGATGGACTCCCCAATGGGTGTCAAAGAACACTAGTTTAAATAAACCCTGGGGAAGAAGGCCAAATGCCTATGCATTGGGCAACGGAGTCCAACAAGTGATCACTACTGCAGCACAACACATACAGAGCGAGCAACACCAACGACCAAAAACAACAAAAAGGAACAAACACAAGAACAAGAAAACAAAGAAGAAGAACTATACACTGTATTGAATTATTAAGGCCCGAGAGGACCCAAAAGTTCCACTAAAAACCACCTGGATCCCACACTATACGTAAATCCCTGATCAAGAAGCACGAATGACCGAACCATCCTTTGATGGCAATGGAGTCTGCTGTCCTCACCAAAGCAAAAACCAATGACTGCTTGCTCTTACCAACACAACTCATCCAGGGCCAAAATGAAAATACCACCAACCAGGTCAACAAGCAAGTTACACACAACAAGTACAATGTGCTGATTGACATTTCTTTCTTTCTCCCACATCTCAGAATATGACGACTTCAGGAAATTAAGGTGTACCTCAAGATGTTTGATATGTTCTTGTTCTTCATGTTTAGCCAAGTCTCCACTCAACCAAACCCTTTTAATTTCAAAGCAAGCACTAGGACTGAAATCAATGTATTTATCATTAATCATATCCGCCACATCCCTTTCTGAGGGAAGATATTCATTTCATATGACACTTGCTTGACAAGTAACGGGCATCTTCCTCCAAGCACATCTCTCCCTCGTGTTCCAAAGGAACAAAGCTTATCTGCAACTGGATATCACTTACCGAAGCACAAACTTTCTTGTTGTAATTCTAAAAATTCAGGTAAAGAATGATGCTCAATCAATTGATCAGAAAACAAGGGAGTACAAACATTCAAGCATGACTTTACAGGCAAATCGATGCACAACTCTTAAAACAAAACATCCACACATGCCACATCCTTACTGCATACATCGATTTTCAAGACAAACTCATCTCTTACCACCATCCATCTGAGTCTAGACAGACATCTCCAATACCAAGGGCTATCCCATTGAATTCAGGATCAGATTGGAGAGCCGAGTCATACATTCCTAGGTCAATAAACAATCTTGATATGTCCATAGATGCCTCATCATATGCTTGTTTGACGACTTACTTTCCATGCAATCTATATTTCTTTTCTTGTTCAACCAATGCATCAAGCAATAGACATCTATCCTCTGATGAGGGAACTCATCCTTCATACTAGGCAATCATTTTATCTCTTATCCAAACAAAATCATGACTGAGAAAATTTTGATCTTGGTCTAACCTTGTTGTATCATTGCCTTCCAAGGGAGAGCAACATATTTCGTGAGGGTTGCCCAAAATTCATTTGTTGTTCTGGCGCACAAAAGATCAGTCGAAATACCCCCATCTCTATAAGTTGTTATGATCATCCAACATGTGGTCTCCTTTAATGCCTAACTTAGATTTTTCAACATCAATCATGCCATCCTAACTACAAGGAGCATGAATCATAAATATTTATCACACCATAGATCAACATGATCATCACAATCAATTTTTAATACAATGTTATCCATGAAACCATGATCCATGGTAACTTGCTCCAAGTTCATTGATTCCTCACCATATTTACTTTCAATAGATATTGAAACTTCACTACTTGGGCTATCAACTTTACCAGTTGTCTTAACACTGCTCTCAACTAGCTTCTCCACAATAAATGGTTTTCTTATGATTCCACTTTCTTCATCCCTGAAAACTCGAGTCTCTTCTTCATTAACCAAACTTTCTCTATTGCTTTTGCTCTCAGGGAAAAGAAAACCAGGATCATCACTGAATTGATCTCTAAACATCATTATCATTTCATCCCAAGAATGCAATGAACCCTGAGGCAAGGAGTTGAACCAATCCCTAACATCTCTTTCAATGTATGCATAAATAGTTTCATGAAAATATCTTCGTATCTTACCTCATATTCCTGCATTACTTCTTCAAACAAACCAAGATGTTCTACATAAATACTGCCATATCCCCTTAAAAAAGGTAATTTGAGCCTGATTCCGTTAGGGGATCTTATTTGGGTATCCAGCATTCCCTAAAATCCATAAGCTTGAAAGCATTTGATCTAAAAGGGACCTTAGGAAAAGAACATGCCATACCATCATCATAAACTTCCGAGGATAGGTTCACTAAAAATGAACCCATATCAACAAGGTTTCATCTCTCAAATTTTGAATAACATTAATGATGAGATTGATGTAAACCCAAGTATGCAAACCATCAATAAAATATATCTATGAAGAACACTTGTCCATTACAATCATATGACAATGGAGTCGCCACTAGAGTCATGACCTAGAAAGATAAATCATCTTTTAAACATCGAAGGAAAGCTATCCCAACACACCAACCTCAAGATCACTCAAAAATGGAACACCAAGAACCAAGCTTGAAAACCTAGGTGAATACAATGTTTTCCCCGAAAACAATGGCGCCAATGAGGTGTTAGCTCTCGGAATGACACCCCGGGGGAGGAGAGAGGAGGAGGGGCAAGGCCGGGATGCGACGGAGGGGGCGAGGAAGGGGAAAGACCCGCATGGGTTGTCGTTTTGTAGCCGGGATGGGGTCTTCTCTGCTCACGTGTCCATTCTCTCCTTGGGAGGGACGGGGAGGCACCTTAACTAAGGGTGTGGCTGATTACCCTACTACTTCTGGCTCTGCCTAGGCTAGGTGAGAGGACCCGAGGTGCAGCCCGAGGGGTAGAGAGAGAGGAGTGGGGATAAGTCCCGAGTCCTCGAACTCCATCGGGTAGGTCAACCGGAGGGCAAATGCAACCACTCAATGCAATGCTCACTCGAAAGAGCGCTCACGAAGCACTACAAAAGCATCTGGGGGCTCGACACAATTGCTTAAAGACAAATCTAATGTGACCTCAACATCAACTCCAAAAAGTTTGTATGTATCGTCATGTATGTTGATGTCAAGGATCCTTTGACAATGAATTTAAGGCGAACACACTTGAGGTATGCACATTGAATGTGTGTTTCACTAGATATCTCATGTAAAATATACAAGGAAAGTTAGATGTGGTGTATATGGTATTCAAAACAATTGTTGAAGAAATTATGAGGTGGAGATGGATTCATAAGGAGAAAAAACTCAAGATATCAAAGGATGCAAAGGAGGATCAAAATTTATGTTAGCCATCACACCATGACATCCCTATCATTTCATGAAATTGGAGCAAGATAAAGAAAGTCTTCTAGGGAAATCATCACAAGGAACCTCCAAGAAAGACAAACAACCCGAATCCTTGATGATCCAACTCAGGACCCCAAGACTAAAGCACCATGTGTGAGTTATGCTAAATGTTCTTAAAACAAGGGACCCCAAGATGATAAACATTTGAAATTTGTGATTAATAAGGCAAGGAATTTTCATGCTCTAAGGATGATGCCCCAAAGTACCCCTGAAGGACGTCATTCTTTTCACCACCCAAACCACTCAACCATCAACAAAGTGTTAGCATACAAGGTCTAGCCATAACCCACATGAGATTCTTTAAGGAAAACACACATTACCCCACTTCCAAATCATTCCACAAGAAAGTATGACAAGATAATTGTAGTAGATTGTTTGAGCAAATCCATTGATTTAGAAAAACAAGGGAAACATATAAACATGCTCTCAAAGCTTGCTAATGATTGTACAAATGCAATCACCTTAGCATGAATTTCAAACAAATGGAGAACCTAACAATGCTTACACCAAGAAAGTATGAATTCCCATGGCCGAATTATACACTGAACCTGCGGAGCACCCTCGAAGGATTCCCTCCTCTCAGAAAAGAACCATCTCTTTTGAAAAAACCCTAAGCCCTTGTATATATCCTTATCCATCCAAGGGTTTTAGTGAATATTCTATTAGAATCCCAACTTGTTCATGCTCAGGCCATCCTTGGAACATCCAAGGAATAATAGAGAATATTCCTTTACTACAACCTTCAATTTTGTTCAACACTGCCTTGTCACCATCTTGCCAGCGTGACCAAGTGAAATCTTTTCCACATCATTGATTTGATTTTCCACTTGAGATTAAATGTGACGTGGCACATAAAGGCGTTAAATTGATGAGAGCTTTACTTTAAAATGCGAACATTTAATTACCTTCCGGTGACATGCTTTTCATGAATGATTTCCTTTGATTTAATCCCACTCATGCCTACTGATCCGGGTAGGATATGGAAATTTATGGTGACATGATGGTTTAAACACGTCATCCTAGATCAATCTGCCTATTTAAGCGTGACTTATTTTTCCAATGGGCCTCAAGTTACTATCCGAGTTTTACAGAGCTTCCCATATTTCACCTTTGCACATCACTCTTCCACCATGGCTTTTACTAGATATAGAGCAAGCCCATCGGGATTAGAACTTGACAATCTAGGTGAATTTTTCCAGTTGGGAGGGCCAAATGAAGCCTTCATTAGGCATGTCTTCAATGTCCCCAATGTCCATGTCAATCCCCGGATGGATCCTCTAGAACGCCCTAGTTATTTCCTCTTTAATCTTACTTGCCTGAACTATGTGCTTCTTTTCTAGTTTACTAGACCCTGCACTTTCACCTTATCCTTCCCGAATACCACCTAAGCATGGAGCGTCTGAATAACCACTGGTCCCATCATTTCACCCGAATCCATGATGACCACCTACATATGTACAGGGCTTATTACACCCATTCCTTATTAGAAATAGAACTTCCTAGTTTAGCCCCATTGTTTAATCGAGAAAGAGAAGCTAACCCTAGGCCCGTGTGTAGATGGAACAAAAGAGCGGCTTTCAGCACTAGAAGCTGCCATGGTTGAAATTCAGGCCGTGATGCGATAATTAAGGCTCCTCTCCCAAAGAGACAGAAGGCTGCCCATGATGATTCAACCAACAAAGTTGCGTAAGTCCTTGCAACTCAAGCTTCCACAAGTCGGAGGACCAAAGCATATCTAAAAGGGGGACTCCCCTCCACGAGTGGGTGAACTCACTCGGAAAAATAGGGAGTTTACCTAGATTCTCAATTGGCTGCGGGTAGGGATCCCAGAATTAATGGAGAAATGCATGTCGCAGGGCTTGGCTAGTGACACTCAGTTTGTGTTCAGTGCCGTAGCCCATTAGGATTTCATACACCGTAGGGATCTGCTTCTGATGCGTGTGTCATGTTCCCGAGAGAAGTAGTGGATATTGAAGATTAATCTCTTTTGATAATGTAATCTTTTGTATCTCCTTTTTTTGTATATATATCATTGAGGGCAAGGGCCCTGTAATAGAACCCCGTTTGTTTACAGGATATATTGCTTCAGTTTGTTTATTTCCTTTTCCATTGTATGAAGTTTTTTTCATCTTTTGTTTTAACGCTTCTAAGATGCACAATTCACTTCAAATTTTCATATACTGCACCACAAAACGAGCCTGCACAATTAATCTTTTCACACAATGCCTGCTACTGCATGCACAATTTAAACAAATCTGAGTCATTCTGCAAGAAAACCCATTACTATCTGCTTAATTAATCTTGGGCTTTCTGGACGAGAAGATTAAACATTTCCCTGAACTTTTACCACACATTGGAACAATATGACAGGCCACCAAACATTAACCGACTGCAAGACCGGGTGCTTGGGCCTGTGATGAAAACTTCAACGAACACTTAAAGCATTTCTATGCAAAGCAAGATGCAAACTTAATTCCGGGCCCCGAGGAGCTTCAACGTGCCGGGTTAGTCAAACATACTTCTCTGGGCTTTAGAGTCAGACTAGCACTTTGCGCATTCTCGGGCGCATGAAACATTTTGACATTACCATCCTTTACCCCAGGTGTTCACCTTACACTTTCTTTTACACCGCAGGGTGATGAACTTAACCCGCATTTCGCACAAATGCCAAAGGGATACAAAGTGCATCTTATGATTTTTCATGGCTTTCAAAATATTTCCTTTCCTCGGGTGCCGGGAAAACACTGCATCTTCCACAAAATACTTGTATCCTGCAAAAGTTGCCAATTGTCCCGATTAGATGCAAAAGTACATGCCACCACCTACTTCAAACTTCTGGAAACTTCAATATTTTAAGCAAGCATACAAATAAATAGGCACATGATATGTAGATGAGCAGAAGGGTTTGCATGATAACTTGGAAACACTGATATTAAGCACAGAACCAATTTTGAAAACAAGAGCAAGTCCGGTGATATGGTGCCAAAATAAAGCATGACAATTATGGGCACCAACAACATGCATCTAGTTTGAAGCTGTAAGGCTGTTGGAGTTCATTTGAGAAAATGTGCAAGGATTTATCCGGAGGATTCACACGTAGTCTTGTGTGTAGGAGTGTAATGTGTGTGTGATCTTTGGGAGTGTCAATATTCAAATTCAAATTGTTGGTTGCATAGAGGAAAGAACCAATGAAGATTCACCTAATCAATAATTGTATTTGTTGAACTGACTCAAGTTCGTCGAGCTGTGTTATGATTATAGATGCGTCAAGGAACACTTGGGCCTTATCTTGGATTGTGAGTTGTGACAATTATAATTTTGGAGGCTTAAATAAATGTCGTATGGGTAGCATGTAGCTGTGGCGAACATTGTAAGTAGGTGGTGCTTATTTTAATAAAAACTCATGCTTACACTTGAGAAAGGCAGTTCAGCAAAGAGTTAAGGAGTTCGGCCTGGTAGATATCTTTCTAGAATTGTCATTAAAATTGGGCAGCTTAGATTGTTAGTCGATCTACTCAGATCAACAGTGTTTTTGTTGTATCTCCTCAGAGATTCTGTAGAGGCTGTATCTGTTTTTTCCTCAGAGAAACCAATGAAGTGTGTTTTATTCTAAATGCTTTTTTGCAAAGGCTGTGAATCAGCCAAGGGGTGTGTTGTTTAATAATGCTGTGTGGTCTAAGGCACTTCTTAATTGGACTCTCTAACCACATCTGCATCAGGTTGTATCCAAGTTCAGAATAGAGGACTGCGTCAAAGTCCATTTGAGGGACTGTAGTAATGTTTTCATTTTTATATGCTGTTTTCAATAAAGCAAGTAGTGTTGTGCATGTACGAAACCTCTGTAATTCAGCCCTGAATGCAATAAAACTTAAAAGCAAAGTTTTACTTTTCAAATCTAAGTGAGTGTAAATGATTGTGCCGATTGGAGTGTGTCCATTGGAGCGTGTTGAGTCTAGGATGCAGAGACAAGGTTGTGATCCATTAGACTCCCTAAACCTGAGCTCCATCATAAAGCAGCCTACACTTCTAGTTCTTTTATGATAAAATTGGTGAGACAAAAAGGAAACTCTTTCAGCTATGGCCTCAATAAGTAGTTTGGAATACAATAGACTGCAACATGGTTGGACCAATGATATCATAGATGGTTAGCTGGATGGGGAATATCAGACTTCTCAGTTGATGGTGCAAGCTGAAGAAAGTTTCTTATGAACACAACCCAAAAATAATAATCAAATCCTGTAGTAAAAGAACCCATAATAAACCCCTACTTAGCACCAAACAAACCCCTAGATAAGGTAAGTAGCTTGAATAAGGAGACAGATATCAATGACTGAAATAACACCAGTGACGAGATGTGAAGGCATGCAAACAGTACAACACCATGGGAGGATTGAATATGCAAGATATGTACTTACAGTGTCACTAATGACAAACAACATTAAAATCTGAAACTTGCAACTTGGAAAAATGTATGGAACAGAGTTAAGTTATCCACCAACCTGAATATTGATTTTTTTAGCTACAGATATCGTCAATGCTCTAGACTCTATGATAGCTCACAGCAGAGATTCATCATCAATGCCACAATATTGTTGATTGTGTAATCTGATGGACTTGTCTAGGGATTGGATAAAAATAAATAAAAGAAAAAGATCTCATCGCTTATTAGCTTCAGGATTTGCTCCAGTTTATGTTACGGTTATTCCATTTATTAGTGCTCACATGTTTATGTGTAAGGGTAATTGTAATGTGTAAATGTAATATTCATATATTACATTAGTGAGTGTGTGAGTTATAATGAGTTGCCATAATACAACTCATTATTAATAATATAGTGTGTGAGTTTGAATAATGTGAGTGAGTTTGAATAACAACTCATGTAGGTTTTCTATTGCATGATTTTAGGAGTGAGATATCCTTGGAGATATCTTAGAGATGTTAGAGTGATATGAGGGATAAGGGAGATATTGTTGGAGTATGTTGATGAGGTTTGACTCCTTCATATAAGGAGATCTAAACCTATTGATATGTAACTCATGTCAAGGAATAATATCCCGAATGAATTCAATTTGAAGATTATAATATTCGGTGTTTATTTCTCACATTATTGTTCAGATTTTAAGAGAACTCTGACCAAATTTTACATTTGGTATCAGAGTAGGTTCATTACAATGGAGTGTCAATTGAGAAGAGGGCATCTCGAAAGAAATGTATTGCAGAAAGGAGCTTCATTTGTAGGTGGCGTTGGAATTTCATTGAAAGTGTCCCTTCTGGTAAGCAATCAGCCAATGGTAGCACCTATAAGCAAATCAAAGGATTCTGATCTTAAAATAATGACTGGTAAATTGATTGTTTCTCTAAACCCAGATTCAAAATCTTGCGAATTTTTTTGGGTTTGTTTATTTGAATACTGGAAACATTCTGTCAAAAAATTACAAAAACCCAGATCCGGGTTAAGGAGAAATGATGAAATCATTAACAGCGACCAGAAGTTAAATTGTTTGTGGACCCGAATTTCAAGTAGCTGTCATATGTGCACTCTCTGATGTCTTGTAATGTCTGCAACGTTTTTTAATGCTGTAGCTTCTTGTTATGCGCTATAAACATGCTTCGATTGGATGTGGCTTCAAAACTGGCATCAGACTTCTCACCTACCGCCAAGCTCGAGTTATTCTCGATTCAAAGCTGTATTAGTTGAGTAACATGTCTTTTACGTAGTCTATGTTACAAAAATGTCCGTTAGTTTGTTGGTCATATGTCTAAAAGCTTCTGTCATTAGTTTATTTTACTGTCAAATTCTTGTAATATGGGAAGTATCCGTACGTGAGTGTGAATCAAGTCTTTTTTTATTTATGTAGTTAGTAAATGTAATATTCATATATTACATTAGTGAGTGTGTGAGTTATAATGAGTTGCCATAATACGAATCATTATTAATAATATAGTGTGTGAGTTTGAATAATGTGAGTGAGTTGGAATAACAACTCACATAGGTTTTCAATTGCATGATTTTAGGAGTGAGATATCCTTGGAGATATCTTAGGGATGTTAGAGTTATATGAGGGATAAAGGGAGATATTGTTGGAGTATGTTGATGAGGTTTGACTCCTTCATATAAGGAGATCATAAACCTATTTATATATAACTCATGTCAAGGAATAATATCCCAAATGAATTCAATTTGAAGATTATAATATTTGGTGTTTATTTCTCATATTATTGTTCAGATTTTAAGAGAACTCTAACCAAATTTTACAGTCTAACATAGTGAAATTGGTAGATACTAAATGATCACCTGGGATATATGAATTTGCACAATGATAACCTTTGTTTTGTGAACTTAAGATGCAATATTGAAGCTTAAGAATATGTATGACTATGTTGTTTGCATCAGTTATTCTATGTTTATAAAATGTAGTGCCGAAAAAAATGTACAAAATAATTGTACAGATGCTTTATTTCATTTAAAAAACTTGGCTGTGTTCACATAGGTTTACAAAACGAATGAGTACAACCGGGTGCTAATTATTTGTGGCCCTGGCAACAATGGTGGTGATGGACTGGTGGCTGCACGCCACCTTTATCATTTTGGATACATGCCATTTGTTTGCTATCCCAAACGCACTGATAAGCCTCTTTACCGTGGGCTTGTTACTCAGGTATGTTTCTTAGACGCAGTCCCCATAAAAGGTATTTGACAGTTCACTCAATAAAATTTCAAGCTTTTTTTAAGGAAAAACCTGGGATCATTTTTAAAAATAATCTTGAACTGTGTTTTCTTGTGTTATACAGCTGGAGGCACTTGCTGTTCCTTTCTTGCCACCAGAGGATTTGCCAACAGAACTGGCCACTGATTTTGACATTATTGTGGATGCTATTTTTGGGTTTTCATTCCGTGGTAAGGCTTCCCATTCACCATATTTGCAGCATAGGGCTATACTGCAGTTCCACAGTTTTTGGCACTATTACCTACATTCAAAGTTGATGAAAAACTACCCTATATAATTTGGTTTTGACTATATATCTCCCTGTTATCTGGGTAAATTGACAATTGAATAGAAACTCTCAAACAGAACCAGCTCTCAGATACAGATAAAGAGACCAAAATATAAGCAGAAGGTAAGAGTGAATGACAAAAAATTAACACATTTAAACCTATTGAATAACTGAATCTAAAGAATAACAGAATTTGGGTGGCATCCGGGGGTCAATCCATGGCTGCCCCTGATGTCACCTAGTAAGACTGGAACATTCTTAAGAAAATCCGTTCTCTCCTTCGACACTAAAACCCTTCAATATCTGTGAGGCCTTGAGTTGGTTCTTAACTAATTTAGACACCTGTCTTTGCTATCAAACTCTCATAACTAATCTTCACTATCAAACTACCTTAACCTTCATGATTGATTTTAATTGAAACCAGACACATGATATTATCTTGAAAGCACAACAGGTTATGTCGCAATGATTCATCAGGAGACATGATATGCTAATAATACTGACTATTACAGATGACATCTTTAGCAAATGCAATGGATGCACATTCCCTGCTGAAATTGTTTTGATCAGAATTGTTGATTTGATATTACAGCTGACATCTTTAACAAATGCAATGGATGCATGTTTCCTGCTGAAATTGTTTTAGTTCAGAATTGTCAATGTGATATTGATAATGGCCTAGTTCAACTTATTGTGGATCATTAGAGTCTCTCTCTCTCTATCTAAAATTGGAAATTTGTACACAGTTTTTGTGTTCATATTTTTTGGTTTCAGCGAGCTGTGGTTTTGCTGCTGCAATTGATTTAATTTTTATTTACCACGTTGATTAAAGGTTTTGTGAATATCAAAAACTACCAAATGTGTTCATCTTTTTGTGAATTTAGAGTGGTGGTTGGGTGGATCAGAGATGGATAGAGTGGAAGAGGATAGTATCAAGATCCTAAAAGAGAAAGCAGTGGCAAATAGAGGAAAGAAAAGAAAATTTTAAAAGTTGACCAATTTAAGACTCTGTACTTAAGGGGTGATTTTGGATGTCTTTGATTCAAAAATTGGAAAAACATGACTTGAATGCAATTTATATATCTCATTGATTATTTTCCAGAAAGTTTTGTTCTAAAACCTTTGAATACTTGGTGGTTACTTGCGATTGACCTGCAATTTTTCCATGGCTGAGTAATTGTTCAACTGCTCACAAGTTGAGTCACTGTCTCAAATTCGTGAGTAACGGTGAGTAATTACACGCGATTACTCAAGAGTCTGAGCCTGGTGCTTGGTTACTGGTAGAATATAACCTCCTATAAGAAAAATGTCATTTTGCATATAGTTGTGATTTTCTGCCTCTGCTAAGGTGATTTTTAGAGATGTATCTATCTTGTTAGAGTTAGAGATGTATTAAGTTCTATTACAACATAGTTAGAGATGTATTAATCTTGTAAGAGTTGTATTAGTATGTCATCATAGTATGTGTACAATGAGTTGTAATAACAACTCATCTAGAGATTAGGCTAAGAGAGAGAAGATATGAAATGCTTAAATGACCCCTTGATTGTAAGATCAAGTGCCTTTGTAAGTAATCTCTCAGTTGCTTAATAAAAGTAATCTATTCAGTTTTTCGATATGCTATGAGAGCAAGGATACCTGTGAGAGTCTGTGAGGGGCAGAGCCACAAAATCTTCTGGTTGTCCCTGTGAATGAGGGACGTGAGTTTTGAGAAGAGTTTTTATTAATAGCATAGGTTAAAGATGTTTTGCAAAAGATAAGATATTTTTGGAGTTCTTAAGGTATTTGGTTGCTTGCTGTTCTGTTGAACCTGCAGTTCCATACCATGCAACTCTTACTCGCCTGTTGTCATTGTGCGTCAACTGCGCCTCTGCAATGGTTCTGCCGATCCATGCATTATTAAAGGCTGATTGAGGCTCTGTTGCTCAGTCTATCTGACAAACTCATCTAGATCTGCCAACATATGTGACTTTATCGCCGGCAGATCCTACCATCGACGTGCTATTCTGACATCACCATTCATTCACCTTGTCAGTTCATTGTTTGTCATATTAACGTTACACATCTGTTTCCCTTCATGTGTTGGATTGATGTTGGCTCATGTGCATTTCCGCAGTCTCTTTCCTATGTGTAGTTGATTAATTCTGTGCATGACAGCCAACTTGGCCTGATCTGCTCCCCACCACATGTCTTCCGTTCTGATCTGTATTCCTTGCGTAGTTTCTGTCATCCCTCTCATGCCTGCACCAACATGCTCAGACCGATGTGCCCGCTACATTCTTTCTGCCATATCCACGTTCCACACTTCTATGCAATCTGATCCTCTCATGGGTCTAATATTTCTGCTGGTTGGTAAGCATGCAAGCTTCTACATTCTGACAGCCATGTGCTTCTTGTTTGACACCACTATCAAAGCCAAGCGTAAGAGCATGTGTTTGTGCAAGCCTGCTAATCAATTTAATGCCTAGACAAGCTACAAACATTAGTTTTTCCATTAACATAATTTATTGTAGTTGATAAGTTGTGACTTATTTTCATATAGTTTTGGATTATTTCTTATAGGTTTGTTAATTAAGTTCTAGTTTGTTAACAATGTTTTAAAGCTTTAGTTATCTTTTTTGACATCAGGAAGTAGTTTATAGTTATACTTGTTAATCGTGTCAATTTCATAAAGAATCTCCAGCAGCATGTTAATAATGTGGTTTAGGTACACAGTCTAAGTTATTGTTTGTACGTTGTTGATTAATATTAGTTAGTGGGACAATAAGTTATTGTGTTAAAATAATTTGTCAAAATATTGTCAATTCTAAGTCCAGTTTGTTGTGTCACCAGTCCTCTCAGTCAGAATAAAGTATGTATGTCATCTAATGTCAAAGTCAAATACATCTCTCTTGCAATGATACATTTTCAGCAGAACCCAACATCCAGTCAATTGTGACAGTTCATAATGAGGGTTAAACTCTGCTCATCAAATGTGACATGCAACTTGATCTAGCCTGTTGAACTAAGTCACATAGGATGGAGGTGGAAACAGAGGAAAGAGGCCACCAACCAATCTTGAATTTGCCGTTAACTCAGAGGTTGCAGTTTGCTATAATGGTGAAACCAAAGCACCCAAAAGACAAGAGAGATGGAGAGTTGTTAGTCATCATTGGTAGTGGTGATGTACTCCAACTGTGGATGATTCAAAACCCGTACCAAAGTCGACTAAAGCTAAGGAAGATGACTAGTGGTAGTGGCGATCATTTTGTTGTTCATGATCAAGTGACAACTTTCAGTTGTAGCTGCTATTTGCATTTGTTAGTGAGGTGTACAACACCCACCGAAGGCATAATGAGGGCCCAATTCCACTATTTTGATTAGTATCTACTCAGTGAGGCCTAGCCAATCAAAGGAGTAGGAAAAAAGAAAAGTGGAGGCCATTGCCACACTTGTTAAATAGAGAGTATGTCCCTATTCGCTTGATATTGTAATGTTCAGTAAGGCTTGGTTTCACTAATATCCTTGTGAACAATTGCATCATTGTTCACTGATCTGAATATTAGATAGAGTTGTAGCAAGGCTGTTCCTACTACCCCTGTTGGATTGGTGACGTGTTCCTATCCATTATTGTTCATTTCAAATTGGAGTATGTTCTAGTTCTCTTGTGGAACTGTTCCTTCACTAGGAACTATGTTTGTATTAAGAGGGGAATGTTGGAAATATCTTATGTTAGAGGTTAGTACATCATAGTTAGAGATGTAATAATCTTGTTAGGGTTATATTAGTATGTCATAATAGTGTGTCAGAATGTGTGTATGATGAGTTGTAATAACAACTCACCTAGAGATTAGGTGGAGAGAGATAAAATAGGAAATGGCTAGACTTGGTCCCTTGATTGTAGGATGAAGTACATGTATAAGTAATCTTCCAATTGCTTGGTAAAATTAATCTTTTAAGTCATTTGATAATGTCAAAATATTAAGCGCATGCATACATATTGAACAAATATGGAACCTAAGCAAGATTGGTTTTGGAATGAGTGGAGATGATCATCAAACCACGTTCGTTCCTGGTGTTAATTACCGCAAGGTATCACTAATTTGGGACTCCAAAACCAATGTGATCTCCTTCACCAAACCTTATTTGGAATTTACATTAATTCTAAATTGATTATAATTCTAAATAGTAAAATTTATCGATATTATGCAATATGATTTTTGGGATTCAGATTGTGTGGTTCAAGTCAATCTATGTTGACCCTTAATTCATGAGCAACATCTCACAAAAATCCATTTGGCAGGAGCATGAATGTTCCACTTGGCACTCATTGCATCTAGATGATGCTCACTAGGGTGAAGCACCAAGATGTCTCGGGAGGTCACCCATCTCCGTGCTACCTTAGGGGTCGAGTTGCACTTATCCATGGAGTTTCCTCTACAATCAATCCTGTTTGGCTTAATACCCCATTTGCCAAACCTTCATCAAGTATTGTGCCTTACGAACAATTTGTTGTGGAGCTCCCTAGCACTTTCATTTATTTACAAGTGGTGTTTTCAGAGAGCATCATTATGTAATATTGTTTTTTGGGATTCAAGTGCATGTTTTGAGTCAATCTGTGATGTGCCTATTTTCCAGATCTTTGATTCATATTTATACAACAATAAATAGATTGAACATAACAAATTTCCATTGAAATACTTATTATAAACACATCAATAAATACTGAAATTGATCATATTTATAAATCAAATAACACAGATCAATACTGTGAACTTTATTATTAATAGTTTTAGGTTCAAAATACATATATGAAGATAAACTTCTTCCATAGCCAATTGGTTTAGGTAAACCAGCAATGAGACCACATTTAACAATGAGGAACCAAATGCGGTCTCGCATCACAATGCAAAAACAACATTCACTTAGCCCTAGCCAAGACACTGAGATGTGCACTTTGTGCCACCCCTTGGACCCACTCTGGGGCACCTTGACTCGTTGCTATTCAGAGTGTTATAGGTCTCCAACCCTTTACTTAACGGACCAAAATACAACTTCTTGTCTTTTCTCATATAAATCATATTACATTCGTGTGATTTCCACACACTTACACATATATCATTTGAATAACTTTACTCCCTTTTTATAGGGTTGAGAAGGTGGCTTTTCACAATGGACATATCTTTCCATTCACACCTTTTGATTTTAACACATCATAATACTTGATTATTTCCACATAATGCTTTAACACCCTTTATCTTCTCGGGAATATCTTTTATGTCTCACTTTAATTATCTTTATTCTTCACTTACCCACACTTGGGTAACTTTTAAATGATTTAATTCTTTTTATTTACTAAAATCTTTCCATGGGGATTTAGTCACGTAACACAATCTAAATTGACCCATGTTTCATAAGAAGTGGTTCACAAGAACCCGTTTCTCATGAGAATGAATGGTCCACTTGGTACTCATTGCATCTAGGTGATGCCCACTAGAGTGAAGCACCGAGACTTTTCGAGATGTCACCCATCCCGGTTTGCTCTAGCTCCAACACGCTTAAGCACAATCAAGCCCACTTTGTTTGCTGCCCCCTTGCAAAATTTTCAGCAAGTATTGTGCCCTATGAACCATTCTTTTTTGGAGCTCCCTATTGCTTTCATTTTATATAAGTGGCTGTCTCCACAGTGCATCATTATGTAATATGATTTTTTGGGATTCAATGCGTAGTTTTGAGTCAATCTAAATTGACCCGTATTTCATTAGTGGTTCAAGAACCTATCTCTCATGAGAATGAATGGTCCCGTATCTAGGCGATGCTCATAGGGGTGAAGCACTAAGATTTCTCAAGAGGTCACCCATTTTGGTATTACTCTGGATCAAGCACGCTTAACCATGGAGTTATCCCCACAATCAAGCCTGCTTAGCTTGGTACCCCATTTACAAAACCATTAGCTAGTATTGTGCCTTATGCAACATTCATTGTGGAGTTCCCTAGCTTTTCATCTTTATACAAGTGGTGTAAATGTAATGCATCATTATGTAATATGATATTGGGATTCAACTACATGGTTCCAAGTCGATCTATAATGACCTATATTTCACGAGTAGTGGTTCACAAGAACCCATCTTTATGAACACAAATGGTCCACTTGGCAGGCATTGAATCTAGAAAATGCTTGCATGGGCACAACACTAGGAATTCCTAGAAGGTCAACCGTCTCGAGTATTACTTCTACCCAAGCACTTAGCCATGGAGTTGTCCCCGCTATTAAGCCTACTTAGTTGAATCCCAAAAAATGATTTAATGTAATGATACATTGCGAAAACATCATTTTTATTGATATTGTTTATTAGTGATTATTCCAATACCATCTTATAAGAAACTACTAGCTAAAGTGGGCCACCATCCCTAACATGATTGCTGGCTTATGATTTGTCACCATCTTTGATGGGATTATTGGCTAAAAATGCTGCAACTATCCCTTATGAGGTTGTTGGATAAAGACTATCACCATTTCTTAAGCGACTATTGGCTAACAATTTGCCATCTCTTATAGGTTGTTGGATAAAAATTCGTCACTATGACTATGAGATTATTGGCTAAGCTCTTAATCAAGCACGTTAAGAATTCTGGAATATTTTTACGATATTTGTGCTAACCTTGAGACAAACACCCACATACATGCTTATACCTATGAAACATTAAAACAATATAACACAGATTTGATTAAGGTAGAATAACTACCAATATATTGAGATCTCCCGAGGAGGGCCGATGGACCTCCTCATAGGAGTATTATAATGGATCTCTTTTCCACACTGAATTACCTCTAACACTAGCTCTCTATTATTTTATAAAAATAAGTAGAGGCTATTATTAGGGTTGGAGAGTAGTTTTTTTGGATTAAGAGTAAATTTGAGGGTTTTTTGAGAAGGACCCACATCCTTCTTACAATATGGGAACCATCACGAGGAACCCGAGTGAAGCTAAATCTAGTGTGTACTGCATCTGCAGACGTATTACATCAAGGAGTAAAGCTAACCGAGTGAAGCCAATTTTTGGAGTGCCATGACTACGGCATGTGGATTGAAGCCAAATTGGGAGTGTGCAATTGCGGTGAAGATCCAAGAGCTGCCATTGCAGCGAGGAATAGAAGTCGCCACTGCGGCGAGGAACATAGAGTTGCCCTGCGGTGAGGAACAAAAAGTTGCCATTGCGTAGTGAATATAGAGATGCCGCAGGCGAAACCACTCTCGGGGAGGATTGTGCCTCGAGGGGATCAAATGGGTGGGCGACACCTGGCCGTGGGACTTGACCACACCACTCCCACCCCATCGGCGTTGGAGAGTAGTTAGCTTGTAGAGCGAGTTTGATTTAATCTATCAATAGAATCTATTAATAGTTGCTTTAATCTATTGATAGCAGAAATCAATCAAGTCAATAACTTGATTGGTACTCCTCTATTAATATATGTGGATAAGTGTGTGCCAATGGATGAATTAAACACCATCTCTTATAGGTTGTTGACTAAAAATTTGTCATTGTTGAGTATGAGATAATTGGCTAAAGGTTTAGTCATCGCTACCATCATCCTTTATGGGACTGTTGGCAATGATAGCCATGATTGATGAGGGAAGCTAAAAATTAGTTGTAGAACCTTGAGGTGGACAAGATAAGTATGTGGATGAGTTTTGGGGCATGTTTGGAAGATCTCGCGTTTGTGTGATTGTAAGGGGGAGAAATTCTAACAACCTCGCCACTTTGATAGTCATTGGAGGTGGTGTTGCCTCTATGATGGTGTTACCTTGATTTTTGAAATTCCGGCAAGAGAAAAACATTACTCTATAACATGGTTCTCTATGGCTATAAAGTTTGGGAGGTAGCTTATATTGAAGCACATGGAAATAAATTGTACAAATCCAAAAATAGTTTTCGAGAAATCACCCTAAAGTCGAACATAGCACACCCTTTACCGATTCTCCTCATAGATATTGGCTTGTTGTAATGAAACAAGGAAAATAGAACAATGGAATGTGTTTGTGTGTGTAAAAGATGAGTTAGAAGTTGAAACAATTAATATATACACAAGGTAGGGATTGTTTATATAGGGGCACATGCATTATATATTATGTAGACAAAAATATCTAAATTAAGTCAAGATTGACTTCCCACAATAGGCCAACAATCATGCTCAACTAATCTTTGCCTTAAAAAAGGTGGCAAAAAGACTCGGGTAAATGGTGAAAGTATTGGGATATTCACGAAGATAAGTTACTAAAGGAAATGGAAAACCTAGAAATAAACATCCAAACCAAAATTGTTGAGAGCCTTTGGAATGATAATCACACACACACAAACACAAATATAGACATAGACAAACACACACACCACATACGACGACACACAAAGGCCCACATGCATGTGTGCGCACATGTGCATGCACCTCCATCCCCCTCACACACACACCCACACACACGCCCACACACATGCACACACACGCATCGCTCACACACGTTTTGGAAGATTAGATGAGTGAATTTATATACAAAGGAGGGAAGGTGTATACGGGGTTCATATATATATATATATAGGGACATATACATTATATATATAGGATGCATATGCTATATATTAAATAAAAAGAAATATCTAAATTAAGTCAAGATAAAATTCTTGTGATAAGCCAACAATCATGCTCAACCTATCTTCTTCTTAAAAAGGGTTTGTAAAAACTCAATTATATTCACTCATTTCATTTTCCATATATATATATATATATATATATATATATATAAATTGAGATTAGTTGGGAGATGTCATGAGTGAATGTATACACAAAGGAGGTTATGTGTAGATGCATACATCATTTTAAATTAAGTCAAGGTAAACTTGTCGCAGTAGGCCAACAATCATGCTGAACCCATCTTCGCCTTAAAAAAAGGTTGGCAAAAAGACTAAGATAAATGGTTAAAATATTTGGATATCCATAACTCTAAGTTACTAAAGGTATTAGAATACCTAGAACCAAACATCCAAACAAATATTGTTGAGAGCCTTTGAAATGATGATGAAATTAAAGGCAAGAAAAAGCTTTGGTATTATAAGAACAGTTTCAACCTTAAATTGGTATGTCCTTCCTACTACATGATCTTGCTAGCCTCAAAAATAAAATCATGGTTGCTAATCTCAAAACTAACATACATGACCTATAATGATATTGGTAGGTGGAGTCACCCGAACATCTCATGGGAATACAAATTTTGTAGGGTATTGAATCTAAATGAAATAGATGACAAAATGATTTCCATTGAATTGAACCACTTTACAATGATGTTAGACTCGATTACTAAACATTTTGCACTCATGATTTAGTGCATGGAACCTTAAATCAAGACGATCAAACTAAGTGTGGAGAATTAATTAATAAAGCTTAATAGTCATATAAACAATTTGTGATATGCACCATGGGTTTAGGATGTCGGTGCTTAGGTCAACCCCTGCGATTGGAGACAAGCTAAGTGTTATAGAATGCACAAGGAGACAAGCTTGGGTCATCTTTGGACAACTTGGGTACTAATTCCCATTACTCTCGTTGTTAATGTCAAAGTATGACTTATACCTAGATGAAAGGGTCTTGTATACTCATAATTGCCTCTAAAAGCCTACTCTATGGCATACCATGTGTCAACATCTTACTAATCCTCATCACTTCCATCATCCTTAATAATTATGTGGTCTACTTGATATTGCTTTATACTGACCCTACTTATCCTATTGATCCTCAAGCATCATGAGTAGTATTATGGGATTTCCCATCTCTACCCCATCTAAAGGATCACTTGGGGACTCTCGCTCTTGGGAATGATCCCTAGGCTTCACTAGGAGTGGTGCTTAGATTGCTTCGCTCGGTAGTGGTGCATTGGTGATGTACTAGGGAAGACTCAAGGGTTTGTACTCAAGGAGACAACGGGGATGGTTTGGGAGTGCATAGCTTGTCTAATATAAGCTCATCTATGAGATCTACCTCTCAACATATCCCTCCTACATGGCTATGAAATTTAAATCATGTGCTATGGTATCATCCCCCAACCCAACTTTCGTATTTCTAGTGGACTCTAAGGAATCCCCACTAAGGAATGGCGTACCATGAGTGTGAGTTCGATAGACTCACTAGAAATATGCCTCGAGGAGACTGGAGTGGTCATCGAAGTAGATGCTTGGTATAGACTCGGTTAGGGGGTCAAATCATGCAAAGTAACATGTGTTGCATTTATAGAAAAAGAAACTAAAGCTGGGGATGTCCTTTGGAGTGAAGCTCTCTCAAATTGTACTTGAAAAATCCGTGAGATGGTTGAAAATGCTCGAGTGAGATAATTTGTCTTGCTCATGCAACACCATTTGGGGTGCCTTAGAGATCTCGAACTAACACCCCCTTCCTCATTGCCTCCTATTGATTATCCTCTCCATTCCCCTCCCATGTCTTTGATCTAGTCTCATATTCCTCCTCATGCTTTGAAACCCATCATCATCTACTATAGTGGCTTTAGGCCTTGACAAATGAGCATTTCCCCTTTCCTCTAGTCTTCCTTGTTCTCGTGTCTCCACCATGTGCATCTTATCATTGTTGCCTCTCTGTTATTGAATTATAATTCAGATCTAGCGTCAATCTTCCATTTATTTTGTTACTTCTCATAAATGCTTTTCGAAATAGGATTATACTATTTAATGCCATCTATACTCCTTTGTAACTTAGACAACAACCCTTTTATCTTTTGTGAAATACATCTTTGACTATTTATATGCCATAGTCCATGAAACCTTAGTCACCGCATTCGCCGATTTTAAAGGGAAAATGTGAAATTCAGTCGAATCTCAAGTTGTCACATGAAATTTGTTGAAATTCGCGATTTTAATAAAAAACCCAAAAAATTGTCAAAAGCGAGTAAAATCATTGAAATCGTGTTGTCTTCTAGGGTTTTTATTGTGTGGGATTTGGGGTTTCTTTCTAATCGATTATTGAGCAGTCTGCGTTTGAAAGTACGGCACAGAAATCCTTTTGTTACAGTTGAAGCCTGTGTATTTGCAGTCGTGAATCTTTTTATTGCTACCCATTCTGTTTTCCGTTCCATTTTCCCTTATGTCTCAAAGCTTTGGGAGGGCATTGACCAGCGGAAAGGGCCTTTCAAGCTTACTTTTACATTTTCCAAGCTCGTTGATACCACAATCATGCGAGTCGCGACTACGATAACGACTCCATGTTGTGAATATATTTCACTTTAGGTTTTATTTTAGCTTTTTATGATCGTGCAAATATATATAAGTTACAATTTTAGTTATATTGTATGCCTATAATTTTTAGTTTAGGTTTTATTTTAACGTTTTTATTATATTTATATTTTATATACAATACTTTTACATTTTTATTATATATTTATATTTTACATTTTTTAGATACTTTAATGCTTTTAATCGGAGCTTAGAACGGGGGTGTCTTGGGAAAATGTCCACATACCGAGATATTACAAATTCAACACAAACCCGACGATGCAAGCCAAGAATAGAATTTGGTTGCGAGCCACCATCCTAGCCACACCGGCCGCCACCAAAAAGACCTGCCAAAGTGTCCAGAAGAGAAACTAGATTCCACCGCCGATGATTAGCACCACTTTGCCGTGAGAATTGCCACCAAGCGAATCCAACGATGCAAGCAAATCCAATATATTGCCGCCGAGCCACCATCCTAGCCACCATCTGCGCTTAGTTGAGTCCGCCATCGCTAGTGAAGAGCACCTGTATGACCATCGGTGATGCGATAACTTGCCACCACCGATAACCATCCCGAAGGGGATCGCCCAACGGAGTTTGAACTGGGTGATCCGGACAACCGTCCATCTTAACCGATCCACCCAAACCCCAATTGGCTATAATTTACATTTTTATTATATATATATATTTTTAGTTTTTATTATATTTGTATTTAGTAATATCTTTATTTTATATTTTTAAAAATATAAGTATTTTTTGTAAGTCGAATTTAATCAAGAATTTTATCGCTGATTTTTTAGTGACGATTTTTTTACTGAATTTTAAGCAAATTCGAACACGAATTTGAATGCGGTGACTTAGCTTGAAACTCCTTCCATAAACTTCAGCAACCATGTGGGTATCTCGGAGGAACGCGATCACTATCCTCGAAGTGATAAGTCTAATAAACAACACAACTCATTTGTCTTCAAGAAGTATTTCTTGAGACTCGATTTCCATGTTTGAGGATGGCATTCTTTTGAGTGTGTGTTAGAGTTAGGAAACATAACTCCTCTACATATTTGTGCTTTATGGGTGTTGCTTGAGCTTTTGGGGTTAGCCTCTCAAAATTGACCTCTTTGCCCAAACAACAACACTCCAAAGGCCTTATGGAAATTGTGAAGAAAAAGACTGGTCACCACGTGGCCATTTATTATGATAGTGGAAGTGTAATTAGCTTGCAAATATGATAGTGGAAGTGTAATTAGCTTGCATTATATAGTTCATCACCATTTGTTTCAAGTACAATTTCATTTTACTAAGCATATTACCTTGTGAGAACTTGCATACACATCATATTCTCTACTTCAACTTTCTTCAAAGTCTATACGAGGTTTTCAATCTCTGGGTGGGTCAACTACAAGCTCAACATTCAACACCAGTCATTGTATATGGCATTGATGTCCTTCGGGCTATGCTAGGTTTATCAACCTTGTCCTTTTAGATTTTACTCTACGTGCATGCTTTTAACATTAATAGCCATTTGTGTTAACTGCATACTTAGTGACACAAAGGGGAAGTTTTGGTGAACTTCAATAACTCAAATCTTGGTCCATAGCACCGTACTATTCTCAATCTCTAGTTGTAGTTGTTGTGATTGTTTTCCCATCAATGTTACTATACAATCCAAAATTATGTACAATTACAATTTAAAGCCCTCCTCTAAAAGAATTGGAGAAAACTTACAAACCTGAAGAGATGTTGGAACTTATTCCGAATGGGCCAAGTTCTGATAATTAAACCCTCACTACTCTTGGGAAATTGTGTTAGAGATGATGGACCATAACCACTTTCTTGTTTGTGGACAAATTCCTTGTGTCCAACCCTCTAATCCCAACATTGATGCTCTCACCACTGCATCCAACCCTCTGATATTGGCATTTGAAACTCTCACACCTGCATAACCTCTTGATCTAGAAGTTTAATACTCCGATGTTTGAGCTTCTACCACATGTCCAACATACAAGTGATCTACGTTATTGACTTTGGTTTCCAATCCCTCGACATCCAAACAAACACCAATGTTAGACTTCTTTCCAACATCCAACTTAACCTAGGCTTTTGAATTTGTGTTCTTGCTCAGCTTCAAGATTTGTCTTTGAATTTCAATTCCTACTAGCTTTTGACAAATTTAACTCTTGAATTTTGGCAAATTTCAAGTCCCGACTTTTGACAAATTTCAAGTCCGAACTTTTGGCAAATTTCAAATCTCGGGTTTTGACAATTTCCAACTTCCAACTTTTGATAATTTCCCAAATTGTGAGAAATTCAGCTCCTCATGGCTTCAGAGAATTTGACATCGAATTTCCCAAACTCTAGCATTTGCAACTCCTATGATCAGCTTTGTTTTTGCTTGCATAAGCGGGTTATCATGCCTGAATTTCCACATCCACCTCCGGGTGTTTGAGGCCTGGCATTTGGCCTCAAGTCTGGATGTTGATCTTGGACATTTGACTTCAGTACTTGGTGTCCAATTTTTGGTTTCCTCACCTCCTGCTCGACGCTCCAAAGTTTATGTTTTGACAACCCTTTAATTATTTAGAGAATTGTACTTTTTTGTCTTGGAACTGCAAAATTCTTTACGGTTGTGTTTGGCTGGATTTTCCAAATTGACTCTTCTTTGGGGCCGATTTCCTCCTCGCTGAAATAAAATCTGCTTGTATTTTCCCTTGGATTTTGAGTTCGTTATTCTTCCGCCATGCTTTCTTTGAAATGCTCTGTATGTTTTCCCTTGCTTTCTGCAATGAATGGAAAATCTGAGAATGGGTGTCTAGTTTCTAGACTTTGGCTCTGTTCTTAATTTTACTTTTCTACATTCAATTCCTTAATGACTTCAACTTGCTTTTTATTTTAAATTGTCTTTTTTTACTTTTCCTTTTTGCCCATTTTTCATTTTTATTTTCCATTCTTGCTTTTTCTTTATTATTTTCCACTAGACTAGGGCAATTTTTGAAAATTTCCATCTTTTCTTTAGCTTTATTTGTCAAAGGCATTTTATGATTTGAATTAGAATTTGGATTAAATTTTTCTGGTCTATACTTAAAAACATTCCTGCTCAAAGTGTCCTTGGCTTATATAGCTTCAACTTTTGTCTTGTCCACTTTCTTTGCAAAGCGTTCCATCCAAATTATTCGATCTTATTGACCCGTGGTGATAAATTTCATTAATTATGATTGGGTCCCAAGCCTAGCCAAGGCATTTTAAGCTTTCTAAGCCTAATTTCTTGCCAACCATTAAATTTTTAAACAACAACGCCAAGTTTAATTTAAATTTCTCAAATAGCCTATACCAGGATGATTTTTTTGAAAACAATGAAGTAATGTATACAACCTTCCTATCCTACATTCCAGAATATTCTTTCTATCTACTACCTATTCTCTCTCAACCAAATGCTATTCTAACTCTAACAAATTCTATTCTATGGGTGTTATAATAATCACCCAACAATATCCTAACAACACACTCACACACTAATATTACTTACATATACTATGTTGTACTGATATTGACTCCAACATTCCACCCCTTAGTACAAACATAGGGAAAGGAATAGTATTGCATAGAAATTGGGACACACACACTAATTCGGGATGGGAACATATCACCGATCCAATGGGGGTAGTGGGAATGGCCTCATTATAACTCTGATCAAGAATATCCAGCATTGTGATCAATAACACAGTTGTTCACAATGAGATCAGTTAGACTGAGTCTTACTGACCTTTACAACATTTGACTAGAAACATACGTTCTACTCATCACTGAAGTGTGGCATGGGCTTCCACTTCTCTTTTCAAATCTGCTCCAATAGTTGGCCTGGAATCACCAAGCACGTACAAATCATATAGTGGGACTGGGCCCACACTATTCTTTCAAAGGGTGCTGTCCACCTTACTGAATCTTGTGTTTGCAGATGCTGAACTTGATCACGGACATTAGAATGATTGCAACTACACTGGTCACCATCCCTTGCTTTAGTTTTTTTGGGGCATTCGGTTGTCACTATAGCAATTAGCAACCTTGAAGTTAGTGATGCCCTCGGGATTGGATCGAGCCTCCTACCTCTGTTTCCTCCAACCTCCTACATGACTTAGCTCAACAACCCCACAGACTGGACTGACACATTTGATTGGACGTTGGGTTCTCCCAATAATGTATCCTCAAACATATAATAACAATAGACAGGACATTTGATTTTGATGAACGACACTTGCTTTACTTTGACAATGGACTACACATTGGACTAACAAAACCTAAGACTAGAATTGTGTAATTATCACTTTATTTGTCTATAGACTCATCAACACAACTATAGACTATACAGAAAAGTGTTAAACGAACTATACATGAAAAAATGAACTTAACGTTATAAAACCTAAATCTAATATTATAAACACAAAACTATAACTTAACATTATATCACCTAACACAACAACTATTACAATCTATTAAATCTAAGTGCAAAAAAAATACTTTTACTTAAAAAAGAAGACATGAATTCATAACTAAAACACAAAAAGGAAATCTTAACTACAAGGCCAAAAAAAGTATTAATAAAAAGAAAACCGCAGCCCTTAAAACATGTATGACAGTAAAACTTGATAAAGGCACTTTTTTGTTTTGTTTACGAAAATCTTTTTCTTGGATTTTTTTTTTTATGGAAATCTGCAATTGTTCAGAGCTTTTTATAACCTCTTCCACATGTCTTTCTTGGGCTCTAGAATCACACCAAATGCCATTGGATGCCTCCTTGCTGCCATTTGCTCCTTTTTCAAATAGTCGCACTTTATTTCTTTTACAAACAGCTGTGCTTCTCTGATTTTTATTTATTTATATATCTCTTCACTGCTGAAATGTGTTAGCTCAGATCTTATCTTCCTAGAACTCAGAATTTTAGTTGTGAAGACACTGAGATTACGTTAGACTTGAAGATAATGAGAATCCATTAGTTTGGTGTAGGCACTCCTCTTATGTTTTTATACCACTAAAGAATATATTTCTTACCAAAAAAAAACATAGATGCACTATTACATATATGCCCCTTTATACATTACACGCTCTTTCATACTGCAGGTATGTGAAGTAACTAGACAGATGATATTATGATGTATATTGGTAGGTGGAGATTCTGACATTGACACACATTCTCTTGGTATATTATATGAATTTCTATGGGTAACTTGTCATATTTATTGTATGGGGCAATGAGTTGGCCTACATTAGGATTAGTAATATACCTATCCTTATGGGTAACTTGTGGTATTGAATATATTGGGCAATGAGTTGGCCTCCATAATAGGATCTATATAAGGGAGGAATATCATCATGTAGGGCACAAGTAAAGAGAAATATTATAAATGGGTTGTATGCTTAAATAAGGAGGTTGCCCCCTTGAAAAGGCTTGCGATAGTGAATTGATTACTCCCTTGTAAGGAATGTTGTATGTTTCCCTACGTTAAGGTTATTTATGAATATAATTCATATTGGGGCATTTGTCCTACACATCTCTTTTGTTGTGCAATCTATTTTTTTCTACATATTATATGTGAGGTTCATAACAAGGTACAAACTTCCATGCTGCTATTTATATCGCACTTTTCACAAAACATCTTTTGCTGCTTCTTGACACAAACACGTCCTAAGCACCTAGCAAATAAGACATCATCTGATCATGCCCAAGCTTCTTTATTGTTCCAATACAAAACGACTATAATGTTGCCCTTTCTGGAATGCCTTCTTTTATTGTGCTTCTCCTCGAACATGTTCAAAAATTTGACAAAGTAATTCATCAAAAGTAATAAACTCCGTGCTATATTCTAATGGAGTTCTCCTCACAGGTCTCTCATCGTACTTTGGTACTGAATCAGAGTTCTCAAATAGCTTGTACCAGAATGAATTTCTATTAAACTACAAAGTAATATATCCAACTTTCATATTCTACATTTTAGGATGTTCTTTCTATCAACTACCTATTCCCTCTCAATCAACTGCTATTCTAACTCTTAAAAAATTATGTTCTATGGATGCTATAATAATCACACACTCACATACTAATATATCTTGAACAGTTTGAAATTCATCCTTCGTACATTCTTCTTGCTCCAAAGCTTCCCTTTTTTGTGTGTAACCATAGTCATCCATTGGGCCATTATTCTTTTCTCGTCCTATTTGTCTAGTTGCAATTGTATTTCCTTTAAAATTTCGTGGTACCTAAGCTTATTTCTCAGTGCAATTCTTAATCTCGGAACTAAATTCCATAGGTATGTCTGCTTCAACATGAACATGGATCTCCTTATTTCAGTTTGGGTAAACAATAATATGTGCAGTAATGAGCCACACCTTAAATTCATCAAACTCCTTATGTTTTTTTGATAAGTAAAATGAAATCCTATTGGGGCCCTCACTGATTGCAAGAAGAGAGGAAAAACAAATTTTCAAATGAAAAAACACACCGAATACTAAAATACGAACTCATCAAAATCCCTCAATTGGTCACACAAGAATAAAAATGGAAGAACTAACTTAAACCTTTATTCGATTTGAGTGGTTGGGAGAAGACAACTTTCCATTCTCCTCTCTCTTCTAGATCTCAATCTATGTGATAAAAGGGACACCCGAGCAAGGACCTCCAAAAGGGAGAGATCCCCCAAGGGTTATGAAGCAAGAGGGGCTAGAATTATTATAGTGACCGGAAGCTCTGGCAAGGCCTCCACACCTTGCTCTTGCAACAAAGGGGAAGGTCCCAAAGATCCCACATGGTTCAGATCTTGTTGGGGCACCATCAACAAGTGAAGATAAAGCCTCTAGGTTTGGTTGTGAATCCGAAACTATAGGGTATGCCACCTCCTTAGGGGCAGTGAAGTCCATAATAGTGTCCTGATACATTGTGTAGACACTCAAATTTGATAACTTATCCTTTTGCAATGATAAGTTTGGCTATGCTCCCTTGCCAAGACAAACTCTTGCATTCTAAGTCCAATCAGTACATCTCTCTAGCTCTTTCTTGACTTTCTCATCTCCACACTCTACTCTGTCGCAATCTTAGGTAATTTTATATAGTCAAAGCAACAAATCATCTTTGAGCACCATTCTAAAACTATTTGTTTTGCATCACACGCTTCTTGTCTTGGACTATATAGTTTGGTTAGGATGTGTTATACGGCCCTCGCCGACTTCATGACGGTCATGATCCTTATCTTTGGACTCGATTTCAATTTGAATATCTTTATTGTGTCGTTTCATCTTCCTAGGGTTGGCCTTATCATAATGTTTCACCTACGAAAATTACATAAGCAAGTCAATATCACTTTATAACTCACCTGACACTCTTATAAGCTCCTATTTCAAATATCACTCCAAAAGCACTCAAAACTCTCCTAGGTCTTCCTAAATTAGTTGCTCATCATTTAGAACAACCACTACTATAGCTCGAAGCACTTAGTTAGGTCAAAGAGTCTAACTTCTTCCATTTCCAAATATGTAAAGTCCTAGAGCCATGTCTTAGCAATAACAAGTCACTCTAAGCATTGTTAAAGGGTTTTAAGGGACAAAGGGTTAGGTCACACAGTTGAAGCACACTACACCACATTACTATTGCACTAGGTACATTCTCTATTCTATAGTTAGCCCACTATCTTTGTGTCAAGAGACACGAGGGCACTCATAGGGGTTGGCTTAAATGACACACACACACTCGTGCAAGCACCTAGGAGAACTACATGAGGCTTGATCCCACACGAGGGCATGTAGTGCAACACTTGGATTGGTTCAACGGGTATTGACCGAGGATAGTCCAACCTCACCACACATGATTTCTCCTTTTGGTTATCTAATGCTTTAATGAAGGGTATTGCTAGGTATCTAGGGTTTGCACTTTGTTGTAGGTGATTGCAGGTCATCTCGAGGTTGTGTGAACAAGAGCGACATACAACAAAGCACATTTCTAAGCAAGCAAAACATACAAGAAGTTGCAGAGTATGACTTCAGAAGGGCCCAAGACCATACAAATCCAACCATGACTATACAAATCCAACCACGACAATATAGTTCTAGGTTTAGACCGTACAACATTTGTACGGTCCTAAACCAACTTAGTTCCCAGTTCTAGTATTGACAACGAACCATCTACAATTTATGATCTGCATTTTCCACTTGTTTGCACATCCAGATCTCCACCGTTCTGACTTGTACAACTAAGTCTTCATCTCCTATTGTGTATTTGAGCTATTGTATTATTGTTTATCATTGTTGCAAGTATTAATGCATTATTCTGATTATGCATGGTTAATTATGAATTTAATAGATCAGAATAATCTCTTGTAACGCATCCTTACATCGTACTTATTGTTGTGTGCATTCCATAACATAATTTAGTTGGGGTGTAAAACACATTGAAACCAACTCCACGAAATTGTGATGCTCTTTAGCCCCGTGCCACCAAGTTGGCTGAATTTTTTCTCCTTTCTTTCTCTTGTCTCCAAGATGAGCAACCTTCTCCGCACTTCGTTTAGGAAATGCTACAGCTAGATGACCATGGGAGAAGCAAGCTTTGCACCAAAAAGCCACCTACATGTAATCAAGCTTTTATTTCCAAATCGAATCAACTTGGAGCTAGATGTCATATGACGTAAACTTCAACACATGAATGAGTGAAAGTTGTGATGTTCCTCGAGCAATATCATGAGAGAAAAAGTGGAATTTACCTAGAGCATTCCCTATGGATAGCAGATTGAGCGCATTCCAAAATTTTAGGGGAAGGTTTGAGATCCTAACCTGTATTTAAGCAACTGAAATGGAGTCCAACGAAGGATCAAAAGAGAGGATTTAAGGTTTCATGCATAAACCAATGACACCCCAAAAGTAGGGATCAACATGGAGAATGTGTAATGTTCCCTAAAGGACACTTTCCAACCCCAAACAGAGTTGAGGCAAACCCTCAAGCCACAAGCAGATTATGAAAGATATAATAATTAATATCAATGCAGATCTGAGTTCTGCATGAAAAATGCGACTAGGGTAAAGTAGAAAACCTCTACAAATCATCCATTACATTAAGATAATTCCACTCAAATCTGATATACTGAATTTATGAGGCCAAAATATGGAAGAAAAACCAGATTTCTGAGACACAACAAGGCTGAAATAATTCTATAAATCTGCAGACAGGCTGCCCTTGAAAATAAATGAGAATGGTACCTTTTTATCACCCAAAAATTCTAAAAATAGGAGAATCTGATGTATACAAACCAGGAGTAATAACAACCACTAAAAACAGCTCCAAATCAGCCCTAGAACATCCTGAATCATCTCCATAGGTGGTCGCTATAACTGGAATAAGGGCATAGAAAATTGATAATAATTTCCCTTCAAACCCTTGCCAAAAATCTGCAACTTATTTGTCTTCAACTGCTGGAAAATACTGAAATTTACTACTAATCCAATGATGCACTATGGAAACCCCAAGGTGGAGAATCCCCTTGATCTCTTGGAGGGTTTTCGTCCTCAAGAGTATTTCTAAAGGGTTTCGTCTTTAGAAATAATTTTGACAAAGCTATGAGCTTCAGACAAAAATCAAAAAATAAGAGAATAATCAAGTGTGTCCTCCTAAGGCAAGTCGACTTGCCTTTATAGCACTTAAGACCCAAATAGCCACCCTTGGTGACCAACCAGATTTTCCTCTCATTAAATGTTTTCCCACCAACTTTTCCTCATGCAAGTCGCATTTTCCTTGGATAAATCATTTTTGGCTAAATGCTTTTTACTTTATGTTTGCCTTTTTTCTATTTTTAAGTTTATAATAATTTATTATAAGTGCATATAATATTTTATTTTATTTTTGCACTTTATAATAAAATATCATAACTTAAGTCCCCCTTTTAGAATTTCTTCCTTAGTCGTTGAGAAGACAAAATGGGCTAAGGGTCTTCGTCATGATTATCTTAGGAAGTGGGACATTTCAGTCCTCCCTTCCCAAGATTGCTTGCCCTCAAGCAATTCCGAACTCTTTGTCTAAGTGTCATGCACAATAGACAAAACATGTTGAAATGATTCAAGATCCTGGCACCTGTACCTATTAAATGAGCTAAAACTTGCCACCACTTGTCACTCACAAGATGCTCATATATACATGGTTGCATCCAAGGTATTACATAATGCAAATTGCAGATTTTATCTTCTAGTTCATCACTTTTCTCAAAACAAATCTGAATATGCAACATATATGACATTATTTTGCTTGTACCATACCTCATGAAGTCACCATGATCCACAAAAGGCTGAATTTCTTCACAAATCAGCTGCTGCAATGTTATGCTTCTTTCTTCACCACTCACATCTTGTGCAATCTTCCCTTCTTGGAATATTCCTATCATGCTCTTGGCTGCCATTCTTTGAGGAACTCCCTTCCTCATACCTTGCAAAACAATTTCCTTGTCTTGCACTTTGAATTTCAACTCCATGGTTTGGTAGTTTTGGTTGAATTCACCTATGGATTGAAGCCATTGTACACCAAGTACTAAATCCAAACCATCAATACCAACAACATAAAACTCATCACTTACCTCATGACCTCCCATGGTGAATTGGAGTTGAGGAATCTTCTTGGTGCATGTGATTGAATGTCCATCCGCCACAATCACATTGAATCCTTGGAAGTCTTCTTCTTGCAAACCCAATTTAGCAACCAAATCTTCATCAATGAAGTTGTGTGTTGCTCCACTATCAATCAATATGGTGATCTTTTGCCCAAGAAGATCACCTCTCACATGGAATGCATAGAAACTAGGCAACATTGTCAATGTAGCTAAGGTAGCACCTGTGACAACCACCTCATCTTCCTTTGCTTGATCTTTTGGATCAACATTACCTTCATCCTCATCATTATCTGAAACAACTTCAATGTAATGGATAGATCCCTTACCTTTGCAACGATGGTTGGGTGTCCATGGGTCCTTACAATCAAAGCATAATTTCTTCCTCCTTAATTCATTTCTTGCTTCAATTTCAGACCTGTTTCTTTCCCATTCTTGTGCTCTACCTTGCTGCCCACTAATTGCTGCTCCTTGCTTATCATTTGGGGTTGTCTTTGGTGGTTCACATGAACTTGTTTGCTGCCCCAAAGGTGATGTTTTCTGTTGCCCAAACTGCAGATTTCTATTCTTTCCCGTTGTAAATTCCAGATTTAGTGATCTTTTGATAGCATCTTGAAGAGATGGAGGCTCAAAAGCCTTTACCAAACCTCTAAGGGGTTCAGTCAAGCCCTCCATGAACAAAACAATTAATCTTCTTTCACTAATATCTGAAACCATGACTGCTAATTTTTGAAAATCAGCAACATACCTTTCCACGGATGCCTCTTGTTTGAGTTGTGCCAACTCCCTGAAATGTACCTCTGGATCTTTCTGTCAAACCTTTCTGTTAGCCTTTTGCCAAACTCTTCAAGAGTGGTAATGGAACCATGTCCTTGTGTTACTAGACCATGATACCACCATTTGTGAGCCACACCTTCTAAATGCAAGGTGAAAAATTTAAGAGCCTCTTCCTCATACATGGGATTTAGTGACAAGTAAGTATCTAACTTTTGCAACCATGCTCTAATGAGAACATTTATCCGTACCATCAAATGTAGGAAGAGTGATCTTACCCAATCTATGTTGAATATCTTTCCTTGGTCCCTCGCTTCTTCTAAGCTGGCAAAAGTCTCTGAATGAAAGCAAATCCCTTGTGTTGGGATTCAATGATGCATACTCATCTCCATATAGATTGATTTCTTTAGCAAACCCATGTGTTGGTGGCTGCTCCCTCTCCTCTTGTGGCTCATTTCTTTGAAGGAAACTAGCACGAAAGAACTTGGAAGGAGTCTTGTTTGAAACTCTTTCCGTATGATGACTAGAAGAGCTTCCTTCACCATGATTGCCTTGATTCCCAGTACTTATCCCTTGTAAGGCTCTACCCAAATCAGCAATGGCTCCTATAAAGGAGTCTCTAAGATCTCTATGTGACTCCATCAAACGGTTTTGCAGTTCTCTATTACCTCTAGAGAACATCTCATTCATATAACTCAGCTCATCATTGGGAGGAGGTCTTTCTCTATCATCCATAGTCCCCTTCTTTGGAGTATTTCTTCTTTGATATACTATATGGTTTTTTGCTGATTGCATTCAAATCTGACCTTGCTTCTTTTCCTCACAGGCTGGGAGGATTAATTGCTCTGATACCACTGTAATGTCCCCTAAAGGACACTTTTCAACCCCAAACAGATTTGAGGCAAACCCCTCAAGCCACAAGCAGATTATGGAAGATATAATAATTAATTTCAATGCAGATCTGATTTATGCATGAAAAATGCGACTAGGGTAAAGTAGAAAACCCATACAAATCATCCATTACATTAAGATATTTCCACTCAAATCTGATATACTGAATTTATGAGGCCAAAATATGGAAGAAAACCAGATTTCGAGACAAGGCTGAAATAATTCTATAAATCTGCAGACAGGCTGCCCTTGAAAATAAATGAGAATGGTACCTTTTTATCACCCAAAAATTCTGAAAATAGGAGAATCTGATGTATAAAAACTAGGAGTAATAACATCCACGAAAAACAGCTCCAAATCAGCCTAGAACATCTGAATCATCTCCATAGGTGGTCCCTATAACTGGAATAAGGGCATAAAAAGTGATAATAATCTCCTTCAAACCTTTGCTAAAAATCTGCAACTTATTTGTCTTCAACTCGGAAAATAATGAAATTTCTTGCTAATCCAATGATGCACTATGGAAATCACTGTTGGCTAGGTTTTACGCATAGCTGAAAACCTAGGCGGTCATGAGATAAATCTCTCTCATTTACCGGTGAGGCTCTTGTATATGATTTGTCAATAAAATATGCTAGTATCTATTTTGGGGTTTTACTTTAACCATGCAGCTCATGAACCATAGTTTGTATAGTTTTCATGAAGTAAAATTTACTGTTTAAGAAAGGAAATATCCAATGAAGAAGGAAAATAATAAAAACAGAAAGAAAGAGGAAAGATGTGCAACCTAATCAATAGATTACTGAGAGTTGATTGCATGCACATAAACGAGAACCAATAGATATTAACACACGAGAATTATAAGCAAAAGCGGCTTTGATTTAGATCAATAATAACACGGTTTATAAGTAGATCTAAGACAAAAGCTATAAGCAAAATACTTTGTGTGAGAGAGTTCTTCGGAAATCTGCTCCTTTGTATTCCTTTGCTTCAAATAGCTATCAAGGGTTTGAGCACAAAGTATGGAACACAAGAATGGTGCTTACAAATTCTGATCATTAACCCGAAGGTTCTTCCTCTACTTATATAATGTAGAAGGGAAAATACAAATGGGAAACTCCACTGAATTAGAACATAAACAAGAAGTAAAGATAACATCGGCAATCATCTTCCTCTTCTTCCTCTTGAGTGACATGCATCCGGATCCATACTCAAACTTATACACATTTGTCACTTAACTAATAGAATCGTTCCACATAACTTAAAGCAATGGTTTCAAAACCAATAACTTTAAAGTTTTACAATTATATCCGGGAACGTGAAAATAGAAGAAGAAAAAGTAGAAGAAAGATTCACATTTGTAACATCTACATTTTTTTTTTTTTGATACTGAATATACTTGTCGAACATGTAATTCAGCAACTTCCCATCTATTTTAGCCATAACTTCCTTTTCTGTCCTGAATTGTAGCAAACCTTCGTTCAATACCCTGATGCATGCTTCCACATCCTCCAAGCTAGGCCCAAACTTCTCAATATCTGACTGCAGCGTCACCAGCTTATTGATGGAATCCATCGTGAAAGGCCTAACAGCTCCATCAATTCTCCCTTGCACCATCAGAAGAGATCCCTCCAAGGAATCAGGCACTTTTCTAGGAATGGTCCTTGTGTATGAAGAAACGTTCCCGACCACTTCCTCGTTGGTGAAAGCAATAATATTGTCCGGCAAAGATGATGCCATACTCTCAAGTGCCTGCATCCTTTTCAGCATAATTCTGCAGATCTCCAAGCGGAATAGTCGCGAAACAAAAAGTCTGCTTCCCCTTCTCAATCAGATCTTCAAATTTGGAAATCAACACCTCTCGAAAATTGAGTTTATTTGCAAACTCAAAGTACTTAGGTTACTCTCAACCTTCCAGTTCATATCTATCGTCTTGCACCGGTTGATTTGAACCGTGCATCTTTCATAATCAACACCTCTCGAGTTGTCAGAAGCTTGACGAATGATTAGACTCTTATTTTAGCACCAAAGTACTTTAGGTTACTTCTCTTTTGTGCTTTGAAAGTGAGTGGAAGATTTCAACCTATCTAATCGTGACTTAGATCACCAGTTGATTCAAGCCCTGAATAAAGCATCTATCGATGTCTACGTATCTCACTTCAATCATCTTTCTTTGTTAATCTTTTGGTGAGCTCATCTTCTTTCCAGGGTTGACATCTCAACGAAGCTTTGACTCTGAATGATTCAACCTTGAAGTTACTCTTTAGGTTTTTTGTCAATAGCTAGATTCGGGAGGAGCAGAAGTGAGTCGTGTTCCTCAGAATGATTTCCTCTCTAGCCTGTGAAACCACCATTACTTCTCGGAGAAAGTTTCTGTACCACTGAGAATGAGAAGTTTACCACTATCTCGCGCTCCGATTCCTCTCCATCATGAAACCGCTTCTGATGTTGCCTTTTGCCGTCCTCTGAATTGCTCTCTTTCGTCTCCATTTCAGGCTAAGCGTTTCCTTTTGACGGAGTGGTTGAGGGAAAGATTCTTGTGTCGAGAGGAATGGCGTATCTTTGTGAGGTGCAATAAATGATCGGTGAAGTACTTGATCTTTCGGAGAAGTCGAACTATCACCATAGTTCTTCTCCCTCGAATTCATCAATGCTTTAATCAAGGCCAATATCTCTCCTCCGTGCTTCCTTTTGGGAATTTCTTGTGTCGAAGTTGAACTGTGATCGATTCATCGATGCTTTATCAAGGCAATATCCTTAAACGTCGCTGACTTGATTTAGTATTGACTAGACGGCGATAGACCTTTCCTCGATCGTATGGCAGCCACCTATGCTCTCTGAAGTACAACTCTATCTCCTCCCATCCGATGGTATGCGTCAAGTAACACAGGCCCATCATCTTTAAGATCCGCAGGTATCCGTGCTAATCAAAGTCAAACACTTGCATGCTGATAACCTGCTGAAATCTTTCTTTCTAACTTCGTACTCGCTTCTGCACTTCATCCAGAAATCTTCCAATGAAGGCACATGCACGTACTCCTGGGAGATTGTCTTCCTTGCCACTCCAAATGGATCGAAGTTCAGCCGTGCTGGGAAGAACTCTTGCTCGTACTCAGAGAACATCTCCGCTTCAATTCCTTGGGCTTTATGAATACTCTGGCAGTTGTAATAGCCCACTTGTGATCGGGAAGAAGCTGTAGACTTGTGCCGTTTCGTCTATAGGTCATGCATCTCCACGAGTTGTCTGCTCAGTTCCATGATGACCAATCTGTCACTCGGATATCTGGGCAACTTGATTGGTTCTCCTGAAAAGCCGGTGACCCTGAGGTATGTAAAGTCCGCAAACTGGATGAAGATATTGCCAATCTTGGACACAACTTCCCAAGCTTCCTTGCTTACCCTGTTGGCCTTTAGGTCACCGTCCAGCCTACAAATGAATCCGTAGAAGAATCCATCATTGACGACCTTGTAATCGTTATGGCATGTGGGCACAGTAAGCTACAGATAGTACTAAAAAATAGGATCCTCGGAAAGCACACCACGTCTATCCAGCTTGGAGAAGACACCCTGTGAAGCTGCTGCATATACCAAATACAAAGTCATTTTGAAGCTGTAAGTACGCCTCACATTCCTGAGCTGCTCACCGATGTTGTCACTAATGATTTCCGACGAATTGATTATTGAATTTGCTTTGTTGATTTCGATGGTCCTGATGAAAGCATACATCCATGTGTGGAAGTTATGAGCGTTAACTTCGCCATTTATCCTGCATAACAATTTGGTAATGTCATCCACCTCCTGTACCAGTTGGATCGTGGAAGAGTTCTTGGGAACTTGGATGGAGATCTGGGCTTCTTCATGTATCTATTGTTCATGATGCCCACACAGTCAACTTTATGCTTTTCCCATTTGTTGCCGACATCCTGTATGCTAATAGTAGTCACCACTTGTTGTGCTAGAATCTTCAGACAGGGGAGCTTAAATCAATGTCCAATACATTGAATATATCCTCCGAATCGAAGAAATCTCCGGCCCGGATTATTGTCTTCCTCGCAAATGACATCTTAGATCAGATCTAGATAATGGGTGGTAAAACCTAGCACACTCCATGACGAATTTTGACAACCAAGGAAATTTGTGAATGGAAATCTTTGCGAGCTCAAATGATTCCTTGCTTGCATTGCACGCATGAGAGAAGTCTTTCCAGCTCTGGATCTGTTGATCAATTCAGAAAGAGGTTCTGGACCTAGATCTGTATCTTTGATGTCAGTAAACCTGGAAGTAATGCATGGCTCTGCTGAGCTTTCTTTTTCATCCCGCTTTGCCATGGCCGTATTTGTCTTTGTTTGAGCAATTCTTTTTCTCTTTATTCGGCTGGAATTCTTTACAACCGGTGCAGATCTGGAGATTTCTTCAGATTCGGAGGATATGTTCAATGTATTGGACATTGATTTAAGCTCCCTTTCTCTTATAAAAGCACCTGTAATGAATTCTGTAATTAATTCAGACAAATATGGCAACTGAAACATGAACACTTGATTTTAATTATAAAAATCTGCATATATCAAGCCTGCTGCCCCAAAATTTGATGTTTTGTTTGCATGCAAAGCAAGCATGAATTTTGTCAACTTCACCTGAGCACCTGTACCACTACTTAATTCAAGCTCCTTCAAACCTAGGCGCCAAACTTTGAAGCCTTCCAGCAGTAAAAACACCTTCTGTGCAAAATTCCTCCTTAATTGGGCGCCAAAATTGCCTGGGCTGCACTTCCTTGCTAAAGAATTAATTAATTCATCATTATGGCAGCCCATTCTTATATAATCTTCATCATTCTATAATTAATAATTGCCCCTCCTATTCCTGGCAATTAATTAATTAATTAACATGCTTTTCTCTTCAATTTGGGCGCCTATTTTGTGCATGCTCATGGCTGCCATTAAATAAATTAAATTTATTTAATTTTAGCTTTCTACTTCCAGTCCACATTGACTTCACAGTGTGCTTTGACCTTATGCACCAAAAATAGGAATTAATTCCATTAATTAATACTTTAAAAAGTATTATCTCTCCTCAATATGGGTCGCACTTTTTTGCATGAGAGGGGCTGCATTAAATAAATTACATTTATTTAATTTTAGAATTCTATTTCTAATTTCCTCTATCTTCTTCTTCCTTGTTGGCTTTTCCTCATGCTTGGGCGCCAAATTTGGAAATAGAATTAATTAATGAATGCAATTAAAGCTGCCCCTCTATTCCAAAAGGGGTCGCACTTTTTGACATAACCCATTTCTATTTTTAAAAGCCAATTTTTAATGGGATTATTCACCTTGTACCGCAGCTCCAAAAATCCCATGATCCACTTAAGCTGTTTGATTTTCATAATGAGATTTTTACCTGCGGGCGGGTAAGAAATTCCTATCAATGCCTTAAGTGATTTTCTTTTATTTCATAATGAGAATTTTCGCCTCGCAAAGTGGTAAGAAATTCTGCCCCTTCTTGCCTCTAATTTTCCCATCATGACTTAAGTGGATTTGCTTCCATGGGAAAAAGTACCTTGCCAAGCAAGTACAAAATTCCCACTTGCCTGCTGCTACCAAAAATCCCATTGTAGCTTAAAACCTTCCTTTCCCAAAAATGCGACTTGCCTAAAAGAGGCCTTTTCTATGCACGACTTCGTCTTTTCAGAGAGAATCAGACCTCCTGTGGAAAATTCGTTTTGGCATAACGTCCATAGATGATCTCCAGATACTCCAGGCAAGAAAACACTCTAAACCGACAAAGGAATTGACCTAGAGAAATTTCACAGAAAACAAAACGGGAAAACACTAAAAACGCAAAACGTTGCCAGAAGTCACAGATAAAGTCCAGGATTCATTCCTGGTTAAAACCCTACTGGTATATGGGAATATTGACATGTAAGACCACAACAGGGTTAAACCGGAGCACAATTTGCCTCAAATGAGGCTCAAAATAATTAAATAAAAATTTCTTGCAGGCAAACCCCAATGACAGAATATAACGATTTTGGGCATTTGGGTATTTGGCAAAATTGGCTAATATGACTCTCTGGGAATATCTTGACACAATACAGACACTTTCTGGCAATTAACACACAAAACGACCCATTATTTTAAAAGTACGAAATTTTTTACATGGGGTAGTCTCAGATTTTAGGGTGAAATCTGGGGACACCAAAACCCCAAGGTGGATAATCCTCTTGATCTCTTGGAGGGTTTTCATCCTCAAGAGAGTGTTTCTAAAGGGTTTCGTCTTTAGAAATAATTTTGACAAAGTTATGAGCTTCAGACAAAAATCAGAAAATGAGAGAATAATCAAGTGTGTCCTACTTATGACAAGTTGACTTGCCTTTATAGCACTTAGACCCAAATAGCCACCCTTGGTGATCAACCAGATTTTCCTCTTATTAAATGTTTTTTTCCCACCAACTTTTCCTCGCAAGTCATATTTTCCTTGGATAAATAATTCTTGGCTAAATGCTTATTACTTTACGTTTGCCTTTTTCCTATTTTTAAGTTTATATATTTTTTTATTATTGGTAAAAGGTTTTGGTGGGACCTTACCCAAGATTACAACAAAAGGCTCAACAACCAAGATAAACAATGTAAAACAGTGTGATTTTTTTGATCCGTGGGGTCCACACCCCAACCAAAAGAGGAAAGAACAGGAAAAAAAAAAGGCAGGGGCCATCTGCCTACAATGAGCCCAACATAAAACATTGACAACAAAACTGCAGCTAGAAAACAACACAAAAACAGCTGCACCAAGAACAAGGAGCCAACAACACTACCCAACAGATTTACTAAAAACTTTAATAACCACCCTGAAAGCTTGATAGAGTTTTAGGGCAATGGTGATAGTGGGGTCCCAGTTTGAGGCTTTAAACTTTCTTGTAATCTTGTCATTCTTCCAAGCCGTGTCAGGAATGCCACTAGAGTCACAAATTTGGTGGATATGAACTTGCATAAGATCAGAATGACACTGTGCATAGCCAAGTAATTGTTGTGTTTTTCCTCCGAGCTTTAATCTTAGTTTCCAGAGCAACAATTTCTTCTTTGAGGTCGGTGTTAGGGTCCGAGGCTTGATCTTTAACAGTAGACTTAAGCAGGAAGTCTACATTTTCCTCAAGGGTTTTAACCACATTAGCTTGCATGTTGAATTTATTTATTAAACTAGAACCTTCTTCCATGACAGGAGGACAAAGGGAGGGCTATCTTCCACCATAATTTCTTTGCCCTGCTGGCCAGAGCCCACAACTTCCTTGCCCTTCCTACTGCTGCGGAGAACCCTTTTTGGGGGTGGCTCTGAGACAGAGTCTCGGTACATGGGTTTTTGGATCGAATGCGAGTTTGTTTGGGAAGGGGAGAAGCCATAGCGGGGCAGGGGTCGTTGGCAACAACTAAGTTTATAATAATTTATTATAAGTGCATATAATATTTTATTTTATTTTTGCACTTTATAATAAAATATCATAACTTAAGTCCCCCTTTTAAATTTTCCTTAGCCATCGGGAAGACAAAATGGGCTAAGGGTCTTCGTCATGATTATCTTAGGAAGTGGGACATTTCAAAATGAGATCTCGATCCACTGATGTAGTTACACTCTACGGTGAAAAATCCTCTCGCACATGGGTAGTTGTAGATTTCTTTCGACAATAAGGATTCTAGAAATCAAATTTCGTATGTTGCTTTTGCATCCATTTGAACAATACTCCGTTCTTGGTTAGCACATCTAGGGAGTATGACAATTGCACTTATTTTTTAATCCTCAATGGTACTATGCATGATGGAATTAATTGCGGTGACATCCCTCCATGCTTCCATTTGTACCACAGTTTGAATTTTATTTGGATCTATATTTAGTCTTGCTCTATAGACCACGTGACATTAATTTACCATGGGACCATGAATGGACACTTCTTGGCGTTTAGGGACAACTTGGTCTCCTTACATAACCACATGCATTCAACATGTCTTAAACTATGGTTTGTTGGGACCATTGATGGACTAAATGTCGAGAAAAAAATCCTTGTAGTTAGCTTCTTGAAGATGTGCAAGATAATATGTTGGAGGGTTTTAACTGCATTACACAATCCAAACAACATTTCGTGGTAAGCATAGATTCCATTCTTAACCATGGAGGTTTTAGTTAGTCTATCCCCATGTGCAATATTGATTTGATTGTATCCCAAAAATTTATCTAGAAAAGAGTAGATTTGAAGCCCTACCACTTTCTCCAAGAAGAAGCTTGTGAAAGGAATCGGGAATGGATCCTTTATGGTAATATCATTCAAACTTCTAAAGTATGACACAAATCAAATACAATTGAAATCTTTTAGAATGATTACATTGTGGGAAACTCAATAACTAGTACCCACTTTGAAAATTATTCGCGCATCCGATATTTTCTCTATCTTTGCTTGCACATAGTTGGGATAGTTCGACATAGTTGGGATTCATTCTTTAGGTCTCCTCTGCATAAGTTGCATGCCCACCATCAAAAGAATTTTTGGAGCACTCTCCATGCAAATACATCTTTGAATCTAACCATGTTCACGTCTATTCTCAATTGCTTTGGGAATTGTTTTCGTAATGGGTTCTTGGTTTGTACCACTCACACAACATTCCTCCACCTTCATTCGAATTGGCTAGGTAGTCGTGCAAAGTGATCCCACTTGCTATGTTTCTTGCATTTTATAATGGGTTTGCCTTTTTGTCATATTGGATATGATTATTGTTGCCTTGATTTTTTGTCGTGAATTAATATTTGCATTTCTCGAGTTCTTATATCCTCTACTGGTGGCTCCTCCTTTTGAGCTCATGCTTGCTTCCTTGTTTCGAGTAAATTAGGGTTTTCTTTTTCATGTTGAGTAGGCAGTCCTTGACTGTATGCCTAGTTACTTGGAAAATATTACAAAAAGTGTTCTTGGGAAATTAACACTTGTGTGCTCTTCTGTACTACAATCTAAGTTGCGAATTCAGCAAATTAAATGCAAAAAAATCAAAATTCCCCAAATGTCAAACAGGTGTAAATAATTTGTTGAAATTCACGAATATATTGGTACAAATAGAATGGGGAACAAAATCAGCAAACAGTAGGAAAAAAAGGTTAAAAATCATTTAAATCTGCCCAAAATTCGTGTTTAGGGTTAACTAATCCACACTTTTTTCCACTCGCCGTCTTCTTTATGTATTGTTTTGTCTCCAGCCCAACTGCTCTATAATTTCTGCTGCCCTTTTTCACATAATTCCAATAACGAAAAATCAGTGAAGATTATCTCTCCGTGAGTGGAGTGGATTCAGTGGTTTGTTTGTTGCTCTCTATTTTGTAAGCTTTGCGGAACCTTGGAGAAGCCACGTGGAGAAGCTGTGTGTTGCCTCACAGAATCAGCTGCAGCGTGAAGCCCCAAGGTAAGTTTCAGACTCTAGTTTTATTTATTTTTATATATAGGTTTTTATTGTAGTTTATAATATATTTTTAGTTTTATTTTAATATTTTATTATTTAAATTTTTACTATGTAGCTGTAGTTTATGAAGAATATGTTTATTATGTTCTAAATTTTAATGAAATGTGTAATATGTTTATATTTTTCATATATAGCGTTTTTTAAAATACAATTTTAATATAAATTTAGACTATAGTATGTTTAAATATGACATTATTTTGAAAAACGGATTTATTTTTTTTTTTAATATTTAATATACAAAATAGCTATATTTTTTAATCATAATTATAAAATTTTAATTATATAATTATAGTTTATATAGTGCATGTTCAATGCGTTTTCAATTTTAACAGAGTATGTTCAATACATTTATATTCTTTATATATAGCTTTTATCTTAAATATGATTTTAATATAGATTTAGATTATAGTATGTTTATATGTGAATTTATTTTTATTTTTTAAAAAAGGTCTATTTCTTTTAGTTGAATTTAATCACTAATTTTTGGCACTGATTTTTACCAATGATTTTTTTGTGAATTTTATCTTTCACGAATTTGAAGATGAATTTGAATGCGGCAACTTAGACTACAATCTATGTTGCGGGGTTCATCCCCCAGCCCCCCGTACCCTGCCTGATACGTATTTGGTACGGATACGTTAGGGTGCAGTACGGATACATGATGGGTTAGTCTGGGTTCTTCCCGGGTATGCCACGGGTATGTCTAGGCGTGCCACTGGAAGAATCGGACGTACCCGTGGTGAACCCAAGGTTAAATACGCCAAGGTTGTTTTTTGCTAGTCAGGCCAGTTCAATTGCGGAGGACTGAAGACAAGACAAGGGCATTATCATCTCATATCATCCTCAGAATGACGTGGGTTAAGTTTCAGGGGATTATTTGACAAATAGCAATATAAACGGAAGCTAAAAGTTAGTGGTATGATGAATAATTTACAAGTGACAATTGGCCAATTCTTTTATTGACAAGAGAGATCTGAGAATGGCTACCAGACCTGCTGACTATGCTGTACAATATATTAATCGATTCTTTCATTTTTGTTGTAAGCCTGATGACTGCAATGCACATATGTTGTTTATAAGCATTGAATTTACGGTGATCAGGCTCAAAATTCTTTCTTCAATCATGGTGCTGTGGCACTTGGATGTGAATAAAAAGAAATTGACCTGATACAGATGGCTTATGGATTGCCAGCTTCCCTTTTTGCTGGCACAAAAGGGGAGAGTATTGACATTTAGTTTTGTAATGATGCTATTGCTGGATGGCAGAACAGGCATCTACTCGTCTGCATTTTCCATTGTCACTTCAAATGACTCTTCATTATAATATAGATTAGATTGCACTCTATTTTTATGTTTTATATTTAAAAAACATGGCTCAATAAAATGTTTAGGTTGATCATTTAGCTTCTAATGAAAGCTCCCCTCCTAGTATATTTTTCAAGTTTATCAAGTTTATTCCGATATCAAGGTTAAATTTGAACATTGATCCTAGTATATTTTTCAAGTTTTGTTTGTATTCATGTTGACATGATATTCGTATATCATATGTATGGCAGCCACATGATCAATGAAAATGTAAAGTCTTAAGTATATTGAATGTTTTGAACATTGATTCAAGTTTTGTATTACTATTTCAGTTTTTATGGACTAAAAAATGAGTAAAATGAGTATATGTGTATATATATATATATATTAATTTTTTAATATATGTACGGACGTATCCAAGACGTATCGTACCCAAGGGTTTTTAAAATTGACATATCCGTGTATCGAACCCGTAACCTGGCAACATAGACTACAATTAGTGCACCATAACTCTTTTATGCCCTTTATATTCTTATAACACCCGCATCATATCTTTTCAAAGTGCTTCTATTGAGGTTTCTCCTTCTCTTTCTTCATCTTCCTTCGAGTCGCTTCCTATTTGGTCTTAGGTGCTCAACTTTTCTTCACTTCTGATATTCATTGCCCGGTCGTAAGCTTCTCCATATGAAGTCAGTGGTACCACCTTTATCTTTCTCATCAACTTTGGGGAAAGTATCAATGAAAAACCTTTACTTATATCCATCTGCTTGGTCCTCCAAGTTTCTGAGTATCTTTTTCAGGCGTTTGTTGTATACTCAAATAGGCTCACTCTTTCCTTGGCTCATGTTATATATTTTTTCCGTGATTTCTTTAATATCACACAACAGTTTGAACTCAGCCTAGAATGCCTTATTCAGTTTCTCTTGAGTGTTCAATTTGGTCTCTTTGTTTGTGTTGTTTGTATGCCAATCAATGGTCATCCTTCTCAAGGTTGTTGGGAAAGATTTGAGCAAATAAATTTCATTTTCCTGGTCATTGGCCACCCTTGTGGTCTCACAAGTTCTTCCTTACCCCCTTCATGAAATTTCAGCAATTTATCCTTGTTTGAGGAGGTTCGCTTGCCATCCTTCTAGTTGCTGTATGTGACTTGTGTGAAATTTGTACCGTGGTGATTCAGGTACATCTGATTAGATTTTCTTTGATACTCCTCTTGCAAGATCCTCTTCATTGATAAGGTACTGTTTCCCGCTCCTAAGTGCAAAGCCCTCCCAAGCACTCTTGGATGCATATACAAACACTATCTCACATCTCTGTGCTGGAATCCCCTTCCAAGCACCACTAGACACATTCAGGCACTCCCCCTCTATCAAACTTTGAGCGATCCTTGCAGCTTGGTCCTTTGCGTCTTTAACCTCTTCCTCAAGTTGTGCTTCTTGATCATCATCTACCTTACTTTGAACTGGAATTTGGATGGTTAAAACTGTATCCTCCCCCTCCACTAATCAACAATAATTATTCTAATCTTTGAATGTTTATTTGCAAAATTACAACAGTTCTCCTCATCACTCGAGCCTAATTCATTCGAGTGAGGAGTTCCCTCCACCAGAGGGGGCTCAAACCTTCCCTCCACCACCAGAGGGGGCTCAACTCTTGTTTTAAAATACCCAACAACTTTTATGAATGCTGCAACTTCCATCAGCTCTGATTTGTGTTCCTTTGGAAGGGGCAATCTTCAGGTCACTTGAAGCAACGTCTCTTTCTGGACTTTCTTCTACGTCAATCATGCGGATCTTCTTGATCACTACACTCCCTAGAGTTGTTTCCGCCTTTCCATTGGTTTAAGTTGTGAGTCATAAACCTTCCCGACGTTGCTGGTCACGTTCATGCTCTTGGTCTTGTTCTCGTTGATGCTTTTCTTCCAAGCGTGCTTATTCCTTCTGCAAAATCTGCCTTGATATCATTATCAGATGACTACATATTGCATATCTCATTCTTCTTTGTTGCGCAAGTCTTGCATCAATATGCAATGGTGTGCCAAATGTCGGGGCAGGTTGGCAAATAGTCGGTCTATTGGCTTGTTCCACACTAGGTGATCCTTAAAAATGTTGGGGGTAGCCTGGGTTTCCGGAGGTTCTTATCTAACAAACTCTTTAATTGCTATTTCCTAGAGGAAGTAAAAGTCTTCGGGCATTATACCTACTCTTGATTTTTCAGCGATGCTTTGGAGTCTATTCCCATCAAATACTCTTGAACCATGCTCCAAATTCCATCTCTGACTTTTTTCTCATACTCAGCTGTCAAAGTACTTGTTGTCAGTGGCCCAAATCCTTTATGGTAATGGTGCGAAAAATGTGGTATAATAATCAAGTATTCACAACCAACCCAAAAAAATATACACGGCATAGAACATAATAAACACACTCGATACTTTATTCATATAATATTGTATATACAAGGACAAGATCCTCTAGAATATACAACAATACTACTTGGGAGAATAGACACAAAAGACCTCCCTCAATATGTGCCCAAACATAAGTAGACGAGTCCTCAAAAGGTATGTCGGTTGGACTACGACCAATAAGTATCTCTTGTATTAGACACAATTCGTAATCTTGAGTAACAACCAAAAATTAAATATGTCCCTACAAACACATATTTGGAACACATGTTAATCATCATTTATTCCTGAACACGAGTATCCAAAGTCCAAACCATAGTAATTCTTGAATAGGCCAAGTACGTAATGTAAACAATACATATGCTATGCTATTTCAAAAATCACGTGTACAGAGTGGTACATTTACAATCAATCCACATCTCTTGGATTTTGGAGTGGAGAAAACTTTCCTCGTCCTTTGAGCGTATTTTTTTGACTTTTCAAAATATTCCAAGTTGGGGGCATAACTGTTATTTGTCCTATTTGGGCCCACTTCTTAACCCTATGAATCTATGTCATTTTGGCAACTTTTTCACCCCTCTAGGCCTTAGGATGATTTGGCCCATTTAATTCCCATGAAAACTGTGATCTAGGAACCTATCTACATGGCATATTAAATGAGGGTCTAGGAAGTTACCTTTAATGTTTTAATGCTAATATTTTTTTTTGGAAAAGGGTGAAAGTGAGGGTTTTGAAAGGACCCACATCCTCTTACAAAAATCCCAAATGGCTAGATATATCATTAAGCATACAAAGAGAAAGCCGAAGGCAACCAAAAAACCAAAAGCAAAAAAACTAGAGGGCAACCAACCCAATAACATAGAGTGAATTTTTTTCAGTGTTTCAGCAGCATCCTTGGCAGCAGATGCAGAAGCATTCCTATCAACCAAATTGTCAACAAGCTTGATCAGGTCGAGGCAATCCGAGTTGATACTTTCCCAGGTCTTGTCAGTGTGTAATTTCCAGTTCTTGATGACCGAGAAAGCTTTGTTGAGCTTTTCCGAATATTAAGGACAATGCCATTATCTTCCTGTTTGTTCTGAATAGGAGAGGCGATATCAAGATTCTGCGCTTTAGCTGAAGCCGCATTCTTTTCTTCCATGTCAATGTTAGGAGAGCTCGCCATAAGCGGGAAGGAGAATCAGGGTAGACAGAGGAAAGCCCCAACAGAACCTCAGGAATGTCGTGGTCAGTGGAAAACACCAAGGGATTAGAAAGAGGGCCCGGGGACACCGGCAACGATGCGGAGGGGACAACAAAGGATCAGCACGGGAGTTGGGGAAGGAGAGGTTGAGATCTGGCGGGGCCGAGACAACGGGGAAAGCGAAGAAGGCCCCGGCGTGGGAGGGGCGACAAAGAGGAGGGGGATGACAAAGAAGCGGAAGTAGGGGGCACAACACTTTTCCGGTGATGAGCACATCAGAGTCAGAGTCGGAGGGAAGGTTGAGGCGGCGATGAAGCCGGCGAGTCGGAGCGGAGGAGGAAGAGGAAGGCTGGGGACGACTCAAAGTAGTGGCCGGGGCGGCGTTGCTTCCCAATTTAGAAGGAAGCGAGCAATGTCGGTTGGAGAAGCAACATAAGAGAAGAGGAGATAAAGTAGACCATGATGAAGAAGAGGACCTTCTTCTTGAGCCAAATGAAGAGAACACTCGAAAGACTGGAAAAGAAAAGATGCAAGATTCACATGTTTATCATGGCGCAAATGAGCAAGCAAGAAGAGCCGAGGACCATATATCAACTTATACCGTCCTTCCAACGTGAAATAGCGCATGAGCTGCTCCACAACCCTATCCCATGGGGGAGGGAGAGAAGCCCGTTCGTAACCCGACTGATATTTTTTTAGTTTCTCCCCATGACATAAAAAGTCTGCCATTTCCGCACGCAGGGATCATTTAAAATATTCATCTCAATAGAAGGAAGACCAGTAGCCTCCGTGATTGAAACGGAGAAAAGCTTGAAACCGCGTTACTGCTCACCTTAACCTTCCCTTTTTTCCATGACGCTAGCACATTCTTTGGAGACCACGATAGAATGTCCCTTGACCATTCCATGAAAGAAGTAATTCCCGTAGCTTGTAAGATATTCAAAACTTCTTGATCACCTTTGACCTCCTCGCAGGACGAAGGTTCTATCCTTCGAATTAACCCACCCATAATGCATTGTAAGAAAGCAACCAATAATGGAAAAATTCCAAAATGGTCGATGCTTAAATAGGAAATACGAGCGCTTTCACCCCTGTAGTACGCATGTGTCAACATTAACTGAAAATGAGTGCTGACATTAATTAAAAATCCGCTTCACTTTACCATCATTGCGCAAATTTTCCCCTCAAACGAGTGCGAATTCTTGGAGTCATAATTAGCATCACTAGTAATTAAATAAAAATCATTGCTATTGTTGTCACAAAAGAAGGGGGATCCAGTCTTATCAAAGTTGTGATTGATAGAAGCCCAAAAATCCAGATGTAGTCGAAACAATCCCCAAGGGAAATAAGTGCGCGGAGGAAAATCATTAGAAATAATATTTAGAAGGTCACTTGGAAAGTATCCAATCCAAGATCTTTGGCCATCAAAGAGGACACCCATATTTGCCAGGAAATCTGCCACTTAATTTCCCTTGCGATATATATGTTGATACTTTATCTGTTGAAAGTGGGCTTGCAGGGCTCTAATGTCCTTGATTATATTATCGATAGTCCAATGACTGGGTCATCCGAGTTCAGAATGTTAACCATATTAAGAGAGTTGCTCTCGACAATGAGCTTACCGAACCAATGTTAAGAGTCGGTTCGACTCTTTAAGGATGGCTAGAGCTTGACTTTGTGATTGGTACACTGAGTCAAAAATTGGCTGCAATCTGCAGCGAGGGTTGACCCAAATCATCTCTTAGGATAGCTCCACCCCTTGATGCCCGGGGTTACCCTTAGCAGCTCGTCGGTATTAAGTTTCAAACCATTCGACGGAGGGGGACAAGAAGTATTTGCTCTAACTGAAGTGGAAGCGGGAGCTGCAATTGGTATCATCGGTTGCTTGATCCAAGTGGCTTAAAGGCTTAAATTAATTTTTGTTTGTGCTTCCTCTAGATGTAGCAGTTCAAGTTTTCCTGTAGGCTAGAAACAATTCCAGTGAAGACTGTCCCAAATCACGAGTCTGCTCCTTAAAAATTCGCTTTTTCTTTCTTTCTAGATACCCCATAAGGTGTGAGAGCAAAAGATTCCAAACAAGAGAGGCAATAGGATGCTTAAAGGGAGAGCGCCATTGGGAAAATGTCTCCGCCAAAGAAAAGGGGAAAACCCAGGAAACCCCCATATTAGCAAGAAGCAGACTCAGAGGGAGTGAGAGAAGGGGCAATGAAGTAACAAGTGAGCCGAGCTTTCCAAAGCATTAAGGCTAGAGGATGCAGCAATTGGGAAGAGAGAATCCCCTATGTTTGAGGTTTTCCTTAGAGAGAATAGAGTCGCGGGAGGAGAGCCAAGAGAAGAAGCCAATTTTAGGAATTACCTGCGGGGACCAAAGATGTTTGAGAGGTGGTCCACAAGGAGGGTGTGCTTTTGACAGGTAGGTAACTTAACTGAAAAGTCACCTGAGGGAGAGATTGGCCAAATGCGCTCATCTTGAGAATGAGAAAAGGGAATATATTGGGAGGAAAGCACCACTTGAAGACAATTAATACTGGCTCGCAACCGAATGACGCCACAACTATCCTAGGAAGGAATATGCCAGCAAGGTTTATTATCTTTCCAACCGATGTAACCTTTAACCTTAGTCTTTGTATAAACCAGAAAGATGAATTTTGATCAGATTCGAAGGAATCCGCTTGAGGCTTGTCCCCAAATCACCAATCGTTCTAGAAGTCGATGAGCATACCATCCCCTAAGCGCCACTTGGTACTAGATTGAAGTAGAGATTGAGAGCTGACAATGGAATTCCAAACTACCGAGCCTCTTACAAGCTCTGAAGTTAGAAAGTCTCCAGCAGGGGGAAGGTATTTGTAGATTAGAAGTTGAGCCCACGGGAGTGGTCTTTAGAAGCGATAGCCCAACCTAATTTAGCTAACATGGCTTTGTTCATATCAGCTGACTCTTGAAGTCCTGCTCAAAGTGTCAGCCATAAGGAGGAATAGGAAAAGAGAGAGCAGATCTCCTGTGTCTCGATTCCTTCGCTATTAGTAAAAAACCCCGCAGGAATACCATTCACAAGAATAGAGAAGTGAGGGGTGGAGATGCAAATATAAATCCAGTTACACCATTTATCACAAAAACCGAATTGCCTGAGTACTTTGAGGAATAAAGGCCAATTGACTCTATTAAAATCTTTTTGACATGTGGATGGCTTCATGCACAACAATAACCCCTCCTTGAATCATTCTGCCTTTAAGAAAATTATTCTGTTGAGCAGAAATCAAGCTATTCATAAAGGGCTTCAGCCTCATCGCAAGAATTTTGGTAACAATTTTATAGGTAGTATTACGAAGGCTAATCAAACGAAGTTTGAAATCGATTTGGATCCCAAAGACTTGGGGGCTAATGTAATGAAGGTATTGTTCCAATCCTTTAAGAGAAAGTCATTATTGTGAAGCTCATTAACAACCTCGATCAAATCTTGTTTAATGATACCCCAAAAGTTTTGAAAGAAAGTTGTAGGGAAACCATCAGAGCCTGGGTATTTTTCTCCTTTCATACAAAAAACAACTTTATGAACTTCTTCGGCTGAAAACGGTTGCGTGAGTTTTCCATTAATTTCATCAGAAACAAGCTTGGGGATATGTTGCAACATCTCAGACATATCATGCTCATTAGGAGGCCCTTCTTCCATAAAGAGGTTAGCATAAAAATTAACAAGTTCCGAAGAAATAACATCTTTAGAATTCAGAAGTCTGCCATCCATCAATAAAAGTTCTTTGATTTTATCCCTACTTTTATGCTTAGAAGTTGTAGCATGAAAAAAATTCGTATTGCGGTCTCCGTGTTGTAACCAAAGAGCCCTAGATCTTTGTCTCCAATAAATTTCCTCCTCAGCAAGAGTATTATGATATTCTCTAAGGAGAGTCAGTTCTTGCGTTGGTGAAATTCTGGAGTTCTTCCACATCTTTCAATAGTGGTAGAAATTTCAAAGATCTTCCAGGAGAGTTGGAGTTTTCTTTCTCTAATATCCCGAAGGTTTTGACTTTCTAGATTTTAAGATGTTTTTTGACAAAGCTAAGTTTCTTGGCAAACCTAAACATGGCTAAGTCTGAATGTCCTTGACTATCATTCCTCAATGAGAGAATCAAGATTGTGATTCTGGAGCCAGGCTAGTTCAAATCGAAGGCGGGTTCTTGGATTTTGGAAAGTTGCAACACTTAAAAGTAAAGGGCTATGATGTGATGCAACTTTCGGGAGAGAACTTAGAAAGAAATAAGGGAAATGAGAGATCCAATCCATAGATCCTAACATTCTGTCTAACCTTTTGAATGTGATTAAGACCTAATCTGCGATTCGTCTAAGTAAAAGAGGCTCCATGAAGATCAAAATAAAAAAACTCACCTTGACGGATGAAGTTGGCAAGGGAATCCATATTGCTGCTAACTAGCTGGGGTACCACCTTGCTTTTCAGAAGGATAGAGAGGGGAATTAAAGTCCCCTGCAATGAGCCAAGGAAAATGTCTTTGTTATTCTTGAAGTCGAATATCTTTCCATATGGTTTCTCTACGAGGTTCCAAATTAGGCGCATAAACATTGATAGCAATCCAACCTATAATGGAGCCGATTTCTGAAAGAACATTCTCATAAAGTGCGGGGTTTTGATAATACATTCTCCAAAAAGAACATTCGGATTCCAAAAATATAGAGGCCCCGAGTTTCAGGAGGATTCACGAGAGGCAAAGGATGTAGCGGGCCATATCCTAGGAAGGATGAGATCTTCCTTAAGCTTAGTTTCTTGCAACATGATGATGTTCGGGGAGTGTTTTAACCTCATATCTTTAAGGACTCTTTTCTTTAGGGGAGCATTAATTCCCTTTATATTCCAGGAGAGAATCTTCATTTTTTGGATTTAGGTTTACCCCCACCATCCATAGTGAGAGTACCTGTACACCTTGAGCAATATTCTGAGTTGTCTCTTGCTGAAGCTTAGACTGATTGGTAGGTCTCCCTTTCTTGTTATTGGGCACCAACATCATCGTTTTTCTTGCGATTGCTTGTTGTGTTCTTGGTTGGACCGCCATCATCCACAACCAAGGGGGAAGGAGAGGTAAAGGACGAGCCAATATCTAAGCAGATAGAAGGAGAAGGAGAGGAAGGCAAGGAGGAGAAAATCTCCTCAGAGGTGTAGGAGGAAAGAAGGGGATGTCGATGTCAATGTCAAGCGGGGGATTAGGGAGAGAGCGAAGTGAGGGCGAAGAGGGAGGAGTAGAATCCTTGACCATTGGGAATGAGGTCATTACTCGGGGGAGTCACGGTAGAGGGAATTTCACCCCGTTAAGGAAGGGCTGTAAAAGGATTAGAAGTACTCACCTCGGAATGTTTTTGGGGATATATTTATTTTTCAACTTGGGAGAACAAACAAGGGGGTTTCGTTTAGGAGCTGGTTTTGAAGGGCAAGCCCGTTCTGTGACCAACACTCTTACAAATAGAGCATGCATGTGGAACATATTTGTATTCAATGGGTTGAGACCAAACTCCAAAGTCCGATAGGAGATCAATGGATTTGGGTAGTGGGCAACTAACATCAATGTTCACACAAAATCTTGTATGTATAGCCCGGATTTAGCTTTGGTGGCTTGATCAATAGCAATGAGAGAGCCCAAAGACAGAGCTATACTTTCAATGACTGCAACATCCCATAACTCCAATGGAAGACCTGGAAGGTGAACCCAAATTGGTGCTTGGGTCATTGTCTCCATGCGAGGGTTAAAACTCAGCGTCCACTTCCGGAGGTAGAAACCGCATCTACCAAAGAACCACGGACCACTTAGAAGCGCACATGCAAAATCTTCTTTAAGGCTGAAAGTGAACAAGATGAAGTTATTCGGCATTGCAGCAATCTCTAGGGGGCCACAGGGGCCCACTTAATGCGCGACCATTTCTGAATGTCTTTTAAGGGGGCGAGGTCCCATCAACTTGCCAATCATGGACAAGTCTCTCGAGACAAGAGTAGTATCCGTGACCTGAGAAGGAATCTTCAGGGACATCGTCCCATCCAGAATCTGAGGCTGCAACTTGACAGAATGAGTTACCTTGGGCGATCTAGCAACCACTTCTTTCCATGACCCATTGGGGGTACGTGGAAGAGAAACGTCAGATCCGTCAGGAGGATCAGTGGCCGGACCAAAAGGGTCCATCATTGAGGCCCGAAGGAAGAACTAGAAAATTCAAATTTTTAGAGTGCGAAAATTTTCACCTATTCAATAAGCAGGTTCCAACTATGTATTGGTTTGAATGTAATAATTATTATATTTAATCTTGTTATTACAACACAAATCTCTAACAAATTACAAACATGTTGTCAATTTCAAATGTTTTAATGCTTATATGGTTCCTATAATGAACTCAAGTTAAAATTTTAAATGTAGTTCCTTTTTGATCCTTCTGCATATGTTGACCATTATTGTCAGGTGGCATGTAATACCATCTTGTATGTGGATCACAATTTTAAATAAATAAATTTTACGATAAAATCTTTTGTATGCTGTACTTTCTTGTTTTTATTACAGAGCACTCAATTATTAAAATTGAGAAAGAGATGCAAGCGTTATCCATAGGGTCTTCATTGTAGAAAAGAAGAGTATTCCATCCTTGGCTTATATATCAAATTGTAGACAATTCCCATACCAGGAATGTTTTTTAATTTGCTGCAGAGTGGGCATGATTGCATTTTGCTGATATGGGCAGAAATTCAATTAAAAATGTATTTAATTCAGAGAATTGCATGTCAAAATGGCTTAGTTAATTTTCACACCAATTTATTGGGTATGGTGTCTTAAATGCATGCAGCACATTGAATTATGAAAAACAGTACTGCAAAGTGAATCGTTATTATAAAACTGTAACAAACTAGAAATTATCAGTTGGACAGAACATTACCGCTTCTTAATGTTCATGGTCATAATATTTGTTTGCATTATGAGAGTATAGAGTGTTTGAACCTTTGTAGGTATGCCCCGGCCTCCGTTTGATGCTGTGATTCACAAGCTTGTTGTGGCAACTGTTTCTACTCGCAAAAGTGGTGGAACACCTTTTGTTGTATCTGTTGATATTCCTTCTGGATGGGATGTGGAAGAAGGCGATATTAATGATATAGGCCTTATGCCAGATATGCTGGTTTGCGCTTATCCATACTATTCTATTCCCCTAGATGATTACTGCTAGCTGTTTGGCTTATATCTATTTGAACTTCATTATTTTGTCTCGGTGTCGTCCATTCCAAATGTCATAGAAAACTGATTGTGGAAAATTGGAAGCCTATAGGCTATTGTTGTTGTTGGCTGCAAGAGTTATTGTTGCTTACTAAAAAGATGGCATTTACTTTTTTAGGTATCCTTAACTGCACCAAAACTCTGTGCCAGAAAATTCACAGGCTCTCATCACTTTCTAGGGGGTAGGTTTGTGCCTCCAGAAGTTGTGAGGAAGTACTCATTACGGCTCCCTCAATATCCTGGTACTACAATGTGTGTGCGCATAGGAAAGCCCCCATCAGTTGACGTCTCGGCTCTTCGTGAGGACTATGTTTCTCCAGTTTTTCTTGAAGAAAATGTGAAGGATGCTCCAATTAAACAAGTAAATAACATGCCTGAATACTCGAAATGATACATTTTTTTGTTTAAGAGCCCAGATTGAAAACAATACAGTTGTAAAATCTTTAATATAATTTCAAACTTTCATGATCTACCTCTTGAATGTATAATTCATAAGCATACACAATGAGACAAGGACTATTATATCATTGATGGAATTTTGCTTTTTTGCAGTTCCAAGAATGGTTTGAGGATGCAGTAGCTGCTGGATTAAGAGAGCCAAACGCAATGGCTTTGGCAACTACCAATAAATATGGTCACCCGTATGTTGTTTCATAATATTGACCTTTTATCATTCTCATTTACTGTTATTTTCTACGAAAACATATATCTGCTCATGTTCAATAATTTTTTAAATCAGAAATCTTTATGTTGGAGCAATCAGTATTACTCTCTAGGCTTAATTTAACAGTTGCAATTTGTAGCATTTTAATTGTTTTTAAAAAGTTGCCTTATTTAATATTAATTTTTTTGTAGTTCTGTACGCATGGTCTTGCTGAAAGGAGTTGATGAACGCGGGTTTGTTTGGTAAGGATTCCTTTTATGCTAAACTTGGATATCTGTATTCTCATAAATATCAAGTTTCTATCTCATCTTAATTGAGTTTGTTCAATAAGATAACTGGTTTTCTTAGTCTATGCTGTTCTTGATCACTCAATATGTGACTATTTATTGGGAAGTCGTATTTATGGATGAATAGTTAACTGACTTGGCATATTTGGTATTCATGATGATAAGGCAGGTATACAAATTATGAAAGTAGGAAGGCATGCGAAATATTTGAGAATCCTAATGCCTCTCTTCTTTTCTTTTGGGAAGCTCTTCATCGGCAGGTAAATTTTTGCTTTATGTAATGGTTCAAATAGTCTAAATATGCTTCTAGTGTGTCTGGGATCACCTTATGAAGTTTTTGGTTTTAGTTAAATGTTTCTTGTGAATGATTTTGAGGACTCTTCATTATAAAGCACTACTGTCCCAAACAGTAGCTGTTAATTTTATCCCATGGTGCAAATAATTAAAATAACCCTGTTATAATAATAGGAGCAAATATCATGAAAGAGGGCACTTTTGTCTTTGAAAAATCAGCTGGTATCTTATGTTTAATTATTCTGTTTTGAAAATCCTTTTGTTAACTAGGCCTCTGAAAGCTTGGAATCCAGATTACACACATGACTTCCATAACTATCACCTAGCTATGTGAAGAAAATGATCATCAAGAGCTGACTCCTGGGGTGATAAGATTGGTCATGACTTGATAAGTGTCTAATCTGTTAGAAAAGTGTGGTGGTTGACTGCAAAACATTTCAAAGAAGCGATATTTACATAAGTTTTGAGGATCGGAATACCACTTGAAGAAAGGGTGAACAACGTTATTGTTCCTGGACATCCGATGGGATATGTTGCATCGCCCTATACATGCAGCAGGTTGCTATTTGAATCCTAAGTTTATGGAGGTGGATCATGATGCAGATAAAGAGGTAAAGAGTGGTATATTGTAAAATTTAAACATGTTGGTTTGTGGTGATAATGAGAAGGCTGAGGTGAGAAAGCAACTCACTACATTCAAGAACCAGGAGGGCATGTTTTCCTATAAGGAGGCACAAGAAGACATCGGCTGCATGTATCCCCATTTATGGTGGCATACTTATGGGTTTTGTACTTTAGAGCTACAAAAGCTTGCTGTGCATGTCCTCAGCCAATGTGTAAATGCTTCTGCATGCGAAAGAATTGACGTACACATGATTTGATCCACACTAACAAGAGGAAACAAGTAGGAGCTAAAAAATTCTCAGATCTTATATTTGTCAACAACAATTTATGTTTGCTTGAGAACAATCTTGCAAAAAAAGGTGGCGACTCTCACCTTAGAGAACCATCCTTCGAAGGAGTTGATGAAAATTTTGATAGTGTTGATGAGTATGATATAAGATTAAATGATGGCGCTAGTGCTAGTTTTGGTTTTGAAGAAGGTTCTGATGTTGCAGCTGTTTGAAATTTAAGTTTCATTTCAATGTTGAGCTTGGGCTCTAACTATGGATATTTTTCTATCTAAACTAATGTTATTCAAATTTCAAACTCGTGCATTTCTCAATTTTACAAGCTTTAATTTTATGTTCATTATATGGTAGTGGATATATTATATGTTGTCTCTTTGTGTGTGTACAAAATTACATTTTTCCGAACTTTTCGGGATTCCTGATTTCCTATTTTTTTCAGCCTTCCAAATGGATACATATTTTTGAACTTGGAAACTATGCTCTACATAATGGATATGCTTTTTTATTTTTGTTTTTATATTCTTGTTTGAGCTTTTTATCTTCTTTTTAAATTTTTGTAGGATACTGCTTGGACTCTGTGCCATTTGTATCCAATGTGTCTTCCAATCTTAGTTAGGCTGTATACTGATATGGATAGGGTTGGAGTGCAGTCCAACCGGTGCCCTATTTGAGCCATGCCCAAATTGGATACTTACAACTTGCAAGATAAGAGGAAATACGTATCTAGGAGAAGGTTGTTGGATGTGGGAGGAGGGAGAAGGGAGGTATCCTGTAACATAGCTTTGGATGTATAAATGAAGTTGCTGGGACTTGCCTGGATGTTTGGTCATACCTCCTGAGTAGCTCGGACCTTGAGTACAGTTGCTACTCTATGTTGAATGCACTGCCCGAGTTCTGTTTTAACTTCATCTTTACAGGTGTGACTCACTTGTCCTTACATAGTTAATACACAGTTTACATCTATAGCTGTTATGGCTCAATTAAATTGACAATAATAACATGATGACATGATAAAGCTTACGGACAGCCTCACGCAGAGGCCAACTTCAACATGGCATACAGATTTCAACACCAAAAGGCTTACTCCGAGAAAAGGCCCCACTTAACGTACAATCCACAAGGTTTATCTACCACCAGTATAAGTAAACATTCCCCATCCTTTTTCAATCATATGTCTTTGCAAGAAGTGGTGGGAAATTCTGTCTAGAGGACAAAAGCATCAACAAAGGATCTTTGGACATAAAGGGAAATTAAGCTAGCAAAAGACACATACATTTGTTCTCGTAAAGAAAGTACAGCCTTATTCATCTTTAAAGTTGTTATTTACTATAATTTTCCCAGAAAAATTTATGAATCATCTGCTTTGCCGTTTATTGAACTGCCTATTTATTTTCATAATACAATTTTAGATTTCAGTTCTGAATTGAGAGAATGTTTTTGCAAACATGGTAGTCAGAATTGGATTCAGCATGGACTTGACAACACTGATTTGCCAAGTCGAGTTGGACTTGGACTTGGATCGGACTCAGCACCAAGACTGAGCAAACTGAAAAATCATAAAATTATAGGGAAACAGATAAAATTATAGGAAACAGGTCCAGAATTGGGCGATTTTTTTCGTATATATGATTGCTGTATCCTATCCTCGGGTCCTTGAAAAACTGTCGTATCCACAAGTGAGGAGGTTTGTATTTTATGTACTAAGTGAAGTCTATATCAGTTGTGGCTGTGCAGCTAAACTTTGGGTTGAGATAAATTTTCCACCACTTGTGGTTGTGTTCCCTAGCGTCTGGGATGTGGTGGAGTCTGTATTAGGTGCAGGTTTGTGTCCTTTGTGTCCTTTGTGTATGGTCCAGGGTAGATTACTTACGACATGCAGCTATGTGCCCCTCGTATATGATCTGTAGATTGAAGTACCTAATATTAGTGACCATGTGCTTCTAGTTGGTGAGTGTGCTAAGGTACTGGTATTATTGGAAGGGTTTTTGGTTATGATGCATTTAGTTGGAGCCATAAATTAGCAAGCCCCCATTCCAACTGAAGAATGATAATGAATGTCATATGATGACTATCTCTAACAGGTTTGGCGATATTCTGTATTGTATTTGTACGATTTGGTAGAGATACTCATGCACGATATTGTCTTGTAGATGAAGAAATAGGAGAGTACTACTGTGGAATAAAATCCCATCATACAAATATGCCACTGTAGTAAATTACATACATCACATGGATATCGACCACAAGATGAAAAGGGCCCCTCAAGGCATGTCACTGAAACTGCCAGCGATGTTAGTTCCAGACAGAGGGAAGATGCTAACATATCCACCTAGGGACTTGCACCCCAAAGCCAACTTTTGAATTGACTAATATTTTGGTGTGAGTAATTTCTTCATAAACCACCTCTTTCTCACAATTATCATGCTTTTGGAGCTATTCATAACACACATTCGTCACATACAATTAGAGATTATCTGGTTTATTCTATTCTGAGTTGATCTTTACGCTTTTAAGTTTTACCTTGTTCAATTTTTTTTTCCTTTTTTCCTTGTGTAAGGATGTATTTAATTCATGGTTGTAGACATATATCTTATTCATATTGTAATCTCTATAACTTTTTAGCTACTATGATCTATCAATTTACATTCAATTACGTCATTTTGTTTTTCCTGCTGACTTGTTTTGGATAGTTTATCCTTTAACTTGGGTGTAATAAATCATTGTTTTCTACCAGACTGGTGAGTCTTGTTGGTCATTTGGATGTTGATTTCTGCTCTAGTATTTTTATTTATATTTTCTAGCAATGCCTATCGTTTTTTCTGGCCATTCATATTTCATATATTCAAGACATGATGAATGCCATTCTCATACACAGGTGAGGATAGAGGGGACTGTAGAAAAAGTTTCAGAAGAAGAATCAGATGAGTACTTTTATAGCCGTCCACGAGGAAGTCAAATAGGTGCACTTGTCAGTAACCAGGTGCAGTGTTCTGTTTTATAACTTTGAAAATAATTTCTAGGTTTTGATTTCTTGACTCAAATTACACAGCTTGCATATTACGGTTTTTACCAAGTGCTGATAATATCTAGTGAGTATGATAGTAGTTCGTCCCTTTACTTAGTGCAGAGCTCAGTGATACCTGGGAGACATGTTCTTGATCAAGCCTACGAGCAACTTCAAGCCAAATATGCAGATGGGTGTGTCACTAATCCATCTCGTCTTTGAAATTTCAATTGTTATGTTAAAGGTCTACTCATTTTTCATATGGATGAGTAATGTTTGGATAATAGAAAAATGCTGTTGAGAGTTGTATATATTATAAGTTAATTAGAAATCGTAGTCGTCATTTTGTATCAATTGTTGTGTTACTTTTTGTAATTAGAACCAATTATTTTTGTCTAAATACATGGGTCGGCTAGATTAGTGTACTTAATGATATATTTGTTAGTGTGGTTTGGCACTGAGACAGTTGGGGTCTAATTGACACAACTTATATAAAGGAAGTTCTCGGTGAAGGAAGGAAGCTCCTCACACGTTGTCATATTCTTCCTGTACCATAGCTGTGAGTGTAGACCACATAATATATCAATAGAGCTCCAGTTTCTATCATGTTTAGATTTTTCAAGGAATATGTTGACTTCATGAAGATGCTGCATCTTCCGAAATCTCCAATATTTTGGTAAAACGTTCTCTGTTAGTGTAAGATATGAAATATTTGAACTTGTTTTAGAAGTTGAAGTGAACCATTTAGAAGAGACTATCAATATGAAATTGCATATGATTTGATAGTAGTTTGAAATTATTGGATTTATATTGTTTAAGAGGAGACAAATCACGTAGATAGATAAAGGGATAAGAAAAATGATTATTAGGGTGACACTAGAGTTACTTAGAACATCAAGCATGTAGAGAGATCAAGAGTGTTTAGTGTATTACTAGATCTCAGGGAAATGCCTAAAAATGAGTATTATGCATTTTTTAATATATATTTATAATATATTTTATGGACGTTTCCATGCCATTTCGCATCGAATGGTTTTTTGAAAATTAGCATTTCCATGCTTCAGACCCATTTCCATTTCCTGGCAATCTAGGTGTATTGGTTGGTCTGTACTTCATTTTTATAGAAGCAATGAAAGGTTTGATGTTTGTGTGGAAAGTACATATTTTGAGTGTCACTATTGTTTATTTATCTTCATCTATTTATGCTATGCTCTTGGTATATGCTACATTTTTGGGTGATTGTTCAAAATATGCACCTTATTCTTCTTCATTGGTAGACTGGTGTGTCATGCTTTCGTGTAGGGGTCGCTCCAACCTCCACTTTCCCCCAAGAACTAGAGGATCTGTTTGAGCATTGCTCTTCTATCAAACAATTAGTAAATCTTGTATGGACTTGTACATATTGAACCTCCCTAGGCTGTACTTCTTGATAATCACTAGCCTCACTCTGTATCGAAGTTCAAATGGGAAAAACACTACCTCCACTTCAATAATTAGTAGTACTTATAGCTGTATAATGTTTTGATAACAATTTTTCTCCTCATGTGAGAAGCTTGCTTTTCTTCCTCGAGGATTCCCTCCTTGGAGCTGGATCAACAAACTCCATAAGCTAGAAGGGCCTACACTTCCTTTTACTCGGAGCACTCTTCCTGTTTCATTGATCAATTCCCATTTTTGACACTCTTTGCTTTGGAAGACGTGTGGATTTTCTAATTGCTTGCAACCCTTAGAGTTGTCATCTTCTTGTGTGTTTTGATTTCTTGGTCACAAATCTTCCGAATTGTGTTCTTGACTACGTTGATTTTCGTCCTCTAATTTGATTAGATAGGTGTCTTGAGGTAGTGGAGGTTTCAAATGTGAAATTTTAAGCATGTTGAATGTTTCGAACTTTCACGAGTACCATATTTTTCAAGTGCTTTATCTTTTATGGACTAAAAATGAGTATTATGCATTTTTAATATATATGTATATATTTTATAATATATTGTACGGATGTTTCCGTGCCATTTTTAAATCTTGAAGGTTTTTTTGAAAATTAGCATTTCCATGCTTTAGATCCATTTCCATTTCCTGGCAACCTAGGTGTATAGGTTGGTCTGTATTTCATTTTTATAGAAGCAATGAAAGGTTTGATGTTTGTGTGCAAAGCATTGTTAGTGTCACTATTGTTTATTTATCTTCACGCTCTTAGTATATGCCACATTTTTGGGAGATTGTTCAAAATATGCACCTTATTCTCCTTCATTGGTAAGCACTAGAGGATCTGTTTGAGCATTGCTCTTCTATTAAACAATTAGTAAATCTTGTAGTCTAGACTTCTACATATTGAACCTTCCTAGGTTGTACTTCTTGATCATCACCAACCTCACTCAGATCTGAAGTTCAAATGGGAAAACGCTAGCTCCACTTCAATAATTAGCAATACTTATAGCTGACTAATGTTTCGATAACAATTGTTCTCCTCATCTGAGAAGTTTTCTTTTCTTCCTCGAGGATTCCCTCCTCAGAGCTGAATCAACAAACTCCATAAGATAGAAGGGCCTACACTTCCTTTGACTCGGAGCACTCTTCTGTTTCATTGATCAATTCCCATTTTTTACACTTTGCTTTGCAAGACGTGTGGATTTTCTAATTGCTTGCACCCCTAGAGTTGTCATCTTCTTGTGTGTTTTGATTTCTTTGTCACAACTCTTCCAAATTCTGTTCTTTACTACGTTGATTTTGTCCTATAATTGTTATTGCTCCTCTTGACGAAGTCTGTCTTGACACCATTGTTGAATCACTACATGTTTGAAATCACAATTTCATATGTTGCCAGATATTATGCTGGAAAAAGTGGTAGACATAGAGCTTAGGCTAATTGATTATAAATTGGGTAGTATGTTTGTAATGTCCCCTTTTTGAAGATCCTTAGCCTATTTTTCCCTGTGGGCTTTTGGGATGTTGCAAGGGGAAAACTATGCTAGTAATTGAATGATATTGCCTGGAGAGTGATTTTAATCATTTGTCATTATAAAGCAATATTCATTTAATTATTAGTTCTCATTTAATTATGGATGTTAGGTGGTTTTTCCACTTGTATTATTGCTCACAAAAGAATATTTATTGAGCAATTAATGTAATTTATTATTTAATTTAATTCCCCAAAAATACAAAATTAAAAGGGAATTAATTAAATAATATTAAGTGGTTTTTAATGACAAAAAGACCCTTAGAAAGGGGACGCCACACATAGAGGGGGAAAATAAAATAAAAAGGGGAAATTATAAGCATGCCTTATAATTTCAAATTATGGTTTTCCCTCCAAAAGGGAGTCGCTCCACCCTAGGAGAAATCTATAAATATATGTTTTGACATTGAGGGAAGGGTTATGTTGATGAATCTATTTGATTTCACTCCATGCTTGGAGTAATGGGATGTATGCCCTAGCTCTCTCTCTTTCATTGTAAGCTTCATTGGAGGCCATTGTTGAAGATATTGAAGACTCTCTTGTTCTATTTATGGTGTTCTATTGTGTTGAAGTATCTTTTATGCATGATTCATACTTGCTAACATTGGCGACTTGTTTAGATGTGTGGCGCATTTGTTTGTGAAGGATATTTGAATGATTAGTGGTGATTATTGAGTGTTTTATGATCTGTATTATTGCTGCAATTATCCCAGCTATAGTGACTTGCAAGGGTGGTCATTTTTGGCATAGTTGGGTGCCCATTGAAGTAGTTTAAAATCTGATATGTATTAGTGTTTTGTGACTCCACTCTAAGTGATTTTGGAGGGATTTCATAGGGTTTAGGAGCTGCTGGTTATTGCTGGATTTATTCTAACTATGGCGACTTGATTTGAGTATGGTTTTGGCATGTTTTAATGGTGAACAAGCTATATTTGAAATCTGATCTGAGTTGACTTATTTTTCTGAGTTTGGGCATTTATTTTGGGGTGTTTTTAGCTTTAAGTCTTCGATCTCTACCATGATCTTGTTGTCATCCCGCACTAACTCGAGTCCCTTCCCAAAGGCCTTCCTCAGCTTCACTTAAGTGTTTAGCTTATTATGGACAAGAGAGAAGAGTGTTTAGCTTATTATGGACTAAAAATGAGTATTAAGCATTTTTTAATATATATTTATAATATATTTTATGGACGTTTCCATGCCATTTTGTATTCTTCTCTCTTTCTCTCTTGTTAGTCCTCCTACCATAAAGCTGAAGAATTCCATCCTGAATGATGTTTATAGAGGAAGTACATTACCAAGAACATCAATTACAAAATAGTACATACCACTTTACAACATAGCAAACTATGAGAGTAGCCAATGCTTCATTAATAGACAATGCTCTAATACAAGATGTTCAGTACAAAAATAACATGACCCAATACCCACCCCCTTTTTATTTACGTAATTCTATTTATATGACACGAAGACCCAATGAGCTGTCGGTTAAGGAACTTGTCAATAACTGAACATACTCATGAGAGTTTTTACCAAACTACTTAACTTGTCGACTACTTAAATATGTAATCGCTTTAATAAACATGATGATACTAATGTTATAGTCTTTCTTATCTCTCACTTTAAACAAGTGAGTCCCTTGAAACACAAGTCATAGACAACATGATACAAATTAAAATGAAGAGGGAAGATGTATGACATTTTGGGTGAAGTTGTCGATGTAGAGATTGTCGTACTTTGGACCTGGTGGAAGTGGCTGCAAATTTTGTATGTTTTACATTCTTTAGGATTTACATTCACATAGATTGTACATGTGGAGCGGGAAACCTCCCTTTTTGGGTTGTACGGTGGTAGTACAATCTTATGGGCTTACAATGTTTTGGATTTGTATTGTTGGAGGCGGAGTGCAAGTTGAACATAGAGAAAGAGTATGGAGGTTGTTTAGTTGGTAGGGGCATAAAAGTATGTATGAATTTTGTTGGAGGTCAAATAGGAAGGTGGTTGGCGGTGAAGGCCAACGGCTGAGTGCTTGAATGCCTTTGAGTGTGGATGTGATTGATAGAACAATTGCTTTGTGGTGTAGGGAGAATGCTGATGTTGTAGATGACAAGTCATGTGTGTTAGGTTGCTTATCATACAATTTAGACGGTTTAGTTAGGTCGATCAACAAGCAAGATGTATACAGTTGGTCATATGGTTTGGGCAGCAACAAGTCTAGGTCGTATGGAGCAGGGACAAACAAGTCGTACAAGAAAGATGATAGTTGAGATCAAATGAGAGGTCAATTGGTATATATCTTGGTTGTACAATTTTTATTGCTAGTTCACTTTTATATAATTGGCTCTGCTAGTGCTTTTGACCTCGTGGTGGTCATGCAGATCCTTCCCACTGATTTTTCCTTCATTCTTACTTTTCTTCACTCTAATTTCTTTGTTGGTAAGTAGATCTTTTGTACTATTTGTTTTATTGTTATGGCCGTGGTCGAAGTCCATACACTTTGAATTGGGACTTATTCGTTGCTGTCTTACATCTCATACCATACACATACACTAGTTGCACTGCTCCAAAATTCATTATATGATGGAAGTGAAATGGGAATCCTTGTAGTATTTTGACAATATGAATTTTTGACCATTATTTTTAATATAACCATCTTAGATAAGAAATTCTTATATCTTTTATTTTTTAATGCCTATACTTCCGTTTCCATTTTAACACACGCACCCTTGTGGGATATTACTTAAAATTCACAAAATATCTATAAAATAAAAGCGAACTGAATTCTGATTTTTCTGATTTTTATGACAACAATATGTAGAAATAAAGAATTTTTTGTATTTTTGTAAACTAATCACTTCCAACACTACCCAAAAGCTTGAACAACTCGAGTGGAATCAATCTTCTCTAAAAATATATAGAACAATAAACAAGAGAGAAATAATTTTTATCTCTCAAATATGATTTTATTTATTTATTTTAGTGCAGAAAATGAGAGAAATTTACATCTGACCGTAATTTCCAGAATAACAATGGAAATGAATTCTAGGGCATCTTCATGACGATAACAATCTCCAACTTTGAAATCTCGGAATCGGACCACAAAAACCCCTTCAAAATTGTTCCTCAAATCTGGAATTGAGTAGATAAAACCCTAGAAAATAGCTGTTCCAAATTTGAACTAAAACCCTTGTGTAGAAAGGATGTCCTCTTTCTCCGAATTTATAAATTTCGATTACTCTTCGATCTGATCCAAAAATTTGAATAATGCTCTAAAATAGCAAGCTAGGGATGGATCTTTCACCACCGAAGAATGCTTTGCTTGCTAGGGATGGATCTCTCACCACCGAAGAATGCTCTTCTTGCTAGGGATGGATCTCTCACCATCGATGCTAGTGTTCCAGTAGGATCTTACTCACAAGCAAAAAGTATGCAACCAGAGGCGACTTCAATATCATAAAGAGCGAGTGTATGAATGAATACCTTCTTCTCTCCAATCGCCACCTTTTATAAATTTCCAATGCAACAAAGGGCCCAAAGAACCCTAATCGACCCTCTTGGGGAAAACCCACATGAACATAAACTAACTTAAGTTACTTTTCTCCCCTAGCACCAAAAGTGACTTAGGTGACCCCCAACGAAGGAATAGAATAATAAAGTGCCATATGTTCACCCATCACTTAAGTCATCAACAAAATATAACATAAAGTACTTTAGGGAGCATCACACAACCTTATTTCACTTATCACCTCAAAGTACATGTCCGACGTCAAAACATAACATATACATGAAAGGAAGGTGCAAACCATACCCAGATAACCATTAACATCATGACGATTGGGGCATGACCAAGACTAAGACGGATGAAAGGGCTTCTAGGCCACCTACTAGGAAATGGGGACATTACACAAAATTGGGGATTAGTGTCTCCGTGGACCGGTGGGTGCTGGTGCTCATGAATTATGAGTTAGTTGGTTGGGCATTGAGGATTGATGTCTCCCAGTCGGTTGGTGCCTATGAACATTTGTAAAGCATTTACTTTTGGGCTGAGGATTTGGACCACGAGATCCAAGTAGTCTTATTTTTGGTTTGTCCCAAGAGAGGGTTTTCCATGTAAATCTGGTGTTGCTCTATGTTATGTGATTTGAATGCTTTTAAATGCTTTAATTGTGGATATAAGTTTTAATAAGTAAAAGTTTATCGATCTTGATTCATCCCCCCCCTCTCAAAGATAATAAGCGTAGGTCTTGATTGGTGACCAAACTATTTTGAGGGATAAAAAACGTAGGTGAACTACTTTTAGTGGATGATCCCCGTCCCAGTGTTTGACCCCTTGGAGTTGGGGCAATAGAAGAGGCCTCAATGTCAAAATCTTCCTTCACTGCCCTCTTATTCACTAGGGCTGCAAGTTCATTTTTTTCAATTAAGTTCGATTTTCCTCTTTTTTTCTTCTTTTTCTCTGCCTAAGCGGGAAAGAAAGAGCATAACTCTCTTTGAGCCTCAAGTGGTGCTTGGGTGCACACCGTCACTTCATTCCTAGGTATCCGTGCAATGTGGAACTTAAGGCGATAGACACTTCCACTCATCTTCATTTCACAATAATTGCATACAACACAATGGTCTTTTGCTCGTTTAACAAGTCTTAGAAAAATCAAATTGCATGACGAAATTAGGAATAATATTACAAATTGCATGAAGAAAGAATTACAACAAAGGTATATATGTTTTAACTTTTGTGACTTGTCCCTAAACAAGATGAAATTTGTTTGGGAGCTATAGGAAGAGGTTAAAAATTAAAATAAGGTTATCAGTTTTTTTGAAGCCTAGTTGGATGGTTTGTTTTGTCTTTCATTCTCTCTCCATTTGGCAACTAAATGTAAACTATTTCAAACAATATTAGTCTTTCTCGTAAAAATATATAGAACAATAAATAAGAGAGAAACAATTCTCTATTCAACATTATATCAGGGGGCAAATATAAAAGTTTAAAACACTGCCCACAAGATCTAAATTCTAAACAAATATATTATTCGATTGTGTACCCATGATTCAATATGCAGAAGTTTTTTGAAGGAATGACTATTCCATAGTTCCATATGAACCAAAATAAAACCATGATGCAAAAATGCACGTTTTATCAGACCTATTTCTAGTATTTCGTATTTTAGATAAGTCTGCAGATTTAGGGCACACATTTATATTTTTGCAGACATGAAGTTTGATGACAGTCACAATTTTCACCATTCGTGACCAAACATAAGAAGATTGTTGACATAATTGAAGACCTAACCCATAAAGGGAAAACACATAAGAGTGTGACTGTATGAGGATCAAATTGACTGGGAATAATGCATGAATAAGAAGAAACGTCTAAAGAGATTCGAGAACATGAGTTTTCTATTTGTCTTTTGCAGTCACATGAAGCAAAACATGAAGGACACGATCTGGGGAAACCCACATGAACATAAACTAACCTTTCATGATTTTGACATAGACAAGTCACAAACCAAAAGTCGGTCACAGTTTGAAGTTGTTTTGAGGTCATGAAAAAGTGACTTAGAAGACATTCAAAAGACATGAAAAGGAATTGTTAAAATAAAGTGATTAATCTCGCTCGAAACCTACTCCTCCCGGTCGAAACCCTAACAAAACATGTATGATGAATTTGCACAAGAGAAAATTTCACTTAAACGCGCTCAAAATGGCCACGTTTTTTCCTAATTGGACATTTTAAACCTACCAATCAATTTTCCACGATTTTTGAAATAATTTTTATGATTTTCATTGGCTTTAATCGTTGGAAATCGCCGATTAATCGGAAGAATAAAAATTGTGATTTTTGTAGCGATTACTTGTTTTCTGTTGGCATACGATAAATTGTGATTTATCGCTGATAAAGCATGATTTCTAGAACAGAGGTTGGTACACATACATTTAACTTGTTTGTTCCAAGCTAGATTGTTGATTACGTCCATGAGGGCAGTCTAGGTGTCCTTAGACTCTTGATAGCTAAAGTCAATTGTGGCTACGTCCCAAACCACGCTAATGCCTTTTTGCCAAATTTTCTTCCTTGAAGGCTTTGCTCACATCTGCTTATGTCCCACTAACTCTTTTTTTCCTTCTTTATTTGCTTTTTTTTCAGTTTTTTTCCCCACACAAAGGATGATTACAATGGACAAGGTAGTGAAAGGTCGAGTTTTCTGCACATGGAGATTGATTTGCAGACAATGGGAAACATCAAAAAGGCAACATTATATCCTACATGACAGACACACACATATTGTAGTTTAGGAAAACATCACATTACACATGAACATAATGAAGTATGAATTGTTATTTCCATTAACTTCATGATGTAGAGTACAAACTTCTAGCTATGATGGACATTGATCACACTATCCATGATGACGGTGATGATATCCAATGCGATATGATTAAACACAACCATATACCATCTCAGTGAGGATGTGCAAGGGTTGGGAACAACCACCAATGTTTTGGAACCACCTATTCGTTGGAAAGTAACTAACTCATTCATGTACATCTTCCTTGTAACAGACTAATCATTTATTGCGAATATTAATTTATAACTATGTCAGTAGTCAGATTTCCCCACTACATTTATATAATTTAATTTTCTATTTTGACCCTTGAGAATACTTTATGTTTTATATTGATTCATTCATAGGACTTTGCTTATGGCATATGATGTTTACATAGTTGATGGTACAAATTTATGTATCAATTTTAAATTTCACAATGTTTATTTCATGGATATGGATGCCTTTAACATGTTTAATGATGCTTAATTTTGCAAAAAAAAAAGATACAAAAATGTAACATATCCTTGTTTGAGTCTTTGAAAGTTCGTGTAACATAGGTTAAATGCTCTGTTATTGTATACTACCATGAAGGCCTTCATGCCTGTACCAGATTACAAGTACAGTTATGGTACTAGTATTGGTATTATTCGTTCCGGTACCCCTTGGGATCTAATATTATCCATGGCCTAGCTTGGTTACGTCAATGACTAGATACCCAACACATATCTAGAGTGCACTTGACTATCAAATGACAATAATAATAAAAACATTAAGAAAAACAACTAATTTGATAATTTTATCAATTGTCAGTAGAATTTTGAAGTGCTGTATGGAGGTTTCTGCTACTAAAAAAATGCGTCTTAGAGACTGGTACTTGTTGGTACTCATCTCAAAGAACTTTCCATTTCAATGTTTTTTTTAAAACATTTATTTTGTACTGTTGACCTTAGATGTGATGAGATATGAAAGATGAATATCAATAGAATTACTTTTATTTCTGGTTGACATCTAATATCTTAACTTTAACAAGCTACTATTTTTTTAGGCTATACAATATTGTTTTCTCATACACACATTGCCGCCGTTGTCCTATTACTCGTCTCCTATTTTTCTGGAAAAAGGCATACCAGTCCCCGTATTAGATACCAGTCCCCGTATTAGATATGTGTGTGTGTGTGTGTGTGTGTGTGTAATGTCCTTTTGAGCTCAAATTTGATGAATTTGGATTTTCCCCAAAACCCTAATGGAACATTGCTGGAAATGATGACAGCCACGTAGAAAACCTGATTTTTATGACAACAATCTGATGTTATGCAAAATTAGGGCAGCGACCTGTTTTAGGTCGACAAAACCCTAAATGACCTAGGTTAAATTTAGATTTTAGTATTTCCCACACACAAATCTTTAGAAATACATCAACAATATGAAACCCTTGATGAAATCATGAAAAGTAAATGCTTCAACAACAAATTACAGACCGTTAGAATTAATTATTGCTCAAAACGCTAAAACTTCAAAAATCCATATCTTCAGAAATACTTAGAGATAAAATGCAAATGATAGCTCAAAATGACCACAAAAATGACATCTATCAAACAAAATTAAGATCATATTTTTCTAACCACAAAACCCTTGAAATGCTGTCCCGAAATCTCCAAGTGGGTTGCCCAAGCTGGAAATGAATGTGGCAGCCTCAAAAGAGTGTGCTCTAGTTGGAATTTGTGCCCTAGCACGCATGGAAACTCGTACCGCTATGAAATTCTAAATTTTAAGATCACTTGTAACTCCTGTATAAAGCCACCAATGCAACAAATGAGGTTTTCGTCCCAATAAGATCCCATGAGGCTTTTGGTCCTGAAAGGCTGAAAATGAGAGCTCAATGCCCCAATTTCCAAGAGAGAAGTATTGAATTCACTAGATGATCGTTACAATAAGCCCCAACATTTGTCTTTATAGCCTTTTCTTTCTTTTTCCTTGTGGAGCGCACCATATGGGACACTTTATTTCTTTTTTAACATTTACTTTTCCCCTTTTTCGTTCTCCTTTTGGGTCGTTCCACTTGGGCATTCCTCTTTTTAATAATTTAATTAAAGTGCCAATAATTAAAATTATTTTAGAACTTAAAATTAAATTATTAATTTACTTCCTTCCTTCCTTTCTCCCCTTTTTAGCCGACTGAAAATAATGAAAATAGGCTAAGGGTCTTCTTTCTGATTTATTATTTAAAAATGCATTTTATACTTAAGGAAAATATTATTAAGTTGCCCATAAATAGAGAGTTATCTGGGTTCAACTTAAAAATATTATTTAGTATTTCTAATTTAGAAAAGGGGACATTATAGTGTGTGTGTATATATATATATATATATTGCTGTCTCCGAGTACCCGTCTCCTATTTTTTTGAAAAGAGGCATACCGGTCCCCGTATTAGATGTCTTAAAAATGGTGTACATAATACCTAGAAATCTAATATATCGAACCTCGGGTCTCAAAACAAATAAGCTAACCTCCCTACCCATTCTCATAGAGTATCTGTACTTTGATAACTAAGGTTAAATGCAATATGAGAGAAATTGGAAGGCGAGGAAACATTTTCTACAACCTTAAATTGTTTTCTAAAATATTACACTGTGTTTTTTTAAAGAGCTCAAAATATATTATGTAAAGAAAAATATGGCTACCAAAACATGTCTTATATTACAATGTCCCATAGGAGATAAAGATGTCATTCATTAGCTAATGACTGCTGCTGTTAGTCAAGACAAAAGCTTTGATGGAATGACTATTACAAAATAAACTAGAAGCAAACTAAAGAAGCTATCCTAATGATTGTAAATAGAAAACACATTCCTGATAGCATATGAAAGTTACTCCAAATATATAGAGGAGAGGAGTGAAGTGTTTATAACTGAACATTTCAGATGAACTTAGAAGTTAATCATTTTTGTTTTATGGTTTTTTCCTTTTCATTTTCAATGAATAGATGCTCTTTCTTTTCTTGTCCTTCTTTTACTTTCTTTGGGGGTATGAGTAGATGCTCTGATTTCAGCAAGGGAGCTATAAGACCTTGGTTGACTTTGATTTTTTTTAAGAGGTACAACTCCTCTTTTACACACACTATGAAGCGCGACTAAAGAATTTGCGGGGTTTCAAGTGGGCCAATGATTCATCGGGTGATGCTCTGTTATTCGGTGAAAGACCTAGTGCTATTTTATGGATTGTCTTAGAAGTTGCCTTTTGGAGGTTATAATATTACTTTTATAGCATAAAGTTGAAACTAGCACTATGAAGAAGATTTGGATTTTTGAGAGGAAAGAATTTGTTAAATTTGGAAGATTGTTGCTTAACGGGAAAGAAGAGGATTGATGCTTCATCTAAAGCATGTCTCTCTCCATAAAACCATTTTAGATACATCAAAAGAGTTATACATACAAGTAAACTATTTCAAAGTACATCATTTTATTCTCCATTAGACTGTGTCAACAAAGCAGTTATTGAAGTGGGTCTCTTTGGCATTATTGTTCTTTTATTAATGACTTTTTATATTCTAGTGTTACATACATATCCCCCAGTTCCCCACAAAAAAAAAAAAATCTCTTGAACATTTTTTTAATAAATTTTTGGGAATTTTTTAGTATCGGGGACGTTTGGGAATGTCCCTTGTTTTGTCGCGCGTCTTTTCTTTTTATTAAGTTGTTTTTCAAATAAAGGATTTTGGAGAGGAAGGCTTTACTATTTTTTTTCTTAAATTTGGATGATTGTTGCTTAACGTTAGTGGAGACATTGGGAGGGTTACGTGCTTCCTCCTAATATTGTTCAATTGGTCTCTCTTAGTGAAAACCATTTTCCTGAAGGCATCAACAAACTTTGTCTTGTCCTTTTCATGGTGTTGACTAGAAAATGATTCTTCCTCATGGATTTGATGGAGACTAGAGCATTGTTCTCCATTCTGCCACTTCTCTTAGGTCTATGAGCAGTTCTCTTTTTAACTTGGGAGCTTCCTTTGGCATTATTGTTCTTTTATTAATGACTTTTTATATTCTGGTGTTATAGGGGATACGCCTCCCCTCCCCCTGGTCCCCAACGAAAAAAAATATCTTGGACAAGGGAGAAATGCCTCCCACGTTTCCCGTGCAACAGTTTTTAGGTGGAATTTCTGGGACTTTTCTAGATATCAGGGGACATTTCGGGAATGTCCCCTTGTTTTGTCCTTGGTGTCTTTTCTTTTTATTTTGGTTGTTTTCTCTTTAAAACTGACATTTTTAAAAAGAAAACATGGGGAAAACGCCCCCCCCCCCATGTTTCCTATGAAACAATTTTAATGGGGCATTCCGCGGGACGCGCCCGGATATCGGGGATCTTTCGGAAATGCCCCCCTATTTTTGGGATGTTGGGGACATCAGGACATCCTTGACGTCTTATCTTTTTATTTTGACTATTTTCTCTTTTAAAACTTACTTTTAAATTAAAAAAATAAAATGAAGCTAATATTGTTATTTTAGATGATGAATCTGATTTTTGGGACGTTTCAAGGTGCTTATCTTGAATTTGTCATGTAATATTTCCCATTGAAGGGTTTTACACGACTTGATCACCTTCTTTGCAATTTTTTCGATGTTTGGTCATGGATGGCCTCAATCTAGCTGCACCATTGTGTTGGGCTCGAATAAACTTGAAAATGAAATAAATTGGGAAGGATGAGGATCTATTGTACTCTTGTAGTAAAAGATTGTTTTTGGAAGCCACTCATATCTATTTGAAAAAGGTTTGTATGTATAAAATTATAAATCTAATTAAAATTCACTTTGGAAGCCCCAATCACTTAACAAACTTACAAAGCCTATATGTATAATTCTATACAAAGAAAAAGGTTGTGTAGATGTATAAACTATAGTTATCAGATCCGGTTTGATCGGATCTGTACAAAATCTAGCCGGATCTAGATTTTTTAGGTAGGGTGGATAAATTTGGTCCGGAGTTGGCCTTGTCTTTTCCAAAAAGAAAGTTTTTATTTTTTTTTGCAATAAAAGATACCCAACACCCTTTAATATTATTTAATAATAAATATATTAACATTTTATATTACATATTATTAATGTTTTTTTGTATTTGTCAATTTTTTTATATTTATAAATTATGCTCATATATAATATGTATATATTCCACATCGATTTTTTTTTGAACTTTTAGAGTTTTTGATTTTCGTATCCTCCCCCTCATGAATGGATTTGGATTTATGGACACAGTAACTATGATAAAAATAGTAGGGCATAGATCAAAATATTTATCGGTTAACCATAATCCGATTGTATTGTTTTACAAAGACATAATAAGAATCAAGAGTGATATATGAATATAGAAGTTTTTGCGTACACATATAGATGTTGGACTATTCATAGACTACTATTCATAATTTTTTAATAATTTATTTGTATATTTTTTAATATTTGTAATTTTATATATTATTTTAAGTGCACCCCCGCCTGCTGTCCCCAAATTTTGGATTTTTTTTTGTGGTCCTAGAAACCTCTTCTTGCAGTTATGGAGTCTTAGGTAACTATGGTATATACCAATGTTTTAAAAATCGGAACCGGACTCGAGATTCAGGCGAGGGTTAGACCGGAACTGAACTGGAACTTGACCGGTTTAAAACATATGAACCAGTTTACTAAAAATACATAAAATATTACAATTTTAATGAAAACAAGAAATTTTAAAGATTCCAAACCATGATTACAAACAATTAGAGACAAAATATGCAAAGTTTGCTCATGCATATACCATGTAAGGGTAAATATAGCAAAACGGCACCGAGTGCACTACATATCCAAAACAAAATACATAAACAATGAGGCTCTAAATGGCCTATAGAGTCCAAAAAACAATATGCTACAAGCTACTACATGTTTGATATCAATCATCAAACTCAACACCACTGCTAAGAATGGGATCCTCATCCTCATCAATGTCATCATGTTCCTTTGGCTCAGACACATCGGACTCCTCAGGGACATTTGTAAAAGACGGATATTGTTTGCCATGTTTGGTGCTACTAGTGGTTCATCATCCAAAGCCATCCATAGTCATTTGCCATGTCAAGTGACTCTCCTCTATCCATTAGTGAGTGGTTCATCATCCAAAGCCATCCACCCCAAGTCATCAAGATCAAACTATGTCAAGTGACTCTCCTCTATCCATTATGAGGTTGGATCAATATCATCCAAGACAATGGGATCTGTATTAGGTATCTTATTCAATAATTGGTTGCGCCTTAGTCGGCGGTTGTATTGCACGAAGACGAGATCATTCAACCATTGTTCCAAACGGGTCTATATAACATCATTTAGGGTTAGGGTTGGAAAAAGGTAACTTAAAAGCTAAAATTGGAAAAAAATGTTTTAAGGCAAACCATACCCCTCAACTAGTTCAAACCGGTTTGATGTTCAAGAGAAACTAGATAGTTTGACTTGTTGAGTACGGAACCAGACGGTTTGATATTGAATTGATGAAAGCGAATCGAATCGGTCGATTTTGTCGAATCGGTCACGTATTGAACCGGTCATTGGTTTGGTTTTTCTAATGGTTTGCATTTTTTTAATGAACCGGTCAAACCGATCGAGCGAACCGGAACCAGAATGCTTTTTAAAACACTGGTATATACTAGTGTTCCATGAGGACACATACCCTCCCCCCTCGCCCCCAAAAAAAGGTGATGTCTCGAGACTCATGTCATCTCCTAGACATGGGGATGGTTGGAAACGCGTCCCCTACCATCCCCCACCGCCCAAACTAGATGGGGCGTCCCTGAAACATTTTCCTCAAAGAGGGATGTTTCTAAGGACGTCCCCCATTTTGGGGACTTCATGGGGACTTGGGGACATCTCAGAGACTTCCAAAAGTCTCTTGACCCGTTCTAGAAACTCCCAGCTCCCCGAAGGCATAAGATTGTCCAAAAGTTAAAAAAATCATTTTGTTCTATAATTTTTTACCCCAACCCAAACCCGAATACTCAATGGGCCCCACCCACCCCCTCGTGCACTAAAAAAATTATAAATAAGACTTACACCCTAACTCCAAATCACAATAAAAAATTCAAAGAAAGAGTGAAAGCATTAGCAAACAAGAATGAGAGGGTGAGAGCATTAACAAGCGAGAGTGAGAGCATCTGAGTGAGAGTGAGAGCAATAACATTAACAAGAGAGTGAGAGAGAGCATAGCATTAGCAAGCAAGAGTGAGAGCATTAACAAGGAAGAGGGACAACATTAACAAGTAACAACAAGAATTAGAGCAAGTGCCAAGTCTTCATTGCATTGAGCCACCACCCATCAAGTATTTGAATTATGAATGTAATCGCGCCATAAATTTAATATGATATTTGGCATTTACACTATTCAATGCAATGTGTTTAGTATTTCAAAGTTTCATTTATTGTTCCTTATACATTTTTAAAAAACTTTTTTCAAGTACTATATATATTTGTTCCGTGCCGTCCCACCACCATCCCCAAACCTAGGCCCTTGGTCCCCGTCTCGAGACCTGTCCCCCCGTCCACGTTACGAGACTTTGTGGAACATTGGTATATACTGATTTCTCTAGGGCTTACCCACTCTTTTTAGTTTCTATTGGCTCCTTGATTTAGTATTAGGTACTTTATTTTGGTTGTTGGAGTTCCTTTTAATACTCCCGAGCTACCTTGGTCATTTGTGGACATTATATAATTTATTTCTTTCTTCTTTCTATGTATTATGACTTAGCCAAAGGTAGTACACTAGAAGGAGGTGAATGCCTTCTAAGATATGTCAAAAGGAAATTTGGATTATGGCTTGGAATATGTATGTGAAAGTTGATCATTCTAGCTAATTTTGTTGGCTGAGATTAGGTAGGGTCACTAGATGACAAGAAATCAAGTTTAAGTTATTTTTATCTTGATTTAGGAGCAGTTTCTTAAGTGAGCAGGAAATAGCCTACAAATAAACTTTCTTTCATCCATTGTAGGGGAAGTATGCAAAGAAAATTTGTTGAGGAGGATTCTTAGCCACTTAGAAGTTGTGACTCATCATAATCTCATCCAGTGATAGGTGCAAAACAGAGATTGATCTTGTCTATTGCCAAACATAGGGACAAGTAGTAAGTATTTTTGCCTGAAAGAAAATTTGTGAAGTTTGAAAATTCTATTAACAGCCAATAGCCACGTAAGTGATAAAGTAATTTTCATTTATGCGAGAGTCATATTTGATGTTATGTATAACTTTTAGCTATTAATTATACACTGTCATTAAATGATAGTTAGGTGTGTTATGTTGACAGTTAAATCAGCTTATAGTAGTTTATATTTGTACACAACATTCATGGAAAAACTGAGACAACCATAAGTGTTTGTCTCAATTTTTTAATCTTCTATTCAGTTGTGTCTTGTTTATTCAAATTTCATATAACATGCATTAGTGAATTTTTTAGTTTAGGGTCCTTGGCAAGAAGTGGAACCAAACAGTTGTTAACTAAGCCTAAAAGTTTGTGTTCTATCATATCACTAAGACTGATTCAATTTTATTCGATGTGATGAGAAATACATATAGGCTAATGTGAAGAAATTTGAAAACCTTATCTCAAATAACCAACAGCCAATAATATGAGTGAGTGTTATCACAATAAGTTATACAAGTAATATATTTAAACCATTAGGAAAACTGCGAGATATTCATATTTGATAAAAATACTCAAATTTCTTTTAAAAACATAATTTTAGCATATTTACAAAATGTATAAAGCCCATAAAATGATGGAGAAGTGTTTTCATTAGATTTGAATACAAATACAATACAAAATCGCATCATCAGGTCATAGCGAAACGAAATTGTGATACTAGTGTTGACATTTGTGTCTCCAATCAGCCTAGAGTAGTGGCTCGATCATTTGGAACTAGATGGTGGTGGTGGCTCCTCATTGCATGTTGGAGATCACCTCCAAAGATGTCAACCATATCTCATCGGAGTCCTTAGTGCTTCCCTCCATAGCCTCCCTCTTAATTTTCTGTGAACTCAGGGGTTTCCTCTTCTTGGCCGATCCACTCATTGTATGGATCTATCTCATCCAAATCATGCATGAGCTCCTCGATGTGGCCTCGACTTTTTGTGCGAAGCCGGAGATTGTATTGCACAAAACCAAGTCGTTGAGCCTTTTTGAGCAACTTGTTGTGCTTCTTCGTGTGATTACCGAGCACGGGAGAATACTCATTGAACTAAGCCTAAATGAGTTTTGAAAGCTATCCAATATTTTTAATTACTAATCGTCTCAGTGATCAAAGCTCATGATTCTTTGAGAAGACCGAAATTTTCGTCCAAAAAGGTGCAAAAATGGATTTTATGAAAATAAGAAAAATATTGCCATCATTACGTGAGGCGAGAAAATATGCACTTTTCGACACAAAGAAATGAAATGAAAGTTATGGCACATGCAAGTTTTACATCTTCGGAACCTTTCAAAAATGACAATTTTTTTCTATCCTTGTGTTTTCTTCACCAAAAATCCAAAAAAGGAAAGAAATCTGTCTTTGGCGAGTTTTTAGCGAGTTTGTGGTGAGTTTTGCGAGTATTCCAACTATACTCGAGTTTTTATTTTTGCATTTTTAGTTTTTCTAAACTCACGAGTTCTCACAGTACTATCTATGATTTAAACACCTATGTAGTACTAACTAACTATGCTTGGATTTCTCTAACATTCCCTAGTACGAACATGGGGAAAAGGAATCACACTTCATGAGAGTGAGGAAGAACCCTAGTTTGAAACAAACTTTGATGGATGGGAACATGTTACTAGTCCAATCAATCGAATGTTGATGGATGGGAACATTTCATCAATCCAACCGGTGATCATCAATGGATGGGAGTACATCACCAATCCAACAGGGGTAGTGGGAATGGCCTCACTAAAGTTTGGTCAAGAACACATCACTATCCAAGACCTTACATCAAATGTGGATAGGAACATCTCAGCATCCAATCTCTCAAATTGTGAACAATGTCAAACAATTGTTCGCATCACAATCAACAAGTGAATAGGAACAAAACACACTAGTCATTGCAAGATGGCACAGGCCTCCATTTCTCTACCATTTTGCTACTGCAAGAGTGGCATGGGCCTTGACTTCTCTCCCATTTCGCTCCTTTGGTTGGTTGGGCCTCACCGAGTAGGTACAAATCAAGATAGTGGACAATGTCCATCATTCTTGAATAGGTGCTGGCCACTTCACTGAACTTGTTTTGCAGCCACCATGCGTGATCATTGCTAATACTACCTGATCATGGACAATGTAAATGGTACCCATTACCACTAGACACCATTCTTAGCGTTAGTCTTTTTGATGCTTTGGTTGTTCCACTATAGCATGCTGCAATCTTTGAGTTAGCGGCAAACTCGAGATTGGATTGGGCTTCCTTCCTTCATTTCCTCTAGCCTCATGTGTAGCTACTCACTCAACAAGATGAATTTTGAAGTTCAACGGTTTTGACATTGTGTTTAGTTTCATATTCTTCCCCACAATGTAAACCAGATTTTATGGATGTCGGTTTCTATTGAAAATGCTTCCACTTACAAGGATGGATTTTGGACTTTGACAATTACAACATACATTGATGGACTCTATCCTAACTGACAGACTTTAGTTGACCATTGACACACAAAATTAGTGACCACCTTGACTTCAATAAAGTGACCTAAAAAATCTATTAAACAACCAAACAAAAAAGAGCTATATAAAAGTTATTGACCTATAACAATTTTAACACAAACCTATATAAAATCAAATAACAAAACCACCTAAATTAAACTAAAATAACTATAAAAAAAATGATAAAAATCCATAAACAAACTATAACAAATTATGTACCTAATAAAACACCGACAAAAGGTCCCATGCCTCATAACCTCACGCAATTTCAGGCATTAATCGGCTGAGGTTGATTTGCTCCTAAAGATGGCAAAGTATGCTTGCATAGGCAAGAAACATTGACATTGGATGGCAATGAACAAAAGAAATCAGATCAATCAAATATATAGAACACATGGATCTAGCAAAGAACGGTAGTGAATTCGCATGAAACGGTTGGAGAGGTGGACCAGATGTATTTGTATAAATGACACTTTACTGCAAGTGATATCTTAGATAGCTTTTTCTGCCCTAATTCATCTTGGAGAGCTGCACTTTTCCTCTTCAGATTTATGCTTTCATTCAAAATGTCTCTTCTCAAGCTGATTGCAGGCTATTATTTTTATTCAAATGCTTTCAATCCTCTTGCTAGCATATTACACACTGCTGGCAATTTGTTTCTTTCACGGATGACTGAATTTGTTGGGTGCTACCGAACATTAGTCAATAATAACTAATAGTTCATTAAGTGTTAAGTGATATATTTCAATATGATTAGCAATCCGGAAACTATTTCAAGTTTGTCCCGAAATTTTAGAAACACAATGGGACCAAAGGATTTAGTCATTAAATCAACAAGCTGCTCCTTTGATGCTAATTTAAAATCTGCAGTCTTCTGACAATTTTCCGCTATCCAATGTAAGAGATTTGGTTGAGACAAAAGTTGAGAAAGATTGCTAACAACAACAAAATCCGGTCGTGTAGGGCATAAGATATGTCAAGTTGCCCACAAATGTCTGTAGGATGATTCTGCGACAGGTGAAGAGCCATCATTGGCTGATAAATTTAGTCCAACCTCCATAGTTCTAAATTAAGAATCTTAGAGATGCCATTTGTTGTGAATATACTAGACTTAGGGACCTTGCCCAAGTCCATACATGGACCCAATCAATTTGCAAGCTAGATGATCACGACTAGGTACTTGAAAACCTTCAGACTGCACCAGGTAAGCCTCCTTGTGTGAATCTACAGAGAGAAGCAATTGAAATGTGACCATCTTTGCAATATTCATAGGAGGAAAAACCAATTCCGTAGTAGGAGAAACAACCATATCGCATCTATTCCCTCTTGTTGTGAAAAGCTTTGTGCAACAAGATGAGCCTTGTACTCGTCCAAAGCACCATTGGATTTGCTTATGACATTTTCCACCCATTTACATCCAATGGGTTGTAAAATTGGTGATTAAGTATCATGAAAAGTCAAAAGCCAAAGCAAAATGACCTCTTTATGGTGAAATAACCACATTGTTCCCATTCCTTCGACCCAATGACTTTGTTTGAATCATAGTTACCTAAGACTTCGGGACGTGGGGGTGGGCATAGGGTAAGGGTGTTTGGGACGGAAAAAAAATCCTAGATTTTTGAGACAGCAGGGGCACAAATATTAAAATAATATATAAATTTATAAATTTTAAAAATATAGAAATAAATTCAATTTTTTTATTAGTAGTAGTCGGTGATAGTTCACTATCCACATTTGTGCTCGGAAATTTCTATATTCATTTATCTCTCTTAATTCTTATTGTCTTTGTAATACAATATAGTTTTATGGGAAATGTTTTGGTCTATGCCTTTATTGCTTTTATCATCTACTGTAATGACCCTTTCAAGGGTTTCAACCAAACACACCAAATGCAGATCTGAAAATTAAATTGCAGCAGACTGAAAGTATAAAATTAGCGACTTGAACTATCACCAAATATGCCAAAAATCACCACAAAACACCACAAATCAACTCGCCACAATTATGCATATATTTTATGGAATATTAAGAGCCAAAAACAAAAAGAAATGTTGAAGATCTCACTGCTGGAAATTAATTATGAACTGGAAATTGCAGCCACAAGAAAATTATAGAACTAGGGCATAGAAATCCTCTAAATTCATCAAACTTTAGATTCCGTCCTTTAAAAATATTACAAATCAGATTATGAAACTAGATTTCTCAAATACTTCACCAAAAGTTCCAAACCCTACCCAAGGTAGGTCGCTCCACCCTAAATAAATCAAATACCAGCTGGAAATTACAAATATCTCTTCAAATCAGCCCTTACTTCAAACCAAACAATGATGAAGGGTTTTCGTCCTTCACCCAAGCCACTAGAAGGGTTTTCGTCCTTCTATGAAGCCTCACAAGAGGGTTTTCATCCTCAAGTGGATGAACAAGGAGCAACAAGCTCACAATGCCCAAGTAGAATAAAATGCGCCAAGACTAGCCCCAAATGATGCCTCTAAACTCCTTTTATATCTTCCTTTTTGGCGCCAAAGCTTAATTAGACAAGGCCGACCTGTATAATGCAAGAAAACACTAAAGAAAATATAATAATATTAGATAAAATATATTATAAAGATGCTCAAGGGTCTTCTCCTTCATTTTTGCTTCTTTGCCATGGAGAAGGAATGGCAAGAAGACCAATTTCCAGCTCTTAGGTGGGAAAAAGGGACATTACATCTACACAATCTTTCTCTTCATAATATAAAATAATACATATAGGCTTTGTTAAGTGATTGGAGCTTCCAGAGTGAATTTTAATTAGATTTATACATACAAACGTTTTTTCAAATAGAAATGAGTGGCTTCCAAAAACAATCTTACACTACAAGAGTACATTGGGTCCTTCCCTAATTTATTTCAATTTTGAATTTATTCGAGCCCAATGCAATGGTGTAGCTAGATTGAAGCCATCCATTATTAGACTTTGAGAAACTTGTGAAGAAGGTGATCGAGTCGTCAATCAATGTGGAACCCTTTAATGGGCGAAACTATGTGACAAATTCGAGATAAACGCCTGGAGATAGATTCATTTTGGTGGTTTTCAAATAGTTATATTTAACATATGTGAACTAGTATTTAAATATGTAAATTTTTTTTTGGGGCGGGGTAAAGTTCAGGACGTACCCTAAAAATGTACGTTTTGGGGACATCCCAAAAATGTCTCTTGATTTTCAAGGATGTCTTGGAGATGCCCCACTTGAAATATGCTAAAAGGGAAGTGTCGGGGGGATATTTTACCTCGGTCATGCTGCCTTGGACCATTGTAGGATGGAGGGACACGTCCATGCTTAACACTTGTTTATATTGCTTTTCCTGCCATCTCACCACACTACTGTTGTGCATCTTGGATAGTACAATTGCCCTCCATAGTTCTTTGAGTGGATTTTTCTATTAGCTCATTATGCACATCCTGTGATCTTGTAGTTGGGGCATTTCATTTGTTCGCCGATAAAGCATGTTAATCTCCGCAGATTCTTTATAGTAGATATTCCCTCCGCAACTAGTGCATGTAAGGTGCTCGGAGTAGGATCAACAAGTCTACGAGGATTGTTATTCTCCAATACACCTTGTACGGAGTATACCTTCATGCGTGCTCTTATATTGACTTTAGTAGAGTCAACAAGCCTATACTGACCACCTTGCCCAATGCCTATGGAAATTACCCTGTCCTATGTCACATTAGACACAATATACTTTTGCCTAGAGAAATTTACAACAATATTGGAATTTTCTATTAACTGACAAACAGATAAGAGATTCCTATGAATGCTAGGAACATACCTAATATTCTTTATGATGAATTTTACATCATTCATCATGATATGGATATCCCCTCTTCTACTGCAAGTGACTCCTCATCCACTAATACAATTGAAGTAGAACAATTTGTACATGTAGTGAATGTTAAATACCACTTTCTTCAACATGAAAAATGTTTGGATGTGCTAGAATAAATGAACTAGCAACTGCTAGCATTGTCATTCGAGCATGATATCGTGAGAGCATATTCTTCCTTAGGATCTTGTTCTTAATTACTGCCACATTTTCTTGAGCTCTCGACTGTTTGTTGTGAGAAGAAAGATTCTACTGTTAAAATCCTTATTCATATGTCCAACCTTATGGTAGTAACGACTTTTCATTTGGTATTTGGAAGATGATTTACAAAGAATTTGTTTACACTTGGCAGAGCAACAAATGTACTCTGTTTGTGCAAAAGTAGACTCACTTACATGAGTCTATCTGTGTTCTTTCAGTAGCAAATAGGTGTAACTTGATCAAAAGTTGGGGTTTGGCTTTTCGCCATCAAGTGTAAGGCCTCCATGAGTGTCTCGCTGGAGGGTTGTAAACCATTTAAAACAAGTGCAACCGGGTCATCATCATCCACCTTTTTGTTGATGGTATTAAGATGGCCTCAAAATCTTCCATCTGTAGAAGATGTTCTGAGAGGGACCCACCCTCATGCATCTATTGTGAAAACAACAAATTATTTAGGTACAATACCTGGTTTTTCTCTGACGTTTGATAATTGCTCGTTAGACTGGTCTAAAGCACAGTTGCCTTAGTGGCATTCTGGACCTCGAGTATCAAATTATCAAACATGAACAACTTCAACAAGGCCTCCTTATGATGCTTGTCATAATCTGCAAAATTCATGATGTACCTTCCTTCAGAGTCAAAAATTATATTATTGCAGTCTTGATACTATGCAATTGTCAAAATTTTATGATTCCAGACGTTGTAGTTTTGACCAATTAACTTCTAGTCTTCTACGCTTTCGACATAACTAAAGTTTGACTGTGAGACATTTCACACAACATTTGATCTTTGACTTGTAAATCAATGCAAAACGGATAGGCAAAGTCTAGAATTTGTACTTATTACAGTGAAATCAAGATTCAACAAATCAATTTGTACTTATTACAGTGAAATCAAGATTCAACAAATCTGCAGTGTTTAATGTCAAATTACTTGCAATTTTTGCAATTGTCGACTCCACTTTCTGAGCCCCGACTTTTTGCAATCAAAGCCCTCACAATTCTGTTAGGAATTATTAATGTTCACATGTATGTTAATTATACGTGTGGAGAATAATCTAATGCAATGAATTTTTTAGTAACAACTCATAGTTAGTAATGTGTGTTATGTGATAGAGATTCTAGGGAAATTTATATATTCTATAGCTATGAGTGGTTGAAAAAGGTAAGTGTTGACTCCTTTGTAGGAGTTCAACTCTCTATATATGTACCTCTCTCTTTGTTCATAAAACATCTCAAGCTTATTTTGTATGACACTAAGTGATATTGAGTTTATTTTGTGTTGAAGAACCAAATTCTACAGGGTCTGGTTAGTCACTATCTTCCAGTGCCACGACCTCAAATCAGGCTGAACAGAATGAAATCCGTTGTTTTTCTCTACTTTGGCTTTGTGCCTGTGCCCTCGAAATTTCCTCGAAGGGTTTGTAAGTCTGTCTGGTCAGTGTTCTGTCAAAAACATTTCTGGAGATTTGTGCACTTGCAGTTTCCTGGGAAAACATTGTATGCACTGTCATTTTGCAATTTTGTGACTGTAAAGTAAAGCTGAAAAATCATGACTCTGTTTTTGTGTGCTCTCACGCGATCTTATACTCCAAATCGCGACTGGGAAATTTGAAAATGACTGCTTGCCTCTGTTCTGGTCTTCCCTTTCACGGTTTTGATCCTGAAAAACACTCAAACTCCTCACGATTTCAGACTCTATTTACACCCTCAATCCGGTCTGAAATCACAAAGTATACACACAACTTTGCACCAAAAAACGTCTTTCCACCTGGGCACCTGGTCTTTGTTTGCTCGTGTCCACCTCTTGAGGTTTGTGACTCAAATCTTCCAAAATACAGTTTTGTGCCCTAAATCTGCTCGCCTATTGTGAAAAACGTGCCTTTCCACTACCCTTGATTTGCAAAAACCCTGAAACAACCTCTTCAAATCTTCTCCAGCAGCTCATAACCTCTTCGGGGCTTCCTTGAACTCTGCATATTTCTATTCCTATCCTTGTCGTAGGCTTCCTCAAATAGTGGCTCTGATACCAATGTTAGAAAATGATGTCAGATAAAATGAAGAGAAATAGAAGGCATACAACACATGGACACTAAGATATGTGTGTGTATGTCATTGTATTATGCTGAAAGAAGTTACATTGTAGTTGGGGAAGTTTGTAACCAAACATTAGTTAGAAGATAACTAATAGTTCATTAAGTGTCAACGAATATTTTTAAATAGATGCCTCTCCACAAGCATTCTCCCTCAAGAATCCTAAAACCTGATGTGTGCCCCTAAAATTGTTTATCAGAGATCCAGCAATAATTTTCAGTCAACATACTTCTTTGAGGGTGCCTTGTTTCTATTGTGCTTTTATGCAACTCAGTTATTTACACATGAATTGGCGCACTCCATCCAACAAACATTTTTTTTTTTAATGTGCCAGGCAGCTTCTGTTTAATGCTTCTTTGAGACCTTTGATTCTTTGTTGGCCGTCCCTTCATTATTTATACCACACACCCAAGGCTTAAAAATTACCATGCCTATATACTGGTCTACATATTTGCTTTGGGATTGGCACCGATCCCTTCTTGTTTGGACGCTTCCTAGCTGGACAATTAAAAAATAAATAAATTTAAAAAATGGGGCTATATTACTTGAACACCTCTCTCACAATAAAATTTAATTAAAAACACCAATCTAAGAAACAGCTAAATAATAACAGAGACTTCCATACAGATGGATGGCTTTGCCCCTATATTATGTCTGAAGATCCCTGCTTTGATACCACATCAGGGTACTAGACGGATTCAATTTTATTCAATATGACAAGAGATACATATAAGTTAGTGATCTCCTAGAAATAAAGAGTCAAACCTTATCTCAAACAACCACACAATCCCTATTCTATAAGGACGAGTTGTTTATCACAACTCACATGACCTCTTACACAACTAATAAATTAAAACACCTATGTAGTACTAACTATCCTAGGAATTTTCCAACATATTGTTTACCTTTAAATATAGGCAGAAATCTTGAGTAATCCCTTCATTTGAGATTAGTCTGTTGAATGACATATTAATTATGGTTGCTAACATAAACACACATTAGTTAACATCATGCTGTGGGTATTTGATAAGACCTTGACTATATTGAGGTAGAAAGACATGTTGAACTGTTGCCTGTCCATTTTTTTGACACTGTTTGGTAGGTACTGCTGATAGTTGTGTTGCATGGGCAGGTCCTCATTTAGATGTCTTACTAAAGCTTGAAAATTTTCCCTAGGGAAAGGTTGTTCTGTTGAGCACACTGATCTTTCCAGTCCAAAGGGGTTTGTGATCCTATGATCCTATCAGCTCTCTTTTTGTAATGTCCCTCTTTCTCGAATAGTGCGGTTGAAGACCTTTGGCCTGGTTTGTCTACCCGACATGGCCAAAGGGTGTTTTCAAGGGTGACTTCGGTTTATTATTTTTATTATATGGTGCTCAAAATAAAGTAAAATATCATTAAAGCACATATAATGAATTAATAGACTGTTTGAGTGACTTTGACTTAGGAAAGTGCATTTAAATAAATTAATAAATTATTTAAATTGCCTTCCTAGCCAAAAATGCGACTTGTTTGGGTAATGGTCAATTAAACCCAAAAATGCGACTTGCTTAGTGAAGCAAAATAATTAATTAAATATTAATTATATGGTTTTAGCCAAAAAGTGCGACTTGCATCTTTGGAGGAGTTTTGGCTATATGGGGAAAAATGCGACTTGGGGAAAGGCATTCAGATAATCATTATTTTTACCCGGCAGTTAGCACTGAGCTTTGCAGACAAAATCCAAGGACGGAAACCCTCTGGATTATTCCTCTTGCGGACGGAAACCCCAGGAGCAGTGAGAGAAGCTTCCATCCAGGAATCTTCATTGTTTACACAAGTTATTCATCATTCCAGCAGTTTCAGAGAAAAGAATAAATGCGCAAAGCGGTGGACATTTGCACAACTTCCAGTGGGGTGACTTCTTCACAGATTGTTTATTGCTATATCGAGAGGTATTCTTCATGATAGGTATTTATTGTAATTCCCATCAACAAATATATCAAATTGATTAGGGTTTGAATCATTTACAGTGGGGTTTTGGGACAATCTTTATTATTAAATCTATCTGCAGATTTATATTTGTATTACCGTAATATTTAACATCGAAATCTTTATTAAATACGAGTGAAATGTTTATGAAGAAATCTACCTGTTAAACCCTGGGCGCCGTTTCTGTATTCACTCGGATTGTAGGGTTTTTCTTTATTTAATTTATCTATGCAGTTTTAGTGTGGTGTTCTATGAATTCCTTTGATGTTATCGGTTGATTTGAGCGAGCTATTTAAAAAAAAAAAAGTATTCAGCAAAAGCGGGTTTGGGATCATCGACACTAAAATTTTTCTCCATAATTTCTATTTCATTAATGTATGTATAAGAATAGGATGTTGTTAAGTATATAATTAGTAGTAGCGTCGATAGAAGATAACGGCGCCGTCAAGTGCGGTGTCGCCGATAATGTGGAGTACAGTAATGATCAAAGTACAATAGAAATGTTGTAAAAGTAAATATTTTCGTAAGTGGTCCAGGTAATGTTAAAATGTCAAAGTTTGGGTAAGTAGAGAAGTAGGGTCTACATGATTAAGAATTAGAAATATTATATTGGTAATAAGGACAAGGAGTGAGGTCATAAATATTGTGTATTTTATTTGGAAAAAGTCTAAAAATGTGGAACCCATGTAAAATGATAAGGTTTATCTTATCTTAAGAAATAAGCTTACATGTACGAGATAAGAGTTAAGGTATGGAATATGATTCGTTAAAGTGGATTTCTTATCCTATCTTAGAGATAGGATGGATAAGCCTGGAAGTTCTATAAATGAGAGGCCACCCCCTCATTTAGCATAGAAGGAAGTAGTGAGAAATATTGTAGGAAGTGTGCAAAGGAAGTATCGGTTTAAAGGTTGTTGAAGAAGCCATCAAGAGGTGTAATTGTAAAGTTTCTTTCATAGTCTTGTTGAAGTACCTCATGGGTGAGATTATATGATTTCATGTTAATGTTATAATTTATTTTGATATTTTAGATTTGTCATCATTCCTGTCTTATCATAGTCGATGGTATTCTTGTGTTATGTTGTTTTGTTTTAGATTACATCCACCAAACTAAAGGTTTGTGCATTAGTAAATAATCATAAAGACGAGGAGTTCGGTGAAGAATTATCATAGTGCCGAATTGGTGTTGACATTTTGGTTCCGATTCTGGGACCATTCCTCGTTGGTGGATTTTACGGAGAGATATTCCTACTTAGTCAAAAATCAATTGAGGGTAACCTTGTTTTTCTTGTGCGTAGTAGTTACCATGGTAAAGTCATTTTTGCCATGAATAGTAGTTACCATGGTAAAGTCATTTTTCTTTGGAATAGTATTTACCGCATAAAGTCACTTTTTACTAGTGAATAGTATTTACCATGATAACTTCACTTTTCCGTGAATAGTATTTACATGAGTAACTTCACTTTTTACCGTGAATAGTGTTTACCACGGTAAAGTCAGTTTACCGCATGAGTAAGTCAAGTTTTACCATAGTTTACCGTGGTCATTTCTATTTCTTGTAGAAAGGTGTAAAGTCACTTTTCTAGTATAGTGATTCCAATTATTTGTGCACATAAGTTTTGTTGGTTGTATTTCACGGTGGTTACTTTTGAAAATGGGAAAGATTCTGTTTTTTCATTTCAATTTAATGAAGATGCTTTTTCTTTCATTCAAGAGTTTAAACGATCTTGTATTTGTAATGGCCTTATAAGAAGGAGAACAATGGACTGAATTTTTCCTACCTTTTTGGATGGTTCAAAGACTTAGGTGGTTTGAAACACTAGGTGATAATGTGAAAAATTTATGGGATTTATTAAGCGAAAGTTTTTTGAAGAATTTGGTGAACAAAAATATGCAGATCTCATGATCGAGATCACAAAGCTATCCCAAGGAGAGAAGGAGGAAGATAAGGGATTATCATGCTCGTGTTCAGAGCTAAGGAGGAAGCTCGATGCCCGGATCCGGAAGGAAGGACTAGCGGATGGGTTGATGAATGGCGTGGATAATCTCCTCTGTAAGCACTTCATTCTTGGGATGAAGTCGAGATCGACAACGAGTGAAGTATGACCGCCATTACCATTAAGCAAGCGAAAGGAGATTGCGAAGGTAAGAAGAAAGCATGGAAGAGGAGCCCAAAGAAATTGTTGCTTAAGGTAGAGCCTACACCAAGCACCTTTGGTCTGAGAATCCACAACCACTCCCGGTGAGCACAAATATTTCTCCTAGTACATCTACTGAGTATGAAGATCTGCTTTCAAAAAGATGGGTCGATTAACCATTAATCTTCTTGAGGAAAGAAATTTAGTTCTCGGGGAGGAGATAGAGGTCAAAAAGAAATATTTACGAAGTTGTTTGTTATGGTTGTTATAAAAAGGGTCATTATAAGTATAATTGTTCGGATAAAGCTTCTACATCCGGTAAAGGAGATAATGATAAAGGAAAAACACTGTGAATTCTTTTGATGTAGTAGATAAGAGCAAAAATAATGAAGTAGATGTGTTTGTAACAAAAAGAAAGAAAGAAAAAGATAATCAAGATGGAAATGATCCTAAGAAGATGAAAGAAGAAACTAGTAAGAAACATAGGAGAAGAAAGTTGGGTGTGCGGGATTTTACGATTTCACGGGCGAGGACCATACTCCATCTTAGAAGATCGTCCAAAAGGCTCCGCAAATATTACATATGGTCAACTCTTGGCTATGTCTTCGAGAAGAGGCGAGAGTTGTGAGGTGGACTCAATGCTCGAAGAAGGAAGGAGGTTGAGGTCCCCTGTTTTGGAGCAGAGAGGCGAGATCCTATGCTCCACATGGTGAGGTATTATGTAATGGTATTTCAATTCATGATGTCTTAGTTGATGGAGGTGATGTAGTTAATGTAATGACCGAGTCTGTAATGAATATGTTGGGTTTAAAAATTGATCGCCCTTCAACACTTATGTTAAGGTCATTAAATAAAGGAAAAACTAAACCAGAAGGTGTAGTTTCAAATGTGGCAATATCTGTTATGGGTGTGGTATGTGTGGTAGACTTTCAAGTGATGAAAAATGAATGCTGTTGCGTACTCCAATCTTTCTTTGGGAAGACCATGGCTAAGGAGAGTTCATGCAAGAAACTACTGGAATGAAGGTTTCATGACACTTGGACGTGGTAGAGAGAGGGTGAAGATAAATGTGATCCCTCGGCATCATAAGGTAGAACCTGTGGATTAGTGATGAAACTGATGATTGGACATCCTCTGATTACTCTAGTACCAGTGAAGTGGACACTTTGAAGATGAAGAAAGCGAGGTGGATGTTTGATTATGGATATCCTTCCAGTCACGCTGACTCATGACCCCATAAAATTATATGAAGAAGATGTTGATGATCGTCTCCAACAAATAAAGATTGGTGATCTTTGTGATGGAGAGTGAGAAGGAATCCTACCTCAAGCTCTTTCGAAGGTACATACACCTATTCACTTTTGATTACGAGGAACTCCGTCAAGTAAGTTGGGTAGAACATTGTAGTGGTAGATGGTCTTTAAGCCCATAAAGCAAATGCCATATAGAATGAATCCTAATTTTTCCAAGCGTAAAAGAAGAAATAGATAAGTTCTTGATGCGGGATTCATATTTCTTTGTGGAGAATTCGAGAATGGGTTTCTCCCATTGTGATCTCAATAAAAAGAATGGGAAGCTATGCATTTGTGTTGATTACGGGAAGCTCAATAAGGCAACAAAGAAGGATCATTACCCTCTTCCATTTCTTCGGATCGGATCTTGGGCGAAGTAGGTATTTGGCCAGAGTCTTATAGTTTCTTTGATGGATATAGCGTTACTGACCAAGTTCGTATAGCGAGAGAAAGATCGATTGAAGACCACGTTCACCACTCCTTGGGAGCGTTTGCTTATAGAGTTATGCCTTTTGGGTTGTGTAATGCTCAAAGAACATTCCAGAAGCGTTTGAATAATAGGGTGTTCGAACCCTACATTGGGACCTTCATCGAATATTTACGGATGATTTTTGCATTTATGGGAGCAAGTTGGATTACTGCACCAAATGGAGACAACATTTCAAAGGTTAGATGAAGCACAAACCTCACTAAACCCTACAAAGTGTGTCTTTGGATGTTCTAAAGCGTTTTGTTAGGGCATGTTGTATCAGAGATGGTATTAGTATCGATCACGATAAAGTTTCAAAAATCAAAGATTTACCATATCCTCTTAATAGAAGTAAGTTGAGATCATTTTTAGGCCATGTGGGTTCTTATAGAAGGTTCATCAAGAATTTCTCAAAGATTGCCTGACCACTAACTTGAGTTCTTGAAGAAGGATGTTACTTATGAACCGGGAAATAAGCGCGCATGAAGCTTTTGGACAATTGAAGGAAGCCACGGTGTTTTCACTGTTTTGAAGAATCCCAGTTGGAGCAAGCCATTCATGTGTACACTGCGATGCCTCGGATGCGGCAAAGACTAGGAAGTACTTTGAGCCAAAAGGATGAAAATGGGAATGAACATCCAATTTACTTTGGGAGCAGACAAATGAGCAAAGTCTTTGAGGTAAACTATCTCGTATGGCGAAAAAAAGAGGCTCATTTATCATTTTCTTTGTAAAGAAGTTTAGAAATTACTTGGTAGAGGCAGAAATTTATAGTTGTAATGAGATCATCAGGCTCAAATATATTGTCAATAAGCCTAACCCATCGGGAGGATAAGAAGATGGATAATTTTGCTCAAGAATTTGAATTTGATATTATAGATAGGCCGGGAAAGAAGCATGTCAATGCAGATGCACTCTCTCGAGCCTATGATGGTTTAGGATCATCTTGTGATGATAATGATTTTCCGATGCTGGCATTGTTCTCCCTCGACACAATCCCTAGTGAATACATAGATATTTGGAATTATCTCGAATGAATTCAAGTTTCGATGGTGCGTCTGCAAAGACTAAGAGAAAGATTACTCAAGCCGATCGTTCATATTCTATTCTGCGTGAGCATTATTTGAATAGGACACGATGGGCAAGACAAGAGGCGGTTGGACGTGATCGAGGAAAGGAGCTGCTAGAAGAATTCCTGATGGTACATGTGGAGGGCACTTCTCTGACAACTTACAACAAGAAGGATCTTGGATGCGGGTTATCAGCCACTCTTTTTAAAGATTGTTATAATTATTGTAAGACATGTGATATTTGTCAAACACATGGTAACCGTAAGACTTCATCACTCCATTATGTCCTATTCTTCCACTTGGTCCCTTTGAAAAGTGGGAATAGACATTGTAGGTCCACTTCAACTACATCACGTCAAAATAAGTATATTGTAGTTGCATGATTATTTAACCAAGTGGGTTGAAGCTAGGCCATTGAAAACAACTTCCGTGGATGAAGTGGCGAGGTTCATATATGAACGCATTGTCACAGATTTGGTTGTCCATTAGAAATTGTAACGGATCGAGGAAGCCACTTCATTAATGAGGTGGTAGAAGCCTAGTCAATAAGTTTTCTATTAAGCACGGGAAGGCAACAACATACAAGCCAAACACAAATGGGAAAGTGGAGCGAACAAATTTTGTCTTTGTGTCAAATTCTAGCAAAGATGCGGCCTTGCAGTACATAAATGGGATAAAAGGATTCAATACGCAACATTGTGGGCATATAGGGCAACATCAAAGTCGCTGCAACAAGATACTCCCATTTCGGTTGGCTTTATGGCATTGATCCAGTTCTTCTATTGAGTTTGATATTCCCCTTTGTGAGAGTTATGAAAATGAAAGGATGGATGAAAGTGATTGATAAAAGAAAGGTTGGTACATCTTCATTTCTTTAGAGGAAATGAGGGAAATAGCAAAGGATCAAGCCATAAGAAGAAATGAAGCGAGAAGGAATACTTTGATCAAAAGATCCGATGGTCTCCATTTCATGTGAATGACTTGGTCTAGTATATGATTCAGATACAAAAATAGAAGACAGAAAATTTCTTCCAAAATGGATGGGGCCCTACAAAATAGTAGATTGTGCGTGAAAATGGTACATACCGCATTTGGAGGAATTGGATGGCACTCCCATTACGAAATGGGTCAACCACGACAAGTTGAAGATTTTCCAAGCAGCACGAGAATAGTCTACTCAGGACGGAGTAGAAGCTAGGAAGGGGAAGATGTCGACACTAAAATTTTCCTCCATAATTTCTATTTCATTAATGTATGTATTAGGAATAGGATGTTGTTAAGTATAATTAGTAGTAGCGTCGATAGAAGATAACGGCGCCGTCGATGCGGTGTCGCCATGATAATGTGGAGTACGGTAATAGTCAAAGTACTGATAGGAATGTTGTAAAAAGTAAATATTTGTCGTAAGTGGTCCGGTAATGTTAAAATGTCAAAGTTTGGGTAAGTAGAGAAGTAGGGTCTACATGATTAGGAATTAGAAATATTATATTGGTAATAAGGACAAGGAGTGAGGTCATAAATATTTTGTGTATTTTATTTGAAAAAGTCTAAAAATGTGGAACCCATGTAAAATGATAAGGTTTATCTTATCTTAAGAGATAAGCTTACATATACGAGATAAGAGTTAAGGTATGGAATATGATTCGTCGAGTGGATTTCTTATCCTATCTTAGAGATAGGATGGATAAGCTGAAGTTCTATAAATAGAGAGGCCACCCCCCTCATTTAGCATAGAAGGAAGTAGTGAGAAATATTGTAGGAAGTGTGCAAAGGAAGCATCAGTTTAAAGGTGTGTTGAAGAAGCCATCAAGAGGTATAATTGTAAAGTTTCTCCCATAGTCTTGTTGAAGTACCTCATGGGTGAGATTATATGATTTCATGTTAATATTATAATTTATTTTGATATTTGATTTGTCATCATTCTGCGTCTTATCATAGTCGATGGTATTCTTGTGTTATGTTGTTGTTTTGTTTCCAGATTACATCCACCAAACTAAAAGACTGTGCATTAGTAAATAATCATAGCCCGAGGAGTTCCGGTGAAGAATTATCATAGTGCCGGATTGGTGTTGACAGATCTTTCGGTGGTATCAGAGCAGTGTATCCTCCTAGCACATGTGGGAAGGAAGCAGACATGGTATTAAAACAGAAATCAGCTTTGAATGCATCACGAGAGAGGGACGGTCCACACGAGATACTACACCCTTGAGGCGAGCACGACTCGAAGCCGATTGCAGGAGGTGACAGAATGGAATATTTGGGTGAGAGACCTGAGAGTCCTCGAGAGGAACATGCAGATCCAGATAGGAATTTTATTCGGGATATGGCAGCCACGCAGAGGCAGTTATTACAGACCATGGAGCGCATGGGCACTACTTTGGACAGGTTGGCACTAGATAGGCCGCAGGACGAGGCACGGCAGAGGGACAAATTTGTATCGACCGCGTGAAGTTACTGAGGATCATAGCAGATCACCTTCAGAGCTTGGGAGTGTTAGGGGATCGCCACGCCGTGAGCGGAGGCATACTCATACAGGTGAGAGGAGACCTACGCGGACTGCTGATAGGCCTATGCAGCCTAACTTCCTGCCTAGAGGTGACCCACCAGAGATTGAGGGACGACCGAAAGAAGCAGCTTTTCCGGATACTATTATGGTAGTCAGCGATGAGTGGAGGAGTTTGCCGCAGCATGTGAGGGATGTATTTCCCCTCCCATAGTATTGTGCTCAGAGGAGAGACAACATGAGGGTTGGACAGGACAGGAGGCCTAGAGTGCAGTAGAACAGGGATTTGCAGTAGGTTACCAATAAGGTAACCCTCTCCACTTTTGATGGTAGTGGAAAGATCAGTGTCAGGGCTTGGATTCACAAGCTCGACACCTATCTTACCCTCAAACCCATGAGGGAGTAGGAGGCCATACAGTTCGCTACATTGCACCTTGAGGGGGTGGCTTATGATTGGTGGCACCATGGGTTAGTTACACAGGGTCATGAGCTTCTACATTCATACAAGGATTTCAGCGAGAGGCTGATTGCGAGGTTTGATCGCAAGGATGTAGAGTTGTATTACAGGGACTTGGCACAGCTCCGACAGAGTGGACACGTTGATTCATACATCAATGAATTTCAGCGGATAGCAGTTATGGTTCCAGAGATGCCGAGAAGTGGGTGGTGATGTTATTTATAGAGGGCCTTCATGACGAGAATGAGAGAATTGGTCAAGGCTCTTAAGCCTAGGACATTGCATGATGCCATCCAGACGACATTAGATTTGGACACATCCCCACTTCATATCAGCCCACTTCTTATCAGCCCAATAAGAAGTTTCCCACGAGTTCTAGGCCATTTCAACACTCTCTGCTCTGCTGAGAAGAGTGCACCACCTCCTTAGGTGGATCAGGAGACTCGTAATGAGTTAAGGAGGAAGAAGCTTTACTTTCATTGCAAAGATCATTGGGAGCTTGGACATCGCTGCCTTGATAAAGGCAAGGTGCATCTCATTGAGGTGATATCAGATGGGGAGGATGATCACTCGCCGGATACGAGATGCGAGAGGATGAGGCGGTGACCATGTTGCACGGGGGGTCAGCCCAGAGATAGAGCTTGGCGAGAGTGAGGCATTGGATTCATCCGATGTTACTATTGCTACACTCTCAGGCGTTCCTAGGTACCATCCCTTTTGGCTAAAGGGAGTGCTTAAGGGACAACAGATTGTTTGTTTGGTTGACAGTGGAGCTACACACAACTTCATTGATGAGGGGTTGGCTGTGAAGCGAGGACTATAGGTTGAGGAATTTGAGGGGTTTAGTGTGCGGGTAGCGAGATGGATTTCTTTATTATTTGCGCACTAAGAGGATTCCACGGTTTAGTATTTAGATGGGGGATTACACATTGGTCGATGACTTCTATGTTATTGGACTGGGTGAGATCGATACACTATTGGGTATTCAGTGGTTACAGTCCCTTGGCAGATATGTGCAGGATTTCTGGAGGATGGAGTTGGAGTTTATGGTGGATAAAAAGATTGTGCTTCCGACTCTTTTTGACGGTTGGCCTAGAGTTGTTCCAGCACACAGGATGGAGTCTATAGTCAGACATGGTGAGGTTGCATGGGCAGCCCAGTGTTTCATTTCATCCAAATCTTCTTCAGACAGTGAGCAGCCTTTTCACATTGACATCCAGTCCATACTGGATAAGCACGGCCCAGTGTTTGGTGACATTCCTCCAGGTAGACCACCAGATAGAGGGTTTGAGCATGTTATAGAGCTTGAGGAGGGTGCTAAACCCATGATGACTAAGCCTTATCGCCATCCTAAGACATACAAGGATGAGATAGAGAAGGCCATTAGAGAGCTCTTGGAGATGGGACACATCTGTCCTAGTTCTAGTCCCTTTGCTTCTTTAATTGTTTTGGTGAAGAAGAAGGATGGGACTATGAGAATGTGCATTGACTATCGTGCATTGAACAAGAAAACCATCAAGAACAGGTATCCCATTCCTCGCATTGATGAGCTGCATGGATCTATTTACTTTTCGAAGATTGATCTTCGATCGGGCTACCACCAGATTCGAGTCCGGGATTAGGATATTTATAAGACAACCTTCATGTGTCACTACGGGCATTATGAGTTCTTGGTGATGCCATTTGGACTCACTAATGCCCTGCTTTACATTTCGATCATGTATGAACCATCTCTTAAAAAGGCGGTTGAGGCGGTTTGTGTTGGTATTTTTTGATGATATTCTGATTTATAGCGGGACATGGGATGATCATTTGAGGCATCTTGATGAGGTACTTAGCATAATGGAGACTCGGTCTTTGTTTAAGATGTCCAAATGCGAATTTGGACTTATGGAGATATTGTATCTCGGGCACGTCATTGGGGCCAATGGGGTCAAGGTCCATCAGGAGAAGATACAAGTGATGCAGGATTGGCCACCACCAAGGAATATCTCTGACTTACGAGGATTCTTGGGGTTATGTGGTTACTACAGGAGGTTTGTGAAGGGTTATTCCCAGCTGGTAGCTCCATTGACAAATCTTACGGAAGGGTGCATTCAGTTGGTTAGATGAGGCACAGGTAGTATTTGAGAGGCTCAAGGTAATTATGAGTACCTGTCTAGTTTTGGCTCTTCCAGATTTCTCATGGCCCTTCATTTTAGAGTGTGATGCTTCGGGATTGGGAATTGGTGCAGTTCTCATGCAAGATTGCCATCCTATTGCCTTTGAGAGTGGAATCGAGAGATAATGAGAGCTGTATTCCACCTACGATAAGGAGATGCTTGCCATTATGCATGCTTTGGCAAAGTTCGAGACGAGGATTTGGTAGGTGGAAAATTTGTGGTGAGAACCGACCACAACAGTTTGAAATATTTCTGGAACAAAAGGAACTCAATGAGAGGCAACAAAAATGGGTCGGCAGATCCAGGCATATGATTTTGACATTGGTATGTCAAGGGGACGAAGAATGTAGTGGTGAGGCACTTTCAGAAACCCCATCTCGCTGCCCTATGTTCTTTGAGCGAGATTTCAGCAGATTGGAAATCTCAAGTTTGTTAGTTGAGTATTCCAAAACACTTGGGTATGTGACATTATGGATGGAAAAATTCGGGATGGCGGTATAAGGTAATAGCTGATTTGATTTTGTATAAGGCGGGAATTTACCTAGTTCTTGAATCGAGATTAAAGAGAAGATTATGCATGCTTTCCATGATGCACCACTTGTAGGACATCCGGGGTATTTTAAAACATACAGCAGATTAGAGAGAGATTCTCTGGTAGGGTCTCAAGGATTATGTCTTGTGCCATGTTCGTGAGTGTATGACTTGTTAGCGAGAACAAGTCGAGCATACTTTCCAGCAGGGTTTGCTCTGACCATTGCCTATTCGGAGCGAAGTGGGAAAGTATTTGATGGATTTCATTACGAGGTCTTCCGTGGTGAAGGAATGATCGCATTTATGCGGTAGTGGATCGGTTGACAAAATATGCACACTTTTTGCTGTCCCTACCAGCTTTAAGGCACCTCATGTGGCTGATGTGTTCTTAAATCGAGATATTCGGGTCGCATGGACTTAGAAGAACATAGTCGGTGATCGAGATAACAGGTTTATGAGTATATTTTGGTAGGAGCTTTTCCGTTTGGTTCACACTGAGTTGACTCCTAGCACTAGTTATCACCCTCAGACAGATGGGCAGACAGAGATTGTGAACAAGTGGATAGAGGGTTATCTTCGTAACTATGTTGCAGGGCAGCAGAAGGCATGGGTAAAGTTGCTATATTTATGTGAGTATTGTTATAACACCACTTACCATATGTCTATTGGTATGACTCCATTCCAAGCGTTGTATGGATATGATGCGAGATCTTTTGTTGATATGGCGTTTGGGGATAGTAGAGCTCCCAAGGCTCAGGAGAGTTTACAGGATAGTCAGGAAATCCTTAAGGTACTTAAGAAAAATATTCAGCGGGCACAGAATCAGCAGAAGATGTATGTAGATAGGCACAAAGTGGCGAGATCATTTGAGGTAGGAGACATGGTTTTTCTACGACTTTAGCCTTAGAGACAAAGTACTCTCAAGAAGAGTGGGGCTGAAAAGCTCAAGCCGCGATTCTATGGGCCATACAGGGTGTTGAGGAGAGTTGGTGAAGTGGCATACGAGCTAGAGTTGCCTTCTAAGAGTAAGATACACAATGTTTTTCATGTATCTTGCTTGAAAAAGGCCTTGGGGTAGAACATTATTTCTTCTACAGAGTTACCACCCTTGGATGAGGAAGGGAGATTGGACTTAGTGCCAGAGGAGATTTTGGACAGCCGAGAGAGGAGGTGAGGAATAGAGTTATTCGGGAGTTCTAGTGAGGTGGAAAGAGTTACGAGGAGGATGCTACATGGGAGAGCGAGACTATATTACGGTATCCGGCTCTACGATTCTTGGGATAAGCAATCTCGGAAAGGGGAGGCTGTAATGTCCCTCTTTCTCGAATAGTCGATCGAAGACCTTTGGCTTTTTTGTCTACCCGGACGGCCAAAGGGTGTTTTCAAGGGTGACTTCGGCTTATTATTTTTATTATATGGTGCTCAAATAAAGTAAAATATCACTAAAGCACATATAATGAATTAATAGACTGTTTGAGTGACTTTGACTTAGGAAAGTGCATTTAAATAAATTAGTAAATTATTTAAATTGCCTTCCTAGCCAAAAATGTGACTTGTTTGGGTAATGGTCAATTAAACCCAAAAATGCGACTTGCTTAGTGAAGCAAAATAATTAATTAAATATTAATTATATGGTTTTAGCCAAAAAGTGCGACTTGCATCTTTGGAGGAGTTTTGGCTATATGGGAATAATGCGACTTGGGGAAAGGCATTTAGATAATCATTATTTTTACCCGGTAGTTAGGACTGAGCTTTGCAGATAAAATCCAAGGACGGAAACCCTCTGGATTATTCCTCTTGCGGACGGAAACCCCAAGAGCAGTGAGAGAAGCTTCCATCCAGGAATCTTCATTGTTTACACAGGTTATTCATCATTCCAGCAGTTTCAGAGAAAAGAATAAATTGCAGCAGTGGACATTTGTACAACTTCCAGAGTGGGGCAACTTCTTCTATAGTTGTTTATTGCTGTATCAGAGGTATTCTTCGTGATAGATATTTATTGTAATTCCCAGTAGCAAATATATCAAATCGATTAGGGTTTGAATCATTTACAGTGGGTTTTTGGGACAATCTTTATTACTAAATCTATCTGCAGATTTATATTTGTATTGCCGTAATATGTAGCATCCGAAATCTTTATTAAATACACGGCTGAAATGTTTATGAAGAAATCTGCTGTTAAACCTAGGAACCTTTTCGTATTCACTCGGATTGCGGGGTTTTGCTTTATTTAATTTATCTATGCAGTTTTAGTGGTGTTCATGAATTCCTTTGATGTTATCGGATTCGATTTGAGCGAGCAATATTTAAAAAAATAAAAGTATTAAGGCAAAAACGGGTTTGGAATCTTTCACTTTTATATATGCATCATTGTGCACCATCCTCTACTACGATACAACATAGGAGTATATGCAAGTTTACTTTATGTGCTTGTGCGGCAAAACATGTATGCAATTCAACGAGATATAAACATAGCCAAATATTAAAAGGCTCTACTTAATAATCACCTTGATTTTTAAACAAACACGCTTCAACTTTAGATCCTTATATGGTCTAAATATTCCAAGGCATTTAATTGCTTGTTTAGCATGTTACTAGTGCTTTTTACAAAATTTGAAAATACAAATGTTTCCTTGTTACATGCCTAAATATTTCCTTTTGGAAGATTTTAGGCTTTCACTTTATGGAAATGATATTATGATCAAATATGTAAAAATATCTCACTTGATCTGTAAACAATGTCAGTGAGAATATGTTCATTCAAGGAGCCCAGGAAATGTCTGGGACGAGATTAGATTGTGATGCATGTAGTATTTCACTCGATATGCATTTATAAATGTTTTTGCCCCAAAAGTTTGATAATCTTTGAACATCGGATTAAGATTGTTTTTGGATAATTACTATTTCTTCGATTTGGACCTTCATTGCCTTAAGCGAAGTTAACAATTGTAATATAGGTCGGGTAATATATGTTGATGCGAGTTGAATATAAATGTGTCGGGAGTTTAAGAGTGGAATTCACGGATCAATAATTCAATGTACATTGTACAGACTCTATCTTTAATGGTTGTGTTGAAGCATTTCATCAAGGGTTTCTATTTTTTTCCCATTTCCTTTTGAAAGCAGTCTTGAATACCCGAGAAACGCCTAAGAGGCCTCCGTACCTGTGTTGGGATGTACACAGTATGGGTATGGGTACTTATACGATCCCGAAACATCCTGGAAACATGTCCAATTTCGGGTACGGCCCAACATACCCGGGCTATTTCAGCCTCACTTCCTTTTTTTAAATGCCAAAAATTAAGAGAATACACTCAAAAGTGAAAAAAGAAAAAGAAAGAAAAAAACCCACTTGAGATTTTCAGTTTGCGAATATAGGAGCTTGAGTGTTATCTTCAGTAAACAACTGAAAATTTGAAAAGCAATCATTGTCTAATTTGTTTCTTTCAAAAGAACTATGGTTTTAAGATAGATAGATATGGTGCACATTGTTGGCTAGATTTTATGCATAGCTTAAAACCTAGGCAGTTATGAGATAAATCTCCCTCATTTAATGGTGAGGCTCCCGTGTAAGATGTTTATCAATTTGGTAAGGGTGAATCCTAATAACTATTTCTAGGGGTTTTACTTTAATTCCCCACTCGTGAACCACAATTGGACAATTTTGTAGCAAGTAAGCAACTGTATTGAGGATTATTTGCAGAAGGGGGAAAACTAAAGTAGGGAAAGAAGAAAGGAAGATGTGTTGAATCAACCAATAGTTATCAGAGTTGGTCTCATCCACACAAATTAAATAAATAGATAAAACTCACAACATTCAACAGTAAGGAAAAAGAATAGCTTCTAACCTAGATCTGAGATAACACAAAGTTTATCTAAAACCTTAAATAGAAGTGATCAACAAAGCACTATAGACACAAAGTTCTTCGGAAAATCCACCTTTTATTCAATCCCAAGCCTTCGCAGCAATCACACCAAGGGTTCCAGCACAAAGTATGAAAACTCAAGAATGCTCTAATTACAAAAGCTCTTGCTAAAGCAAGTTATGATAAAACAAGTTGTGATCCTTTAACCCGTAGGCTCTTCCTCTATTTATAGTGCATAGAGGGCAAATACAAATAGGTAACTTTCAATGAACTAATGCATGCGGAAGCTCTAAAGGAAACATCGACAATCTATCTCTGGAGTTCCTCTTTGCATGACATGCAACTGAAGACTAAATTAATACCTTGCATGTCTGCCACCTATTCCCAAGTAATTGACTTTTTCTACTAACTCGAAGTAATGACTTTCAAACCAATTATCTAAGTTTTACAATTTAATTGATTATTCAATTACTTTGTCGGAGAAAAATAAGAGAAAGAAGAAGAAAGAAAAGAAGTTATTCCAACTGCAACACTCTCCGTTATGTTCTTCTTTCATACTTTGCATGCTGATCCAACTTGTATTGCACTTCTACCTCATGAATGATCTGATTGATATATCTGCCTTGAATCTGAGATGCTTTTCTTTCTCCCATATGTTGTTAAATCCTTCCCTTTGATTCTCACCAAATTGGATCCGAAAGCGGTGATTGTGATTTTGCTTAAGGTGTTGCCTCGACCTATGTTCTTCTCTTATCCTTGAAACTTTTGCAGTTCTTCTCAAGTATGTGCACCAGTGAAATGTTTGCCGTAAACAATTCAGACAAAACTCACCACCTTTTTATTTTTAATTGCATATGAGCAATTTTGAATTCTGAAAATCACTTCGGGTGAAAGCAAATAGAAGTAGGCTTGATGTGAGCTCAACTGGGAGATTGGAAATAACATGCATGGGCTTTTAGAGGGAATAATTGGGAGACTTTGCATGCATTTTCATGGGATGCGTGGAATATGGAAAAGTTAGCTTGAGTGGTGATCCAATTTTGGCGTGGATTTTGCAAAGAGAGGGCAACTTTTAACTTAGTAGACAAGCCCCTAAGAGCCACTGACTTGCTTCCAACGTGTTTGTAATATCCCCTGTGGGATATTAATGATTTATTATTGATTACTTGCAAAACAAACAACTTAGAAGATGAACCCTCCTAGGTTTACCTCAACTAACCCTAGTGTTAGCTTCAATACAACCCAAATAAGGTTGGAGTGAGCCAAGGTAAGGGTTTAGATGGGCAATCCGGTTGATATTTACACTCCTTTATCAATACACTTTGCGAAGTAAAAATAATAAATAATACTACCGAAAATTGTGAAACTTTAGAAATTAATAATTCCCGAAATACTAACTCTTTTGACTTGAAAACAAGTGCGGTAGAAAGGAAAATTATGAGCTTCTATCCTGATAAATACCAGATCTTTCCATGCACTAGAAGCCACTCAAAACAGCCCCCAAAATCCCAAACCCAGTGCTAGGGTTAGGGTAAAATCTGCAACATAATTCCAGCACTTTTTCCTTCACTTTAAGAGTCAATAAATGCAGTTCCAGATCTGCAATTAATAAATCTAAAACAACAGATTTATAATCACTTCAAAATCCCTTCCAAACACTCTTAGTACATGCTCACACAAGTCAATTTCATCAAGTAAAAACCAGTAGCATATAATAAAAATATTCATCATAAATCACACTCCAAACCCTCAAAGCAAGCTTATATTTTCTCCCTAAAATGGCGCCTTATACATATATGAAGAAATGATTGCAAAAGACTTATTACTTCATGCTCATATGGGCACACACACTTAACAAATGGTGGTGTTAATAAACACCTTTTGTTTTGATCATAAGTGGGCATACATCCCTTCTCCAAGCATGAAGATAAGTTTTATAAACCGTCAACATGCCAAGAAAGGAGTGACCACATTTTCTTTTATAGTTTTTGCTTGCACATCCTCCAAAGTTCTTCTCTATCTTTGGCGCCATCATTTAGGAGGAAATCTTATTTAAAAATGTGCCTAAAAGTCACCAACAACAAATATTAAATGCATAGGGATTTTAAAAAGATGCCCATATGAGTCAACCCATGCTTAGGAATAATCACTTTGTCTCAAATATTAATTATTAAATGCTTCAGGAAAATGCGACTTGCCTAGTCACTTGATTTACCTTTTAAAAAAATGCATTTATTATCTCAAGGTGAAGTCGAACTTCCCCTTTTATTTTGATTTGCACAATTTATAAAATTTTATTTTAAAATTACATGTGCAAATCGATTTTATCTTCTTTTTTAATTTTTTATAAAAAAGGGGGACATTACAGTCCTCCCTTCCCAAAATTGCTTGCCCTCAAGCAATTGCATACATGGCTGGTCCATTTCTTCTCCCATCCCATGGGGCCTTCTAGATAGTGCATCTGCAGCTACATTATTCTTCCCCTTTACATACTCAATGTCAAAATCGAAGGCTTGCACTTTACTTACCCATTTTTGCTGCCTGTCATTTAGTTCTCTTTGGTTAAGAAAAAACCGCAAGCTATTATGATCAGATTTAATGACAAACTTCCCACATACCAGATATTGTCTAAATTTACTCAAAGCATGCATGATTGCCAACATTTCTTTATCATACACACTATATCCTCTTTCATGCTCTTTTAATTTCCTACTCTCGAAAACAATGGGATGTCTTTCTTGCATTAGGACAGCCCCTATTCCCTCACCCGAAGCATCACATTCTACCACAAAAGGTCTAGAAAAATCTGGAATTGCAAGAACTGGACAAGAACACATTACCTCCTTCAATTTTTCAAATGCTTCTTGGGCTGGCTTGGACCATTTGAAAGCCCCTTTCTTAGTCAAATATGTCAAAGGAGCTGCAAATCGTGAGAACCCTTTAACAAATCTCCTATAATAGCTACATAGACCACAAAACCCTCTTAGTTGTGTGAGAGATGTGGGGGTAGGCCATTCCATAATCGCTGCAATTTTTTGTTTGTCAACCTGCACACCATTAGCACCAATAACATGCCCCAAATATCCAATTTCTTTTAAACCAAACTCACATTTAGATTTCTTTGCAAAGAAAGAATGCTGTTCCAAGGTGGATAAAACCAGATCCAAATGTGTCAAATGCTCTTCCCAAGTTTTGCTATACACAAGGATGTCATCAAAGAACACTAGCACAAACTTTCTTAGATATTGGCTAAATACATGATTCATGCAAGATTGGAAAGTGGCTGGTGCATTAGTTAATCCAAAAGGCATAACCAGAAATTCAAAATGCCCAAAATGACATCTAAAAGCTGTTTTGTGCACATCTTCTTCTCTTACCTTTATCTGATGGTACCCGGATTTGAGATCTATTTTTGAAAAGAAAGAAGCACCATGTAATTCATCAAGTAATTCATCAATTCTAGGAATGGGGTACCTATTTTTGATAGTCCTTTTATTCAACATTCTATAATCAATGCACATCCTCATAGTACCATCTTTCTTTTTTACCAAAACAACAGAAGATGCGAATGGGCTAGAACTAGGCCTTATATGTCCCATCTCAAGAAGCTCCCTAATAGTCTTTTCAATTTCTTCCTTATAAACTCTAGGATGGCGGTAAGGAGTGATCATAACGGGCTTAGTATCCTTTTCCAACTCTATAATATGCTCAAACCCTCTATGGGGAGGCAACCCATGTGGTAAATCATCAAAAACATGAACATGCTTTTCTAAAAGAACTTGTAACTCACCTTCTAATGACTGCTGTTCTGATTTTTTCTGTGATATAACAGCCAGCTGCCCACTCAATTTGACCCCTTCTAAAAGCCCTTTCCATCCTCTTCATGGACACCTCTTGTGGTGCACCATTCGCCATGCCTTTTAGGATGATTTCCTTGTCATCTTTAGTGAATTTTAGCTCCATTGTTTTGTAGTTTTGTGTGAAATCACCTAAAGAATGCAACCATTGAACACCCAACACAAGATCAATATCCCCAATATCAACAACATAAAAATCATCGGTTACCTTGTGCTTCCCAAGTATGAGGGGAAGTTGTGCAATCTTTGTAGAACATGGAAGAGTAGTCCCATCCGCAATGGTTACTTTGAAAGCCTTGCAATTTGTGGTTTCCAAACCCATTTTTCTTACTAGACTTCCATCAATGAAATTGTGGGTGGCCCCACTGTCAACCAAGGTAATCACTCTTTGCCCTTGAATGGTTCCCTTCACCCTGAATGCATGATACTTAGGCACACCGAAAGAGAAGCAAGGGCACTTTCCATTTCCTCATTCTCTTGCACATGCTCAATCATTTCTTTATTAGTACCATGGTTAGCATCATCAAAATCAAATTCAAAATCTGAATCAATAATTTCAATGTAGTGGATTTGACCTTTACCTTTACAATTGTGACCTCTTACCCATGGAGTTTTGCAGTCAAAACATAGTCCCTTTCTTCTTAGTTCGTCCCTTTCCTCTTTTTGTGAATTGTTTTGAGGCTGATTTCTATAGGGCTGATTGACCCTTCTTGGGGCTTCTCTTGATGGCCCTAGGGGCTGCCCTCCTTGCATTTTAAGGGGCTGCTGTAAATCAGACCTTGGCTGTCCTCTGAATTCACTCTTGGGCAGCGTTTGTGAGGTATTAGAATGCTGTCCTTTAGGCACATAAGCCCCTCTATAAGCTGCACATTCTAAATCAAGAGCCTTAGTAATACAATCTTGCAAAGTCATAGGGTTAAAAGCTCTTACCAAACCTTTTAGAGGCTCTATCAAACCCTCCGTAAAGAGGACAACCAACCTCTTTTCACTAACTTCGGAGACCATGACTGCAATTCTTTGGAAGTCTGTAACATACTCATCAACATTTCCCACTTGTTTGAGTTGGGCCAATTCTCTAAAATGAAGTTCCGGGTCCTTCCTTTCAAACCTCTCCATGATCCTTCGGCTAAATTCTTCCATTGTGTGAATCAAGTCATGACCTTGGGTGTGCATACCATGGAACCACCACTCATGTGCCATGCCTTCCAAATGGAGGGTAACAAATTTGAGGGCCTCTTCTTCTTGCATGGGATTGAGGGAGAAGTAAGTCTCCATCTTTTGCAACCAAGCTCTTATCGTAATCGTATTAGAACCATCAAAGTTGGGGAGTGAAACTTTTCCCAATCTTTGTTGAAGATTCTTATGTGGTTGCTTGTGGAGCCTTTTTGACTTCTTGCCCAACTTGAGGGCACAAAAATCATCAAATCCCAACATATCTCTTGTGGCTTGGCTCAAAGAACCGTACTCCAACCTTTGAGCATCTATGAGTTCGGCTAAGGTGGGTTCTTCTTCTTCCTCTCTCTCTCTAATGGTCTCTTTAGGTAAGAAGACATCTTTAAAAAACTTAGAAGTAGAGCCTCCCTTATGTGAGCTCCCTTCATTGGAGCTGACATATTTATCTTTACCCATAGCCTCTTTGAGGAGTGGGCATTTGCTCACTCATGGATCTTTGTAGTTCTTGCCCACATCCTTGCATTAGTTCATGCAAGAATTTTACTTGATCCGATGTGAATGCTCCTTCATCCATGTTTCCCTTATCTCTCCTTTTATAAAACAACCACTTCTTATCACCTTGCATGCACAAATCACCCACACGAAAAGAGGAAAGAAGCTCTGATACCACTGTAATATCCCCTTGCGGGATATTAATGATTTATTATTGATTACTTGCAAAACAAACAACTTAGAAGATAAACCCTTCTAGGTTTACCTCAACTAACCCTAGTGTCAGCTTCAATACAACCCAAATAGGGTTGGAGTGAGCCAAAGTGAGGGTTTAGATGGGCAATCCAGTTGGTATTTACACTCCTTTATCCAATACACATTGCAGAAGTAAAAATAATAAATAATACTGCTGAAAATTGACTAAAACTTTGAAATTAATAATTCCCGAAATACTAACTCTTTTGACTTGGCGAGTGCGGTAGAAAGGGAAAATTATGAGCTTCTATCCACAATAAATACCAGATCTTTCCATGCATTAGAAACCACTCAAAACAGCCCCCAAAATCCCAAACCCAGTCGCTAGGGTTAGGGTAAAATGTGCAACATAATTCCAACACTTTTTCCTTCACTTTAAGAGTTAATAAATGCAGTTCTAGATCTGCAATTAATAAATCTAAAACAACAGATTTATAATCACTTCAAAATCCCTTCCAAACACTCTTAGTACCAATGTTTTAAAAATTGGAACCGAACTCGAGAATCGTAGAGGTCAGGACCGGAATTGAATCTGGAACCGGACCGGTTCAAACTTAATGAACCGGTTTACTAAAAAATACATAAAATTTTATATTTTTAATGAAAATAATATATTTGAAAGGTTAAAAACCATAATTCCAACAATTACACACAAAATATGCATAGTTTGCTCATGTATATAGTACCATAGTTGGAATACTCGCATTCGGCAAATACTCGGCAGACCCCAAAAAAACAAACTCGGCAAAAACTCGGCAATATTCGGCCAATACTCGGGAATACTCGGCAACTTAAAAAATACTCAAATTTCTTTAAAAAAACATAAATTTGCAGCCAAAATCGTGTATTTGCAGCGTTTTCTTTCATTGCTATTAATGCTTTCTTTTTGTTGGGAACTTTACGATAGCATTCAGTCTTGTGTTTGAGGATGCGCAAATTGGAGTGTAAACACAAAAAAACTCTTAAAATAGCAAAAAAACCTACGCATCTGTTGATATGTGAAGTCAACATTTGAATAAGTAGGTTGCGACCAAGCTGGCAGGTGGGACGATTAGTCCGAGCACGGGAGAATACTCGCCGAGTTTTGGAAAGCTATCCAATATTTTTAATTACTAATCTGTCTACAGGCGACCAAAGCTCATGATTCTTTTAGAAGATTGCAAGAAGTTGCTTGGTCCAAAAAGGCGCAAAATGGATTTCATGAAAATAAGAAAAATATTGCCATCAATGCGTAGAGCTCGAGAAAATATACACTTTTAGAAAAACAATCGAAATGGAGCCGAGAAAATGAAAGTTATGGTACATGCAAGTTTTTAACTTGCTACATCTTCAGGACCCTTTCCAAAAATGGCAATTTTTTTCTTTGCTTGTGTTTTCTTCACCAAAAAAAAGGAAAAAAAATGCCAAAAAGGAAAAAACGACCGACCGATTCAGGATGAAACCGGACCGGTTCGACCGGTTTGGTACTAAACCAGTCGGTTCCTTACAAAACCGGCCGATTCAGTACCAAACCGGTCGAACAATCCGGTTTTTTAACCGGTTCATGTCTAAATATGTTGAACCGGTCGAACCCCCGCCGGTTCTGTTCAGCCTATTTTTAAAACACCGCTTAGTACATGCCCAAACAAGTCAATTTCATCAAGTAAAAACCAGTAGCATATAATAAAAGATATTCATCATAAATCACACTCCAAACCCTCAAAGCAAGTTTATATCTTCTCCCAAAAATGGCACCTTATACATATATGGAGAAATGATTGCAAAAACTTATTACTTCAAGCTCATATGGGCACACACACTTCACAAATGGTGGTGTTAATAAACACCTTTTGTTTTGATCATAAGTGGGCATACATCCCTTCTCAAGCATGAAGATAAGTTTTATAAACCGTCAACATGCCAAAAAAAGAGTAACCACATCTTCTTTTATAGCTTTTGCTTGCACATCCTCCAAAGTTCTTCTCCATCTTTGGCGCCATCATCTAGGAGGAAATCTTATTTAAAAATGTGCCTGAAAGTCACCAACAACAAATATTAAATGCATAGGGATTTTAAAAAGATGCCCATATGAGTCGACCCATGCTTAGGAATAATCACTTTGTCTCAAATATTAATTATTAAATGCTTCAGGAAAATGCGACTTGCCTAGTCACTTGATTTACCTTTTAAAAAAATGCATTTATTATCTCAAGGTGAAGTCGAACTTCCCCTTTTATTTTGATTTGCACAATTTATAAAATTTTATTTTAAAATTACATGTGCAAATCGATTTTATTTTCTTTTTAATTTTTTTATAAAAAAGGGGGACATTACAGTGTTGCTTCTAACCTTTCAAGAATTGTGTTTAAAATCCAAGGAGACTCTTTGTTGGAAATCCACGACTTGGTAGAAGACTGAGCTGCCAGGAACCACATAATTCACGTAAGTGATTTGCTTTTTATATAAAACAATTGTGTGGATTCCAAGGGAGGAGGATTATGTGGATCTAGAAAGGAGAGGATGTTTTGCAAAAGGAAGACAAGACACCCAACATCCACACAATTCACTTAAGTGATTTACTTTTAATTTAAATCAATTGTGTGGATTCAAGGAGGAGGATTATGTGGAGTTAGAAAGGAGAGGATGCTTTGCGAAAAGGAAGATAAGATAAGATAAGATAAGATAAGATAATTATATTAAATGTCCAACGAATGACCACAAAGATAGGTCAATGGGACTGTACAATACCAAGCAAAGCAGAAACAACAGGGAAAACCCAAGAGGGTCTCCGAAAACAACAAAAGAAGAAGAAGAAGAAGAGAGCACAAGGGATGAGAGGAAGGTGGAGGGAAAGGCCTCGACACCAACCCTCACGACTGTCGCCCAAGGTCAGCTGAAAAGAAATTGGTGATGTGCTGCTTGTTTGGTGTCAGGTACTGGAAACTGTTGGAGACGCCCATGTTTCGTGGAATGTCGAGTTCTCTGGGTGGACCTGGTGGTCTGTCGTCTAAAAGAGGGAGCTCTTGGTTGTGCCCGAATCCGGAAATCTCTGGTCAAGGAAGAAGCTCCTCTAATCCTGACAGATCTAGCCAGGAGGTCCCCACTAGGGTCATGCCCCCGCTTAGTGCCCCTCACACCCGGCAGCAAATCAAAGAAAGATGTGATCTGTTGAGTAGTAGCCTCCCTGGAAGGAGGATGGAGGGCCCTGTCACGGAGCTTAATGGCTTCCTGTAAATAGAGAGCGAGACACCTCTGATCATAATACCTAAAGAAGGTCGTGAACGTAGGATGTTCACGGAAGAGACAATGAAACCTCCCTCTGATCTCATAATAGATGGAGCATCGGAAGATGAAATGTTCCTCTGTCTCAACCTCCTGGAGGGAGCAAAGCTGGCAGATCCTCTCAGAGCGAACTAAATGGTGATCATTCTCGACCCGAAGCCTGTGGGATCCGACTCTGAACTGGCCCAAAGATATGCGAAGAGCATGCATCCAATGACGGGAGATATAGGTGGGCCGAATGATGAGTCCATTGCTGACTTCCAGGAAGTGGTTGGCGTAGAAGGCCATTTTCGGGCGTAGCTCCTCTCGGGGGTTGGTCCATGTAACCTGGGTGAATAGTCTGTATATGTCGTCCCTGATAATTCTGTGCAAATCCTGCGTGCTCGGAAGGAGGTGAGCAGGAGCATCCATGGAGTACCTAAAAGGGGGGAGACGGTCCATGTTGATCCGAAGAGATCCAAGAAGACGAGAGGTCTCGGCATACCAGCACCGAACATGACCACTACAGTTGGAGAGAGTAATGGCCTCAGAAGAACAGTAAGCAAGGTAGATGTATCTATCCCTGCCAGTGGAGGAGTCGAAAGTCCCTGGATGCGGTGCAAGAGTGAGATGAGACCAAAGATGACCTCTAATCTGAAAGGGTGAGCCCCAAACTCAGCAAGGATGATATGATGGGAAACAGTCTCTTTGCATCTGATGATCCATTTGAGCAAAAGGATTTGAACTCGCTCAATAGAGGCCCAATCCGACTCAAGCAAGGAGGGGCCCCAAACCTCAGAACCATAAAGAACAGTGGGTCTCACAAGAGAGTCGAGAGAGACATCTTGGACAACGTGTCCTAAAAGTGATGGCGGAAGCACTGTCTCTCCAAGATCGTGAGGGAACCATACCCCTTGTTGATGTGGGGTTGAATAGCCGGACGTAAACTGAACCGAGGTCCAGAGAAGAGAACCCCCAGATAGGTGTAGGAGTTGGTGATCTCCAACTCCTCCCCATAGAAGAAATGGAAATCAGAGGTCTTCAACACATTGAAGACCATAACCTTGGTTTTACCCATGTTGACTGTAAGTTGCCTATGATCGCAGAAGAGGGCTAAAGCATCAAGTTGTCTCTGTAACCCCTCCGCCGAAGAAGCCAAAAGGACCACATCATCTGTGAAGAGAAGAATGTAGATCAGAACATGGTGGAGAAGACAGTCGTCCCCGTCCTGTATGTGGTCTCTAAGAAAATCCTCCAGCTCATCAATATAGATACCAAACAAAGTAGGAGAGAGAGGGCAGCCTTGTTTGACCCCGATGGTGCTCCTAATGAAATCGGAAAGCCCAGCAGCAGTGCGAAGGCGACCCAAAACCTCCTCATACAGCCGGGTAATGGCAACAAGAAGGGTTTCGGAAATACCAATGTCTCTGAGTCTGCAGAAAAGGGCTTCCCGCGGAACAGAATCAAAGGCTTTCCGAAAGTCCACAAAGCAACAGAAGACCCTGCACGAACGGTGACGTGCTTCCTCGATGATAGCACGGAGGGTAAGAATGTGATCAATAGTCTGGTATCCTGTCCTGAAGCCAGCCTGCCCTCTGGCTCTGCATTGGTACTGCTCAAGAAATGCCGAAAGCTGCAAATGAAGAACAATGGCGTACAACTTAGAGAAAGTGTGACCCACCATAATTGTCCTGTAATTATTAGGATCAGAAGTAGGACCGGATTTGTGAATAGGGTGGATAATGTGGTGGGACCAAGATTGCGGGAAGCCAGTACACACCACCTGATTGAAGAGTTCTACCAAATAACTGATGATGGTGTCGATCCCATGCTTGAAAAATTCTGCTGGAAGCCTTCCTCATCTGTTGCTTTGCTGCAATTCATCACCGATATGGCCTTCTTGACATTTGAGTGGGTGAAAATGTGGCAGGTGGGGGGTGGGGATATAACTTGGGTCTTGGGATGACCGGGGATGTCATAAAGGGTGGATGTGTGAGTGAACATAGTATGGGGGTCAAGGTCTAGGGGTAAGGGAGAGCGTCGGGGAATGATGGTGCGCCAAAAGCGTTTGGGGGAATGCGAAAGTGAGGTGCGGAGATCCCTTCTTTTGCGGGCAATAAAGGTGCGTTTCTTGTGGCGGAGAAGATTACGATAGGCAATTTTAAGGGGGAAGGATGGGAGGTCATGGGTAAAGGCCATGCGGAGCTGACGGTGGAGGTTTTTGCAGTCGTCATCATACCATTGGTTCATGGGGCATGTCCGTGTACTACGGGGCTTGGAAGTGGAATGGGGGTAAGAAAGCAGGGCAGCCTCATGGATAGCAGTGGCAAGAAGGTTGTACATCCTGTCAGTGGGGTACACAGTGAATTGGGGGCGGGGGAGAAGCTGGCGAAGATGAAATGAGAAGGTTATGGGGTCACCCTCAGCAAGTCTCAGTGGTGTGTGGAGGGCAATGAGAAGGGCTAGGGCAATGAGAAGACAAGACATCTAACATCTACACAATTCACTAAAGTGATTTTCTCCTTCCAACTTGTACGTGAAAAATAGAAGACTCTGCTACTAGAAACCATGATTTGGTTAAGTGGAATTGCCCCTTTAAACTATGTGTCGTGGATTTCTAGAGCATAGGGCTTTGAAACAAGAAGACAAAGGCTTAAAAACCACGACTTGCATATAAACTTCATCTTTGGATAATTGCATGGAAGTTTGATGATGAGGGCAGCTTGAAAAACCATGTTTTGGCTCTAGATTGTATTTCTTTCCATTTTTGGATTTTCGGTGAAGAAAACACAAGTACAAAATAAAATTTTCCATTTTTGGAAAGGGTCTGGGAAGATGTAGTAGCAAAAACTTGCAAGTGCCATAACTTTCACTCGTGGCTCCGTTTTAGGTGCCATTTTTTCCAAGTGCATATTTTCTCGAGCTCTACGCATTGGTGGCAGTATTTTCCTTATTTTCACAAAATCCATTATTGCACCTTTTTGGACCAAGCAACCTCTTGCAATCTCCTGAAGGAATCCTGAGCTCTGGTCAGCTATAGACAAATTAGTTAGCAATTAAAAACACTGGATAGCTTTTCAAAACCCTAGGCTTGGGAAAAGGTTTGGTAGGAAGAATGAATGGGCTACGGGGATTGCCGGACGAAAAAATGGAGAAAAACCAAAACACAGACAAAAAAAAAACAAAACCCGAAAGAAGCTGTAGGCAATTGCTCGAAAAAATTCTCCAATTAGTTGATCAACAAAAATTCTTCCCCGGGTGAATGTTCTGTGGTAATAATGATGGGGTGAAGTGCTTTATATAACCAAAATCCTCCAATTTTAGCTCAATCTATTTTTAAAATAACTTTATTTATTTAATATAAAAATAAATAAAACGCTTTCAGACAAAGCTTGGCGAAGGAATTGAGTGAGCTTCAACATGTGGGTATTTGGCGAATGTGGCTCTTATGACTCTCTGGGGATACCTTAGAGCAATGCAAGCAATTGCAGGAAAAACAAAACACAAAACACGACCCGTTACTTAAAAAAAACGAAAATTTAAAAGGGGTAGTCCCAGATTTCAGGGTGAAATCTTGGGGACACCACACATTATATTTTATCATTCTGTAAGATGTACTGCGTTTTGGTTTGTTGCACAAAATTACTACTTCCCTTGTAGTAAATATGAAAGCAAATCGAGTGGCCTTGAGATGAAATAATTATATACTACATGCTTTGTGAATCCATAAAAGACAAGACACAAAAGTAAGCTATTGCAGAAACTGTTAATCAGCATCTATAATTGATTTGTTTTTCAAGGTAGTTTGCAGATTTTTCCTTCCGACTAAAGGTACTGAAAGCTCACAAACACTTACCTTAGCTTGCAGACGAATGAGTATTATGCTTATATATATGTATATGTATGTATGTATACATAATACAATATATATATATATATATATATATATATATATATATATATATATATTGTATGGATGCTTCCTTGCCGTTTCGTACCCAAGGGTTCTTTGAAAATTGGCAATTCCGCGTTTTGGACCCATGGGCCATACCCATACCCATTTCCCGACAACCTAGGAAATAGTGTGCTGCTTTTATTAATGAACAATTCTGTCTTTTGTTTTAACCTGAAGCCCTGATAGATGCTATCAAAGAATAACTGGGGTGATATTTTTGATTGGTTGCGAATTACCTATAGCTGCAGAGCTTGTTCTGCTAGTGCAATATAATACTGGCTTTGTAAGGATTACTGTTCTTCGCAAATGGCCACAGTGGCTATTGCGAGAATACTCTTTGTTGATATCCTAATCATCCAAACTAAAGACAATGGTTAATAACTTAATTGCACTCACGATATAGAGTTTAAGAATATTGATCTTGTATGTAGTAGAAATATTGCTTGAATCTGAGCTTCTCATTTGTCATTTGTGTGAAATCTGGAATTTGTACTTTTCATTTGGTCATTTTGATATATTTCTGTTAAAATTTCGTAGGATTTTGACATTTAGTATTTAGAAACTGATTGTTGACTGGACTGGCTTTCATTTTTCTTTTGAATCTCTCTTAGCCTTGTTAAATATTGTGGTTTGTTTGGATTTTTCATTGGTGTTTTTATCTGCAGACAGAAGATTCCAAAACCAAAGCACTGGGGCGGTTACATTTTAAAACCAAAAGCTATGGAATTTTGGCAAGGGCAATTGTCACGTCTACATGATAGGCAAGTTTGTTTAATTAGAAAATTCTATTAATAAACGATGTTTAGTCTGCACAGTCATCATTTGTATCCAAATTTATATACAATACTTTTTATGGCATTTTGAATAATGATATTTGACTCGTCTGATGTGTATTGGTGATATTGAAATACAGGTTGCTCTATTCACAAAATGAAATTAATGGGAAGCAAGCCTGGAAGATCGAACGATTGGCTCCATAGCTTGAATATTACAGGGTTTTGTTTTCAGCGGTAGTTGATGAAGATCTTTATCTGTAAGTTCAGTATCTATTTGTTAGAATTGAATGTTTAGTTTTTTTATAAGTACTTCCAATGTCACAATTTAAATGTGGCTTTCCCCCCTTTTCATGGTCTAGAGGAAATTTGATGCTTTCAAGTATTTTAAAATTGAAATGTGACTTCTTTTGTTGCAGTCATCTAATACGATTTCAAAATGCTATCAAGTATTGCAAGTTAGATCTGGAAGGGACGTGCACATTCTAACCTTTGATCAGTATGCAGATTATTCTTGTAGTATCTACCGTTGCTAGTGTTGGATTGTTAGCAATCAAAGGTGCTTATCATGCGAAATAACTTTTTCTGTTCTAAACTTCTTTTTAATGGACCTTTTAGACTGCAAGGCATTGTCAAAAACCTAATTGTGTATTTCTTTTCAGTTTCCTCTATTAAATCATACATTATTGACCTTTTTTTTTTGTGTTCATGAATGTAGAGAAATATGCTGGAAAGTTGATATAAAATCCTCTATAAATCTAAAGGCTCTTCATCCCTTGAAATATGCTTTAAATTCTATTTAAAGTTTATAAATGGAGGATCTTTTTCAATAATAGAACATCCTGCCTTTCTGTTCTTTTCCTAATTTTTTATTTTATTTATTTTCATCCTTCCATTTGGAAATAAACTTTAATCTTTGTGTTTGGAAATAGACATTGTCATAATATACTTTAGGGAAATTTCAAAATAGTTACCTTCATGTGTCATCCCATTCTTCTATAAGGCATAATGCTCGTTTAAACATGCCAGTATGTTTTGTATAGAGGTTGGTAGGATTTCATGGTCGATCAGAGCAAGTCTTAGTGAACTAATTAAAGGACATGAGCATGGTTACCATTATCTTTTATTTTTATCATTTTGCAAGCCACTGGGAGAACCTTCTCTTTCTTCCGATACAATTTTTATAGAGGTTTTGGTATTTATTTTGTTCGTAACAGTTAGGTCACGGGATTGTTGCTACTCTTGGCATCTTTTCGTGCCACCTATTGTCATGGCTGCTAGCCTACTAAGTTGGTTCCTCTATGTTCCCTTTATATGCTTTGTTATGTACTTCATATCATGCTTTTTCTGTTAATCCTTTTAGAATAGGAAGGATCTTGTTTGATTTTAGATGTATGTGGTTCCATACTAGTTTTAAGATATTGCATCTATTAAGGATTGATTTCCCCACCCTGCATACTACAGAGTACAGAATACAAGACATCAGAAGTTGAATAATGCTGGTACCTGCACATAACCTGCATAATGATGGTGCATAAAGCTCAATAGATCTAGGATGGATGGATGGATGGATGGATACCATCACCAAACCTTGTGTGAAGGCATCACTAATCTAGCTTCAACTAACAATCAATAAGTTTTAATACTGGGCTTTGGTTCATCTCAATACCGACGAGGAGTCAATGCTAGAACTTGGTCCAGCTTGAACAAGGAGTCAATACTAGAACCCGGTCCATCTTCAACATATACATAAACCAGCAATTGCACCTGCAGATGCATTGGCTACACTGATAGGAATTTGGAAACAAACAGTATTGTAGAAGCAATAATAGACAGACTTACAAGGCCAACAATGTTTTGAATCCTGAAAGCAATGAAGGAAATGTGTTTATTAAGGAAGTGATAGAAAGCAGTATAAGGGGCGAAAAAGGAAATCTAAGAGAGATGATTGCATTGAAGCCACGGAGAGCAGTAAGGAAGTTCAACATAGACGGTCACCAAGGCTGCAGTGTTCAAATTGATGCCTACAAAATCGAGTTGGAATGGACGAGTGAGTGTGTTTGCATTTGAATTATGTTACAAAATAAGAAATAAAAATGAACCATGTCTATTATACGAGCAATACTCCAGTAGCAGGCTAATTTTGGAAAAGATAATTTTATACAACCAATAATGTTTGAAAGAATGACATTTAGCAATTAAATATGTTGACAATGAAATAATATTAGAAATTTAGAACCCATTCATGAATACAAAAACAAAGCTTGTTAGATTCAAGAAAAATATAAGGCAGAACTCAGAGAAGTGTGGGCATCAGGCATTAATTTTTTTGTTAGCACTACCCTTTTTTTTGGGCGATAGCTATTCCATACACTTCTCTTATAGTAGTTATCATTATTGCACATAGATTCTCTTATATCATGGAGGTAAAGTTTCTGCTTCTATATTCCTTTAGGATGTTGATCAGAATCCAAAGACATAATTGTTTGACCATTTTTATTTCAATATTCATTGTGATATGTATCAGTCGAGGAATTCATGATGCTTCATATACTTAATATTCATGTTTTAAGTTTAACTTGTCGGTCTACATCAGATCTGATTTATGAATACAAAAACAGAGGATTCAGTTTCCTGGTCACATTATATGGCTTTAATTTGACGAGGGAGGGTCAAACTACACATGAATGTTCCACACATTAGATTTGCTACAGAACAAGATTACACTATTATCTTCTTTGAGCACTTTGACATTGAGAAGGCTGTGTATGATGCGCTGTTGCAAAGCACGTCACTTATAGTATTGGCCAAATCTGCACTTGTGGAAGAGTTCGTAGTATGGAATGCCGTATTTTGTTAAAATGATAGTACATACGCTCCAAAACTATGATGCCTGTTAAGGGAAAATAGTTTACGTGCCCTTCAGTATCAAGAGATTGAAGCTCCACATTGAAGCATTATTAGACATTTCCATAATGCTGATAAGTTCATGGAAGATCTTGTTGGATGTATTTTGGCATCAGAGCATTTCTGCAGTCACGTTTGGTGTTAAAATGGGAACTATGAAATCTAACTCTAGCTGCAAGGACTTTATGTAATTATTTGCATACTTGTGGCATATCACATTCCACTTGTATCTAATGCAACTTTTTTTTTGCCGACCCTAAAAATACAACAACAAACACTGGCAAGTACATTTTCATCGAAGGCAGTATCCAGAACAGCGTAGGCACACAAACATAACAGGTAGGAAAAAAAAACAAACCCTAACCCCCCTTTTTGTTTGCAACAACCCATGTTTGAATCCTCTGCTCAGCAACGGAGTTCTTTCGCTTGCATGCACATGAAAAAAAAGAATCAGAAAGAATGTCTCTTGATTATTGAATTTGTGTCTAGCCGATAGGCTATATCACGTGCGAAAGAGCCCTTCCCAAAAAATTGGCTAGAATTGTCTCATGCGAGAAAAAAAAATCCACCGGGAATAATGTCTCACCAACGGAAACAATAAAAAATCCAACTCGTCTCTGCCTGGTATGCACAGTCACCCTGGGGTCTCTCTCTACTCCACGTGGTCGGGCTTCACAGTATGAAATAATACTTTGAATTTCCATGGCCTCATGTCATTGATACTATGGAAATGTCATTCTTTTCACTGAATATTTAGAAGTAAATGATATATTTGACTCGAATAAGGCAGTCCAGTTAAGCAATTTGAATAAATACTGTAGCTATTCCAAAGTAATTTATTTTCCTATTTTGCAGAGGCCAAGAAGGTGCTTTGGTATACTTGAGGAAATATAAAATAATACTTACTCAAAATTTTAAGTTCTGCTTTTACAGCTATTTGCATAACTGAACTACAATTGCGTTTTAAACCATATGGCATAATGAATGAATGAAAGTTTTTAATGACGTCCACGAGACCGAACAATCTATGGGACCCAATGTGCAAACACAAACTACGCGTGGCGAAACACCAAAAAGCATAGTTACTAGGTTTGGCGGTTGTATGAAATCCGGTTCGAACCGTATTTTTTGAAGCAACCGAATAAATCCGGTTCGGTTCGGCCTTGTTTTTGCAGGAATTTTTTTCTTTTTTGGCATATTTTTGTTTTTTTGGTGAAAAAATCGCAAGGATGGAATTTTTTTTTTGCCATTTTTGGAAAGGGTCCGGGAAGATGTAGCAGCAAAAACTTGCATGTGCCATAACTTTCATTCTGTGGCTCCGTTTTAGGTGTCGTCTTCTCTAAAAGTATATATTTTCTCGAGCTCTACGCATTGATGGCAATATTTTTCTTATTTTCATAAAATCCATTTTTGTACCTTTTTGGATCAAGCAACTTCTTGCAATTTTTGAAAGAATCATTATGATGATGATGATTATGGTAGATGGATGCTTTTTTGTATGATTTGTCTATATATAATGATATAAGTATACGATAATATAAATTTATAATAATATAAGTATATATATTCCGAACCGGATTTTTCCGTATTTTTGGATTTTTTCGAGAACTCGAATTTTCGGATTTTTTTGCCCTTCCAAATTTAATCGGATTTCCGAACTTTGGTAACTATGCCAAAAAGATGCCCAAAATAGTCACTATACGCCTTTCTTCCAATTCTTTGCTAATCTTGATTCTTCTGCTATGGATTTTGATCAAGAAATCTGCGTTTTTGCCACCCTTTCCTCTTCAAACAACGTTGTAAGATCATCCACTGTTAAGATATCCACATAATTGCTCCGTATGTCCTCATAAGCCACACATTCCATGACGAAATGCCATTCCGATTCCACCGAGCCCAACATTCAAAACTGACAAACCCTTTCTGACCACTCCTCTTTGGGCATTTTCCATCTCCCGGTTTCACACCTAAGATGATGTGAACTAGTTTTTAGTTGCACAATTAACATTTTAGCTTTCCACTTTATCATCGCTCCAATATAATGTTTTTGCCCATGATCACATGTGGGATTAAAATTCTTGACATAGTATTCTCTTTTTCGTCCAAGTTACTTATTCCACATAATATTTCTGAATCTCTCTCACATAATTTTTTATTTCTTTGTTAGTGCTAGGACACTCTGTATGCTAATGCCCCATTTGCTCATCCACTCGCCATTTTGCTTCATCCAAGTTTTCTTCCTCCTATTTAACTTTTCCTCTACTGCTATTTTAGGCCATCGGGAATCATCCATGTTTTCCACTTTCTTGAAGTATCCTAATAGCCGGATCATCGCCATCGCTTCCACCGAAAAGGCTCTGGCTTCAGCTAGAATGACTTCGTATGGAATTGTGGTTTTTATTTTGAAACTGCTTGTAATTAGATGCTTTTGAATTCTTTCTATCTATTTCCATTTCCCCACGAGACGTATTGCTGCCCCAAATCTCACACCCGTATAACACCATTGGGATTACCAGTAACCCAAAAAGATTCAATTTGGTTTTCCAATCCCATAACTCCATTGTTCTCGCAAATTGTTTTGAAGCCGGTATAGAGCTTTCCACCCCCTTAAATCCCTTTAGCTCTACAAGTTTCCCAATTGAGATTATTGTGAAGTCCAATCCCAAATATTTGTATTCGTTGACAACTTACGGAGTCCCCTTCAAACTCAAAGCTTACTTGTCTCTTTTTCCTTTTTAAGGTAAAGATCATGATTTTGGTTTTACCAATGTTCACTTGCATTCCCACCTCTTGGCAAAATAGTTCTAAAGCTCTCAAGTGCTCTGTAAACTCTGCATTGTTTTAGCCATTAGGATAAGGTCATCCGCATAGAGCAACAATTTTACCACATAAGAAGCTAAATGAATCCCACCTCTGCCCTTTTTGTCAATCCATTCCTCTAGCTTGTCTATATATAACCCAAACAAGGTGGGAGACAATGGACAACCTTATTTGACCCCAATATCACTCCCAAAACACTCGGATAGACCGTCTTTAGTTCTGATTTTAGCCGTACCTGCTCATATAGTTTGTGAATCGTTGCCTTATATTTATCTGGAATACCCAACTCTTCCATTTTGCCCTACAATAAGTAATCTTTGTTTTCAAATACAAATTCAATGTAGTTTTTATTTTGAGGTTTCCTCATGCACACATTACTCTTTTTAATTTTTTTTTATATTTATTATATTAATGAAGTGGGGTAATCGTATCTTGTCTTATTATAATTTGAGATTTATATTGTATTGGGTTTTCACCTTCCATAATATATGAGATAGAACTTGCATAGTTAGTATATGGGATAGGTGACAAAATTACTTGTCTAGTGTTGGATGATGACATATGTTAGAAAATTTGTTGGGCACTAGTAATTTTGTTGTTGGAAAAACCATGTCACCGGTCTTCAAGTTTGACAACTCTTTACACACTTTTCATATTTTTAATAGGAAAATATAACACAAAAATGGAAATCTCGTTTGGTTATTTGCACCAAAGCCATTATGCAAAAACAAAGTTTTCATTTTTAGCATGAAACGATGGAGACCTTTCTCCTTGATGTCCAAAAACATGGTTCTCGAAATGGAATTTTGTGACTTAAATGTGTCGCTGAAAGGCAACGCTATATTTTTCATTTGTAGCTACTATATTAAATATTCATATAGAAATTTACATATATATAGATTTAAATTAAATAGTAACATTGACAATGATGTTAATAAATATTATTATTGCTTCATGTTCTCTACATACACATAGTTGGCATACACGAGCAAGACTTAGATCGAATCTTGCCGCTGCTCCTTCGTCTTCATGGCAGCAATAGACATGGTTGGTGATGCGGGATTGGTGCCTCTTGGAATTGCTTCAACAACTCTAAAAATATGCAATCAATCAAAAAATCAATCTTGCTTTGGTTGGTTGGCTTAGTTAGTGGTGTAATGTATTATGATCCTTATGCCAATAGGGGCGAAGCCATACTGATGGTGTCCCCCTCACTAACATAATGGTCAATTGGTTGCGGGATACATATGTTTGTTGTCTTGCTACCTAACTCGGATTCACCTCTCTAGTACATCTTAAAATTGCTTTGATTACTCTCAAGATCTCTTATATTTTGCTATTGGTGTAAATATTGCACCTCTTTTTGATGCAAATGCTAATATTTAATGCATTCAAACAAAGTGCAAGAAAAACTCATTTATTTGCTTAAACAAACTTGTAATCAATGTAATAATTTCACTAGTTTACGTAGTAATTTTCTTGGTCAACAGCACAACCTTTTATAAACTCAAATCGAGAGGTTAAGTAGAGGTCAAATATGAAAAACAAAAGGATTGTCAACAATGCTACAATGTGTGCTAGATAGTGTCAACATTGGTTCAATCTTTGCTCGATAGTGTCAATTTGAATGGTTTACCACTTGCCGAGTCCTCTTTTATGCCCTAAAATACACACTTGGTCAAATGAGTGAGAAGCAGTCTTGATTGGAGTGAATATGAAAGTAGATTAATTATATTTACGCCAAAGGTGTTTGTATAAGTGAGACAGAGCCTCCAGAATCTGACAAATGTAGCGGAAATCAACGATTGTGAGCTATTCAAGTACATGATCATTGATCAAATGAATCAAGGTAGTTGGTTTCTTGTCATTGTATTTCTCTGTTTTTCCATATCTATGGGCCCGTGTTTGTTTCACTATGTCTGTCATCACTACAATCCTTTTCCTAGTTGTTTTTGTTATACACGGTTCAAAACTCTTCATCCACACTAGAAATCATGGCATCCTTAATGAGTCTTAGCTCATCCATTATTTCCTTGCATTCTTCCTTTGACAAAGGAATTTTGCTAGATCTGTCTACATGAACAAAAACCTTGTGTATAATAATATGATCATCCCTCGCTTTCCTCACATTTTTTGCAATGATCCACACAATCTCAGTCCTCAAACTGAGCTGAAAATAATGTTCCAACAATCCCAACAAGTCCTTGTTTGCAACCTCTCTTAAAATAGTCGTAACTAACAATCCTTGTTCCATAACCAACAATTATTCTTTGGATACATGATTGATGGATATGAAATATATATCTCAACGCCCATGTTGGTTAATAAACCACAAGGGTTTATACATTCATTGACAAGACCATTGAAGTCACCATATGTTTATGAATTGGAGGTTTTGTGCACTTGTGAAATCCCAATTTTTTTATCCTCATCCATAAGTTGCTTTCCATACATGGCAACCAAAAGAATGCCTCAAAATTTCAGGGGATAATGATTTTCTTTATAGGAGACGTGTCTATCAAGCAATCAAAGTAAAGGAAAGAAAAAGTGATTAGTTGTTAAGAGGGAGCATATCGAGGTTGTGACACTTGTAATCATTTTCCACAATTTTAATTCTAGAAAAGACACATATATGGAATAAGATATGTGTACATGAAAGTCTTTCATTCACGTCAAATGGGGTGGACCGGGGTGAAGACCGAGATAGGTTCCTATGTGGGACATGTAGTCATTTAATTCTCACCTTTTTCTTTCCACCTTTCAATCGCCCGATTTCTTGCAATTACTCGAGTTTACAAGCGAAAAGGGACTTACAAAGTGCTACAATTTACAAGCATTGTAGTTGTGTTTTGAATGTGGAACCTATTGGATTTTCCCCATTTTTATTTTGGCCCATTGAAGCATACATTATAGTCATGTGAATAATGCGAGTGAGAAGGAGATGAAAAAATAGAGTACGTATAGCAGATATTATTTGAACATGAGCAATATGAGTCATGGAATGGGTGTGGTACATGCATGTATTTAATTCCCATTTTTTTCTTTCCAACTTTTGATCGCCTATTTTTTTGCAATTAATCAAATTTAAAACTGAAAAAGGGTATACAAAGTGCTGTAATAAAAAACATTACAATTGGTTTTGAATGCGAAACCTATTGGATTTTCCCCATTTTTTATTTTGTCCCATTTAGGTGCAAATTGCAAACACATGAATAATGTGAGCAAGAACGAGATGATAAAGTGGAGCAGAGATAGCAAATATTGTTTGTGTATGATTAATCTGAGTCATGGAACATGCGTGGGACATGTGAGTATTTAATTCTAACCTTTTTCTTTCCATCTTTTGATCCCATGTTTTCCTACAATAACTCAAGCTTACAACTAAAAAGGGGGCTAAAGTGCTACAATAAACAAACATTGCACTTGGGTTTCAAATGTGGCACCTATCGGATTTTTCCCATTTTTATTTTGGCCCATCTAATCACAAATTGCGAGTCACATGAATAATGTAAGTGAGAATGAGATGATAAAGTGGAGCACATATAGCAGATATTATTTGCGCAAGAACAATATGAGTCATGGAACATGTGTGGGACATTCGAGTATTTAATTCCCATCTTTATCTTTACAACTTTTGATTGACTATTTTCTCAATTCTTTGTAGCTTAAAATGAGAAGTGGGGAGGCTGCAAATCACTACAATAAACAAGCGTTGCGGTTGGGTTTTGAACACGAGACCTATTAGATTTTGTCCAATTTTTTCGACTCATCTAAACGCACATTGTAGCCAAACAAATAATGTGAGCGAGAACGTGACGATAAAATAGAGCACATATAACAAATAATATTTGGGTAGGAACAATTTGTGTCATGGAATAAGTGTGGGACATGTAGGTATATAATTCCCACCTTTTTCTTTCCAATTTTGAATCCAACCTTTTCCTACAATTACTCGTGCTCAAAGTGAAGGGGGCTATAAAGTGCTATAATAAACAAGCATTGCGGTTGGGTTTCAAATGTGGAACCTATTTGATTTTCCCCATTTTAATTTTGGCACATTTAAGTGTAAACTGCAATCACATGAATAATGTGAGTGAGCATGCGATAATAAATAGATAGCAAATATTATTTGCATAGGAACAATCTTAGTCATGGAACAAGTGTGAGACATGTAGGGATTAAATTCTCACCTTTTTCTTTGCAATGTTTGATTGCATGTTTTCCTGCAATTACTTGAGCTTAAAAATGAAAAGGGGCGCTGCAAAGTGCTACAATAAAGAGGCATTGTGGTTGGATTTTGAATGTGGAACCTATTGATTTTCCCTTTTTTGGGCATTTAAATGCAAATTACGAGTCATATGAGTAATGCAAGTGAGCTTGAACAAGACGATAAAGTGAAGCACATATATCATATATTATTTATGTAGGAACAATCCGAGTCATGGAACAGGCGCAAAATTACATGGATTTAATTCACACATTTTTCTTTCCAACATTCGATTGCTTTCGTTCCTACAATTACTTGAGAGAAAAACTTAAAAGGGGGGCTACAAAGTGCTACAACGAAGAGACATCATTTTTGGGTTTGAAACGTGGAAACTATTGGATTTTTCCCATTTTAAATTTTGGCCCGTTTAAGTGCAAATTTTAGTCGCATGGAAAAAGCGAGTGAGAACGAGATGATAAAGTGGAGCACATATGGCAGATATTATTTGCGTAGGAACAATTTGAGTCATGGAACAAGTTTGAGACATGCAAATATTTTATTCTCCTTTTTTCTTTCCACCTTTGAATCCCCTGACTTCTTGGAATTACTCGAGCTTAAAACTATAAAGGGGACCTACAAAGTGCTACACTAAACAAGCATCTTAGTTGGGTTTTGAACATGGAAGCTATAGGATTTTCAACATTTTTTATTTTTCCCATTGAATTGCAAATTACAGTGACATGAATAATGCGAGTGAGAATGAGATGAAAAAGTAGAGCATAGATAACATATATTATTTGCATAGGAACAATCCAAGTCATGGAACATGTGTGGGACATGCAAATATTTAATTCCCACTTTTTTCTTTCCAATGTTCGATTAATGTATTCGTCTTATTTAATAAATTAAATGTCGTCCAATCAAAAATGTTGACGCCATACCAAATAAAATGAAAAAGTTGCAAAGCCCATGTTTTCCATATTTTCTAAAAACATTCCATTTCTTCTAGTTGTGTAAGGCTCGATTGTTTTAAACAACATTCATTGAGCGACATCTCCATATATCTAAAGAAGATACTGTGCAACATTATTCTTAAGTTTGATACTATTCTTGATTAAGTTGACTCATATTGCTTAATACTTATTTCATGATATGTGCACACCACCCCCTAAAGATTTTCTTTGTTTTCTCCTCGATATGGATTTTTTAAAACTAGACCTCCTAGAGATATGTCAAAATATATTCCCAAATTTATCACCTTTCAAAAATAAAACATTATATAACTGAACTAACCCATCAAAGTTTGAATATCAAAAAGTGTCACGGTTACGCCTATGATGGAAATAAGTAATACTTTGCAAACAATTATGCCAAAAACACAGATTGTAAAAGAAGATACCAAAACTTATATATACACAAAACAAGATAGGCTAGCAACAAATTAACCACAAACAATACTATACAAAAGCATTGTTGCAATTTTTATGTTAACAAGTAATTATGTTGATAGACAATTCTTCAAATTAGACTGATGTGAGAAAATTTTGACAATTAACCAGAGTATAATCTTCAAACTGAAACGTTCCCTATTTACAATCTTTGATGAGCTAGAGGATTGAAGGAGGTCACATGCAAACATATATTTTTTTCTCTTTTCCCAATAGCTCAAACATTACTTATGTTGTTAGGCGTTTCCAAATGGGGCCTCAATGCATGTGTCTACTACACATCAGAGCAATAGAAGGTCAAAGTTTTGTGCTGGTAGTCATTGACAAATGATGACATCAAGATTTTTGCCGAGGGTAAACCATGATCACTACCTTTAATGCTAAAGATAAACCCTAATCATAAATGTGCATGGAATCGACAACATAAGGAACCTTCTATGTAGAGTTTCTATATATGGGTAAGTGCACCAAGTTGGGGGGCCAAAATGGGGTCTTAAGTGGACGTTTTTTTTTCTATGAAAAATAAAAATCTTCAACTTGTACGAGTTATTTGAAATAGTTACACTCAAAATTGGAAGATGTTGTAAGAACATGAATTGTAGCATTTTGAGTCTAGTTTTTAAGCTACTAAATTTTATTGAAAACAATTAAGTTTAAGTGAGTCAAATAACTAAAATATCAATAGGTGCTCCTGTTTTTGTTAGAAACATAATAGAGTGACTTTCGTGCCCCCACCATTTTTGAGCACTATTTAGTATTTTTGAAAACCCTTTGGTAGAAAGATAGCTAGGAGCATCTAGTTTGTGCTAGATTTTTTTAGATATTTTTTAGCGAGTATTTTTTTATGATTATTCTAGTACAAAATTTTTAATTTTGAAAAATAACAGAGCTCCGACCGTGCCCCTAACTACCACAAAAATATCGAAAATTAGTTCTTTTTAATATGTATAAAATTAGTCCTAGTTTGTGCCTAAATATTTTTATTCAATTTCGATGAGTCGAAAAAAATATACACGACAAAAGATAAGCATTTACAATCACTAAAAATAGAGGTATAAAAGACATAGTTTGAAATAAATATAAATGGAAACCTTAGAATAGTCAGAAAAATATAAAAATTACATATTTAGAAAGAGGATAGTTTTCTTGACGTTGTAGGCAAATTTTTAAGAAAGATAGTGAACATTTTTGTAGAATTTAGCATGGTGGAAGGCGAGTTTTTGCATATTTTGTCAAAAACACGCAGGTTGCTATGTTATTTACAGTCAAGGCACATGTTTGAGAAACGAAGGCAATTCCAAGCATGCAAATTCTTGGTTTGGGGCATAATAAACAAAATGCATGTGTTCCACATAGTATAAGCATTATATGTCCTTTTGACAGCATGCTTCTATTTACAAAAGTAAATGTTTAAATTTTCATTTATTATTATTTATATTTTTACACTGAAGGCATTCCCTTAATGGGAAAGGACCTTCAGGTTGTTTCGGCAATAGTTAAATTTGATGGTTTGACATGCGTTTTGAAAGTTGGCCACCTTTGGTGGTTTTAAATCTTAGGGTTGTTTTTTCTATATGTGGGTCTTTTGGAACTCTATTTTACATGCCATCTGCACTGCTACCATATCAAAAGACACATTGAAAAAAGAGGGCGACTATGTTATATTTCGACAAACCAAGGCACTAGCGAGGCGTCTGGAAGCCAACGATCAAAGTTTCATTTGGTCTATTAAAGTTCCCCTTGAAACTGGAGCTTTTGCAGATTCGAACATGGAGGGATTTTACACGCCTACCTTGCGGAAGGGTTTATGTAATCCAATTGCTATAAAGAGACTCTACAATTTGCGTGAATTTGAAACATTTTTTTATTTTATTTTTTCATTTTATTAGTATAATCGCTATCGCCTTTGTCCTTCCCAATTTTGTTTTATATTCTTAGTCCAATTTCAGTGGTTTTACCTCAAAACAATGGGTTTTTTCCCACCTTGTTTGCAGAAACGGTGTACGATTTATACCAGGAAAAATAGTTTCCAATAAGTACGGTCTGTAATTTTATTTTGATTGTCTCGTTGCCCTCTGAAATGGAGGTGCTGATCCTACCAGTGGATCTATGATTTCTGTGAAATACCAAACCCTACCGCATTTTCTCCGAGGTGCGTATATAAACTATGTATATTCATTGTCTTTGGAATTATTATTGTGTATATATGACACTGCAAGGGTTTCTTGAGATTACTTGATGGATTTGTTTGTTTTGACAATGATTTGTGTAATTCTTCCGCGCAACCGTGCTCAGAGAGCGAGTGTAATTTCAGTAGTGAAGATTGCGTGAATGTATTTAAAGGACATAATAGTTTGCAGGGAAGGGAGCCGAAAAAAATTAGCAAATTTGGGAGCTTGTCTTATCACAGGTCAATTAAAGGTTTCTGCTCGTGATAATTGAGAAGGGACAGGTCTTCCTATCTGTTTTTTGTTGGGAGACTCCCTTTTCTTAATGATTTTATGTCTGTGAGTTGTTTAGTTTCTTATATTTGTTAGCCTCTACCCTGGTTTGATCTAGAAGTTTTTTGTAAAAACGTGCACAAGATGATGAAATTTGTCAAAAATTTGTGCACAAGGACGATGAAATTTGTTGAAAATTTGTGCACAAGATGATGAAATTTGTTGAAAATTTGTGATAAGATCACTTCTCTCTCCCTTCTCTTGTTTGTGGTATGTTGGCTCAACAACGAAGTTGTTAAAAGCCCAATTTTCTTGATGAGTGTTTATAAATAATGATTTGTTCAAATTTTTCTGTCCTTGCTTTCATCCATGGGAGAAAGACATTTCTTCCCTCTTGATTAGAGGAGATTTTCCCCTATTGTTTGCTAAGAAATTAAAAACTTTATAGAGAGATTTTTATTGTTGTTGTGTAGTATTTTGATTATGATGAAAAAGATTGCCACTTGCTTTTTACTTGTTTCTCAATATACAAGTACTTCCACAACATATTGGTTTCTCAATAGAGTTCGAGCACATAGTTTCAAACTTTTTGTCCACTCCTCTAAAATTATGTGTATATTATATTTTTCCCCAAGCAAATTATGCATGTTGTTTATTAACGGATAACACACTACATGTTTTGTATATTGAGTCTTTAGCAAACAACATATAACTTAAGAATTTGATACCATGCGAGAACAAAAAACATGTGGCAATTGGCATCTTGCTCTTCAAACTTATTAAATGAGTAGGTAATGACTTCCATCAAATGCATAGTCCATTAAGAGGTCCAAATTTTGTAGGTGCACAATTTCAAAACTTTTCCAACCTTTTTCTACAAAGAGAAATTTGCAATCTTTGAATAACAGTTCACTTGTCGAAATGAAATGAAATGGTCTTAATCACATCCACAAGGTCGAGGGTTTATGGGACCACTGCAAATTCCGACTGCTTAAAGATTTGTGGGCCCAATGATATTTTTTAGAATGTTTCCCCTCTTGTTGAATTGAGATAACATCTCCATTGACCCTTTTATTTCACTTTTCTCAAATAACTATATCATGGAATCAACTCTTATAATTTTCTCATACATGTCTTGATGTTCGTGTACCTTCAACATTCAAGGATGAAATGCTCCTCTATTTCAACTGCCCTTGTATTGCATACAACACAAGTCCTCTCTTTAAAGAACTAAAACCCCTTGAAGGCCATGCATTATCGTCTTTTCAAGAGTCAGTTGAAACATGTAAAATATGTTCTTATTGATGAAATGAGTTTCATCAGCCCAAAGTTGCTAAGCAAAATTGACATTAAGTTCATGAAGCTTTCCCACACTCAAAAACATCTGAATTTAGGAATAGATCAGTCATCCTCCTCGGCGACCTCGACCAATTACCACCGGTTTTGGATAGTCCTCTTTATGCAAGTAATTCCTATGGAGCCAACATTTGGAAGGGATTCCATTATTCCATTACATTGCAAACAATATTTCGGCAACAAGGAACAAACAATGCACAAGTTTCATTATTTGGAATTTACTGCTCCACATGTGAGATTCAACTCCTCTTATTGAAGATTGGAAACTCCTAATGTCTCACACCGACTGACACCTAACTCAACAAGAGCTCAACATTTTTAAGGACGCGCCACATTTGTTTGCAAAAAAATGATCTCGTGGACTCCCACAACCTTTAGATGGTGAAGTCATTGAACGTTCTAATCGCCCAATCCATTGTTGAAAGTAACAGTTGCGCTGGACAGGAGATCTTGATGATGATCAGTTGGAACACAAAGTTATGTTGTGCAAACAAAGAAAAATCATGCTTATTGCAAATTTATAGCTTGTCGTAGGCCTCATAAATGGTGCTACAGGAACAATCAATGACATTGTCTACTACACATCAATGCCACAACCAATATCACCTTTATTTGTTTTCAAATTTGATAGATACAAAAGCCCATGTTGGGATCCCTCCAACCCATTACATATTTCCATACCCCTTGTTTCAAGAGAGAATCAAAGATAATTTCCGATTAAAATGGCATGGGGATTAACTATCCACAAGTCTCAGGGACTTGCTTTGCATAGAGTAATTGTCAACATTGGAACCACTGAAAGGCAGGGTCCGACATTCACAACTTTCTCTAGAGTTCCCTCGCTTGCAAACCCACTCATTTCACCTCCTTTTTCATTCGAAAGGCACTCAAAAATGGTGCACGTATTAACACTTGAAGCAAGAAGAAAGGAGGAGTAAAGACTACTATCCCTCAACCCTTCGTAAATACTACTCTCTACTTTCATAACACCTCCACTACTACTTTACTCAACACTTCTTGTATCCAAAGTGGCATTGTTGTTCAAGGGTTATCAAATGTATTCATGTTTATTGAAAATAAAATTGCCCACAAAAGGTTACCGTTCATGATAACAATTTTGCAAATGTACAAAGGTCTTCATGTATACATGTTTAGTTCAAATGTCGTGATATAAGATTTGCAACTACATATGTATGAATCTGTAACTAATTTAAATGTACACATACAACCTTTCAATGTAATGTTTCATCTATATTCCTACACTACCACTATCAATCACACGCCTTATCGAGTGTACAAAAATTTTTTTCAACAAAAGACCAACCAAACAACCGATGAAATACTAACACAATTATCCCGAAATAAATACAAACCACGTCAACTACAAAAGTAATTAACTATCAAAAACAATATCAAATGTGTTCATGTTTAGAAAATTCTTTTTGGCAACAAACGACTACCACTTATGAAATAAAATCTGCACATGCACGAAAGCCTTCATGTATTCATGTTAAGTTCAAAAAAAATAGTCCGCAAAATGCTACCACTCATGATATAAGATTTACAATTGTATATGTACGAATTCGTAACAAGTTTGAAATGAAGAGATGATACCTTTAAATGAAGTGGTTCATCTATATTTCTACACTAACAAAATACCACTTTACAACATACATGTTCAATTTTTCCTTTTTATTATTGCTTGCTTCTTTATGTAAAAAACAACACATTTTTAATGTCTTCTTCATTATATCTGTATACAAATGCATATAGTTTTAAAAATCTAAGAAAGAACCATGCAATTTATAGTTGTTTCCATCCAAAGCTTTGTACATTATATCACTTTTTTGCATATTGAATTGTTTTAAGGGTTAGGCCTTATGTTTTGCGCTTTTTAAATGAAGCGGTTCATCTATATTTCTACTGAGAACCAAAATCAATCACACCCCTTATCAACATTAACTACAAAGTAATAACTATCCCTCTAAATCAAATAACTTATAACATTCGGCGTTCACATTGCATTGTACACATGTGATTGCTAGTATTATTTCTTATACTTTAAATTTATTTTAGTAAATATAAGAAATTAGGGTCACTCTGCAACTTATGGAGTGTGTCATATCTCCACGAGTCACGGTTTAGGAGATAGATTTTTATAGTATAATATGGTCAATACATAGGTAATTTTTAGGATTTCAACATTTAGCCTTGTTATCGGCCGAATTTTGACTTCGCAAAATTGTTAAAAATAATTAAAAAATGAAAAATTAGAAAATTTTGAAAAGTGTTACTTTGCGTGGTTCATTGGACTCATCGCGATCGTCTTATTTTTGTGATCGTTTCGGTCTTCGTTTCATGATTTTCGGGCGAGAACTCTTCCACTTGTGGTTTAAAAGCGTTAAAATACATTAAAATAATTAATTAATATTTAATTAATTAATTGCTCCTTGTTTGATTAAATTAATTTTTAAAAATCACTTAAGGAGTATTTAATTAAATAAATATAAATTAAAGTTCATTCGACAAGTTTTAGTGCCGGGGAAGTAAGCTTTCGTTTCCAACTGTTGGGTTGGCTTCCCGAACTCGGTTTTCCAATTTCTGGCAATTTCCTTCAATTTTTCCACACGTGGGTTTTCTCTGTCAATTGCCAAATCATGGATTGGCAAACGGGCATAAAATTCCCCAATTTCCCACATGGGGAAATTGGACGGGGATTGCCAACCCATTTTGCCATTCCCGTTGGCAATTGTCCGTTGCTTTCCCCATTTCCCCTGGCACTTAAGCCACTACCCGGGAAGAGAGGAAGTTAGATTAATTCCCGTAACTTCCTCCATCAAACCCGTTGGAAAAGTCGTGCGAAGCTTTCAATTGCTTCTTATTTCTTCAAGAAGACATAATATTTTGTCAGCATCATGCAAGAGAAACTCACGCCATTGTGAAGGAAGAAATATCAGTTGTGCATGCAAAGGAGGTTTTATCAAAATACTAGCCAGAGGAGGACAACAAATTTCCACGTAGGTATTAGGAGAGTGGAAAACAACGGAGTTTTCCATACACGTGGGAAGAGGAGAAGAAATGTTTAACATTTTGAATCTTTTTCAAAACCCAAGCAAAGGAAAGATCGTGCAAAATGAAGGATAACGAGAACAATCCAACGACTTGGACAATACAAAAAAAATATGCATTTTGTGGGAGGAGTTTCAAATAAAACTAGAAATTCTTTTCTTTCCACACATGTGGAGAATACGGAACAGATTTTAAAAAAGGAGATGTTTGAATAGAGCTGATTTATTGACAAGGAAAAGAACAAAGTTTAAAACTCCAAAAGATCATGCACTAGAGGAAAGAACTTCCCACGCACTAGGGAAAAGATTAAACACAGTTCAAAAAGGAAGAGAACAGTCTTCCACGCACCTGTCCACACAGGCCACGCACAACCAAGGAAAAGACAAATAAAAGCTTCTATTTTTGTCTAAAAGACCACGTGGAGGTGAAAACTAGCTCCCATGCCCAGCCAAGAGGGTAAAGACCACGCATTGGTCTGAAAGAAGAAGTTTTTAAGCAAAGAAAATAAAGAAAATAGAACAGTCCACGTGCTGGAGGGTGAAGGAGGAAAAGCCACGCCCAGCTGGAGGAATAGAAAGGTTTTCAATATAGAGTAGTTTTTAAAATAAAACAAGGATTTAAATTTTCAGTTCCACGAGCAAAGGGAAAAGATTAAACACAGAGAAAAGACCAAAATCCACGAATGTGGATAGACAAGACAACAAGGAAAGAACAGTTTTCCATGCATGCAAAGGAGGAGAATGCAGAAAGCAATTTTAAATCCCAGGCCAGAGCACTTTCCAAATAATGAGGAGTAGCCTCCAGCAATGATACCTGAATGTTTCACACCAAATTTTATCGACCATCTTCATAGGAGTTTCAATGGTCCACAACTAGCTACAATTCAGTGGGCTACTATGCATACAACAGATGGTACAAATGGAGTTGGAGTCTGCTAAAGGGCGGGAACCCTGGCCCTTCACTTTGGTGCAAGGTCCACGGGGATAGGAAAGACACACGGTTTGGGGAATGTTAAATGTTATTCATCTTGTTCAATATCGACACTATTATGGTGCATTGCTTAAGAAACTTGCTCCCGAAAGCTACTACAGGAAATCCTATAATAATGCAAACAATATTGATGAGATTGGAAGAAGATCAATCGATGATGTTCTTGAGTATGGATCGCACATCTATTCCGTATGCTTCCTAAACTTTTCCCTAAACCACGAATGCTTGTTTGTGCTCCATCAAATCTTTGGAAGCAGATGAATTGCTACAAGTGTTCGGATCGTGGATTCATTGATGGTGAAATGAAGGTCTATTGCCTTGATGTTGCGAGGGTAGGTGTGGATTCTCAAAGTCGTCTTTGCAGCAGAGATTATCATTGGAACGTAGAATTGAAATTCTCCTAGGAAAGTGCCGTGAGGAAGTAGTTGGATATATGCAACAGCTATAGGGAAGAAGAAGAAGTCAGTTTCAACGAATTTGTAGAGATTGGATAAGACAAATAGAGCTTGTATTTTGTCTAAAAGACCACGTAAGGAGGACAGATCTCCATGCAGGCCCAAGCACAAGAAGATTCCACACATGAAGAGAGAGAGAGAGAGTAGCATAAAAAGACCACGTGGAGGAGACAACAAATACAAGAATGCTCAGGAAATAAAAAACGGCTTTCCACGCATACAAAGGAGATCAAATCAGTCTAGCTGTGGCCCAGATGTCATGTCAGACGTTTTTATTTGGAGAAGGCACAATTGGAAATGTTGGCGCTTCTACTGCAACTGTAAACCATCCATTTTCATTTCAGCAGAATAGTGTTCATTTAAATAATCTTTTATCTCATTTTACTGATACAAAAGGAAATGAAACTGGCAATGCAATAATTTTGCCTCCGACGTCAGCAGCCACAGTTTCAAGGGAAAATGTCAATGGGTTTTCAAAAAGATTGTATCTTGAATTCAGTACGTGGTAGTGCTGAATTAGTTAATTCTAAAGGATTGTGCTAGGACAAGTTGAATAGAACTCAGAAGGATAATAGGCTGCAGGAAACAAATATTCACTGCCGTGTACAATGGCTTGGGAGAAAACATTCAAAGCTTCATCTGACCAGAGACTAGTTGCTGAAATGGGGGCATTGAAATCAAGTGAAAGTGAATCAACTTTTGGATTGGTAGGAGGTTCAAGTGCAGCTAACAGTGAAGATTGTTTGGACGCTACAGGAGATTCAAAGGCAGTGGCAGTCGTACTTCCATCATTTCAAACAAGGAAAATGTTATTTTTGGTGATTATTGGTGATGTTAAGTGAACCAATAAAAGATAGGTTGTGCAGTGAGATGGAAGAGTCAGGTTATTCAATTTGTAGAAAGTGTTTGCAAAACTAGACAATGCTTTCGACTTCATCAAATCAGATGTATAGTGCAAATAACTGGTTATATTTATTCATGGGGTGTTTGTTAAAGCCATGTTTTGTAATACCATTAGAGGTGAATTGAAATTTTGGCTCTTGGAGATCTTCTCAATGGCGAAAGACCAAAAGCTGGATTCTGATAAACCAAGGTGGCGTAACGACTACGGTCTCATGACAAATGAATAATTCACCATGGAAAGGTACTCGAAGCATGTGGAGAATTGTGAATGTGAATACGAATGAAGACAAATTTTCTCACACTAGGATATTGCTCAGATAGAGGGGTGGATGAATTGCTCAAGTTTCAAGCTCAACACTCTTGTCATTTGGAGGATTGTAGAGCACGGTCAATGAGTTCATTCCCGTACGATCGGGATAGGCGGACTCTTGGCCCAATGGATAAGGCACTGATCCTAGGTGTCTTGATCTAGGTGGCACATTGCTGACTAGGATGTCTACGTGTGCATACAAGTCATTTAAGTGGGGTCCACATGTACCCATTTCTTTTATTTATGTATTTTTCCTTAAATGACCTTTTAACTTAAGTGGTTTCTATTTTTAGTCACTTTTTAAAAGTTGGTTGAAAAAGTCAAAGGTCACTTAAGTGCCTTATTTAATGATCATGTAAAACCCTAACTACTTTGTAACCAACTTTTGGGTTATAAAAGGAAGTCAGGGGCTCATTTTTAAGGGTGACTTTGAGAGAGGAGAAGAAAATACTTTTGTGCAAGCTTTGTTTCAAGAAGAAACTTTGTGTTCTTTTGTGAAAGACATTTTGGAGTTAATGAAATACGAACTTTGTGTCTCATTCATTGTCTCTTCTAACATTTGATGTTCTTATGTTCATTAGATGTTAGGTGTTTGAATCTTGCATGCAGATATTATCTTTGATCTTATTGTCAACATTATTAATCAGTTGTTCTAGTTCACAAGTGATCAAGCTCTGACTATCTACTTGCTCATGTGTGTTCCCTTTTGCATGTTCTTGTTTGGCTAACTCAAACTCCGTTTTATTTGTGTTGGTTATTCATCTTTCCTCTTCATGCAATATTAGGCTCTGTTTTACCTAACTCTTGCATGTTCTTTCAATTCATTCCATTCCACTCCTTTCCTTGTTTCTATTCCATTTCCCTCATTCACTTTCCTTTCCATTGATGTTCCAAAACCCCCCCACATACAATTTTGAATGTACAGATATAAATACAATTTTGGTTTTCAATAAAGGCAGCCTCACCTTTATTGAGGAGGGACTCCGTTCCCACACTATTGCATGTCATTTGCATGCGTGCAAATCCATATGCTAACAGTTTTTGGCGACTCTACTGGGGATTTAAGAATCGTTAACCAATGCCTGGTTAAATCTTTATGACTATCCCCTCTGCACAAGCTCTAGTTCTTCAACCGAACCTTGTGCCCGACGAAGATTTCCAAGGAGACATTGTTGCCAACCTTCGAATAGTAGCTTGGGAAAACCGTGAAAGCTTGCAAAAATTTGTGGCTGTTGATAGAGCCATTGACAGAGAAATCTACATCGAAGATCTTAGGAGAAGAGCACCCGCACTTGTGGCTAGAAGACCTCCTGGACACATGCTGATCGTTGTTCACCGACATGGTCCTCTTCCACCAAGGTAAAAATTTGTATGACTATTATAGGTAACCCACCTATCTTGCAACCAAATCTTGTTTTTACAGATACTCAAGAAGACATATCATCAGATTTGAGGCAAGCTATTTGGGAAAGGCGCACGAGTAACCATCATTTTCATCTTGCCGCATCAGTACTAGATAACGAAGAAGAGAAAGCCGCGAGAGTTGCTAGAGTTATTCAAGCGCAAATAGCTCAAGAAAGAGAGTGAAGAGAAAAGGCTAGAGCTGGTTGGAAAACACCAGTGATCTCTTCACCATAAATATTCCAAACTGGAAGGAAAGAGGTTTACGCGAGGAGAAAAAGCTAAAGGTCGATCTGACCCCACTTTTGACTTTCAAGGAAAATTTGGTTTCAAGTTATCTCCTCCCAAGAAGAACACACCTCGTAGATCTGTAAGCCTTGCATCAAGTCCTGAAAGAGCAAGCAAGGAAGGAATCACTACCAGTCAAGCACTTGTCCTTGCTCACATTGTTTTACCTTCGCATACCACCTTTTCTCCAATGGCAGCCAATGTACCATGGGGAAATGCCATAGGCCCATTGGCCTTACCTGCTCGACATGAACTCCCACGAGGATCAAGAAAGATTCTTCCCAAGTTCGATGGAGATGGGAAGACATCACCAGATGATCATATTTCTGCCTTCTTCGCTACATGTGCTGTTTTTTTAGTAGAATATGAAGATGTTGCTATTCGTCTATTCATTGAGACATTGCGTGATATTGCTGCAGATTGGTTTCATCATCTGCCCAATGGATGTATTACAAGTTGGGATGATATGAAAACTAAGTTTGAAAATCGATTCAAAATGGCGGAAGATGAACATGCTCTTCTTGCCCAACTATCTCAGGCAAAGAAAGAGCCCACAGAACCCATGAGGAATTTCGTGGCCAAATTCAACAAGATGGTGAATAAAGTTCCCGCTGGGATTCGTCCCAACCTTGATGGACAAAAATGTTTCTTTATTAACGCACAACAACCAGAAGTGTGCTATCAGCTAAGAAGGGCCAGGTGGCTACTTTGGAACTTGCTCAATCTTTGGCCATAGAAATCGAAGATGACTTAATCATGGTAGGAAAATTCAAGAAAAATTCCCTCAAAGGGAAGAGTCAAGAAACTCTCAACGCTTCAGAAACTATACTCACTAAGTTGGCTAATGATGTGCTAGCTTTGAAAAAGCAAGTTGCTCAAAGTAGTAAACCTGCTCCTTACAAAGACATCCCGCGAAAAGGATATGTTCCCAACAAAGCCAGGATTGCAGGTGCTCCAATGAGGCTTGCTATTGAAGCAACTCCCGCAACTAATTCCAAATGTGATGTCATTGAAGAAAGCAATGATGAGATTGAAGTCGTCGAGATTAATGAGGAAGAGCCTAATTCTGAGACATCTGAACCTGCAGTTGAAGATCCTGAGGAAGAAAGTAATAATCATTTCTTTGAGTACCGTTCCGATGAGGAAGATGAATATGAAGAAATTATAGAAGATATGAATAGTCAATCCTTCGCCATCTTCACATGCTCTCAGAAAAAGGACCAAGATACCACCAAGGTAGGAGATAAAGAGGTTTCCAAGGAAACTCTCAAAGGATCCAAGATAAAGGAGGCTCCTAAAGAGTTCAGAGATACTGAGGTTTCAAAGGTCAAGAATATCTTAAAGAAAGGAGAGCCTTTGCTAGATCAATCAGTTAGTAAACCCATTACGAAGAAAACTTCTTCTTCCACATCTGTATCAACCAAGCCCGAGACCAAGGTCAAAAGTGTGCCATCATCAAGTTCGAAAGAACTCATATTTGAGACTTCAAGTGCAATTACTTTGCCTAAATTTGATATCATTGATCATATCAATAAAACAAAAATTTCCATGTCACAAGCATAGTACTTGAAGTCCAACAAGGACCAGCTCGAGAAGTTGGTGGCAGGTTTATCAAAGGCGTCTCACTTGTTCATTCCTCTAAAGGAATTCTAAAAACTCCCCAAGATGGGAAAACTCAAAATATTGTGGCGGCCACTACACCTTCAAATGAAAAGATCGAACCTTTCTTTGTGTCTTTTTTGATCAATGGATGCAAGTTAAGTAATTGCATTATAGACTCTGGAGCCTCGGATAATGTGATGCCGGCAAAAGTAGCACATGCTCTTGGTTTTACTTGTACGAGAACATTGGGGTCATGTTACTCTATGGAAACCAAGCAAGTTCCTTTGATTGGGCGATTAAAGATGCCCAAATGGTTTTAGCCCAATTCCCTCAAAAGTGAGTTAAGGTAACTATTTTAGTTGCTGATATTCCCGCCTCGTATGGAATGTTGTTGAGCAGGAAATTTTGTAGGGATTTGGGTGGTGAGATTCAAATGGACTAGTCTCATGCCATGATTCCTATCAATGGAGAAATGAAGAAACTTATGCCGGAAGCTCAGGCAAAGTTCACGGTAACTAAAACTAAAGATCCTCACGCACAGATCCTTTTCCAAGGCTCAAGTATGGGTAATTATATGATGACTACAGAAGTTCATACCCCTGAGATCACTTGCCAAGATTCCAATGAGATCTGGACTCTTGAGTTTGATGGAAGTTGTTGCTCAACAGGCTCTAGTGCAGGAGTGGTGCTCATATCTCCAAATGGTAAAATTTTTCCTTTTTCCTATAAACTTGAATTTTCAAATACTAATAACAAGGAAAAGTACGAGGAATTAATCCTTGGCCTCCAAGTTGTAGAGGAGAAAGGGATCCAAAAATGGAAGTCTTTGGAGATGCGGAATTGATCGTGAAACAAGTAAGAAATCAGTTCCAAGTAAAGAATGATCGTCTGAGACACTACAGAAATAAAGTTTGGGATGCAATAGAAGTTTTCGACACTTTTTCCATTAAATCTGTCCCTCGTGAAAAGAATGACAAAGCAGATTCTCTAGCAGTCTCAGCGTCATTAATGATTCCTCATTCAGAATTTGATCAAGACAAATACACCATTGAAATGGTTTTTAGGCCAAGTGTTCCTGACAATGCAGAAAATTGGCAAGTATTTAATGATGATCAACAAATTATTGCCTTCTTGGAAAAGAGAGAAAATTTTGAACAGTTGTACTTTGAAGGAAGTGATTCGGCATTTCACGAATCAACTACCTCACCCATTCAGGAAGGAGTTGAGAATGAAGATCCTGGTGATGGCATCATTCAACTCAAAGGAAATAAAATTCCCAAAGGATTGGTTTCACTTGAAGAACTTTTTGACAAACATGACAGGTTTATTAAAGAGAAAGAGCAGGCAGGACCTGCAAATTCTGCTGACTATGAGAAAATTAATATCGGCACCAAGGATAAACCTCACTTGATCAATATTGGTAAATGTTGCTCACCTGAGGAGTGCAGGAAATTCATAAATCTCCTTACCAAATACTCTGACGTCTTGGCATATTCATACGAAGACTTGAAGTCTTTCCAACCCAGGGAAATGGAGCATGCCATACCCTTGAAGCCTGGCGCAATTCCATTCAGGCAGAAGCAAAGACAATATAATCCCAAGATTGCAGGGACAATATTTCACAAAGTTCAAAAGATGCTAGATGCACGAATAGTGTTTCCTATTTGACATTCGACCTGGATAGCTAATATTGTACCGGTTCGTAAGAAAAATGGAGAAATTAGGATTTGCGTGGATTTTCGCAATCTTAATCAGGCGTCCTTGAAGGATAACTACCCACTACCAGTCATGGACCATATTTTGCAGGCAGTAACTAGATTGGAAATGCTATCTATGCTAGATGGTTTCTCTGGCTATAATCAGATTGAAGTGGCTAGAGAAGATCAACATAAAACCGCATTCACTACCCCCTGGGGTACGTTCGCATATAGAAGAATGCCCTTTGGTTTGATCAATGCCGACACAAATTTTCAAAGGGCCATGGATATGGAATTTGTAGATTATAAAGACAAGATCATTGTGATATACCTAGATGACTTGACAGTGTTCTCAAAGAAGTGAGAAGATCACTTTAGAGATTTAGAGAAAATTTTGCAAAGGTGTAAACTTCATAAGATTTCTCTGAATCCAAAAAAAGTTTGTGTTTGGAGTTACAGAAGGTAAACTCCTAGGTCATATTGTTTCTAAGGAAGGAACTAAGATTGATCCTGAACGCGTTCAAGCTATAAAGAATCTTTCCCTGCCTACAAGTAAACCTAGAGTCCACTCCTTCTTTGGAAAGGTGAAATTTTTGAGAAGGTTCGTGCCAGATTTCGCCGAGCTGACTAAAGAAATCGCTGATATGATGAAAGGAAAAGAATCCTTCAAATGGTCAAAGGAAGGTAGAGAGGCATTTGAGCAAATCAAGGGTGCTATTGCAAAAGCTCCTACATTGGTGTGTCCCGATTTTAAGAAGGATTTTATAATTTATTGCTATGCTTCACCACACACAATCTCTGCCATTTTGACTCAGCACAATCAAGAGGGGATTGAATCTCCTATCGCATTCATGAGTTCGGGATTCAAGAAACATGAACTTAATTACACTCCTCTTGAGAGACATGCGTATGCGGTGGTAAGAGCCCTGAAACACTTCAGGTATTACGTGTTGAATTCTCACACCAAAGTCTTAGTTCCAGGACACCGCGGTGAAATCAATGTTGACACAACAGGAACCAAGATCTAAAAGAGGTAATTGGGTCTCCAAGATCCAAGAATATGATCTGGACATCAAGCCTACCAAGTTGGTTCGAGGGAGAGGACTCTGCCAACTCATTGCAGAGAATGAACCACGAGATAACTCTGAAGAAGAACTAGTTGAAGAAAATTTACCATTGGTAGTTTTTGTCAGTACCACGGATGAATGGTATTCTGATATTGCCTACTTCCTCACATATGGCGAGTGTCAGAGAATCTGACAGCTAAAGAGAAACGAGCTATCAAACTAAGAGCTGCCAGATACGTCATTTGGGATAACACGTTGTTCAAGAAAGGAATTGATGACATGTTCCTCAGATGTGTTGATAAAGAACAACAGCCTAGGTTGTTGGAAGCCTTCCACAATCATGCTTGTGGCGGTCATTTTTCTGGCCCAGTAACAACCCATAAAATTTTGAGAGCACATTATTACTGGCCCACTATGTTTTTTGATGCTCAGAAATGGGTGACCAAATGTGAAGCTGTCAACAATTTGTTGGAAGACCAAAGTTGGCAGCATTGCCTTTGAAGCCAGTTGTCATTGAAGAACCCTTTCAACAATGGGGTTTAGATTTCATCGGGGTTTTGAATCCTAATTCTAGTGCTGGTCATACCCACATGCTCACCGCCACTGATTACTTTACAAAGTGGGTAGAAGCTATACCGGTGAAACAAACATCTACTGCAGTAATATGTGATTTCATCAAAGAAAACATATTGGTTCGTTATGGAATTCCTCACAAGATCGTGATGGATAATGCCTCAAATTTTTCTTCTACAGAGATGATAGGTTTTTGTTATGGATATGGGATATCTTTGTCTCATTCATCATATTACTACCCGCAGGGAAACGGTCAGGCTGAATCCAACAACAAAAACCTCATTACTATTGTGCGCAAGTTAGTCGAAGAAAATCAAAGAACTTGGCACAAAAATTTATACGATGCATTATGGGTGACCGCATAAATCCTAAAAGGGCAATCGTCAGGATGTCTCCATTTCAACTTACGTATGGGAACCGATGCTCAAATTCTGTCACATTGGAGCTACCAAAGCGTTAAACTTAGCTCAGCAATTGATGGTGAATGTTTCACCAATGCATTAGATAAAAGGGTCATGTTCCTAAGCAAGCTCAAGGAACAAAGAAGTCAAGTGGCCAAGAGGATCGAGGAACATCAATCCAAGGTAAAGAAGTTGTTTGACAGGAAAACTAGAGAGAGACAGTTTCAAATCAATGACTTAGTTCTTCTCTGGGATAAAAGATGTGAGCCGAAGGGAAAGCATGGGAAGTTTGACTCACTGTGGCTGGGACCATTCAAAATAAGACATTTCTGTGGAGATAGTACCTACTACTTGGCATATCCTGATGGAACTCATTTGCCTTTGCCTTACAGTGGGCAGTATCTCAAGTATTACCAGAATTGAAAACGGGTTGTTCCCTGTATGTACATAGGTAATTAGGATTTTGGTTTGTTTGTTTCCTTGTTTTTCAGTCTCCTCTCTTGTGTCGCCCCATTTTTGTGCCCCATCATTCTGTGATCATGTTCATGACTATTTTGGTCTGGGTCCGTTGTTGCGTCCATGAAGTCCTTGTCCCCAATCAGAGCCAGCTGTTATCAGCCAATTTTGACTTCGCAAAATTGTTAAAAAATAATTAAAAATGAAAAATTAGAAAATTTTGAAAAGTGTTACTTTGCGTGGTTCATTGGACTCATCGTGATCATCTTATTTTTGTGATCGTTTCGGTCTTCATTTCATGATTTTCGGGCGAGAACTCTTCCCGCCAGGCTTTAAAACGCGTTAAAATACATTAAAATAATTAATTAATTGCTCCTTGTTTGATTAAATTAATTTTTTAAAAATCACTTAAGGAGTATTTAATTAAATAAATATAAATTAAAGTTCATTCGACAAGTTTTAGTGCCGGGAAGTAAGCTTTCGTTTCCAACTACAGGTTGGCTTCCCGAACCCGGATTTCCACTTTCCTGGCAATTTCCTTCAATTTTTCCACACGTGGGGTTTTCCTCTGCCAATTGCCAAATCATGGATTGGCAAACGGGCATAAAATTCCCCAATTTCCCACATGGGGAAATTGGACGGGGATTGCCAACCCATTTTTCCATTCCCGTTGGCAATTGTCGTTGCTTTCCCCATTTCCCCTGGCACTTAAGCCACTACCGGGAAGAGAGGAAGTTAGATTAATTCCCGTAACTTCCTCCATCAAACCCGTTGGAAAAAGTCATGCGAAGCTTTCAATTGCTTCTTATTTCCTCAAGAAGACATAATATTTTGTCAACATCATGCAAGAGAAACTCACACCATTGTGAAGGAAGAAATATCAGTTGTGCATGCAAAGGAGGTTTTATCAAAATACTAGCTAGAGGAGGACAACAAATTTCCACGCAGGTATTAGGAGAGTGGAAAACAGGTTTTAAATAAGAGAAAGCAGCAGGTTTTCCATACGCGTGGGAAGAGGAGAAGAAATATTTAACATTTTTGAATCTTTTTCAAAACCCAAGCAAAGGAAGGACTGTGTTGAATAAAGGATAAGGAGAACAGTCCAACAACTTGGACAATACAAAAAAATTACGCAGCTGTGGGAGGAGTTTCAAATAAAACAAGAAATTCTTTTCTTTCCACGCATGTTGAGAATAAGGAACAAATTTTTAAAAAGGAGATGTTTGAATAGACTGCGTATTGACAAGGAAAAGAACAGAGTTTAAAACTCTAAAAGATCATGCACTAGAGGAAAGAAATTCCCACGCACTAGGAAAAGATTAAACACAGTTCAAAAAGGAAGAGAATAGTCTTCCACTTTGTCCACACAGGCCATGCACAACCAAGGAAAATACAAATAAAAGCTTCTATTTTTGTCTAAAAGACCACATGGAGGTGAAAACTAGCTCCCACGCCCAGCCAAGAGGGTAAAGACCACGCATTGGTCTGAAAGAAGAAGTTTTTAAGCAAAGAAAATAAAGAAAATAGAACAGTCCATGTCTTTGGAGGGTGAAGGAGGAAAAGCCACGCCAGTGGAGGAATAGAAAAGTTTTCAATATAGAGCATTTTTGAAATAAAACAAGGATTTAAATTTTGAGTTCCACGAGCAAAGGGAAAAGATTAAACACGAGAGAAAAGACCAAAATCCACGAATGTGGATAGACAAGACAACAAGGAAAGAGCAGCTTTTCCATGCATGCAAAGGAGGAGAATGCAGAAAGCAATTTTAAATCCCAGCGAGATCACTTTCCAAATAATGAGGAGCAAGTCAAGAAGATTGCTCGAATGTTTCACACCAAATTTTATTGACCATCTTCATTGGAGTTTCAATGGTCCACATAAATAGCTACAATTCGGTGGGTTCTTATGCATAAAACAACTGGTACAAATGGAGTTGGGTCTACTAAACGGCAGAACCCCGGCCCTTCACTTTAGTACAAGGTCCACCAGGATAGGAAAGACACAAAGTTTGGGGAATGTTGAATGTTATTCATCTTGTTCAATATCAAAGCACTATTATGGCACCACTTGCAATAAGAAACTTGCAAAGATTGCCAGATCCTGAAAGCTCTGAGCAATCCCTCCTAAACAATAATGCAGTGAACAAAGATTGTACAGGATCAATCGATGATGTTCTTGAGTATGGATCTCACCTTTATTCCGTATGCTTCTAAACTTTTCCCTAAACCACGAATGCTTGTTTTGCGCTCCATCAAATCTGCAACAAATGAATTGCTACATTCATGTTACGGATCGTGGATTCATTGATGGTGAAATGAAGGTCTATCTCCTTGATGTTGTGAGGGTGGGTGTGGATTCTCAAAAAGAGTATCATTGGAGAGGAGAACTGAAATTCTCAAGACAGGAGAAGATTTGTGAGGATGTAGAGAGCTATAGAGCACAGAAATATAGGAAGAAGAAGAAGTCAATTTCAACGAATTTGTAGAGATTGGATAAGGACAATTGAAAATAGAGCTAGAAGAATCTAAAAGACCATGAGAGAGAGAGAGAGATCTCCAGAGAGAGAGAGAGAGAGAGAGAGAGAGAGAGAGAGAGAGAGAGAGAGAGAGAGAGAGAGAGAGAGGAGAGAAGAGAAGAGAGAGAGAGAGAGAGAGAGAGAGAGAGAGAGAGAGAGAGAGAGAGAGAGAGAGAGAGAGAGAGAGAGAGAGAGAGAGAGAGAGAGAGAGAGAGAGAGAGAGAGAGAGAGCAGAGAGAGAGAGAGAGAGAGAGAGAGAGAGAGAGAGAGAGAGAGAGAGAGAGAGAGAGAGAGAGAGAGAGAGAGAGAGAGAGAGAGAGAGAGAGAGAGAGAGAGAGAGAGAGAGAGAGAGAGAGAGAGAGAGAGAGAGAGAGAGAGAGAGAGAGAGAGAGAGAGAGAGAGAGAGAGAGAGAGAGAGAGAGAGAGAGAGAGAGAGAGAGAGAGAGAGAGAGAGAGAGAGAGAGAGAGAGAGAGAGAGAGAGAGAGAGAGAGAGAGAGAGAGAGAGAGAGAGAGAGAGAGAGAGAGAGAGAGAGAGAGAGAGAGAGAGAGAGAGAGAGAGAGAGAGAGAGAGAGAGAGAGAGAGAGAGAGAGAGAGAGAGAGAGAGAGAGAGAGAGAGAGAGAGAGAGAGAGAGAGAGAGAGAGAGAGAGAGAGAGAGAGAGAGAGAGAGAGAGAGAGAGAGAGAGAGAGAGAGAGAGAGAGAGAGAGAGAGAGAGAGAGAGAGACGTGGTGAAGAGAGTCCAAACCTCGAAGCCCCCAAAACTATGAACCCTAAACCCTAAGCTCTAAACCCTAAACCTAAACCAAGTCTAATGATTCAACCCTACATCCCGATCCCCGAGCCCTAAACCCTAAACCAGTGTAAACCTAAACCCTAAACCCTAAACCATGAGACCTAAACCATAAACCCTAAACCTTAAGCCCTAAATGCTAAATATTAAACCCTCAACTATAAAATATGAACCCTAAACCCTAAACTCTAAACACTAAATCCTCAACCCTAAACTCTACGAACCCTAAACCCTTAACCATGAGCCCGAAACCCTAAAACCTTAACCCTAAACCCTAAATGTAAAACCTTAATTTTAAATCTTGAATCCTAAATTAGTAACCCAACCTTGAACCTTGAACCTTAAACCCTAAACCCTAAACCGTAAACCCTAAACCATGAGCCCTAAACCTAAACCCCAAACCATGAGCCCACAAACATAAACCCTAAACCCTAAACACTAAATCCCAAACCATGATCCCTAAACCCTAAACCCTAAACCCGAGCCAAACCATAAACCCAAAAATATAAAACACAAACAATAAATAATGAGCCCTAAAACCTAAACCCTAAACCCTAAGCCTTGAACCCTACACCCCGATCTTGAGCCATAAACCCTAAACCGTGTACCCTAAGCTCTAAATCCCCCTAAGCCCTAAGCCCTAAACCATGTACTCTAAGCCCTAAACCCTAAACCTGATCCCTAAGCCATAAACCCTATACCTTAAGCCCTAAATGATAAATCTGTAACCCTAAATCCTTAACCTAAACCCTAAACCCCAAACCCTAAACACTAAATCCTCAACCCTAAACCATGACCCCTAAACCCTAAACCCTAAACCCTTAACACTAACCCCTAAACCCTAACCATAAACCCTAAACCCAAAACCCAAAACCCAAAACCTCAACCCTAGCTAAACCATTAACCCCTAAACCCCTGAACCCTAAACCATAAACCCTAAACCATGAACAATGAGCCCTAAAATCTAAACCCTAAACCCCGAGAACTTGAGACCAAAATCCTAAACCATGAACTACGAGCCCAAAATCCTAAACCCTAAAAAAAACTAAATCCTTAACTAAAAACTAAATCGTAAGCCTTAAACGCTAAACATTGAGCCCTAAACCCTAAACCCTAAAACCTAAAACCCAAACACTAAATACCGAGCCCCAAAACCTAAACCCTAAACCATAAGTCTTGAACCCTACACCTTGATCCACAGCCCTAAACCATAAATCCCAAACCATGTATCCTAAGCCCTAAACCCTAACACTTAAACCCTAAATGCTTAACCATAAACCCTAAACCCTAAACATTGAACTCTAAGCCCTAAACACTAAAACCTAAATCCTAAACCCTCAATCCTTAACCCTGAGCCATAAACCCTAAACTCTAAAACCTAAACCATAAAACGTAAACCCCGATCCCTGAACCCTAAACCCTAAACCCTAAATCATAAACCCTGACCTAAAGAAAAGTCCTAATAAGATCATTTAGTGTGTAGGGAATAGTGTGTAAGATGATCAATCAACTCATTTAGTTTTGATGAGATACTACTTCCTTCGAAGTTCTAAAAAGACCATTTTGTAGCTAATTGAACGCTCTTCGGAAGTTTTAGAGAAAATACGAAGCATTTGAGGGTGATTTTAGAGAGAATTGAATATGTCTAAGTAAATTTAGGAAAGTTTAGGAAATAAAATTTCATTCAAGAACAATTTATTTAAGACCGGGTTTTTAGGTATAGGGAATGAAAGCTAAAACAATAAAATCGACTTCTCTGGATGATTCCAAGAGTTATGGAAAGACTTAGGATGAAACAAAATAGGAATTGGAAGGATATTAGAATAATCTATAAGGTGGAATAATCAACATTGATTCAAGGCTTAAATATTTCTTTAGGTACTGCAAAACTCTTCAGCTGCCCCTCTAAGTTCAAAATGAAATAGGACCTAAATTTTGAGTTGCAGGTAGAATTAGATTTTTAGAATAGTTTCATTGATCATAAAATGTGATTTGTAGTGTTTTCAGTGAATTATGGAGGTCAAGAACATGTAACTCATACTCAAATTTCATTCAAGGATTCATCCCCTATCCGGAGGAGGAAACCCATTTCCATGAGGAACAACTTGAGAAAAAAGTGTCCATGTACCATAAACATGCTTACACCCAGGTTTCATCTTGGTCAATAAATTGAATTGTGAAGGATTCATCATATTTAAAGGTGAAATGTGGATCTCAAGGAGTGACTTGATGATCATCATATCCTGACTCTATCATTGTACCCAAATCTCTCCAAAGAACAAGCTAAAATGAGCTAGTCATGCCACCAAGGTATTCGGGACCATCATGTGTGAAGTATTAAGGTATCGATTATCTCCATGCAATATATATGAGAAAACAAACGTATGATAATATTGAATTTGATTCCATGAAAGGATGATTTTGCCATGAAAGGTGAAGAGATGATCTTTATATGGAGCACGTTGTTTCTAAGAATGAGCAATCATTTGAGTTCACTTGATGTAATTCACTTGGTACTATTCATAAAAACTCATTCAACACCTAGGAGTGTGGTCAAACATTAAGGAGGAGGCACATTACAATCACCTCATTTTTTCCATAGGACAAGAATTCCATTTAGGGAGCAATCCTCTATCTACAAAGTGAGGATCTCATTTTAGTAAGAAGTAGACAAACATCATATAGCTGATTTGTGGTCACTAAAGTGAATTATGGACCAAATTTAAAAATTGGTGCCAATTCTAGCAATGGCATGAGACAAGCAAATCCAATCCAAAAGGTTAAAAAACCTACAAAATGACTATATATTTTCCCAAAACAAAGATCGACTACAATATATATGGCCTGAAAGTTTTAGGTCATTGCTGAAATTCTGAAAATGAGTAAGTACTGACCAGATTAGATTTTGAAAAACTATCTTCTAGATTATAATTGTCAGAGCTACATGACCACTTCCATCAGGTGCAGAGTGACCCTAACTTCTTATATTTACTAAAATAAATTTAAAGTATAATCATATTTCTTTATACTTTTATTATTTCTTATACTTAACATTTATTTTAGTAAATATGGCTCCTTGAGGCTCCTCTAAACTTCATATAGGTCAAAACATGTAATGCGTTTCATAACACAAAAATTTAGATGCGTTATAGGTCCAGTGAATTACCGAGCCTAGGAAAACATAACACAATCACATTATTGCAAAACACGACGCGTTTTTCTTATTTTCACTTTTGTATCCGGTTTTCGGCCCCCAAATTGGTGCACTTACCCATCTAACATATGTAGATTTTGGGTTTCAACCATCACTGAAGTCTCGGTGGATGTTCTTTACAAACATTGGAAAAAATGGAATGTCGAGGTGCATGAAATCGGTGACATAAGGAACCTTAAACATAAAGATTTTTCGTATCTAACATATGTAGAGTTTGAGATTTAAACATATGCAAGTTTCCCTTGTAAATAATCATCATCCAAAGTGTGTTGCCTCAATAATTTGCACATCACACCCCATTTCTCTTTCAAATGATTGACAACAATAACATGTTGTTCATATGCCCATGGTCATAAGAAAGAAGATTTTCAAACAATGGTTCACCCCATTATTTTCCCCACCAGTTTACTTTTCCTCCTTCTAACCCCTTCTTCATCATCCCTCTTCCTCTAAAACAACACTTCCAACTTTTCTATGAAGCTCCATATGACTCCATTTTCTGCAAAAGCAAGGTGCATACAACTAGTGAAAGCTGGAGAATTGGGAGGGGGAAATTATAATGTGCATTGAGGAGTTGCAAATTTGTAAATGTTCTTGTTTGTGTTGTTGAAATAAGCTTATACAATCCAATACACAAAAGCTAAATACTGCAAAATATATAAGCTCCATGAATGAGTGAAGTGATAAAGAACATATTTTTATAGTACATATTGTCTTCTATCCACAACCAAGTAAATCATACCATATGTAATATGGACTAATTCATGTGAGAAATGACACTCACACACCCCTTTTTTGGTTGGCATTTTCCCTAGCCAAGAAGCATTATATTCTACAAACAATCATTTCTAGATTATGTAAGACAACATGCTTTCTCCCTTCAAACCTTTACCAAGTTATTGAAAAATAAAAACTTGGATAAAACACCTCAACAAGAGGATTTATGGTTGCAGTTATTAGGGAAATCAAGACTTCTAACCCCGAAAAAAGGGAAATAAGCTTATACAATCCAATACTCTATTTGAATTTGAAAAACTTCATTTGGGGTCATAGTGTTTGGAATCATCATAGTTCTTGGGATCCTCGTAGTGTTTTGGATGCTCATAGCTGGGATCATAATAACATTCATCATATTCTCCACTTCCCTCTAGCTCTTATTCAATCCTTGGTGCAAATTCATCTTCCTCATTATCATCATCCTCCCACAAGAAAATGTTGGCAATTATTTTGATGTGGAGGGGTTGTTTTTGCCTATTTTAAGATCTTGACAATTTATTCTAGACTTTGAGGATGGTTACTAGGATCATCATATTGCTACTTTGCTTTTGCACCTTCCATGAGTTCCCTAGGCAAGTTCTTTATGAACCATGGGTGACTCTTTATCTCTTGAATGGTAATCCTCCGAGATGTATTGTTTAGTATATACACGCTTTAAACAACAGTGTGTATACCATAAATACACATAACATCATAATCATTATAGTACACATAAAAAACATATTCATTCATAATTTCATACACGGATGCATTTTTCATATACAGACTATAAACAGATCGTGTATACCACAAAATATGTGTCTATAACATTTTCACTACTAGTATCATATTAAGGTGTTGGCATCATTTGAAACATACACACAAAAAACATAGCATGTGTATACCACATAATTTTATAGAAATGCATTATCATTACTACTATCAACCCATTGTTTTGTTTGTCATATACACACTTAAAACGACAATGTGTATACCACATAATACACATAACAACATAATCGTTACTAGTTTCATACACAACTGCATTTTTTCATATACATAATATAAACAGACCATATATACCACATAATACGTGTCCATAACATTTTCATTACTAGTATCATATTAGGGTGTTGGCATCATTTGACACATACACACAAAAAACACAACCCGTGTATACCACATATTTTACATAAATACATTTTCATTACTACTATCAACCCATTATTTTGTTTGGCATATCCATGCTTAAAACGAAAATGTGTATACCACTTAATATACATAACAACATGATCGTTACTATTTTCATACAGAGTTGCATTTTTCATATACACAATATAAATAGACTGTGTATACCACATAATACATGTCCAAAACATTTTCATTACTAGTATCATATTAGGGTGTTGGCGTCATTTGGAACATACACACAAAAAACATAGCCTATGTATACCACATAATTTACAGAAGTACATTGTCATTACTACTATCAACCCAATGTTTTGTTTGGCATATACACACTTTAAACGATAATGTGTATACCACAAAATACACATAACAAAAAAATCATTACTACTTTCATACACAACTACATTTTTCATATACACACTATAAATAGACTGTGTATACCACAAAATACGTCTCCAAAACATTTTCATTACTAGTATCATATTAGGGTGTTGTTTGTTTACAAAAAACATAGTTTGTATATCATTCCACACAAGTTTGTTTACAAATATATTAAGAGCATAATACTTATGTTTTTTTGTCATATTTCATCATATTGATATGTTCAATACCATGCTTATTTTTTATACAATTTTATTTACGTGATTTTGTTTAGGATTCCTCGAAAAACAAATTATGAAAAATTGCTTTCCCTAGATGTTTAAGGTGTGGGAAATGGAAATTATCATTTTTCATAAGACAATATTGAATGGACATCGATAGGTGAAGATAATGATCATTTGGATCTTTTTGTGCGTGCATTCCCTCTTGCAATGATCAATGCCTTCTTTATACCACCGAGATGACATTCATATGAAAGTAGAAAAGGATATCCACGAATACAGTGGAATATAGAGCACCACATGCTACCATTATGTATTGCATGTTTGTTTATATTAACTTTATGTTTGGTACACCTTAGAAATATTGTTCACATATGTTAGTGCTACATTTTTTATATTCCATATCTAATATCAATTTGTATTTCCTTTTGTTTCAGCTACTGGTGTGCTTATGTCCCTAATGACAAGGGGAACAAATCAACTACTAGTGAAAGAATGAGGAGGTTCAGAAAAAGTGTGCATGTCAGCGCCATTTCAATGTGAGGGTTATGTTTGGTAAACGAGACATGACACATATCATATACAATGATATGTATCATTGTGATATGAATGGTGAGTTTTTCCATGGTGTAAAGACACAAACTTAGATGCACAAAGTGGTTTCACTCTTAATTTATCAGTTGAATGTAAGAAATACATTGAATCTCTTTTGTTTGTTGGTATATCTGTTGACACCATTATTGAAAGGAACTACATGGATTTGAAGTTGGTGAGGATTGTTAACAAAAGGGATGAGTGCATAACTAGGAAATATGTGTTGAATGCATGGAGGAGGGTCAAGTGCATTAAATCCCAAAAGCACCAACACGAAAACACTAGTATAACTTGTGACATGTTGCAGAGAGGGATACATTTTTCTATTATTAGATGTCGTGTGGGATTGACATGCCTTTCATTATGCGACTTCAAACACCATGGATGCTTGAAATGATGGTTCATCATTCCCACAACTCCATCATTGCAATAGATTCAATGTTTTCAACTAATAAATATGGGGTAAGGTCATTGTTATCTCATTTCCAAACATATTTGATATTTAGATATACTTGTTTATGTCATTCTCATTCTAACCATATTTTTGTGTACACATTTTCCTTAGTACCAATTATACACGCTTCTTATTTTTGATGAGCAAGAGGATGTGGTTCTCGTTGCATGGGTAGTTTCATCCTGTAATAAAATTGATGACATATATGTATGAATTACTGAATTCTATGCAAGGGGAAAAAAGAAAAAGATGGATTGACATGTCAATGCATTTATTATAGATGATTCAACTTCCAAAATACAAGCTATAAGGTACAAATCTACAAATATTTTTTATATAAATTTAATGCACACAAATTACAACCCTAATAACATTCTTTTGTGTTAGGGTTGTATTTGGTTGTCGTGTTTTGTTATGCATTTGGCATGTTCATAGGGCTTAGCTAAAAATATTTATAGGTTTGTTTTTATTCATTTTGTAATACAATATTTACAGGCTTTGGGTTGGTTTTTATTTTTCTACATTACTTATTGTCTATGAAATTTTTATTTACAAACATACGAAGAAGGAGGTGGGGACAATTTTTTTTCAGAGAATAGGTGACATCATGTGCACCATCACTAACAATGAGCACAAGCACAAAACATTTTCCTCATCAATGAATTCATGAGGGAGTTCAAGGAGGAGCCAATGTTTATAGAGTATTACAGAAAGACATGGCTACAAGAGGCACGTATTGGTAAGTGTTAACTATATTTCTTATGATTATATTTGTAGCTATGTGTAGAGTTAACAATTTTTTGGTCATTTCTAATGGTTTTATTGTTTTGTGTGCAAATGTGGTAATTTTTTTGAAACTTCATCCATGCCAATCAAGATACAAATGCATCCATAGAATCATATCATTGTTTCTTGAAGACCCGATACTTGTGTGATCGAAGAAAAAATGCACAAGGAGAATGGATTGGTTGTTGTACACGTTGGTGTTTCAAGTTGAACCACATTATAAAAATAAGAGGAAGTTGCAAGTATTAGGATTCTTGAAAAATTACAAGAAGGAGAAGGAAATTTTGGCTGCCACTTAGAGGGCCAAAACAATACCTGATAATGACTATTGTGACAAACAATACAATTCCTGGGTCTTACATGGTTAGAAGTCAAACATCTAGGGACCGATGGTATTTGGTTCAAATATTCGGACTGGATTTTCATGTTTGTGACTGTCCTTGGGCTACCTAAGACAACACCTACAATTTTTTTTTGAAGGTTTTGCAAATTCAGAGGACACACGAGGGTAGTCCATCTACAAGGGATAAAAATTTCAGTGGTGAGGGTGGATTTTTTCATTTCATTATTTCAACTATGTTGTATCATTTTTATCCTGATAACAATTCATTTTACATTAATAAAATTATTGTTGTAATTGTAGGTGACCCTGATATTCATGTTACGTGAATAGTTGAATGCAATGCACCTAAAGAAGCTGCATCAAAGTAGACCCCGCATTGTCATTGACAATACACATTTTATTATTACTAAATAGTGTTTGTTATGTCAACTATTTCACAATTAATAATACACTTTTTTTTTTTGTGATAGTTGATGGTGATGATAGAATACAACAGACAACACATTACTTGAGTTATGAGTAACATGATAGAAACCATGGGCATGCATTACAAGTGCTTTACCAATCAAAAGAGTTTTTGAAAGTATTGTTGGATGTGGTGCTGTAGACAACGATGAAAATATTTTCTTTTGAGATTGTGTGCAACAATTTGAAAATATTTTACATGACTCAGGTTCGTTACCATTTAAGTTCATTCCAAATTGTAGTAGAAACAATACTTCTACCACCCGCTTGCAGCCATGGTTTAGTGCAAGTAGGAAACCTTGAAAGAGGAAGCAAAAAGAGGTCATGGTGGAGGATTTAAACAATGATTCTCATGACTATGAGAAGTACACATTGCTTAACACAACTCGTGGAAGAAAAATACACAAGTAAACATGGAAATGGTCTGGTACAACAATCCGAGATAGTTTGAAGCTATAACAGAGAGTTTGAGTGAATATCACTGTTATGTGATTATAGGATGTATTTATTCGACTTAAAAACAATTAATTTTGTGATTGAAAATCACATGGAAAACCCCCTCAACTGAAATTCAAGTTCCACATCATCAACTATCTTTTGGAACATTGAATGCATCTTGAAGGTATTTATGTGTTTATGACCAATAATGCTTAATGTTGTTTTTAGATGTTTATGGTTTACACAATCTAGTTTTATTGTGTATATGACAAATAATGCTTCATGTTTTTTCGGTATGTTCTATGGTATACATGGCCTTTATTCCAAAATGTGTATGAAAATAATACTTAATTTTATTTTATGTGTGTTATGTGGTTTACACAGTCCGCTTTTATTGTGTTTATGACAAATAATGCTTAATGTTGTTAATGTGTGATTTAATGTTTTTTTCATTTATGTATTTGGTATTTTTCATCTTGTATATGATAATCTGAAACTTTAATAGTGCTATATGGTAATTTTAAAAGTAAGCTTATGGAATATGAATTTCTTATGGTGCATGGTAGTGACCACCTTCGCCAAAAAATGCCAAAAACAATAATTTTTTCCTGAATTTCAATGGACATATCATACATATCATTTTTTCAAGTTTGAGATGGTAAATATAGGGTTTTAAAACATTATTGATCGTGCATCTCTAGATTTCTAATGAACCTTCCTATTCATTTATCTCATTCTCCAACATGCTTAGGATTCATTTTTAAAATTTTTGATTGACTCATACGAGGATTATACAATATTATGATATTACACACATACATAATAATAGATTTTGGTTAAACCTTTTTGAAAACCTCCAAATTTGGTTTAAAAATAATCAATTTTTTTAAAATCTTAATAGCCTCAATGCATGAGGAGTGGCCAACTATCACCCATTACATAGTTAGGTTTTATTGGTATGAAAAGGAAATTTAATTTTGGGCGAACATTTTGGGATTTATGAACTCTCATGGAAAAGGAATTTTGAGTGTTGTCGAAATGAACCAATTAAATAAATTTATGCCATGCGTATTGTTTTGGTAGGTAGAGTGATAGTCAGGAGAACATGTGAAATACCTCCATTTTAATTTAAATGTGTATTTGTGAAAGCAGAAAAACATCTTCAGCTTTGAATGAATAACCTTCATTTGCTGGGGACATATCATATTTTGCTAATGCCATGAACACTAATTTTAGATAAATTTAGATCCAATTATCTATCCCTCAAGATAGAGGGCCATGATTTTATAAAAAAATTCATGAGTGCTAAAAAATTTCATCTCGTAATAATGATGTGACTCATTTGATCTTAGCAAAATGTGCATGTAAAGTATTGAAGCTTTAACAATTACAAATTTGTATTTGTGATATATTTTTATCTTATATCTAAAATAGTGGTATAAAATTTGATCTTCATATCAAATCTTGTAAGATCATTAGTGTTAACCACACTATATAGGGGAAATTTTATCTCCTAATTTTATGGCTATGACTCTCAAATTTATGAGTATATGTCTACACATTCAGCCATGTCGTTTTAGCTTCACATAGTGAACTCATAATATTGTCCATCAAATTCCATGTTTAATCTGGTATTAGTCTATTATGTAAGCATAAACATGATCGAGAGACAAAAGGTGAATGTTTAATTCGATAACTTAAGATGTTTGACTTAAAGAGTTTATGTTTTATATTAGGTCAAGTCACTTGAAATATCATAAATTGGGTGGAAATGTAGTATATTCTAAATAAATATCATTGAAATGAGACAAGAATTTCTAAATTATCTTTGCACATATTCAAAAGAAGATGAAGACATTTTGAATGGTTGAAAAATTCAAAGCATACTTGTATTGAAAGATGGAATTTAGAGACCCTCAAAATAACTAAAATAGAAAATTGTAGACATTTTTTTAAAACACTATATTAAGATCATGGATATTACTTATAACCCAAATACATTGTTTGGTAAACATAGGGAAAGTTGAGGTACAACCACTTATCAAACTATAATTCTTGTATATACTCATATGAACCATTTCAATTATTTTGATTTCACTTGAACCATGGTCTGAAATGTAACTAGATTAGGGTGGTTCAAAAATTCCTTCTATATGTATGACTTGACCCTCAAAACCAAGAATTTATGGCATTGATAACATCCCACACTATTTTCCAATCAAGAATCTTTTCAAAATCAAGATACATACATTTGAGAGGAAGATATAGAGGACTCACCTTTATAGATCAATGGTGAAATTTTAGGAAGAAACCATCTAGATTATTTGAAGACTAAATAGTCTTAAAACACTAGGTGATCAATGGCCTTTGACAAAATGATAGGACAAGATAAGTATTTTAGGAATGTTGTACATAATTTATTTTCTTCACATTCAATGTTTGGTTTACATCTTGAATCATTCTTAAATTCATGGAAATATTATCTAAATGTGATTCTCATAAGTTGATAGTACTTCATTGTGAAAAGAAGGTTTAAAAGAAGTTGGAAAAACTGTGTGTTTAAGCCTATGTGGATAGTCATCTCTAGAAATTAAAGGTTTTGGGTTAATATAAAGAAATTTCATGTTTTATCCAAGTTGAAATATGGAAATGGGGGTCTAAAAATGCATCCTTAACCTCGATTAAATCTCCAAGTGCTATAAACCAAAATAAGTGTTCTCGGGTATACCCTGTGTAAGGTTTTGATGGAGTACAAAAATTGTGAGGATCTCAAAAGTTAACCATTGAAAAATAATCAAATCTTGTAGAGTGTTGCATATTCATGGGGTAGATATGCTCATGTAATATCAAGGTGAATGAAAGAGTTTAGAGGGAGTAAAGAGAAGAACTCAATCAACCAGACTAGTAATGCCTTGTCTTGAGGGTTTTAGGAGGAAGAGTTTGTAAAAAACCCAAATGAAAAAGCTATAGAGAACTGTTCCAGGTACTTAAGGCATAAGATAAGAGAATAAGGTGAGTTATGGAGGTTCAAGAATCTTAGATAGAAACTCAAGAGTATGGATTACCAACCAAGGAAAAGTACAATCATCAATTCAATATTGTATAGTCATGTCTATACAAGAGTATCATGATCTTGTAAAGTATATTTATGAGATAGCTATGCTTCAAACATGTTGGAGGGATTGTTAAGAGTGTAGATGAACTCTTCAAGAAGCTTGGGTAGTCTAATGAACCATTCAATAAGGAGAAAATGCTCAAGTGTCGTGGTTTAGCCTCATTAGAAGCAACTAAAGAGATAATTGGCCAAAGATTGAAAGGAGTATAAAAGAAAAGTTGGAATGGTTGTTTATAGTATTTTGGGTTGAAATCCAAGATGTTGGCTTGTTAAGAAAGTGAAAAATTTGTTATAACTTTGCATTGGTTGTTGATTTAATCACTAATAAGACGTCATATAAAATTCTTGAAATAGACTCCAATTAACTTCTGCAAGTGCACAAAAGAAAAAGTCACTAATTCTTAAAGCAAAGATGTCAAACTCAAAATTCTTGATGAAAAGGACACTATCACCATGCAAAAATAGAGTTCCCTTCTTTTTGTTGTACTTTCTTACAATGTTCCTTCTTCTCCTTAACTTCCTTCCTCATAATCCATGAAGGAATGAATACAACTAAATCCCCATTCGAGCTTTATCCTTTATCTTTTTCATTTTAAAAAAACCCTAAATTATGTATTTATAGGTTTCTTGGATTCAAATTATAATAATTTTGGTGTGTAAAGTGAAACAAATGAGTTTGAAAATATACCAAATAAAGATCACGTACAACATGGAACTTGGAGCGAGAATAAATTGGGTTAAAAAAACATAACTAATTAAGCTTATGTGTCATGGGGAATGAAGTTATTTATGTAAAGGTTTTATTCTATTTATTGGTAATCATATCTATGATTGAATTAGTTTCAAGGATTTTCTTTGTAATAAATGATTGTATTGTATAAAAATAAATTATCCAAAAACTATTTATTCTGACAAACAAATAAAAATAATTGTACATTCGCCATCAAAGTTTAATGGATAACATTATCAATATACATGTGTGTCTCTCTAGCTCTCTTTAGAGGTTTCAACACTTAAATAAGACAAAAACCTTTCAAAATTGTTGCAATTGGAACACCTCAATTTGGAGGATATTTCAATTGTATTGTTGATCATTTAGAGTTCCATATGTGTACCTTATATATTCATCAAAATGCACACAACCTATTGTAGGATTTGTGTACCTATGATCTATGTGTGCATGACCAAAGATGTATTGCTGAAAATTAAGTGGACATGATTATTAGTGGTTAGATGTCTGGTTTATTATATCATCTTAGTTGAGTCCCACTTAATGTAGTTTATATCTTTTTGAAAGAAATGTTTGGTATACCATCTACTATTTCTCTCACCAAACTTTTTTGAAAAATGAAATGCAATTACAACTCTTAATAATTACATTTTATGTACAATTTGGATTATTTTCCAAAATCATTATTATGAGTTATTGTAATGGGAACAACTATGCAATTAAAACTTTTTAATAATTACATTTTATGTAGACTTATGATTATTTTCCAAATCATCAAAAGATGTATTGTAATTGGTACAAAGTCAATATATGTTTGAAAACAACATATTTACAAGCATTCATGTTGCGTTTGATAATATAAAACTTACCATTATGTCTCTCAATATATTGTAACTAAAATTTAGACAGGAAGGAAATTTTGATACAAACATTGTGGACTATAGAATGTTGTCCAATTTTTTGCTGTAATTTTTCGGATGAAATTGGGACTTGTAAGAGAATATTATAAATGATGAGATGACTATTATAGAATGACTATATTTCTCAAAATGAGGTTTTGCAAGAAGATCGCATTCAAATGTTCAGTACGATAGTAAATAATGTCTTCCTTGCCTTTACAAAATAAATTTTTCTAAAACAATGAGAAGAATAGTAAATATTACACTTAAATTACTTGAATCTTGAGGCATCTTATAGGATGTTAGCCCATTTTATCCATATCTTGCAATTGGACAAGTCTAGAAAACCATAGTGAATATTTAAGAACAATTAAAATACATTATTTTGTGCATCTATGGAGTCATCCTGGATATTTTCAAAGATCTTTCCACCCAATGGTCCTTAGTATGAACATTATAGAAGATCAATTTTTATGGAGATTGGCAATGGAGGGACCCATAGTATATTGAAGGAATAAGCCATCAACATGACCACTATCTTTAAATCTACCTTCAAATTTTAAATCTATCATGACACAAGAAAGACAAACTTATCTAGAATGGGGATACGTCATGAGAGTATCAGTAATTTCAAGGTACATGTTATCCTTATAGCCAAAGTGGGAAGGGAGTTGGATGTCGACAATAGTTTGGAACATAAATAAAGAACTATAAAAAATCATGAAAGTGAGATCCGATTTTATCATTGGAAAGAATGAATTAATCCTTTAAATAAAGACATGAAAGGTATCAAGTGGAATGGAAACATAAATACAATCCATGTTCAAAATGAAAGAATGTTATATGTTACATAAAAATGTCTTTATATTATATTAAATATAAAAACATAACCAAATTTTATGATGATACTAATTATTCTTATATTAAAATTAGTAGCATTAATGTAAATATACCATGTTCTAATGTAGATACTAATACATACAATACAAACAATTACTTCAAACAATATGTTCAAATGAGATAAAACGGTTTTACAAACATGTGTCAATGACACATTTTTAATCAGTCTTCTCATTACATTCACTAGGAAAACCCATTGTGCTTTTGTGCATTTGTTTCCAGTGTTTATGTTCCCATCATGAATGGTCATCATCTCTTGTACCTTCGCCATGGAAATTTTAACATTTGTTTCCTTGCCTCACTGATTGTTTTAGGGTTTTTCTATGCTATCTATAGATGACATATTTCCAACTCCATATTGACCTTCATCTCACACAGTTCCAGGAGCTTCATCCTAACAATTTTTTTATTTTCGTATTTGTTCGTTCTCTTTTTCAAAAAATACAAGTTTATCTTCCAAAACCTTCACATATTTTTTTGTCTACTTGCCTCATGTCCTCGCACCCTTTCAACAAGGACAAAAAATATGGGTGTGAACCTGTGTGAAAACATTTTGTTACGATATTTAAATTAAAAAATCAAAGTAAAATCTTGTCATCAGATGTGTATTTACCTCAAAGATAATAGGCTTCAAGTCCCCTTCTCCTTTTTGATGGACTTGAGTCACTTTCAAATGTGTCGACATTATTCGGTGGATTGGCGACAATGGAAGGGATCTTCATGCCACCATGCAATTTAGTTTGTACCATCACGGTGGACAATGTGAAGCTGAAAATGTGATAGAGACACAATGTTATTGCTCAATAAAACACACAATAAAACAGTCAATAGTCAAATAATACCATGGGATGTTATTTTTAAGTGAGAATGAGTTGCAACATTGATCTACAACAATATTTGTAATTGAAAATAACTATAAATATTTTATCATAGATTGATCATTGCATTGTTACATACAAAATATTTATCATTGCTTTGTTAATATACAAAAGATTTATAGAAAGTCTATAGATTGATCATTGCATTGTCAACATACAAAAGATTTAGAATAATGATTTGACATATTAATATGCAATGAAATTTACATAAAGAAAACAAAAACTAAGTTCAATTAAACTATAAGCATGTCCATCATTAAATTGACATATTAGAGGGATTTATACCCTCATCATTATACTATAAGGTTGTCCATTAATTCACAAATTTTAGAAACAATTCCAATTTTTTTATTAATAAAAAGTGTGGCCATTATAATAAGGTTCCAAGTTAGAGAGACAAAGTTATATGAAGATACAAAAATGAGGATTGAAGGAGAAAAATTGAGGATTAACGGAGAAATAGGGCTATTTAAGGCTATGGGTTTTATATAGGCAAATACAATGAAATATAGAAAATAACAAAACCAAAGATTTGGGGAGAACAAAAACTACATGAAAATACAAAACTGAGTATTTGACAGAGAAATATAGCTTTGTGAGGTGTATTGGTTGGGTGGCTCCGGTTTGATGTGGGTTGTGTATTCTAATGTTTTGTTTTTGGATGTTATAAACACTAGAGGATGAAATGGCATCCAATCGTAGATATATCTCACTTGAATGATCTTATAAACATATGTTGATATTGTCGTTTATGGACATAGATTCTCTTTCATCGTCCACACTTATGATTCTTTTATTATTCCAATACAAGTGTCCCTGAATAAATCCCACTAATAATTCAAGCTATCTAGTTCACTCTCATAATGTATACATGACATCTACATCGTAGGTGAGTTTATGCCATCTCTCTTAACGATCCATTTTGCTCCTAAGAATACCAAAAAACCATTGAAATGCAACATCGTCTAAATTATTGAATTCAACTAAATTACAAACTATAACCCTATTAATAAAATATGCCCCTAATAAATCATAATGCAGTGGAGCTCAGTAAATGAAACTCAATAATTATATAAGTTATTGAATTCAACTAAAGAAAAATCTACAAACAAATTCAAAATGATAATCAATATTAGTAAAATAGTTTTGAAAACTATATTTCAAGAACCAAACCATAAAGACCTACAATCAGGTCTTACTCCATAGTTAACATTCGTATAAAAATTGTTCTATCATAGAATAATTTAACTAAATTGCTAAACATGCCCATGATTGATAAATTCAGCCCTAAGAGAACTCAAAGTCTGATTGGGCCTCAACATTTTCTGAGTTCATGAATTCTACTAAATTACAAACCATACCCATGTTTAGTAAGATCAAACCCCAAGTAAAACAAAAAAATCCTATAGAAATTTGCATTAGCTTAACATTATCTAAGTTCTTGAAGTCAACTAAAATGAAAATCATTATCTTAGTGAATCTAAAATCAATTGATGCTGATAATTATCTAAGTTATTAAATCCATCTATTTACTAAGCATGCCCCTGATTAATATATCAGCCCCATAGTAACAACATGGCCCATAAGTAACAACAAGACCCATAATTTTTCTTCATCATGGTGAATAATTGTGTCATTCAAATCTCTATTTTAAAAGAGTAGGCCTTTACTTGTCAAGCGAACATGATACAGTTTAGGAATCAAGACACATGCAGTCAAATGGGGAGATGCAATTATCTTTTTCCATTTTTCATGTATATTTCCTACAATCACATAAGAAAAACAATTTAAAAAAACTTAAATATTAAGAGTTTATGAGGCACATACCTTAATTTCTATTAAAGGAAGTGAGACAAAAGAATCGAACCTTAACTATAAAACAAATACTAATAATGAAAAACTGTTCTAATAAATAGAGGAAGAATAGGTTCACAAGTTTAGCATTTTGAAAGTCACATGATGGTTGTAGAAAGTGAACACAAGTTGCAATGATTACCTAGGGTTTTCATTGTGATGCCACATGGCCCATTGAAATACAAAAAATGATGACAACTATAATCATGATAAATCAAAACTCTCCTCAATAAAAACACATGTCAAACATGAATAATAATTTAAGTACACATGTCAAGGATAAATTTTCCAAGTCTCATAATGAATTAAAGCACATGTCAAGGATATATTATCCAAATCTCAGAATACTTTTCATAAAAACAAATAATAATGTTATTGTTATGAAATCAATTTTTCTGCGTTGCTTAGTGCATGCAACAAATGTAATTATTTCATAAAAGGACTTTTTTGGGATCCCTATGAATGGAATCGGGGTCACTCCCGTCATTGGTGCCCACCTTGATTTGGTGGCAAGTACCACATCATCCTGCAAAATTAAAATTTTGTGTTACAATAATAAATATAAATGGATAATAAAACAAAGCCACTACTACATATAACACATTTACAAACAAGCTACTACCTGAGATGGATGACTATGTTGCACATCGGAAAGTGGCCAAATGGCAAAAGTGGACAAATGGCAACATATCCTCGAAAGATCCTAAAATTGGTAGAGGGAAATCAACATCGATAACATAGAGGATATTAATGACTGCACAATATGGTGGAAATTTTTTTCGTAGTAGATTGCATCGGCACCAACATTGTGTAATTTTCCATGTCCCACCACTCACCATCCATCAAAACATCCACATCATCACCAATATTGGGAAATGCAATGGATATAACAGGAATGGAGGAGGCCTACATTATAGGAACACTTTAGTCTTTTGAAACAAGAATAATAGTTAGTCCAAACAAAAATAAAATTATATAATATATCATTATTCCATTTCTTACACTATTTCTAATATTCAAAAAAAATAAAAAAGTCTATAATAACAACTTTAATTTATTGTATTATAAATTATAGTCGTGGAGAATCAACAATACTAAAATTAATATCAATAAAAAATGAATCAAATATAAAATCTCAATATTACTTCGTGTAAAGTTTACCTGTAAATCCTCGTGTAAAGGAATATGCTCCTCCCCTTCTCTCTCGTGGCCCCTAACAGATGCCTGCAATCATTGGACATAAAGTTAGTTGTAGTAAGTAGAAATATATATCATAATAAATTGTCTGTGGATCTGTGAACAACGTAATGAATTGAAATTTAATTGCTTACGTGTAAACTATCGCGCATATTCATCGACTCATTCTCCTCTCTCCCATGGGCACCAAGGAGATTCTTGCAATCAATGAAATGAAGGTAGAGTTAGTTGTAATGTAACATTTACAGATTATAAAGAAAAGCAACATCTAAATCTGTATTTAATGCAGAGCACCATGCAATCATTTACTCAACTTCAACCAATGCACTAGTAGATTCAATCATGTTTTCCTCCTTTCTTGGCATTCTAAGTTTTGAGCACCATATACTCACTTACCCTTATTCATTCCACTCACCACTCACTCAAATGATTAGGTTATGTTTTTCTAGTAAACTTGACTAGGACTGAGTGTAAGATGATACTTCTTGGCTTCGAGACTGAGTATTTGATGATTTTTCTTGGTTAGCTTACTCTGTGTTATTACCAAACTCACTAAAACCACCCATAAGGTCAAACTTCCATACAAAATTCATTCATAGGAAGAAAATAATCTTTTAATTATTCTCATTATTGTCTCACTGTGACTTCTCAAAACTAGGAACAAACAATCTGAACTGAGTTCTTCCACTTTCATCCCTCTACACTATTCCTTTCCTCTTGCAAACTCCCACATGCCTTCATTCCTTTTTATGTCTGGACATTCAAGCTCTTGAGTCAAAGTTCATAATTCTTCTTCAAACCCTCAAAGTATTCCTTTAAAAATCATCTTCTCTTTATACAAATCATAACTAGATCTACAAACTCCAAGTATTAACAAAGCATATAAAGAGGTAAGAGCACCATTTTCATCATAAAATTTTAAAATTTTAAAGAGGTAAATTTGAGTTTTCATGGTCTAAAACCTTGTTTTGACTATATTTCTTACAAACACATTCAAATTCACCATAAATCCAATGCATTTTAGACTTAAAACATTCCAACAAGATCAAACCATGTCTAAAAATTTCAATACTTAGAGAGAAATACTAGAATCCTTATCTTAATTAGGTAACCTTGTTGCTACTAGTTGAAAATCCTTCATACTCAGCTATCCACACACACTTCACATTACTATCATACTTTTTATGAATTATCTTGTTCTTAGATTTCTAGGTCAACATTCTCTGTAGGTTAGGATAGTTTTCCACATTTAACAATTGCCTAACAACCCTCCAAGAATCTTGCAATAGTCCTTAAAGGACTCAACAACATGATATTTCATCCTTTTCACCTAATGGACCTTCTATACATGACCTTTTACCTTTAAAACTCAACTAATGATCTTAATTATTCTAAGCATCCTTATAATTTCAAAATTACCTTTTGGCGTAAAAACACCAAAAAGGCTACAAATGACCGAAACAATTGCATAGAGGTCCATCATGAGCTTTATTGACTTCTACACACCACCTAAACACACTAATGACCAAAAACACCCATTACATTATTTCAATCATGATGTACCTACATCATATATCTTTTCCAATAATAATTTCTTAAACATGCTTTGTATATCCAAGTTTTCCACTAACATTTCTCTCAACCTTAATCAAATCTAGATTAACATCCTTTCTTTCTAAATCTATGACAAAAATCACCAATCTAAACCTACATATGTTTGCATTTTTTATCACTGCATCAAATAGAAAGTACTCAATACATCAAATATAAGTTATAACAATCAAAAGAAACAAATTCTCTCATAGTTCTAGGTAGTACTAAACTTATTTACTATGAAAAGAGAACACAAACTTGTAGGGCATATATACCTAAAAATCTCAAAATAAGTCAACTAGTATAGATATCTTAAATACATCTTTCTAAAATATGAAGAGATGTGAATCTTGGATTTTTCACATACCACATTGAATAAAATTTCACATTCACTGGTTACAAATTGCGTGCATATAGCTAACACCAATATTTCATGTAAAAATAAATCTGACTAAGGCCTTTTCAACATACCCATTTTATACATATCTTGCAATCATTGTAGTCCATTAGAGAATATTTATTTTATCTATTTTATCAAACAATTCACATTCCTTTTTCATGCTTCTACCATTTACATACATGATAAAACTTTTCCATAGCTTAATATGAATGTGTAGACACCTAAATTCAAAATTTGCAATCTTAATGCCAAAACACATGCACAATCACTCTTATTCTTCCCAATTCCGTTATAATTAGTGCTCTTTATTAATTAACTAACGTTTCTTGCCAATTTGGTTCGTTAAAAATAACTTTGTTGATCACCAAACCTCTTTCGCATTTAGGATGTCACTTTACGATGAATCGTAAGTCAAAATCCTCTTCAAAACTAATAATTAGCAATTATAGGCTAATTAAGCCTATTTTGCCCTTGATTTGATCAATATACCCGATATTCACTCAAAATCCTCTTCCGACCACTCAAAATCATCCCATTCACCTCTAAAACATCTCAACAAGCTTCAAAATATTATCCTAGCCTCCTAGTTGACCCTAAGGTTGATTAAGGCTACACACCTCTTAATCACTTGGTAATTCACCAATTGTGATTAGTAAGGCCTAATCATGATTAGCAATTCTAATCTAATTTGGGGCTTTTAGTCCCACATGCACAAAAATATAATTTTTTTCCCAAATTGAAAACTATAAAAAGGGTGCACCTCATTGCTTTATACTTTACACCATACTTTGATTTGCATCTCATATAATAAATATGATTTATAGGAAAGTTCAATTTGCTAAAGCCTTCAATGGGGTTAGTAGATAGTTATCCAAAATGACCAAGTAGCCATTTGGAGAGGTCCCTTCACCATAACCATAACCATTTGATTGCCCTCTTAGGTCTATTTAGGCCCATATTAGGTAATTCAAGCATATTAGTAGGCATGTTTAGTTAAATTTTGTATTGTTTTCATACTAGTTAAGCATTATTTTAAGCTTCTATCTTAATGTTACATTCCTAGCTTATAACCTTGACTAGATGGATGGGAATGGTGTTATTTTTCCTTGTTTAGTCATGCAATTTTCTTTGTAAAGTTTAGGGTGCTTTCAGAATGTTGTTGAAGTGAGGGAAGACCATCAAGGTTAATATGAGAGAAACTTGAGAGAATATTTTGGTATGCCCACTAAACAAAATGAATTCAGTGAGCCAATTGATCACACTTTTGATGATGATATTTTTAGGGTCTTGACCTTGATGCCCTTGAGGTAGATGCTGCCAAAATGGCACGTTCTAGATCAGATATGAATCATGGGGCAGATAAATCATGTTGGTACAATCCTGATACTTTGGATGTGGGTTGCTCTATGAAGACATGTTCATTTTTGAATGAGGCCACTAACATCAAAGAGATAAATATGACCTCAGTACAACTATTTGATAAACATGCTTGCATCAATAACAAAGTCAACAGGAATGATGATTCCTCTACTAAGGTCTTAAAAGAAAAGAAGTTGGAAACTGTAAATGATAATGATATGGTGTTTTTTCTGGTCACCGTCATTTGACATAGGCATTATTCATTTTCAAATCCAATATGCCAGTTGTGAATGATTTGATTTTCTTAGCTAGCTATAAAGCTCAGTGTTTATACCTTGACAGTTATGGGGAGCCATAACTTATTTATGAAAATTGTGTTTATCTCAGTATGTGTTGAGCATCTTTAGTAGGGATCCAGAAAAGGTATATAAGGATGCAAAATCTCTTCTGAAAATCGATGGAAATACCCAGATGAATTATATATTTATCCATGCCCCTTTGGAAATTGTGGCTAAGAAAATTTCAGTTATATGTAATCACTCTCGCTTAAGTAAATGCAGTTTACTGCATGTATTATATAATGTTCTGTCATAATTACTTTTCTCCATGGCTGTGGAAATTCCTCATAAATAAATCAGTTGGGCAGCATGAAGGAATTTAATACTGTAATATGTAAAATATATTAGTAATCTCTAGCTATCGATATGTGATTGTTAAGTTTAAACTAAAAGGCCTTCAAGAAGTAGTCGATTAGATGATGAATGTTCAATATAATATAATGGGATACATGAAGTTTCTCTAAAGATATTCCTTGTGTATCTTATTCTTGTATATAAAAAAGAATGCAGCTGTATTCTCCATCTTTAGTGAGCACCTAGATTGAATCCTTGGTATATTTTTATTCGTTTTCAATATTAGTGAATAGCGTATAGATATATATTCTTGATTATTGTAAGTTTATACATGAAAACTTAATGACTGACTGCAAATTGCATTGGATTTTATTTCTTATGTTGATGAGGTTCTAGTTATTATTATCAAATTAGGTTGTAAGAACCTGGTAAAAATATTGTAAAGGAATCTCCTATGACGCTGGCGGGGAATATAATTATCTCGATATATAAATCAATAAATGGACAGTGGAAGGGCTCACCTAAGAATTACAGATTGCAAGGGATAATCAAATAAATTAAGAGTTTTATGGGCCTATTCAAGGATTAATATTAAGAGTTAGAAACCTTCTAATTGGAAGGTCTACACATATATATATATAATTTTAAAATATCATTATTAATTCAAATCATCATTGAAGTGGGAAATAGGGATATTCAATGACCTGAACCCTCATTCCTCTTCTATTCTTGGTCTTTTTACGTCATAAACACTTGACAGTTAGGCTGTCGTATACAGATACAAAACCATTAAACACAAAAACCTGACTGTCCTGTATAATATAGTCTAGTTAAGCAGCATTGGAAAGCTATTTGTTAAGGAAAAGGACATGTAATCATTGGAATTAGGTGAGTGAATTGTATATAAGGGTTAGAGGATGTTATCTTAGAGTAATGAATTTTAAAATTTGATCAAGGATCACAGAAAATAGAGTGGAGTCTAGTGTTGAGACTAGAACAAATAAGAATGAAGGTTTAGAAAGCCAAAACCATGAAATTGAGAAAAATGAGAAGAAGTGAGTGGAAAGGATGGTGAGAGTACTATGAAAAAGTGTAGTCATGTCGATAAAGGTGTTAGGGAAGCTGGAATAGTGAAAAATAAACAAAGGTATATACACCTTATTCATTAATATCCCTCACCCTTGACATTTGGCCCCTTCATTCAAACTTAACAATTCAAAATTTCAAACACTACATTTAAAGGAAAAACTCATACCTTGAAATTTACATTACCAATAAGGTCCATGACTTACCATTTCTCTATTTCTTGCACCGCCACATCCACAATCAAATGAAAATGTGCCACGACATCAACCCCTTGCAATGGACCAACCTATAAAATAATAATTTCTTATTAGAATGGTTTTATCACAAAAAATACAAATTATAATTTGGAGATGCATCCCATTTGTAGTTACCTCAGCTTGTTGTCTGTTGGTTGGATTATTCACTATTTTTTATTTATATTTCTCATACAAATGTAGCGTGACATGTCATCCTCCTATATATATAACATATCAATACAAATTTTTGATGAAAAAGGATCTTATATTATATTAAATGCAACATGATACAATATTATTTTTCAACAAAAATGTGGGCAATATGAGAGCACGCCCAAAAACACAAACAACTAGGCCATGAGCCTAGAGATCAACGAAACACTAGGCATCACCTAGGACAACAACAAAAAAGAATGACCAAGTTAAAATAGAGTCACCGCCGCAAACATACTAGCCGAGGGAGGGTCATGATCATCGGGCTAGCCAAGATCCTTTCCTACATCAAGAATATCCCATCCCGAGCCATAAGGGGCCTCCTCCTCAACTTCAGTCGCCACCCGTAAGGGAGAGATGACAAGTGGAACTCGAGGGAGCTTATTAGAGTTTGGAAAAGGCGGAGGTGGAAAACTCCACCCGTCCTACGTGTTTGGCTCAAAGGCCACCAATGAGCCCCAGCTAGGGACGACGGATCATGGGGAGCCCTAGCCCTAATAACAAGTAGGTGGAGAGACACTCCTCTGCCGAATATTGTGCGAGGAATGGTGCACATGACTGAAAGATCACCGAGAGTGGCTTCAACATCCTACGCGGGGACGACTGCCATGGGATGGAGATCACTGAGGAGGTGATGGTGGCTCACGAGCAACATTACAAGGGGCATCCCCTAGTGACACATTAGATTCTGCAGGTGCTCCACTTCTAGGGCCACTTTGTTGGCCTGCACTTGAATCTGTAGAAGCATATTGGAGATAACCATCATTTTTTATAAATTGAGAAGTGCTGATCAACTTTAAAATTAACAAAGATAAAGCATTCCTTTCTTTCCATAATCAAAATAAAATTTCCCCTCTGAAAACATGCCAAATATGGGAGAATATTATGGGAATGGGACTATCTCCTAGGAATACATGGTGCCATGTGAAACACTCCGACCTATGAGGTTTGAAAAAGGAATGAATCCAATTCCAATCCCTCTAGGCCTTGGGCAAAAACCATAACAAGTGCATTAATCCTTCCAAATGGCCACAAAAGGGGAATTTAATGACCGAACCCCAATTTGAACCGGTGGGAGCCTATAAGGATACCTTGATGAATAATTCACCACAGAAAATATGTGATTTTAGGATCCACGAATGCAGACCAAACAATGTCAAATATCTTTCTCCAATAGGAGGGAGAAGAATGTAATCCTAACCAAGCATTGAGTTTCTCAACTATAGGAAATTATGGGGAAAGATAGAGATAACCTATACTAGAAGAATAATTCTAGAATGGAGTATCTTCAAACCATTTCTAGTCTATCCACCAAGGAGAGGATGAGAAAACAAAGATTTTGTGCAACATCTGATCTGAGATAGAATTGATTATAACAATGATGCTAACACAATCTTGGTTGGTGAGTCAAAATTGAGATTTGATTTTATTCCAGGAATACGGGATTTAGTGTTCTTATAGATCAAATATTGGATGGTTGAATTCCACGCTTGAAGAGCTTGAGTGTAGAATTCTAGGGGAATTTTATGAGACACCAATCCTTCTCTTAAATGACAAATAACCACCATAAGGATTTTTGATTGATGGAGAGGCCATTACATAAGCCATTTCATTTGCATTGAAGCCATGGTTTGATACATTCCCATGTTTTCTAGGTGATTTTAAGAAAAAATGTGCTAACCACTTTGATAGAATGGGTGCAATGAGAAGGTTGGAAAACCCTAGACCTTTCCAAGTGGGATGACCATAAGGAGATCCTTCCTCGATGCCATGACACATAAGCATTTTCCATGCTTCATGTCCTTTAATGAATAACATTATCCATTTCACATAGAGTTCTTTGCCCTTTTGTAACATGTCAATAAGACCCATACCCCACGAGTCCTGGGAAGGCAAAAAGTTTCCCAAGAAACTCTGTGGAAACCTTTACTGGAAAATGCATTATATTAGAGAAAATCCTTAATAAGTACCTCTAATTTCTTAATGGAATTTTTGGAAGTCACCAGACATGAGGAGTAATAAACATGGGTGGCCACAGGGAAAAATTTAGTGACAAATTTTGTAAACTCGTGAAAATTTAGGTTTTTGGAAATTCAAATTGGTGAATTTTTCAATGAGTGGCAACCTGACTTATTCACCAAAAATTTCAGCCGACATGTCCCTTGTGTGGTAAATTTCAACTAGAATTTACACATATATAAGACCTTATGCATGTAATTCACCACCATTTGAATCATTTTGTGTGCATATTTGCGAAGTATACATAGAATACAACACCGTACCATCCAACATCTAGTGTCAAACCATAACTTTAAGTTTTCGAACATAAGATCTATCCAACTTCAAATTCATCCAACCCCACAACCCTAACCCCAAGGCTATCCAATCCCAAGCCGTCAACCATAGGGCCATTCAACCCTGGGGCTGCCCAATACCATAAAATATTGATAAATTTTTACTCCAAGTTATGTTGTCATTGTGTAGTTCACTTCAATACCTTTCCAACACGAAAAAAAGGAGTCCTTTGAGGTCGTTAGCAAAATTTATGGCCTTGGGAAGATAGGTTGAGCATCTACAAGAAAAAGGTGCATGTGATTATACATGTGAGTGCATGTGCCTCACTGGAAGTGCCTATGCATCATTGACTGTGTGAAAGATGATAGAGGGGAGCCTTTGCATGACTTGTGAGCACATGTGCATGAATGTGAGTGCCTGTGCATGATTGTGAGTGCCTGTACACTAGTAGGGGCACCTGTGCATTGAGGTAAAATTTTCTCAAAATTCCAGAACTTCAATTTTATGATTCCTATTAGTTTTTAAGGGTTTTTAGATGTTGTTTTTGTCAAATTATTGATTTTAGAGAAATATTCCTAACAAAATTGTCCTAGGGTTTGATAAAGTATTTTTGAGTAAATTGGGTTAGGGTTTGAGGAGTGATTGTATTTTCATACTTTGATTGAGTTTGGAATAGAGTTGTGTATGCTCTTCTCTTACACCTAGTGTGATCTTGAGAACCAAAAGTACATCTATACCATTTTTTATTATTTTGGGAGTAAGTAGGAACAATTATTATTCATTTTGTGTTTAAGAGAATAAACCTTCATTTTTTGCATGTGTTTGATCTTTTAGTTCAGAGATTTTTCACTTAATAAATAAATCAAGGCTTAAAGTTGCGTATGCTCTTCCCTTGCACCTAGTGTGATCTTGGGAATCAAAATAAATTTTAGTCTTTTCATTAAAAGGAACTTGGATTAATTGGGAATAAACCCTACTTTGTAAATTTTTATGGTAGTTAGTTTATTTATAAGATTTGCATTTATATTTAGTTGGATTATTTGTTGTGTATGCTCTTCTCTTACACCTAGCGTGATCTTGAGAAACAAAAACAACACTTAATCCTCTTTCTATGATATTGTGAATCTATTTGGAACTACTAACATTTTTGTGAAGGACCTAACGCTAGTCAAAGAAAGGAGGACCTAAACATTTTTTCTAACTACACATGTGATTTTAGGTTGCCAAAAGGAGTACAACAAAAACCACATTAAGTCTAAAAGATAAAAATACACCACAACCATCACATTGTATTTGTAGGTTTTTGTTAAGAGCCATGGCTTGTCCTTTCAACTAAGACATAAACCCTTTGCATAAGCCTTAAGCTACAACAATGGGGGTGTGGTCCTAAGAACCCTAAAGTAGTTCATGTAAGGGGAACCTTGTGAATGAAACAGGAAAGTGCTCCACACTACCAACTTTCTAGTATGCCTTGGTGAGATTAACGTCAAAGATATCCGTATCGTGACCCTAGTGAAAGTATAACTAAAACACTTCGGTGCTCATTATACTAAAGGGGGTAAAGTAAAGCCAAGATACTCCTTGGGAAACCTTGGTAAATCAAGCTCACTCTAGATATCTTGTGACACCTAGAGAGAGAACCACCTAGGAAGCTTTTGGCTTGGAGCCATTGTTTTTGTCTTAGATAGTATACTTGAGAGCTCTCACAAAGTGACAAATTTATTAGATTCAAACTCTTGTTTTTCAAAAGGGAAATAATCTCTAAAATTTGAAACCGTGTGATTTTCATCACAAAATCTACTTAGTGTCATTTTTCCTAGTTTTTCACTTGTCCTAAGACAAGGTGAAACTCTACCAAAATAAAACCAAGTTTATTTCAACACCACTTGGTCTACAACCTTGTTTTCTTATTGCCAATTTTTGGACAAAAGGAAACAACATATACGGATACCACTAGATATCGCGTATCCACCACTTTTGTATTCTACTTACGCAACTAGGCCGCGATGCTAAGGAGCGTAAGTGTTGAAAGTGTACATGGTACGTACTCATGATCTAGTAGGCCCCCTTGTCTCAAAAACCCATATTTGAGACTTATCATCATCATAGTTAGGTGATTTCACCTTTTTCTTCTTTTGAGTTTGTTACACTACCCACATTGTAGCCATACAATTGAGTTATTTACGTCTTGTTTCCATTAATAAATTAGGGTTCAATATCTATATTGTAGAGTTATGTTGTTTGCATGCATAACAATTTCTTGTTATACTTAGACATAGTTTTTACATCCTAACTTTGTCTTAAGTTTTGTGAGTGTTGAGGATACATTGTTAGCATCGCGATAACATCATTTTGACACTAGAAATATTGCTTTCTCGAAAGCTTGGTTCACGTGTCCAAATAGTGTCGTTACGTTGCTCACATTGTTATTGTCCATTTTACAAGACTTGGACTTTGTTAGTGTTTAGAAACTAGTTTTTAGTATATCTTGTTAGAAGATTGCGTCAACATTCTCTTATCATTTAGGCCTTGTTTGTTGCAAAATTGACCTAACTGGTGATGTTGTGTTGTCACTATTTAGTTGCAAACCTATCTAGATGAAATCTTAGAGAATAAAATATTTGGTGTAACTAAATTTTGAGCGTTGTATGTCATTGTATTATTCTAAGGAAAACTTGTGTCATATATTACCTTGCTAGGGTAGCTTGTTCATTATTCTTTAATTTGTACGTTCATTTTGACCTATCAATTTTGTGGCTATTCTATAGTCACCTTGTTTTAACAACTTAGTGTCGTTACGCTGCACAAATTTGACTAAAGTCCATTGTTAATAAACCTTAGTGGAAATTCTTCACGTTGTATTTCCTATCTCGAGTATTCCTACTACGAGGATGGGATCCCAAAGATTAGGAACCGATATATTTGGAGGTGACAACCCTCTTTTAGAGGATAATATCATGGTTGACCATAGTGGTGGAGAGGAAGAGTCTCCTCGTATGAATATAGAGCGTCCTCCCGCCAATTTTGACGATTACATTTTTCAAAACAAACATGAGGTTCTTATGCGTGTTATGGAACTAGGAGATAGGTTACCTCCCATGGTGGACCCTTCTCTCATTTCCGCATAATGGTTCGAGGGGAAGAGGAAGTGGAATGTCCTCATCACCATATAGATGACATATTAAACCCATGTCATGCCTCTACTTATGCATGAAAAATAATGAGGAAGTAGCTTTCAAAAATGACAGAGACTATCACTTACCTCTTATTAAAAGTCATTGCGAAGATGATGAAGACCATGCTCATTATGCACAACCTCCTCCTAACAAAGATCATCATGAAATACCTATTAAAGAGGTTACATTAGAACAACAGGTCCAAGCCCTCACTTGCCAATTGAAAATTCTAGCATCGATAAACATAAGGAACAACCATAAGTTTTGAAAAAAGCTATACCAAAAGCGAAATTTAACTCTTCATTTTACGAGTTCCAATAAACACTCCTCGATGGGAGGTGCAAAGAGATCCTTATGAAGAGATTCTCGTAAAAAATAGAGGTGGGAATACACCTAGATTTAATCCTTCATATAGGCCTACGCCACCCACGCAAGATCCAATTTTTAATCAAGAGTGGTCAACTATGAAGAACGCCCTTCAAGCATTACAAGAGGGCCAAACCGGTAATAATAACAAGAAATATCGGTTCGATGAGTTATGTCCCTACCCATTTGATAAAGCTATGCTACATGTACCTTTCCCAAGACACTTTGATTTTCCAAAATTTGACAAATATAAGGGAAAAGGTGACCTTCATGATCATATAAAAGAATTTTATATGACATGTCAAGAAGTTACATATAGCGACAATTATCTTATCCACCTCTTTCCGCAAAGTTTAGGAGCAACGATGCTAGAATGGTTTGTGCATATCCCTAAGGGATCCATATCAACATAGCCAAAACTAGTAGAGATTTTTTTATGACACTTCTCTTTCAATATAGAAAATGACGTTACCATGTTAGATCTCTACAATGCTAAGCAAAAAAACAACAAAAACTTCGTTGTGTTTTTACAAAGATGGAGAGGGTTAGCTATTCGCTTATGTTGCTCCCTACCCGAAAAGTAGCTGATAGGCATATTTGATCCCAACCTCCATCCATACATTACGTTCTTCTTGCAAATGCATTGTGGCAACACATTTGAAGAGGTCATAAAAAAGGGAGTCAAATTGAAAAAACGTTGTTAGCCAAGGGACTCTAAAACCTTTCTCCCATGATCATAATGATTCTAAATTTAATGACAAAACTAAGTTTTACCCTAATAGGAATAAATTTTTTTAGTGATGGGATAGTGGACACTAAATGAGTACAAGTATTTAAAAACAACACTCCTTTGAAGCTTGCAAAGGGAGCTCCGCCTATGGAGTATAAGCATTGTACTTTCACTCCTCTATCTGACTCAATGTCATCAATACTAAAACAGCTAGAGGTGGTTAATATGGTTAGATATCTTGAAACTATACCTTATGAGGATGACGTGCCTAAACCATCATGGTTTAGAGATAATGAATATTGCCAATTCCATCGCGTTAAAGGTCACAAAATAGATAAGTGTTTGAAGTTGCAGCACTACATCCAAGACTTAATCGAAAGTGGCGATGTGGAGATGGATTCATCCACTCCTAAAAAATCCCCCAATACGAAGAATTTTCCTAAACATAATCAGGGAAAGAATGCTAATTATGCGTCTAATGAGGAGAATCATTTTGATGCTCTCATTGGTTGTGTAGATACACCTATTGAACATGTCAACACAATAACCCCTGTGATATCCCCTAGACTATATATGTCTAGGCATGTGCTAAAAAGATTGATTATCATGCAGATCTGCATACTTACGACAGTAAAGAACCTAGGTTTCAACATTTCTATTAAAGGATGCCTACCACAACTAGAGCTCATTTGATTCTTTTGCTAAAGAACCCGTTCACTTACCTATTCCCCCATCATCAACTAATGGTAAGTGGTATGATTCCGATTCTTTTGATTCTTCCAAAGATTATGATCCCAATGATTCTAAGTCTTATGATTCTTCCAAAGATTCCAATCCCAATGATTCTAAGTCTTCTGATTCTTCTAAATATTCCAATCTGAATTATTCCTCTAATATGACTCCTAAGTCACTATCCTCTCTGTCTTCGCATGACCCCATTTACGGGTCACCTCAATAACCCCTTCTTCTTTAGAAGAGATCTTCGACTCAAAGTCCTTCTAATCAATCATCCAAGTCAAATCCCATGTCACATTCATCCAATCAACCTCTTATGGTAGAACAACTACCCCTACCAATCGATTCATCTCAAGATGAGGAGACGATCATAGAATTCCTGGGGTCACATGATGAAATTCCCCTAGAGGATTAAAATCAAGGATTTAATCTTGAATTCGATACACTTGCATATTGGGAAGAAGAAATTGATTCATTTTTTCAGAATACTAAGGAAGATCCTAAGACCACTGAGGAAGATCCTATATTTTCTTCACATCATTCTTTATCTATCATGATTCCTCAATCACAATCCCACTTTGGGTCACCACCTGGTAGCCCATCATCGACTTCTATATGTGGGGCACCTCCAAGCTTCCCTTCATCATCTATTTGTGGCTCACCTTCTAGTAGCTCATTTTCTTCTCACCTTGGGTCATCACTTGGTATCCCATCGTCTACTTCTGTATGTGGGGAACCTCCAAGTAGCCCTTCATCATCTATGTGTGGCTCAGCTCCTGGTATCCCATTTTTTTCTATATTGGGGGCATGTCCTAGAAGTCCCTCATATTTGATTCTTGGGCCACGTCCTAGTAGCCCATCATCTTCTATATACGGGACACCTCCAGGCAGTCCTTCATCTTCAATCTTAGGGCCACATCCTTATAGTCCTTTATCTTCAATCTATGGGACACCTCCTGGTAGCCCATCCTCTTCAATTCTTGGACCATATCCTTCGTGTCCATCATATTGTTCTTCTATCAATGATTATGGCAAACCCACCATCATTTCTCACATAAATTATATTCATCCACTTTCTTCTCCCACTTCTTGAGATCAAATAAGTCATGTAGTAGCTTATAAGAAACCAAAACGGTTCCTTCATTAGGCTCAAATCAATAATTCCAAGAGCTCCAAAGCTCACAAAAATTTAAATGATCTTAAAGTTCATAATCAAACACAATTCAAAAATGCACATCAATGCACCCATCAAGTATGGCGTAAAGTGCAAAAACCTCTAGATAGGACAAGATCCCACACAAAAATCCCGTTTCATGATAAAACGCAGTCATTTGTTGAGTATGAGCTCACCACGATCATCAAGATCGGGGATAATATGAATCTTGATAAGAAAACATGCCTAGTATTCCTTATTAAATAAATTTCTAACATTGTTGTTGGATCTTATCACGCTAAGTGACCTTGTTAGTCCCACCTTTTAAAAAATTTCAAAAATACAAAAAATGAGAAAACATTTCAAAAAATCAAAGGTAAATGAACACACATTGCAATCATGTATTGCATACACATGGATGTTCTTTCTTCCCTTCCTTGCTATTCTTCTGCAAGTCTTCCTACCATCTTCATCCCTTCGGTGATATTTTGGTTAGCCAATTCACACACATATTGTGACATTTATTTCTATGGTATCCATTTGACCTTGGTATTTTATCACCTTGGTAAATTAAAGAATGACTAACCTCGTAGAGATCCTATCACAATCAACATCTAAAAAACTTATTTCAAATAAATTTTGGATATATTTGTTGACACTAGCCAATGTCATCATCATAATCACTTCTCGCCTCCTTCCATAAAGCCATTAGTGGTTCTTAACCCCTTGTCAAACAAGAGAGCTGAAATAAGTTTTCAGAAAGAAAAAGAATCAATCAAATCAAAAAGCACAAAGCTGAAAGAAAACGCTAAAAGCAAAAGAAAATTGATATATAACTCTCTCTTGGGGTATTTCCAATAATCTCTACTGGGGCTATGGATGCTTGACTAGTAGTAGAGAAATGTTGCGATTAGAATCAAATACATCTCTGTCGGGGCTATGGACGCTTGGCTAGTAGCAAGCAATGTACAACTCTCCTTCCATAATCCATTCATAAAAATCAACTTTGAAAAATAAATCATCCCTACACACTGGTTAGGGTGTCTTCACTTTTTGTTTATCAAATCTTCCCTCCAAGAGGTGATAAATTTCCATGTGCACACACTAGATCTCTATGAGAAAACAAGATTAGTATGTTACCAAGTGTAATGGAATTACTTGTATAAATTTGATTATTAGCAGCAATATAACACCAATGAACACAATATTTCAGATAAATGATGTCAATGTGCAAGTAGAATAGCTTAGCCACTTCAAGGGGGAAACCTCCAAACCAGAAAATAAGAATCAAATGCTGAATATGATGATCAACTACTACCTACTAACCCCTATATATATATTATTCCTATGCTATGGCCAACACCAAGGCCGACCCACTAATGAAAATATAACATATATGAAAGAGATACATAATGATAAGAAGTTATGATAGCCACAAGTTGGATATATACATCTAATATAAGATATATGATTAAGGGCGTAGCATGCCCCTCCCCTTCAAAGCAACATTTTCCCCAATGTTGAGAAGATCTGGATGCTACTACAGGAAGTTTGCATCCTCCCAAGTTGCATCTTCATTGTCTAGATTTTTCCACTTGATCAAATACTCAGTGATGACCCTTGTCCTCAATCGCTTAGTGCATGTTTGAAGGATGCATTCTGGTTCCAGGATGATTCTGCCCTCTTCATCAAGCTTGGGTAACACTGTTTGGGTTGATACTGTTTGTCTAATTACCTTCTTTAGGAAAGATACATGGAAGACTAGATGAATTCGAGTAGCCGGAGCGGTTCCGGTTGTATGCTACATTTCCAATCTTATGTAACACTTGATAAGGGCCATAATACTTAGCTGAAAGATTGTTATCCTTTTTTGTTGTTTTAAGAACATTTTCTTATATGGTTGTAAACGCACAAAAACCCAATCATCGAATTCAAAATTTCTTTCACTGCAATGTTGGTTTACCTGTTGCTTCATGCGGTTTTGTGACATGGCCAAATTCTCCCTGAGACTAGAAAACACCTCTTGTTGGTGTTGAATATGTTCTTCAACTACTCGAACCTTTGGCTAGAATCTCAAAGATGAAGTGATAGATGGTGGATGGTACCCATATAATGCCAAGAAATGAGACATTTTAGATGAAGTATGAAAGGAGGTGTTATACCACCATTCTGCCAGCGGTTACCATTGGACCCATCTCGCTTGCTTATTTGATGTAAAACAACAAAGATATCCCTCCAAGCACTTATTTACCACCTCGGTTTTCCCATCAGAATAGGGATGATAAGAGGAACTACGAGCTAGTTGTGTGCCTAAGCATGAGAACAAGTCGGTCAAAAATTACTAGTAAAGATAAGGTATAATCTTTGGTGTCCCATGTAGCTTCTAAATTGTATCCCTGAAGGCTGTTGCTAATGTACTCGCAACAAATGGATGTGATAAAGCACAAAAATGGGCATATTTGGTGAGTCTTTCCACCACCACCATGATTACATTTTTACCTTCTGACTTAGGAAATCTGTGATGAAGTCCATGGACACCTCTTCCCACCTCTTGGCTAGGAATAGATAAAGATTGTAAAAGACACGGGAACTTAATTTTTCGCCCTTATTTTGCTTAAAAACCATACATTCTTCCATAAAAATTTGGACATCCCCTTTTATCCCTTCCTATAAAAATCATGCTTGATTCGATGATAAGTCTTTAAAAGCCGAATGACCCCTCCGGAGAAGCATGGAGCTCGGATAGAGACCTATTTTTAAGGATTGAATTCTTACATAGATATAATCTATCTTTATACCATAAAGCATCTCCTTTCCATATAATTTTTTCTGACATGCTTAGATCTTGTTGGAGATTCTGAATGAGATTTTGTGTACCTGGGTCATTTTTCCATTCAGACCTTGCATCCTCTATCTAATCCTCTTGTAATACAAATATGGCACATAACAATGCCTGGGCAGATTCATCCTTCTAAGATAAAGCATCAACAACTACATTCTCTTTCCCTTTCTTGTATATTATCTCAAAATCATACCCCAACATTTTTGAGACCCATTTCTGTTGTTCTTCTGATGATAAATGTTTCTCTAAGAAGTATTTCAAACTATCATGATTTGTATTTACTTTGAAATGTCTTCCCATTAGATATGGTCTCCATTGCTTCATTGCATGAAGTATTGCTAACATTTCTTTCTCATAAACTAGTTTAGATATATTCTTACCTTTGAATTGGTAGCTCTCAAAGGCAATGGGTCACCCTTCTTGCATGAGTACTTCCCCCATACCATACCCTGAAGCATCACATTCAACAATGAATTTTTTTGAAAAATATGGGGTGGCTAGAACTAGAGTGGTGCACATGGCCTCCTTCAACTTCTCAAAGGCCATAGTAGCTTTATCGTTCTAATGGAAAGAGTCCTTTTTCAATAAAGCAATGAGTGGTGATGTGATGCTGCCATAATTCCTTACAAATCTACGATAATAACTTGTAAGCCCCAAAAATCCTCAGATATTTTTAGGGTTTTGGGAACCTTCCATTCAAGCATGGATTTTATCTTGTTAGGATCCACTTTAACACCTTCATAAGAGACAATATGACCTAGATATTCAACCTCCTTGACACCAAAAAAACATGTAGAAGGCTTTGCATAAAGTTGATGTTGTTCAAGAGTTTCCAACACCTTATTTACATGATGTAGGTGTTCCTCCCATGTTTTACTATAGATTAATATATCATCAAAGAACACTAAAACAAAATTTCAAAGAAATGGCTTAAAGATGGAATTCATCAAGCTTTGAAATGTAGAGGGTACATTTTTAGTCCAAAAGGCATTACCAAGAAATCATAGTGTCCTTCATGTGTCTTGAAGGCTATTTTATGAATATCTTCATTCTGATTCTAATATGATGATATCTAGAATGAAGATCAAGTTTTGTAAAGTAAACAACACCATGTAACTCATCTAGAAAATCATCAATTACATGAATAGGAAACTTATCTTTAACTGTGTACTTATTGAGTTCCCTGTAATTTGGACACATGCGCCAATTGTCATCTTTTTCTGTACCATCACTACAGGAGAAGAGTAAGCACTCTGACTATGACGAATAAGTCCTACTTCTAACATCTCTTGAACTATCTTCTCAATCTCACTCTTTTGCATATAGGGGTACCTATAAGGTCTGATGTTGGGTGGTTGACTCCCTGGTACTAGCTAGATGGCATGGTCATGGTATCTTTTTGGATGCAAACCCTTGGGCATTTCTCCAAACACCATTGAGTGCTCATCTATAACTATTTGCATATCTTCAAGTATAAATGTATTGGAATGATGTGCTTCCAATGAAAATAGCTATGTCAAAAACCATTCGCACCTTTTTTAATCAATTTTTGCATCTGATGAGAACTTACTATCTATGGGGACTTTTCTCTTAGTCATTTTAGTTTAAAAATCCTCCCTTCTGATTGAAATTGCATGAATAACTCTTAGAAATTCATTTCAATGGTTCCCAAGGTGGTAAGCCACTAAACTCCTAACACAATGTTTGCTCCTCCCATGGAAATGACATACATATTGCTAGTTAGCAAGTAATCTCCCATGGTGAGATTAATGTTATGCAATTTTCTTGAACAAATACCAATTTTCCCATCAACGATCATGACTTGACATTGGAGTGGATAAAAAAGTAGTTCAAGTGTACCACCAACTTATGATTGATGAAGTTGTGAGTACTTCCGAATCAATCAACACTGTTACCCTCTATTTTTTAAGAATCCAACTACTTTGAGAGTTTGGGAGTGCTAATACCGAAATTGTATGGCATGATATTGTTGGTTGGGGATCTCCTAATGCCTTCTCGGCTCTACCTCTTCGTCTTCTTCAAGTAGGCCCCTCAATGTAGAATAACTTCTTTTCAAAGCACACTCATATCCTAGTCCAAATTTGTTGTCACAATTAAAACATAACCCTTTGGTTCTCTTTTCTTCAATTTGTTGAGGTGTCAGTCTAACTGGATGAGGAAATGATGGTGGAAGGGTGCTACGATATCGATATTACGAAATTTTATTTTCTACTGGAAATAAATTTTTCCTTTGCCCTATGTGCCATGATCATAGAGTCTAAAACCTTACGAGGATTAAACATACACACCTTAGTTTGAATTTGTTCTTTAAGACCCCAAGAAATAATTCATTCAAATTCTCTTCAGAAATATTTTCCATCCATAAGGAAAGGTTTTGATTCCTCTTATTGATGGATGTAATCTTTGATTGTTCCTACTTGTCGATCTTTGCTAATTGAGTGAAATAAATCTCGACACACTATAAATATAGTGCAATTGCAAATCTTTGGTGAAGACTATCCATGTAACATTGAGGGCACTCTTTTTCCTCCGAGCACATAACCATCGATACCAAATGAATTGGTCGGGTTCAAGATACAACGATTCCATGGTAACCTTTTGCATCCGATGGAATCGATGAAGATCAAAGAAATTATCCATTTGGTTAATCCAATTGAGTATATCCTTTCCATAAAACTTACGCATTTCCACTTTTGGAATCATGTAACGGTCTTGCAGAGTGTTTGTATTTGGATTGGTCATGTTTGAGATCTACCCCAGCTAGTTTGTCTATTGCTTTTACCTAAAGATCCACCCCGGTTAATATCGGTATGATTGAGTTGTGGCCGATTAGGAAGGATATGATGACCCATGATATTGTAACTAAATTGTTGAATGAAATCCTCCAATCGTTGTCCAATCTTGTCTACATCTTCTTTGTTGGCCACTCTACCCTCGAGGTTTCACAAATCTAACTCAAGATAGATGACCTTATGGTCAATTGAAGTAAAACCTAACCTTGAGGACTTTGTAGATACCCCTTCTAACTCTAACTCCTAAACTATTAGCTCATCCTTATCAGGGGTTTTACCCAGAGTGATGGGATTATTTTTTCCTCTTGTCGAAGGCCCAACCATGATGCCTCAAAATGGTAAGATTTAAGGATCAAGGTTGAAATTTAGTTTTGTGATTTCAATAGGAATTCGGCCAAATTTTATAAAAATCAAAGAACAAACTAAAACTAATTTTTAATCTTCTTTTTAGAAATGTAAATAACTTTGAAAAATTTCACAAATTGCACCCTAGGTAGTTGAATTTTGAAAAAACATAAACTTTTGCAAACGAAGTCAAAAATTATTAAAATTTAGAGGGGAACTTACTAGACTGATTTCACCACACCATAAAAACATTTTCAGAAAAATTCGCTACCGATTTTGAGATATGGATGAACCTTCACAATTAGGGTTTGACGCAGTGCTAGCCGAGTTCAAGCTCTAATACCACTTGTAATGGAATTACTTGTATAAATCTGATTATTAGTAGCAATATAACACCAATGAACACAATATTTTAGATAAATGATCTCAATGTGCAAGTAGAATAGCTTATCCACTTCGAGGGGGCAACCTCCAAACCAAACAATAAGACTCAAATGCTGAATATGATGATCAACTACTACCTACTAACCCCTATATATACTATTCCTATGCTTATGGCCAACACCAAGGTTGACCCACTAATGAAAATATAACATATATGCAAGAGATACATAATGATAATAAGTTATGATAGCCAGAAGTTAGCTATATACATGCAATATAAGATATATGATTAAGGGCGTAGCACCAAGTGTCTTTTTAGGACCTTGTTCAAACTCTTACTCTAGTTCGTATCTTGTCTCACAATTTGTGCCTTTGGCTAATCATTTCTTCATCGTGAGGCTTCTAAGCTACATTCACAAAATTCACGTTATTATTCTACTTTGTTAGAACATCCATGTGTATAAGATTTCTTTTTGCCATGTTTGCGCGAAACTTTGTCCCTTTCAAAAAATAGTATTCTACTTCTTTGTATTATGTGCTTCTTGGCCAGCTTACGTTGGGGAATCCTTTCTCCTTCTAAGACGTCATTGGGTTATGTTCATCATCGTGTTGAACCTATCCATATTGTCCTTGATCCATATTTTGTGTAAGAAGATTTTGCCTTTGTTTATTCTAGCTAATGTTGGGGCATTTTCACATCTTCACTTTTTTTTACGCATGCGCGTGACATTCTACCCTTGTACATCCTGTCTATCACTGGGACATCTATGTTTCTTCGTTTCCTATATATAGCTTTGGAAAACTTCTAGAAAATAAAAAACATTCAAATAAGTTTCCTAGAAAACTCCAAAACATTCAAATATGTTAGGTGAAAGAAAAGTCAAAACATCCAAATAAATAAATTAGTGGACAAATTCAAAATTCCAAACAAATTGGTAAAACAAATTCAAAAGCCCAAAAAAATTGGTAAAAAATTCAACACCCCAAATTTATGTTAGCATTACATATTTCACTTTGATACCTTTCCAACGCAAAAAATGGAGTCATTTCGAGGTTGGGAGCAAATGTTATGGCCTTCGAAAGATAGGTAGTGCATTAAGTGTTATAGAGGCACCCAGGCGCCCTTGCATCATGTATAGGTGCCCAAACCCCTTACGTTTCTCCTTTTATTATGCGTAAGTGCCTTTTCTCCCATGTGAACTCCTTATCACACATATTTATATTGATTGGTCCCAATTTCACAAAATATTAATTCAAAAATCAAAATTTATCTTACCATTGTGTAGTTTTCTTTTATACCTTTCCAATGCAAAAAGACAAGAGTCGTTTTGATGTCGGGAGCAAAAGTTATGGCCTCTAGAAGATAGGTAGTGCATTCAATGTTGCACAAGTGCCTAGGTGCCCATGCTGAACACTGCCAACACAGGTGCCCAGGCGCCCATGCTGCATGCAAAAATCCAAAAAACTCAAGAAGGAGTCCAAGCATAGGCAATTCGAGTGCCCATGCTGCCTGACAAAATCCAAAAAAATCAACAAGTAGGCCAACACAGGCACTCGAGTGCCCATGTTGCCTCACAAAACTCAAAAAAACCTCCAACTAGGTTAACACATATGCCCATGTGCCCATGCTACCCAACAAAACCCAAAAATCAAAAAGGAGGCTAGCACAAGCGCTCCCCTAAGTGCATAGGCGCACCCAACATTGCGTAGGCCATAAATTTTGCTCCCGACCTCAAAACAACTCTGTTTTTTTTGTGTTGGAAAGGTATTGAAGCAAGCTACACAATGGTAACATTAATTTTGGATTTAGATTTACCAAAAATTTATGGTTTTATATTTTTAAATGGCTTACATACAACTGAAGCTTGTATCACTGCATTATCCTCAACATCGAAATTGGTCCTCCAAAACCATCTTTCTAATGTTCTTGCTTGTTCTTGTCTCAAACGACATGTGGATCATCGTGATATACCTCCATTAACAAAGTTGGGTCTACTTATTATGTCAGTACTCCCGTGCAACAATGAGTTTCTAGGTACTGTGTCATAATGCACAAATGCTTTCCATGGACTACTTGTGTCCTTTATTTTTCTCTCGCATGTGTTATTTCTTAGGGAATCATTTTTAACTCTTGTTGTTACAACACAAACATTTGGGAACTAGCTTGATAACAAAAACATTGGTACAACTATCTTGAACGATTGTTTGTTTGAGTATATGTGATTGTGCTTGTTTCTCTATTAGGTTAGCTAGTTTACTTTCTCATATTGCATTACATTGTGTATGTTGCATTGAGTTAAGCATCATTTTACTTACTCGTATTGCATTGCATTGTGTATGTTGCATTGAGTTAAGCATCATTTTACTTTCTCATATTGCATTGCATTATGTATGTTGCATGGAGTTATGTAGCAATGGACAAATGTTAGTAATTTAGCTTTTCATGTTATCTTACATTTTTGTTCATTTCAATAAAGGCCGATGATGTAGACCTAGGGGAAAAATGATATAAACAGGTTGCTTATTGAAAGGTTGGATGCAAAGATTGGGCTTGTCCTATATTCTCCATTAATCATTTCTTCTCCATTATCATTTATTACCACTACTAATTTTTCTTCTAAATCACTGGGAAATAAACAACCATGTTTATCCTATTCGTATTCCTTCGCAATACCCGAGGGTTTCATGCCCATTCTAACCTATTTTCTTTTTCCATTTCAATCATATTTTTGACCGTTGATTGAATTCTTATATCACCCACTCGACACTTGAGGGGGAATCCTTCATCTTGCTAATTTTTCTTCAAAATTTTACCTGTTTTATGCTTGTCTACTATGTTTAAAGTGAAGTCACTAACTTCACCTCAAACAAGGGCAAATGTAGACACCTAAATTCCACTTTTGCAATCTTATTGCCAAAACACATGCAAATCACTCTTATTCTTCCCAATTCTATTATAATTAGTGCTCTTTACTAATTAACTAACGTTTCTTGCCACTTTGGTGGTTAACAAGAAATTGTTGATCAATAAACCTATTTTGCATTCAGGATGTCACTTTACGATGAATCGTAAGTCAAAATCCTCTTCAAAATAGATAATTAGCAATTATAGGCTAATTAAGCCTATTTTCCCCTTGATTTGGTCAATATACCCTAGTATTGACTCAAACCCCTCTTCCAACCACTCAAAATCACCCCATTCACCTCTACAACATCTCAACAAGCTTCAAAATCTTATCCTAGCCTCCTAGTTGACCCTAAGTGGTTGATTAAGGCTCCACACCTCTTAATCACTTGGTAATTCACTAATTGTGATTAGTAAGGCTTAATCATGATTAACAATTCTAATCTAATTTGGGGATTTTAGTCCCACATGCACCAAAATACAATTTTTGCCAAAAGGAAAACTATAAAAAGGGTGCACCTCATTCCTTTATACTTTACACCATGCTTTGATTTGCATCTCATATAATAAATATGATTTATGGCCAAGCTCAATCCTTGCCTAAAGCCTTCAATGGGGTTAGTAGATGGATATCCAAAATGACCAAGTAGTCATTTGGAGAGGCCATTTCACCTTGTTTGGAGTAGCAACCATAACCATTTAATTTCCCTCTTAGGTGTATTTAGGCCCATGTTAGGTAATTCAAGCGTATTAGTAGGCATGTTTAGTTAAATTTTGTATTGTTTTCATACTAGTTAAGCATTATTTTAAGCTTCTATCTTAATGTTACATTCCTAGCTTAAAACCTTGGCTAGATGGATGGAAATGGTGTTATTTTTCCTTGTTTATTCATGTAATTTTCTTTGTAAAGTTTAGGGTGCTTTCAGAATGTTATTGAAGTGAGGGAAGACCATCAAGGTTAATATGAGAGAAACTTGAGAGAAGATTTTGGAATGTACACTAAACAAAATGAATTTAATGAGCTAATTAATCATACTTTTGATGATGATAGTTTTTAGGGTCTTGAGCTTGATGCCCTTGAGGTAGATGCTGCCAAAATGGCACGTTCTAGATCAGATATGAATCCTGGGGCAGATAAATCATGTTGGTAGAATCCTAATACTTTAGATCATGTGGGCTGCTCTATGAAGACATGTTTATTTTTGAATGAGGCCCATAACATCAAAGAGATAAATATGATCTCAATACAACTATTTGATAAACAAGTTTGCATCAATAACAAAGTCAACAAGAATGATGATTCCTTTACTAAGGTCTTAATAGAAAAAAAGTTGGAAACTGGAAATGATAATGATATGGTGTTTTTTCTTCTCACCATCATTTGACACGGGCATATAAATATGGATTAAAATTCATTTTCAAATCCAATATGCTAGTTGTGAATGATTTGATTGTCTTAGCTATAAAGCTCAGTTTTTATACCTTGACAGTTATGGGGGAGCCATAACTTATTTATGTGAAAATTGTGTTTATCTCTGTATGTGTTGAGCATATTTAGTAGGGATCCAGACATGGTTTATAAGGATGCAAACTCTCTTTTGAAAATCGATGGAAATACCCAGATGAATTATATATTTATCCATGCCTCTTTGGAAATTGTGGCTAAGAAAATTTCAGTTATATGTAATCACTCTCGCTTAAGTAAATGCAGTTTACTGCACGTATTATATAATGTTATGTCAAAATTACTTTTCTCCATGGCCGTGGAAATTCCTCATAAAAAAATCAGATGGGCAGCATGAAGGAATTTAATACTGTAATATGTAAAATATATTAGTAATCTCAAGCTATCGAAATGTAATTGTTAAGTTTAAAATAAAATGCCTTCAAGAAGTAGTCGATGAGATGATGAATGTTCAATATATTTTCCATGTAATGGGAACCTGTACATGAAGTTTCTCTAAAGATATTTCCTTGTGTATCTTATTCTTGTATATAAAAAAGAATGCAGCTGTATTCTCCATCTTTATTGAGCACCTAGATTGAATCCTTGGTATATTTTTATTCATTCTCAATATTAGTGAATAGCGTATAGATATATATTCTTAATTATTGTAAGTTTATACATGAAAATTTAATGACCAAGTGAAAATCGCATTGGATTTTATTTCTTATGTTGATGAAGTTCTAGTTACTATTATCAAATTAGGTTATAAGAACCTGGTAAAAAAGATTGTAAAGGAATCTCCTATGAAGCTGACAGGGAATATAATTATCTCGATATATAAATTTCAATAAATGGTCAATGGAAGGGCTCACAAAAGAATTAGAGATTGCAAGGGATAATAAAGCAATTAAGAGTTTTATGGCCTGTTCAAGGATTAATATTAAGAGTTAGAAACCTTCTAATTGGAAGGTCTAACATATATATTTTTAATTTTAAAATATCATTATTAATTCATCATCATTGAAGTGGGCAATAGGGATATTCAATGACCTGAACCCTCATTCCTCTTCTATTCTTGGTCTTGTTACATCACAAACACTTGGAAATTTAAATTGTCCTATACCGTTTTGTACATATACAAAACCATTAAACACAAAAAACCTAGACTGTCATGTACAATACATTCTAGTTAAGGAGCATTGGAAAGCTAGTTGGTTAAGGACAAGGAGGTGTAATCATTGGAATTAGGTGGGTGACTTGTATATAAGGGTTAGGGATGTTATCTCAAAGTAATGAATTGAAAATTTGATCAAGGATCAGAGAAAACAAAGTGGATTCTAGTGTTGAGACTAGAACAAACAAGAGCGAAGGTTTAGAAAGCCAAAACCATGAAATTGAGAAAAATGAGAAGAAGTGAGTGAAAAGGATGGTGAGAGTACTATGAAAAAAGTGTATTCATGTCGATCAAGGTGTTAGAGAAGTTGGAATAGTGAAAAATAAACAAAGGTAAATACACCTTATTCATTAATATCCCTCACCCTTGACATTTGGCCCCTTCATTCAAACTTAACAATTCAAAATTTCAAACACTACATTTAGAGGAAAAACTCCTAGTTTGAAATTTACATTACTAATAAGGTCCATGACCTACCATGTCTCTATTTCTTGACCTTTGCCACATCCAAAATAAAATGAAAATGTGCCATGACATCAAGCCCTCGCAATGGACCAACCTATAAAATAATAATTTCTTATTAGAATGGTTTTATCAAAAAAATACATATTATAATTTGGAGATGCATCCCATTTGTAGTTACCTTAGCTTGTTGTCTGTTGGTTGGATTATTCACTATTTTTTATATTTCTCATACAAATGTAGCATCCACATGTCATCCTCCTACATATATAACATATCTTGATACAAATTTTTGATGAAAAAGGATCTTATATTATATTAAATGCAACATGATACAAGATTATTTTTCAACAAAAACATGCGGGTGGTATGAGAGCACGCCCAAAAATACAAACAACTAGTATGAACCTAGGATATCAATGAAACACTAGGCATCACCTAGGAGAACATCAAAAATAAGGACCAAGCTGAAATCAAGTCATCGTCCGCAAAACATACCAAATGAGGGAGGGTCATGATGATCGAGCTAGGAAGGACTAGAGATTATTGCCCACATCAGAATATCACATCCCATATTGAGCCGAAGTGGCCTTCTCTTCAACTTGGTTGTCACTCGTGAGGGAGAGATAACAAGCGGAATCTGGGTGGAACTTATCAGAGTTTGGTGGGGGAAGAGTTGGAAAACTCCACCCATCTGTGTGTGTGGGTCGAGCCACATGTGATCCCTAATTGGGTGATGGATTGGGTGGGAGCCCCAACCATTATGACGAGTAGGTGAAGAGAAATCCTCGTGGAATATTGCATGAGGAATGGTGTGCATAACTAAAAGAGTGTCGAGAGAGGCTTCAAAATCCTCCTTGGGGATGATCGCCATGGGGCAAAGGTCACTGAGGAGGTGATGGTGGCTCACAAGAATCATTAAAAGGGGCATCCCCCCAATGATGCATCAAATTCTATAGGTGCTCCACTTCTAGGGCTAATTTGTTGGCCTGCACTTGAATATGCAAAAGCATATTGGAGATAACCACAATTTTTTATAAACTGAGAAGTGTTGATCAAATTCAAAATTAACAAAGATAAAAGCATTCATTTCTTTCTATAACCAAAATAAAATTTTCCCTTTGAAAACATACAAAATATAGGAGAACATTATCGGGAATCTAGGACTATATCTGCTATGAGAACATGGTGCCATGTGAAACACTCTGACCTAAGAGGTTTGAAAAAGGAATGAATCCAATTCCAAGCCCATTGGGCCTTGGGGAAGAACCATAACAAGTTCATTAATGCTTCTAAATGGCCACAAAAGGGGCATTTGGGGTCGAACGCCAATTTGAACCAGGTGGGAGCCTACAAGGAGACCTTGATGAAAAATGCACCACATAAAATTTGTGATTTTAGGATCCACACATGCAGACCAAACAGTGTCAAATATATTTCTCCAATAGGAGGGAGAAGAATGTAATCCGCACCAGGAATTGAGTTTCTCCACCATAGGAAATTGTGGGGAAAGCTATAGATAAAATTTACTGGAAGAATAATTCCAGAATGGAGTATCAACAAACCATTTCTAGACCATTAACCAAGGACAAGATGAGAAAACAAATATTTTGTGTAACATATGATCTGGGATAGAATTGATTATAACATTGATGTTAGCACAATCTTGGTTGGTGAGTCAAAATTGAGATTTGATTTTATTCTAGGAATACCGGGATTGAGTATTTTTATAGATCAAATATTGAATGGTATGAATTCCACACTTGAAGAGCTTGAGCGCAGGAATTCTAGGGACTTCTATGAGACACAGATCCTTCTCTTAAATGATAGGCAACCACCATAAGGATTGTTGATTGATGGAGAGGCCATTACAGAAGCCATTTCATTTCCACTAAATCCATGGTTTGATATGTTCCCATGTTTTCTAGATGCTCTTAAGAAAAAATATGCCAACCACTTTGATAGGAATGGGCGTAATGAGAAGGATGAAAACCCTAGACCTTTCCAAGTGAGATGACCATAAAGAGATCCTTCCTTGATGCCATGACACAAGAAATTTCCATGCTTCTTATCCTTCAATGCATCACATGATCCATTTTTCACAGAGTGCTTTCCTTTGTCGTAGCATGTTAATAAGGCCCATACCCTAGAGTCCCGGGAAAGAAAAAGTTTCCCTGTAACTTCAAGGAACCTTTGCGAGAAGATGCATTAGACTAGAGAAAATCCTTAATATTCTCCAATTTTGAATGGAAGTTTTGGAAGGCACCCAAATGAGGAGTAATAAACATGGATGGTTACAGGGAAAATTTTAGTGGTGAATTTTCATAAACTCGTGAAAATCTAGGTTTTTGGAAATTCAAATTGGTGAATTTTCAGCGAGTGGCAACCAAATTATTCACCAAAAATTTTGGCCGATGCATCCCTTGTATGGTACATTTCACCTAGAATTTACACATATATAAGACCTTATGCATGTAATTTCACCACATTTTGAATCATTTTGTGCGCATATTTTCTGAAGTATACATAGACTACTAGTACCGTACCATCCAACATCTGGTGTCAAACTACAACTTTAAGCCATTCAAATTAAGATCATCCAACTTTAGAGCCATCCAAACACACAACCATCAACCCTAGGGTTCGTTTAACCTCCAAGCCATCCAACCTAGAGACGTCCAACACCATAACCATCCAACCCTAGGCCGTCCAACCCCGTGATCCATCTAAAACCTAGAGCCATCAACTTTAGAGCCATCCAACCTCGGTGCCATCTAACCCCAACTGGTCCCATCAACCCCAGAAAGCAGTCTAACCCGAGAGTGTCAAGACCCCAGAGCAGTCTAACCTTAGAGGCTAGAGATTTCTAACCCCAGAGTCATCCAACAACAAATCTGTCTAACCCTAAAGCCATCCAATCTCAGAGCCTTCGAACATAAGAGCCATCCTTCCTTAATTCTAATTCAACCTAAGCAGTCTTGTTTTCAATTTAGTGATATATCAATGGATTCTAGAAATCTGGTAAGAAGGTTTACAAATTTATCCAGTTCAAAAAAGGGTGCAAATAATTTTCTTGGCTATTTTGGAAAGTCACAAAAAATGAAGGTGGTTTTTGCATCAGTTGAAAATATTAGTATGTGTTATTTACAAGTTATTTAGTCTTACAAAATTTGATAATTATGTAACATGTTTTTCATACCATTTTTCAAACTCTTTGTACTCTATCTATAAAAATTAACTATATATAAAATTAATACTATATCTGTAACAATTTTATAAAATTATATGCAGAAATTTCACAAATTCCTTCACAAAATAATCAATTTCAAGATATCGATGATCCATTATATGTTGAGGAAAACATTTCGTCCCTTGATGACATAGAATTACAAGAAGATTCATCGAATTATCATGATACACCAACAGAGGAAGATTATAATCCAAGGTCTATTTCTAGAAAAAGGAGACATGAGGATAAAGATATTCCTATTGTGAGCCCAGATGCATAAGTAGAACCCCAAGAAAAAAAAGAAAATTTGTCTGAAGAAATAAGATGAACTGGACAATTGGAAGGACTTTCTAGTTCGAATGGGCTACAAAATATCCTTTTATTGAACCTATGAACCCTCAAAATGGTAATGATGTTCAAAACAATGTTGATGCAAAATATATAGTTGGAAACAAGGGAAAGATCACATGATGCAACTAAAACTGGAAACCATTGAAAATCACTATGGGAAAATATATATTTACCAAAAGCAAAAGGATGGCAGCATAGTCTAAACACATAAATGGAAAGATGCAAAAGAGTGTTTGCATGTAAAATACACAAAAATATGAAAAGGAACAAAAATTTATGAAAAATCTAAATGAAAAAGGTGAACCATCAGTAGCAAGTTTGAGAAAAGATATGAAGACTGAAATGCATGCAAAAAGTATTCAGTTTGCTATCGTATTCCATATATTGAAAAGGGGAAGACCCATGTTAGATTTCAGAGAAAATAAAATTATATATCAGGTTATTGGTTTACAGAACATTCCTCAATCTCATTGGTTAGATACCAGTGGTTGGGAAATTGTAAAATGTCTATCTCTGGTAGAAAAAGAGGATATGAAACAGTTTGTTCAAAAGGAAAAGTATATTTCCCTTTCAATTGATGAGGTTAATGCAGTGGATAATAATTCATGGATTTGTATTTATGTTTACACATTTTCTAATGAAGTAAGAACTCCCCACCTCTTAGCAATTCATAAAATGACTGAGAATTACAATTCTGAAAATATTTACAAATTGGTGGTCTCAAATCTAAAGGATATCACAGGAATGGATGAATTTTCCATTGTAAAAAAGTTAGTTTGTGTCGGAACTAATGATGTAGATGTAATGTAGGGGACATAAATGGTCTCGTGTTCAAATTCATATAACTTTTTTCTCGTATATGATTGCAATCCATTGCATGGCTCACAGAATGAATCTGGCCTACAAAATTATGAGCACATTTGAAAATGTAGCTAAAGTGGAGGAGCTGATCCGTGATTTGCATGCTTATTATTCTAAAGCAATTCCAAAGAGATTTTTAGAATTTCAGAAATTTGCAATTGGATTGATAGAGGGAAAAAAGCTTCTCAAATATGTAGATACCAGATGGATTTCTATGTATGAACTTGCCTGTAGAATATTTGATGAATATCCTTCATTGACAGGGTTTATGTATAAATACCATAGGGATGTAGATAAAGCTAAAGATCTATTGTATCGTCTAATAGATATAGAAACTTTACTCATACTATGTGGTATTTTTCCTATGTTGAGGGAGCTTAATATTTTAATGAAGCATGCAAAATATCATTTATTTTTACATAACGTACTTCATAAGACTCAGAAGACTTGTGTGTTGGACTCTTGAAAGTTTTTATATTTCAAATGGAAGTTTTTAGGGTGCTATTTTTGAAAACTGGAATGCATTGGCATAATTAAAAATCCTTGTTGCTTCTTAAAATACAATATACATGATCATCTTTGTATAACAACACATGGGAAAGAGATTCCACTTCATACATTTCAAAAAAGAGTTGATTTGGCTGGCTTAGAAATGGAAGAAGTAAGAGTGACACAAAATTTATTTGACACAATATTATCTAAAACTAGGAATAAATTGAAAAAGATCTCTGAATCGTTATCTAAAGAGATCCGTGAAATATTCAAAAATGATAAAATACTTGAAGCAATGGGAGTTGTAAATCCACAATTTTGGAATTTAGCTGGTGGCATACCTTATACATCCATCAGTCCTTTATTTGTCAAAAACATGATTGATCTAACTGACCATTTCTCTAAGACTGAAGAGATAAACAAAGTTTCTATAGAAGGTATTTTACAAATAAAAATACTTAGTTCCTAGTCAATGCATTATGTTAATACTATGATACGACAAGTCCAACTTCCACAAAACCCACAGGAATATGGTGTCATTAGAAGGCTTTGAAGGGATATTTATTGGAGTAGTATTTTGCATGAAGATTTAAGTGAGTATATTAAGCTATATGAACTCTGTCAAATAATGATTCTGGGTTCTGTGGAAGATGAGAGGGTTTTCAATGCATTTTCCTTTTTAAATTCAAAATTTCTAAACAAATTAGATAGGAATATAGAAAGTTGTTTGAGGTTGTATGCATCATATTACTAGTGGAGGATTTTTCTTATGAGAGAGCACTTACATTATGGAATTCACTAATAGAAAGAAGAGGCGTTGGTAATATTCGCCCGATCTGGGGATCAAGACACATCCATGAGATCATGCTATAGTTGATTTCCAAGACATGAATGAAAGTGTTGCTCTAGGACTATTCGAATTCACATAGATTTCATTTCTTCTATACATTGTTGAGACTATTTACAATAATTTGATGTATTGATGTATTTCATATTCATTAATGTTAATCAACTGGTCCTAATGAACTATGTAATTTACTTGTATAACATTTGTTTTTTATATTTTGTTTTTGACTGAAATTAAGATTGATGTATTTGGATCCATCTATGTGATTATTGATTAAATATATACATTGGCATGATACATAAATAATGAAAACTTTCAATAAATGCAATATTACATTTGTTTTTACTTGGTCCATTGGAACAATGTAATTTACTTGTATCACATTTGTTTTTTATATTTGGTTTTCTGACTGAAATAAGGACATATTTATTTGGATTGACCTATCTATTACTTGATTAATTTTTACATCTCAGTATGAAATAAGAAACGTAAATATTTTAAACAAACAAAAACGTGAAAATTTGAGCACCATTTACCTAAACATAGAAACACAAACACCATTCCTATTAAGTAGAAATCCATTAACAATAAATATAGTCCCAAATCCAAATTACCCTTGTAATCATTCTCTCATCATGGGACTTACTTTATGAAGACAAGTATCATTTCATAAAGCATTGTCGGACAATACAATTCCAAAAAGGGGGTTGTAAACAACATTTCAAAGCTTTCGGACAAGTTTTATCATATAACGACACATTACAATGGAATCCTCTTTTCTACCTATGATTTTGAATCATAGTTGTCCTTACATCTGCCACATAGAATAAAACATAAAAAATGGCTAGCCACTATCTTTTAATTCTTACGCCAGTGTCGGAATTGTGACAACACACCTGTCACATGGTGAAGTTAACTAATTTTTAAAATTTTTATGTTGCAAGGGAAGCTTGATATTTTTATTGCGTAAGAGGTGGAGAAATATGCTCAGTCTGTATAGAGATATTTGCTAAAACTCCTCATGCCTGCGAATCTCGTGTCTGTGGTATTCATATTTTGAAGAATATTCTTCTCCTCCCTCACAATATCTTCTCGCGACAAAAGTGATGCATGGTGTCTATCTTTTCCTTCAAGAAGATTTTGGATCCATCTTATGCTCCTTGATTATCCTTCTCAATGTATTATTTTGTTTATTTAATACTATGAGTTTTTCCTTCAACTGTACAAATGAATTCAAGATTTTGTGGGCATTCTTCAAATGTGCTTCAAATACAACTGCTTCTTTCTTTAATTTTTCATATTTTTCCTACAAAATAGAAATATAAAAGTATTAGTCTATTAGATAAGTTGAAAATATATTAGGATTTTACCTATAATAGTTGACTTACCATAAGTTTTTCTTTTCTCGCATTTACTATTAAAACATTTGTCTTATCTTTAGCCCATTTGTTGTAGTAAGCCTCATGCTTCAGCATTCAAATTCTCTAACCTATTTAACATTATGTCTATAATATCATCATCATAATCATTATTATATGAAATTGTGCCTAATTGAGATTTGTTTAGCAAAATGTCGAGTCTTTCCGATTATTTCTCTATGGAATTGAACAATGAATGCCTTTGAGTGTGATTATGGTATCGGGTATTTATTTCTTTAATCAAAATTTTAGCCCTCCTCTCCCAAGTGTGCACCAAATCCACATCAGACATTACAAATTCTTGAATTGGCCCCCATACTATCTGATATCAAATTTTTGAATGCAAAATGTGTCTTCTCATCATCTTTTGTGGAGCTTTACTTGGAGGAAGAGAGTCCTATACTTCATGCACATTTTGTTGCGGTTGTGGTGGAGGAGGTAGAGTAGATTGAATCATATCATGGGTGTCAAAATAGTTACCCTTGTTTGCATCACCACTATCAAATCCCAAATAATCCTCATCAAGATCAATGTTTTTCAAAATCTGGGTGCCCGTTACACTTAAGACACCACCTAGTGAGAGTCCAAGAAATTATGTGGTTACAGGATGAAGTGTTCCTACCGAGTTTGCAAGAAACCTTATATTCTTTCCTGAAGATCTTCTATTTGTTTGGACTGTACATGTTGGTGGTATTGGTGGCCTCCTTGCAAGTGGAATGTGTTGAGAAGCTCTATTACCTGCAAGAAGCAAACAACAAATTATTAGAAAATTATCATTATACACTTGGGCCTTGTAAATGCTAAAAATGTAACTAAACAAAACATGCTAAATATTATACATTACAATTTACCTTGCATGCTTGGAGACACAATTGTGACATTTCGATCTTGACACCCAGAATGAGTTTGATCTTCATCATCAAACTCAGTAGTTTCTGAATACAATAAATGTAGAAATATTAAAATATTGTACTACTTACATAATCTATACTAGTAGTTTGAATTGGTTAATTATATAAAAAGTAAACTTTATACTGTAGTCAAATGTGATGGTAGGTGTGATGCACATACCGACCCCTAGGTTGTTTTTGACGAGGAACTCATATTGGTGTTGATTATGCTAAATCCATGTCAGAATCCGTAGAGACCTCTGGAGGGGCTTTACCTCGAGAAATAGCCTCCTTATGAGATATTGCAGCCATAATTCTTCTTTGCGAAAAGAAAATATTACAATTATTATTGTATTAAAAATATTGAATGTGAAATCGTTATAACGTGAAAACTTTAAAAGTAACTATTACCTGTTGTTCTTCAAGAGAGAGACCATTCATTTTATCATTAATTATAGTTGGAATTTGTGCATGTAATTGGAAGAAAGATTCTTGATAGAAAGCAAGTATATAATTGCAAGAAGAGAATACAATCTTGGATTTATCAGACATATTGGCACTATAGGTGTGGGAGACATCTATTTTTATTTGGTTGGACAAATATGTGCACCAATCGAATTGTTTCCCTGCTAGTGTCTACATTATATATTAAACTTCCCAAAACGGAATGTCTGTAAATCTACCCTGTAACAAAATCCTGGCATGAAAAAGTGATGCAACTGCAAGAAAGAATTTGTTTGTAATACCTTGTATAAGAAGGCATCTTATTGAACGATTAAGAGGAGCTGCAATAATAGATAAGAAATGTTAGATGTTTGGGTGGTTGAGTAATATTAAGATAAAAATTTGAAAATAATAAACTTACCATCAACCTGCACATTGTAATGAGACTCCAAATTCTTTTTGTCTTCATCTGTAAGGACAACCTTTGTAGTCACAGCGATTGGTTTTGAATGGTAAGCCAATTAAATGATGTACATCTGCGGGCTCAATTGTGAAATAAATGATGATCCATGAGGAGAATGGAAAACTCTCCCTCTTTCTGGTTGTAAGAGGCGAGAATGCAATCAAGGATAGAAGTATCAGTTTTGATTTGGGGCATGTTGAGAAGCCCCAAAAATTGTGATTTTTTCAGCCATTTGGTTGGTGTGTCTTTTAGTTTCATTAGAGTTGCAATCTATGGGCACATGAGTTTTTGTATTGGAATTTACTCGTAGGAGTAGATGCGGTGGTTGTCATTGTTAAAATTTATAGGAGAGGGAGGAAATAAACTTGAAAGGTGCACGTAAGTTTGGGAGAACTTCAAAGATTGGAGAGCTCAGAGCACTAGAAATGTTCGTGGAAAAGTGAAGAAATGAACCTCATAGGGGTATATATAGGGCCAAGAAGGGTTTAAGGGACACATGGAAAAAATAATTGGCTTGACATGTTGGCCGTATAACCCATGTTGGATGTACATGCAATGGAGGTTAGACGATTGTCCAACCCAAGTTAGGTGGTTCACCAAACTTACCCGTCTAACCTACATGGCAAACCTTCCCTTCCAACCTACCTGTCCACCCTACTTGGCCAACCTACCGATCCAATCTACCCAACCAACCTACTCGTCCCAAATACTCTTCCAACCTACCCATCAATCCTACCTGTCCAACCTAACTGTCCAACCTATCTGCCCAACCTTCGCATCCATCCCGCTCGTCCAACTCTTGGTAAAATGATCAAAACAGTTTTGGGCTTGTTGCACGGAAGGAATGATCCACCATTATTTTTCTCTTCCGTTCATGGGTTGGATGGATGAAAAACAACCGTCCAATGTACCTATCTAACTTACCGCATCCAACATACTGTCACACCTTCCCATCTAACCTACTCGTCATCCACCCGTCGGTGACCCATCCAACATACCCATCTAACCTTCTCATCCAACATATCCATCTAACATACCTTTCCAACCTATTCATCTAAGTCGCCCATCCAACCTACCCATCCAACTATGCAAAATCCAAGAAAATCGTGCCCTTTCGAATCACCTTTTCCACGAAACATTTTTTCAAAAATTCAAAGATCAATTCCAAAGAGGATTTTGGAGATTCACCACCAATTATAAACTAATTTTTTTGAGGGGGGTTTTAAAATGAACCTTGGGTGGCTACAAGAACTTTGGAGAAAATATGGAATTTTCCTGCTAAAGACAAGGGTTTGGTGATCCAATATTCAAGCTTTTTATCCACCCTTTGAATATTTCACCATGTACACACATTTTCTAGTCGAAGGAGGCCAGCTAATTGGGCACAGGGAGGAAATATTTCCTATAACATTGCATCTTCTGTCATTGGATAGAAGAACCAGAAGCTACGCAAAAGAGATCCAAGTAGTACATTGCATTGTGGACATTAGTTTCTTCCTCAATAAGAGTAAGAAATGAGTCATCTGCAAAATTCTCATTGAGAAGTTGAGAGTTTTTCGTAGAAGGCAACACAATTCCTCTAACGAGCCCATGGGATTTGGATTGAGCCAGCAGATACTAAAAACTTTCAAGAATAAGAACATAGGGTGCAGAAGCTAATGAGCATCCCCGCGATGACAGTGAAAAATCCTAACAAATTAGAGCTGTGCCCATTAATGGTGATTTGAGAAGAGGTATTAGCAAAAAGCACTCAAATAGATTAAATAAAAATGGGGCTTAAACCAAGTGCTTGAAGCATGACAAGAATACATGACCATTCAATTTGATCATATGCCTTCTTAAACTCAATCTTGATGAACATGACGGCTTGGTTGGATCTGTGGGCCCATTCCATGCCTTCCCAAACTATGATGATATTATCAAGAATGAAACACCCGTGAATGAATCCAATTTGTTCGGATTAGATGATGACAAGAAGAATATGACACAACCGAATAGCCAGGGATTTAACAATGATATTATAAGAAACATTGAGTAAGGTAATGGGCTACCGACTAGTAATTTGTTTGGGATCCCTTGGCTTTGCAATGAATTTGATATTTCCCTTGTTGATCTGCGCACCTAGTTTCTAGTTCTAAAATCCTTCTAGGTAGACATGATGTAGGTTTGGGCCCATATTCTCCCACAACGATTTATAAAAATCACATGGGAAATCATCGCAGCTCGGGGATTTATCATTAGCCTTTTGCATGACCGATTCATGTAGGCCATCCAAGGTGAGCATGCGATTGCAAGCTACCCTCTAAGCGGATGAGAGTTTGCATGGCATAACCATAAGGTACTAGTCAAGTGCTGCATGCCGCTCATTAGAGGGAGCTTGGGCTTGAAACAATAGCTTCTAATGTTTGACAAAGACTTGAAGAATGAGTTGCGTATCAGATACCTGAGTTCCTCCTTCAGAGATGGAACAGATTTACTAGGAAGAATTATTGGCTTCGAGGAAATGAAATAATTATTTAGAAACCTGATCCCCTACCTTAAGCCAATGCATGTGAGCATGAATTTGAGCTCCTCGGGCATTGTAATTGTCCACAATTTTTATCTTCTTACGAAGATCTATAACTTGAAGTTGAAACATTTTAGAGAAGGGATTTTCTTAGATTGTCACTACTTCTCAACTAAGAGTGGAGGTGGTAGTGGAGTATGAGTGGTGGAAAATTTTAGGTAACTACCGGCCATAAATTCTGAGGAATCAAGTGGTTCGAGTTAGAGTGTCCTCCCACCATTTATTCAAGCTAGCATGCATAGGTGGATGAAAGCATGCAAGATGACTTGGCCGAGGGGAAAAGTTATAAACATGCCTGATATGATTGAGAGTGGATCTATGTTCCATTAAGGTGATAATGAGATAAAATTGGCCTTTATGACAAAAGAGGCGCTGATTTTTCCAAGTGATATAGAATCGAAATGGGGAGTGTTTTGAAAGGACAAAATCAGGCATGACCTCCATGGGTAAGGAATAAATTTTGCCAAACTCAAATGAATATTGAGTTGATAGCATATATTTTTCGAGTCATTTGAGGACCCGATCTGATCCACCTCAAATATTGGACCAAGTGAACAATGCTTCAGAGGTGGGGGTGTAAAAAACATTAGGATCATAAAACTTGAATTTATTACGCATGAAAAACCACATTTCCCTCGTCACCAAATGTTCATTGCATTGGTAGGTGCCCACACTTATCGGAGGAAGCTCCACCATATTAAAATATCCACTTATTACCCAATAAGCATTGGGAATTGAGCAAGCTATCCATCTCCACAGATCAGCCCTTTCGGCCACATCATTGGAGGCATAAATGTTAATAAGGCCAAAAAGGAGATCTTCAATATTAAATAGGATCCATACGGTACGATTAGTAGGGTTGATGCCATGATCTATCAAAAAGAGCCACCATTTAGGGAAAAAGAGAAATTAATCCCCCATGCCCTCCGTCATGATTACTTGTTGAAATCTAGGTTGTTAGGCCAGATTGATTTACAAACCATCTCTAATTGAAAACATGAAATTTTCACTTCCTGCAAAAACAAAACATCTAAGTTGGAAATTTTTGCCGAGAATCATGAAAAATATAATTTATATTGGATCTCGTAAGACCCCACACATTCTAAGAGATGCAATTCATGGGAAACAATGGTCAAGGGTCATGTCATCCGTACCCAAGCCTTCAAAGGTGCTAAACTGATTTTGCAGGAATTGAGCATTGTTGTCTGCGAGAAAGTCCTATAACTCCATTGTACTCAATGTTGTAATCCTCTTCTATGAGGTCCACACTACGTGCTAGACTATGATCCCAGGAGTTGCGAGAAGGGCTTCAGACCCTTTTGGATTGGTCCCGTGAACCGTTGGTAAAAACCAACACATGTAGAGAAATGGTAGTATTGCTAACATAATTTGTCTCATCCATAAGAACCGAGTCCGCCTTGGGCGTGCTGGAGAATTTTGGTAATTAGATAGATGAATTGGTAGCGACAATTATTTATTTGGTTCGTGGGCTGCGGGAGTGTTCCTTAATAGTTTGATCACGAACACCACTAAAACCAAGGGCCAAAGTTGGCACTTGTTTATTCTTATATTTACATCCTCCAACTATTTTCCACCCTTATTGCAAGGGTTTGGACACTTTGGGGGCCACCTTGGATGTAGGAAGATTGCGAGGTTCGTAAAGGGAAAATCCTTAATCTTGTGATCAAAGGCCTGACATCAGAAGTAAGTATTAGGTAGATTGATGTACAAAACACACTGGGAATATTTCTTGTCTCCCATTTAAATATCCACAAACTCTTTCGAGTTCTTGGGAGAGGTCCTCTTAAACACATACCTGTCTTTTACAATCATGTGTTGTAAAAATGCTGGGGTTCATGAATGAAAACCCACTCGATGGAAGAAGCGATTTGATGTAGAAAGTGAACATATGACATGGGAAGAAAAGAGCAGGGAATTCCACTCAAACTAGAAATTTGAGGACAACATAGTCGGAGACCACAAAGTTTGTGTCATGGCGAGAGAACCAGTAAGGAATTATGAACACACCAAGTGGACGAATGGGTTAGAATGGTTGAGGAATCAGATGGGTTAGTGAACCAAAAAAGGAAAAATCCTTTAGTCAGTTCTAGATAGATTCGAGCTTGAAGTCATGAGAGGCGTAGGACAAATGAACCCAAGATTTGAGTATGATTTCAGAGGGGATATGACCCACAAAATACCCAATAAGATAAAATTGTTCTAACCATTGACATCCAACATTAAACTCATGAATAGGTAAAACAACATCAGGGGGAGATTCATTACCTCGTGAAAAACCTTCGGGAAAAAATTCTAGGGCATTTCGGTGGTGGTGCCATTGTTCAAAGCTCCACTATCTCCACCCTTGGTTTTTCAACAACTGGGCCTCAAGTGAAATATCTCATTATATAGAATCACCCAAAGGGTGAGAAACCCTAAAATAATAGATGATATAAATATCCCGCAGAGCCAAAATGGTCGTGGAATGACAAGTAGGATAGGGGAACTCCTAGTAGAGCCAACCCCATGAACAAAAGTGTTTAAAAAAACTAAATATCAAACCAATAACTTACCTCGTTGTCACGTCCACTAGTTCCTTCGTGAATGACCCCCTTAGCTTGTGCATGCATCTCACCCTCCTCACCCTGTTATGACAATGACATATAAATTAAATGAAATAGACATTCATGAGTATTGATAACAAGAAACACATGAAATGAAACCATTACTCGTTAAAATTACCTTGTTTTCCTTCTTTTCTCTTAATGCCAATATGGAAATTCCATTCTCGACTCCTCGAAGGCTTGAATCATAGGCTTGCATTGCATCGTCAACCTCTTTCTTCAAGTCTTTGCTAAGCTTCTCAAATGGTGCCTTGTGATCCCTCTAGCATATGCATTTTTATCACATGTCTCCTTTGCAATATTGATCTCGTATGCATCACAACCTCAATGTTCCCCTCCCTTTGATCCCTATATTGCTTCCACTTTTTGGAGGCATGTGGGGTTATTTTCCACAAAAATTCTCCTATATTTTTGGGAAACATCGAGAGGAAATGGGCATTTGACTAGTGGAGGTTTTTCTTCCATAACTCATAAAATTTCTTTCCATAACTGGGGTACTCACAATAATATATTATGCAGTCCCCACAATGTTCCCTCATATAGTGAAGAGGAGTCTATTCACCAACATAATATAAACGGTTAGACACTAATGGAAATAAATGAAAACAATAAATACAAAGTTATATTTTGGTGATTTTACCTCCTCGATTTACTATATCCATATCTACATGACTTGGAGAAGCAACCTTGGGTGCATCCTCTTGCAATTAGCATTCCAAATATAACCTCGTTAGTCATACATTAAAAACATACAAAACTAAAAATGTTCAAATAACAATATATACACATTAAAAACTCCTTAGGCACACACATACTGAATAATATATAATCATATTAAACTAGTATAATGAATACAAATTTATATTTAGATGATTTTACCTCCTCGACAACGATATCCGCCTCTACATGTGTTGACGAGGCAACCTTGATCTGCAACCACCTCATCATCCTTCAATTAACAATCCAAATAAAAAATTGATAGTCACACAAAAATACCAAAGTGAAACTAATGTTCAAATATCAATGTATAAACAATTAGTAAATCAATAACACACACACACACACACACACACACACGTACCAAATAATATATAATGAAATTAAATTAAGATAACAAACACAATGTTAAATTTAGTTGATTTTACCTCCTCAAAAATGATCTATTCTTGTACATGTGTTGGCCAAGAAACCTTTGGTGCAATCGCCTCATCATCCTTCAATCAACAATCCAAATAAAAACTTGTTAGTCACACAATAAAAAAATATCAAAGTCAAATAAATGTTCAAATAACAATGTTTAAACAATTAGTAGATTAATTACATGCACACACATACCGAATAAGATATCTAAAGGTACATTCTCTGTGTACGCCATTGTGATTGTCTCGATGGAAGGCTTGACCACATGTGCCTAAAATAAGAATGTGTTAATTACTTATAAAATCAGCTTGGACATAAAATTTAATGCAATTATTAATTTTTCAATTACAGCAATGGAAAAGGTAATTGAAAAGCATGTATTCTTACTTGCAAAGAAGACACAATGTCCTCAGAATGCATATCGCCAAAGTGACCACAACCATGAAAATATTATCCGTAGGCATGCATAACAAAAATCATAATTTAGCTTAACAATAACCAAATGGATAGATATAATTCCTAAATATATTTTTCTATGTGTACACACACCATGGAATATTACGAGGTCTGCAACGCCTTATCTTGTTACTAGAATAGTCACAATGTTTTATCGACGGGCTGCATTATTCCTACAATAAAAGCTATGTCTACCATTCCATAAATGCATCATATATAATACATATTAATCCATAAAATAATTAAAAATGGTCATGTGTATAATAAAAAAGGAGTTACAATGTGTACATATACCATATTAACATGTCATCTATGGAAAGTGATAACAACACTACCACTTCTTCATTTATAGTGGCCCTAGACACTTGACATACATTCAACCTACCTCTTTTAACCTTTACATGTACATATGAACATTTCTCAAAGTGAGATAGACACTCTATCACCGAACGCAAAGAAAAAAAGATTTACATTGTTACATTGATAAAAATACTTCATTCAATTCACCACAAGTATATCATGCGAAAACACATAATTTTCGAACTTCAAGACGTATTGCTTCCTCAAGACCTAATATCAAGGCCCTATACTCAGCCTGGTGGACGGTCATATTGGCATCTCCCACAATGGTGCCTCTCTCTACTTTCTTGCTACCATCAGGGTCATATAATATGAATGATGAGCATGTAATATTTTTTGAGGTATTCAACACTCCATGAATTTCCAATCTCCAAATGACAACCATGTTTACCTTTACAATGGACAAACATCTATCATAAGCAACAACAAACAACATTTTTTTTTACATATTGAACACTGCAAATTTCACCTTTTCAATATAACTATCTACATTCCAACACACACACACACACACACACACACACACACACACACACACACACACACACACACACACACACACACACACACACACACACGCACGCACGCACACACACACACACACATTACATATGTAGACATGTTTATTTTTAATGTGTTATATGTGGTATACAATTTTTTTCTATGTATTCTATGGTATACACACTATGTTTTTGTGTGTATATGACAAACGACACACCCATATGAAAATACAATTTTTTACGTTTTTCTACATATTAAGTGGTATAAATAGTGTATGATATATGTATATATATGTGTGTATTATACATATCAAATTCATGTATACATGTTACATATAAATGTTTCATTTTTATGTGTTTTTGTCGTATACAAACTTTTTCGGTGGTATACACAATGTGATTTCTGTTTGTATGATAAAAACACACCAATATATATATATACACATGTATATGTATATACATAAGGATATGCATATGTATGTATATGGATAGGAATATGTATTGGTCCCACATACTCATGTTTTATTGAGTGTATATGTTGAATAAAACAATGAGTTGATAGTAGTAATTATTATGTTTTTCTATAAATCATGTGTGTGTGTGTGTGTGTGTGTGTGTGTGTGTGTGTGTGTGTGTGTGTGTGTGTGTGTGTGTGTGTAACAAACAACACTCCCATATGTTAATGCAAACGTCTAGGTATGTGAGACCAATACATATACATATACATATGTATATGTAAAATCGCACACACACATATATGTATGTATGTATGTATATGTATATGTCTATGTATATGCATATGCATGCATGTATAAACAAACATTAGCAAATACATACATATATACATACATATATGTATATGTATACATATGTGTATGTATATATATGTGTCACAGAGCCATCTATCTTGGTGATGGATCGTATGTGCCCCATGAGATACACCATAAGATTCTATACATGCATCACCCATTTTTGTATTATAATGGGTTGTGACACCTACACCTACACCTACATATAAATATACATATACATCTACATATACATATGTATATGTACTAGTCTCACATACCTAGATGTTTGTATTATCATATGGGAGTGTTGTTTGTTATATACACACTGTGTGTATACCACAAAAGACAGAAATGGGCGATGCATGTATGACATCTTATGGTGTATCTTATGGGGGTCATATGATCCTGTCTTGGATGACAAATAAATGACTGGGTTGTGACACCACCAAAAGTCTGACACGTAATTATGTGTAGACATGGTTGGGACGACTCGCAACCATATGCCAACTCGTCCTCCCCTTTCCATCGCCATTTCATCTAAAAATAATTCACGTAAAGGGGTGTGTTTGTTCTCTTAGGCCATCAACAAAGTTTTTAACATAGCCCAAACAAGGACCTTTGCAGCTTTGCAACTTCTCAACGACAGGTGGATTACTCTCCCTCTCAATTCCCACCTTCACCTACTGCAAGCACCTTGCGTAAGAAAATGGAGTCCTATGGCGCTTAACAAAATTAGTTGGAGTGATTTTTTTAGCATTCAACATTATTAACCTTGGAGTGAATAATCAAAATGGCAGAGTCTAGTGGTTGCGTAATGAAAACCAAAGCAATGCATTAAACCTCTTAAATGCACCACCTTTTTATGTCCACTGCCATTTTTTCTCTTGTATTAGATGGTGAGTCGATGACTGGGTTGTGATTGTGGCAAATAGGTTTCTTTGGGTGAATGCCACATCCGCAAAATCGGGTCCTACACATGGGGGAACCATATGATAATACAAATGTCCATGTATGTGATATAAATACATATTCATGTATAAACATACATATACAAATATATATGTGTATATATGTATGTATGTATGTATGTATGTATGTAAATTCATATGTATACACATGGATATGTATGTGTATATAGATGTAGGTGTCATAACACATTCATTGACTCTCTAGCCAAGACAAGAGTATAGACAATTTTATCTCTCTTTTGTGGTATACACACAATGTGTATATTATAAATAACATTCCCATATGATAATACAAATGTCCATGTATGTTATATATATATATATATATATATATATATATATATATATATATGTGTGTATGTATGTATGTATGTATGTATGTATGTATGTATGTATGTATGTATGTATGTATGTATGTAAATGTATATGTATATGTACGGATATGTATGTGTCACAACACATTCATTGACTCACTAACCAAGACAAGAGCATAAATTTTTATCTCTCTTTTGTGGTATACACATAGTGTGTATATGACAAACAACACTACCATATGATAATACAAACGTCCAGGTATGTGAGACCATTACATATACATATGTATATGTATACTTGTACATACATGTACATATATATGTATATGCATATGCATGTATAAACATACATATATAAATACATACATACACATATGCATACATACATACACACACAAATGCACACACACACACACACACACACACACACACACACACACACACACACACACACACACACACACACACGTATGTATATGTATATGTATACGTATGGATATGTATGTGTATGTATATGTAAGTGTCACAACACATTCATTGACTCACCAGAAAAGACAAGAGCATAGACAATTTTATCTCTCTTATGTGGTATACACACAATGTGTATATGACAAACTACACTCCCATATGATAATACAAACATCTAGGTATGTGAGACCAGTACACATACATATGTATATGTATACTCGTAAATATATGTACATATGTATGCATATGCATGTATAAACATACATACATACATACATCATACATACATACATACATACGTGTGTGTGTGTGTGTGTGTGTGTGTGTGTGTGTGTGTGTGTGTGTGTGTGTGTGTGTGTGTGTGTGTGTGTGTACATATATATGTAAATACACACGAGACACGCAAAATGCACACGAGATGTGTGTGTGTGTGTGTGTAGGTGTCACATCACATTCATTGACTTGTCACCAAGAAGAGAGCATAGAAAATTTTATTTCTCTTATGTGGTATACACAAAGTGTGTATGTGACAAATAACACTACCATATGATAATACAAACATCCAAGTATATGAGACCAATACATATACATATGCATATGTATACTCGTACATATAGGTACATATATGTATATGTATATGCATGTGCATGTATAAACATACATATACATATATGTATGTAAATGTATTTGTATGTGTATGTATATGTAGGTGTCATGACACATTAATTGACTAGCCACCAAGACAAGAGCATAGACATTTTATCTCTTCTATGGTATACACACAATGTGTATATGACAAACAACACTCCCATATGATAATACAAATGTCCAGGTATGTGAGACCAATACATATACATATGCATATGTATATGTATACACGTGTATACATATACATATATATGTATATGCATATGCATGTATAAACATACATATACAAACGTCCAAAATCAAGCTTAATCGCCAACTAGTACTAATAATTTTAAATATATTTATTTAAGTTTTTATATAAATTTCAAGTTTAATAATTTTATTTACCTTATTTGTATCTCATATTCATCAATAATTTAGGTGTATTTAATTTATATTTTATAGCGATGGGAAATAAGAAAAACTTTCTAAGAAAACAATTGTCCCAAATTGTGAGTTGTAAGGAAGTTGTTTTGCCAAGGGAAGGTTGATTGTACGGTGTTTTAGGAAGGTGTGAAAGAGAGAGAAGAATTAAGATTTGATGGGGATTTAGATGGTGAATGATTTCTTGTATGGAGGACTGAAAAAAAGACCCTGTCACAAATTTATACAACATGTTCATGAAGAAAAGATGAGGTTCTCAACCATTACTGTCAGTTCCTTTGTATGAAGGGTATAGTAAATATGGTATACTCTGTGTTTTTGTGTGAAAAAGGACCACATTTGATGTTGTAGTAAGTGGAATGATGAGATCTAACTATAGGTGACTATGTAAGTACAAGCCCTCTTTTCTAGACTGGTAAAACTGGTTTCACAATCATTTTTAGGAGTTCTAATGAATAAAGAATTTTTCTTATAGGATTAACAAGGTGGCACATACCTTACGAACTTGTTTAAAAGCTCTAATAATGAGATTGATCTTTAAAATTGATAGAGTTTTAAGAAAGTTATTCATAAAATACTCTCACTTCTTGTGTAGTGAACTAGGATTTCCGTGGGCATCAAACAAGTTGTATCTTTTTATTCCACCAACAAAAAATTATGAAGAGTCATTTTTGAATATACAATGAGCAAGGAAGGAGATGAAATTAATAAGGAAAATAAATGATTCCAAACCCACCCACATGCCCACTTGGATCACCACAAAAATCTGTGTAATCATCCTTTTGGGTCAGTCACACAGATGGATTTGTTGGGACTAATGGCCGCAAATAATGTAGCAACAAATGGACGATGATGAATATAAAAATAGGTGGCAAAGATCCTACATAGATTCAAACAAAAAAAGAGAAGGAATTTTCTCATTAATTCCATTTCCCGCGTCCAATATCGAAATATAAATATGCCAGGATAGACGGTTCCAGAAAACAAAATAGACCCGTTTCAAATATTAACATGATATACAATAAATAAATAGTAGCGACGAAAAATACATGAAACTTGAACGTGGTTCCGATGGCGAGCACTTCGTCGATGGCCTGAGAGAACGGAGAAGTTATACATTTTGGGGAGCTTCTGTGAGCTTCTGCAGGATGTTGGAGACTAAAATGATGGTGGTAAGTTTGCGTCCTCCTGGGTTTACGAGCCGCCTGACCACGTCCAATGTGCCAGCTCATGCATAACAATGAAACTTTTCCGGTGGGTAATTTTTTTGTCTCTAGCAGTTTGTGCCACGGGGGCAGGCGATGTTTTTGTTTTGTGCCACGTGGGTTGGGGTGGGTCATGACATGTTATGGTCTATCTTATGGGGGTCATGCAATCCTGTCATAGGATAGCCTCTAGTAACTTTTTCTCCTCTTATGTACCTGCAAGTTATATGTTACAACTTTTGTGTACCTATAATAGTCACATATTCTAACCTAGATTGTCAAAGAAAATAGATTGGGAGATTGCATTATGGTTTGGGTGGCTACTGTCAACTAACTAGCTTCTTGACATTTACTACCTCGTGTAATAGAGAAATGAAATCAATGGGAACTTTGGAATAATAGAATATGCCTCTCATTTATCAACAATATGCATAATGTTATATGTGTAATCAACAATCAAATAATGTACACGGATTTTTTAGTTATACATGAATTTGAATTTAAATTTTGCAATGTTCGCACATGTGCTCACCTCTAACAACTAGAAATGGAAACAAAGAGAAAGGGACGAATTGTCTTATGCATAAGTATCCTTACTATTTACTAGTGATCTAACAAAATCCAAAAACATTGCTAGTTTAGTCAATAAACAATGATATTTTAGTCAATAAACAATGATCTTCATGTTTTTGAACTTTGATAAGCTACCCATGCTAGGAATAAGATATATCTCACAACTCTTTCTCAATAGTTCTAGGATGTGCATTATACCACATCTATAGGATATAAGTGATAAAAAGAAGGATGCAATCAATCTAGGAACTATTTTCTTGGTTACTTTCCTTTTGAAAATAAATAAATATGGAAATTTATCTATGAAGTTGAAGCCTTGATAAATATAGTGGACAATAGATTGAGAGGAATTTTTTTAGATGTAGCATCATATCTAAAAATTAAAACCATTAAGTTTTGTATTGTCTAACCAATCTTAATAGTTGGTGTGCATGCATAATAAGTATAAAGGAAAATAATTGCTACTAAAATGTTGTTGTAACACATGGTAGGAAGTTACATATTGAAGGCATGTTTATCCCCAAAAAAAAGTATGCTTCCATTCTTTAAAGAAAGACCAAGGGGTTTAGGGTACTTTTTGAACCATTTTTGCAAAAAAACATGGAGAAAAACATGGTAATTGCAAAACCATTGAAAAGAATGGATGGAATACACCTCTCAACATCCAAATGGAGGATCCAAAACAAAAACTTATTCTCATACATGCACAACAATGAAGAGGAATGTTTTCCTAGCCGAAAAAAGAGAAAAAATGTTCTTATTGGGCAATAGGGGCACATTGAAATTGAAGAGGAAAAGATAAAAAAAGGGGGACTATGGATGATATTGGGAAGAAAGAAAATACTTGATCATAGCCTTCAAATAAATGAAAATATTTTTAATTATAAAAACCTTTTTTGTTTTGTTTTTGGGCATGAGGTTAAGGTGTAGACAAAAAATCTATGCAATTGGGTACATTTCCAGCTTTCTAAAAGCATGCTAGCATTTACATGATTTCTAAGTAATAAAACTAGTAATTAACAACCCATTTTGGCATTTTGATTTGTCTTCTACACTTTTATTGGATTTATACATCTTGCACTCTTTCCGGCATATGAATATTTTATTTTTCTATGTCCTCAGACACTAGCGCCCAGTTGGGACACTAACGCCAGTGCTCATGTCCTCCTGGGTGCTCCTATCCCTCTTTACCTTTTTCTTATCCTTTTGGACCCCTTTTGCTTCTTAATTACTTTTTACTACTTTGGGTTGGTCTTTCAAATTTAAATTAAAAATTCAAATAAGGGAATCATATAAATACATAGTTATGTTTTCAAAATAAGGGACCAAACACTAAGCATTACATACTATCACCTAAGCTTGCATCTAAAGGAATAAAATCACTTCAACGCATGCATGTAGTACATTCACTCAGGGAAAAGGGCTGCATTTTTCGCATACACAACAATGTGGGGAAGTCTATTTTATTTCATCCCACACATTCTATACATATATTACATTCTAGATCTAGCCATCTATCATTGTGAAACTTACATAAGGGCATCCTAGGGCATAATTAAATACACTTACTTGTAGGGCCGCAAAAAGGCGACGCCACGCTCACGACGGTGCCAACGACGACGCCGCACGACAACCAAACAACCCGAAAATGCGACAATTTTTTTTTTTTTGTTTCTTTGCAAGGTGAATCCGCATACAGACTCGAACTACTTCAATCACGATAATGCTTCGAGGTCAAAGAAGTTTGATTTTATTTCAATCGACGTTTCACAAGGAAGAGAAGGGTCGTCCTTCGAGTTGAAAGTCTGAGGGCTGAAATATCGAATGACGGCATCTCCGGAAGTTAATCCTTGGGGTAAGGTATAATTTGTTATATATATATATATATATATATATATATATATATATATATATATGTGTGTATGTATATGCATACATATATCCAGGAAAATCATACATTAGGATATATATACTTCGACATTATTATTACCTTGTATGTCTTTGTGTGTTTAGGTGTACGTGACACCTTACTTATACCAAGTATGATTATTATAAGAAAACTATATTATGTGCCACTAATATTTTGTATGGTGTTTAACACTTAAACTCACCTAACAACTATCCCTATTTACGTAGGCTTGCAAAGAATGGCATTTTCAACTAACACTAATTACTATGGTGGGGGAACGAATGAGATATAGAATTGACAAGGTATACAAGGTGAAAACGTGGACTGAAGGACAAACAATAACTACATTGAGAAGGCAAGACGGCTATTTATTGATATGCATAAATAAATTCAAGGAGCCGAATGAAAAGTTAAAAGTGGAGATTTGAAAATTATGTATGGGGCGGTGGAAACTCTACCACCAACTGTCTCAATTAAAACTCTCTGTCTGGCGTGTAAACTATACCTACCGGCCGACTAAGACATTCACTTGCCTAGATTTTGCAAATCCGTCTCTGACTGGCCGCCTAAACAATGAATACCCTATATTTTGCAAATCTGGTCTCTGTCCAGCCGAACTGTCAACATTCCACCGTGCCGGCCACGTGCAAACAACAGGGAGGTCGCAGTTGAAGCTACAGGCGAGGAGGGGGCGCGGGTTTCATGGCCTTGGCTGTCTGACAACGGCCGACCAGGCAAAGAGCCGAGCAGGCGGCTAAACAAATCCTTTTCTTTGGCTTTGAGCGCCTGCAGTAAAACATTCGGCCATCAAGTAATTATTATTCAGTATCGAATGCATCCACAACTACGGGTTCACCTTCAAAGGTTTTATAACAAAATCGTTTATGGGACAGTGAAGGCGTCTCCATTTTATTTTTGTTTCTTTCTGTTTTTTTATTTTTATTTTTATTGCTTTCTTTATTTACTAAACTCTCCAGTACGATGGAGCACAGGGAGCCTGAACTGTAACACTACGCATCTCTTATCTGTTTGGATGCTTGACAGAGTGTACAGGGTTCTACGGCCCTGGCCGGTGCAACAGCAACCGACCAGGCAACAACAAGCAAGCCCCTAGGGCGGTTCCAACAAGCAAGTTGTCCAACTATGTTGTTATCTGTTCAATATTGAATGTATCCTCAAATGCGGCGTTACAGCCATATTCTCTGTAAGATAAGATAAGATGGCGATATTTATAGAGGCATATAAATGATTCAATGTTGAAATTCCCGCAGCTTGAACGACACGTTTTGAAGACAACTCAACACACTTAAGTTTTTATTAATATTAATATTAATGTGAAATATTTGGGTCTTTCATTACAGTGATATTCAACTGGAAATTCAGATGCCAAGAATTTGACTGATTCAAGAATAAGAAAAGTCAGAACCAGAGATTGAACGGAGGGTCATGTCTTCGTGGTGTTGAGGGCCTTCTGATTGGGAAAATAAGAAGAAAGACCATAACTGGGAGTAGATAATATGATAAACATTGACGCTAGAATTCATCGTAAGCTCATACGTTTTACATTGACCTGTTCTAGTTGAAAATAAGTAGATGCTATTCAAACCCCCGAGAAAAGGAAAAAAATATCAGCTATACTCGTGACATGTATTCAAAGCCATGTTATAATTCAACGTTCATTCATTTTGAACGGAAAAACTCATAACAAATGTAAAAACAACACAATATATGTTTGTTTTAAGTGTCTGCCTTGCTATTCAAGTTTAATGATGATTGCTTAGTTGATATCACTTTATTTAAAATATATAACAAAACATTACACTTGAAAATTCAAATATTCAATTAGGAAAATAAATTTAGTGCCTAGTCATTCACTAAGGTTCCATTCTCAAAACATACTATAAATAAGGGATGAGGCGGAGATCATGTCCTATGTAAATGTGGTGGAATGGAAATCCCTCAGCTTTTATCACGTAAGCCTAAGAATTATGTGTAATCTATCCATGCAATTTACAATGGTTTCTTAAATGAAGAAGCATAATAGAGCTAGAGCCTAGATGATTTCATGATTATATTGAAGGCCATTTAAAAACTTAAATCCTTTCTTCAATAATACAAGAAGGGGAGATACACTAACATTCCACTTTTCAATACATCTTCTTTTAAACAACAGAATGAGATGTAACATGTATATTCTTTGGTAATTTTCTTTCCAACATTCCACAAAAGAATTCAACAACATTCCAATATATTTTAGAGTAAGAAATACTATCATTTCAATGCAACTTTTCCTTCAAATCTTTTACAACATATCCTACTTCATGTGGAACATATTTACAATAATGTAAACACTTTTCAAGTAAAATTTGCATTCAACCATGTGACTCTTGGAGCAACTATAGATTACAATGTCCTTTATTTTTGAAATGAAAACAAGATGATACAACTTTCTTTCACATGCAAATTTTACAACAAAATAATATATGTAAGGGAATGGAAAGAGTCTTCACAAGCTCCATGGTGTTCTTCATCCATGCTCCAAGTTCTAAGTAGTTCAATCACAACCAAGATAGGGGGAGAGGCAACACTCTCCTCCCAACCAAAACTCAATGGAGAAGAGAAGCAATCTCCTCCATTGACCCCCGAGCCCCAAACACAACACAATGAAGGGTGGTCTCCAACTCAAGGCAACAATACTTGCTTCCACAATACAATTTTCTTCACAACATTCAAGGTAAAAAGAGGAAACAACAAGGAAACACAAATAACACAATACTTTGCACAACAAGGCTTTCATCCAAGCCAACAAGAGAAGGAACTATGGGAATGTTTTCCTTATGCCTCCCAATTGAGATGAGATGCCCATCCAAAACCCTCCACAATAAAACACAAGCCCCTATGACTCTTATGCCTCCCTCAAGTACCCCTTTTTCCTCCCATACTCTTATGCCTCCCTCCTCTTATGGCTCCCTCAAAGACAAGGTAGAATGTAAACATTCTTACCCAAGATGGGCATCCCTCTCAAACTCCCTCCACAATATCCTAATCTACTCTTATGCCTCCCTCATGAGTATTCCCATAGACCTCTCCTATACTACACAATAAGCATTCTATCCATTTTTCACAATACACCAAAGTAAACATGCATTTTTCACAATTTTAGCATAGAAGCAACAATAATATGAAAGCAAAACAAAGGAGAGGGTCTCCTACCTCTCCATTGGAGAAGCCTAAACCAAGAAATTTGTCCAAGCTCCTTCCCAAATCAATCCAAGCATGCAAGTCCAAGCACTCTCTTTTCTCTTTCTCCCAATTCTTTTCTCTCCCAAAAAAAAAAAAGAGAACTCTTCAACAAAACAAAAACAAAACTCCAACCCCCTCAACAAGAGAGGAAATTTCCCTAAATAGACAAAAGGAAGAGTGAGGGTGATGTGGCTCCTTGTAGGATGCCACATCACACATCCTCAAGACCACCTCCCTTTAGTCAACTCAAATCCCAAAACACCATAAATGGGTGGTTGGGTTGAATGACATCTCTCATCCACATCCATCCCTTCCCATGTGCCTTAAGGCACAATTAAATGCAAAAAGAAGACAAGTGCACACCAAAGTCACATTTCCCTTCCCAAAACAATAAATAATCCCCTTTTTGGCTTCCCAACCCATAGATATGGTTGGTAAGGGGTTTTGGAAAGTGTGGGACAAGTTCAACTTGTCCCACAAGTCCCCTAAAATTGCCCAAAATCTCAAATTCGAGATTCAAAGGATTTGGAGTGGTCAACACTCAAAACCAAACATTCAATACATGAGGAAACACAAGGCTCAAGGAGCCAACCATCAAAATTAATTACACCCACTTGACTTCCCTCCAAAGCTTAAAAATTAAAACAAGATATTACATTAATCTAAACACACTTAGCAAAAGAAATTTTAAAAAGATATCACAAATAAAATCACCTACTAAAGCAAGTTAAAACAAGTAATTAAAATTCTTACCCCCTTGGTCACATTAGAAAATTTCCCCCTCATGGAAATTTTCTCAACACATAAAAGAACAAAGGTAACACAATACAATTTACAAGTTGCCTTGACGACCAATTGTTGTAACCACCCGACATTCTGTTGTGTTTGGTTCCCAATCCCCCTCATGGTTGTGATCATGCTGTGTTTCCTGCAAAATACAAAATACCTCCTTCGGCCTTGCGGCCATGTCAAAATATCCAAAATAACCATATGCATGAAATTTATTAACATCTATACGTAATTCAATCAATCATTATTTCTAGGTCTAAATCACAACTTAATTATGCATTTCATCATTATCCAAAATTACAGTAATGTAAGTTCAACAACTACATTCTACTCATCATGGCGAAGAAATCCAATGTTAGAACACATGCAATATATCCATATAAAAATAATATCGGTATCCAATAGTCTGTCCATGAGTCAGTGTAGATCATACTAAAAAAAAACAAAGTCCAATCATAATCCAAATGCATCTAGTCACAAAACATCATGCTAATCAACATAAGTATAAGTCATGTCCATATCTAAAGTCTGCATAACTCAAAATGGTAATCAACTAAGTGTCGTAGGGAAGTGGGCATTACACTTACACACATAACTACATGGATTAGGAAATATAGTGCAACACTCAAAGCACTAAGTTCACTCTTTGGGTGACCTGTGAGTGGGATTCGACTCCATATTATGCATCTTTTTATTAGATTTGATGTGATTTGTGGAACATGTAGGTAGAAATTTGTTTTGCATGTTACAGGTGTGATCAGAACCCTAATAGTGAAGTCGAGCAAGAAAATGAATATTGGAGTGAAGACATTATGACGAACCTAAGCATCTAAGACGACACTAATGCCTAGTAAGCAGACACAGCGCCCCTGTGGCGCTAATGTCCTCTTGTAGGTGTTTTTTTCCTTCACATTCTATACTTATGAATCTTCATCGAGCCTTTACGACGTTATTTCCAGCCTATTCCAACAATTCCGCAACCCGATAATTTCAGATCACTCAAAAATCAACTAAGTCATCATCTCTCTCTATTGCTTAGGTTTTCACATTTATATGCTTTTTTGCTTTCATTTTAGCTTATATAAGCATTTGTACATCATTCATTATAGTAGTTACTCTGAAAATAGATTTAATTCAATTTATATTAAATCATAAGGTTGGAAGTTTTGGAAACATTCCAAACAACAAGAAAATAAGCTCCAGTGAATCAAACATGAAATTTCATGTTTAGAAATTTTCTTTGGTGTTCAAGGAATTTTAAATATAACATGAAATGTTTTACAAGATGAAGGTTACATAGTTTTGTGAGGTCCTAGAGGAAAGGAAACACATATTTGATTTGGATTTTTCATTTATTGAAGGATAAACCTTCAAAAGTGGATATACTTTTTTGAATTGAAGGTTTATCAACTTTTTGTTGTGCATTGGATTTTAATTATTTCATTTAAGGTTTGATCATTTAATTTAAGGTTGATTGTTTTATGAAATACCTTGGCCTAAATTTCACACTTTTTGTTTGTGTGAGTGGGTTGAGTTGATATTTAATTGTCTTAATGTTTGTATGTGTAATGGAATTTATTAGATAGATAAGTAGGATAACAATAATATAACACTAAATCACTCACACACACACACACACGCGTGCACACACACACACACACACACACACACACACACACACACACACACACACACACACATTAAGAGTAAAATATTCAATTATATAAGACTTAGCCACTCCAAAACCTTACAATAAGACTCCAATGCACAATATGATGATCGAGTACTAACTACTACCTCTTATTTATAACCCTTTGAGGCTATGTTTACTCCATAGGGCGACCTACTAATTATATGAAAACATAGGTAAATTTGATATGACATGTTATGAGATTATGTGAGCCATAAGTTGGCCATGTATATCCTAATACATATTATAGGTTAAGGGTATATCATGCCCCTCTTGTTTAAACAACAGAGTCCTTAATGTTTCATAACTTTGGATGCCTCTACACAAAGGATTCATCCTCCCATTTTGCATGTTTCTTGGTAAGATTATTCCATTTGATTAAATATTCTTGAGTCCCTCTACTTCATAGCTTATTAGTATGAGTTTGAAGGATCTCCTCATGTTCCAAAATTACTTCTTCATCTAGCTATACTAACTCTATTTGAGTTGATACTCTTTGTCCATATCCTTCTTCAAACATGCTATATGAAATATTTAATATATTCATGTAGACTCGAGGTAACTCTAGGTTGCATGCTACACTTTCTATTCTTTGCAAGTCTTGATAAGGACTATACATAAGATCCAACTTATTATCCCTTTGTAGTTTTTTTAAGAATGTTTTTGTATGGTTAAAACCATACAAAGACCCAATCACTAACTTCAAACATCTTTCACTTGATGTTGATCCTATTGTTGCTTCATATGATTTTGTGCCATGGACTAATATGCCATGTTGTTCTGAATGTGATCTTCCATGGATCGAGTCTTTGGTTGCATCCTCAATGAAGAGGTGATGGATGGTGGTTGGTACCCATATAATTCCATAAATGATGAAATTTTCAATGAGGTATGGAAGGAAGTGTTATATCACCATTTTGTGAGCAACAAACACTCGAACCTATATTTCTTGTTTATCTAAAACAAAATAAATATATATCCTGTAATGAATTTTTAACCACCTCTATTTTCCCATCCAATTGAGGATGATATGATGAATTATTAGCTAACCGAGTACCTCCACATGAAAATAAATTAGTCCTAAAATTATTGGTAAAGATAGGATTAGGACCACTTATTATGAATCAAACAAGATATACACAATCAAATGTGCAAATAAAACATAAATCAACATGAAATAAAGACCATTGGGCTATTCCAAAATACTACATTTTATCTCACTTTAAGGAATTGTCTTAGATTGAAAGTAAATGGTATAGCCATACACTTCAAAGTAGAATATAAAAACCTAGGATTATAGATGAAAAGTCTACAAAACCTTACAAAACTACTTTCTTGTACAAACATGGGTGAATGAAAAATAATAAATGTGAAAAATTCTAGCAAGATACCTATTTTGTTCTTGGTGTCTACTGAAATTCCCATGGATTCATTTCACAATCAAAAGATATAACTAGATAGAGTAGATTTGGGATCCTATATGTCGACATGGGACAAAAATCCACATCCTAGCGTAAATATGAATCACGAAGACACTAGGAATTTGGGAATTGAAGTTGTAACTATGGAGTTTTTAGTGACGAGCCTTCAATTCCATAATCACTATGAATACTACATAGATTGAGACATGGAAATGATTGATATAAATATGTAGGAATATGGTTACGCCCTTGAGCTATGAGGGAGTGCATTAAACATAGTGATACTTAGATCTCAAGAAAGATGGAATTTTTTCCGAAGGGATAATGCAATAATGAAAACATATATGGACCATCATGTAAATAAGAATAGTTAAATTGATAATACTATTAAGGATATACTAAAATTTTGGAAACTTGAGTGAAATGAAATGAGATTTTACGTTTTTCCTCCAATATATAAAATGGAAGTGAAATAAGACACACCTCATTCTTACCTTTTTCCTTTGCAAATTGAGATTTCAAAAGAGTATACCGTGGCATATTGTAAAGTATTTTTGAAATACAAAATTGACCACATTAGAGATGCTACTATATTTGAGTAGGAATTAAGGTCGATAATTCATTTTGTAATTTTTTTTTCTAAATTTAAGTTTTTTTTTTTATAAAAATACTTTACATGTAGAACCACAACAGGGGAGCATTTTGCTCCAATCTTGTATCTATATTGTCTTAGTCAACAATTTTTAATTTTTGTGTACACACAATTGCATAATTATTTTTTGAGAGCATGTATTGTTAGAAAAGACATTACTTTTATCTTGTTTAATGTGGTACAAACTACCATGCATGTGTAGTAGCTGTTTCTTGAGCCAATGATGTTGATAATGTATAAAATTGGACTAGAAGAGGATAATTAGATGTTATTGGCCTTAGCCATGTATCCCATCTTCTTGTTGTGTGATTTGAATTTGCTATGCTAATTGAATTTTTCGAGTAGTAAAATAACAAGGTCTATAGCTTTTGGCTTGCAATAGAGGAGATGACAATAACTTTCAAGCATATATGACACATCTTATGACTTCTAGTTAAGGGATATAAGGTGACATAATTAAATTGGATTATTTTGAGGTGATTGTGAAATGGTTAATCTTGCACATACAACTTTCAAGGAATTCATTATACCTATACTTTCTTGAGAGTTGTTGATCAATTTTTTCTTAAATGAAGTACTAAGAGGTTCTTTCGAGAAATCTTGAGATGTGAACGATTTACCACTCATAACATTACCATAAACTTAGGCATTTGTAGTGCCCACAAAATGTGGGACCAAAATAAAATATCAAATAAGCTAGGATATTTTTTTGTCTTTCATTACTTGTTACAAGACAACACATGGGATTACTTAGAAAAACTACACATACATTGAAATGCTTTTATAGACATGAACTCACTTATACAACAAGATAACACAAGATGCACATCAATTTCTTAATTTCTCAAATGAAGAATACCAAAACAATGACCCAACCACAATAAGAAATCAAGGATAGACATGTTCCACAACACACCATTTTCACAGTTTACAACTTTCTTACAAATAAGTTCTCATTGTTTAGCCTTATAGGTTTAAAGGGAATTTATCATGTAAAGACATAGATTCCCCATACTCTAAACTACATTTCTTTATTTTGTATTACCTTTAACTTATAGTGAGTCCACTTAATTTGGTTCGTTTCTCTTATTATAAATCATATGTATAACTTCATTGATGGTTAGAACATTTTAAGTCATATACGAGACACCTAATGCTTGATTTCAATTAAAGAAGTTTTTATCCCTAAATAATATTTACCCAACCTTCTATTTCACTTCCATTACATAAGGGAATACTAACATGAAATCAAGGGGGCAGAAATTAGGCATAAGAGTGGAAAAACCTTTTTCCATCCTCATTAAAATGTTTAAATGTTAAGAGAATACTTCCCTCATTGATCATGTTATTACATTTAACTATGGAAATTAGCTTTTTAGTTTTTATTTGTGAATCATAATCCTCTTGATTCCAATCAGGCTTCCTAGTTTCCAAAATTATATTACACATGGAACAACTCAATTGTTAATTATAAGTATCTTAACATTTACACATCATAAGTTTTGATTCCCAAATGAGAAACTATGTTTTCTCAATTACTTGTTCTCACGTGGATCAATTCACATCTACTTTCACATCATAAGAAATATTTATTAAGTTACAAGTAATCTCCATGGTACTTAAAATTCTTAAACGACATCACAAGGGTACATTCTCAATAACTAAGAGCAAGTTACAAATTTCCTTTACAATTAGAATCTTAATGGTGCATTAATGCATATCCTAATTGTCCTTGTGATCCCAAGCACTTTACATTATCTTCCCCTTCTAATGATGTTTAGTTTCTAGAACAACCATACGATTACATGCTAGACATTTCATCTTGTATGTCACAAAAGTGACATTATGCCTTGCATCTAAGCATCTTACACACTTTCATACCCACATGAATGCTCTCTACTAGGTTCCTAGGGAGGAACACACAAACTCTTATATATCCCCTAAGTCTCTAGGACTATGAAAGAAGTTTAGATCCAAACATAACTCAAGGCTTACCAAAAAGGACCATCATGTTGTCTTATAGAATAATGTCCTAGCAGAGTTGACCCATTACAATTCCCATAAGGTGGTTTCGTATATTTTGATGTTAAGAAAACATGTTCTTACGATAACATGGATTTTTGATCTTATATCCTCTTGTGAAATTAAACTTCTATAGTCCATAAATGTTTGGATGCATTTTGAGATACACATGGGTCATATGAGTCCCATGTTTGAGAAATAAGGTCACAATGTCAAAATACATGTTCCCATAAGGAACAACTCATCTTATCATTTAAAACATGGAAAGGATTACTAATGAGTTGAAGGGGATGGTTTCCATGTTCCACTTCAATACTAAGCTCAACATTCAAGGAACATAATTTGATACAAAAACTCATCGCGGGTTTTGTTCACCAATTAATATCTTAATTGGGTACTAGGTTTACTTCTTTCCCTTTTGAACTCAAGGGATCTACATCTTGATACAAGTTAACATTAGAGAAATCCAACCTCCCTAAGATCAATTAAATATGAGAGGGGGTTAATGGAGTCAAACATAAGGGTTTAATGCGTAGGTAAACTAGAAAACTGACTCCACTCACGTCTCTTAGATCTCTTAATGAGATCATTCAAAGGTGTAAGACAAGAAATGACATGTGATAGGTTTAAGTATTTTCTTAAAATGATAGGGGTATTGCAAAACTAAAAAGACTCGATTAAGAGGGAAAAATGCAACAAGGGTTAAGAACACGATTCATTTTGATAGTTTAGGAATAGTAAGTTTCTACCAAATAATACAAGTATTAAGAGGGAAAAACAATAATTAACATGGTAAAAGATTGTTTCAAAACATCTAAACCATAAGAACAACATATAAACCCGTAATTAAAATCACTCCTAGAATAGAATGCCCATTTTCCAACATACCAATATGCTAACAATGTCATACTCATCACAACAAAAATAAATAACATTACTATTTGTAACAATATTATTGATATATTCTATACAATTACATTGTTTTCCAGATAACATGTTATTATGAAGACACAAGTAACACTTCACTTCTCCTTGTCCTGGTACCTACAACCACCACATGGTCAACACAAATGTTGGCATGGCATCTACCTATAATCTAGCACAACTCACGATTTCAAAGTTTTTCCAATCATAATGAAACAATAATTAACACACTTCTAGGGAGAGTAAGAAATACAAATGCCATTTTATTTCATTTTCAAAGCTAAGGAGAGAGATAGAGAGAGGAGGAAAGAGGTCTCATAGGTTGTAGAAAGCTAGTGGGAGTGTTTGATAGGGGTATTGATGTAATGGGTGAAGATGGCACCGATGGAGAAATGTGTCACTCAGTCATCGAGGCACAATAAATAGGATCATCACCCATGAGATCATTGACTTTGTAGTCAAATTTGGAAACCTATTCATCTACTTATATCAATGAGAATGGGTTAGGTAAGTCAATGTTAGAATCCGAGAGTGTATTCTCGTGGAGAAATTTGAGGCTCAAGCTTTGGTGATGGAGTGTCAATAGAATTTGGGGTTCCTCTTACACTAAAATGACATTCATGTCATGAGTTATTTTGGCATGTAGGGTTTTTGGTAGTGAAAACTTCCCTATCCCAAATCTAGGCATACCGGCTAGATGAGGGCCATCTAGGGCATATCCATCATTGAAATCGACATAGAAGCATCCACCGTGCAAGATTCATTTATGGTTTTGAGTTGTACCATGTGCTCTTGTGGGGGTTGTGGTGTTTGTGAGATAACTACAAGAATCAAAGGCTCTTGTTTGCAGGGCCATAAAGAAGGAGGTAGTTGACATATGACGATCTCAAGAAGGTTAGAAGTATTAATTTTAAGGGTGAATTCATTAGGCTTGTCATAATACGATTCCAAGAGATTGAGAGGCACACACTAGACCAACTAAGGATGACCAACATTGTTGTGAAGAGTATCTATGGGATAGTTAAAGTGCTTTGATAATATCGAAAAGGGATTGGTGATAGTTCCTCAAGTGTGGGGAGCTCGTATGTCCCCCTTTTCGAATTGCATCGAATTCCAAGGTTTAGTGTCCCATTGAATCCTATAAATGGCTCCCTAGTGAGAAAACTTCACACATTGACATGTGGAAGAGGTAATGACGTGCATATGGTGAGTCTAAGGCACTTTAGGAGAATTTTATAAGATAAAATAACATTGAATACCATAAATTTGACATGGAAAGTCCTATGGGGGACAGTGATGGGTAACAAAATACACCCCATCGGAGGCATCTGTCGGCAGTTGTATCATTGGTAAGTAGTTTTTGTGGATTTTAGGTTGTCAATGGAATAACTAAGATATTTGATGAAATATAGTGAAGCCATACATGTTCCTACTCCCTCATCAATGAGAGAATGCTTAACTAAAGTGTGACTGATCGAATTGAAATGAAAAGTTTCATATTTTCTTCACGAAGAAATATCTCATTCGGGATCATATAAGTGATGGGAAAATGAATGCATGAATGAGAATTTGTGGCAAGATCAAGTACAAATGGAGAGTTCCTCACATTATTAGCGGATGATTTCTTCCAAACCATGCAATGTAGGACTCTTCCCTAAAGAAGGAGGGAAAGGGATATTCATGTCAAACAACACAGTCATGAGATGCTCACGATGGTGAGGTGATGTGCACATGAGTTCTAAGAAGGGGATTGGACCAAGAATTCGAGTGCAAGTGATTTGAGAGGATCCCAATTGTCATGACTAGACTGTGTAGTAGGCTAAGAGTGTTGGGAATCCTTAAAAATAGGGTGAAAAGGAGTGGGTGTATTCAAAGAGACTTCAAATTGATTATTTCTCAATTCATATGCCATTAGCCCTACAAGTTTTATTTGCACAAGGGCTGATGGTGTTTGTAGATAGGGTCCATATCCATGCGCAATAGACCCTATAGGAGAATTTCCATAGGGGACGATGGCATCTAGAGAAGGAAGGTTTTGACTTGAGGATCCTAATTATAAGGCACTCAAGGGTATATGAACCTATGATTCCTAGGATGAAATGCTACAGGATATTATAGTTCAACATAAGTGATAACACATTTTACATCATTGGTTGCAACCATATTTTAAGGAGGGTAATCCATGTAAATGACATTAGTTGTAGCATTCTATTACTTTTTATAAGTTTCAGTGACATCATGATTATGCATAGGATTGGAAAATATTTTTAGCTTCTCATTGGCTTGATTGATGACTTCATGATGATCCTCATTTTGATCCACATCATGAGTTTTGACTACTTCGGTCAAATGCTCGTGAGTGATGGAATCATAGTCAAATTTAGGTCCTAAGAAAAATATGATAGCAACCATACAGAGTGTACAAAAATTATCATGTGAGTGACCCCAATTAACGTGCCACCAAAAAAACTTACTCTCATCATGCCAATGAGGAATAGGTCAAGAAGGATCTAGAATCATGGTAAATGGTTTAGGAAACCGACACTTCAACTCTTCCTTACTCAATGGTTGATGATAGTTAGGTTTATTTTTGTTGTTAGTAGGTTGTTGGTCAATGTTGAAAATAGTTCTATTTGAAGAGGAAACAAGAGGAAGAGTGTTTGAGACTCCGTCATCCGTTACATTTTTGTTCTTAGATCATTGTAAAATTTGGACTTGCATGTTAACTTATGTCTTATGGGAGTCTTCTCAAATTCCCTCATGAGGTAGTCCTACCTTTTGGCTTGTTCAAAGGCCTCTTTTAGGGAAGTAGGAGAAAAGGATCTCACCTTGTATTGAAGGCGAGGCTCCAAGGCTTGTAGGAAAAGTTGGAAGAGGCTATCATTGGACATTTTATGTTCCACCCACATGGATAGGGCATTCCAATGCTTGTTAATAATTGAGGAAAGCGTTGATGTTATTTTCGGGTAAATCATGATATTGGAACTCATTAACTAGGGGCTTTCACTAGGGACTCTAACTAAACTATAGAATTGGGAGGCAAAGTATGGTACCAATCCAAAGCATCTCTAGTAAGGGTCTTAGCTAAGAGTTCAATGGAAATGTATGAGTTATTTCTAATCTATTATTTGTAAAGATTTTTGAAGGCCTTGATGTGAAGAGTGGGATTAGTAGACCAGTCATACGAGATATATGAAGCAATGCCACTAATGTCCACATGAGAAATATAAGGTGATAATGGATCTTATTGTACTTCTCACAAGACTTTTTTGAATGGGGGTTGAGTGATGGGCACCCCATTAGGACCATTTGGTAAAGGAGGGGGCGTGGTACCCCAAGAGCCCATTGGAGGGAGGTTGACTAACTGAGCCATATTGGCTTGCATTTGGAGGAGTTGAGTGGTAGTGGAAGATTGTTGTTGGTTCATTTTGTCAATAAGTGAAGAATAAGATTGATAGGATCAGAATTGGAGGCATTTTCAGATGATCCTATTTCAGCAGATTTCCCCTTTCTTCCCTATGGTCAATTTTTTTGAAGAAAAAATCAATAAGATGCTTACTAAGCATCTCTATAGACAGAAAATCTATGCGCTTTGGTACATTTCTAGGTCCTAAAAGCATGTTATCATTTACATTATTCCTAAGCAATAAAACTAGTAATTAACAACTCTCTTTATCATGTTGCTTTGTCTTCTACACTTTTATTGGCTTTATACATCTTACACTCTTGCTAACATTTAACTATTTTATCTTTCTATGGCCTTAGACACTAGCACCGGATGCTCTTGTCCTCCTAGGCACTCCTATCCTTATTTACCTTTTTCTTATCCTTTTGGACCCCTTTCACTTCTTAATTAATTTTTTACTACTTTGGGTTGGCCTTTTAGTTGTCAATTATGAAATTCAAACAAGGAATCATATAAATACATAGTTATATTTTCAAAATGAGGTACCAAGCACTAAGCATTATATACTACCACCTAAGCTTGCATTCAAAGGCACAAGAGCATCAAATGCATCCATCTAACATCCATACAAGGGACAAGGGATGCATACTTATGCATACACAACATAGGAAGGGAAAGTCTATTATATTCCATCCACACATACTATACATATTCTACATTTTAGATCTAGCCTGCTATCATCCATGCAACTTGCACTGGGAAACCTAGGGCATCATTTCTGCACACACAAGAACTACATGGAGTCTGAGATGTAGTGCAATGATCGGTCATAAGTTCACTCTTTAGATGACTTTAGGGGTTAGTCGACTCCCATTATGTATTATATGTTTGATGTGGTTTGTGGGTATGTGTAAGTGAAATTATTTCTTATAGGTTATAGGTATAGTCATGGGTCGAAAAAAATCCAAAGCAACAAACAAGGACCAATAGTGAAGCTTATCCCACATAGAAACGATCATTTCTCGGAGTATCTAGATAGAAACCAAAGTGCCCGAGATCTAGACACCGACACCTAGGCATTCCTACCCTCCCGTGGGCACTCCTGTTCTATGTAATTTTAGAGTTTAGAACCTCCAACGAGCATTTGTGATACTCTTCTCATTATGTTCCAAATTTTCATCAGCCCATATCACTTCTTGTTCACTCAAAAATCAGATAAGTCCTCTTATCTCTCCTTCTTTCTTAGGGTTTCATATTGCATATGCTTTATTGCTTGTGTTTCATTGTATATTATCATTTGTACATAATTAGGTACAATAGTTACTCTGTAATAAGATTTAATTAATTTAATTTACATTAAATCAATATCTTCCGACTCTCCCTTGTATTAAGGAAACTAAGATATGATGTTCTAGATCTCGGGAGTGTGGTAAAAATCATCATCATTATGGATTTCTTCCTCCTCATCCTTAGGTGGGACATTATGGCAGGTAGAAGGATTCTTTCTAGGTGTTCCTATGACACAACAATCCATACGAAGGGAATTCAGTTTTGGCATGACAGTATATGAAAATGATTACAGAATAGAGTCAACGGACCCCAGGCCCAGATAATCCATGATAGAGTGTTGATCTAGCTAAGAAAAGGTTTGAATATAAAGGATACATATAAAATCAGCCCTGTAAAAAATGACACACACGGGTGAAGGTGTCCGGGAGAAGATCGGTTGAAAAGAAAGGATTGGTCATGTAGAGAAGTCTTCACAAGGGTTGAAGGCGTATGGAAATAGATGAAGCAGAATCACCTAGAGGTGATGGTGTCTGCAGGTAGGTGGGTTTTAGGGTTTTGAAATTTTTGGATATTTAGATGAATTCAAGATTAAAAAAGGGTGATTATAATGAGCTACACTTGATCGTAAGAAGTCCTGTAAGATTCATGTCGATTTAGTAAAGAATGTATGTGGGATAAAATGTGTCTCAATCACATGCACTCTTACTCAGCCATTAAACTAGGGTATTCGAGACAATGAGTAGGAGACACACAAGTACCAAGTTACAAGGGGATAGACTTAATGGGGCTAAAGTGAGCACTAGGGTCATATATCTATAGGGAAGTAACCATTACACTAGGTAAACCTAGGGTTTCTAAGGCCCATGATCAAGATAGAGAGGAAGGAAACCTATAGTATTGAGATAGCTAGTATTAATTGTGTACAACACTAAAATAACATAATACAATGAAGAAGAGATGAACTAATATATGAAAAATGACAAAGAAGGGTTAGAGCACTCACCTTGTACATGTAGGGTGGTTGTTGATGCATCTATCTCCCCTGATAAGAAACACATAGAGAGAGTCACTATTAGGTGGAATAGGGGGAGAAAAGTCTTGTCTTATACATACTATATGATGACCCAATAATGCAAGTAATCATCCAAGAAGAGAGGTGTCTAATCCAATCCAAGCAAAATGTAAGATGGACAAAAATAAGAGAGAGAAAATTTGAAGATGGCACAACAGAGTAGAGAAAATGAAAATTTTGATGTCTTAGCTTCCTTTTCTCATGTGTTTCAAGTGAAGTGGAGGTATATATAGGACGCAATCACCCATGGGAGATGGCGTCGGCCATGAGAATGACACCACCACAATCACCCACCGCGATTGTGTCATCTAGGGATGCAAAAATAAATTTATGTGTCATGAAAAGTAATAATAATGTATCATGGATCATAAATGAGGATGAACAAGGTGCAAAATGGTTGAATGAAATTAAGAAGTCATGAATATGATATGTATGATAGGAGGAAAATGATACCTAATGCAAACTAAGGATAAGAACAAATAGTGACTCTCTCTCTAACTACTTTATCTAACCCATAATGGTTACATGAATTACCATTCCCCATTCTCGATGAGGACCCTTAAGGTATCCACTTAGGAAATAGATACATCAACATCCCTTATTTGCACAAGGACAATTATTAGTAACATGTATGAAATATGAGAAGTAAAAAAATAGGTGTATAAAGTCTCCACAATGCACAACCCTTTTGCAGAAATGAGATCCTAATGATGGTCACCACTACAAATTTCTATGCGATTCAACATATATATTATGATATTTATGTGACATGGGTAGACATCATTTATTTTGAAACACATGTCCAAATACTTTATCAAATGTGCCTCAAAAGAGGGGTATTTATCAAGATATATTCTACATCTATAGTTGATACATATAGGTTGTAGGAAACAAACACAAGGATTTATAAGATAGAAATCCTAGAAAATTGGAACAAATACAAAAAATGGTAGAATTCACAATAGTTCACGGTCATAGAACTCGGTCAAGAATAAACTACAATATAAAACTTTTCTAGATGTTCCTAACATGGGGAAAATTCTCAAAAATTCCAACAATTTTAAATTCTTACAAGAATTTATAGAGTTTTGGTACAAAACGTAGATGAAATATTTCAGAGCACAATACTAGGGGCTTGAGTAAATAATTCCTTCTCCATCATACAACTAGGATACAATAACAAATACATGGTTTGGGGGCACAAAACTTCTTCTCCCTTACATCACTCAACATTTATTTAATCATACTCAACTGTACAACAAATGGTGGGGGCATGGGTCATCCATTCCTTTACGACCTTGTGTTATATTTACAAAATTGTTCCTAGATCTGTCTATAATGGTGTGGTCTATAGGGTTGAAAGATATCGAAGTGGATAAGTTAGTCATATCCTATCCTTCCTTTCCTCTTTCTATTTGTATGGTAAGATCTCAAGGTTTCTAAATACTTTGTACACTTATCTTCCCTCTTTATGAGGTTCTTGGACACCTATCCTCTTCGGTGTTGGATCATGCACAATCAAATTCATATCTTACAATGAAGTTATCCTTCGACGTAATTGGGGACTAATAAACTCCAATCTTTTGGAATATCAATGAAAAATACAAATTTCTAAAGCACAAGAAGAATGAGAGATCCTCCCTCCACAAAATGAACAGGTGTATTCCTTCCATGTTTTGCATCTCTTTACTTTACTTTATACAAGTTTAATTTTTGAAGTTACAAACATTACTTAACTTTACACACTACTATGTCATTTATCCGGGAAATATTAAGTAACTAAAGTGGTAATCCATCTATGAAAAGCATTCCTGAATTCTAAGTCTTCCATCACTAGTGTCTTGTTCAAACCTACACATCCCAAGGATATTGTGGAGTACAATCTTGGATGACCTGTATGTTGGCATGTGTGAGTTTAGGTGTTGAAATTGATGTAAAATCTCATTAATGAAAAAGAGGATGATGGATAAGTGTTTGAGGATACTCAATGTAATGTTGTCATGGTCATTCAATCTATTTTATTATTGCATGAGTGGACAAGGTGAGACTAGCTTGGTCCAAAGCAAGCCTAATCAGGTGACATGTCTAGCCTAGGTGATGGTGCATGGTGAGTAGAGATTCATGATGACTTGAGGAAAATGATAGAGGTATGGATAACATGATAAGATTGTTTTGAGACACTCACATGAGTTTCAGAGTGTAGGTATAGGTGGAATACTTAGTTACATGTGCTCATCTAGACCTAGTCTAGGTGCTTGGAGGCCAAATGAAGCATGAGGATGAGTTATAGAGACATGTGAGCTCATGGAGGAATGAGACATGTTGTCTCAAGTGTGTCAGGACATTTTAGAGAGGTTTCATGCTGAGGTATAGTGTTATTTTACTTGGTTTTGGCCTAGAACATGTAAAATCCTAAAGTCTAGTCATGAAATGTTAGGAAGTAGTCCTAACATGGCTATATTATTTAGTTTTATTATTATAAGTGATTTGTTTGTGCAAATCACATGGCATGAAATAATATAGGAATATTGGTTGTTAGAACAGCCAATCCTAAATTAGTGTTAAGGTTGTCCATATTTTAGCATAGTTGTAAGTATTAATACTTTATCCTAAATGTGCATTGTAAATGTTTATTAATTAATTCATAATAATCATCCTGTAATATTCTTTTACTATTTCCTAATTCACTCTTCTCACACTTACTTAGGAATTGGTCAAAACACTATGATCAAAAACACATGAATTGATCCAAGATATTACATCAAATACGTATAGGAACGTATCACTATCCAATATTTCAAATATAAAGAACACCACAATAAACACCAAATGTTGCATGGAATTCCATTTCTCTTCCATTACATTGATTTGTTAGTGTGGCATGAGCCTCAAATCTACACCTTCGATTAGTTGGGCCTTATTGAGAAGGTAAAAATTAACATATATGATGGTTTGGTCCTAAGCGTATTTAGTGAGTGTTTATATTCTCATGAAACTAATGTTTATAACCATTGTAATTGATCATTACCACCTAATAAAAAAATAATAAAGATGACCACCATTGTTACTAGAAATCATCCTCCACTTTAGTTATTTTGACACATGTTTTTTTATCATTTGTAGATGGAGTACATTAGTGATGTTGATAGCCAACAACTCTTTGAATATATGTCATTTGGGCTAATCGTAGTTTTCCATTACAAAAATTATCAATTTCAAAGTTAGTTATGCACTCGAGATCGTACGGGGCCTCCTTTTTTATTTTCTCCAGCCTCCTATAGACTTAAATCGGTGGCTAGGTCAAATCTACATGTCATGAATTTTTTAAAATAAATATACCTCCTTTAGAATGAAATGACTCATTTGAGAGGACGTTGGATTCTCCTAATAATGCATCCTTACAAATATATAATAAATTTGAGGAAGATATAAATGAATTTGATGACATACACAAACTTAATATTGACTAAAAGATCTCCAAAAATGAATCAATGAAAAGAGATACTAAATATATATTTGAAAAATTAATAAACTAAAAACAAACATTTATATGGCATATTCGAATACAAACTATGTAATAAAATAAATCAACAAAAACGATGTAATGATTCCCTAAAACTATAATACTAGCTACCAAAATAAAATAAAAAATATAAATTATAGAAAATTAAAAAACTATAAAAGAATAATATTTTAATATCAAAATTAATATAAAATTTATTTGAATAGAAAATTAACCTAATGATTTCAACCTAATTCATGTGTTAGATTGCGAGATTTTTTTCCACTTATTTCAAAATGGTTAATTTTTTAGGTGAATAAGAATGATTAGAAAATTTTGATGCATCAATAATAAGTAATTAGGATTCTACAATTATTTATATGATTAGCTTGTATATATATTAAAAATAATTTTTTTGGTTATAATGAAATACATCTAATTTCAAAGTAATAATAATTGAAGATAAAAATTATAAATGACTAATATAAAAGATGTAAATTATAAATGACTCATCGATACATGATTCAAATTTGAGAGCCACTTATGGTCCTCGAAAAAAATAAATCATGACAATAATTTTTCAATACTTCCCTTCAAATTGTGCAAAGTAATAATATTGTATAAAAATTAGGAAGGAAACTATTATTTCTAACAATTTTTAATATATTATGATATATATCAATATAACATACATATATATTTATTTAAATAAATAATGGTCATATATCAAATATGAACATTGTTTGAGACAATGATCTTGAAAATTTGTAAATATTTTAAGGCTAAAAACACAAAGATGTGCATATGTTTGTCAAATTTAAAACTTGCATTCATAGATTTTTTATATAAAATTTTAAAATGTATCAAGATAGATCATATGAGGTGAGCCCTAAATGAATGTTAGAAATAATATATTTATAACTTCATACTTGTGGTCATTACGGTGTGTGTGCGTGTGCGTGCATGTGCATGAAAAGAAAAAGTTTCAAATATAACCCTATATATGCCTACATAAACAATTGATGTTCTTAGCATTAAAATATTAAATATATATTTAAAAATCTAGTTCATATGATTCAAATATCTATTGAAGATCTACATAGTTAAAAAACGAATGATTTATCTAGGGGAAATAAATATTTTGCATTCATCAATTATTACAAGAATTCAAGGAGCCAATGGATGGTTAAATTAAAAGAGTTTGATATAAATTATTTTCCATAGGACATTTTTCATAATTGAATGTTATTTATTTATTTGTGTGATATGTGAAATGTTGATTTGACCACTAAATCATGTTGTCTTGACCTACGTGAGGGGGAATAAGGAGTTTATAAAAAACCAATCAACAACTAGATAAATACATTTCTAAGTATTTTTTGATTTAAAAAATTCAAGTCCAAACTTTAAGACATAAGAAATTCAACATACGAGAATAATAATACTATCTAAGTTGAAAGCATGAAATAATAATAACTAGTTGAAAAAAACTAATTCATGTAGTTAATATATCTTTGGCATGAACATAAAAATTTAACGACCAACCTTTCTACATTTTACACCCTTTCAGATGGGTTTGTATTCTTTAAAGTGACCAAAAACTTTAAAATTAAAACTATAATTTTTTTGTTATATGGCTTTTAAACTATTCATAATCTCACTAAGTGAATCGCAAATACATAAATCACATGGAAGTGATAGGAAATGATTAAATTTGAAGGGATAGTATTAATTTCAAGTGGAAGGGAATGTAATAATCCAACCATTCCACGATGAAAGTGGCAATAAATAGTTTCACTTCAATTGATAAGACCAAATTATGCATACACTTCATTTAAAAAAATATTAAATAAAATATCATTCTTTAAAATTTTAGAGAATCAATTTATAGGATAATTTTAACATTCTTAGAAATCCTAATCAAATAAAATATACTTGAAAAATAATTCCTTTTCAAAGTAAATTTTTCCATAAAACAATTTGAAATTTTTCTTACATTATTTATAAGACATTACGAGTCACACTTATTTCAAGGTATACAATCATTATTTCCATCCATTCAAACTAAAGTTTAATTATTGTTGGAATTATTCCTTTCCATTTGACAAACCAAATATTTTAGCTATTACAATTAAAAGATTAAATATTAAAAAAAAAAAATAGAATTGAAATTTTTAAATTGCTAGTAATTCCTTATTAGCTATTACAATTAAAAGATTAAATATTAAAAATAAAAAAATAGAATTGAAAATTTTAAATTGCTAGTAATTCCTTAATAGTCTTCAACAATAAACAACATGAATATATTGCCCTACCTAATTACATTCACATGATATAAAAAAAAAAATAAATCCTTTATACTATGAAAAAGTGCTCCCATAAACATTATTTTACCTTACAAACTTACACATCTAACATAAACAATAAATGTTTTTAGCACTCATATCAAGGAAATAAAATACTAATATTATAGTTGAACATACCTTAAAAAATATGTGTATTAAAATTAACATTAGTTACGATGCAATACAATTGCAATTAATATAAAACATTTTTATGGCTCTAGTAATATAACAAAAATAATGCATGAACACACAAACTATTATTTGTAACTTACAACTACACTTTCATCAATTGCTATATAACCTTGTTTTTATAGGAGTGTAATATCCATAAGTATTTAAACCAAGAAGGTGAAATAAATTTTAGTTGTTGTCAATAAGGGTAGAAATTGATTATATGTCATTTGTAGAGAATGTAATGAGGTTGGTAGGATCTTTGTAGTAAATGTAAGTTCTCGGACAATCATTCTTACAAATGTAAGATAAATTATTGGGTATGCGGGTATAGATTTTTCTTAGGATGTCATGTAATGATACTAAGGGATGTTAAAGGAAAAAACGCAATCTTATATAGCAAGAGATATCCATTTGTTTTTCACATTAAAAGAAATCATCCATATTGAGTTCAAATTGTTGATACTGAAGCCATGTATAGGCATTTGAATAAGCCTCTTTAGGGATATATGGTGATGGGAATATTGCAATCATATATGAGTTGAATGTGTATAAATACTAGGTTTTAAGGGTGGACTAAGAGAGCATGGTAGGTGATACACCTTTCACATCATTACAAGTAGAGTTGATCTCTGTACTCCCTTGTGGCCTCATATTCTATCGACCATCTATATTGATCAATAAAACAAATTACCAACCATAGATGACTTGTATTCAAGGCAAACATCCCAAGTGAGTTATAATGGAAAAATCTTATAGACGCATTATATGAAATATGGGATTGACAAGTAGTGGATTTTCGAGGCTAGATTAGTTATAATTAAATCACGTTGAGTTATTCCATTTTCTCATCATAATCATTATTGTAGAAAAGCCACTTTATCCTTCACGGGGAAAGAAGGAGAAGTCACAAAACAACAACAATACCAATTAGCCCAATGTACTACTAAAATATATGAACCAAGATGACAATGAAATACAATTTTTTTCTTTCCTTAAATATAGAACAAGATAAGGAAAGAAACTAGATTGAAAATCATGTCTCTATTTGAGTTGTCTTGAAAGAAGAGAAATATGGGAAAATTGATATTTCAATGAGGAGTGATGGAATGAAGAGTATAATTGGTAATTTTAAAGTTATTCAAATTCACATTGATTTTTAATGAAAGTAAATTATTGTGAGTACATGCATATTAAAAAATATACATAGATACATATAATATTACTAGGGTAGTTTCCAAACTAAAAGAAATTAGTATCTCATTTATATAGACATTAATATAGTGTAACATCTAGTTTTGGTTAGTAACCCTTGTTTTGAAATTTTATTGATAAATATTTCATTCATAAATGACAAGTGAATTAAAAAATAATTTTTTTAAGTAAATGTATTTTCTAAATTGCACTTCTAAGACATGTTTGAACCCCTTGGAAGGGTTTTGAAGTGTGATTTTGATCACCGTAGATAGGTTCATGTAAATATTTGTGTTTATAAGAAATATTGATTTGGCACCAAGATAAGTTGTTAATAAAAGTCACACACACAAACACTATCTATAACAAAAATAATTATAAATAGTGACATCACTACATAGCAATGTAAGAATTTATCAATGACTATTTCCAACAATAATTAACACATTACTTATCATTGTAAATCATATAAGAAACAACTTAATATTCCTTTATTTTAATTTATCTAATTTCTAATGTATCCCTACACTATATTTTTGATTCTCTATCACTTATTTTAAGTCAATGATAGGTTTGTGATGCAACTAAGGTGTGGTTTTCTAATTAAATAATGCCACAAAATTGCAATGAATTGTCACTTTCACTTCACTCTTGTGGACAAAAAAGAAAAATGTGATATTGATTACTCAAAATTACATAGAAAAAAGGTGGAAGCTATAATATTCACTTTTGCAAGCTACTACAAGTGAACTTGATTTAACCAATATTAAAATTTGTAAAACCTTAGATATTTCAGAGTCTCATGTGATAAATAAATCACTAAAGTATATATCGACCCAAGTAATAAGCTAGATAAAAATGAAACCCTAGGTGCAAGAGAGGGAATAAGAGACTTAGCTGATTTCACAATTGATCCCAAAGTGTGTTAGACTGGAAAAATGATGAACAAGAGGAGAATCTTGTCACAATCACACCCAATTTTTTTGTAACTATCGAGAATAAACTAAACCAGGCACTTGGAATGGGTCGAGGGCACCTAGGTGTTGAGACCTCTGTTGGGAACCCACGACAACGAAAATGGTTAGAAATTGATTCTTCTTGTGTCATAATATATTTTCTCACCTTCATTGTTAATCAAATGTACGTCGCTAGTTGATCGCCAAGTTCTCTGTAACATGTAAAAGAGAGATATAGCTCGAAACCCCAAAACACATCAAATACTAAAAAGAAAAAGATGTAAATGGGGAGTCGGTCTAACCTCAATGGTCACCCGACTAAGTGAGCTTACAACCGAGTGCTACACTACATTTCAAACTCAATGTAGTTCTGTGTGTGTGTGTGTGTGTGTGTGTGTGTGTGTGTGTGTAAGAATCATGCCCTAGGTGGCTCTTGTGTAAGATGCACTTGATAGCGAGAAATAACTAGATGTAGCAATGTAGATAGATGTGTGGATGGAAAAATGAACTTCCCCTCCCACGTGTGTATATAGAAAAGGCAGCCCCTTGTCCCTTGAGTGAGTACTAGATGGATGGCTTGATGCTATTAGAATGCCTTTGGATGCAGCCTTAGGTGGTGATAGTAAATGCTTTGAGCTTGGTCCTTTATTATGGTCAGATAAATTTATATTTATATGATTCCCTTAGTTGAATTTTACAATTAACAACTAGAAGGATGACCCATAAGAAAATAAGATGCCCAACAAGAACGAGTAAAGTAAAGATAGGTTGGGGCACCTAGAAGGATGGGGGTACTGGGAGCTAACATCCTGGTTGGGAGTTGAGTCTAGAGTTGTAAAATATCAAGCAAGTAAAGTATCAACTCGGCTCGTGGGGTGTGAAAAACCAAAGAGGAATCGAGAAAGACAAAAAAAGAGGCCAAAGATAGATGTCAATTATTAGTTTTCTCACTTATGAATCATATGAATAGTGGTATGTGATTAGGACCTAGAAATGTACCCAAGTGTGTGATTTAGTGTCTACATTTTCCCCCACTTTATGTTGTTGAGTGAATAATTGATAACATAAAGTAGATAAAATATGTGTACTTGATAACCATGTAGATCGATGGCAAAAGTATGCCAAGGAGACAAGAAAAAGTGTGGAGTGATAAAAGTGAAGTGTGGAAGCTAAGGAAGAGGAAGTGACCTAGGGGTGAAGCATATGTGTTGTTCCGTGTTTGTACCTATTGTCATTGTCGATTGATGCTTGTTGATGTGGAGTTACTTCTTGTTTTGTATTAAGGACAGACTTATAAAAGAAGAGCGAAAGAGTATTCAAAAGTCATGCATATGTGAAAAATTCGATCCAAGAATGTAAAAAGTATGCAAAAATGCAAAAAAGTAGTAAAAGGAACATGTGCACTTGATCCATGATGAGTGAAAAAGATAGAAAGTTTCTTGAAAAGTTGTAGAAGAATGATTTTTTTGGGTGATCTCACGCCAAGTGCAAGTTTTTTAGGTGATCTAACACTAAGTGTGAGTTTTTTGGGGGATCTCATGCTACGACAAAAGAGTGTTGGGGGAGAAAGGTCCAATGTTATTCTCCATCCTTTACTATTTCCCAAAGTTTGTACACCGGGACGGATGGTGTGAGCCTACTTTCCAATTTGATCCATTTCAATCTAGTTTGATCCAAGTATAAAAATAGAGAATGCATTCGATTGCTAGATGACTATGCTGCGATCTTTGTGAAAATTGATCTCGTAAACTGTATTGATCTAAAAAATGACTATAAATTCCCCTTGGTCATAGGCGCCCAAGAAGGGTCAGAGGCGCCTAGGTGCTCATGTCTATATCTAGTCACCGACATCGGTGCTAAAATGTAGACCCAAGTCAAAATATGGGTCGTTCCTTTGATGTAATTGTGTTGTTCATGTATAGTGTGGGTTTGATTTGTGACAAGTGTATTTTTGAATGGGGTTACTAATTCACCTTATGTATGCCCCCTCGTTTGGGGTGCATGCGACATAACTAAGAGGATGCGACCCAAAGGAGAGTATCGATGCCACTTTGAAATTGATACCATGTAAGGGAGGGAATGTGCATGGTAGAAGCTAAGACGCATGCAAACAAGGTGGATAAAAACTTGTGTTGGTGTAATCAAGACACATACGCATATATAAGTCAATGTGTATGCTAACAAGCAATAAGACAATACAGACATAATGAAAAATGGGTTTCAAACATGGGACATCGCTCAAAATGTCACAAGATAATTAGGTTTGAAGTGGCCAAAATTATACAATCAATAAACAAGTAAGAAGGGAAAATACCGCAAACAATGGCATACAATTGAAAAAAATGAACAACAATAGCAAGAAAAGTATCAGACAACCATGGTGGAAAATAGTTACTGCAAGATAAATGTTGCACATGAAGCATATGTTAGCATGTTAGAAAGATAAGAAGTATTTCAAGATGTGTATATATCAATAGAGTAGTGTGTCAGTAAGAATATGAGGTAGTATAAAATGAAACAATAACACATGTGATGTGTTGAAAGTAGATTCCCTAATAGCCATTGTGGGACTGGTAAGAGGTACAATGTCAAACATTCATCTTTGCGTGTAAAGATATTTATAAAGTATTCATTCAAAACTAGAGAACAAGTGAACATGCATGAGTATATAGAAATATAATGATATACTGAAGTATCTGTCTAGTATGAGAACAAAGTGTACATGTAACTAGTATAAGTAAACAAGAGTATGTACAACCAAGATATACAATATGATGTGAATGTGAATGTGAATTGTATGGAATGTAAAGCAAGCATAATAGGAGTAGCGTGCCCCCGAGTGAATGTTTATGAATATGAGATGAGATTAATTTATAAAATACCCATCGGTAGTCAAGAATGAACCATAGAACAAGAGTACGTAATCAAGAAATAGTTTGAATTGTGTGCACTAGAAAGATAGATTATGAAGGATATAACATACAGTGTATAATGTGGAGAGGTTCATTTAATATTTATACCCTCAATAAATCAAGTACAAACTGTGGAACTAGAGTTCATCATAGGGTAGTGTGATGTGCAAGAATACAATGATAGAAAGATGTGTCGTAAATGCATAGAGTGTGAAATGTGTCATGTGTATGATGTGAGGTTCATGGATGTAGCATGCCCTCAACAGTCAAGTGTGAAGCTTATTGTAGTCACTTAATTTAACCAAATGCATAGGAACGTTGAAACTTCATCTAGTCGAATTAAATGCTTACCCAAAGTGCATAAAGCTACTAGGTCTCTCCTTTATACTTGCTTGAAAAGATGCTAGCATGTAAGTCCATGTTTACCATTACCAAATCATATACTCAAATGTAAATCATAGCATTCCTCATTGCACAAACCAGAAAGCATACATATCAGATTCATCATACAAGTATCAAGATTAAAGAAATCAATTAATAGAATCCAACTGTTGGCAAGGAAATTTGTCGAGTGCAAAAATTGTGGATTCTCTTGCCAACGCTTTGGGAAGATAAGTCCCTCTACTTAACCGGTGTAGCTGCTGTATATGCATGCATGTGAAAAGGTGGATTTTTGTGGCGGCCTTTCGACCGAGGATCCAACAGGGGCACTCCACTTACCCTGCACCAAAGCTAGCAATATCTTGCTAGGGAATACTTTGTCTGAAAGTGGGAAAGGGAGTGAGAAAAGAGGTAGGAGAACTAATGTTGTAGGTAGGAAATCAGATTCCTACACACACTAGTTAGAAAATTTGTCACATGCATTCATGAGAAGAAACAACCCTGCAAATGGAAACAAGACGAGATAAGATTGCGAACTCAAAGTTTCTGAAATCTCCTCATCAAAGAGGCTATAAAATCCTTCTTCTTGTATTGTTTCTTAAACAAAAGTTGTACATAGTGGAGAAATGGAGGAATTTGAGAAGAAGGGGGAAACGGGAGAAAATGGCTATTTCCTTTACTTTCTCTAAGTACAATGCACTCATGAGTTTACAAGATCAATTGCCCCCGTAAATGGTGTGAAGAAGCCATTAAATCTACTCCAAGAAATGGTTACAACTTCTTCTTTGTTAGCAAGAAACGGTTTACAATTTCTTTTCAATCATTCACATCCGTTCGATTCTTGATTCATGAAGAAATGCCAATGGCAGAAAAACCATACTTTTCATAATGCAGCCGTCACACTTGTTTTGTAACTTTGAATTTGAACTGTTCATCTTGCCTTTAAAACTTTAAATCAGGGTCGTACACGTGGGAGAAATTTACTGGAGTAGGCGTGGAGGATTCCTTTTGTATTTTGTGACTTTATAGAGATTTGGAATTTTGAAACATTTTGGCTCGCTTACCCACTTTTGATATGGTCTTGACATGTGGCCTCACTTGATTAGAAAAGGATTCATGGGTAAATTTTATAATTTTACCTTTTTTCAATGCGGTCTCACAAACACAAATTACTCTCCGCCGCTTGCCTTCCCGCTTTGGCTCTTTCAATGCAGCTTAATATTTGACTTTTTCCTTTGTGTTTGGTAGGGCTATGGATCACTTTTTAAATTTTCAATTTTTTTACAAAGAGGCTCAAAATATCAAATCTCCCCAACGGTCCGCCTCCTTACTTTGACTTTCTAACAACGGGCCCAAGATTTGACTTTTTCCTTTTGACCTGATCGGGGATGCACGCCACTTTTTAAATTTTTCCTTTTTAAAAAGAGGCTCAAAATCTCAAATCTCCTCGACGGTCCACCTCCCTACTTTGAATTTTCAACGGAGGGCCTAAGATTTGACTTTTTCCTTTAAACCTGATAAGGGCTGCGGGTCACTTTTTAACTTTTTTATTTTTTTACAAAGAGGCTAAAAACCTCAAAGTTATCTACCGAATCACTTCCAATTAGATATTTCCACATACCTATGGATGACAGAGCCAAAATTTGACGTGGAATAAAAATCCCATCGTTCCCGACTGTGGAAAAAATATAGAGAAGAAGAAAACTCCACCATTTCGCACCCGATTTTCAAATTTCTTTCACGAACCAAGGAATTGAAAACAATACAAGGTTCGAAGATCCATGGCCATAGAAAGATTGAAAATTTCATTCAAATGAGGACAAAAATAAAATTTTCATGCGTCCAGACAGGAAAATAGAAAATTTATCAAAACGTGCAGACTGGAGAGTTTAAAAACTTCAAAGCATGAATTTCTCTATCTTTTCAGACTTCCAACTTTACTTGAACACTTCTGGAGGGTGTGAGCTCAAAATTTTTGAATTTGACTTAGAAAATGAGGGGGATTTTGAGGGTGACAACACAACCACAATCATCCATTGCATTAAGGCATCAAATAATAGAAATTGAATACATCATACCACTAGCACAAAGCCATGTGCGCTATTAAATCAGGGAAAAATAACTCTATTACATCACACATAGTGTTTAAAATAATGTAGTACAATACATATATATAGGGGTGGGGACTTTCCCTTCACCACCTATGCATTCCCAAAATATCCTGCATGATCAAAATAACCATGTGTACATACAAAAGCATCTATATAGCGTGCATGCTTTCTACAGGCTTAATAATAGATCAATCCTATAATTAAACTCCACTTTAACTCCTATTCTTGGCTTGATCCACGCATGACCTTTGATCTTCACATGCATGTGCTTTATCTCCCAAAATAGTCGTTCCTTTATCTCCAAGTCTTCATGCTTTCTTCTAAATTTGGAACATTGTTGGAACTCCACTTAATCTTGGTATTGTCTAGTTTTAGCCCATGTCTCCAAAATTGGCTTAGTCTGGGTAATTCCTACTTGGGTGTGAGCCTTCACACAATGTGTGTTCTATCCCATGTGCACACATTTTCATCCGCCTCGTGCACGCCTCAAACCCTCACGCATGGCATACACTTAATGAACTTCTTCAAAGTGCAAAATTACCCCACACTAATTTGATTTCCATCCTCGGTAATGCTTTTGTGTAACTTGTTCTTCAAAAAATATATGAATAATAGAAAAAGAATAAATAATTCAATGCCCAAAAGAATCATCATACCTAATTAAGAATCAACTCGAGGCCTCGGTTGGTTAGAAGAGTTCGAAAATTCAACATTTATCTCACTCTCCACCTTTTTCCATTCACCAAGATCTGTCATATCCTTCCCGGGAACCACTTCTACAATCCTTGGTATTTGGTCAGGTGCCAACTCTTTAATCCTTCTCTTGAGCTCCTGAATTATCACAGATCGGTTCTCGTGCATACCCCTTCAATCACATCCATGTGATCCAACACTATATATTAAAATTGACCTATCCGGAGCTCTAACTTGTCCTTTTAGCCTTAATCACTTCTTTCTATTTTGTTTCCTCAGCCATAGCTAGTGTGTGCTTTATTTGTGGGTGTCTTTTCTTGGATAGTTTTGAGTAATGTTTCTTCATCAATCATGCGTGCATCAAGAATAGGCTCACATTTCTGACATGTATTAAATGCCACATTAGCCTTGCCACTTGATACCTTAATCTTCATGAACAGTCCTCAAGATCAGTAATTATGGCCTCAACAATGACCTTATTAGCTCTTTTTTCCTTTGCAATTTCTTCTGTTGTTGGCCCTGCACCACTCTTAATGTTTACTAGGAGCATTCCGACCATATCCTCCAAGTACTCCATCTCATCATTGTAATCACACCTAGCTTGGCTTACCAAGGCTAGGGACTGACCTAATATCTATTTCACCGACGCGTCGGCCTTATCATATGCCTCATTCATTCTCTTATAATCACCTTGGAGGTACTTCTTCAAATCCCTGACCTCGGGCTTCTTTTTCTTTTTATCTGCTACCAAGACTTTCATAGTAGCACCTACATCCAAATCACTTCTCCCAATATTTGTAACCAACTTGTTTGGGGCATTGCACTCCTACTCATCAATTAGATATATAGGGTTGACTTCCTTATACTCCCTCCCGAGGAGCATTCTTCAACTTAATGACACCGATGGAGTTATTTCTTACCTCAAACTCAAGTTATTCTACAAGTTCCAACTCAATATCTTCCTAGTTTGTGACACTGTCCCATGATTTTCCATCAACTCCCAAGAATACAATTTCTCATTTGGAACTGTGCTTTGAAAATGTCCCTCAAGACCTTCTTAGGGTCATCCAAAAAATCCATGTGTGGCGACTTGGGTATCCATCTCTTCCTTTGTACCTTCTCCTTTTTCCTTGTCTTATTTGGAGTAGAGACACATGCACTTGTCCCAAATCCTGTGCCCTTTTCTTCCCTAATAACATAAGTGTCATTAGTCACCTTCTCTCCATGCACCTCCTCTTCCATATGCATTTTTTCCTTGGGAATACTCTTATTTTCTTCTCCCTCTATAGCGTGCGTCCACTTTTGATCCTCAACACTTTATCTGGATAACTTATCAGTCCATTCTAGCTCAATATTCAGCGTAAGGATTCTCCTTTATTCTCTAAATCAGACTCCCCACTTGTCTCTGTGTTGGAGATAACCTTCACCCTTCTGCATTTGAATTTTTCTTTCTCCGGATTGTCCTATGTTGGCTGAGTTGTTCTAGCACCAATACTATTTATTCTAGTGTAGTACATCTTATAGTGCCACAAGTGATCAATTTTACCTTCCTCTTCCTCTTCTTCCTCTTTAGGAGTGTCTTTGTGCATTCTCTTCAATGGTGGGACTATTGGTCTTCTAGGCTATGGGAGGGTATAATATGCAACTTCCCTCCGAATTCCTCCCTGAGTCTTTAGCCTAAGTTGCACAAATATTAGGCTTATCAATATTCTAATGGTAACATTAAGCCAGGAGCCCAAGTTGAGCGTGTCAGGCTCCAACGTTTCCAAGTATGTGGGCCTCACATCATACCTGTATGTCACGCGCAATATGTGTAAGTCCGAGTCAACCTTAACAACATCAAAGGTCAACTTATACATGTATTTAATTGTGTTTATAACACACTGGAAGTACTGGGTTGTGAATGTGAAGGGTAGCTTGCACCAAGGACCCATCTCCCCATCCTCCATTCTGAACTATGTAAGATTGTAATGCTAATCCACCGTGAAAATTGCATGCTCCCAACTTCCATGGGTGGCCGAATGCACCACTCATACTCAAAAGCCCCACACAACTTGTTATACCACTTATCAATTATGGCCTTATATGTGTTTGAAATTGTGCCATCACAGGTGTAACCAACAAAGTGTATACTAAGATATTTGTTTATAGGTGGGTAAACCCACATATCATCATTTGGGCCATATGGTACTCCAATATCTTAGAAGATGAAAGAAGAAGGATCGATCCCCAAGTTATCTTCATTCCTTCTTCATTCTACACCCTCACCTCTTCAATAATTCCATCAACAATGTATTACGTAATGTTGTAGTGTTCCTTGTTTGCTATTCTGTGTGTAATATACAACTTTTTGTTCATGTTAGTCCATCGTTCCGAGGCACCCAACTCTGCAACCGACCAATTTGGTTGTAACCCTAGTTGCGAGAGTGCAGTGAGGTTATCGATAAGCATAGCCCTTCCTCCCTTCTCGTAATTTAATGTTGTGGCTAATTCATCAATCTTCACATTAGAGCATAAGTCCATACCCATGTCCTCTCATGTAATCCTTATCCTTGTGACACACTCTATCGGTTGATCGTAATTCACATCCTCGAATTGTCAAATAAAATAAATCTTGATGCACCCTAGACATGAGCCATTGGAAGAAATTCATGGGCTTTGCAAAGAAGGGTAATTCGAATAATTGTAGAACTCCCACTTTCTCCAAGTTCCTCAATCGATTCATCGACCAGCACTTGCCCTTCTTTGTTTGTTCCCATGACTCTTGCAACATGTCCGACATCAACATTGCCTCATGCCCTAGAGCTCTATGAGTGACATGCGGCGTGGGAATCTACAAGTAACTCTTCCTTGTACCCGACCTCCTGAGGTCATGCCGATCTGGCAAGTGAATGTGGAATATATATGGATATAGAAAAAACTAGTTGGGTAATCTTATATCCTCAATACGCAATAATGGAATCTACAAATCTAAAGTGAAGAAGGCCCTCCTAACCTGAATTGGTGTAATGGATCGTTTGGATATAATAGCAGTTCGGAGGCTCCAATCAATGTCAAGCTCTGCCGAGATCCTATTTATTGGTTGTTGGATACATGGGAAGTGACATGTAGGTGCTTCATGTATATTTCTAGACAAGGTCATGAAAATGGTGATGGGAGGTGTAGTGGGTTCTCCGAGGGTTTTATGGACGATTCTCTGGTCTAGTCAGAAATCTTAGCTTGATTGGCTGCTACGTTTAATAAGGAGAATTATGTAATGATGTCTGGTGGGAGTGGTGAGGACCTGAATACTAGTGTTCATAAACCAAGCATCAATGTCTAATTGATCAATAGGCCCGTTGGGTTGTGGGACCTGTGGATCACAACCGTAAGTTTGTGGTTGTGGCAAACCTCCTATGGTCATATGAAGAGTTAATCTCTCCTTCCGACTATCCAATAATCATATGCCTTTTCAGCCTCTATGTTTAGAACTAGGAGTTGTGTAATTTTCTTAGAATACCTTATAGGTGTTCTGGCAACTTGAATGCGTAAGCTAGTGTCTATGTCGATGAGGAGGTCCCCTACATTGGGTTGTGGAACTAGAGGATCGCAACCAAATATTTTTCTCTTTCGAGTCCTTGTACAGTCATATAGATACCCTATCAAGGTAGTCTATAGTTAGGATGATTTGACCAAAATGTGTATGCCTTGTCGTCTTCAATATTTAACTCTCTCAGTTGTTCACTAATTACTCGTAGGTTTACTGTTGCTCGAAAGACCTGGATCCTAAGGTCTTGATCTATATCAGCTAGTGTTGTGGGTAGATTTGGTTGAGGCACTATTGGTTCAAATATGTATTCTCTGGGCTCTCTAGGTCCCGTGATTGTCATGCAAAAATGATTCAACTTTAACTAAAACTAATAAACTAATTATGAAAGATGTATCTATACTATGCATGTATTCTTTTATTTTTGTATTTTCGATGAAGTATTTTAATGAAATTAAAAGAGCAGCTATTCTAATATTTTTAGAAAATGGACAATTAATCTAGTAACAAAATTAAAACAAACAAAGTAGCTTGGTGTAGCTATTTTCTGTGCAGGTGTGAATTTATCCTAAATATCTAAATAACCAACTAGTTTAATAAAAAAACTCTCAATCCTACCTCAGAAGTGAGAAATGAATCATAGAAACTATCATTCCCCACATCTTCCCTGGCAATATTGAAAGTGAACTTTAACCAAAATGAAATAATTTACTACTCTATTTGATACGTTGTAACTAGAACTTTGATAGCTCAAACCTGGAGTTTACAGAACAAGTGGTAAATCTAGTTGTGTGTGACTTTGTCCCCTCAGTGTGATCTCCTCATTCCTTCATGTTCTCGTGAATCCAAAAAAGCGTGTATATGATAGTATCAGAGAAGAAGAAGGTACTTGAACAATGGTAGCTTTGGATATAGACTGAATATAATGTGAGTAAGAGAGGGATAGTGCAAGTGAACAGAGCTTGACTATGCAATTCCTAGTGGGATTTATTGCGGGAATACAACACAAATACGCTAAGAGTTCTAGAAACTATCTTTTGTGGCTAGACAAAACCTACTGACTCTAAATGGATTCCAATCTAAGAATAAAACTACCTTATTCTAAAGTAGTTTACATGGAACAAAGTAGTGAAAGCAAGATTGAAACAAGAAGATCAAATGACCTCTAAACAACAAAGGAAGACTAACAATGGATGCAAAACATGAAACTATTGGAATTCTAAGCAAGAAACTCAAAAGAATTGAATGATTTAAATAGAGAAGGAGAGGGGCCTCTTGTTTGAAAACAAGCTGGATATTTATAGCAAATGAATTCACTAGAAGGTAACTTGGAATGGAACTCTTTTACCATTAAACAAAGAGAAAACACTATTCACAGGGTGGCCAAAACATAAATGCAAAGCAAAGTAGCTGAAAAATGTGGATAGAAACTTGAATTTTACGTTTGATGAGATCGTCGAACATTTCTGGAAAATGCGCACAGGACCGCCGCCCTGTGCACAGGTGGCGGTTATAGGACCACCACCTTGTCTTGGGTGGCGGTCATGGGACCGCCGCCAGGTAGGGTGGCGGTCTCATCACTTAAGACCAAAATGTAAGGAAAAAGGGGGGCAGAGGGTAGAACAAAGAATGTGGAGGTTGGATGAGGCATACAAGATATAAACGTATACTTGGTGAGCTTTTCTAGATCCCGAACACCTTATGAGGAGACTGTATCATCATTGGGGTATGTGTAACCTCTTTCCGGTGGTGTAGTACCCACAATTTTGGGTACGTACATATTGCCCCCTTAGAGAAGCATCTTAGCCATGAAGAGGCATAAAATGGTGGATCCGAGTATGGCGGTCCCGAAATGGGGAGTTAGGAGTTATACCTGACATGCCCGTGTGTCAAAAAGTTGCCATCCAAAATCCCTAGCTATCTACAAAATGAAAAAGGGGACTCAAGTGTAGATAGATAAAATAAATTGAGAAATAAAACTAAATTGATATGAAATGAGGACTTACCATCTGCGCGGGGTTTAGAACTTACCTCCATCGACGCTCCAACCTTGCGAAAGACATTCAAAATCAATTTTAGAAAGCTATATATATATATATATATATATATATATATATATATATATATATATAACTCATTTTACTATTCATTTGTGCGTGTCGATTTGGTGGTTTTTGAGCTCTGGGACCCATGGTGACCATTTTCAACGAGAGTACAGTCAAAATGTCCATTGTGAGAATGTGATCATGCCTCCGAGAGTGGAACATCGGCCTGCGAAGTCTCAGGTTAGTTCTTCTCAATTTATCATTTTTAAATCCAAAACATAGAAATGTTGAAATCTTTGTCATGGGGGGATCATTTTCAAAAATGCTAGTTTTAAATGAGTCTCTAGGGGGCGCCCATAGGGTAGGTCTTTATTTTGTTAAAAATGGTGTTTTCTTGCATTTTTAATGCATTTTTAGGGCTTTCGAGCCGTTCGCCACTTCGGGACAGGACCACCACCTTACACAGGGTGGTGGTCATGGGACCACACCCTAGAAGGCAGCGGTTACAAAACCGCCACTCTGCATAGGGCGTGGTTCATAACAGAATGCAAAAAAGATGTTTTATTTAATTGTTTTTGCATTTTTAGTATTTTTACATGTTCTTGATAATTTTTCTAGTCAGATTTTGTTACTAACTTACTCTTTTTCTATGTTTTTGGGTGGATGCAGAAGAAGGAGGAGTATATTAGATGGAGTAGAGAGAGGGAGTGTGATTGGCTCCCAGTAGTGTTAGAGGCACTGACCCAGACAAAGCGAGACACTCTGTAGAGGGCCGATATTTGGAGGATCGCACAGGTTCCTCATGTTTCACCCTGCTAGTCACATATTATGTGACTTATTTTCATATTGGGATGCAGATCGGAACACTTTCCGATTACCAGGTGTGAGGGGTGAGTGGTCCATCACCCTGGAGGATGTCTACCATATACTGGGGGTTCCGATCCTTGGGAGACATTTATCTCTCAAAACAGTAGTGTCGAGATCTCAGTTGGTTAGTGGGCCACTTATATGGGGATGTCATTGTTTCCATGGGGTCAAAGAAGGGGGTGAAGGTCCACTCCATTGTTGAGTCAGATATTCCTATGCTCTGCAAGGCTATCATGGGCATCCTTGCTTTGAGATTGATTGGGGACAAGGGAGGGGACACTCTCTTATATTGTTGGGCTCCCATTATTACATGATTGAGGGCCATGGCCGCATTTATGCTTGGGGAGCAGACATCCTCGGGACCACCTACCATGATTTGTACAGGGTGGTTAGACTACAGGGATAGTCATTGAGCCACCCTACTCTTGTCATGAGTTGGGTGTATGAGCACATCACCCCGTATGGGAGAGGTGTACAGGTAGAGGATCCTGGGGCCGTCAGGGCAGCGAGGTGGATAGGGATGACCATTCTTAGAGCGCCTCACCAGCCAGTGGCTTCTTTGACTACTGTAGACATGGAGGCTACTCCTATCAGTGCCATGGCAGGGTTATGGGGAGAGAGACACTCACATTGATTTTTGCCACACTACCGGCTAAGTCGTGGTAGATAGGATAGGGAAGTTAGAGATCCACCCCTTTGACAGAGTACCACAGCAGTTGGCCTCCCATATATTGACATGTTTCCTCCAGTGGGGCTAGTGTATAGATCTATTCATGAGGCTCGGGAGGTCCTAGAGGCTGGGGTTGGACTTTGGTCACTCCTGGTGTTCCTATCATAGCTAGGAGGGTGGTTCATGCTTGAGGGGTAGCCAGTGCTCCTTAAGCACCTTTACTTCAAATTGGTGCCAGTCCTGCTCATAGCAGAGATGAGCCTATTGACATGGACTCTGAGTCTGAGGAGTTCACTGGGGAGATAGAGAGAGGAGACAAAGGAGGTGAAGACCGGAGCTAGCGGGATAGGTGAGGAGGATGACAACAATTGAGTGGCATGACACTTAGGATATCTTGCAGGCCGAGAGGGTGGAGCAGAGTGCAGAGAAGGTGACTTTGATTTTGAGGAGTTTCCTTCTCAGGATTTAGGGGGAGATGGTGAGTCCGTGGCAGGCCATCACATTGCTCCAGATGTGGGAGAGGGACGATAGTTAGTGGCAACATCAGTGGTAGGCGCGGACCCTAGAGATCCCACCTAGAGGCCTGGAGATCCGAGTGAGTTACCACTCTTTTCTCGAATTTGTTTTAGTTAGAATTGTTTAGTTGTTATTTCCTTTTGTTGTTTCATCTATCTTTGGTTTTATTTTGGAAAACTTTCTAACTTGTGTGTTTCTCCTTTTTATTTGCAGTGACTGCTGAGGGATGGCGAGACTTGATTCACTAGGTGTGCGCTGACACTCTATTGCTCCCTTCTGATGGTACTCAGGCCGAGCTCACTGAGGATGTTGGGGAGCCCTCAATAGCTAGTTGACATACAAATGTCTTTGCCCCTGTCTGGAAGGTGGAAAAGATCATTACTTCCCTTCACACCAAGAGCTGGCTAGATATAGGACTGCTGAGCACTTGATGAGGAGGAGTCACTCTCATAGTGAGACCATAGCTGCTGGCCATGATCATGAGCCCTCCGTCCATTCAGAGCGTCATCGCAATAGGAGTCCTAGGCATGGCCATACACCTTCTGAGGGATCTCGCAGAGATTGAGAGATCATAGTGTCCTTTTTGTAGTGACTTTTGGTCGGATATTTGTACGATTGTTTTTGTATTTTCGGGCTCATTGAGTGTTTTGACCATGCCTTAGTGCATGATGGCATTGTACATGAAACAACATATATATATATATATATATATATATATATATATATATATATATATATTTGGATCTAGACTATCGATGTCTAGAATTTTGTGACTCGTTTCCCATGTGTATACTAGATGTTTTCTTTTTAGAGTATTTGTTTTCATGCTTTTCAGAGTGTATGCAATGGATGAAAAATGATAGCAAATACTAAACAGAATGTTTTACTTTATATGCTTTTGTAATGCTGACATGTGATGATGAACATGTTGTAGTTTTGAAATTTTGGCCTCTTTGGGCAATGTCTGTGATTCCTTCTTATGTTGGCAAAACATGATGAATGTATAGTGATAAAGAGATGAACTTGCCCCATTCCCAACTCCACGCAACCAGTAGGATGCGAGGGCTCAACACCAAGAGTTGGGAAGGGCACAAATTGTATGAGTTTGAATGAATGGAACGATGAGAGATAGACAAACTAGTGACAGAAACCAAACTTAGACCTACACACTTACCCTACTCAGAACTACCACCAAGCTTAGAAGGCCACTTACTTTCTAGTTTATCTAGACTTAGATCTATAAATGGCAACCTGGTTGACAAAATCTTGGTTTTGAGGATTTGATCTCTTTGGAATTTGGACATTTGTTTTCACTTAATATAATTTGATTTGTATTTCTAGAATACCAAGATTTGTTAATTTATGTGAATGGACCCCCCACACCCTACCTCATGCCACTAGTAAGAAGCATGGGTTTGTCACCAAAGGTAGGATATAGGTGAGTAAGGGAACTTATTTCCTTTCCCAACCTCACACCACTAGTAAGAGATGTGGGCTTATCACCGAAGGTTGGTGGGGCAAAGAAGTGTGTAAAATAAAATATTTTGTTTGCTTGGCATTTTTGATTCTATTTGATTTTGACACTTCTGATCTGTGACTTTGGGATATCCTTTCTCTCAAAGAGACATAAGAGGGATAGATGTGACACCAAGAAGCTTCTAGAACAAACCGTAGGTAAGGACAACTTTACCTAGTAGAAAGAAAGAGTAAAACCAAGTATGCAGGCCTTGGTATGGTTTTCGTCAATACTTGTCTGTCAAACTTGATGATGAGATTTGAAATTACTTGATGATGTTTGAAGAGATGTGATTTGAATGCTTTTGCCAATATTTTCAGAAATTTGTAATAGATTGCTTAAGAGTAAGTTCCTTGACTACAAATTTTATGAAATGAGTGGACAAAATGAAACAACAAGATGACTAATGTAATGTAGGTAGCTATAATGTACAAGTGGTGATTCTTATGTCTTATGTGTAAAACATTTAAGATGCAAGGAATTGATAGTTTCATTGAATTCCTCACCTTCTAGTGTGTATAAGAGATACACAACGCATTTCCGTAGTCCTTTCATGATCGGTATGGGCCCAACCACTTGAGCCAGAACTTCCTTCCTTCGCTGGTTTTCTTATCAATCTGGATGTCTAGTCTTAGAACTAGATCTCCCTCATATATTTCTGCTCATAGAATTTTTTGTTATACTACCGGCACATCTGGTCAGCATAGGCTCTATGCCGTTGTTTGGCGTTTATCTTGGCCTCATCAAGGCTTTCCAGTTGAGAGAGGTGTGCCTCCCTATAAGCTTCTTCATCCAAAATCCCTTGTAATGAGATGCGAGATCTAGGTATTTCAACCTCAAGTGGGAGAATTGCTTCTACCCCGAATACCAATGAGAAAGGGGTTGCTCCTATTGGTGTTCTTATTGAGGTTTGATGGGCCCACAAGGCCGGATATAGTTTTAGATGCCAATCTCACTTGTTCTCCTTAATTGTTTTGAGGAGAATAGCCTTTAATGTTTTGTTTGTTGCTTCGGCTTGTCCATTGGCTTGAGGGTAGTAAAGAGAGGTCGTGTGATGGTTTATTTTGAATTTGCTGCATAACTCATGGACCTCATCATTTTTAAAGGATGTGCCATTATCTAAGATAATGAATTGTGGGACACCATACCTGTAAATGATTTGGTTCAGAATGAACTTGGCAATTACCGAACCTGGTACGGTGGTGAGAGGTATGGCCTCTACCCATTCAAGGTAAAATATTCCATGGATGTAATTATAAAATTATGGCCATTAGTTGATGAGGGAGAGAATTTCCCTATAAAATCTAGACCCCATGTGGAGAAGGGCCACAAGGTTGCTTTATTGGTTGTAGGGATTGTCTTTGGCATGTGAGAGAATTCTTGGCATTTGAGAGAATTCTTGGCATTTGTTGAGAGTGGGCCAAAAATAGCCCATCCGATGTATTTTTCAAGCAAAGTGGCATGACCACCGAAGTGGCCTCCACATATCCATTGTGGGATTCATAAAGAATCTTCTTGGATTCTTCTCGTGTCGATGCGTATCTTAGAAGCATGTCATCAAAGGATTTATGATAGAGTACTTATTCTAAAACAACATATTTAGTAGTGATAATGCATAACCGCCTTCTTTGTTGTGATGTGGCACTTTTCGGGTATGTGTGGTCCATGATAAAATTGATGATATCAGTGTACTAGGGACATGTAGAGATGGGGGGCCTAGTTTCGAAAAGTATATACACTCATTAGGAAAGTCTAGATTTACCAGATCACCTCCATCTAATGGATTGTCAGCTAACTCAGTCCATAATGATTTGTCCCTTAACAAATTTTTGGTTTACAAATGTTAACTCAAATTCACCCATTAAGGTTATGAAACCCAACCTTTTTAGATAAAGACCCTTGTGTGAGGAATGTTCGTAAATGATCTATCTTTACAATGACCCTTGTTTCTTGGTTTAACATGTAATGTCTTAAATGTTTTGTTGTAAAGACTATGGCAAGGCATTCTCTCTTTGCCTATGTATAATGTGTTTCATAATTGAGAAATGTTCAGCTAATGAAATAGACTGCACGTTCTCGTTTATCATTGTCTTCTTGAGCCAGCATGCAGGCTAAAAGAGACATCAGTGGCTCATGAGTATAGGATCAAAGGTGGTTTGGTCTGGGAGGCATTAACGTGGGTGGAGACATCAAGAAGTGTTTAACTACTTCGAAGGCCTTGTTGCATTCTTCAGTCCAATCAATGCTATAATATTTTTTTAATAGATTGTTGATTGGATGAATGGCAAAACTTAAATCTGGGATGAACCTTTGGATTGCACCGAGTTTCCCAAGAAATGACATGATTCCAAACTCGTCTGATGGTGGAATCATTTGAGAACAGCCCAGATTTTGGTTGGATCAACATCAATCCCTCGTGAAGATATAATATAACCTAGAAGTTTACCTCCTGTCACACCAAACACGCACTTCTCTGGGTTTAATGTGATGCCATATTCAATCAATCATGAGAGGATGATACAAAGTACTTTTGGATGATCACAGTGCTTCTTGGCCTTGGCCAATAAGTCATCCACATAGGATTCCACAATTTTATGGATAAGATCGTGGAATATGTATGTCATTTCCCGCTAATATGTAGCATTGGCATTCTTAAGACCGAATGGCATGACAATGTAACAATAAGTTCCCCAGGGAGTTATAAACGTAGTTTTGGCTTGATCCTGTTCAGATATTTTAATCTGATTATACCCTGAGAACCCATCCATGAGGGATAATAGTTCAAATCCAGCTATTGCATCAACAATAACGTCAATGGATGGTAACGGGAAGTCATCTTTGGGACAAGCTTTGTTAATATCCCGAAAGTCTATGCAAATGCGTATCTTCCCATTCTTTTTAGAACAGGGATGATATTAGATACCCATTGTGAATAGTCAATGGGTTTGATGAATCCCACTTGGAGAAGTTTTATTACTTCCTCTTTTACCATGAGAGCCACTTTTGGCTTCATTGGTCTTGACTTTTGTTTAATTGGTTTTGCATTTGGTTTAGTGACAAGGTTATGTACTGCGATGTGTGGTGCAATGCCCGTCATTTCTTTATAGTTAAATGTGAAAGCCTTTTGATGTTCTTTGAGGACTTGGGTGTGTATTTCTATCTCCTCTCGGAGTTAACGAGGATCCCAACTTCAAAATTTTTGGTTCTTCCTCCATTCCGATGTTTATGTCAATGGTTTCTTCTATTAAAGAAGCGTTACCTTCTTCAAATTTAGGTGGGGCTGGAGGTAGTTCCAAGCTTTCTCCATCTTCCACCTTGTAGATATCGAGATCCTTTTGTGGAGGAGATTCTACCATGGGATTTCCAAAATAGGAAGAGGAATGTGGTATTAGGGAAAGATCCACTATGCGGTGAGCAAGGTGTAGCTCCGCATAGGCATTTAGATACTCAAGAGTGACTCTATCACCGTCAAAGTGATCTAGGATAGGAAAATCATTCTCAGCTTCTCTATGAGTGAGGAGTGGGTTTGTTGGTATTTTACGTATTAGCGGTTCAATACGAAGTGATACTGTGAAATTTGTATCTTCCAACTCACTATTTGGAGTGAAACGGGAAGTTGAGGTTGCTATTGAATCTGTGAGAAGGTTCTACTCTCATGGGATTGCTTCAATTGATATGAAGTTGAATCCCTTGCTTAGATCTAATACCATTGTTTTATAGAGTTATAAATGTTTAGCCCTAGTTTCATATACCTCAAAGACTTGGTTTGCAACTAGTTACGAGTCTCCTAGCACTCTAATGTTATCGACACCCATTCTTTTGGCTAGGATGAGGCCAAGGAGGAGAGCTTCGTACTCAGCTATTTTTTGTACACTAAAAGTTTAATTTAAAGGAGAAAGGTAGGATCTTTCCCTCAGGTGAAGTAAATATCACTCCTGCCTTAGCTCCAAAGTGACATCTAGCTCCATCGAAGTGGAGAGTCCAATATTTTCTTGGAAAAATGGATGTTGGGATATTTGTTTGTCATATCTATTTCTTCTACCTTGGTTACTTCTACCATACAAAACTTTGTCTGATGGAAGAGAAGCAATTCCCAGGGTGTATCCCATACCCATAGAATCAAATGGTAGGAGAATAGGTAAATCTTTCTCTAGTAACTCGACAATTTTTGTGGTAGTCCCTAATGACACTATTTCTATGACATTGGCCTCATTTTTGAGTGTGCTAGGATGCCCTCGACCAGATTTGTAATTTCCAACTTTGTGGTGGGTATCAACTTCTCTTTTGGTTTTGAATTAATCGGTTTGCTAAGTTGATTTGTTGGGAGTTCAAACTTGGAATGAACACCTGGTCTTTTCTTCAAATTAGCTAGGTGTATATCGAAGGGTTTTGGGTCACCTTGTGCCAAAAATATTTTCCCTAAGTGTAGAAATATTATTTCTTGGAATAATGTGGAAGGGATTGCCTTTATGTGGTGTATCCATGGTCGACCGAGGATCATATATTATAGTTGGTTTCCCAATCTATAATATAAAATTGGTGAGGATCGTCTTGGGTCCTAAAGTTACTAGCAAAACTATGGTTCCAATTGAGGTGTCCTTAAGGCTATCATAACCTCTTAGCATATTTCGTGTTGTGGAGCAGTTTGTCTCTTCGTATCCTAACTTTTGAAGAAAAGTGAAGGGGCTATGTTAACTGCTGCCCCATCGTCAATCATTATGCATTTAACATAATTATTATAAACCCATACTTGTAAATGTAAAGTTGGGTCGCCTCTTCACACAATTTATGCGTCTGTTGGCATTTTTCTTATATCAAATATAAACTCAGTATCCCTATCTAGCTACTGCCCTTAGAGGGTAGACATCAAAGTCTACATGGTTTACTTGCATTTCCAGAGGAGGGGTAATATTAATTAAATGACCAAGGCCTAATGCTTCTAAGAGAGCAGCCCTATGGGCAGGAGAGTTCTTTAACAAGTCCAAGAAGGAGATGTGAGAGAAGGTTTTCGTTAAATCATTAATTAAATCATAGGTGCCTATGGGTTTTACCAACGTTTGTTGAATGTTGTCTAGTTCCAATGGATAACTTGGAGTTGGTTGAGAAGAATAATCCCATGTTCTTGTTATGGTTTCTACGGGTAGCTCGGTGTCTAATTCTACTAGACCAACTATCTTGGTTTGTGGTCGTGTTCCTAATTGGGGTGCGACTGGTGGATTTAATGAATTTGAAGCTTCATAATCATTATTTCCTGTTATAACACCCTTGTTTGTTCCACTTAGATCTAACATGTTATTATTAGAATGGTTTGGGATCTGATCATTAAAGATCTTGAGGGGTGTATTTGAGGGGAAACTGCCCCTGTGTAAGTGTTTGGAGTGGGTACTACAGAATTTGCTAAGAACATATCTATAAAGAGTTGTTTTTGATCTTTTGGCAAATGCTGCATGAATTTATTATAGTCACGACAAGTCCTAGTATTGTGGCCTTGAATTTTGTGAGAACCACAATACAAATTGGGATTATAATTTTGAGGCTGTTGATTTGAAACTTGCTATGGCCCAAAATTCTAATAAGATTGCTGGTTGTTAGAGTTAAAATTTTGAGGCTGTTGCCTTTGGTTTTGACTCTGATATCTAGTTGAGTTTTTATTTGGACCTTGTGTTTGGATTTGTCGTTGTTATTGTTTTTGTTGTGGTCATGGTGGACGATTAAAATCCAACGTGTTGATTGTTGGAGTAAAATTTTTATTTCGCTGATTGTTAATGGGTGGAAAAATGTTCACAACATTTGCTCTTTTAGTTTGGTCAGTTACTCCATCTATTGTAACTCCGTTGTTCTTATTAAGGATCTTAGGTTCATGATTAACATTCCTAGTATTAGGATAGGTGGTGATGTTTTGATTGGTAGTGATTAATTTCTTGTTTGTTCCATATGTCTTACGACCACTATCTATCACTGCTTGGTCGATTCGGAGAGCACTCTCAAGTACTTCATCGTAAGTTCTTAGTGGGAACTTTTGGACTTCTTCCTTTATCTATCTATTGAGAGAATGAAGGAATAAATCACATAGTTCCATCTGATCCATGTTTGGAGCACTTGCTAATGAGTAGAGAACCGTATGCCATCTTTGAATAAAATGAGCAGCAGATTCATTATGTTCTTGTTTAATATGCAAGAATTCCCTGATTCATGTTCTTAATAATTTTTTCATATCAAAAGCTTTGATGAACTCTGACATGAGTTGTTTAAATGAGTGTATCAAGGCTTCGAAATTTTGTAATACCAATCAAGGGCAATACCCTCTAAGGTTTTAGGGAATATCTTAGCAACAACCCCATCCCAAGGGAGTAATTCCCGTATGGCTATGACATAGGCCTTAATGTGTGCATTTGGATCTCCTTCCCCTTTGTATTTGGGTAAATTGGGAAGAGGTATTGGAAGCATAACACTTCGTATGGTGAAGTCTAGGGGCTCTTTTAAATATTCTAAATAAGTCCCTACCACATAGGCCTCGACCATCAATGGTGCTTGCTGAGGGGGTGGGGGTGGCATGGTTTGTTGATATGGCATAGCATATGCATTTGCAGGGACATAAGGGAATCCCTGTGGTTGAACAAACATCCTAGGAGAAGAGAACATGTCTCCTTGTGGTGATTTTGAATAAATGTTTAAGTAGGGAGGAGCATTGTTCTGGTATGGGTTGTTTGGTGCCAAGCTGGGAGGTATCATATTTTCAACAAGCGTAGCATTTGAAAACATGGTCCTAGTTGGTGTTTACTATGGGTAATTATACAGATGTTGAGGAGGCATGCCTAATTTTCTTGTTCCTGTAAGGAGGTCAACTTGAGTGGGGGTGATGCGGAGGGTTTGGGATTCTACTTGCCCAAAATATGAATTTTGATTTGCTTGAGCAAGTTCCAATCCTCTAACCTTCTCAACTAAGGCTGAAATGACCTCTATTGGTGAAGACATAGTGTTTTTCCTTAATGGCGTTTTTGTATACCTTGAGGTTGTAAAGGGGTATGATACCTTGCTATGAATTGATCATTACCCCAAGTTTCACCAAGAGCATTTCCCACAGGTGGAGGAATGGGGGTGTTTTCTTGGAGTAGGGTATCGGATTGTATTTGCAAACTCCCTATAGGTGGGTACATGTTTTGGAAGCATTGTTCACTTCTAGCGTAGTGTGCTAAGTATTCCTCATCCAAAAATGGGAGTGGATCTGACTGTCTACTGATTAGTGGTCTGAACGAGACCCGAGGAGATGAAGTGGATTCTCTAGTAAATGTCATATTGTTAGAGTCTGAGGGCTTTGGTTGTTGTGTTTGTGCAAGCTGATCCAAATCCTCAATTCAGAATGAAGAACTAGAACTAGTTCTTTGAGGGGGATTTTGAGATGACAAGTAATTACTTAAATAGTTATCAGCCCATGCAGAAAGTGAGGGTGATGGTTGTCTATTTGTTTGACCATAATTTTCTTCGAGACTTGAGAGAGGTCTATCATAAGCGTCATATCTTGACATATTTGGGGGGTATATGAATACCCACAGAATAATGGGAAAGATCAAAGGTGGATGAAAGAAATGAAAATAAAAGGGGAACAATTGTTTGTTTCATGTCGGGTTCACTAATTTTGTATGATGGAAAAGTGACATGCGAGTGTGGGAATCTACAAGTAACTCTTCCTCGTACCTGACCTCCCAAGGTCGTGCTGGGATGGCTAGTGAATGTGGAATATATATGGATACAGAAAAACTAGTTGGGTAATCTTATATCCTCAATACACAATAATGGAATCTACGAATCTAAGGTGAAGAAAGCCCTCCTAATCTAAATTGGTGTAATGGATCGTTCAGATATAATAGTAGTTCGGAGGCTCCAATCAATGTCAAGCTCTGTCGAGATCCTATTTATTGGTTGTTGGATATGTGGGAAGTGACCTGTAGGTGCTTCGTGTATATTTCGGACAAGGTCATGAAAATGGTGATGGGAGGTGTAGTGGGTTCTCCGGGGTTTTATGGACGATTCTCTGGTCTAGTCCAGAAATCTTTAGCTTGATTGGCTACTACATTTAATAAGGAGAATTGTGTAATGATGTCTGGTGGGAGTGGTGAGGACTTGAATACTAGTGTTCGTAAACCAGCATCAATGTCTGATTGATAAATAGTCCATTGGATTGTGGGACTCGTGGATCACAACCATAAGTTTGTGGTTGTGGTGCAGACCTCCTATGGTCATTTGAAGAGTTAATCTCTCATTCCAACTATCCAATAAGCATACGCCTTTTTCGGCCTCTATGTTTAGAACTAGGAGTTATGTAATTTTCTCAGAATACCTTACAGTGTGTTTGGCAACTTGAATGCATAAGCTAGTGTCTATGTCGATGAGGAGGTCCCCTACGTTGGGTTGTGGAACTAGAGGATCACAACCGAATATTTGTTCTCTTTCAAGTCCTTGTACAGTCATATAGATACCCTATCAAGGCAGTCTATAGTTAGGTTGATTTGACCAAAATGTGTATGCCTTGTTGTCTTCAATATTTAACTCTCTCAGTTGTTCACTAATTGCTTATAGGTTTATTGTTGCTCCAAAGACCTCGGATCCTAAGGTCTTGATCTATATCAACTAGTGTTGTGGGTAGATTTGGTTGAGGCACTCTTGGTTCAAATATGTATTCTTTGGGCTCTCTAGGTCTTGTGATTGTCATGTAAAAACAATTCAACTTTAACTAAAACTAATAAACTAATTATGAAAGATGTATCTACACTATGCATGTATTCTTTTATTTTTATATTTTGATGAAGTATTTTAATGAAATTAAAAGAGTAGATATTCTAATATTTTTAGAAAATGGACAATTAATCTAGTAACAAAATTAAAACAAACAAAGTAGCCTGGTGTAGCTATTTACCTGTGTAGGTGTGAATTTATCCTAAATATCTAAATAACCAACTAGTTTAATCGAAAAACTCTCAATCCTACCTCAGAAGTGAGAAATGAATCATAGCTTCTCAGAAACTATCATTCCCCACAGCTTCCCTAGCAATATTGAAAGTAAACTTTAACCAAAATGAAATAATTTACTACTCTATTTGATACGTTGTAACTAGAACTTTGATAGCTCAAACCTGGAGTTTACAGAACAATGGTAAATCCAATTGTGTGTGACTTTGTCCCCTCAGTGTGATCTCCTCATTCCTTTGTGTTCTCATGAATCCAGAAAAGCATGTATATGATAATATCAACAAAAGAAGGTACTTGAACAATGGAAGCTTTGGATATAGACCGAATACAATGTGAGTAAGAGAGGGATAGTGCAAGTGAACAGAGCTTGACTATGCAATTCCTAGTGGGATTTATTACGGGAATACAACACAAATACACCGAGAGTTCTAGAAACTATCTTTTGTGGCTAGACAAAACCTGCAACTCTAAATGGATTCCAATCTAAGAATGAAACTACCTTATTCTAAACTAGTTTGCATGGAACAACAATGAAGCAAGATTGAAACAAGAAGATCAAATGACCTCTAAATAGCAAAGGAAGACTAACAATGGATGAAAAACATGAAACTATTGGAATTCTAAGCAAGAAACTCAAAAGAATGAATGATTTAAATAGAGAAGGAGAGGGGCCTCTTGTTTGAAAACAAGATGGCTATTTATATCAAATTAATTCACTAGAAGGTAACTTGGAATGGAACTCTTTTACCATTAAACAAAGAGAAAACACTATTCATAGGGCAGCCAAAACATAAATGCAAAGCAAAGTAGCTGAAAAATGTGGATAGAAACTTGAATTTTATGTTTGACGAGATCATCGGAACATTCTGGAAATTGTGCACAAGAACGCCGTCTACATAGGGCGGTGGTTACAGGACCGCCGCCTGTCCTAAAGCGGCGATCTGGGACCGTCGCCCAGAAAGGTGGCGGTCTTGTCACTTAAGACCAAAACATAAGGAAAAAGGGGGGCAGAGGGCAGAACAAAGCATGCGGAGGCCGAATGAGGCATATAGGATACAAACGTATACTTGGTGAGATTTTTTGGATCCTGAACACCTTGCGAGGAGACCCGTATCATCATTAGGGTATGTGTGACCTCTTTCTGGTGGTGCAGTACCCCACAATTTTGGGTATGTACAGTACTCTATCTCCCCACACCTTATTATCCGAGTGCTGCAAACCCTAATTATTCAAATTCACCCACAAATCCTTCTTGTCCGTGCCCTAATTTTCTCGGCTCAAAATTATCTCGACACAAGGAACCGCACACAACTTAGTACACACGCTGCCCTGGTTTGTTCTTCTTTTCTCTCACTCTTTCACACAAAGACACTCGATAGATTGATTGCTTTAAGTTCTCTTCAAATGCTAGGTAATGAATAACATTGACTTTCCCCTTTTAATAATTTTTGTACCCCACCGACCTAATTTTTCCACTTAACACATGCTTTTTCTCGCTTTAAAACTTTTAAGTTACTTTCTTAATAAAGTACCTTTTCCACTTTTTTATTTATTTTGTGACTTCTTTTCACACACCGCATTCATAACCTTCTAGCACGCCTACCACTTCTTAGGCCACATACCTCCTTATGTGCACCTCCATATGCCAAAGTACATAACCCTTTGCGCCTCATACTAAGTATTTTCCAATTCTTTTTCCTACCCCGCGTTACATCGCACAATCATTCTTCTTGCATGGTATTCAATATGATAAATTTCCTTTAAAACACCATCATTCCAAGCTTTCGTAACACCTTTTCTTCAGTGCACACTCATCTATCAGAGGACATTTATATTCCATCCCATATATACACTGTGACAATCAGTACTTGAATATAAAAAAAAGTAGACTTATTTTTCTTGTACTTTCTCCACCCCACACTAAAATTATGTGTGATCCTTTGTGCATGAACTTAATAGATAAAATCATCTTCCTACGTGTAAGTGCGCTTACTAAAACAAAATACTTGAACTAAATTGACAAAGCATAACAATAATGAAAGGAAACACATAAAAGGGAAATCTAATCTAAGTGGCAATATTGCCTTATTACAAACACCAATAAGCCTTATTTATAATAGGGCTTCAACCTACTCCCATTGAAGTAACCGGGCAAGTATAGTGCCATCTAACACCTGAACTAACAAGCACTCTGATTCAAGTATCTTTGTTACCAAAAAAGGTCCCAACCAATGTACTTTTAATTTCCCGGGTGGCATGCAAACTTGGAGTCATAAAGAAGGACCATCTTTCCCACTTCAAATGTTTTGTTCCTTATATTCCTATCATGCCATGCCTTCTACCTTTCCTTCTCATTATCTCGGATCAAATGTGTAATAAGGTGCCACTCATCTTATTACATCATATTATAAATGTGTTCTTCAACAAATTTATCATCACTAGTCATCCTGCGCACACAATACACAGGGATGGTAACATGAATTCAACAGGTAATACAGCCTCCTCACCAAACACCAACTGAAAGGGTATGGTTTTATTCAACCTTTTATAAGTGGTACTATATGTCCAAAGTACAACTGATACTTTATCATCCCAATATTTTCTTTCAACATCACAAGTTTTTGTCAATGTATGTCCCAAAATTTTGTTGAAAGCTTTAGCGATACCATTAGCTTGTAGGTGATAAGGAGTAGTCTTATGGTGCACCACCATAAAATATACTAAAAGAATTTTTATTTTCTCATTCAAGAAATGAGTTCCTCTATCATTTGTTAAGCTCAATGGACAACCGTATCCACTAATAATATTCTCCCATAAAAATGTTGCTCTGCTTATGGTTGTTGTATAATCCTTTGTAGGTGATGCTTTTGACCACCTTGTTAGATAATCTGTATAAGTAATAATATAGTGCGTGCCAGTCCTACATGCGGGTGGTGAAATAGGACCTAAAAAGTCAATATCCCACTTCTCAAAAGGCTCAACACTTAAAATAGGCCGCAACGACATCTCATATCTTGTTCTAGGCTTCCCAAGACATTGAAAATGGTCACACACCTCGACATATTCTTTAGTATCCTTGTACAAATTTTCTCTCCAAAGTACAACCATCGAATCTTGCACGTTATAACATCACCAACGTAATTCCTTCCCGTAATCCCACCTTGAGCTTCGCCACAATAGCTTCATGCTCATGCTCCAGAACACAATGATGCAAAAATTCATCACGACCTAACTTGTATAAATATCTACCTATCAAATGATAAGGCACCACGTGTATTGCAAGTTTCTTATTCTCTAATGTCTTCAATCCTTCGTGTGTTTTCCTAGTACAAAAACTATTACAATATTCTCGAACTCTACAAGTGTACGGTTTAACCTAAAAGATATGCATCGGGCATTGTGTCCTCAATTCTTTGTGTATCCTCACTAGAATTGATCCTTGACAAATGGTCAGTCCTGGATTACTCTTTCTTTATTTCACAACACATGTAAACTCAAATTCCTAAAAAAGGTATCCACCGTAAATTAGTCCTTACAAAACAGTTGGTTGACCAAATACTTGAGTGTCATATGATCTATAAAGAAGATAAATGGTGTTGCCAACAAGTACTATCTAAACTTGTGTAGTGTGTAGATCATAGAAAAATCCTCGCACTCAGTGGTTGTATAATTCTACTTTGTGGGTATCAACTTCCTACTTGCAAATAAAATGGGATGATCCACAATTCCTTCTCTTGGTTTTTCCAACACTGTGCCAATTTCCATGCCGAAGCATCAACATGAACATGAAAGGGGTTTCCCATGAAGTAAAGCACAAAATAGGTGTAGTAGTGAGCTTCTCCTTTAGTGTTTCAAATGCCTACTATTGTAAGGCGTCATCCCAATCCCTTAGCCTTCAATAATTCCTCCAAGGCTACGAAAATCCTTTCATATCCTTTGATGAATTCTTTGTAATAACCAAGATGTCCTAGAAATATGTGCACTTCACTTTGATTGGTAGGTTCTTCTAAACCCAAGATCACAACTATTTTCGTGGGTCTACCAACAATCATTCCTTGCAAATGATATGCCTAAGTAAAGTGCCAAAATGTGTGGTAAAGATGCACTTCTTAATGTTAAGAGAGATGCTCAACTTCCTGTACCTCTCAAACATAAGTTTCAAATTATCACAATTGTCATTTACTAAGCCATATACAATCCAATCATCTAGATACACCTGTAAAAATTTATGAATAAAGTCCTGGAAGTCCTACACAACAATGTGTGAGAACACTGCTCGTGCATTCTTAAGTCCAAAGGGCATAACATTATATGAAAAATTTTGCCATTCGGTGGTGAAAGTTTTCTTATCCCGATATTCCTTTATGATGTGCACTTGATTATAACTTTAAAATCCATCTATAAAAGAGTATATCTCGCGCCCAATAAATCCTTCAAGAATTTCTTCGTGAAGGGGGTAGGAAAAGGATCAATAATGCATGAAGCATTCGGATATATGTAGTCCACATAAATCCTTATCCTCCCATCCTTATTAATTTTTATGACCATGGGGCTAACCCATTTATCTTCTTCAATAGGCTTAATTATACCAAACTTGAGAATTTTGTCAATTTTTTCCTTTACTTTCACGCATATATTGGGATTCATCCTACAAGACCTTTTCCTAACTAGGTGCACACCTTCTTTAAGATTGATTTTCATCTCACATAAAGAAAGGTGTACTCCCTTTAACTCATGATAGCCTCGTGGAAATAAGTCTTGGAAGTCACGCAAGAGCTCAATAACCTTTTCCACTTCCCCTGCTCTCGACTAATAATCACCAATGATGGCCTCCTTAGGATCCATCTCAAGCACTAATGTTAACCTTATTTGTCTTCATAGGAGCATGATATGTGCATGCCTTCTCATCTACGGTGTCCATCACCTCATGTGTACCTTCAATGTGGTCAACATACAGGTCATCAACCTCATCATCATATACCATATAGACCCATTTTCCTTTCTCATTATCCTTCTTGGTGTGGATCATCTCTTCTTCATCTATTTCCTCAAGATCTAGGTGTGCCACAATATCATGTTCCGCAAATAATTCCAACATAATTTCTTTAGCTTTCACATTATCTCCCAATGTAAGGCGCTTCATAATCTGGAAATACTTCATAGACAAGAAACTTATTAGAAAAATAATCAAAATTTTGAATCATACCTGAAGTCATCTATTTCCAATTAGATGTTTCCCTCTTCAACTCAGCGTGGACATACCATGTGTACACGTATCCGCATAAGGTGGAGTAGAACTTATGCACCCAGAGTGAAGGTGGTAACACCTCCTTGCCTTGCACCCATGTTCTCTCATAATTATGGACATGATGAGAGGCAAGAGACCTACCATGAAATTCACAATTTTGCGTAGGTACATTGATCCAAGTGAACCTAGTAGAAATGGTGATTCTCACTTCTTATCGTTCCAAAAATCCATCTCTATGTGTTTCCCACCAACACGATGTTGTCCTCGCATAGAGTATAAAAATAAATATTTATCCTATCCCCTTCATTCTGTCATTGAGTCTCCATGGTGTACATAAATGTGTCAGGATTCCTTTCACTAGTGTACCTTTGTACCTTGGTGTTTCCTAAGCACCTAACCATGCACGACTTGATCATGCGAGTAACTGTGTTCTTTATTTCTTGTCCAAATACTTCATACGTGTCATACACCCATTTTTCACAAGCAATACTTGTGGTGTCACTAACTAATTGAGGATCATCCCACTGTATCATTCCTTAGATGGATCAATTACCTTAGGGTCTTTGATTGTGCATGCATATATCCTATTCAAGTCCTCTTCACTCAAGGGCTCAACATATGGAGCAACCTTTGCATCAATCAAAGGTATAATGACATGCTCTTCCTTGTTATTAAAGCTAATGTACCCCTTGTTGAAGTGTATATTTGCATTATTGGCATAACATCGTGGTCGCAGTAAGTAGTGTTGGGAAATTATCCACTTCAACAAGCTCTAATACTTCAAAGTCTCCAAGAAACCCGGCTCTCTCGAATTTTAAGATGCATCCTTTAGTAATCCAATAGGCATAGCCCTAGTTATATTTTCCATATACAAAACATTTGAAGAAGGTTGCAATGGTGGTCTTCCCATCTGATTCCATGCATCCAACATGAGTACATTAACCTTTGCACTTGTATCTATCAGAATTTTTCTTAAGCCATCCATTTATGGCTGCATTAAGTGTAATTTCCTTGTCAAATTCATGATTATGTGGGGGTAGATTTATGTGGAGTATCTACCTCTCATTCTCAGAACTAGCACGTGATACCTTTTATCATAACCATTCTACTAACAAAGGAATAATGTTCTCTTAATTTAACATTTGACATACATCCTTCAGGTCATTTACGTCCTTTTGTGGGATTTCTACCTTCTTTGCTTGATCCATAATGTGTGCTTTCTCTTTTAAGCACTAAATTTCTCCCCGTAGATCCATGATGACATCCATCATCTCTGGTAAACATATTTCGATGATGTGCAACATCCAGAAATTTTTCATTTATTATCACTTCTTTCTTTGTTGAATCGGCTTATACTTCAAAGGTTCATGTGCATGCACAACCTCAACGTGTGCAAGAATCAAACAGTTGTAATTTAGGATTAGGTGTTATCTTGGACATCCATTAATATTGAATTAGGTGATGTACCTTAATCATTCTCCGCACCCTCGCAATGGAAGAAAAATGTAGTCACTTATTTCCACCAAATGCCTAGGCGTGCTGACACTTCATCCAGTTAGAACTAAACACTCACCCAAAGTGCATGAAGCTACTAGGTCCCTCCTTTGTAATTTCTTATGATGCTTTCTCATGTGCTCATATAAATTCAGGAATTCCTTTAACTTGTATTGCTTCCCACACAAGGAGCAAAGGTTATTCTCGAGGGCACTCTTGCTGATAATGATAAGGAGATTCACAAAGATAGCAGGTCCCTCTAGAAAATCCTCCTCTTCCACCACCATGACCTCGACCTCTATATCCCCCAAGAAAACCTATATTCTTTTTATTCCCATTAGTCCTCCCTTCATTATGTTGTTCTCCTTGTTCCTTAGATCCACTTTCCATACTAGTCTGGTGCACACCAGCCACACTGGATTCATGAATATGATCAATTAATCTATAGTTAGCGGTGTCATGAGTATGGGTTTTTCAAATATTACAATACATAGAAAAATTATTATGGATCGCACGTTGTAAGAGAGGGCATCTACTTGCATCATGGTCCAAATGATAAATCTCACAATCCAACAACAAGGCACACACCAACTTGCGAGGGAAGCTATTCTTATTTTTTCCTTTAACCTCACAATATGTGCACCATATGCCACTACACGTCTCATGAGATGAATTAGCATAGAGATTTTCCAATTGCTTCACCATGGCTACAATCTGTGCTTCTAATAATAGACTTAATGGGTGTGCACACTTCCAATTGCTATAGCTCACAAAGCTTCTTCCAAGGCTTCGTGTGGGTTCATAAAAGTCTTATGAGAAAGTACTCATTTGGAAGGGGTCAACAATTCACTAACAAACCATTGTGCATGCTGAATGCGATGGATATCATAAGATAAATTTGATAATAAAGTCTTAAAACATGCGTCATACTCCCTCACACTTTTAGATAAGCCTTGTTTGATTTCTTTGAGTGCATTGATACTCTTCTTCTCAAATTATATAATATGGAACTCAGCTTAGAAATGAAGGGTGCAAAGTATCGAAATATACCGGTGTCTCGATGATGTTCATACTTTTGCATTGAGCCATACACATGCCCTCAAGAGTAGTAGAAAAATGAATTGATTTTATATATGAGGCAAAGTGATTCCTATAGCACACCATAATAGCTCACACTTTTGCAAATGCTTTGTTCATCTTTAGTTCCCCTATACTCGGTAAATAAAGATACATATCATAGTAAACTTGATATGGCTAATGAGGGTGTGGACCTTGCTCACCAGATCCCCCACCAATATTTCCTCCGACTCCAAAACCACCTGATCCGCTTGATCCTAATCCTCTTGATCCTTTTGATCCACCCGACCCTCATGTAGTGGGAACTGAGAATAGTGGATTTACTTCCTTGCATCCCAACTATAGTGCTAAATTTAACTCCCACAATTTGTAAAATTTTTAGTAATCTTAGATGTATTTCTAATAATTTGTGCACCCACACTATGTTCGACGATGCACCTAAAAATATTACTCTAATTGGACCTCCAAACAATGATTTCATCTCGTGTTTTCATAGGTGTATGTGTTGTCTAATGCACTTCTAAATTCAAAGGGAAATGATATCTACCCGTAACTACTAGATAACCTATACTCATTTTCTTCTCAATGACTACTTGGGACTGGAACACCATACGTAAGGGATAGGTCAATAGGTGGGATCACATATGCACATGTGGTTCTCAATATTTCTTCCCTTGATGTGCTATCATTCAAAATTGAAGGGGATTCTCTACTACACTTTCTTAAGTGTGGGAGAGTCCGATATTCCAGATCCATGTCTTCCATGTGAGCTTCAAATCCTTCACGAGCCATCTACCTCCACAACTCCATAGACTCCTCAACATTGTGCTTCTTCACCAATTCCCTCTCCCGTGCTTCATTATACTTGAGTTTCCTTTCCTCTCTCTTCCTTTCTATCACCAGTATCTGCCATCTTTCACCAAACCTTCTCTTGCCCTTGCGCACACCGGGATTTAGCTAGCCATAAGTAGTTTCTCCAAACTCAGTATCACCATCAAGATCTTAATTTCCAAAGGAATAACACACAAATAAGACCCCTAGGCTCGCACAAGAATTCAAACTCAATAACTTCCAGACATGAATATGTAGAGATAATGTACTCCAAAGTGTAACTATGCACTACACTAGCCCACCAATGATCTATAACATGATTCCAAGATTCATCTACATCAAACAAAGTATGGTAATATTCCTATGTCCAAACCCTTGGCTTATATCCCTAGATTTTCTTTGATGTGTATGTTGACAACCACTCGTACAATTCTATTGGAAAAGGCTTAAAATTTCTCATAAATCTCATGATAGAGATGATATTCCACCCACTTACGTGCATTAAAATCAGGTTTAGAACCATATCTCTATACAAACTGACCTTGTTCATCTTCTACCCAACTTGTATTACTCTCCAAATTCAATCAATACACCATTGGCATGCAACATCCTGATAAACAATTTGAAAAGAGGTCTCGACAATGGAACCAAAATGTAGTCACTTATTTCCACTAAATGCCTAGGCACGTTGGAACTTCATCCAGCTTAGAACTCAATGCTCACTCGAAGCACGTGAAGCTACCAGTTCCTCATTTGTACTTGCTTGACAAGATGTTAGCATGCAATTCCATGTTTACCATTACCAAATCATATACTCAAATGCGAATCATAAAATTCCTCAATGCACAAACCAGAAAACATACATATCGATTCACTATAAAAGTATCAAGATTAAATACATCAATTACTAGAATACAACCTTAATCATTCCTTGCATTAAGTCATCATAGAATAGAATTTGAATACATCATAGTCACTATCGCATAATGCGTGCTAGTAAATCATGACAACATAAATTTATTACATCACACATGGTGTTGAAAATAATGTAGTACAATACATACATACATACATACATACATACATACATACATATATATATGTATATATATATATATATATATATATATATATATATATATATACATGTATATATATATACTATATATATATATATATATACACATATATATATACATACATATATACATACATATATACATATATACATACATATATACATATATATATATATATATATATATATATATATATATATATATATCATATATATATATATATATATATATATATATATATATATATATATATATATATAGTGGTGGGGAATTTCCTTCACTACCTATGCATTCCCAAAATATCATGCATGCTCAAAATAGCCATGTGTACATACAAAAGCATCTATATAGCATGCATGCTTTCTACATGCTTAATAATAGATCAGTCCTATAATTAAACTCCACTTTCACTCCTATTCTTGGCTTGATCCACTCATGAAATTTGATCTTCTCATGCATGTGCTTTATCCCCCAAAATGGACGTTGCTTTATCTCTAAGTCTTCATGTTTTATTTTAAATTTGGAACGTTTCTTGAATGCCACTCAATCTCGGCATTGTCTATTTTTAGCCCGTGGCTCCAAAATTGGCTAATTTTGGGGTAGTTCCTATTTGGGCATGAGCCTTCATGCACTGTCTATTCTATCATGCATACACACCTTTATACATTCCTCGCGTGAACCTAAAATCCTTGCTTGTGGCATACACTTAATGAACTTCTCGTCATGCAACACTTATCATGAGAGAGCATTATAGGGTAATGATGATACAAGTGTATTAAGATGTGTAATGATGCTCAGAGAGATGAAACATGAAGCACAAAGTGTAAGAGTAGAAATGAGAGACTCTTGATAATGCTAATTAGGGGGAAGTAAGCATTTTCCCCCAAGTGTCCCAATGATGGAAATCTATGTGATGACATGAGAGATACCATGTCACCGTGAGAGAGCATTATCTATGTTATGATAAAAGAGAGAGCCAACACAATGGTAGGAAAAAGCAACAATAAGACCATACGATGGTGGCGGAGTTTGAAATGTGTCCTAGCCATCAGTAAAAGGATTAGTTGCTTTGAAAAAATTAGTGGGAGCTTATGTGGGATTGATGACGTTGTAGAAGAATTGATATAAGAAGAGGGTGGATTGAGGTGGTGGCTTAGTTTGAGTGGATTGTAAAGGAATTTCTTGAGTGATGGAAGAATAAATATTAGAAGTGATGGCATGATGCTCATTAGACATAGATGAATCAGATTTAGGAACCCAATGAGATGTAGCAATTGGAGATGAACATGTAGCGGCATGTTGAGAAAAAATGAGATAATACCATAATGCTTAAGGTGGACAATTTGTCACTTAAGAGCATAAAAATCATTTTCATTATGTCCATTGATTCGATGATAATTACAATATGGATGACCTTGATATTTTTCAAGTCGATAAGGAGGATAGAAATGAGTAGATGGCAAGTTGATCAATTGATGAGTAAGGAGGCGAGGAAGAATATATTGTTTTTAAGCATTGAGCTCAAAATTGAGAGGTGTCGTAATGGTAAGACTTGAGGTTCACTGATATGAGCACATGTAGAAGACATAAAATGAGGATGAGATGTAGAAGAAGAAAAACATGAGCCTGAGAAGAATCCTTAAGATGTTGGATTTCAGATTTGAGTGATGTAATCATGGATTCCATAGCCTAAAATTTATCTTGAAATAAATAATGTAAAGATTGAATTTATTTACAAATAGATTGATTGAAATTAGAACCAAGAGAGTCATCAAAAAGAAAATCAAAGATAGCACTGACTTGAGTAAGTGGTATATTTAGAGGGAGGCAAATAATTTGTACAACATTGTAGAGAGAATATTTGCAAGATGGGTGCATTTGAAGTAATTGAATCAAGGGGACTTGAGGAGCTTTAGAAGCCATGAAAGAAGATTGGATAAAATGAACAAAATGAAGATCCAAGAGTGTTCGAATGACGGGTTCACCAAATGATTTAATAAATATTGAAATTTGTAAAACCCTAGATATTTCAGAGTCACATGTGATAAATAAAACACTAAAGTACAAATTTGACCCAAGAAATAAGTTAGATAAAAATGAAACCCTAGGTTCAAGAGAGGGAATATGAGACTTAGCTGATTTCGCATTGATCCCGAAGTGTGCTAGAATGGAAAAATGATGAACATGAGGAGAAAATTATTGCAACTGCACTCCATAAAATTCTCAGTAACTACCAAAATAAGCTGGACCAAGGTGCCTAGAATGGGCCCAGGGTGCTTGGCCACTTGTAGTATTTTTTTCCCACTCAACTTATTAGGTGCGCTAGAACTTCATTAAGATAGAACTGAACACTCACCCAAATCGTGCGAAGACTACCGGGTCCCTCCTTCATGAAATTTTTCTAATATGTTAGCATATATATATTCATATCCACCATTAACAGATCAAGTAACTAAGTACAAAGCATAACACGAATCACATCACATCCATAGAGCATAATGAATTAAACCAAAACTAAGATCAAATTAACCATATAATTACCATGATCAGATACATCAACTACCATAATCCACCCATAATACTCCATTAATAATTAGAAATATTACATAAAAAAGATGAAAACATCATAATAATGTCATGGAGTCATGCACATCGTGATGAGGCCATAAATTGGCCATAAATTACCATTATTTTGTCCTTCCAAGTTACCTTTGAAAGTGGATTTAAATGTAATCTAGAACTTATAGTTTGTTTAAGATATAATATAGGATATATATCTTGTTTATTCTTTAGAAATCTTTTGTTATCTATTTTGTTGACTAATCCTATTGATTATTTGGGAAAATATGCAAAGTCTTGTGTATGCAGGCCATAAAGGAAAGATAATGCTAGTATTGGGAAAAGTGGAATTGATCATGGAAGGTATATATAAACTCAAAAAATATTGAATATTCATATTCCTCTCAAAAAAATTATGCAAGTTCAAAAATAATCATCTCAATCCGAGATCACATGTAAAAATTATAGTTGTTTTAAGTTATCTTCTAACTCACATGATCTAGTTCGTAACTCAAAGGTTTAGTTCCAAAACTCACGATTTAGTTTTGGAACTCATGTGTTTAGTTCCAAAACTCACAAATTTAGTTATGGAACTTGTATGTTTAGTTTAGGAACTCACATTTAGTTTCGAACTCATGATTTAGTTTCAAAACTCACAAGTTTAGTTCGGAACTTGATATTTAGTTCCGTAACTCACGATTTAGTTCGAACTTGCATCAATTGAATAACATTTATTTCTAGAACTTGCAATTCGTATATTTATATTTTCAAGCAATTAAAATAGTGGACAAAATTGCAAGGTATCTAATGATTGGTTCGAACTTGTAATTCGTAGATAAAGTGATTTAGTTCTAGAACTTACAGATTTAGTTCTAGAACTTGCATAAAAGGAATGAAAACTTTAGTTCGGAACTTGCATAAAAGGAATGACAACTTTAGTTCCGGAACTTGCATCAAAGGAATGACAGTTTTAGTTTCAAAACTTGCATAAAATGGGAACTGTGAATAATCATAGAATCCAATGGAAAATATGAGAGAGGTTTTTTTCATAGCAATGTGATTAACAAAAACCTCATTCAGATTTGCTACAGGTATTACCAATGAAGAGAAATATAACTTTTAGTGCACCGCAACCGAGAAAAAAGTGTATCGATGAGCACTAAAAGTTCCATAAACAAACAAAAATTCAAATGGAAACTTTGAGAGAGGTTTTATTTATAACAATGTTTTTAACAAAAAAATCATTCATATTTTCTACATGGTTTAACAATGAAGAGAAATATAACTTTTAGTGAGTAGTCCGAGGAAAAGTGTATCAGACGAGCACTAAAAGTTCCATAAATAGAAACAAAAAAGTCAAACGGAAAATATGAGAGAGTTTTTTGTTCATATAAATTTTTTTAACAAAAACCTCATTCATATTTTCTACATGTTTTACCAATGAAGAGAAATCTAACTTTTAGTGAACTGCAGTCTAAGGAAAAAGCGTATCAGACAAGCGTCAAAAGTTCCACAATCAAAAATAACAAAGTCAAATGGAAAATCTGGGAAAGGTATTTAGTCAAAATCATCTTTTGAGGAAAAACATCCTTCCAATAATGTAGAAGAATAAAATCATTGTGATTCTTGTTACTAAAAATCAAGGAGAAGATTTGGGAGCAAATCTTCCTAAAATAAATAAGATAAGATTTGACTCCAATAATATATATCTCTCCATATTTTGTGGAGATGGAGATCTTAGTTGTTAGGATTGGAATAAAGATAAGATTAGATTGTATTTCCCAAAATAAGGAGTTGGTTGGATGCATGAATTATAAATGCAACCTTCCACACTGAGTTATGTAATTCTTTTCTCCAAAGAAATAAAGATCTGTTCTTTATTTCCAATTTTTGAAGTAAAGTTATTCTACAAGTTCTGAATTAAAAGTATGAAATAAGTCCTCTTCCAATGAATGAGTTGACCACTCATTCCAAGGAAGATGGATCAATGTGTTAATGTTTGTTTCTTTATTTCTGTAGTTTTCCTTCTTGTTGTAAATTTCTATTTTTTTTATGTTGTGTAATTTATTTTTTGAACCTGCAAGTGTCTTTTCCTTTTTCCTTTATTTTGAATTCAAAATTTTCCTTTATGCAAGTGTGTTTACATTTCTGAAAGTGTGATTTCCTTTATGCAAGCGTGTCTTTATATTCTTGCAAGTGTGATTTTCTTTATGCAATTGTGTTTACATTTCTGCAAGTGTGCCTTTAAATTTCTGCATGTGTGATTTATTTTATGCAAGTTTGGATTGTGTTTACTGGAGTTTCTTTCCAAGATATTCTTCTCTTAATGCATACACCATCGACACCAACCTTGGATTGATATTATTAATGGTGAGGATTGAAAACCTTCATCACATAGGTACATCTAAGCAAAGATAGCTATACTACAACTTGGAATACCTAAAAATGTAGAACATCAATTATGTATAGGGGTGAAGACTTTCCATTCACCACCCATACATTCCAAAAATAATTTGCATGCTAAAAATATGCAACATGCATACTTCTACAAAAGTGTTAACAATAGATTGTCCCTAAAATAACTCATACTTTAATCCTATTATTAGATTCCATGTGTGTTTTAGCTCGCATGTGCTTCTTTCGTAAATATACTCTTCTTAGTCGTCAAACCATCCTTGTGTGCCGCACACTTCATGTCTATATTTAGCTTGACACTTGGTAAAATGGCTAAGTCCTATGCCTTCCTATAACAATCCACGCATGCAACCTTGTTCCTTCTTCCGTGCACTAACAATAGATGTTCATTCTCCTCACTCATCCATGTGTTTCCTCTATCATCTCTCCGCGTGTGCATGTATTTGTAAGGACCAGTACTTATTCATTTTCCAGAATCCAACATTACCCCACACTTTGGGTATATTGTCTATCCTCGTAAACATTATGTTCTTCCACAAAAATAATTGTAAGGAAATCTTCAAGAACAAAACAATAAATAATATATATTTGTACGGATTGCACCAGAGAATGAAAGAATCAAATCTTTATTGAGGAAAAAGGAGGAATTCCTTTTTCACCAATTTCTCTAATGCCTTCCATCCCTCTACTCTCTATTGGCCTGAATAGGTGCATCACCAATGATGTCAGGGACCTCTGCAGGAACTAAGTCTTCTCCCCTTTCCTTTAGCTTTTTGACCATAGTCTCCAGCTATTTTCCTGCATCAGTCAACACGTCCATCCTACGCATGACCTGGGGGAAGAGCTCCTTCAACCTGCTCTTAATTGAGGCCCTTAATGCAGACGTTACCTTCCTCTTCTGGTCAACCTTGGCCAAAATTTTCTCACATTCCACCCTGTTTCCTTTATTTTTTCCCTAGAACTCCTTCATATCCTTTTCATCTTGGGCCACAAGACATTCTACCACGTGGTCCCTATCCTTATAGTTTTCATAAACTACATCCGTAAGATGCACAACTACCTACACTGCTTCGTAAAACTCACCATACTACATAATGATGGCTTTAACTGCTCCTTCTCTTAATGCTTTTGTCGTACAATACATTCTCCGTAGAATCCAAGGTAATATTTGGTTGTTTAGTCGTGATCATGTGCGTTAGGTATTCTAAACAATGGAAAGATGAATCATACATAGTTCTATCTAGAGGGGCCAAATCCAGGTGCGCGAGTAAAATTGCATTTGCAATGGATTCCACCTTCTTGTATGCGGTGTGATTTCTTCCCTTCTCCTCCCTCACATATTACTTCACCTACACAATGATTTTGTATTTTTCTTTTATCTCCTTATCTCTCTCCCTTATATCTTTATTCTTCTCCTCCAGCTCCTTCTTCATATGATTTATTTTGTTGTTCTTATAAAAACGTTAGGCACCAATCTCCACTAATAACTTATTTAGCACATTACATGCATGTTCATCGGATATCTATTACGAATCTACTATTGGATAGGCTACTCCTGGTGTGGACCTATCTATGGTTTCAACCAACAAATGGGTGCTAACCTTAAACTCAGCTCCTCCATATGTGATTCAAATTCCCAAGATATCCTCTTTATTATACACAGTAGTGCCTCCTCCCTACTAAAAATGACCAACAAAATAGTTGATCCATGGGTATCGGATCTCGATACCTAGTGCAAAAAAATTTACTCGGGTCATCAATATATTGCATCATAGGACCCTATGGAATATAGCTTGGAACTCTAACCTTTCACCATATTCCCTTAGGAAATCCTACCACAAGAGATGTCTTCGTGCCTTGTGAATTTGTCTTTTCTTTGTTACTTTCTCCCTCTCCACATGATACTTCATGTTCAACTAGGCTCTCTATAATTTATGCAACCTCTTTTTTAAATTCAGTGCTCCATTTCTGAATCAGTAACACACCTGATTTCATACCCTTCAGTTGGCTCCAAATTTTCTCTTGTGATTTGAGCTACATGCACCCTCGTGCCTCCTTCCTCCACATCCATAACAAGGATATCTTCATATTGTGTGTTGTGGCCTTCTTCATCGAGACTCTGAAGAGTATAAATATGTGGGCTTAACTTTCCCCCCACCTCTTCTTCACTCCTAGCTTCTTCGCCCTATTGACTCTCTATCTCCTCGAATTTGAACCGGGAACTACCCTATGTTTCTTCTTCACCGAGACCTTCCCTTTACTAGTTGCATTATGGTGGTCGTAATTGGCTCTGTCTCCTCGCACGCCGGTGTCTCGCTTTACAAGTGCACCAATGACGAAGTAGTCATTTCCATACTTCCTTCTTCAATCTCACTACAGGAGGAGTCACCTCACGCCCTCATTTCTTCTATTCCATCTTTTTACTCACCATGGGATCCTCAAAGATGGTAACATAATCTTCTAATAACTTCCCATCTTCAATCTGGGCCCTCAAATATATGCATATTTTTTCTCACTGCCACCGTGGCTATTGGAAATGTAAATGCTTAAGCATATGAATGCTTTTCGACACGTATTTATCCTTGTAGACACCCATAATTTATCTCGAGCAATTTAAATACTTAAATTGCACTAATTATACCCTTTCCCATGAATTGATGACATATCGTCAATATCACACATTTTCTCTACTATCATCGTTAATTAATTACATTACGTTACTTAGTTAACTCTTCTATCCAACAATGATGCCAATTAACAAACTTCCGTTAATCAAATCCCATTTCTATCTAAATTAATTAACTATTATTAATTAATTCTCTCTTCTATTTAATCAATAAATCATCATTTATTTGATTAAAATCCTCTCATAACATAAATCATACTAACTATTCCTCTAAAAGTTTATATAAGCTTGCACACCTATTAATTAATCACTTTGGTTAATTAATAAATCCCCTCAAACCCCATGAATCACTAAAAGAGAAAATAAACTCTCATAAGGTTGACTCAACCCTTTCTAAACCTCCCTTATCCAAAACTAACCCAACCTTCCTATTATGTCACATGTAAAGGTTTTTAGAGATTCTTTTATCCATTGGGCTATATAAGGAGCCCTAATCCTACCTTTCTTCTTACACCTAAATGAGCATAGAGCTCAAGCTATGGCCATTTTCATCATCTTAGAGTATTCTTCATTAGAGGAGCTAGTTATCTTCATCTCTTGCATTCATACATCTAAGATTTTGAATTCATATGGAGATATGTTAAATGGTCTTGTAGTCGTGGATTGACAAGACTCCATTATTAAAAACTATGGGGTTCAAACATATAATCAACCCTTTAATTACTAAGGATCTAAATAGGTTCATTTCATTTGATTGGAATTCAATATAGCCAAAAATTCTTGCATACATTTTGAATTCTGGTGGGACTTACTCCATTGTCTTTTGCACTTATTTTTAAGTTTTTGTAGTTAAGTTTAAATTTTGGTTACTAACCCTTTTTTTGCATATATTGACATAAATTGTTTTTCTTAACTTGTTTTGTTAAAGTTTTCATGTGTTGAGTCTTTCTTGTAGGTGTAAAGGAGGTGAAGTTCTGTCAAAATTAGAAATTAATGGGAAAATTTCAAGATTTCTTTGTGTTTTCATGTTTAGAGCTTCATTTTTCAAGATTCTACATGCTAGTTTTGTCAATTTGTTGAAAATATTAAATTCTTGAGCATGTAGGTTAGTGTTTGATAGTCCCAGAGTCTTCTCTTTACATATTAATGTGGTGGATTACTATCAAAATTGAATCTTGGTTAGAAAATTTCAAGATTTCATCATGTTTTCATTTTTAGAGCTTACTTTTTCAACATTCTACATGTTAGTTTTGTCAATTTCTTGAAAATGTTAAGTTTTTGATCATGAATGTTAATGTTTTATAGTGTTGAGCATTCTATTCATATATTTTTTTCAAAATTGAATCTTGGTTGGAAAACTATGACCATTTTGCAAATTAAGGGATTTTTTTTGACATTTTTTGAGTGCATGTCAAGTGCATACCCGTGAGCATAAGAGCCTATGCGTAATATATCTTCCAAAGGCCATAAATTTTTCTTTTGAACTCGAAATGAATCTATTTTTTTATGTTGGAAAGGTATTGAAGTTAACTATGAAATGAAAAATTGTAGGTTTTCCTTTTATTTTAAAATTGGTCATTTTCTAACATGTCTAATGTTTTGATGAATGTTATATTTCCATGTTTTACTTGAGTTAGACCAAATCTTGTGTATGATTTTCTCTTATACCTTTTAGTGATCTTGAGAAATAAAAACAACTTTGATCTCTATCTTTTTAACATGTGGACTAACTTGGAAATTTGATTATTCATTTTCCTTAAGGGAATAAACCTTTTACAAAACATATTTCTATGGTCATTTAATTTGAAGTTTTCCATTTCTATATAGCTGGGCTAAAGTTTGTATATGCTCTTATCTTACACCTTAGGGTGATCTTGAGAATCAAAATCATCTTTAGTCTTCATTTTATAATATTTGGTAAATTGGAAATTTCATCTTTAATTTTTGGTTTAAGGGAATGAACATTTATAAAGCTTTTTGTATGGTTCATTGATTATAAAGCTTTTCTTTACTTTTTAGTTGGATTATTTGTTGTGTATGCTCTTCTCTTGCATCTTTAGATGATCTTGAGAATCAAAAGCAACTCTTAATCCTCTTTTAAATAATGTGATTTGCTTGGAGAACTACTAACGCTTGAGTGCAGGACCTAAAAATGCTTGTTAAAGAAAGGAGTTCAAAACAAAATTTTCTAACTACACGTGTGTTGCAAATTGCCAAATAGTGAATGACTAAACCACATTAAGTCTAAAAGATAAAAAAATACACCACATTCAAAACACTTGATTTGTAGGTTCGGATAAGGGTATGCCCCATCTCGCTTAAAACTAGGACATAACCCCTTTGGCATAAGCCTTAAGATACAACAATGGGGGTGGTCCTAGGAACCCCAAAGTAGTCCACGCAAGAGGGAACCTTGTGGACAAAATGGGAAGTTCTCTGCACAACCTACTTGACTATTTTTACCATTTCAAAGATTTAGTGTCAAATTTATCCATATCGTTACCCCAGTGAGAGTACACAATGGGCGCATTTATTTCCCATTGTTCTTGAAGGGGGTAAAGTAAAGCCGAGATACTCCAAGAATTATTCAGTGTGAATTTTCTCTGGAAAATTGATCTCGCTCTTACATAACTTGTGACACCTAGTTGAGTGAACCACCTAGGAAGCTATCTTTGACTAGGAGCCAACTTTGACCATATCAAAACCAATTTGAGTTGGGAGTCATTGTTCATCACGAAATGTGTGAAGCATTACTTTTGCTTAGTTTTTCACTTGGTCTAAGGCGAGGTGAAACTCTATGAAGTGAGGCCAACATTCTTTTCACCCTTAATGGATCTACTTCCTTCACTTTCTTTTGACACTTTGTTTATCATAAGAAGATTAACCACCCTTGCATTGCTAATTGATTTTATTCACCACTTTTGTGTCCATTTACACTCATCCATGTCTGCGGATGAGATTTTAAACGTCTAAAGTGTGTGGAGATGTTTTCATATCATTAGTAGCCTTTGTGATCTTGATACCCAAGTCAAGATCATCATCGTAGTTAGGCTTGGTTCATCACCTTGACTCTCCTTTGAACGATTATCTTGTTTATATTGTGTCACTACAAGTTTGGTATTTACATCTCATTTCTTGTAAACATGACCTATATATATATATATATATATATATATATATATATATATATATATATATATATATATATATATGAGGTTACGCTATGTACACTTTAACAATTCCTAGGTATACTCTAGCTTTAGTTTGATTCCAATTACTACCTCGATTTTGAAAAGTGTTGAGTGTTACCATTTGTGTGTGTTATATCAATATCATCTTGATATAAATACCTTACTTTCTCACAAATTTTGGTTAACATATCTTGGTGAAATTGTTGTGTCACTCACAATCGTAACTACCTCTTTTTGGAATATAGGTCTTGACTAGATTTGAGCTTTCTTTTAGTATACTTTATTTGGAGATCGTGTTAACTCCTTGTTATTACTTATGCCTTGTTCATTTCTTTGAGCTTGACATAAGTAGTGACATTTTGTTAATCATCTTACAACACCAACTACCTTTTTGAAAATGGATTTAGGAAGTACATCATTTGATTGATTGGTTTGGAACTAAACATTGTGTGATTGTGTCTTATTTATCACTATTGAATTATTCATTTAGAGCAATCACTTTGTCACATTGGTACTTTGACATTCATTATAATTCTTGAACTCTTGACATTCTCTTTTGTGTTTCACTTAAGCTTAATCAATATCTTTTGAACACATTCAAAACACCTTAGTGAAACTATCATACATCATGGCCCCTAAAACAAGATTAGGAGCCAAAAAGTAGGCATTGGAAACAAGACAAACACAAACTTGGGAAACTTCAAACAAACAAGGGTCAAATCCCTTTATTGGCCATGATCTTGGGCCTTTATTTTCCGTAGAGAAAGAGGTAGAAGAAATGGTAGATCATAGTGGTGATGAGTTAGAGTCACCACATGTGGAATTTGACTTTGACCCCACCTTGTTAGATAAATTCCTTTATAGAAATAAAGATCAAAGTCAGTACTAACACGAGTGGTGGAATTAGGAGCTAGAATTCCTATAGAATAGGAAACAATCCCACCAACAAATGATGCTAATGAAGAGGAAAAACCTCTCATTAACATGGAAGATATCCTAACACATGGACACGCTTCCACCTCTAACGTAGGAAATGATAATGTGGTGGGTTATAGAATGCCTTTCATCAAGATACCACGTAAAGTTAGAGTAGAACATGAAAATGTAGAACAACCTCCATGCCACGAAGAAGAAGAAGAACCTCTTGAGGGAGAAGTCACTATTCAACAGCAAATCCAAAACCTTAGTCGAAAATTAGCTTTGTTAACATCTCATGTACAAAAAGAAATGAACAAAAATGTGCATAAAACGAAGCCTAAGGTCAAAGCTAGTGAACTTCACATGGAAAACCAAGAAGGAGAAGATATGGAATAAAATCATGTATATATCCTTTCTTATCCTAATAATAAGCAATTACTTACACAAGAAATGTAATCCATGAAAGTGACACTTACAAGCCTTCAAGAAAGTAATGTTGGGAATAACAGAAAATACCAATACGAAGAGCTATGTCCCCATCTATTTGATAAATCTATGATGCTTCAACCCTTCCCTAAGAAGTTTGACATATAAAAATTGAAAAATAAAGAGGGAAAGGTGACCCACGAGATCATGTGAAATATTTTTACATGGCATGCCAAGAAGTGGCCTATAGCGACAATTACCTCATACGACTCTTTCCAAAGAGTCTAGGGGGCCAAGCCTTGGAATGGTTCACTCACTTACCTCGTGGGTCTATCTTCACATGGCTTAAACTGACAGAAAGGTTTGTTCAAAATTTCTCATACAACATAGAAAGTGACATAACCATGATAGACTTGTGTGGTATTAAACAACAACAAAAAAAAACATACAATAGCTTCTTACAAAGATGGAGAGGGATAGCAGGTCACCACTTCCCTTGCACGTTTCTTGAAAAATAGCTTGTGAGAATATTTTTTCCCAATCTAAACACATACATCACTTTTCATTTGCAGATGCATTATGTTCATACCTTTGAAGAGGTCATTGAAAAGGGAATACAAATAGAAAAATCCCTTATTGCCAAAGGAACCATCAAATCATCTTCTAAAGATCATCAAAATGCCAAACCAATGAAAAAGACAAAAATATTTAACAAAAACAAGAACATGGTGGGAGATGGAATCATGATTCCAAATGAGTCAACAGTGCAAGTTGGTCAACATTTTAAACTGACCAAAGGGCCTATTCAACCACCACCTAAATGTAGAACGTTCACTCCTCTCAATGAGCCTTTGTCTGCAATATTGAAGCAATTGGATGCAGCTCACATGGTGACTTATCCCATGACGTAACCTTTTGATGACAATTCTTCAAAGCCATCATGGTACAAAGAGCATGACTATTGTGATTTGTATCGTGTCAAGGGAGACAAGACAGACAAGTGCCTAAGACTTCGTCACTACATCCAAGATCTCATTGACAATGGAGAGATAGAATTTAACACCACGAAAAAATCAAATGCCAAACAAAAATATGGGGATATTCAAAGAACCGTTCCCTAAACATGGTAAGTTAGATGAGAAAAGTCCAGATCGAGGAGAGTCATCCTAGAGTTACAAAGTTGTGAATTATCTATATACCAAAAGTGACAATAATCATTACAATTCACTCATTGGATGTATCCACTCTCCTAATGAACATGTGAATACCATTCGGATCAAGGGAAAGGATTGCACTACAGTAACAAGGTGCACCCATCTCATGATCCCAAAACCCTCTTTGTCAACCCCGCAAGATGGTAGGTACAACCTCTTAGAAAAACTTGAGAAGACATCTTCCAAGATTTCAATCTTGGATCTTCTTAAAATATCGAATGTACATAAGGACATCTTGTACAAAACTCTCCAGGGGTTAGGAGTGCTAATGGAAGTAGACCCTTCACATCTACAAGCCACGGTGGAAAACATTACACCAACTGAGTACATCTCCTTTAATCATAAGGAGATCCCTAGTGAAGATCACACACATAATCTCCCCTATATATAGAGGTATTTGTTACCCACCGGAAAATAAAAATGGGTTCTTTTGGACAACAAGGTCGGGTTTGAATATATGCACTTTGAAACTAATTAAACAACTGGGACATACAAAAGAAGATCTAGAGTCCCATATTATTACCATAACCACTTATGACAACGTGGAGAGGGAATCAGCTGGAACAATCACATTGCCAATATAATATGCTTCTTTTCCAACCATGGATTCATGTCATACATGCCATATCATCAATTTTCCATTAATGCATCAAGTTGAAAGATGAGGGACACACTGTTATAATACAAGGAGATCCAGAACCCTTCTCTCACTATAGAGCTCTCAATAGTTTTACGCGTAAGGGTGCCTATACATGTCCCTCTGCTAATATAGTTGTTCCTCTTCAATCAGAAGCTATGGAATCATGAGTAGATTCAGACTCCCTAAGTTCTTATGCCCGTGAAGCTTCTACATCGACTTCTCCTTTTGATTCATGGGAGATGAAAGTTTTGGAATATGGTTGTGGAGAATATAATGTGCAACAAGCTCTCCTAGTTTCGGACCTATCATTTTCACCTAAAACAAGAGGCCAACCCAACTATCATTTCAGACGGCCTAGAGATGAGCAAACTATTGGGACATTCTTACCTGGGGGATTACTTGCTGAAGAAAAATTGTTGGACCCACCTATAACTTGGGTCCTAAAGGATACTTAGCCAACTTACTACCAAATCCCTGAGTATGAGAAGTCTATCCGAATGATGTATTTTATGGGCTACAAGGGTCTAGGATGTGGAAAGAATGAGCAAGGACAAAGAGAACCAATTCCTCTCCCACATTTCAAAATGGAAAGGTATGGTATCGGCATTCGACCCTATGGATCACACCCCAATGATCAAGACACTACCTATTCTGAGTGTAAAGATAGCTCTGATTATTTAGACAACAATATAGATTCCCACTGTAGCCAATATGAGGATCTTTCCTCCACGAACCTATTCATGGATACCGATGTCCTTACCTTAACCCCCACTAAACCTAAAATTGACCTTGTTTACCCTTGCCTTGTCGAATGGGACCAACAACATCATGTACCATTGGACCTCTTTGAAAATGATGAGGCCATTGAATAATTCATGGGAATTCAAGATACAATCCCAATTAGAGACCATAAGAAGGGTTTCTACATTGACTTAGATACCTACGCATACTTTGGAGAGGAAGCTGAGCTTCGTGGTCAATAAAACTTAAGAAAAAGCGAGGGAAAAAGTTCCAATGAAAAGCCTCGGAAAAAGTAAAGTCCAAGTCACACAGTGAAAACCTCTTTATGGCACTGACTGAAAAAAAAGTAAAAAATAAACAGACAAGAAAAGCGACCACACCAAGGGTGAAAATCTTGTAGAGATGCCCTTGGAAGAATATCTCAACCTTCCTCCTGATCCTACGTGTATGGAGAATATTTCAAAAAAATTAGTAGAAGAAATCATTGATGTGAATATTGGAATAGAAGAAGACCCAAATATAGTCAACTGGGAGCTTCACTCTCAACACGGGAGAAAAATAAATTCTCCATGCTTCGCAAGAATTTGTAGATATATTCGTGTGATACTATAAGTATATGTTAGGCTTGGATCTAGCTTTGGTAGTGTATAGCCTAGTTGTGCACATAGATGCCAAGCCCATCAAATAAAAACTCAAAAAAATACATCCATGGGTGGCCCTTATAGTCAAAGAATATCTAGAAAGATTGTTAGTAGCAGGCTTCATTAGACCTATTGATTATTTAGAACGGATATCGAATATATTCCACGCACAAAAGAAACCTGTCGGGATCATAATTTGTATAGATTTTAGGGACATCAACAAGGCATGTTCAAAGAATGATTTCCCATTTCCCAACATTGATATGATTGTTGACTCAATTGTGGGATACAAAATGTTATCTCTTATGGACAGATTTTCAGGCTACAATCAAATTAAAATAGTAGATGAAGATCAGCACAAGAAAACCTTCACAACCCCTTGGGGACTTTCTATTATCAGGTGATGCCCTTTGGCCTTAAAAATGCAAGTGTAACCTATCAAAGGGAAATGATGGTGATATTCCATGATATGATTCATGACATTATGAAGAACCATGTGGACGATATCTCGAGGGAAATCCAAGATGAGAGTAGATCATCCTGAGATTTTGCGGCGTATCTTTGAATGCCTATGAGAATACAAGGTTAGATTAAACACAAAGAAGTGTGTGTTTGGTGTATTTTTAGGGAAGTTAATTTTATTCATTGTATCACGAAGAGGGATTGAGGTAGACCTAGCTAAAGTTACTGCCATTACTGAAATCCCTCCTCCCAAAAATATCAAATAGTCATGCAACTTACAGGGGAAAGATACAAGCCATCCGCTACTTCATTTCCCAACTTGCTTTGATAAATGTCATTCATTCACCCATATTCTTAAGAAATATGTTGCCTTTATTTTGGTACCCAAGCAATCGTAGGCCTTCACCTTTCTTAAACAATACCTGTACAACCGGCCTGTCTTCATGCCTCCAACTCCTAGTGAATCACTTTTCTTTGTATATTTATGCTACTCAATTTTTTATTGGCACATTTCTCACCCAATATGAACTAGGCCACAAAGAGAAATCCATTTATTATCTCAATCGTACCTTAATTTCTTATGATCTCAACTATTCTCAAATTGAAAAGCTTGTCGGATGTAGTTTTTACCTTCCAAAAACTTTACCATTACCTATTGAATACTAAAACCAAGCTTATATCCAAAGTTGACTCGCTCAGATACTTGTTATCAAAACCCACCCTTATGATAAGAATGGCTAATTGGATCATTTTGCTAACCAAATTTGACATCGAGTATGTACACCAAAATTCAATTAAAGGAAAAGTGCTTTCTAATTAGTTAGCAAAAGAACCCTTACGGGAATAGAGCCTATGATTCTCGGATCTACCAGATGCATCATTGATGTATATTGAGGAATCTGTCATGTGGCAAGTGCACTTTGATGGATATTTAACTTTCCATGGCTCGGGAGCAGGTGTAGTGCTAATTACTCCTTCAGGTGACCCCATACCTCAAGTTTTTGTCTTGATTTTCCGTGTAAAATAATATCATGGAATATGAGGCGCTCATTGTTGGGATGAAACTAGCAATCAAATGGGATATCCACCATGTCAAGGGCATTACTAAATCATAACTAATAATCAAACAAGTCAAAGAAGAATACAAAGTCAAGGATGAAAAACTTATGCCCTACAAGAAACTAGTGGAAACTTTGATATAATATTTTATGCGTATTACATTCAAAAATATTCCAATAAGCACAAAATAGTTCAATGCAGACGTAATGGAAACCATAAGTTCTATGCTATGAATTCTACTAGAGAGCAATGATATACAATTCTTTGTTGAGAATCTACGCCATCCTATGTATGACATGTCGGAATCCTACTTGGCTTGTCAATTTGTTAGTCCATATTCCCCGTGGTATGCTCACATCTATGCCTATCTTAAACATAATACCTTTCCTTCTGACATCTCCCACTTCGAAAAAAAATCCTTATCCACCAGATAGCCCATTACACCCTCTTAGGAGGTACGCTTTATCATCATGGCTATGATGGGAATCTGTTATGATATCTAGATGTAACAGAGTTAGTCCAAGCAATCAAGGAGGTACATGAAGGGGTGTGCGGTGCCCATACAAATGGAATGGTTTTAGAAAATAAATTGTTAAGGGTAGGCTACTATTGGCCTACTATGGAAACATATTGCTACAACTATGTGAGGAAATGCGTGCTATGTCAAAAATATGGAAATTTCATCCATGCGCCATCGTAGCCGTTACAACCAATCACAACCCCATGGCCATTTTCCAAATGGGGACTTGATTTAATAGGGAAGCTCACCCCTACCTCATCTAATGGCCATACCCACATCATCACAGCTACAGAATATTTCACTAAGTGGGTGGAGGTTGTTCCTTTGACTTATGTTACAGGTGCTCAGATTTCAAAGTTTATCATGAATCACCTTATTTGTCCAGTATGGCATTCCTGTGGCCATAGTTACGAAAATGGAAAATCATTCAAGAACAAGATAGTGAAGGATCTTTGTCATCAATTTCAAATAAAATTAAAGTGGTCTATGCCATATTACCCTCAAGGTAATGGGAAAGCCAAAGCCACTAACAAAACATTGGTTCGAGATCATGGAAAATATGGTGAGTAAGACAGTCGCAACTAACATTTGCAAATTCACCCAACCCTATGGGCTTATAGGACCTCCATTCGCACTCCTACTAGTGCGATACCCTATTCCCTAGTGTTTGGAACAAAATCTATCATCCCATTGGAAATAAGATTCCTTCCCTAAGAATATCTCTTAGGGATTATCTGGACAAGGATGAGGATTACATAGTGGCTAGGCTGGCAGAATTAAAACTCCTGGATGAAAAGTGCATCCGCACCCTTAACCATCTCAAGGTTTATCAGAACAGAGTCTCCCGAAACTATAACAAAAGGATCATACCTCGTCAGTTTGAGGTCAGAGATTTGGTCATGAAACAAAATCAATTCAACACAAGGGCGTAAAAGAGAGAAAAAGAAAAGTTTGAACACATTAGTTAGGACCTTACATCATTGTGGAAAAATATGGAATAAGAGCATACAATCTTTCCCATCCCAATGGCAATGAGCTTCACAAACCTATGAATGCCATGCACCTTAAGCGGTTCTATGCTTAAATATGGCATGAAAAAAAATAACAAAAAAAGTAAATATGATCAAAATACAAAAAATTAAAATAAGAGAAAAAGAAAAAGAGAAACTAGGTCATCCATATGTGAAAACCACACAATTGTGGCACTTTGGATAGGTCCTTAGTGAAAATAGTTTCCGGTGCCTTGGGAGGATTCATTGTTCACAAGCATATTACATCTCGAGGATACTTTTACTTAGCCTAGGGCTAGTTCCACACCTGCATCCAAGATTCCTTGTGAACCTATCATGTTAAGACTTGATCTGGATTTTTCTCCTCTTGTAAATCGGTGAAGGGGTGGTCTTTATATATTCCCCATCTAATGCTGGAAGCACTTCCGTTAATTCACCCTCCTATTTATAAACATGTGGCACCTACCCTTGTATATTCTCTATCTAACACTAGGGAAATCCACCTTTCTCGGTTACATTTGCATAGCTTCAAAAACCTTATAAAATCACAAAAACATTCAAATATGTTTGAAAATCACAAAAACATTCAAATATGTTTGAAAATCACAAAAAAATCAAATATGATCAAAATCCAAAATAATAGAAAAACACAAAACACAAAAATAGTAGAAAATTGTTTCACAAAACAATCTTACAAAAACATAACTTTAGTTTCCTTACTTTATTGTGTTTCTTGCTTTGTTTGTGTACATTGTTTGCTTGTATAGTTTCTGCTTATTTGTACATTTGTATAGTTTGTTGCTTAGACATACTTTGATAAGATTCATCTTTTCTTGCTTATATTAGATTCATTCTTACTTGTACATATGAAGTGTGTTTTTGCATGCTTGTAAATAATTGTACATAGTTATGTTAATTCATGTTGGTTAGCATTGTATATTTGGTTAGGTTTGTTAACATTTGCTTGTGTCTACTTGTCACATGTACATAGTTTTGTTATCACATCATCATATCTCCATCAATATCATCACATATAACATCATCTATACATCATATATAAATAAACAACTAAGTATACATCATACATGAATGCTAAGCTAATCATCACATATCATATCATCAAATGGGGGAAAGAGGGATCACAAATATCAAAATTTACCCCCTCCCACACCAATATCATCGTGTCATCTCATTCAATAATCTAGAGCATCACATGTACAATACGATATCATCTATGGATCTATCATGTAAAAATCAAACACATGTGGTACAAACATCTCAAATATCATCATGATACATACAAAGTGTGAAATCAAACCATATAACATCATGATACATCCAACACCCATAATCAATCATAAAAAATAAAATATATCATCCCATGAAAAATGTGCCACATCAAAATGTCCATATATACATGTATAAAATGTTTGTCTCAAGGAGGATATGCATGCCGAGCATACTTGCAAACTTGGTCGGCATGTATCCTGTGGGCTCGTCCTCTTATCATTGTCCTCATTGCTATCGGGGGTCTCACGGTAACTTTAGACAAAGTGGTTGGTAACAAAGGAATTAATCATAATGATTTACCCCCTATGTGGGTTATATTGTGTTGTTCTCACGCTGGCCATGATGCTCGATGGCCTGTTTCGACCACTGTTGTCACTCTAATTTTTATTCTACTTGGAGTGAATAATTATTGAAATAACTATTTTATTTAATTTTCCATCGTCTTTGGGGCATTATTTTCCACCTGGTACTCATTTCTTCTCACTAGGAAAATTTTATTGCTCCTAGGTGATGTCGCTTCTTCTGCACACTCCATCGAATAATTATTTTTATTAAATTATTATTTTGTTAATATTTTTATTGTGTTAGGGAATTATTTGCCGCATGTTGCTTATTTCTTCTCCTTGGGGCATTTATTTTTCTCCTGGGAGATTCTTTTTTATTCTTCTAACTTCTTCTATATCCAAACCGTCAAAATTCTAAAAAAATCTAAAAAAATCAATTCAAAATCCAAAAAAATCAAAACTTTTTCAACAATCCTAAAAATTGTAAAATTTGCAAAACTAGGTAAACCATCTCATAACAACTAAAAATCGTGTCTTGCACATGGTATTCATTCCATATCTTTCTAGAATTTTTAGGTGCTCATAGATCAAACAACTCGTGAATCATCCGATTTACAACCATTTACAAAACTAGCATGTTTGCTTCGACAGTACTTTGGGGCACATCTAGTTGCTTAATACTATTTCGTTGTGCATGAAAGCTTTATCATTGGAATTGGGAATCCTTTAGCATCTCTCCTTGTATGTATCCTTTCTAGGGGCATCAGTTTTAACCCTTTTCGTCAATCACGAACATTTGGGGATCTTCAACTTGATAACAAAACATTTTTACAATCTTCTTGACTGTTGTTGGTTTGAATATGTGTGTTTGTACTTGTTTTCCCTGTTAAATGAGCTTGTTTCCTTTTCATATTGGATTTCTTTTCGTATGTTGCATTGAGTTGATTTTTTCAAAATGTACAATTGTTTGTAGTATGGATTTTTATGTCATTTTGTTTTTGTCGTATGCTTATATTTTTAATAAGAACTGATGACATATATCTTTGGCAATATGATGACACTAAGGTTGTTGCCAATGCAAGGGATGAAAGCTAATTCTTCTCTTTTCTTCTCCATATTTCTTCTACATTACCCTCCTATCAACACTATTCTTCTGATTTAGTTGGGGCATCCTGCCACTACCCATTCTTCTATCCATTTCTCTCACCTTTTTGATCGTCAATTTCCTTCTTTCAACACCCCATCGACATTCGAGGGGGCATCTCTCACTTTCACTAATTTTTCTTCGCAACTTCAAAAATTTATCTGTCTACTATCTTTGAAGTGACGTCACTTACGCCACCCGAAAGAGGGGTAAATTTAGACACCTATAATCTAGTTCGAGAAATTTAAATACTTAAATTGCACTAATTATAACCTTTTCCACAAATTGATGACATATCATCAATATCGCACATTTTCTCTCGCTATCATTGTTAATTAATTACATTATGTTATTTAATTAACTATTCTATCCAATAACGATGTCAATTAACGACCTTGATTAATCAGCTCCCCTTTCTATCTACATTAATTAATACCCCTTTCTATCTAGATTAATTAATTATTCTTAATTAATTAATTCTCTCTTCTATTTAATCAATAAATCATCATTTATTTGATTAAAATTCTCTCATAACATAAATCATACTAACTATTCCTCTAAAAAGCTTCTATAAGCTTGCACACCTATTAATTAATCACTTTGGTTAATTAATAAATCCCCTCAAACCCCATGAGTCACTAAAGGACAAAATAAACTCTCCTAAGGTTGACTCAACCCTTTCTAAACCTCCCTTATCCATAACTAACCCAACCTCCCTATTATCCCACATGTAAAGGGATATGAAGATTCTTTTATACATTGGTCTATATAAGGAGCCCTCCTCCTACCTTTCTTATTACACATAAATGAACATAAACCGTAAGCTATGACCATTTTCATCATCTTAGAGTATTCTTCATTGGAGGAGCTAGCTATCTTCATCTCTTGCATTCATCCATCCAAGATTTTGAATTCATATGGAGATATGTCAAATGGTCTTGTAGTCATGGATTGACAAGACTCCATTCTTGAAAACCTTGGGATTCAAACATACAATCAACCCTTTGATTTCTAAGGATCTAAATAGGTTCATTTCATTTGATTAGCATTCAATAGAGATATAGATTAATGGATTAGCATGTTAGTTTGAATGTTTATTCATATTCTAATGCAAGGATGTTGGTAGATTAGTCTTGTTTAAGCTCTAAGCATGATGATGCATAGATTTTGATTTAGCTTTGTTTTAGGACTACTAGGTGTTAGTTATAATTCTCTTTGCATAGCTAACAAATTCTTGCATACAATCCTCATATGTGCTCTTTTTCGGGTAAACAAGCATTTGAAAAATTCTATGGTGCTCCTTGTCTACCTTGTCTATATAAATCTTTAACTTATATTCCTCCTTAAACCTATTTACAACACTATGAAAGTACTGTGTTGAGAAGGAAAATGAGAGTTTGCACCATGGGCTCTTGGTACCGTCCTTTAAAGTGAAACTCCCAATGCAAAACTACGATACAATGAAAACTTAGCCACTCCATACACCAACACAGAAAATCACTTGGGATGTGCCATCCTTCCCGAACGCATCGCACATATGCTTATACCATTAGTCCTCTCACGCCCTATATGCAGGGGTGATTTAGTCACAAGTATACTTAAAAAATATCTTCTTAGGGGAGGGGTTTTCATCAAGGTATTCCCATATCTTATCATTTGGCCCATCAGGCACCCCAATCTCTGAGAAAACTATCAACAATAGAATATTCCCAAAAATAATATTTTCTTAATCATGCATTACATCAATGATCTCCTCTCAGTAATGAATGAGGAAATGTTATATATCATTCCCTCTGATATTTTCTTACAAACATGGAGCCAATGATTTTTCAATTGAGTCCACCTCTCCTACCCATTCAAATTATTAAGGAAGTGCATGATCATCCTCATGACAAGATCATCATGTTTGGTAATATCCATTGCACACCCTCCCTTTTTGTACTCAAATTGTATAGAGGTTTTCTTCACCTCCTCATTGTCTTCTAGGTCCTTTGCAAAATCATCCCCTATACCCATAATACCAAAGATACCTTTCATCCAACTCGAGTGGTGATGCACATTCTCCTACCTACAAAATAGAAGTAGTCCTCATGGATGTGTGACATCAACCACTGATATAATCTCTTACGATTCCCAAGGAATGGGAGATCATATAATTGTAGCAACCCTAATTTCTCCAATAGCCTCTTCCCCTTGTCATCATAAAAAGGCTTGTCATCCAGGGTTCTCTCTCATGTGGGTCAAATGATATTTGTCGCCATGTCGTGTGTAGTCACATCAATGAGATGATTATTATAAATTATAGCCATTTTTATTACATGGGATACCCAATCCTTTCCCATTAACACTCCATCGGGGTACCGCATGTCCGCATACCATTCCTCTTAGACATCAACAATAGGCATCAAATTCCCCGGCCCTTGCTCTTTCCTCTCTTCTTTGGTGATACGGTTGCTACCTTCTTTGGTGACATCTACCTTGTGCAAACTCAAACCCTTATCTTGTGCCTTACTCTACCCTTGGTTCCTTGAGCTTCTTGCCACGAAACTTTCACGCAATAAATTTGCATTTCTAGTTTTCTTTCTTTACTTCGTGCCCTGAATTTTGAAATCCTAATCAGAAAATTTGTAAACTTCTTTAAATACTCTCCACACCATCTCAACCTACAAAATTCCCTCCAATGAAATGCAATCTTAAATCGCTCATGTCTATTTTTTTACCCTAGTTATCAATTCTCTAACTTGGCACCTGGAATTCTCGACAAATCACACAAATTCTCTCTAGGTCGCACAAGTTTCACACAAGGTAAGGTAAAAATGAATTTACCTTGATATAATTTTTATAGGTTTTCAAAATTTTACCGCATTAATTACTTACCAACTACCACCATACAATTATTTTTAATACGCCTTTTTCTAATTTTTCCCATATTGTCTCGTAATTACCTCTCGCATGCTCCAATTTTAACCTTTAGGCGTGCTCACTACTTCACAAAGTTACTGACCTCCTTACACGCGCTTTCCTACGCTGAAGTACATAAACCACTACGCCTCTCACTAAGTAGTACACCATATCGATTGCTACTACCTTGCGTTATACTACGTGTGGTCTTCATCCCGAGCACTTTTCTTTAAATTCTTATTATCACCATCCTTCTCATCATCTATAACACCTTTCCAAGATACCAACATCAACACGTGCTTTCAATCGCTTTGAGCACCATAAAATTTTCTCCTTTATGTGCACTTATGCCATATCCACCCCACACTAAATTTATGCATGGTCCTTTGCACATGATCTCAAAAGATAGTATTAATCTTCTGTGTGCCGGCATGCTTATTACAACAAAACCCTAAACTAAATTGACAAAGCATAACAACGATGAAATGAAACACATATAAGGGAAATCTAATCTAAATGAAAATGTTTCCTTATTACAAAATCCAAGAAGACTAATTTATATTAGGGCTTCATCCTACTCCCATTGAAGTAACCAAGAAATAATGTGCCATCTAGCTCTTGTAATTGACAAGCGCATGATTCCAATATCTTTGTCACTACAAAAAATCATAACCAATGCACTTTTAATTTACCTAGGTGGTGCATAAACTTTAAATCATATAGAAGAACCATCTTTCCCACCTCAAATGTTTTTTTCCTTATGTTCCTATCATGTTGAGCCTTTGTCTCACCTTTTTGTCTTTTGGATCCATCAGGCAATAAAGCGTCGCTCATCTAACTCGCATCATTTTTCTATATGCTCCTCCACAACTTATTCATTATCTAGTCCTCCTACACATGCAATACGTAAGGATGGCAACATAAATTCAATAGGCAATATAGCCTCTGTGCCAAACACCAATTGAAAGTGTGTGGCCTTATTCAACCTTTTATAAGTTATCATGTATGCCCAAAGTACAATAGAGACATTATCATCCCATTATTTCCTTCCAACATCACAAATTTTTGTCAGTTTTTGTCCCAGAATCTTATTGAAAGCTTCAACAAACCATTGGCATGTGGGTGATAGGGTTTATTTTTATGGTGTACTACCATAAACTTGGCCAAAATAATTATGATGGTCTCACTTAAAAAATTAGTGCCCTTATCTCTTGTTAAACTCAATGGACATCCATACCTACTGATAATGTTTTCCTAGATAAATATTATTATTGTAGCTGATATACAATCCTTTGTAGGTGTTTCTTCTTCCCACCTTATCAAATAGTTTGTAAAAGTTATAATATAGCGCGCGCACAAGACTACACGTGATAGAACCTACAAAGTCAATATCCCACTTCTCAAAAGGTTCAACACTTACAATAGGCCTAAAAGGAATCTCATCTCTGGTTCCAGGCTTCCCAAAGAGCTAATAATGGTCACATGCCTTGATATACTATTTAATATCCTTGCACAAAGTTTTCTACCAAAGGCCATCCATCGAGAATCTTACATGTGGTGACATCCCCAACATAATGACCTCCTACAATTCCATGATGAGATTATTCCATAATAGCTTCATGCTCATGTTCAAGGACACATCAGCATAAAAATTCATCATGACCTAGCTTATAAAAATATGCACCTATCAACTAGTAACGTGTCGTGCGTATTTCAAGTTGCTTCTTTTCTAATGTCTTCATTCCCTCAGTTGTTTGTCCAAAGGCGTAAGAATACTGCAATATCCTCTAAACCTATGGGTGCATGGTTTAAATTGAAAATATGTACATCAAGAATTGTGTCCTCAAATTTCAATGCTTTGCATGTCCTCACCAGAATTAATTCTTGACAAATGGTCAAGTCTTGAGTTGCTTTTCCCTGGTTTGATAGCAATTGTAAATTCAAACTCTTGAAATAGTAGTATCCACCTACAAATGCACCCTTGCAAAATAAGCTTATTGATCAAATACTTAAGTGCCATATGATCTGTGAAGAAGATAAATGGTGTTGCTAATAAATGTTGTCTAAATTTTTGCAGCGCATAAATCATAGAAAAATCCTCGTGCTTAGTAGTTGTATAATTCTATTGCGCAGGTTTCAACTTCCTACTTGCAAAACAAATAGGGTGGTCCATAATTCATTTTCCTAATTGCACCAAAACTACACCAATTTTCATTCCAGAAGCATCAATGTGAACATGAAAGGGCTTATACAAATGTTTGTTGCTTCGCATCACCCCAATATAATTTTCCTTTAGATTTCAATAGTTCATCCAAGGGCATGACAATATTTGTATAACCATTAATGAATTTCCTGTAATAACCCTGTATGTCCTAGGCAATCTTATATCCTCAACATGTAATAATGGGATCTATGAGTCTAAGGAAAAGAAATCTCTCCTAACCTGAATTGGTGTAATGGATTGTTCAGATATAATAGCTGCTCGGAGGCTCCAATCAATGTCAAGCTCTCGAGATCCTATCTATTGGTTGTTGGATGCATGGAAAATGACATGTAGGTGCTTCGTGTATATTTCTAGACAAGGTCATGAAAGTGGTAGTGAGAGGTGTAGTGGATTTGTAGGAAACTATGGATGGTTTTTTGGTCTAACCCTAGAAAATATTAGCTTGATTGGCTTCTATATTTAATATGGAAAATTGTGTTATGATATCGTGGGAGTGGTGAGGATCTAAATACCAACATACGTAAACTGGTGTCAATGTTTAACTGATTAGTAGGCCCGTTGGGTTGTGGGACTTGGGGATCACAACCATGAGTTCATGGTTGTTGTGGACCTTTATGGTCATGTGAAGAATCAATCTCTTCTTGACTATCCAATAGTCATAATATTTTTCAACTTCTATGTTTAATACCAAGAGTTGTGTGATCTTCTCAAAATACCTTACGGGTGTTCTAGCAACTTGTATACGTAAGCCTATGTCTATGTCAATGAGAAGGTCTCTTGTGCATTTGGCTATGAGAACTAATGAATCACAACCAAATGTTTTCTCTCTTTTGGGTTCTTGTATGGTCATGTGGATATCCTATCAAGGCAATCTATAGTTGGGTTGATTTGACCAAAATTGTATGCTTTTTCATCTTCAATATTTAATTCTCTCAATTTCTCACTAACTACTTGTGGGTTTGTTGTTGTTTGAAAGATGTGAATTCTAAGACCTTGATCTATATCTATTAATGTTGTGAAGAGATTTGGCTGAGGTATTACCGGTTTGAATACGTAATCCCTAGGCTCTTTGGGTCCCGTAATTGTCATGCAAGAGATAACCAAACTTAACTGAATGAAGTAAACTAATTATGAAAATAAATCTACACTATGCTTATATTATTTTTTTTGTATTTTCAAAGATGTGAATTTGAATGAAATTTAAAAGAGACTATTCTAATAAATTCAGATAATGAATAATTAATCTAATAATGGGATTAAAACAAGCAAGGTAGCCAGATGTAGCTATTTTCCTGTGCATTTGTGAATTGATCCTAAATATAAATAACTAACTAATTTAATTGAAAGACCTTCAATCTTACCTCAGAAGTGAGGAATAAATCACATCTTCTCAAAAGCTATCATTCCCCATAACTTCCTGGTAATGTTGAAAGAAAGCTTAACTGAAATAAAATGATTTTCTATTCTATTTGATATATTGTAACTACAACTTTGACAATTCAAACCTAGAGTTTACAGAACAATGGAAAATCTAGTTGTATTGTGACTTGTCCCCTCAGTGTGATCTCTTCATTCCTACGTGTTCTCGTGAATCCAAAAAAGTGGGAATGTGACAAGTGGCAAGTAGGAGAAGATGTTTGAATAGTGGCAGCTTGGATGTAAGCCGAACATAATGCAAGTAGGAGAGGGATAGTGCAAGAGAATAGAGCTTGACTATGTGATTCCTAGCAGGATTGTTATAGGGATACAATACAAGCACACAAAAATCTCTAGGACCTATATATTCCTGTGATGAAACAACAACCTATAACTCTAAAGCAAGAATCAAGATTCAAATGAACATAATCTAGAACTAGAATTTTTATGCTAAGCCAGTTGTTTGGAGAACAACAATGGAATAAGATGAAACTAGAGAGATCCAGTGATCTCTAAACTAGAACTGTGGAGCCTTGAACTGAGAGGCTGAGAGCTTTACAAAATCTAAACTTGTTGAGACTTATTGAAGAACTTTCAAAACACACTGAATAATAAATCATAGAGGGAGAGGGGCCATTTTTTGTAAACAAGCTTGGTATTTATAGCACTTTGATTTACCAGAGAGGTAAGATTGAATTGAACTCTTCTATTATAAAAAAAGGAATTACTATTTACTAGGTGGCTAAAAATTTAATGCAAGCAAGAGTGGTTGAGAATTACGAGCGCAAATTGATTTTTTACATTGACGAAAGCATTGGAGAGTTATGGAAAATGCATGCACATAGGACCACCACCTAGCCGGTGCGGGTGGTGGTTATAAGACCTACCACCCTATCACTGGGGGTGCGGTCACAGGACAGCCACCCAAGTAGGGCGGTAGTTCTATAACTAAAGACCAAAATGCAAGGAAAAGAGAGGAAAAAGGTTAGAGTAAAGCATGCAAAGGCTGGATAAGGCATTTTAGGATGAAAATGTATATTTAGTGAGATTTCTAGATTCTGAACACCTTGTGAAGAGATTTGAATCATCATTGGGGTTTTGTAACCTCTTTCTAGCGTAGTATAATACATACAATTTTAGGTACTTACATATTTCCCCCTCGGAGAAGTGTTTTAGCCATGAAGGGGCATAAAATGGTGGGTCTAAGTATGGTGGTCCCGAAATGGGGAGTTAGAAGCTATACGACACCCCATGTGTGTCATTATGTCACCATCCAGATTATCGCTATCTATAAAATGAAAAGAGGACTCAAGTGTAGATAGATAAAAGAAATAAAAAAATAAATACTAAATTAAAATGAAATGAGGACTTACCATTTGTGTGGGGATAAGAACTTACCTCCATCGGCACTCCATCTCTATGAAAGAACATTCAAAACAAGGTTAGAATGTTATATATATATATATATATATATATATATATATAAATGAGCTCATTTTCCTATTCATTTGTGTGTATCGATTTGGAATTTTGAGCTCTGGGACCCATGGTAACCATTTTTGATGAGAGTGTAGTCAAAATGTTCATTGTGAGATCGTGATCATGCCTCTAAGAGTAGGAGATCGACCCGTGAAGTCTCAGGTTAGTTTTTCTCAATTCATTGTTTTTAAACCTAAAATATAAAAATGTTGAAATCTTTGTCTTGGGGGGGTTATTTTCAAAAATCTTAGTGTTAAATGAGTCTCTAAGGGGGCGCCCATAGGGTAGGCTTTTATTTTTCTCAAAATGGTGTATTTTTGCTATTTTAAAGCATTTTTAGGGCTTTAGGGGTGCATACACCGAATCGACACAGGACCGCCACCCCTCCCAGTAGAGCGGTGGTCATGGGACCACCGCCCTATGATGGCGAAGGTCATAGGACCACCGCCCTTAGATGGAAGGTGGTCACATGGGAACCACCGCTTGCACAAGAAGGCGGGACAAAAGAAAAAAAAAGATGCCTTAGTTAATTGTTTTTGCATTTTTGACATTTTTCTATGTTTTTGATGAGCTTATCTATTGGATTATGTTTCTAACTTGCTATTTTTCTCTATTTTGGGTGGATGTAGAAGGAGGAGTATATATTCGGTGGAGTAGAGAGAGGGAGTGTGATTGGCTCGACAGCGTAGTGTTAGACATGTTGACCCAGACAGAGCGAGACACTCTGCAGAGGGCCGGTATTTTGAGGATTTCACAGGTTCCTCATGTTGCTCCTACCAGTCACATATTGTGTGACTTATTCTCATATTGGGATGTGGACCGGAATAATTTTTGTTTTACCAGGTGTTAGGGGTGAGTGGACTATCACCTGGAGGATGTTTATCATATACTGGGGGTTCGATTCTTGGGAGGTGGTTGTCTCTTAAGACAACAAGATCCAGGTCTCAGATGATTCAGTGGGCTACTTATATGGGAGATGTTGTTGTCTCCTTTGGCTCGAAGAAGGGGGTGAAGGTCTGATCTATTTTTTTTCTCCTATCCCCATCATCCAGTAAGGCTATTATGGGTATCTTGGCCTCACGTTGATTGGGGATAAGGGAGGAGATACTCTCTTATATTTTTGGGCTCCCATTATTACACAGATTGAGGCCCATGGCCGTACTTATGCTTGGGGAGAAGACATTCTTGGGACCACATACCATGACTTATATAGGGTGGTCAGGTTACAGGGGCAGTCCTTTGAGTCATCCTACTCTAGTTATGAGTTGGGTGTATGAGTGTATCATCCCCTATGGGAGGGGTGTACTAGTAGAGGATCTAGGGGTTGTTAGAGCAGCGAGGTGGATGGGGATGTCAATACTCAAGGATGCCACATCAACCAGTGGCTTCATTGACTACTGAGATATGGAGGCCACTCCTTATCAGGCCATGGCGGGAGTATGGGGAGAGGAGACGCTTACATTGATTTCCTGCTCTACTACAAGTTAGTTGGTAGACAGGATAGAGAGGGTGGAGGTCCACCCATTTGATCGAGTCCCTCAGCAGTTTGGCCTCCCCTATGTTGATATGCTTCCTCTAAGTGGGGCTAGTGTACAAGACTGTTCGTGAGGCCGAGGAGGTCTAGAGGAGATCGAGGTTGGACCACGGTTACTCTGGAGTTCTTATTGTGGTTAGGTGGGTGGTTCATGCCGAGGGGAAGTTGGTGCTCCTGAGCACCCTTACTTTAGATCGGAGTTTCTCCTACTTTCAGTGGGGAGGAGGATGAGCTTGTTGATGTGGACTCAGACTCTGAGGAGTTCACAGGAGGGGAGACTGAGGAGGAGATGATGGGAGAGGGAGTTGGAGGTGAGGCCGGTGGGATGACCGAGGAGGATGATAGTGATTCTGAGTGGCATGACACTCAGGATATCTTTGAGGGACAGAGAGGGTGGAGGCAAGTGTGGAGAAGGAGACCTTGGTCTTAGAGGAGTTGCCTTCTCAGGACTTTGAGGGAGATGATGAGTCTGTGGCAGGATGTCATTTCTTTCCAGATTTTGGGGAGGCTCTAGTCGGTAGCAGTGTCGGTAGTAGGCGTAGATCCTAGAGACCCTACTACCTGGATGCATGGAGATCGAGTGAGTTACTACTCTTTTCTTGACCCTATTAGTTAGAGATGTTTGGTTGATATTTTTTTTTGTTGTTTTTTTTTTTTTGACTTGTTTTTGGTGATTTTCTAACTTGTTATTTCCCTTTTTATTTGCAGTGACTTCTCAGGGATGGCGGGATTTGATTTCTGGGTGTGTGTGGACACCTTGTTTCTCCCTTTAGGGAAGACCCGGGCTCAACTTACCGAGGATTTGAGAGAGCCTTTAGCAGCCAGCTAACACACTGATGTGTTTTCCCCTATCTATGGAAGGTGGCAGAGTTAGTGTCCTCCCTTTGTACTGAGGTAGTTGGATACAAGACTGTTGAGCACCTGATGAGGTGGAGTTGTTCTCGTAGTGAGACCACAGTGAGTGGCTATGATCATGAGCACTCCCATCATTCAATGCATTCAGAGTGTCATCATAGTAGGAGCCCTAGACGTGGTTGTGCACCCTCAGGGATCCCATAGGGATTGAGAGGCCATTTGGTCTTTTTGTAGTGATTTTTTTGGATGTTTATATGAGTTTTTTTGTATTTTTGGGCTCATTGAGCATTTTGACCATGCCTAGTGCATGATGGCATTATATGTAAAACATGATTATATATATATATATATATATATATATATATATCTTTTTGGATCTAGATCTTCTTTGTATCTAGAGTTTTGTGATTCGTTTCTCATGTGTACACTAGATGTTTTTAGAATCTTTATTTTTATATGCTTTTCAGAATGTATGCAATGGATGACAAGTGATAACAAGTGTTGAATAAAATTTTCTTTTTTTGTTTTTGTAATGTTGATATGTGATGATGCAAACATACTGTAGTATTGAACTTTTGGCTTCTTTGGGAAATGTTCGTTGCTTCTTCTTGTTTTGGAAAAACGTGATGAATATGTAGTGATAATGAGATGAAATTTCCCCACTCCTAACTCCACGTAACTAGTAAGATGTGAGGGCTCAACACCAAGAGTTGGGAAGGGTGCAAATTGTATGAGTTTGACTGAATGGAAATGATGAGAGAAAGACAAGGTATTGATAGAAACCAAATTTAGACCTACACGTACTTATTCTTACTCAAAAACTACTACATAGCTCAGAATGCAACTTACTTTCTAGTTTATCTAGACTTAGATCCATGAATGGCAATTTGGTTGACAAAATCTAGTTTTGAGGATTTGATCTCTTTGGAATTTGGATGCTTAATTTCACTTAATACACTTTGCTTTGAATTTTTAAAATACTAAGATTCATTAATTTACGTGAATGGACCCCCTACGCCCTGCCCCATACTACTAGTAAGAAGTATGGGCTTATCACCAAAGGCAGGACATAGGTGAGTAAGGGCACTTCTTTCCTTTCTCAACCTCGCACCACTAGTAAGAGATGCGGGCTCATCACCGAAGGTTGGTAGGGAAAAGAAGTGTGTAAAATAAAATATTCTATTTTGTTTAGTATTTTTATTTAATTTGGCTTTGACATTTCTGATTTGTGATTTTGGAGTATCCTTGTTTCAAAGAGATGTAAGAGGGATAGATGTGACACCAAGAAGCTTCTAGAATAGACCGTAGGTAAGAACAACTTAACCTAGTAGAAGAAATGAGTATGACCAAGTATGTAGGCCTTGGTATGGTTTTTGTCAAGATTTTGTCTATCGAATTGATGAGATGATTTTGAAACCATTTGATGATATTATGAAAATTGAAGAGATATGATTTGAATGCTTTTTGCCAATATTTTCATAAGCTTGTAATAAATTGCTTAAGAATAAGTTCCTTGACCACAAAATTTATGAAATGAGTGAACAAAATGAAACAATTGAGTGACTAATGCAATGCAAGTAGATATAATATACAAATGGTGATGTTGATGACTTATGCGTAAAACCATTTAAGATGCAAGGAATTGATAGTTTCATTGAATTCCTCACCTTCTAGTGTACACAAGAGATACACACCATTTTTAGTCTTTCATGACTCGGTATGGGCCCAACCACTTGGGTTGGAATTTCCTTCCTTCACCGGTTTTCTTATCAATCCGGTTGTCTAGTCTCAGAACTAGATCTCCCTCGTATATTTCTCATTCGTAGACCTTTTTGTTATATTTTTGGCACATTCGATCAGCATAGGCTCTGTGCCATTGTTTGGCATTTAACCTGGCCTCATCAAGGCTTTCTAGTTGAGAGAGGTGTGCCTCTCTATAGGATTCTTCTCCCAAGATCCCTTGTAATGAGATGCGGAGACTGGGTATTTGACCTCAAGTGGGAGAACTACTTCTGCCCGAATACCAATGAGAAAGGGGTTGTCCCTGTTGGTGTTCTTATTGATGTTCGATAGGCCCACAAGGCTGGGTATAATTTTAAATGCCAATCCATTTGTTCTCCTTAATTATTTTGAGGAGAATGGATTTTAATGTTTTGTTTGTTGCTTCATCCTATCCATTGGCTTGGGGGTAATAAAGAGAGGTCATGTGATGGTTTATCTTGAATTTTCTGCATAACTCATGGACCTCATCATTCTTGAAGGATGTGTCATTATCTGAGATAATGACTTGTGGGACACCATACCTGTAAATGATTTGATTCAAAATGAACTTAGTGATTACAGAAACAGTATATGGTGGTGAGAGGCATGGCCTCTACCCATTTAGTAAAATATTTTGTGGTCGTGATTATAAAGTTATGGCCATCTATTGATGAGGGAGAGAATTTCCCTATCAAATCTAGGCCCCACATGGAAAAGGGCCATGGGGTTACGATTGGTTGCAGAGCTTGTGCTTGGCATGTGAATCTCGTGGGAGAACTCTTGGCATTTATGACACTTGCACACAAACTCTACTGCGTCATGTTCCAGAGTGGGCCAGAAATAGCCCATCCGATGTATTTTGTGAGTAGTGGCATGGCCACCGAAGTGGCCTCCACATATCCCACTGTGGGATTCATAAAGAATATTTTTGGATTCTTCCATTGTCAACACATCTTAAAATCATTCCGTCGAAGGCTCTATGATAGAGAACCTATTCTAAAATAACATATTTAGTAGTGATAATGCATAACCACCTTCTTTTTTGTGATGTGGCACCTTCTAGGTATGTGTGGTCCATGATGAAATTGATGATGTCAGTGTACCAAGGACATATAGAGATGGGGGCCTGGTTTAAAAAATATATGCACTGCACTCATAAGGAAAGTCTAGATCTCCAGATCACCCCATCCAATGGATTGTCAGCCAACTAGTCTGCAATGATTTGTCCCTTAATGGATTTTTGGTTTACAAATGTTAGTTCAAACTCACCCATTAAGGTTATGAAATGTCCAGCCTTTTTAGATAAAGACCCTTGTGTGAGGAATGTCCATAAGTGATCTGTCTTTACAATAACCCTTGTTTCTTGATTCAACATGTAATGTCTTAAACATTTTGTTGTGAAGACTATGGCAAGGCATTCTCTTTTACTTTGTGTGTAACGTGTTTCATAATCAAGCAACGTCTGCTAATGAAATAAACTGCATGTTCCCATTTATCATTATCTTCTGAGCCAACATGTAGGCTAGTGAGACATCAGTAGCCCGTGAATACAAGATCAAAGGATGATCTGGTCTAGGAGGCATTAGTGTGGGAGGAGACAACAAGAAGCGTTTAACTACTTTGAAGGCCTCGTTGCATTCTTCCATCCAATCAATGTTATAATCCTTCTTTAATAAATTATTGATTGGATGAACAAAAAAACTTAAGTCAAGGATGAACCTTTGAATTACACCGAGTTTCCCAAGAAATGATCTAATACCAGACTTGTCTGATGGTGGAATCATTTCAAGAACAACCTAGATTTTGGTTGGGTTGACATCAATCCCTCATGACGATATAATGTAACCTAGAATCTTGCCTCTGTTACACCAAATACACATTTCTCTAGATTCAATGTGACACCATATTCGATCAATCGTGAGAGAATGATACGGAGCACTTCTAGGTGATCACAACGTCTTGGCCTTGGCCAGCAAGTCATCTACGTAGGATTCCATAATCTTATGAATAAGGTCATGGAATATGTATGTCATTTCCCGTTGGTATGTAGCACCAGTGTTCTTAAGACCGAATGGCATGACAATGTAACAATAAGTTCCCCAAGGAGTTATAAATGTAGTCTTGGCTTGATCCTCTTTAGATATTTTGATTTGATTATATCCGAGAACCCATCCATGAGAGACAAAAGCTCAAATCCAGTTGTTGTGTCAACAATGACGTCGATGGATGGTAATGGGAAGTCATCTTTGGGGAAAGCTTTGTTAATGTCCCGAAGTCTATGCAAATGCATATCTTCCCATTCTTTTTGAGAATAGGGATGATATTAGATACCCATTGTGAATAGTCGACTGGTTTGATGAATCCCACTGGAGAAGTTTCATTACTTCTTCTTTCACCATGAGAGCCACTTTTGGTTTCATTGGTCTCAAATTTTTCTTAATTGGCTTTGCATCTGGTTTGGTGACAAGATTGTGTACCGTGATATGTGGTGCATTCCCATCATTTCTTTGTAATTAAATGTGAAAGCCTTTTGATGTTCCTTGAGGATCTGGGTATGTATTTCTATCTCCTCTGGAGTTAATGAGGATCCCAACTTCAAAATCTTTGGTTCTTCCTCCATTCCAATATTTATGTCAATCATTCCTTTGATTAAGGAAGCATTGCCTTCTTCAAATTTAGGAGGGGCGGAGGTAGTTCCAAACTTTCTTCATTCTCTACCTCGTAGATTTTGAGATTCTTTTGTGGGGAGATTCTATCATGGGATTTCCAAAATAGGAAGAGGAATATGGGATTAGGGAGAAATCTACTATGTGATGAGTGAGATGTAGTTCCACATAGGCATTTAGATATCAAGAGTGACCCTATCACTATCAAAGTGATCTAGGATGGTAAACTCATTCTCATCTTCTATATGTGTCAAGATCGGGGTTATTGGTATTTTACGCACCAATGGTTCAGTATGAAGTGATACCATGAAATTTGTATTTTCCAACTCACTTGCTTGGAGTGAAACGGGAAGCCAAGGTTGTTATTGAATTTGTGAGAAGGTTTTTCTCGTGGGATTGCTTTGATTGATATGAAGTTGAATCCCTTGGTTAGATCTAATACCGCCATTTTATAGAGTTGTAAGTGTTCAACTCTAGTCTCATATACCTCAGATACTTGGTTTGTAAACTAATTGTGAGTCTCCTAGCACTCTAATGTTATCAACACCCATCCTTTTGGCTATGATGAGGCCAAGGAGGAGGGCTTCGTATTCAGCCCCGTTGTTTGTACATTCAAGTTTAACTTAAAGGAAAAAGGTAGGATCTTTCCCTGGGAGAAGTAAAGATCACACCTACCCCAAAGTGCCGAAATGACATCTAGCTCCATCGAAGTGGAGAGTCCAATATTTTCTCGGAAAAATGGATGTTGGAACATTCTTCATGTCTTCTTCTTTTCCTCGGTTACATCTACCATACAAACTTCATCTCTTGGAAGGAGCCAATTCCTAGGGTACATCCTATACCCATGGAATCAAATGGTAGGAGAATAGGTAGATCTTTCTCTAGTAACTCGACAATTTTTGTGGTAGTTCCTAATGATACTGTCTCTATGATGTTGGTCTCATTTTTGAGTGCTTTCGGAATGCCTTGACTAGATTCGTGACTTCTAATTCTGTTGTAGGTACCAACTTTACTTCTGGTTTTGAATTGACTGGTTTGTTAAGTTGATTCATTGGGAGCTCAAACTCAAAGTGGACACTGGTCTCTTTTTCAAATCTGCTAAGTGTATATCAAAGGGTTTTGGGTCACCTTGTGCCACAAATATTTTCCCAAGTGTAAAATCTTATTTCCTGGAATAACATGGAAGGGATTTCCTTCATGCGATGTATCCATGGTCGACCGAGAATCATATTATAGTTGGTTTCCGATCTATAATATAAAATTTGGTGAGGACTGTCTCTTGGGCCTAAGGTGATTTGGTAACACTATAGTCCTAATTGAAGTGGCCTTGAGGCTATCATAACCCCTTAGCAGTATTTTGTGTTGTGGAACAATTTTTTCTCCATATCCTAGCTTTTGAAGAAAAGTAAAGGGGACTATGTTAATTATTCCCCATCATCAATCATTGTGCGCTTAACATAATTATTATAAACCCATACCTGCAAATGCAAGGTTGGGTCACCTCTACGTGTAATTTCAGCGTCTGTTGGCATTTTGCTTATATCAAATATAAACTCAGTATCCCTATTTGGCTGCCCTGGAGGGTAGATGTTCAAAGTCTACATGGTTTACTTGTGTTTTAGGAGGAGGAGTGATGTTAATCAGATGACCAAGACCCAATGCTTCTAAGAGAGAAGCCCTATGAGCGGGAGAGTTTTTCAACAAATCCAAGAAGGAAATGTGAGAGAAGGTCTTTGTTAGGTCATTAATTAGATCGTAAGCACCTATAGGTTTTTTAGTGTTTGTTGACTTTTTCTGGTACTAATGGGTAGGTTAGAACTAGTTGAGAAGAATAATCTCGCATTCTTGTTATGGTTTCTACGTGTAGCTTGGTGTCTAACTCTACTAGACCAACTATCTTGGTTTGTGGTTGAGTTCCTAATTGGGGTGTCGACCGGTGGATTTGATGAAGTTGAGGCTTCATGATCGTTACTTTCTGCCATAACACCCTTGTTTGTCCTATTTGGATCTAACATGTTATTTTAGAGTGATTCGGGAGAGGATCTTTAAAAATCTTGAGGGGTGCATTTTGAGGGGAAACTGCTCCCGTATAGGTGTTCAATGTGTGGGTAATGTAGAATTTGTTAAAAACATATCTACAAAGAGTTGTCTTTGATCTTCTGGAAAACGTTGCATGAATTTATTGTAGTCATGGAAAGTCCTAGTATCATGGCCTTGAATCTTGTGGAAACCACAATACAAGTTGGGATTATAGTTTTGAGGTTGTTGGTTTGAAACCTATTGTGGTCCAAAATTCTAATTAGGTTATTGGTTGTTAGAGTTAAAATTTTGAGGTTGTTGCCTTTGGCTTTGGTTCTGATATCCAATTGGGTTTTGGATTGGACCTTGTGTTTGGATTTGCCATTGTTGTTGTTTTTATTGTTGTTGTTGTTGTGATGGATGATTAAAATCCACCACGTTGATTGTTGGAGTAAATTTATTATTTCATTTGATTGTTAATGGGTGGTGAAGTGTTTATGACATTTTCCCTTTTAACTTGGTCTGTGACTCCATCTGTTGTAACCCCATGGTTTTTGTTAAGGATCTTGGGTCCTTGATTGGTATTCGACATTAGGATAAGTCATAGTGTTTTGATTGGGAGTGATTAATTTCCCGTTCGTTCCATATGTCTTACGACCATTGTCTATTGCCGCTTGATTGATTTAGAGAGCACTCTCGAGTACTTCATCATAAGTCCTTAGTGGGAACTTTTGGACTTCTTCCTTTATCTCTCTATTGAGAGAATGAAGGAATAAGTCACATAGTTCCATCTGATCCATGTTCGGAGCACTTGCTGATGAGTAGAGGATTGTACGCCATCTTTGAATAAAATGAGTAGTAGATTCATTGTGCTCTTGTTTAATATGTAAGAATTCCCTAATCCCTGTTCTTAACAATTTGTTCATGTCAAAAGATTTGATAAATTCTGACACAAGTTGTTTGAATGAGTGTATCGAGGCTTCAAGTATTCTATAATACCAATCAAGGGCAATACCCTCTAAGGTCTTAGGGAATATCTTAGCAACAACCGCATCCCAAGGGAGAAATTCTCGAATGGCCGTGGCATAGGCCTTGATATGTGCATTTAGATCTCCTCCTCCTTGAATTTAGGAAAATTGGGAAGAGGTCTTGGAAGCATGACACTTCGTATGGTGAAATCTAGAGGTTCTTTTAAATATTCTAAGTAAGTCCCTACCGCATAGGTTTCAACCATCGATGGTGCCTGTTGAGGGGGTAGAGGTGGAATGGGTTGTTGATATGGCATAGCATATGTATTTGCAGGGACATAAGGAAACCCATGTGGTTGAGAGAACATCCCGGGAGAGGAGAACATGTCTCCCTGTGGTGATTTTGAATAAATTTTAAGTAGGGAGGAGCATTGCTTTGATATGGGTTGTTTGGTACTAAACCGGGAGGTATCATACTTTCAACTAGAGCAAGCATTTGAAAATGTGGTTCTAGTTGGTGTTTGTTGTGGGTAGTTATACGAATGTTGAGGAGGCATGCCTAACATTGCCTGTTCCTGTGAGGAGGTCAACCTGGCTGGGATGATGCGGAGGGTTGGAAGTTCCTACTTGCCCGAAATGTGAAGTTTGATTTGCTTGAGCAAGTTCTAGTCCTCTAACCTTCTCAACTAAAGCTGAGATGACCTCGATTGGTGATGACACAGTGTTTTTCCTTGATGGTTTTGTTGTACACCTTGAGGTTGTAGAGGGGTATGGTACCCTACTATGAATTGATCATTACTCTGCCACTTCACCAAGAGTATTTTCCATAGGTGGAGGAATGGGGGTGTTTTCTTGGAGTAGGGTGTCGGGTTTTGTTTACAAATGTCTTATATGTGGGTACATGTTTTGGAAGCATTGTTCACTTCTATCGTAGCATGCTAAGTACTCCTCATCCAAAAATGAGAGTGGATCTGACTACCTACTGATTTGTGGTATGAACAAAACCCGAGGAGATGAAATGGATTCTCCAGTAAATGTCATATTGTTAGATTTTGAGGGCTCTAGTTGTGTATGTGTGAGCTGGTCCAACTCCTCAATTCGAAATGAAGAACTAGAGCTAGTTCTTTGAGGAGGATTTTATGATGACAAGTAGTTTCTTGAGTAGTTGTCAGCCCATGTAGAAAGTGAGGGTGATGGTTGTTGTCTATTTATTTGAATATAATATGCTTCGAGACTCGAGAGAGATCTTCCATATGCATCATATCTCGACATATTTGGGAGGTATATAAATACCCACAGAATAATGGGAAGGAGCGAAGATGGATGAAATAAATGGAAATGAAAAGGGAGTAGTTCTTGCATTCACGTCGGGTTCACAAATTTTGTACAATAGAAAATTGATAGGTGAGGATGAGAATTGACAAGTAGCCTTTCTTCATACCCAACCTTCTAAGGTCGTGAAGAGACAACTGGTGGAAATGAAATATATTAGGATGTGGAAAAACTAGTTGGGCAATCTTATATCCTCAACACATAATAACGGGATCTGTAATTCTAAGGCAAAGAAAGCTCTCCTAACCCGAATTGGTGTAGTGGATATTTCAAATATATTAGCTACTTGGAGGCTCTAATCAATGTTGAGATCTTCCAAGATCCTATCTATTGGCTATTGGATGCGTGGAAAATGACTCCGTAGGTGCTTCGTGATATATTTCTAGGAAAATTCATGAAAGTGGTAGTGAGAGGTGTAATGGATTTGTAGGAAACTATGGATGGTTTTCGATCTAACCTGAGAAAATATTAGCTTGATTGGCCTCTATATTTCATACAAAAATTGTGTTATGATATCGGCAAGTAGTGGTGAGGATATAAATACTAGCGTATTTAAACCGATGTCAATGTTTAACTAATTAGTAGGTCCCTTTGGTTGTGGGACCTAGGGATCACAACCATGATTTTGTGGTTGTTGTGGACCTGTTATGGTCATGTGAAGAATCAATCTCTTATTCTGACTATCAAGTAGTTATAAGCCTTTTCATCTTCTATGTTTAGTACCATGAGTTGTGTGATCTTCTCGGAATACCTTACGGGTGTTCTAGAAACTTGTATACGTAAGCCTATATCTATGTCAATGAGAAGGTCTCCTACATTTGGCTGCAGAACTAATGAGTCAACCAAATGTTTTCTCTCTTTTGGGTTCTTGTATGGTCATGTGGATATCCTATCAAGGTAGTCTATAGTCAGGTTAATTTGACCAAAATTCATATAATTTTTTGTTAGGAAATCAATCTATTAGTGCTCAATTGGTAAATAATAATTACGTTAGTAATTATTATCATGTAATATTGTGTTTGTAAATATGTTAGTATTTTGTTATATAGTTGTTATATAAAACAACTTATAACAAATACGGGTGAATGAGTTTTAACAACTCACGTGAATAGGAGTATTGTTATATCGATTCCTATTTTATAGGAATGACTTATTCCTATATATTTGTAAGAGATCCCGTATGAAGAAGATAGAGAGAATTAATAATTATTCTGTGTTCGTACTGTGCAAATATGTAGCTGTTCCATCATTTGGCATCAGAGTGGGATTTTTTTGGAAGCAAGATAAACCCTGTGTAATGGAAGTCTAATCGATTGAGGGGCAGATGAGGGTTCTATTGCCCCTGTGCATGAGGTTTAGTATTATAAGTGTGCAGCTGTGAAGCTTGGTAAGAAAGGGCCTGTTTGCACTCAGAGGACGAGGTTCTTGTATCTCGAGTCACACACATTGTTTGTGCCTCAAACAGTCTGACTGCGTTGGCATGTGTCAATCTGGAAATATTATAATCAGCTGTATCCCGATTTATCACTAGAACCATCTCTTCAAAGAAAAGGCAGAGCTTGTGGGAAACTATATACAGATCCGTGCACTGTCATAGTCAAGGGGTGTCTCGAAAGATTCGATTCATCTACCACTCCTGTTAGTAGTGCATTTGTGCTCCTGGTTTGCGCATACAGATCTTGCATCGTATTTCCACCAATTTAACACTGCCGTCCAACATTTGGTAGACATTTGGGTCATGCACAGATATACCGGTGAACTGGCAATGCTGTTGAGAAAAGAATCTGCCTAAAACAAAAAAGGAGCATGAGTTCAATCCTGTTGAAAAACTCAAGAACGGATTTTTTTTTCAAACAAGAGATCTACGGAAAGGAAACGGATTTGTTCTCCAAGCTGTCATCGGGCCAATCTCCCAAGTTCATGATATTTGCATGCGCAGATTCGCGGGTATGTCCATCTACCATTCTGAAATTGAATCTTGGAGAGGCGTTCACGGTGCGAAACGTTGCAAACATAGTTCCTCCTTACCAGAAGAACGGACATTTCGCCGGAACTGGTGTCGCGATAGAATATGCGGTTTTGCATCTCAAGGTGGAGAATATAGTGGTGATTCGGCACAGCTGCTGTGGAGGGATAAAAGGGCTGATGTCAATTCCCGACGATGGATCTACCAAAACACCTCCATACAACGTGTCCATCGCCATTCATAAGTCATATTGTTAAGTTGTTTTTTATAGTGGAGTTAAATTCATCGTAGGTCTTTTTGTCCCTAATCCTTATAAGAATTAGTCTGCGCTAAAATTTTCATTATCTTTGAGTCTTAAGAATAGATTGTCAATAAGTTTTAATTGATGCTCATAACATGCAGTTTTAAAGTGTAATTTTTTCAATAAAGTTTTAGTTATATTAATCTTTGTCAATGTTTGTATATCCTCTTGTAGTCTTTTGTGTTAGATAGTCTAGATTATATTATTTGTGTCTTGTCATTGTCAAGATTAGTCAAAATTCGTGTGTCTAGTCTTATAGTGAGTCGTCAAAAGTTGTGTCATTTTGTTATTGTCATTTAGGTGATTATTAGGAAAATTGTCAAAATAAAAAAAATTTCCCTGCATTTCAACTGGACGCACTATCGGTGGAATCCGACGTCCTTTGATATGCATTTGAGCTCCATGATCAAATCCAGCTGAGCTAGCAGCATGAAACCGGAGGCAGGAGGCATCGGAGGTTGGAGGTCATTCAGCGACCTCTCGTCAGTTGCCAACGACGAGGCCGCATATCAGCTTTGGTGACATGTGTGTGTGCAGTTTGATTTTAGTGCTTCCAGTGTGGTGTGCCTCAGTTTGCAAAGTGATCTTGTTTTCAATAAGTGGAAATTTCACATTGAGGGGGGGAACATGATTCCAATGTTCCATTTCCATTATGTCAGCTTTTTCTATGTATGTATGAGCAACAGATGTCAGCAGAATTTCCTATGTTATTCCCTACAGTGAAATGTGATGAGGGCTGAGAATAGTACTTTGCATATCATGATGTGGTTGTAGGTAAACCACTTGAAAACCTTCATTTGTGGTTTGTGGTAAACCAATAGCAAAACCACCATTCTTGGTTGTTGGTAATCCATTTGCAAAACCATCACTTTGTGGTTTGTGGTAAACCAATTGCAAAACCACCATTCTCGGTTTGTGGTCAACCGTTTGCAAAACCATCCCTGAGGTTTGTGATCATCCTATGAAAATCACCAGATCATGAGCAGGTGCAAGTACAAAGGCAGGTTTTCCCCATGTTCGCACTAAGGGGGGGAATGTTAGGAAATCAATCTATTAGTGCTCCATTGGTAAATAATAATTACGTTAGTAATTATTATCATGTAATATTGTGTTTGTAAATATGTTAGTATTTTGTTATATAGTTGTTATATAAAACAACTTATAACAAATACGGGTGAATGAGTTTTAACAACTCACGTGAATAGGAGTATTGTTATATCAGATTCCTATTTTATAGGAATGACTTATTCCTATATATTTGTAAGAGATCCCGTATGAAGAAGATAGAGAGAATTAATAATTATTTTGTGTTCGTACTATGCAAATATGTAGCTGTTCCATCATTTTTCGTCTTCAATATTTAATTCTCTCAATTGCTCACTAATTGCTTGTGGGTTTGTTGTTCGAAAGATGTGAATTCTAAGACCTTGATCTATGTCTATTAATGTTGTCAAGAGATTTGGCCAAGGTATTACCGGTTTGAATACATAATCCCTGGGCTATCTAGGTCCCGTAATTGTCAAGCAAGAGATAACCAGACTTAATCGAATGAAGTAAACTAATTATGAAAATAAATCTACACTATGCTTATATTCTTTTTCTTGTATTTTCAAAGATGTGAATTTAAATGAAATTTAAAGAGCGACTATTCTAATAAATTCAGATAACAAATAATTAATCTAATAATAGGTTTAAACAAGTAATGTAGCCAAATGTAGCTATTTACCTGTGCATTTTTGAATTGATCCTAAATATAAATAACTAACTAATTTAATTGAAAGACCTTCAATCTTACCTCAGAAGTGAGGAATAAATCACATCTTCTCAAAAGCTATCATTCCCCACAGCTTCCCTAGTAATGTTGAAAGCAAGATTAACTGAAATAAAATGATTTTCTATTCTATTTGATATATTATAACTACAACTTTGACAATTCAAACCTAGAGTTTACAAAACAATGGAAAATACAGTTGTATTGTGACTTGTCCCCTCAAGCAGTGTGATCTCTTCATTCCTACGCGTTATCGTGAATCTAAAAAAGTGGGAACGTGACATGCAATAGGATAAGATGTTCGAATAGTGGAAACTTGGATGTAAGCCAAATAAAATGTAAGTGGGAGAGGGATAGTGCAAGAGAATAGATCTTGAGTATGCAATTCCTAGCATGATTGTTACAGGGATACAATACAAGCACACTGAAATCTCTAGGACTTATACTTCCTGTGATGAAACAACAACCTATAACTCTAAGCAAAATCAAGATTCAAATGAACATAATCTAGAACTAGATTTGTTTATACTAAGCCAGTTGTTTGGAGAACAACAATGGAACAAGATGAGACTAGAGAGATCTAGTGATCTCTAAACCAGAATTGTGGAGCCTTTAACTGAGACACTGAGAGCTTTAAAAATATAAACCTATTGAGACTTATTGAAGAAATTTCAAAACACATTGAATAATAAATCATAGAGGGAGAGGGGCCATTTGCTTGTAAACAAGCTTGGTATTTATAGCACTTTGATTTACCATAGGGTAAGATTGAATTGAACTCTTCTATTATAAAAAAGAGGAATTACTATTTACCAGGCGGCTAAAAATTTAATGCAAGAAAGAGTGGTTGAGAATTACGAGTGCAACTTGATTTTTACATTGATGAAAGCGTTGGAAAATTTTGGAAAATGTGCACAAGACCACTACCTTGTCTTGGGCGGCGGTCCTGTAACTAAAGACTAAAATACAAGGAAAAGAGAGGAAAAAGGTTAGAGAAAAGCATGTGAAGGATGGATAAGGAATTTTAGGATGCAAATGTGTATTTAGTGAGATTCTGGATTCTGAACACCTTGCGAAGAGATCTGAATCATCATTGGGGTTTCTGTAACCTCTTTTTGGCAGTACAATACATACAATTTTGGGTACGTACAATCTCCTTTGTGAATGGGATGGGAAAAGGATCAATGACACATAATGCTTTTAATTCTCTGTATTCCACACATATCCTTATCCTCCCATCCTTTTTAATAATGATGACCATGGGGCTAACCCATTCAGATTCCTCAATGGGATCAATTATACCAAATTTGAGCATTTTATCAATTTCCTCCTTTACCTTGACATGTAAATTAGGATTCATACTATAAGGAATCTTCCTAATTGGGCACGGGCCTTATTTAAGTTTGATTATCATCTCACCTAAAGAAGGGTATAATCCTTTTAACTCATGATAGCTCTGCAGAAACAAGTCCTGAAATTCACGCAGAGTTTAATAATCTTAGCCACTTCCTACTCTGACCACTAATCCCCAATAATGGCCTCCTTAGGCTTTGCATCTTTCTCGATGTTAACATTATTTGTTTTCATAAGCTCATGATACACACACTCCTTTTCATCTACCGTATCCATCACCTCATGCATACCTTCAAGTGTGGTTAACATCCATGTTATTATCCTCATCATCGTCATCATTTATCATGCATACCAGTTTACCCTTTTCCTTTTCTTCACAAGCATAGGCCATTTCTTATTCTTTTGTCTCTTCAAGGTCAAGGCACGCCTCTAAATCCAACTCTCCAAACATATCTAAAATAATTTCCTTAGCTTTTGCACTATCTCCCAAAGTAAGGAACTTCATAATCTAAAATTCTTCATTAACCGAGAGGCTTAGTAGAAAAATAGTCAAAAGTATGAATCATACCTGAGGTCATCTCCTGTCAATTAGTTGTTTCCCTTGGAAACTCTGTATAAACATACCATGCACACGTGTAAGCTGTTTAAGGTGGAGTAGAAATTATGCACCTAGAGTGATGGTGGTAAGGCCTCCTACCCCTCCATCCAAAGTCTCTCACAATCCCAAACGTGATGTGAGGCAAAGGTCTTCCCATGGAATTCACATATCTGAGAAGGTACATTTATCCTTAGGAACCTATTAGAAAATGTAATTCTCACTTCTTGCCATTCCAATAGGTTATCTTGGTGTGTATTCCACCAACGCACTGTTGTCCCACATAGAGTATATACTAGCAAATTTCTTCTATCTCAATCATTCTTCAACTAGGCTTCCATGGCTCACATAAATACATCGTGGTTACCCTCACCAGTGTACCGAGGTACCTTGATAACTCAATCACCTAACCATGTGAGGCCTGATCATGCGAGTAATTTTGTTTTTGATATCTCCCCCAACTACTTCATATGTTCCATGCATCTAGTTGTCACAAGCAATAATTGTGGTATCACTAACTGACTAGGCATCATCCCACTGTATCACTCCTTCCTTAGATGAGTTAGTTACATCAGGTTCTATGATCATGCACACATATATCCTTTTCAAGTCCTCTTCACACAAAGGCTCAACATACACATAATCTTTTACATCTGTCAAAGGTATAATAATGCACTCTTCCTTGTTCTCAAAGCTAATATACCCTTTGTTAAAGAGCAAATCTGCATTATTTGTATAACACCTGGGTCACCCAAGTAGTGTTGGGAAGGTATCTGCTTCAGCTAGCTCTAATAATTCAAATTCCCCAAGAAATTGGCCCCCTGAATTGTAATAGTTACATCCTTTAGTACTTCAATAGGGTTAACCCTATTTCTATTTTCCATGTATAACACATTTGAAGAAGGTTGCAATGGTGATCTTCCCATATGATTCCAAACATCCAACATGGGTACATTAACCTTCACACTTGTATTTATTAGAATATTTCTCATAATCCATCCATCTATGATTATGTTCTATGCAATATACTTATCATACTCATGATTATGTGAGGGAAGATTTGCATGAAGTATCTGCCTCTTGCACCCAAAGACTGCACGCAAAGTATCTTTTCTCTCAATAAATCTCCTAACAGAGGGATTATATTCTCTTGGCACAACATTCTATAGTCCTCCTTTAAGTCATCTACATCCTTATGCAGGAGTTCAACCTTCTTTTCTCATTCCATCACATGCACTGCTCCTTCAGGATTTAAATCTCTCCTTGCAGATCCTTGATAACGTCCATAGTCTCTGGTAAACCTCTTTTTGATGTACAACATCAGGATACTTTTCATTTATCACTTCTTTCTTTGTTATAGTCAGATTATAATTCAGAGGTTCATGTGTAGTAACTAACATAGGTAACTCAGGAGTAGGTGCTACCTTTGGCATCCATTGATCCTCAATTGCGTGTTGTACCTTAATCATTCCTGCACCCTTGTCTTGCTTGTGCTACTTTCTCATGTGCTCATATAAGTCAGGACATTATTCAAACTTGTGTTGTTTTCCACACCATGAGAAAACCAAATTATGAGGGCACTCGTGTTAATAATGATGGGGATCCAAAAATATAAACAATTCCTATAGGAAATCCTCCTCTACCACCACCGTGACCTCAACCTCTATATCCTCCATGAAATCCTCTATTCCTATTATCCCCATTATTGTGCCCTTTATTATGTTGTCCTTCCTATTCCTTAGATCCACTTGCTATACTAGTTTGGCACACACTAATCTCAATGGATTCATGAATATGATCAATCAATTTGTATTCAATAGTGTCATGAGTATGAGTTTTGCAAATATTACAATACATAGACACATTCTTTCGGATCACGCACTGCAAGAGAGGAAATCTACTCACATCATGGTCCAAATGTCAAATTTCACAATCCAACAACATGACGCACACCGACTTGCAAGGAAAACTATTTTTTGTGTGTACTTTAACCTCGTAATCTATACACCATATTCTGATGTGCATCTCATGAGTTGAATTACCAGAGCTTCTCCAACTATTTTTTCATAGCTGTAATCCATGCCTTAAAGAATGGAATTACTCCAGTATCCTCACTCCCAACTTTTTCAATGTGCAAAGATGCTTCCAAAGCATCACGTGGATCCACAAATGTCTTATGATATAGCACCCTTCTAAAAGGAGTCAACAATCCACCAACAAACCACTATACATGTTGATTGGGATGTATATCATAAGACAACTTTGACAACAAAGTTTTAAAATGTGTGTCATATTCTCTCACGCTCTCAGATAAGCCCTAATTAATTTCCTTAAGTACGTTGATACTTTTCTACTCAAATTATGAAATATGGAACTCAAATAGAAATTTGGAACAAAAAGAATTATAATCCATAACAACATGATGCGGGTCATACTTTTTGTACTAGCTATGTGTGCGCTCTTGAAGAGTAGTAGAAAACTAACTTACTTTTCTATTAGAGGTTGTTATTTTTATAGTTCGCCATATCAGCTCAAAATTGTGCACATGCTCTACAAAATCTTCAATACCTATATATTTTGGCAAGTGAAGTGACATTTTGTAATATACTTGATGTGAATAATGGGGGTGTGGACCTTGTCCACCAGATCCTAATCTAGAATCCCTCCAAAGATTTCCTCCACCTCTAAAACCACACGATGCACTTGATCCCGATCCTCTTGATCCACCTGATTCCCCCTATATCGGAAATGTACAAGTGGGTGTAATTCCTGTGTCCCAATTTTAGTACTAAACTAAAATCCCACTATCTCGTGAAGTTGTATTACTCCCAGATGTATTCCAAATTTTTCGCGTGTCCACACTCTATCCTGATGATGCACCAGAAAATATTCCTCCAATCGGTCCCCTAAATAAAGATGGTGTCATCTCGTGCTACCATAGGTGTGTGTGTTGTTTGATGCGTTTCTATATTTTAAAGGAAATTGGTATCTACCTATAGCTACTAGATTACCTATACTCATCTCGCTCATCAATGGTTACTTCTATAATTGAAACACCAAGGGCAAGGACTAGGTTTCTAGGTGGGATCGATGCGCACCTATGGTCCTCAATTTTCCTCCTCTAGTATGCTCTCATTAGAATTCAAAGGGGATTCTCTATTGCACTTTCCTAAGTGGGGGAGATCCTGATGCTTTGGCTCCACATCTTCTACGTGATCTTCAAATCCTTCGCGATACATCATCCTCTACAACTCCACAGAATCCTCAATATCACGTTTCTTCTCCAATTCCCTTTCCCTCACTTCGATATACTTAAACTACCTTTCTTATCTCTTCCCTTATGCTGCTATGTCTTCCATCTTTCACCACATATTCTCCCACCCCGCATGAAATGGGTATTTAGCTAGCCATAGGTAACATCTCTAAACTTAGTACCACCATTAAGATCTTAATTGCTAAAGGAATACCGTGTAGGTAATATCCTCTAGGATTGCACAAGAACTCAAACTCAGAAACCTCCAAACAAGAATACGTAGAAACAACGTACTCAGAGTATATCTATGCACAACACCAACCCACCAACAATCTACAACACATGTTCAAGGTTCATTTTGCATCAAACAAATTCCGTTAATCTTCCTGCGTCAAAACCCTTTATCTCAGTAACTCCATCTTTTCTTTGATGCATATGTTGATAACCAATTGTACAATTCTATAGGAAAAAGGCTGAAAAATGTCTCATAGATCTCATGATATAAATTATCCTCCACCCAATTACACGCATTGAAATCAGGTCCAGAACCATATCTTCACACAAACTGATCTTGTTCTTCATCTACCAAAATTTCAATGGCCACAAGATTCAATCGATATGCCATCATCATGCAACATCATGGAAAATAGTTTGAAAAGAGGTCCCAACAATGGAACCAAAATATAGTCTTATTTTCCCACTCAACTTCCTAGGTGTACTTCGACACTTCATTCGACATAAATAAATTCTCACCCCAAGTGCACAAAGCCTACTAGGTCCCTCTTTTTGTGAAATATTTCAGGATGTTAGCATGCATATTCATATCCACCATTAACAGATCAAGTAACTAAGTGCAAATCATAACATGAATCAGATCACAACCATAGAGCATAATGAATTAAACCAGAACTAAGATCAGATTAACCATACAATTACCATGATCAGATACATCAACTACCATAATCCACCCATAATAATCCATAATAATAAGAAATATTACATAATAGAAGTTGAATACATCATAATAATTCATGAAGTCTTGCACACACGTACATACAAGAAACATAACGCCAATACAAGTCGGAATATGAAAAAATGCAGAACATCAAGTATGTCTAGGAGCGGGACTTTCCCTTCACTACCCATGCATTCCAAAAATAAGCCACACACTAAAAATAGGAAACATGCATGCTTCTACAAAAGTGATAACAATAGATTATCCCTGAAATAACTCATACTTTAATCCTATTATTAGACTCCATGTGTGTGCTAGCTCTACATGTTATTCTTCCGTAAATAGACTCTTCTTAACCGCCAAACCATCCTTGTGTGCTACACACTTCATGTCTATATTTAGCTTGACACTTGGAAAAATGGCTAGATCATCTTCCTTCTTATAACAATCTGCACGTGTAACCTTTTTCATTCTTACGCGTGCTAATAATGTCATCCAACGCGCTCATCCCGCTCACTCATCCGTACGTCTCTATAAGGACCAATACTTAGTCATTTTTTGGAATCCAACAATGTTAGAGACCTCTGTTGGGTTCTCGTGACTGTGAAAATGGTCGAGAAACCAATTCTTCTTATGTCATAAGATGGTCTCTCACCTTCGTTGTTGATTTCCTATATATTGCTAGTTGATAACCTGTGGAACCCCAAAACACATAAAATCCTTAAAAATTCAAATGGGGAATCGATGACCCCGATGGTCACTTGATCGAGTGATATTACAACCGAGTGTTGCATTAGACTCCATGTAGTTTTTGTGTGTGTGTGTAAGAATCATGCCCTAGGTGGCCCTCGTGCAAGATGCACTTGATAACAAACAATAACTAGATGTAGAAATGTAGATAGATGCATGGATGGCAAAATGAACTTCCTTGCTACGTGTGTATGCAAAAATACAGTTCCTTATCCCTTGAGTGAGTGCTAGATGGATGCCTTGATGCTCTTATAATGCTTATGGATGGAACCTTAGGTGGTGATAGTAAATTTTTAGAGCTTGGTCATTTATTATGGTCGAGATAGCTTTATATTCATATTATTCCCTTAGTTTAATTTTACAATTAACAACTAGAAGGATGACCCATAAGAAAATAATATGCCCAAAAGATAAAAGATTCCTAAAAGGAACGGGTAAAGTAAAGAGAGGTCGGGGCACCGAGAAGGATGGGGGTGCACGGGCATTGGTGTCCTAGTGGGCATTGGTGTCCGAGTTGTAAAAGATAAAGTAGTAAAGCATTGACTAGGCTATGGGGTGTGCAATACCAAAGAGGAAACCAAAAAGACAGAAAAGAGGCCAAAGATAGATGTCAATTACTAGTTTTCTCGCTTAGGAATCATATGAATAGTGGTATCTCATTAGGACTTAGAAATTTACCCAAGTGTGTGATTTAGTGTCTACTGAACTGAATTCACAACAATAGACACTCAATTATCCTTCAACTAGCTATTACAATGCCTTTATTCTATAACTCTTCAAGGTTTGTATTCAAATAAGAAACTCTATAATTTGGGCAGTCACATCAACAACCTTGATCCTCTAGATGCTTCTATATTTATAGAATTCCTCATGATGCATCACAACTACCTAGTCTAGATACATAGAATACCTATGGGTAATGGTCACCTATAAATAATTGGTTGCTTCAAATTTAAATTTAGTCATTTTTTCCAAAACCCCAAAACTAAAAATTTAGGGTGGATCCTCTGCATTTATTTCATAATTCCCTCCTTTAGAAGATTCAAATTAGTTTTCAAACATCCACATGTCCTTAGTCAAATATGGTTGACCATTGAGCTATTCATCACTACATTAGTAGGCATCTATGCATTCCTTGTCACCATACATTATTATGCATGTAAGGTATTTCCATATTGTGTGCATCGGTAGTAATGAGTGTTTCTCCCAACCAAATACACATGCACCTTAATTCCAAACGTGCACTATTCAATCATTTACAAAATCTTAAAACTATTAAAAATTATGTAAGGTCATTCTTTACCAATGATGATATTGCATCAGGTTCCTTAGGTAACAAATTTTTGTGAGTTCGAATCATAGGTTGACCATATTGAGAGGGTAGTCATAACAATCAATTTTATCAAGGTCAATCAAGCTTAATTCCTTGAATGTGTGGTTATTCCACTTGACTATATATTACTTATACCCTCTTTTATGTGTCTTCTTCACCACCCTAGAGTCCAAGATGGTCTCTATATCCTCTCTCTCACTTTATAGTATGTGCACCTTCTAATCGGGGACTTGTGCCATTTCCCTTTTTTTTTTCCCTCATCTTTCTCTTGAAACTTTTAAAAATCATATAGATTTTCGACTTTGAAGAGAGGTGACATATCCATTCCTTCTTGAAATTTGATCTCATATGCATTAGAAAATACTTGCATAATATTTTACACACCCAATCTTATTTGGATTCATCTTATTGTATGTCTCTCTTGGGGATATTTCCCTACAAAAATTCCAAATGACCATGTCTTATTCAAACTCCTTTCTATAGTTCCTCCTATCCACATGCTACGTTTATTTATCTCCACTCTACTCTAACCTCATTTGGAATTCTTTATGTAATTTTCTTATGTATCAACCAAATTCCTTGTCTTATAGACGTCTCTCCTTATACCTTATAGGTATCTTATCTCAATGAATCCTTAGGGAATAAATCCATTTACAATTGAAAAGTGCATCCTTGTGGTGCTCTGGTTTACAAAGTTAGTGCATGTGAATTCTACTTATGCAAACACCATATCCCGCTAGGTCAATATCTTTCCCACTAGACATATACAAAATTTTCTAAGGATTTTATTGAAAAGTTTTATTTTTACATTATTTTATGGATGGTATGTGAAGCTAAATTCCATATTTTCCCCATCTTCTTCCTGATGTGTAATAGAAATGACCTACAAACTTGGTGTCCTAATTAGACACCATATTGCATTGTAACCCATATGAATAGGTTAGAAATGTTTTTTGCATTGTTGGTAATTTTGTAATATATTAAGTGCCTCATATTAAGAATATGTTGGATAATATTAAAATAGAGTCTTCACCCATTTGTATTCTTGAAAACATGGGCACAAAATCCTTACTTATGCATTCCCATAGTATCTTTGGAGTGGGAAATGGTTTGTACAACCTAGTATTTTAGATTTTCCCTTATCCAATTGGAAAACTCTACAATCTTGCACAAATATTATCACATAGGTGTTCATTTTTTGGGAAATAATAGCACTCTTGGAGTTGCACTATTATCTTATCGAAACCAAAATTTATGGCTAATCCTTGATAATGATTTTCCTTTATCATGTTATCATGAATTAACCCTCTTGGTATGCATAACTATGCCCCCATGAAAATCACACCTATTGGATAATGTAATCTAACAATGGTGTTCTATATGCACCCAATGGTCATGTACATGCACTCCATTTGTCACGAAATCTTCATTATTCGCATACCACTCTTTATGGTGTCAAAGACCATGAATTATACCCTCATTTACTTAAAAATAAGTTATCTCTGGCTCAACATGTCTATGAAATTATTTCACTTGATGCTTTTATGCTTCAACACAAAGGTATAGCTATAAGGAATCTACCCATTTCATGTGCCACTAGTTCAACTTTCCTTGATTGTTTAGAAATTGTAGTGCATTATGGTATGTGTACAATATAAAATCCTTGGGAAACAAATTACACCTCTACTTATTTAGTGCTTACAAAAATATTTATAATTCTTGGTCATAGACTAAGTACTTTTTATTTTCCTCATTCAATTTTTTATTAAAGAAAGAAACTATCCTACCATCTTAGCTTAATAATACACGTCTTCACATTGGTTAAAAACTTCTCCTTTTGCATCTTTTGTAACACTTTTACAAATGTGCAAGGTTTCCCTCCTTAGTCTTACTAAAAACCAATATGTTTTCTAGGTAGATAATGATAAATTTACCTAGGAATGGATTGATAACCTCACTCATCAATCTCATAAAGGTGTTTAGTGAGTTATACATCCTAAATGACATTAATATCCATTCATACATTCCTTCATCTTGACTGATATCTTCCAGTTGTCCCCTTCATAAATTTTGATATTATGGTATCCACTCTTTAGATTAATTTTATTGAATTATCTTATGCCACTCAAATAATCCATTAGGTCATCTATATTTGGTAATGGAAACCTATACTTGATGGTTATCTTGTTTATTTTCCTCAAATCCACACACATGCACTACTTACCATTTTATTTGCTACCAACATTATGAGAAGTGCACATCGTCTCAAAATTTCTCTTATCAACCCCTCATCCAATATTTCTTTTACTCATCTTTAGAATTTTTCACTTATCTACGATGATATAGTATGTGATTCCTTGTTTGAAAAACTTGCAACAAAATTATAATCCATGTGATGGATAATTTTATGTATTCATGAAAATCCATTAGGTAGGTCATTCAAGATTTTTTTTTGAACTCGTTTTCGCAACTCCTTCACTTCATGTATAAGTGATTATTTTCCCATGTTATTGTGTATGTAATCCTTGCACACTTGCTTAAGGATAAGTGTAAAACATTCTTTCTTCTTACCACTTCTCTCATGAACTATTTTCTTATTATTATCAACACTCTCATGAAAATAATTATGTACCCTTCCTCTTTATTTTCCTTCAAGGAACTTAGTGTGAATTTATTTCCATCCTTATCCAAGTGATGTGTTCTCTCATCCATTGTGTAATATCTTCTATTAATATTACCAAGAAATACCCAATAATATGTGGCACACATCATGAGAATCACATTATATAACACCCCATCTTGAAATGCACTAATATGGATTTTCACTAGGAACTATTCATTTACCAAGACATATTGATTTGTCTATAACCATGAAACTTAATATGAGTTTGGATGCACTCTCTTGTTCAATGCCAAATTCTCCACCTTCTTACATAATACTAGGTTGTCCATATTGTCACTATCCACTATCACGTTGTAAAAATTTCTTCCCAAATTTTACACTATTAAGAATAGGCTCTTTATTTTCATTGGATGATTATCCTCCTTCTATAGTTTGAACGATACACACTTTATCATGAAAATCTCCCCACACTTTGGCTCTTTAGAGCACTCCACCAACCTAATTAAATCTTTATCTTTGCGCACACTTAATTATGACTAGAGGAAAATCATATGCCCTATGGCATACTTGTACATGCATATGAAACAAGTTCTTGAGAATCCTCTTCCTTTGCCTTGAAATTGTTTCCCTTTCCCTTAGGATGAGTAAAACATACTTGAGAAAAAAATTCTTTCTCTAATTCACGCAATCCTTCTTTCTCTAATGTGTGTATAATTCCCCATAATTCTTCTCATTATCTATGTAGGTTTATTCATGAGCTACCTCTTCCTCCTCATACAAAATTTTATTTCCCTACATGTTATTCTATATGCAGGACAATTTATCCTCTTTCTTCATTTCATACTAATATGCTTATTTGACCATCTCTATGCACACGATGCTTATATATTCTTGGATGAAATTCTACCCATTAAAGTATCAGGCCACCTTCTTCCATTCCACCTCATTCGACATAATCTAAAGATTATTTTGTAGAAATCTTCATTTTACTCTTGGACCAATAACTTTTTTCCTAAATTTTTGAAGCCTTTTGAACAAATCCATTTGATAATATCCTAGTAAGAACTTTCCTTCATCTTTGCAACCATATGATCCCATCTAATAATCTTATATTTTCCTTTCTTGATCAACTCACTCTAGATTTATTTCTACCATAATTCCACATGAAACTTTAACTTCATCTACACAAGTATCACATGTTTTGGTTCATTATACTTATCAAACTCAAAATACTCATCCACATTCATGATAAAATATATGACCATTTTCAGGGTTTAATATTTCCATGAAACATGATACTTCTACCTTTTTCCTTTCCTTATCGAGATAGATCTTAAGAATCTCTCTTTTCTAGGTTCAAATTTTTCCTTGATGTTCTCTCCAAATATTTCTTCTCTTACACATTGTTCTTCTTGTTCATTGTCCTCATTCGAGTCTCTTACCAAAACCATCACCATCTAGGTTTTTCACTTTGAAATTCAATTGTGCATGAACTCTACTTACTACTTCTAAGATTGTTTCTATTATTTTGGCCATACTAGCCATGACCTTGCATTTAATTAGCTATTTAAAATTCAAACCCAATTGTTGTTGACAAAAACCCAAACTAACCTTTCAAGGTGGATCCTTAACATATAATTCATAATTCTAGCCTTTGGTGGATTAACATTTGTTATCATATGTCTGCGTATCCCTAGGGTAGATATAGTTTACCACCGAGCTAGACACCACTATAGAATTATGAATCTGCACATTCCCTCATTTCTATCCTTTGGTCATTGGAGTGATTTAACCTTATGCACACAGAGATAGTCATGTGCATTGCATGCATCAATTCCAATTGAGCATTTCTCAATCCTTCACCAAATCCTAAATTTCTCAGACAAAAGAATGAAATTTCATTATGTTCTAAGGATGATCCTACATTAATTCGAAATTCCCATACATGTTTAGTCCTAAAATTTTTCAGACCCCATGAACTCATCCTATGACAACTTTTAGTCAAAATTTTAAGGGTGAGATCCTTATTTGTCATTATATTGGTTTTTAATTCTTATCGAGGCATTGGCACATAAAGAGATTGGCAATTTAAATATAATATCTATATAAACAAATATCATAAGGTAATTTTAACGATGAGGATACCCTTAATAAAAAAATAAATTATACATTTAATTTTAAGCATTAATTTTCAAATTTGAGGTATTACGTTATTCAAAATTTGCATCTTTTTATCGAATTGGGATTAGGAAAAATTTGATATAGATTTTTATATCTTGTTCACATGATCTTTCACACAATCACACAGGTAAGAAAACTACATGCAACTTGATCTCTCTTTGGAGTATTTGTATATAGGGAATGTTTATCGTATCACTGGGATGTGGTAAGACTACCCAACCAAAAATGCTAACCCATTTTATAGGCTCAATAATATTGTGAGGCTTTCTAAGAAGAGAAGAAATTATATCTACCTTTTAAATGTTTTCAAAATATCCAAAATATGCATCTATTTTTACAAATGAAATCATTTATACACCAAAAGTTTCAAAATCTATTGGAGAAGAAGGAAAGCTTATAGGCCTTAAAAAATTAGACTGAACCTATCTCTTGTAAACACATTAGAACCGAAATTGTTTGATTGTTTTAAACTTGTCAAGAATAAGATAGGCTCACATTAAATTTTTGGAAATATTTATGAGAAATATATTGATCATTCTTGGTACTTGCACAATCTCCTTCAAATACATACACAAAAAGCTAAGGAATTTATCTGTCTATTGTATTGTTAGTTAAACTTACTTTACTTGTTCTTAATGCATCATTATGTATGAATAATTGAATGAACATTATATAGAATTAAAGTAATGTTTTTTTCTATATTATTATGTTATTGGTGTAGTTTTCAAAAATATTTTTGGTGAACCCACTTTTAGATTTGAACACCAACATATGGTTTTTTATATAAACCTATTAGCGTTTCATTTCATCCCTTATTAGGGTTCAATACATGATTGATTTTGAGGGTTTCATAATACCCCTTGTCCTATTATTAGGGTATATATATACAATTTCTTATATTTTTAAGGTTTTAATTCCCTTAGTTTGTAAAAGCCTAATTTCACCATGATGCCCCATTTCTTACATTCTCATTTAGACTTATTTACACATGATTATTGGAATGATGAACCCTATTATTATACTAAGAAATGGTTATCTTAAGATTTTAAGCTGTTAGGAATAATCTTTGGATTAGTGCTCACATTATTGTTTGTAATAGTTAAATGTAATATTCATATATTACATTAGTAAGTTAGTGTGTTAGTAAGATATTAATATTGTTATATTAATATCATATTTGTGTGAGAAAAAATAAAGATTGTAATATTATTAATATGAGTCATAAAACAACTCATTATTAATAATATAGTATATTGTATTAGTTGTGAGTTTGTTGAATAAACAACTCACGTAGCTATTTGAGAGTTGTGTGAGAGATTTATGGGTTTGGGAGTGATTCTAGGAGAGATAAGAGAGGATATTGTGGGATTAAAGATTGGAGTTGAATCCTTGTATATTTCGGGCTTTTGTTATATTTTGTTCTCTGCAACATTGTCTCTTATTGCATTATTCTATTATTTAATGTAATTGCTGCTATTTTGGATTAGATAAACTATAAATTTCATATCATTAACATCATTACATTTCTTTTCCAAGATACATGGTATAAAATTTATAGAGACGTTAATGGTAAAAATGATATTTCAATAAATAAGCATAATGCTTCTAGTGTTGATGCTCATGTTTATAGTGTGGTTATATTTAGGGTAAGTGCACCAATTTGGGGGTCTAAAAGGGGGTCTTAAGTGGACACATTTTTATAAAAATAAAAATATTCAACTTGTATGAGTTATTTTATATAGTTACACTCAAAATTGGAAGATTTTGTAACAAAATGAATTGTAGCATTTTGAGTCTAGTTTCTAAGCTACTAGTGTTTTTTTGAAAATGGTTAAGTTTAAGTAACTCAAATAACTAAAATACCAACATGTGCTCTTGTTTTTGTTAAAAACATAGTAGACAGTCTTTCGTGGCCTCCACCATTTTTGATAACAATTTAGTATTTTTGAAAACCCTTTGGTAGAAAGATAGATAGGAGCATCTAGTTTGGGCTAGGATTTTTTTAGATTTTTTTAGCGAGTATTTTTTAATGATTTTTCTAGTACAAAAATTTTAAAATTTGAAAAATAACAGAGCTCGACCGTGTCCCCCTAACTACCTCAAAAATATCGAAAATTAGTTTTTTTAAAAATATGTATAGAATTAGTCCTAGTTTGGGCCTAAATTTTTTTTATTCAATTTCAATGAGTCGAAAAAAAGATACATGACAAAAGATAAGTGTTTACAATCACTAAAAATAGAGGTATAAAAGACATAGTTTGAAATAAATATAAATGGAAACCTTAGAATAGTCAGAAAAATATAAAAAGTACATATTTAGAAAGAGGATAGTTTTCTTGACGTTGTAGGAAATTTTTTAAGAAAGATAGAACACGTTTTTATAGGATTTAGCATGGTGGAAGGTGATTTTTGCATATTTTGTCAAAAACATGCAGGTTGTTATTTTGTTGCAGGTCCAAGGCGTAGGTTTGGGAAACCAAAGCAATACCAAGCCTGTAAATTCTTGGTTTGGGGGCATAATAAAGGGAATGCGTACACACTATAACGCATACATGTTCCGTGGAGTATAGGTGATATATGTGTTTTTGGTATGCTTATATTTATAAAAATAAATGTTTAAGTATAAGTTTTTCATTTATTATTATTTATATTTATAAATATAAATAATAATAAATGAAAAACTTATACTTTAAATTTATTTTAGTAAATATAAGAAATTAGGTCACTTTGCACCTTATGGAACTAGTCTCACAACTCCATGAGTCACTATTTAGGAGATAGTTTTTAATAATATATTTTGGTCAATAAATATGTAATTTTTAGGATTTAAGTATTTAGCCTAAAGATTTTAGCATCTAAATTCAACAATCGATGTCTATTTTGGAAATTAATATAGTCATTATTTAGGTTTTGGAGCCTTTTGGATTTTTACTAACATTTGTAGGAGTGTTAGATGTGTCAAAATTAGATTTTACAAACCTCACAACTCTCAAAGGAAAAAAAAATCTCAAATATATGGACTCATGAAATTCCTCATGATACATAAAAATCAAAACATATGTGTTAGACATAGTGTTATTGGTGTGGTCATTGATGTCAAGTTGCATTGATAGAAAAGGGTGTCTAGGTGGCATATGAGTCAACATGAGGTTTCAATCATCAAGAACCATGAAGTTTTATTAGTAGCTCCCTATTTTGGTGTCATGAAGTGTTGCATTGGTGAAGTGTTGGTTTGGAAATAAAATGAGAAGCTTCACTATTTTGAAATTCTTCATGATACCTTCAAGCCTTAGATAAAATTAGATGTCTCTAACATGTAGAATATTTACTTAAATTTATAATTCAAATTTGTTTTCCTTCTAAATCCTTATAGAGCTACTGGAATCTTCTAGAGAAGTTAGGTTTCACCATTAGAGTGTTTTTTCCCTACACCTAGAAAACCCGATGTTGAGCAGATAGTCCTTGAATGATCAAAACTTTCCTAAATCTTCCTAAATTACCTTCAACACTTCCAAGATTCCCTGACATCACCTATGGATGCTTAAGATATGTCTTAAAATATTCAGGAGGGTGTTTTAATAGATCTAGAATGGCCAAAATAACTAGCATAGAAATTAAATTTTTTTAAGCATAACAACTAAGCCTTTAATTGGAAATAAATCTTCTAAGTCACTTTGTGCATCCTTCCTCTGGTGCTGAAGGAACATTTTGTTAATAATCAAAGTTGGATTTCTTAGGTGACTAGGTGTATCTTGGGTCCACTTGAGATTGTCATATCTTGTACTAGTCCATTTGGACTCCACGAGAAAGAATAGGGAGTTTTCCCCCAACTCTATAATTTGAAAATTTGAACTATCTTTAGGTATGTTATAGGCTTAGGTGTTAAGTGACACAGTCCCTCTCGACCGAGAGATTTGGAGGTTAGAGACTATTTTGCAAAGCATTTTCACATGTAAATATCTTTTTTTGGATTGTATTCTTATATATAATGGTGTTTAAGGCTTCATAGAACCCTAACAATTGTCAGGGAATGGAAAATATATAGAAAGACTTAATCACACCACATTATACCCTATTTAGAAGTTTAGTAGTATGTAGTATAAACATAATGATTCAATGGAATCCTTGAGTCTATTTCATGTAATTTATCACAAGGACTTAGTGTTGAAAAAGTCAAGAAAAGGTAATAATCCATCTAAAGGAGGATTTCTTAAATTAAATTTACGTGAACACAATCCTAACTGTATGTTCCCAATCTTAAGGGCCTCGAGTAAAACATTCATTTTAAAAGTTAATAATTATGCCTTGTAGAGTCATTTTCAAGTGTGGAAGAAGGTAATAAGAATACCAAGATTTTCAAAATCCCTAGTACATGTTGGAATAAAAATAAAAGCAAAGGAATGTGCAAATACAGTCCATCAATGTTAATGTCCAATTTGAGGGCTAGAAAAGATGTACTTTTAGAAAAATAGTCTTTATTCCTTGAAAAGTTGGAGGAAGGCCACGAGGGAATTAATCACTCATAAAATTAGGGTATAAGGACAAAGTATTGAGTGGTTAGTAGGTAAAGGGAGAAATGCACAATCATGCTTATTTCTTGTGACTATTAAGACCACCCTTTAGAAATAATTGTCTTAGGAAATAAAATCATAAGGAATTTGTATCTATCATTGAGGGAGTGGTGTTAGAATGTTTTGAATCCTTGAGGAACAAAGGAAAATCCTTACACAAATTTAATCAAGAATACCTATTGACTGTCCTGCACAGTTCCATAAAAAATCCTAGAGAGAGTAAGGGTTTGTATGAAAATCCTTAAGTGAAAGAGGAAGAGTTGAGTGATTTTCATTAGTGATTAGGAGAGGGGTAAGCACAGTGAGATGAGTGAAAATAATATTGATTAAAATTCAATGTGAAGGTGAAAAACAAAGTTGAGAAGATTTTTAGAGCTTGAGCAAACAAGGAGTCTTAAAAAGCCAAAAGTTGAAAATCTAGCAAGATGATGGATAAATGAGTAATGGAGCATTGAGGTGTGCTTGAGTTGTTAGAATTTGAGGATTCTAATAAATACAGATTTAATCAACTTACATATTACATAATGTTACAATAAATATTTAAATAAATGTTACATCATAAAATAAGTAAATAAAGAAATACTTTACAGAAATAAATAACATATGTGACACAGTATTTATAGTAGAAAACCCCAATAGGGTAAAAATACTTTGAAAATAACCTTTTACTTTAGAGAAATTATTTTATATAAAGAAGATCACCTCCTCCTTTGAAACCCTATTTACCAAGGGTAAAACCAAATCACTTGATTTACACACCTTTTCAATATATTTCCTAAATATATCAAATGAGGATATGAAGTCCTTTTTATATAAGGTGATTGGGTATGTCTCCGACCCACATTTTCAACCTAAAATGGTTGATATATACACCTAGGTTTATAATATTTAATATTATAAATATAATCATTTCATGATATTAAAAATACTTAACCTAAAGTATATACCTAGGTTAGCATATTTAATAATAGAAATATAAATATTTCATATTATTAAATATTAACCTATATATTAGTGATGAACCATATACATTAAAGATTGGCCAAACCACTTAATCATTGTGTTTTAACACCCCCTTAATTTTAAGTGGGATAACATAACATATGCCAATATATTACTTACCCGTGGTACACTACAGATTTACAATCCTTAAACCATAAAGGATTTAGGCTAGCATATTGGTTGAAGGAATTATAACACCATCATACTCAATTTACCTTTTAGTACAAAAGGATTTGGAATCCCAAAGATCATCCCATGATCAGTGGCTAAGTATGATTTGTGAGTTTCACATGTTCTCACGAGTTCTCATAAAGGTTAACCCAAGCATATAGGAACCTTTTACAAACAAGGACCTCCTTAACAATATGCTTGTCTTGGATGTTTACCAATAAAATCAATAACACTAAAGAGTTTACTGAAGACCACCTTTAATATCTTTCTACACTTCTTTTTAAAAAATAAGTCGAGGAGGTATACATGCCCGAAGGTCTTTTTACACTTGCCTAAAGGTATTTTTTTACACTTTCCCGAAGGTATTTTACATATGTCGAAGGTCTTTTTACAAAACCTTGTTCCATTAGGAGGTTCCATTTTCATGCACACTCTCCCTCAATGGAAACTCCGACAATCCAATTTTTCATGAAAGTGACAAAACTTTGCAGCACTCAGGGACTTTGTGAAGATGTCAGCAACCTACTCTTCAGTCAACATGAACTTGAGATTTATCTCATCACTTTGCATCTTCTCATGGGTGAAGCGTATATATATCTCAATTTTCTTCTTCCTCTGATGTTGAACTATATTCTTAATCAAGAGTAATACAACTCTGACCACCACATAGAAGAGAAATACTTCCTTTATCTTACATGTGTATCTCTACCAACAACCGTTGCAGCCATATGGTTTCTTTACTTCTTCCATTGTACTTCTCTTCCTTAGTAGAAGAAATGGAGACTGTTGATTGTATTTATTGTTCCAAGTAATGGTTCTTACACCAAAAAACTTGAACACATATCCAGTATATTTTATAACACAACATCGGTATGGTTAGAATCACAAAATCTATATAAGAGAGTATTTTCATTCTTATTATTATAATGCAACCCCTAATTAATTGTTCCTTTCAAATATCTAATTTTTTTGTAAGATTCCAATGATCTCTAAAAATATTCTTGCATAAACCTTGAAGTAGTTCTTCTTTGTATAGGAAATATCTAATATAGTTATAGTTAGATAAATCAAACTATCAACTAACAATGTATATAAAATAGGATCAACCTTTTTCATATGCAGATTTAGGATCAATATTTATTCCAACTTCCATTAAAGTAGAAAATAGTTTACAATCAATCATAAGAAACTTTTTCAATATAATAGTTGCATATCGTGTTTTAAAAAATAAAAATATAATGAAATACATTCATACAAATAACATGATGTGAGAGACCTAACTCATTCATTTTAAAGTAATCTTTTCAATTTCTCTTTAATCCCATGAATTAAATCATAATTGTCACTGAGACATAAGCAAGTCATCAACATATATACATATAATGATAATATGCGAGCCTTATTGCTTAATGAATATATTATTGTTAGAAGAACAATTAACAAAACATAACAATTTATAGAAGGAAACAATTTTCACATACCAAGCTCTAAGAGCTTATTTTAAACCATACAAAGATTTCTCAACTTACAAACATATTTTTCTTTACCAGTTTCTTCAAATCCTTTAGGTTGAAACATGTAAAGTTCTTATTTTAAATCGTAATTCAAAAAGTATTTTTCTTATCCATTTGGTAGATTTCCCACCCAAATTGAGCAGTAAAATACAAATAAGGTCTTAACAAGACTCATTTTAGCTATAGGAAATGTCTCAACATAATCAATACCAGTTTCGAGTGAAACATCTAACAACAAGTCTAGCTTTATGTTTGTTAATACTACCATCAGCATTATATTTTACTTTTTATATCCACCTAAACCCTATAATACTTCACGGCTCAGTTCATACAAGGTAATTAATACATGGTCCATATGATGAATTCTATACATTTTCCTAAGGTTAATAGGATTTGAACTTTCTAACATAGATTGAGCCCAATTTAATATCTTATCTATGAAGATAATAGTTTCAAAAACATCTATAAGCATCAACACATCATTATGACCATTTACTAAATTAGAATCAAAACCATCATTTAGAAGCATTTAATGAAGTAACTTCAAGAGAAGAAGACAACCCCTGTAAAATTTTCACTAGATTATATCTAGACATTTCATATAAGCTTTGATAATTAACATGTCCTAACCTTTCATGCCATAGTTTTGAATTATTCAAACTTTGAGATATAAAACAAGATGCAGTTGAGAAATCATAAAAATATACGAGATCATTTCTTTAAATTTATTCAACTATTATACTCTCATTACTATCCTTGATATACCAATTATCCTTCATGCATGGATTCGAGTTATGTTCATACCTCTTTTGGAAGTTCGATATTACCAATCAAGAAGGTACTCATTGTTCACATTGCGTAGAATCATAGAAAGAGCCTCTTGCATTCATTGCAAGAATGTATTCATGTTATCTATAGTTGCTTGACAACCGATGGGAGAAACCTCAGATCCAAAAAAATCATCCAGAGTTTTTTGCCATAAATTTTTTTTGACCCAAATATTGTAGTTGGTTTCATTTAGGATTTGGGTTTTGTCAAGACAGAAATAGTTAGATGCCATTGTTTTCCTAAACTTGTAAAACACACCCCATTATAATATAAAATGTACCATAGAGTTAGATACATATTTATCAATAATAAAAATATTTTTAATAAAATCATATATTTAAATGTTATAGATCTAAAGAAACTATTTGATCATAATTAATTCTATCACTACAATGCATATTAATTAATCTCTAATGATCAAAATAATAATCCACAATATAAAGGGCTTTGCATTATACCCCAGATCTATATAAAAATTATTTCTGACCATATAGAAGTGAAAAAGAGACCCCTAAGAATGCATAACAACTTCAAATTTCTAAAAAAATTAATGTAGACAAAAATCCGGCCAACTTAAATTTGACGTCTAAATGACCGTCATAATGACTTATTTTTTGGTCATTGGACGGTAATTTGACCATCAATTTTAACACAATGAAAGTTTCATGGAACCCACGAGCTTAAATTTGATGCCTAATTGACCATCATATTGTCTTATATTTGGTCTACCTTGACGATCATTTGACCGTCAAATTTAATGAAGCTAAAACTTGCTGTGTATTTTCAGAATGTGAAATTCCATAATTTCTTCTTCTATTTAATATTAGGGAGGTTATGTTTTAACACATTATAATAACCTATTATAATTTATAATATAAAAATATATACACTTTTAAAAAAAAAAAAGGTATATAGTTTATAGAATGTAAATAAAACACAACATATAGTTTATAAAAATTATAAACTATAGTTTTTTTATATAAAAACACATAACACTTATTGAAGGGGTTAAAAGGACATAGACAATGAAATAAATTCAAATCCTTATTTTCATAAATCTTGTCTCCTCCCTTCATTTACTCTTAATTTTACCTTGCACACATTTAAAACTATGGAAATATTGCAAAATATTTTATAGAATTCTTACAAGCTAAAAAATTTAAAACTTTTATGTGGCTATAACTACAAATATTTCAATAAATCTTTACCACACTTCACGTGTGCCACCAATAAACTAACATTTTTATTATTCTTCATTTATACTTGAGAGTTCCACATTTATACCTGAGATATTATCTCATTTTATTCTCCACTCCCACTCTTATATAAAAGAAAACCTTTAAATAGGTTCATTTATATAGTTTTTATAAACTATAAGATATAAATGAATGGGGTCGCCCCCTTACATGGATAATAATAAAAGTTAGAGACACATGTTAGGTTTTATTTAATAAGAATTAAGATTTAAAAATAATCCCTTCATGGCCATGCAATAAACATAGCCCCCTTTCCAAAAAAAAAAAAATAAGCACTTAAGTTTTTATTTTAAACATATATAAACCAAATCTAATAAAAATTATATTTTAAGCGGTTTAAACTAATCATATATATAATATTAATTTAACTTAGGTTTGTTTCTTTTTAAAAAAAAATATATATATATATATATATATATATATATATATATATATATATATATATATATATATATATATATATATATGCCTAGATTTATAAGTTAAATATGATTTAAAATTAGGCGTAGAATATGGTCTATTGACTCTTCCCTCAATCCCATGTAATTTTAATATAGTTAAGGTTTTTAATATATAGTTTTTTTTTCCAAAAATATATAAATTTTAATATGACATTTATATAAATTATTAAATAAACCTTATTCTATATTTTATATATATATATATATTTAAAAATAATAATATAGTTTTCAAATTATATAGGATATAGTTATAGATTAACTATAAACTATAGTTTTTCACATTGAATCCTTTTCGAGGGGACCAAAGAACATGGGTATGAATTTACCTTCTAAAATATTTAACCGCAAATATTTGAAATTATAGAAAACATGAAAATTATTTCATATAGTAATAAATTCTTTTTTTCTATATGTGATTTTCATGCGAGTAAATATTTGAAGCCCCTTTCACCTTTGTGTACACATCATTCTCCAAAAAAAAGGTAAGAATCATATCATATTACATTTCCCGCCCCCAAAAAAAAAAAAAAAAAAAAAATTAGAGATTTAAAATTGAAAAACCCTAAAAAATTTACCAAGAGTTTAATTGCACAAATGTAATGCCAAAATAAATTGAGAAAAAAGGAAGGGGACTGGACACTTTTAAATACCATTTGGGTTGGTTGAAAAAATCCATACAAATTAAATAAATAAAATACACAACATTTGATATTAATTTATTTAATTTACTTCGCTTTGTTACCATGTTAGAATTTAAGGATTCTAATAAATACAGATTTAATCAACTTACATATTATCAGAGAACTTATTTTACATACAATAAGATCGCCTCCTCCTTTGAAACTCTATTTACTAAGGGTAAAACCAAATCACTTGATTTACACACCTTTGATATGAGGACATAAAGTCATTTTTATATAAGGTGATCGAGTATGTCTCCGACCCACCTTTTCAACTTAAAATGATTGACATATACACCTAGGTTTATAATATTTAATATTAGAAATATAATCATTTCATGATATTAAATATTTAATCTAAAGTATATACATAGGTTAACATATTTAATAATAGAAATATAAATATTTTATAGTATTAAATATTAACCTATATTAGTGATGGACCCATATACATTAAGGGTTGGCCATACCACTTAATCATTATGTTCCAACATGAGTAAGGTGTATGGGTGTGTTGAAAGGTGGATGTAAGGATGAAACAAGTGGTAATCCATTAAACCCTTAATTTTTCTTTCAAACCCTAACTAGACCTACTTGAAACAAGGGAAAAGGAGAAAGTTGAATTGGGGAAGTTATATTTTGAGTTGAAGTTATATAAAGAGGATTACAGTGTACTCTGTATCATCTAGCCAACCTGTCATAAGTTTAAACTTTACCCTAGCTCAAAGGAAAGTCCTAATAATATCATTCAATGTGTTTCAGTGTGTAGGGAATAGTTTTTAGAAGGTGATTGATCAAATCATTTAGTTTTGATGAGAGACTACTTCCTTTGAAGGCCTAAAAATGCCATTTTGGCCATTATGTAGCTAATTGAACACCCTTAGGAAGTTTTTAGAGAAAATATAAAGCATTTGAGGGTGATTTTAGAGATAATTGAATATGTCTAAGTAAATTTAGGAAATTTTAGGAAATAAAATCTCATTAAGGAGCAATCTATTTAAGACTCGGGTTTTCAGGTGTAAGGAATGAAAGCTAAAACGATGAAATATGACTTCTTTGGATGATTCCAGGAGTTATGGAAAGAGTTAGGATGAAAAAAATAGGCATTGGAAGGATATTATAATACTATACAAGGTGTAATAATCAACATTGATTCAAAGCTTAAATATTTCTTTAGGTACTGCAAAACTCTGCAACTATACGTCCTACTTTAAAATTAAAAAGGACCTAAATTTTGAGTTACATGATTAATTATATTTATAGAATAGTTTCATTAATCGTAAAAATTTATTTGTAGTGTTTGAATGAAGTATGGAGGTCAAGAATATGTAACTCATCCTCAAATTTCATTCAAATATTCATCCCCTATCTGGAGAAGGACACCTATTTCCATGAGGAAAAACTTGAGAAAAAAAGGTGTCCATATACCATAAGCATGCTTACCCCCAGGTGTTATCTTGGTAAATAAATTTAATTGTGAAGGATTCATCATGTTAAAGGTGAAATTTGGATCTAAAGGAGTGACTAAATGATGATCATATCCTAACTCTATCATTGTACCCAAATCTCTCCAAAGAACAAGCTAAAATGAGCTAGTCATGCCACCAAGGTATCAATGATCATCATGTGTGAACTATTAAGGAATTTTTGTCTCAAGAGAGACATATGAGAAAAACCATGTATGATAATCGTGAATTTTATTCCATGAAAGGATTATTTTAGAGCTAGGAAAGGTTAGGGGGTGATCTTTATATGGAGCACCCTATTTCTAAGAATGAGCAATCATCTAAGTTCACTTGATGCAATTCACTTGGTATTATTCATAAAAACTCATTCAATACCTAGTAGTGTGATCACACCTTAAGGAGGAGACACATTAGAATCACCTCATTTTGGCCATAGGACAAGAATCCTCGAATCCTATTAGAGGAGCAATCCTCTATCTAAAAAGTGAGGATATCATTTTAGTAAGAAGTAGACAAGCATCATAGAGTTGATTCATGGTAACTAAAGTGAATTATGGACCAAATTTAAAAATTTGTACCAATTCAAGTAGTGGTAGGGCCAAAATCTAATCCATAAGGTCAAAAACCTACAAAATGACTATATGCTTTCCCAAAACAAAGACCGACTACAATATATATGCCCTGAAAGTTTTAGGTCCTTTGCTGAAATCCTGAAAATGAGTAAGTACTGACTAGATTAGATTTTGAAAAATTATCTTCTAGATTATAACTGTCAAAGCTACGGGACCACTTCCATCAAGTGCAGAGTGACCCTAACTTCTTATATTTACTAAAATAAATTTAAAGTATAATAAATAATAAAAGAAATCTTATACTTGAACATTTATTTTTGTAACTATAAGCCCCTCACAAACACATATATATATATTCCATACTATCAAAAACACTTACGCGTTATAACATGTACGTGTTTTTAGGTTTAGAAACACCAAACTAAAAAAATAATGTGTGCACATTATTTAAAAAATCGTACACGTTTTGACTATTTTAGGATTTTTCTCCATTTTTGCCCCCAGATTAGTGCACTTACCCTTTTGTATATTCATAATGAGGCTACATATAATAATGGTGATATTTATTTGAATGTGTTTATGATTTGTGATAATAATACTAATACATGTATGGTTTGTCAAGTTTCTATATAAAATGTTTCAAAACCATGTGATGATTGCTTTCAAAGAGAGGCTTACACACCTATGTTTGAAATTAACAACATAATACCTCTAGATGATCTCCTCCAAACTAGTATAGTACTTACCAGTCAAAATTTACCCATGAAGCACACATGAGGTGAGATGAAAAAGAAAATTAATGTCATTACATTAAAATCGGTTGTAAACAAAGGTTGGGTCAATTATGATGTCATTCAAGATTAACCAATTTCTCAAAAAATTCCTTATCTACATGACTTTAGGATGCCTATATTTTATTTATTTTGTGGATTATGATATCCCTATTTATGTTTGATATATTTTCCATCTTCCATCAAAATATATGCATGTAATGATAGGTTGTTTCTTATAAACTACCTTCGTAGGTTTATAGGTAAATGGATAGATTTGTTCTATTTATTACCAAATCGATCTTTTCATTCTTTCCCTCAAGTAGAGGAAGCCTTATTATCTTATTTTGGTGTCATTAAAGGTCATAACATCACATTTGAACATCTCCTTTCTCTTCTATAAGGTGTAGGCAAACATGTATGCAATTATATCTTGATATTTAGGGATTCCATACATAAGTCAATCTAAAAACCTACATAGTTGTAACTATATTTTTTCTTTAATGAGATTCATTTACATTCTCTTAGATAAAATTCCCTTCATTACACACACACACACACACACACACACACACATATTTCAAAAATATTTTCTATGAACTAATTGATTACTAATGTGACCTATTACGTTTGGATGTTATTTCACATAAGAATAGACATACACATAATTCAACTACTTCAAGGATAAATGATGTCACTATTGGGGTGTGGATCATATTATTGGTCTTCTTGAATCAGTATTAAAGTGTTGGAGTTCAAACAGTTAATTTTGGAGACTTCACAAGCATTCTCTATTAAATCGTCGATGTGGCGTTTTGTTAATTTGTTGTTAATTAGCTGTTAACGTCGTGACAATTTTTCTAGCCATGGGAAGTTGAAAGTTCGTGACTTTCAAACTTCTAGGGTTGACTTTAGGACTTCTTAAAAGGATTGTAATCCTATAAATAGAGGTGTTAGGGTATCTTGAATATATCTTGAGTGTTCAAGAGGTCTTGAGTCTTAATGATCAAGAGGTGATCAAGAGTGATCAAGGTTAAGTAATTGGGTGTAAATTGTGGTTTAGCATCTTTGGAATTCTGTTGTGAGTTCATAATCGAGAGAAGAAAGTGAGAGTTTTTACTCTTGTTGATAATAAAATCTGAGCAAGTTCTTGGTGGACGTAGCCCACATTGGGTGAACCACATTAAATCTTGTCTTGTCTTCTTTTGTGCATTATTTATTTATGTTGTTATATTTTTGCAAGTATAATTCTACTATATAGTTTCTTATTGCTTTGTGGTTTAAGGAATTGTTTCGCATATTTTTCTCTAATTCCTAATAATTGATATCAGATCTTTGGTGGTTTTTCACTGAATTTGTAAATCATAGGGAAAGTTTAGCTTGAGTGGGAGCTATGGCAAATGAGGGAAGATCGAGGGTTGAGAAGTTCAATGGACAGAATTTTGGTTTGTGGAAGATGCAAATGGAGGATTACTTACATCAGAAGGACCTCCATGTTCCTTTGGATGGAAAAGTAAAGAAACCTACAGCCATGTCGGATGAGGATTGGGAATTGCTAGATAGAAAGGTGCTTGAGACAATTCGTTTATGCCTTGCATCTTCGGTTGCTTTCAACATATCACATGAGAAGACCACAAAAGGTCTCATGAGTGCGTTAGGGAAGTTATATGAAAAACCCTCTACCTCTAATAAAATGTTTTTGATGAAAATTTTATTCAATATAAATATTTTTGATAATGGTTATGTTGTTGATCATTTAAATGAATTTAATACAGTTGTGAGTATGTTAAACTCGGTAAAAATTGACTTTGATGATTAGGTCAAGGCCTTGTTGATTTTATACTCCTTACCAGATAGTTGGGATAGCTTGGTTATGGTTGTAAGTAATTCAGTCTCTAATAACTCAAAGCTGAAGTTTGAGGATGTAATAGGTGTGATCCTAAGTGAGGAAATGCGAAGGAAGAGCACCAGAGATTCTTCTACTTCTAGAAATGCTTTGATGGTGGAGATTAGAAGGAGACAAAAGAACAGAGGGAAAGGTAACCATGGGAAGTCAAATGATCATGGAAGGTCAAAGTCCAAGAGTAAGTTAGAATGTTGGCACTGTGGGAAGGTTGGTCATGCTAAGAAAGATTGTTGGGCTCTTCGGGATAAGAAGAACAAGGAGGAAACTAAAGAGGTAAATTTGGCAGTAGGTGATGTTTGTCAGGATGCCTTAATTCTTTCTTTAGATAATATTGTTGAATCTTGGGTGTTAGATTCAGGGGCTTCTTTCCATGCCACCCCACATAGACATTACTTTACTAATTTTGTTCAAGGTGATTTTGTACATGTATATCTTGGTGATGATGAACCATGCAACATGGTAGCGAAAGGTTGTGTTCGGTGAAAATGCGAATGAGAACACATGGCTACTTAAGGATGTCGGGCATGTGCCTAAGTTGAGGTGGAACTTAATATTAGTGGGACAGCTAGGTAGTGATGGCTATACAGTTAGTTTTACAAAGTGGATTCTTGGAAGCTTACTAAGGGAGCTCTCTTGGTTGCAAGAGGAAAGAAAGCTGGTACTTTGTATTTAACCGGTGGTGCTAATTATTGTAATTTAGTTGTTGTAGATGGAGACAACTTTTTGGCACGAGAGATTCAGTCATATGAGTCATAAGGGCATGCAGATTATAAAGAACAGGTTGTCCAGATAAAAGGAGTTAGATTTAGACTTTTGTGAGGACTGTGTTTATGGGAAATAGAAGCAAGTGAGATTCCTCAAGGTTGGACCTACCAGGAAGGAGGGTAAGTTGGAGTTAGTGCATATAGATGTATGGGAGCTAGCTAAGGTAAACATTATTGTTGGTTCATGTTATTACTTCACTTTCATTGACGATGCAACTAGAAAATTTTGGGTATATTGCATTAGAAAGAAATATGATGTGTTTGAAACTTTCAAAAGATGGAAAGCCTTGGTTGAGAATGAAATAGGTCTCAAGTTGAAATGTCTCAAGTCGGATAATGGAGGGGAATATTGTAGCAATGAATTTCTTGATTACTATTTGGTAAATGGGATCCACAGGCAAAGAACGGTTCCAAATACTCCACAGGAAAATGGAGTGTCAGAGAGAATGAACAGGACAATCATGGAGCATGCTAGGTGCATGAGGTTACATGTGGGGCTGCCACTCATGTTTTGGGTGGAAGTGGTAAGCACAACTATTTATCTGATTAACAGAGGACCCTCTATGGATTTGGATGGAGGTATAAGCGAGGAAGCTTGGTTTGGTAAGAAAATTATTACTCATTTCTTAGAGTATTTGGATGTGAGGTATTTGTTCACATTGATAAAGATGATAGGACCAAGTTAGAGGCTAAGTCCGAGAAATACAAATTTTTTGGATATGGTGAATATGATTTTGGTTTCCATGTTTGGAGTCTTAAAGAAAAGAAAATATTTCGGTCTAGAGATATTGTCTTTAATGAAAAAGTCATGTATAAAGATCAATTGTAGGAATAGAAAGAGGAATCAAAGAAATAATACACAGTGTTAGAGGACATTACGGAAAACAAGGTGTCAAGGGGCGATTCAGTATCTAACATGTTGCTAAGCACGGACCGAGTTCATGTACCTACTCATCAGGAACCCCAAACTCCTGAGGTAAGAAGGTCTTATAGGGTATGAAGGGAACCTGAACATTTTACTCTATATTTAAATTATTTATTGCTCATTGACATTTGAGAGCCAGAGTGTTTTGAGGAAGCAGTGCAGGTGGATACTAGGAAGAAGTGGGAGCAGGCCATGGATGAAGAGCATAGATCTCTTATGGAAAACCAGACTTGGGATCTAGTAGATCTACCCAAGGGTAAGAGAGCATTACAGAATAAGTGGGTGTATAGAATCAAAGAGGAAGATGGAGGCAGGAAATGATACAAGGCCCGGTTGGTGGCCAAGAGATTTGCACAAAAGAAAGGTATAGAATTTGATAAAAAAATTCTCCGGTTGTTAAAATGACTTTTATTAGGACTGTTCTTGGTTTAGTTACGGTATAAGACTGCACTTAGAATAGTTAGATGTGAATAATACATTCCTTCATGGTGAGTTGGAGGAGGAATTGTACATGTAGCATCCGTAAGGTTATGAGGTCAAAGGGAAGGAGTGGTTAGTGTGTAAATTGAAGAAGATTTTGTATGGCACTCGAAACAAGCTCCACAAAGTGGTACATGAATTTGGACAGTTTTATCCAGGAGTAGGGTTACTCCAAGTGTCACTTAGACCATTGCATGTACATCAAGAAGTTTCTTGATGGTATCTATATTATTATGTTCTGTATGTAGATGATATGCTTCTTGCAAGGAAGAACATGCGAGAAAATAAAGTTACTCAAGAAGCAGACTAGGTGACTCATTTGCTATGAAGGATTTGGGGGTAGAAAAACAAATCCTTGGTATGAGAATAACTTGGAACAAGAAGGACAGGAAGCTAGTATTATCTCAAGAAGAGTACATAAAGAAGGTCTTGAAGAGGTTTAGTATGCAAGATACTAAACCGGTTGGTACTCCTTTAGCGAGTCAGTTTAAATTATCAAAGGAGCAGAGTCCCAAGGCGAGGAGAGAATCTAGATGTCCATGGTACCATACTCATCACTAGTTGGCAGCTTGATGTATGATATGGTATGCACTAGGCTTGACATTACCCATGTAGTGGGAGTAGTGAGAAGGTTTATGAGTGATCCAGGTAGTGAGCACTGGCAGGAAGTAAAGTGGATCCTTCAGTATTTGAGAAGGACTATGGGAGCAGCATTGTGTTTCGATGGATTAGACACTACATTACCTCGGCTATGTAGATTCGGACATGGCGGGAGATTTAGACAAGACAGGTTGAGCATGGCAGGTTATGTATTTATAGTTGGTGACTCGGTGGTGAGTTTGATTTCACGGTTACAAAAGGTTGTGGCTTTGTCAACCACAGAGGATGAGTATGTTGCTACCACAGAGGCAAGCAAGGAGATGATTTGGCTATAGTTGCTTGATGAGTTGGGTCATAAGAAGGAAGTTGGGAGACTACACAGTGATAGTCATAGTGTTATTCATTTGGTGAAAAAACCTTGCTTTTCATTATAGGATGAAGCGCATTCACGACATATCATTTCATCAGGGTAGCTTTAGAAGAAGATAAGTTGAAGTTGGAAAAGATTCATATCAGTCAGAATCCTATGGATATGATGACCAAGGCGGTCATAAGGGATAAGTTGAAATTGTTTTCAAATTTTATTGGCCTTCATGGTTGATAATGAAGGGTTAAGAACTTTGCTCAAGTGGAAACAATCTCCAAGTGGGAGATTGTTGGGGTGTGGAGCTTGTTTTTGGTCTTCTCAAATCAGTATTAAAGTGTTGGATTTTGAACAGTTAAGTTTGGAGACTTCAGGAGCATTATGCATTCATGTCTTTGTGACGTTGTTGTGTCGTTGCTGTTAATATGTTGTTAATTGGTTGTTAACATTGTGACAGTTTTTCCAACCGTGGGAAGTTGAAAGGTCGTGACTTTCAAACTTCTAGGGTTGGCTTTAGGACTTCTTAAAAGGATTGTAATCCTATAAATAGAGGTGTTAGGTTATCTTGAAGATATCTTGAGTGTTCAAGATGTCTTGATTCTTAATGATCAAGAGGTGATCAAGAGTGATCAAGGTTAAGCAATTGGGTGTCAATTGTGGTTTAGATGTGGTTTAACATCTTTAGAATTCTGTTGTGAGTTCATAACTGAGAGAAGACTGTGAGAGTTGTTTTACTCTTGTTGATGATAAAATATGAGCAAGTTCTTAGTGGACATAGCCCACATTGGGTGAACCATGTTAAATCTTGTCTTGTCTTCTTTTGTGCATTATTTATTTATGTTGTTATATTTCTGCAAGTATAATTCTACTATATAGTTTCCTACTACTATGGTTTAAGGAATTGTTTCCACATATTTTTCTCTAATTCCTAATAGTCACATGACCTAGGGGTGAATCTCCATCCAAGGAAATATCTAAGGCAAGTTATAAAACTATTTATATCGGTGAGACTATCAATATTTAGAGGACTAACTATAAATTAAGTGTTATCTATCACATACTATATGATAAGAAATTAATCACTTTACCATCTATTACAATAGATAAAATTTAAGATCTTACAGATGATGTCATGATTTATTTGGAATAATATAAGAAATTACAATTATTTAAACACTTTTTCCAATATTAGATAAGAAAAACATGTTGATACACTGAAAAAAATGCATATAGTATGATCCTTAAATAATAGAAATCAAAAGGAACCTATGGTTATTATTTTCATTATGGAAACTAACTATCGAAAAATAAACAAGAGTGAAAAATGAACACGAATGTGATACATGTAGGTATAGCTTTCTAAAGAAATTAGAAATTAATTGGACAAAATAAAACATGTCTGATAATAATAATGAGAATTAGGGAATATTATTGTGTCCATTGAATTTGGTCTACAAGTGGTAGAAACAACCATTTTTATAATTCCCACCATGAATAAGTTTAACACCATATTTAGTCAACTATGATTTGAGAAGATGGAAGTAATTTTAGATTATGAGAATAAGTATATATTTTTTATTAATAGGTAAAAATAGGGGTTTTGAGAGGACACGCCTCCTTATTACATCATCAAAAGGATAAAAAAATATAATGATAACAAACTTGCCCCAACGAAGCACACCAAAGAACCAAAAATTAGACAAACCTTAGAAAGGAAACTAATGTCATAGATCATAGACAACAAATAAACATCTAAAGGGAATAAAAATTCAAAAAAACGGAAAGTGAGAATTCATTGACTTTCTAGATCATTTAGGCTTAGAGAAGCCTCCCATTTCACCTTCACAGTCTTCGGTTATATATCTAGAGCCTTGGTTTCACTTAGTGTTTCTAGTACTTAAACCTTTCCCCCCACATTTGTGGCTCTATCAATTAAATTCCTCTTCTCCAAGAAATCCTACAATAGAGATAAGTTATTGACACAATTCTTTATGGATATATTGTTTTTGATCTACCATTTTTTCAATCTTTCCCTTTAGAGAAACCTATTGGCCTTCCATCTCCTTTAACTTACCTTTAATTATATTCAAGTTATCCTTAAGTTGGTAGAGATCCATATAACTATTCCATTGATTCTCATTTACGCTATGTTTTCTTCCGTTTTTTTCTTTCTTGAGATGTTCACACATAATTTTCACATCCTCCTTTAAGAACAAAATCTCTAACACAACATTTTTGAAAACATTATTTTGTGATTTCATGTCTATAGCCATACTTTCCAAAACTTCCAACTTGACTTCAGGAATCTAAAAACTTTGACCATTTCTTGAACGTGTGGAATCTCATGATGAAAAAATACTATCATCCTCCTCACTATCAATATATTCCACATCATTTTTTTCATCCTCAACATGAATCTTCCCCTTTCCCTAAAAAATAGATGCATTTTGAAGAATATATCTAGGGGTCACTTTTTAAGAAGGGTTTCTTTTTGTTCACATATAAGAATATTGTTTTGGGTCTTGTATTATATTCAAATTATATTATATCACTCAAAGGGTATTTTTCATTTTTTCAAGGTACTACCAATTTTCCCGAGACCATAAGAGACTCGAGTGGGTTTTTCCTCTAACCAATTTAAAATAATAAGGGTTTGGAGGATAAGAAAGTGAAATTTATCATATTGACAATCCATAATAACATACTTCAATGATATAAGAAGGTAAAAAGGGATACTCATCTCCATGCTCCTTTTGAAATGATTAAGGATAGAGAAGTGAATTGAGAAAATATTTTTGCATATACCTTCAAGAGTTACATATCACATGATCACCTTCCTCACTTCACTTCATGGCTCTCGAAGGGAATAAAAAAGGGAACCATCTTCAATACCTAAATCTTTCATTAGGGTTAAAGAACAACTTGAGCTCCTCAATTTTCTACCTCTTATTCTTGAAAATATTGAGCCCTCCATAGCCATACTAGTCACTCTAGTTATAATCTTTTCTAAAATTTCAACCATTAGACCCCTCATGGAAACCTTCTTATCTCTCCAAGATTTAACAAATTCCACAATCAACACAGGTTAGAACCCCTAATTATCTAAATATAATTTCTTAGCCCACCATTCCTGATATATTACCACAAAATTTGATTTTAATTAAGGCCTTCATAAGATACCAACTCCATTTTAACACGATCCCCTTCCATCTCTCCTTACATATATTTGAGGAGTAAATAACTTGATAGTTTTGTATCAGATCGCATAGACTAGGAAGATTAAATAATTATCTTGATTACTTATTTTCATACGGGACTACTTTACATATATATAGACTTTTTGGTTTCTTATAAAATAGGAGAGATAAAAAATTTATACTAAATATATGAGTTGTTTAAACAACTCAACAAATTATTGTTAATATATCTCACTCTTAATTTTGTCATGTATATGCACACATTATAATTGGGTGTTATAAAAATTAATCAAACCCATACAAATATGTTTTATCATAAATGTGAGCACTAAACCTTATTTTATAACTTTCCCCCTTAGTGCAAACTCCTGGTAAAAAAACAAACACACTTCCTTCTCGCAATGTGTCACCTTTGCATGCTCATGATCTTGGTCCACAAATCAAACTAAAGGTAGAGAAGGAACTCATAATCCATACGCTACGGGAACTAAGCTAACTATACCAATTTGGGAGCCATGAACCACAACCATCTGTCTATCAACCATGCAATTGCTAGAACACATCGACCAAACTAGTGTGGGAACTAACGACAATAATGTCTATTTAGCCTTCATAAAATGAATAGTTTTCATAGGATGTCCAAAAACCTAGGTATGAACATGTTCACCAAAATTTATTCATTTTCTTCAAGTATCATGACGTTGTATTACATTTATGCATTCTATTTTCCGCTATATTTTTCCATTAGGAGATTACAATGAATTTTGCTCATCACAAAAAAACAAGAATACACTTCTATTTCAATAAAACCACACAAAACATAAAAACTGATAATAGAAATAAACTTTCAAATAGGTACTCTAAACATATCAACATAACACAATAGAAAATAAAAAATTGAAAAAATTACTAAAAATAGAAACATGACACAACATCACCTGTGTGGCCCCATCGCTTGTGGATAAAGAGAGGATTTTGATTGTCCTCCTGTTATCACCAAATCATTGCACCCTCTAGTCACTCAATATGTGAGTGTGTTAATGTAAGCAGAATGACTGGGTAACATGGAATTTCTTCAAGGTGTGGGACCTTGTAGTTGAAGCAATTCTCCAGAGAAAGCTGGTTCTTCTTCCTAAACTAATGCAAAAACTACCTCTAATTGAAGGAAATCTAATAACTACTTCTAACCTATGACTTCCAAGGAACCAAGGAGAGAGAAATAACATAAATGAAAGAAATATAAATCTACAGGAGGTGATACACCAAAAGGGGAATGTAGGGAATCTCTTGAATGTGTGGAAGTGATAGAAAATGAGGTGCAGAGAGGGTGTAATAGTCACCATAGTCAACAACAACATAAAGCTAGCTCCTCCATGAAAGCACAACAATAATGGAATCTATAAAACAATTTATATTGACACAATACAGCTGCAAGTGAATTGAAAAGGTAAGTAAAGACAATAAACATAAGCAAAGGGAAGAACACATCCACAATACTCAAATCCACAACTTCATTGATTTACATAATTCAATTAATTATAGAGAAAGGCTAGGATCATCATGCAAGATGTCCAAAATGAAGGCTTACAACACATTTTCTTCCTAGATAAATTTTGGCGAGTTTCGGTAAGAAAATAATCACCCCCTTTTGAAATGAAAGAGCTTACAATTTATAGAAGAAATTGGTGAGGAGAGAGAAAGTTGAAGTTTCTTGGGTGCATGTATTTTTATCAACCAAGTGAAAAAATTAATTAAAACATCATGAGGTCATTTGCGTAGCCCATCACTATTGTATTGTAGCTTATGGGACAAGAAATTTCTCCCCATGCCCCATTAATGGTGGTAGATGGTTGTATAGTCCCCTAGAGTGCTAGAGAAGAAAGGATTTTTTTGACCCATTTCCATTCACAAAAACTGAAATCTGAAGTTTCTAGCATGTAAGGGACTCTGAGACCTTTCCAAAATCCCAAGTTTGCGTGAAACAAATCTCTGGGGATAAATTAGTGGTGTTTTGAAGATCGCGGACCAGTGGGAGGGCCAGGGGCCATTACTATTCCTTCCCACTTCATTGTGTCAATTTGGTAATGCACTACTTCTTTTTGCATCACTATTTTCCATGTGCTTTACTTCACCCTTTTTTTGAAGTAAAGCAATCCATTTTCACCGATTAACTTGATTTTGCATCTACTCATATTGTGGGAAATTGAGTTTGCTTTACTTCCCTTATTGCATGGACTATTTTTCTCTCCACTCACTTAGTAACTTAGGCTATAACTCATCTACATTTCTCAAGGACCGAGTTACTTCCAAGTTTGAGTCACCTCCCATTCCACTTCTTTACTCTAAATTAGTCAACTTCTATTCATTTCGGTGATCTCTAATTACTTTACTTCGTAAACCCTGTCTCTCATGCAATGACTTCGACATATAATTCACCATAATGTAAGGCTTTGCTTTGTCGATAAACTCGTCACTTTATACTTAGTGTGTTGAATGCACTTTACTTTGCTTGCATCGAAAATTCCCACTCACTTTACTTGCCTTGTGTCAAACGTAGCCCCCATTTCTATTTTAGAAAGGGCTATCCCATTCGTTGTAATTCTTTACTATCAACTTTAGAGGCCATGTTTGTTGTAGCGATTTGGCTTACTTATACTCACCTTGCATTAAACATGCCCACTCTTGCTATTTTAGCAAGATATCTCTCAATTGTTGTAACTCTACTATTTTATCTCAATACACATGTGGTGATTTCAATTATCTTAGCTTATTTTATGTTAATTAGACCCCTCTTACTATTTTAGTAAGAGTTCTTCAATTCACTGCCATCCTTTGCTTTACTTAATTTCTTCATCAAACTAGAATACTTCTACTCGTCGAGTTGGAGCCCTTTCTTACATGTGAAGAAAATCCTCTTCAATTTTCCACATTACATGGTTTTAGCTCGGTGGCCATTCTAGTTTATGCATGACTCACCCATGGTGAGCTACTCTCACCAAATTCAATCTGTCATCCATGCCCTAGCTAACATGGCCTCTTTGCCCTATACCGTAATGAGCTCGACATGAGTTATGAGTTATTTCCTTGTACATTCACCGAGCTCATGCTTTGTCCCATATAATCTCGGCTCGATCCAACCTTGAGCTCCCATGGGTGAGTTGACTCTTGAATACCTCGCCTTGCCAAGATTTCACTTGACGCATGCCAATCCCCCAACCATCGCCCTTGTAATGCATTTCCTTGGTGAGCTGGGGAGCTTGGCCCTCTATATGCTTCCATTGACCCAGACCACACTTCATGATGCAGCTCGTGAGTTAATCTCTTTCTCTTTAGGGATCACCATGCATCTATCTTGTGCCACTAGAGAGTCATCCCACAATGCATGCTCGGCTTTTTTTGGGCTTGATTCCTCCACCTTCGCCTTTGACATTGATTGACATAAATGGACACCTTGAGCACGTAAAAACCCTTGGCTTATCATCCATTTCGACTCCTACGCACACTTTTGTGAGCCCGATTGGCTTGCACGCATGCAACCTTTGCCAAAGAAAGCTTCTTCTTTTGGTGACATGTCACTTCCTTACGTTGGGTCGTGACCAAGAACGAGTCACTTGGGATCTTCACCCCAACTTTCTTGAGCCTTCATTGTATAAGGTCACTATGTCTTAACTCACCAAAGTGAGTTCCTTATTTCCTATGCCTTGTGCGAGTTGGCCATGCTTCCTATCGCACTAACCCCCATTTGGTTTATGCTCGATCACCCATGTGTTTGATTGACTCGGTGAACTAGTCAAAATGTCCAAAGGGCTCGGCCCTAGCTCGGTCGACTTCCCATTTCACACATTGGTGAGCCAACTCACTTTGCATGACCCACCTAGCTTGCCCATGCGAGCTCTTCAAATGTCAAGCTTGGGTAGCTCGTAACTTATTTCACTATCGTTCACCTCAACACAGCCCAACTGATACATAAGGATCCGGAAAACACACCACTTCATCAGTTCCATCAGTACCAAGAAGGAGAAACAAGAAAAATGAATAAAATGAGGTAAACAAAGGTCCTGGAAAGAACCGCCGCTCTGTGTAGAGCGGCGGTTTGTAATCACCGCCCTACAGGTGACAGTCCTAAAGCGGGTGCCCACTAGGGCGGCACTCTTGAGACCTCTAGTCTTCTAAGGGCGGTGGTCCTGATACTTTCGAACAAAAAATAAGAATGGAATGTGAATGGACGCGAATTTAAAGCACGCAGTCATGTCTCTTCCCTTCCATTCCCTTTCAGATTCTCTAGTGGATTGGAGGACATGTGAAGGCCTCAGTAAATGCATAAAAGGAATAAGAGAATAAGCATTCAAAGATCCAGAGAGATCAAGAATAAGAGTTTAAAGAGAGTGAGCAAGATCTTGATAGTGGAATGGAATTGTAGGAGCAAGGTGTAGAAACAAAACAAGGAAGTAATTGGAGAGAATGTTTTCATTGTTGCTTCTTTTCATACTTATTGTAATCTGTAATTGTCTATATTAGACCAATAAAAGTGGGAAAAAAGAGTAGTTTCCCTTCCCGACTAGTTTTCCTCCATTGGAGGTTTCCAGGATAAAATTGTTAGTGTTGAAGTTTTGAATTCTTTTCCTTTTCTAGAATTTCCTTTTTATAGCACTAGATAATCAGTCATGAAGCTCTAAATTTTCAAGCAAATCTATCATTTTCCAAAGTTGAAAGTAGCACAACGTAGTTGTGTGATTTGTAGAGTTCCAAAGTAGAAGTTTGAGATCACCGACCGAGTTGGATTTACTCCACCGCCCACCAATGCATTTCTCACTTTAGTGAGCCCAAAGACCTTGTCCCTTTTGTGTCATCTCATTGACCCCAAGGGCTTGGCTTTGCTTGATCTGGCTGGTTCTTCGCATTCTACCGATAGGCATTACGTGGCCATGGGAGGAATTTTTTCTTGTGGGACAAAATACATGAACCTTGAGGAAGCCATGGTAAGTTTGATTCTCTTTGGCTTGGTCCTTTCAAAATCAGGCACTTTACTAGAGAAAATTCTTTCTATTTGGATTATATGGATGGATCTCCTCTCCCACTTCCTTATAGTGGGCAATATTTGAAGTTGTTCAAGTCCTAGGTGACTAGGTAGTCCTTCTGTATATTATGTACAGTGTTTTGTTTTTGGTCTTTCCTTTTTTGTTGGTTTCTTTTCCCATTGCGTGTGTGTTGTCTTCTATATTGGTTTTTCCTTTGAATCTATTTTCCCAATGGATAAGGCATTGGTCTAATTTCCTAAGTTTTTCTATGGTTCTTGATCTTGCCTCGTTCCTCTGTCCCAACCAAGTCATCCCCAGAAAGAGCCAACTGTTGTCACCCTTAAAATTCCCCTCATTTTTCAAGTCAAGTTTCAAAATTTTTGAGTTGGTGCCTATTATCCCAATTTCCCCCGAGAAAAATTGATCAAACACGACCCCACACAGAAGAAAATTAGAATGGGTGGTTTAGTCATGCGAGCCCACATTCTAAATCCAACAATGAAGGGGCAGGGTCGGCGAAGGAGGCCAATGACATCAAAGGAGATCGAGTGGCCAGAGAAAATGGAGAAAGGTAGTGTTCAATCGAGGCCCGAATTGACTAAGTATAGAAGGACCGCGAAAGGTGTCATGTGTCTCTTCGGTGCACTTTTTGTATGGTGTACAAACAGGAGACTACAAATGTGCGGAGCCCTCCATGTGGTTAGATTCCAAAAAGAGAAATCCATTCATTGAATTGACTAAGTGTAAAGAGCCGATGGAAGCCTCCATACATCCTAACGGTGCACCTTTGAAGGCCAAGTTCAAAGTAGGATCCTAAGTGAGCGCAGACTCTCCTAGTGCCTCATCACTGCAACTTCAAAGGCGCAACCCAAAGAGATAACCCAAACTTGTGCCATCCTTCCCACATGTCCAAGGTCTGGAAAAGGGACAAAGTCATTTGTTTAATCAACTAATTATAAGAGGGTAGGCGGAAGGTGCCATGTGCCTCATCGGTGCAAATTCAAAAGTGAGACCCAAGGGTCGAGCCCAAATGAGCACCATCCCTCCACGTGAGTAGATCCTCCAAAATTTAAATCGGCCATTAAAAATTCCAAGGCTGAGTGGATGACACCACGTGTCTCATCGATGCACCTTCAAGGGTCGAAACCAAAGGTGGTTCCCCAAACAAGTTCTAACTCTCCATGTGTCCAGGGTCCCACAAAAGTATAAAGGGGAAGAACTGGCCATTCAATCGGCTAAGGAAAGAAGAACCAATGGAAAGCCCCATGTGTCCCTTTGGCACTCTTTTAGGGGAAAATCTAAAATCAATTCCCAAACTTGTGCCATCTCTCCACGTGTACAATCGACACACCTCCGAAGGTCAGTCCAAACAGAGTCTCCAAATGAGCGGGAAGCCTCCACGTGTCCGGGTCAGACATAAAGCCTTTTCCAAATAGAGGGACTTAGTCAAAACACAAAAATATAGAACATGCCCGCAAAGGGACACGTGGCCATGTTTCAGGTCAAAGCGGGAAGGTGGGTCATTGGAGTAATTTGAAGATTTCAGCTTTGTTTGAAAAAAATATAAAGTATAAAGTAAGCCATGACTCCACCATTGAAAATTCAAAGTGCGAAGGTGGGCCATCAAAGTAATTTGGGAATTTTGGCTTTGTTTCCATAAATGGATTAAAGTTATAAAGTGACCGTGGCCTCACTCATGCCAATGGATAAAGTCAAATGTTGAGCCTGCATCGAAAGTTAAAGCAAGAAGGGGGGTCAGCCGAGCACTTTAATTTTTGAGCCTTTGTTGAAAAGAGTTAAAGTTATAAAGTGAGCCACGACTCCGTTGCCACTCAAGTAAGGCCACATGTCAGGCCTAAATTAGAAGCGGATGGGTGGACAAAAATGTAAAAACAATGCAAAATACCTACAAGTCACAAAATGCAAAAGACACCCCTAAGCCCGCTTCATTAAATTTCTTCCACGTGGACGACTCAAATTCAAAGTTTTTGAAATCAAGATGAACGGTTGTGATGTGATGCATCATTTTTTTTGCTAGGCATGGAAACGGCTGAGGCATTAGAGAATTTCAGACATCGGTTTCTTGAATCAGTTTCATCATTTTTTTTAACTGAATGTAACCATTTTTGGAAGCTATTTAGCGGGTTCTCTACACCATTGTTTGAGTTGGATCCTGGTACTCTGTAGATGTAATAGATTCAAAAGTAATCAATACAAAAGTTTTTCCCTTTCTTCCTTTGCTATTCCTTCTTTCCTTGTTTGAATTTGTAAATCATTAATCTTTTATGATAAGAAACTTTGTGTTCTTGTTTATATGATTTCTGGAACTTTGCGTCTATGGAATTATATCTATTATGAAAGTGAATGATTCTATTATGCATCTCCCTAGCTCAATACGTATAAGGTTATACTCTGCTATCTATATTTCTTGAAAGTATTGTTATGTTCTTCTTCTCTCACCTCCTTAGTTCTTTTATTATTTCTTATTGATATTCTTATGGGCATAAAATACTTCAAAATATCATGAATCCACACTTTGAAAGTTGTACATTTCTATATAGGTTTTGTTGCTTGCTTTCAATAAGGGAACCTCTCCTATTAAAGAGGACGAAATTGTTATCCCCCTTTGTGGTTTATTAATTACCATTTAAAACCAACAGTTTTTGGTGACTCCATTGGTGATTTCGTTTCAAATGTATCCCTTTCTAAAAAACAATGTCAAGATCATTTTTGGTCTAGGGACTCTACAAGATACACGTGGGAAGAAATCTCTTGGGTTGAGGATTTCCATTTTCAACTTTTGAGAGAAAAACTTCTCTCTTCTTCCAAAGAAGAAGGAATAGAAGAACTCATTCTACAAGCACACCTCCTATTAGAGACAGAAATTCCAAGGATAACATCCTTCATTGTTTCAATGGGATTCTTGGGGTTGAACATGAAAATGTCTTTGTCGGGATTTTTGTGCGAGACATTTCCGGACAATGCTACTCGATTTCTTTTATCATCTTCCTGTTAGGTCGATCACTAATTGGAACACCTTGACAACTTAGTTTGAGCAACATTTCAAACCTATTGAAGATGTGCATGCTCTGTTAGCTCAAATCTCTCATATCAAGAAGGAACCATTCGATCCCATGAGATATTTTGTGGCTAAATTCAACAAACTAATTCATAAAATTCCACAGAACACTTTTCCTATGGATCAAATCCAAAAGTGCTTCTTCCTCAATTCCCAGTCACCCAAAGTGAGTTATGCACTAAGGAGAGATAACCTTGCAACTCTAGAGGTTGATCAATGGTTAGCTATCAGTGTTGAGGATGATTTAATCATGTCTGGTAAACTGAAAAGAGAATCCTCCAAATCTAAAGCATCTTCTTCTTCCTCTTCCCCTAAAGCCAATTATGATTAGTTAGTACAGAAGCTTGCAAATGATCTCATTGCTATTAAGAAACAATTGACTCAACATACTCCTTACCAAGATATTACAAGGAAGAATTTTCAGCCTAGGAATCATTTTCCTTCTTCTCATACTAGATTAGATATTGAAGTCCCACCCATCAAGGTTCCAGTCAATGCAACTTGTGAAGTTCAAGAACTTGATGATGAGGAGTTTAATGAACTCTATGAAGAACCAAAAGAAGAGGTTGATGAAGAACTAGAGGAGCTTGGTGGATATCAATTTCATTTCCTCACCACTGAAGGTATGGATGATGAAGATGAATATGATGAAAGAGTGGAAAATATGAATAGTGAGTCATATGTTGTTATGACTTGGGAGAAAATGAAGAAAAAGAAAAATTGATGCATCCTGCTATGAAATCCAATGAGTTTCCTATAACTATTCCAGTGGTTGCAAGAAGAGGAGCCCATATTCCCATTTCCTCCACACAAAAGGTGAGTAATGTTAATCCTCCTTCTTCTACTTTTGTTTCCAAAACTTCTTGTCCTTCAAATCCTAAAATTGATAAATCAAAAGTCTCTCAAGTTCCTAGCAATGATTCCCCATCCACCTCTGGATCTTTTGATATCATTGATCACCTCAAAAAGACCAAAATCCAAATTTCAGAGGTAGATTTTACCAGACTCATCCAAAAGCTTTTTCTAAAATGGTAAAAATTTTCAATTCCAAATCCAAAGCCTCATCCAATACTTCTAAAGGTCTTTTCCCCACTCCCTCTTTCTCACCTCAACCAATCCTTGTGGTTGCAGTCACTTCCCCTAATGAGAAAATTGAACCATTCTATGTGACTCTTCTCATAGCTAACCATAAACTCAGTAATTGTGTTATAGACTTAGAAGGATCAGACAATGTAATGCCTGCAAAATTAGCTCATGCTTTGGGCCTGACTCTAACACATGCCTTTGGTTCATTCTATTCCATGGAGAGTAAAAAAGTGACTTTGGTAAGAAGAATTAAAGATGCACAAGTAGCTTTTGCTACTTTTCCATAGAAAAGGGTTTTAGCCACTATTTTAGTTGTTGATATTCCTCCCTCATATGGGATGTTGTTGAGTAAAAAATTTTGTAAGGAGGTAGGAGGAAAAATTAAGATGGATTATTCACACGCTTTGATCCCGATCAATGGAAAAATGAAGAATATGCTACATGATAAACAAACCGAATACATTGTGCAAAAGAATGATGATCCAAAAACACAGATACTCTATGAAGATATAGGGCATGGTAACTACATGATCATGTCACAATATGAGGTAAGACTTCCTAAGGGATTGATTCATGATCCCAATGGTATTTGGACTCTGGAGTTTGATGGAATTTTTCTTCTTGGTGGTTCTAGGATTGGTGTGGTGTTGATCTCTCCGAAGGAAGATTCATCCTTTTTCATTCAAGTTTTTTTCAAAATACAAACAATACATATGAATATGAGGCACTCAAACTTGGATTAAACATGTAAAAATAAATGGGAGTGAAGAATACTTGTGCTCGTGGTGATGCAGAGTTGATTGTGAAACAAGTCAGACATATTTTTCAAGTGAAGAACAAGAGATTGAAGTATTATAGAAATCTTGTCTAGGATTCCATTGAGTTTCTTGATGCTTTCTCCATTAAATTTGTGCCAAGAGAAAAGAATACTAGAGTTGATTCTCTAGCTGTCTTAGGATCTCTGTTGATTCCTCACCCAGATTTCTCTCAAGAGAAATTTACCATTGAAATGATTCATAGGCCTAGTGTACCAAATAATGTAAGCAATTGGCAGGTTTTCAATGATGATCAACACTTGCTCTCATTCTTGGAGCTTAAGGACAACTTCAACCAATTATATTTTGAAGGAAGTGAGACTTTTCCTAGAGAGTGTGTATCCTCTAATGAAGGAGATATCAAGGAAGATATGGATCAAGATGGTTGCATCAAATTGAAAGGTAAAAATATCCCTAAAGGACTGGTGAGTTTAGAAGATTTGTTTGAGAAGAATGATAGGTACATTAAGTCTAAAGCTTCCTAAGGAGCTTGGCAGTTTGTTGAATGTGAAAATATTAATATTGGGAGTCTTGATGAACCCAAGATGGTGAACATTGGAAAATGTTGCACTCAAGAGGAGAGGAAGAAAGCAACAGACTTAGTAAAAAGTATACTGATGTTCTTGCCTATTCATATGATGATCTCAAGGATTTTCAACCAAAGGAAATGTAACACTTTATCCCACTAAAACCTGGGATCAAACCTTTCAAGAAAAAACAAAGGCAATATAATCTCAAGGTCGCTAGCATTATTTTTCAATATATCCAGAAGTTACTAAAGGAAAAGATTATTTTCCCTATACATAATTCAACATGTATTTCCAACATTGTGCCTGTCACGAAGAAGAATGGTGAGATTCACATCTGTGTGGATTTTAGGAATTTGAATCAGGCCTCTTTGAAAGACAACTATCCTCTCCCCATGATGGATCAAGTTTTACAAGCTGTCATAGGCTCTGAGATGTTGTTTATGCCTGATGGATTCTCTGGATATAATCAAGTGGAAGTTAGTACCCCAGATCAACACAAAAATGCTTTTACTACTCCTTGGGGCACCTTTGTCTACAAGAGGATGCCTTTTGGTCTTATCAATGCTGGTGCCACCTTCCAGAGGGTAATGGATTTAGCTTTTAGTAGTCTAAAGGGAAAGTGTATTATTTTGTACCTTGATGATTTGATTGTTTCCTCCAAAAAAGGGTGGATCACTTTCAACATCTTGAAGCAGACCCTCCAAAATGCAGAGAACATGGAGTTTCTCTCAATCCTAATAAGTTTTTCTTTTGTGTTATTCTGAAAACAAGTTGTTGGGGCATATTGTCTCTAAAGGAGGAATCAAGAGAGATCCAGAAAGAGTTCAAGAAATCCAATGATTCCTCTTGCCACAAGTAAAAAGGGTGTTCACTCTTTCTTTGGTAAGATAAACTTCCCGAGGAGATTCATTCCGATTTTGTAGAATCGACTATAAGCATTGCTCACATGATGAAAGGAAAACAAAACTTTGGTTAGAATTCTGAAGGTAAAGAATCATTTGAAGGTATCAAGAAATCCATTCTTAAGACTCCCATCTTAGCATGTCCTGATTTCAACAAGAATTTTATCATCTATTGCTATGGTACGGAGAGTACCTTGGCTGTTGTGCTAACTCGAGAAATCCTAAGGATCATGAAATTACAATTGCTTTCATGATCTATGTTTTGAAATCTCATGAATTGAAATATACTATGATGGAGAAACATGCTTTTGCAGTGGTCAAAGTTGTCAAGCACTTTCATTTTTATATTCTTAATTCTCACTGTTGTGCTTGCACACGATACAACCATCAATTCTATTCTTACACAACATGAGTTTAGAACTAAGAGAGGTAATTGGGTAGAAAAATTCCAATAATATGACCTTGATACCAGGCCAACTAAGCTAGTTTGAGGTTAAGGCTTATGTGAGCTTATTGTTAAAGGAGATGATGCAGAATTTTATAAAGAATCGGGTTGGTGTTCCTATTGTCATGTTCCTTAGTTCAATAGATGAATGGTATGCTGGGCATTGCACATTTTCTTACTTATGGAGAGTGTCCATCCCACTTGATTACTAAGGAAAAGAGAGCTATTAAGTTAAGGTCTACACAGTATGTATTATGGGAGAATGCTTTGTTCAAGCGAGGCATAGATGGAAGATTCTTGAAGTGTGTAGACAAAGAGAAACAAAAGAAGTTGTTCTTAAATTTTCATGATCATACTTGTGGAGGGAATTTATCTTCTGCTGTCACTACCCATAAAATCCTATATACAGGGTACTATTGGCCTACATTGTTCATAGATGCATCAAAATGGGTACGTAAATGTGAATATTGTTAGAATTTTGTTGGGAGACCTAAGTTGGCTAATTTACCACTAAACCCAGTAGTGATTGATGATCCTTTTCAACGGTGGGGATTGGATTCCATTGGAACTCTTAATCCACCTTCCAGTGTTGGGCATACTCTTGTGCTAACTGCTATAGATTACTTTACAAAGTGGGTAGAGGATATTCTAGTCAAAATCACTACTTCTAAGGTGGTGTGTAATTTCATCAAAGAGAACATCTTGATAAGGTTTGGGGTACCAAACAAGATTGTGACTGACAATGCTTCCAATTTTTCTTCTTCTGAGATGATAGATTTTTGCTATGGCTATAAAATTTCCCTGGCTCATTCTTCATATTATTATCCTCAAGGGAATAGACAAGCAAAATCAACAAATAAGAATCTGGTAACCATCATTCGGAAGCTTGTCAATGCCTCTCAGAGGAATTGGAACAAGAATCTCTATGATGCTCTTTGGGTAGATAGGATTACACCCAAAAGAGAAATTGGGATGTCTCCATTTCAAGTTGTGTCTGGTGTTGAATCTCGGCTTCAAAAGATAAGGGTGGAATTACCAGACCTTGCACTTAATGAAGGCTATTGAAGATTCAAGATTCATAAGTTCCTTAGACAAGAGGATCATGTATCTCCAAAAGTGGATGAAGACAAGTTGCAAGTTTTGATAGAATCTCGGCGCATCAACTGAAGGTGAAATATTTGTTTGACAAGAAGGCTAGACCCATATATTTTCAAGTGGGAGACATTGTTTTGCTATGGGACAAAAGACATGAACCTCGAGGAAGCCATGGTAATTTTGATTCTCTTTGGCTTGGTCCTTTCAAAATTAGGCACTTTTTTGTAGAAAATTATTTCTATTTGGATTATATGGATGGATCTCCTCTCCCACTTCCTTATAGTGGGAAGTATTTGAAGTTGTTCAAGTCCTAGGTGACTAGGCAGTCCTTCTGTATATTATGTACAGTGTTTTTTTTTGGTCTTTCCTTTTTGGTTTGTTTCTTTTCCTGTTGCGTGTGTGTTGTCTTCTTTGTATTGGTTTTTCCTTTGATTGTATTTTCCCAATGGATAAGGTATTGGTCTACTTTCCCGAGTTTTTCTATGGTTCTTGATCTTACCTCGTTCCTCTGTCCCAACCAAGTCATCCCCAGAAAGAGCTAGTTGTTGTCACCCTCAAAATTCCCCTCATTTTTCAAGTCAAGTTTCAAAAATTTTGAGTTGGTTCCTATTATCCCAATTTTTCCCCTTAGAAAAATTGATCAAACACGACCCTCGCATAGAAGAAAATCGGAAGGGGTGGTTCATTCATGCGAGCCCACATTCCAAATCCAACAATGAAGGGGCAAGGGTCGGCGAAGGAGGCCAACGATGTCAAAGGAGATCAGAGTGCGTAGGAGAAAGACAGTGTTCAATCGAGGCCCAAATCGGCTAAGTATAGAAGGACCACGGAAGGTGTCTCGTGTCTCTTTAGTGTACTTTTGGTATGGTGCATATACGTAGAGACCCCAAATGTGTGCAAGCCCTCCACGTGGTCAAAGTCTGAAAAGACAAAGCCAGTCATTGAATCAGCTAAGTGTAAAGAGCCGGTGGAAACCTCCACGCATCCCAATGGTGTACCTCCGAAGGCCAAGTTCAAAGTAAGATCTTAAGTGACTGTAGACTCTCCTCTTGCCTCATTGACGCAACTTCAAAGGCGTGGCCCAAGGAGAGACCCCAAACTTACACCATCCCTCCACGTGTCTAAGGTTGAAAAAGGGACAAAGCCAACCATTTAATCAACTAAGTATAAGAGGGTAGGTGGAAGGTGTCACATGCCTCATTGGCGTAAATTCAAAAGTGAGACCCAAGGGTCAAACCCCAAATAAGTACCATCCCTCCACATGGTTAGAGACTCAAAATGTTAAATCGGTCATTGAAAATTCTAATTCCAACGAACGGCACCACGTGTCTCAATGACGCACCTTCAAGGGTCGAAGCCAAAGGCGGTTCCCCAAACAAGCACCATCTCTCCACGTGTCTAGGGTCCCACAGAAGTATAAAGGGGCAGAACTGGCCATTGAATCGGCTAAGGAAAGAAGAACCAATGGAAAGCCCCACATTTCCCTTTGGTGCTCTTTCAAGGGAAAATCCAAAAGCAAGTCCCAAACATGCGCCATCTCTCCATGTGTCCAATCGGTGCACCTCCAAAGGTTAGGTCCAAACAGAGTCTCCAAATGAGCGAGAAGCCTCCACATGTCCCGGGTTAGACATAAAGCCTTCACCAAATAGAAGGACTTAGTAAAAACATAAAAATACAAAACATGCCCGCAAAGGGACATATGGCCATGTTTCGAGATCAAAGCGAGAAGGTGGGGTCATCGAGTAATTTGAAGATAACATATTTGTTTGAAAAAAAAGTAAAAGTATAAAGCAAGTCGTGACTCCGCCATTAAAAATTCAAAGTGTGAAGGTAGGCCGCGAGTAATTTGGGAATTTTGGCTTTGTTTCTATAAAGGGCTTGAATTTATAAAGTGAGAAGGTGGGTCGACAGAGCACTTTAATTTTTTTAGCCTTTATTGAAAATATTTAAAGTTATAAAGTGAGCCACGACTCCATCACCACTCAAGTAAGGCCACGTGTCGGGCCTATATTAGAAGAAGATGGGCGGACCAAAGTGTAAAAACAATGCAAAATCCCTACAAGTCACAAAATGCAAAAGATGCCCCCAAGCCCGTTTCAGCAAATCTCTTCCACGTGGATGACTCAAATTCAAAGTTTGTGAAAGTAGGATGAATGGTTGTGATGTGATGCATCTGGTTTTTCCACCAAGCATGGAAATGGTCGAGGCATTAGAGAAGTTCAGATGTCGGTTTCTTGAATCAATTTCATCATTCTTTGTAACCGAATGTAACCATTTTGGAAGCTATTTAGTGGGTTCTCTATGCCATTGTTTGGGTTGGATCCTAGTACTCTGTAGATGTAATAGATTCAAAAGTAATCAATACAGAAGTATTTCCCTCTCTTCCTCTACTATTCCTTCTTTCCTTGTTTGAATTTGTGAATCATTAATATTTTATGATAAGAAACTTTGTGTTCTTATTTATATGATTTCTGAAACTTTGTGTCTGTGGAATTATATCTGTTATGAAAGTGAATGATTCTATTCTGCATCTCCCTAGCTTAATACGTATAAGGTTATACTCTACTATCTATATTTCTTGAAAGTATTGTTATGTTCTTCTTCTCTCACCTCCTTAGTTCTTCTATTCTTTCATATTGATAATATTTTGGGCATAAAACACTTCAAAATATCATGAATCCACACTTTGAAAGTTGTACATTTGTATATAGGTTTTGTTGTTTGCTTTCAATAAGGTAAACTCTCCAAGTAAAGATGAGGGAATTTCTATCCCCTAAATGTGGTTTGTTAAAGTACCACTTAAAAACCTAACAGTGGTCATGCCTTCATTCATCGAGCCCCGTGGAGCTGCGTTTTGTCTAACTTGGCCCTTGGCAATGCACTATCCCGATCAACCATTTTCCATCAAGTTGGTCGAACTTTTCATTTCATGAGTTCCTTCCAACTCCATGTTCCACCCCAATGTCTTGACCCTTTGGCATGAGCTTCAAATCGATCTCCTACAATCTCTCCCATTAATACATGTTTAATGTTGAGCTCGATACTCTAACCCAAACCCCCACTTATCAGTGACACGATGGAGCTTACCTATCTCACCAAGTATCTTGCCGAGCTACTCAACAAGCTCACCCTTTGTATTTCTCAATATCTTGACAAAGCTCTTTCTCAACTCACCCACCAAATTGAGTTGGTTGTTGCGCCCTTCAATGAAACTCAATCGCATTCGACTCCAAAACACCATATCTTCCGATTCTACAAGTTTTGGGGAATTTTAAGACCATGGGTGTCATGGAAATAACATAGTGTTGTTAGGGTTTTTAAGCCTTGGCCCATCCTAACCAGATGTGGGCCCATCGAACCGACATTCCATCATTTTTTAATTTGATCTTTAGGGTCAAAACTGAGAAGAGGAAACAAATCCTCAATATGATTTTTGCTCCTAAAATTCCTAGATGAACTCCTGAAGCCTTTAAAATCATCCGTAATGTGATTTTAAACTTATATGACCCTCTCGGTGTATGCCGGGCCTAGTTACATCCTCGTTTTCCATTTTTCTCGTGGGGGCAAAATGGATAACACCTCCTTCCTCCAATATATGTGTTTCTTAATCAAAAATGTGATCTTAAAACACATTTGTTTTCATGTTATTTCTTACTCAATAAATTTGATATTAAATCACATGTGTTTCCACAACTTGCACATGTTTCAAAGGATAGATTGCATGGGCACAAGAGAGTCGAGATGAGAGTAAATCTTTGGGTGTGGAAATCTCGGCATGGAGGATAATGAAGAACAAAATGCATGGTTTGATTTGATCACTTGGGTGATGAACATTTAGATAGAACACAACATAATGATGTATTTTTCATGAACTAGAAAAGAAAAATAATTGCACCCATTATTTGTACTTTGCACTTTGCATAGCCTAAAAATAAATACCAAATCCTTTAATTGCATGATATTTTGAAACAAAAACATAGTAGAACAATTTTTATCAAGATGGCATAGTTTACTCATAAAATTAGTAGTAATGAACAACTAATACACTTTAAACAATTCATATAAAATTTGACAAAGAAAATTTTACATTATGTAATAAAACTATCGAAATAAAATAAGAAATATTATTAGCTTATTGATTTAACAAAAATAAACTTTTTGTAAAACCCTAATTTCAAATTGGCTGATATAGAGATATAAGCTATGATGAATAACTACTAGATATAAGATGACACGAGTAATAAGATAATAAGAATTGAAAATATAGGTACAAGATAAAGGATAGAACAATTAGCTAGTTTCACAATAAATCTTGAAGTGTGTCGGACTAGAAGACTAATGAACATGAGGAGGAAAGTGTCAGTAACTAAGCTTAGAACAATGTGTGACCACTAGATCTTCCTAGACCGGGGTTCTTGGATCAAGTCGAGGTGCTAGTGACTACTCTTGAGCACCCAGAATCGCAAAAAATCTCTAAAACTAATTTATTTTATGTTGCCAAATGGTTGCTAGTCTTTTTATTGATTGTTTGTATGTCACACTATGCCTGCTGAGAATTTTCCTGTAACCCGCAAAGAGAAAGAACACTTGCAAAACCTCAAAACAAATCAAATCCTAAAAATAAATAGATGCAAATGGAAATTTAGACTGGCCCCAATGGTCACCCATCTAAGTGAGCTTACAACCGAGCACTGCACTACATTTTAGAATCCATGTAGTTCTCATCTGTGTGTGCAAGAATCATGCCCTAGGTGGCTCTTGTGCAAGATACACTTGATAACGAGTAATAGGTATATATAGCAATATAATCAGATGTGTGGATGGAAAAATTAACTTCCCCTCTTATGTGTGTATACATAAAATGCAGTCCCTTCTCCCTTGAATGAATCTAGATGGATGCTTTGATGCTCTTGAGATGCCTTTGGATGCAACCTTAGGTGATAGTAGTAGATGCTTAGAGCTTGGTCCTTTATTATGGTCACATAGCTTTATATTTATATGATTCCCTTGTTTGAATTTCACAATTAACAACTAAAAGGTCGACCCATAAGAAAACAAGATGTCTAAAAGATAAAATATGCCCAAAAGAGGCGTGAAAGATAAAGAGATGTTGGGGGCACCCAAAGGATGGGGGCACAGGCACTAGCGTCATGGCTGGGTGTTGGTGTCCAGAGTGATAAAAGATAAAATAGTAAAGCATCAACTAGGTTGTAGGGTGTAAGAGGCTAAGAAGAAGACATGAACAAAGATAAAAAGGCCAAAGACAGCTGTTAATTTCTAGTTTTCTCACTTATGAATCATATGAATAGTTGTATGTGATTAGGACCTAGAAATGTACCTTAAGTGCATGATTTATTGTTTTTATTTGCCCCCACTTTATGTTGTTGAGTGAGTACTCGATAACATAAAGTAGATAAGATATGTGTACTTGATAACCATATATATCGATGGTGAAAATTGTGCTTTGAGGAGACAAGAAAAAGTGTGGAGTGATAAAAATAAAGCATGGAAGCTAAGCTAGAAATGAGGAAGTGGCCTTAGGGGTGAGGAGTGTATGATTTGTGTTGTATTGTACCTACTATTTTTATTACTTTTGTTGTCTTTGAGACTGATGCTTCTTATAAGGATGAACCTACAAAAAGGAGAAAAATAGTAGTCAAAGTTGTGCATGTGAAAAAATTGATCAAAAGTGTAAAGAGCATGTAAAAGTATGTAAAAGTGTGAAAAATTGGTAAAATGAACATGTGCACTGATACATGATTAGTAAAAAGGATAGAAAGTGGTACGGATATTGAAGAAGAATGATATTTATGGGTGATCTCATGCCAATAATGAGTTTTTTCGGAGATCTCACACCAAGTGCGATTTTTGGGCCATCTCATGTCAAGTGTGAGGTTTTTAGAAATCTCACGTCATGACGAGAAGAGTTTCGGAGGAGAATGGTCTAGTTTTTTTCTCCATCCCTAACTTCTTCCTGATGATTTATACACCATTGAAAATGGTTTGATCCAACATAAAATAGAAAAAATGAGATAACATGTGTTGATTCTTTGAAGGATTGTTCCTATTCGTGAAATATGTTCGATAAACTGCTGAAATTGTGCCAACTGAGAAAAACATTTTAACTTCCCCTAGTCATAGGCACCCAGGAATGGTCATGATTTCCCAGGCATTAGTTGTTTCACCTGATTCTAGAGCGTTTCTTCGAATGTTGACGAAATAGATAAGGGTAAAGGGCTAGGAGGAATACCTGTTAAGATGTTGGTTGTAGGTTGTTGCATGTGTATGACTTCTGGATCCACAACTGATCGTGAGAGCTTCCTTTTTCTTGGAGGAACTACCTGAAATGGAAAACAATACCACCAAATGAAAGTTAAACAATATATGTAGTGGACTGCCTAGCGTATGCTAGATCCAGGAAGAGTGATACTTCCTAGATGGCTATCAATCCATTGTTTAAAACAACTTAATGCTAATAATAAAGGAAATCCTATTGTAGTTAAAATGATTTAGGTATCTCATTTGTCTACAATAAGCAAATTTATTCACAACAGGCTAAGCTATGACTGAATCTGAAGGTCAAGGTCTTGGTCAGGGTGAGGTTCTAGGTGGTTTTGGGTATTTGGTGGAGGTTTTAAGCTCTGTTCTTGGTTTCTGGTAAAAACATAGAGACCGACGTCGGTTTGGTATGACCGATGTCGGTTTAGGTTAACTAGTGGTGGTTGTGGTTAACCAACGTTGGTATGGTCGTGGTACAAGAAATTCAATAAAAACTTGGTGGGGTGACAGATCTGAGGCTAGATGGAAACAAAAGGTAATGGCAAGATTCATGTGGGTCTCAGGTATGCACAGGAATGATTAAAATCCAGGTATGGGCAGTTCAAGGGTGTGGGTAAAAGGATGGTCAAGTTTTCATGGAGGTAAATGGTGGGGGAATGGAAATGGGAGCAAAAACTAATAATAGAAGTAAAAGAATCTACCAAATGATAAATGGACAAGTGTTGGTTAACAAAGCACTTACTGTTTGTACGAGCTTGATGTCTGGTTAGAAATGGTGGGTGATCAAATGGAAGGAACTTGATGTAATTTTGGCACTTCCCGGATGCTCCCATGAAGGTAGATGGCTCTGTGGGTACTTCTAATGCTGGCTATGGGCGCTCTGATGAGTGTATGAATGCTCATTCTACTTGCATGTAGCTCTAGTTTTCGTCTCTGGTTCTCAAAAGATGTGTTTTATCTCTTAGAAAATGTTCCAACCTTGAAATAAGGTTGTTCTAGGGGTTAAATGGTAACCAATGGCGGTTTAGGTAACCGGCATCGGTTAGGGTGGGATTTCCTAGGTTTTCTAAAATGGGCAGATCCCTTTGATTTTATTGGATCTCGCTCACTTTTCTCCACGGATTAGAATGGAAGCTTTCTTTCTAACGGACGGGAATGTGGTTAGAGGGAATATAGGCTTTGATTTTTAGGGTTTAGGTAGGTCTTAGTTAGTTATGGCAACATACTAAGAATAGGTCTTAGGGTGAAGTGGCTAGATGAGGTGTCTAGGTGAGGTGGATATGTAGGCATTATCTCAATTAGGATATTAAAATAATAAATATTGTGAGATAATGAATTAATTTAATTAAATTAATATTAGAGTGGGATGAAAGGGGCTATGGTTAGGTAAATATGTTCAAGGTGTTTGTTTGATGAGGGACCAAGGGGAGTGTGACCTAATTTTGGTGTCTAAATTTTGCCCCTTTTTATCATGTAGCTTGTATTGGTAAGCGATGCTAACAAAAATAAGATGTGGTTGCCCCATGTGTGGGTGAAGGTGATCCCCCTCAAACTAGGAATTGATGAGGCATAAGGAAGAATTGGTGAGTGGTTTGATAAAAGATGAATGTGATGAAGAGGAAAGTGGGAAATGCGGGAAAAAGGGAAAAAGGTCCACTCGGGTAATCCAGGTAATGGGTCAGGGTCAAAGGTAGTAACAGTCAAATGCACGCACATGTATAAACTGCTGCAGCAAGACAGTACAACTTGAAGAGCAGAAAACTCTACATTGTCTAAGGTCAATAGGTTTATCCAAACAAGGTTGAAGTGAGTCCAGATCAAGGTATATGATAGGATTAGGAAACATGACACAAAGTTAGGTGCAGGAACGTGTAAGTATGTTTTGGTACCCCAAGGGTTGGGTCGGGATAAATAGGCATGGCAAGAGGTAAGGTAAGTTTAATATGTCTATCAACACAGGTACCGGTGCCGTAAGGTATAGCAAACACATGAGGTCAAAGGTCACTAGTGATGTTCCAGTCCAAGTATCTAGGTCATGGCACAGGTAGGGCTGAGGTATGGGTAAAATAACAAGTCCCTGAATGAGGACGAGGTGAGGGGGTAAAGGATAAGGTCAAGAAGGTCAAGTGGTGTGGCCAAGTGAGGTGAGTGTAAGATAAAAAAGGATTTAGGTCAAAAATTGGGGGTAGGAGGTAGTAGAAAGACTAAGTAGGTAAACCGATGACGGTTGAAAGGAACCAATGCCAGTCAAGATGGACCGACCACACAGTAAGCTAAGGCACAGGACCAATGTCGGTTAAGGTAAAACCATCACTGGTCAAGTCGGGTAGGTTATAAAAAGAAAAAGTGTCATATTTTTCAAATCATTTGTCTTTTATCGAATTGGGAAAAATGATAAGAGAGAGAGGAAAAGGTGGAAAGTGATAGAGTGAGATGGAGGATTGAGTTGGTGAGCCACGTGGCTAGTGAGAGTTGGTTGATAGGTGGATCCACAAGCTAGGTTGGATTGAGTTGAATGGATTGATTGGTTGGAGAGCGAGAGGTCATTTGGTGATGGCAGAGGCAGGAGAGGGATCGGGGGACCACCAGTGCAGCGGCCGGAGGTGCCACCACGTAGATGGTAGCGCGATGAGGTAGGATTCAATCTGACTCATTGTTTTGTTTATTAAATTGAATTAGTGGGGAAAAAAAGTTTTTTTATTTTTGGGGGGAAAAGGAATTTGGAATTGTGGGAGGGAAAATTAATTAAATTAGGAATGGGAAGGGAGGTGATTTGGTGAAGGAGTGGGGAAGGGTTTAGGGGGATTTGAGTAAGATTAGGTGGGTAGAAGGGAGAAAAAGGGGAGTTTGAATGAAAAATGGGGTTTAGACATCACGGTTTTTGACGCGACGATGAAGTGTCGATTGAAGGTTAGTGACATTGGTGTTAGGCACCGTATCGATCGGTCATGAAGCAATTAATCGATGTCGGTTGAAGGTGGACCGGGGTCGATTAGGCGAATCGATACCGGTCATAATCAGGGGCAAAAAGGGGCCAAAAGGTGTTCGAGGTTGGGTGGGTGAGGTAGATAGGGGTGAGAAAAGTGGTTTTGGTGAAAATCATAACATAGGTAAGGGGTAAAAATAGGTAAGGGTGGAGTTGTTAGGGAAAAATTTATAGATGTGTAGGAAAAAGGTAAGGTCAGGGAGTGGGTCAAAATGGAAGTAGGTGAGGGGTCGGGGGTGTGGTTGAATAGGTGAGGTGATATTAGGTTGGGTAGGGTTAGGGTAGGTAGGTCGGTAGGTTAGGGTTGGGTTGGGTAAGTAGGGAGGTGTGGGTTGGTTTAGGGTGGAGGGTAGGCCATGGGATAAATGATTAAGTATCGAAGTAAAAGAGGTATGGTAATGGGAATGGGTATGGGTGAATGTAGATATGGTTGTGTTTAAATAATATGATTTTTTTATTAGATGCATGTGAGATATTAGGCGAGGATGCGAGACAGGTACCACTCTTGATCATGTGAGCTTAGAGGTGCGGTGGCACTGAGGAGTTATGACATGTTGAGGAGGTGGGTCTGATTGGGGTCCGACGCTACCGACATGCAGTTCGGACAGAAATGAGTCGATGGTCACCCTCATCAATAGATGGGATTCGGTGACCAACATGTTCCACCTATCGATGGGTGAGATGACAGTCACCCTGGAGGACATGTATAAGATCCTGTAGTTACCTATATTAGATACATAGGTATATTCAATCTCCTCAGAGGCATTAGAGGAGTTGATGATGATGGTATTTGGTGAGGGGATGGCAGAGCTGACATTCCATAATGCCAGTCTGATCTATGGAGAGATGTACCCAGCTTGTCCAGAGGAGACGAGGCTATTAGTATTACTGATGGAGGTAGTCTATTGTTTTGCACTTCCGGATGCAGAGGGTGGGAGATTCCCACGATCACTGATGAGATTGTTACATGACATGATGATAGAGAGGTGATAATTTTCTTGGGCGCCGGCATTCCCGATACAACTACATAAAGATCTATGGGTGTATGGGTGGATCTACTGAGTTCAGTTTGTGTTACACTTTTATTCTACACTGTTGGGCCTATGAGCACATTATCTATGTGCATCCAGTGGGTATGCCCTGAGCAGATGCATTTGAGCCGGGTTTTGTGTGGGTGGGGTATAGGTAATGGGTTCCTATTATTGGAGAGCATCGAGTGGGTAGGGTTACACATGATGTAGCCTATTACAAGGTGGTTACTAGAGGGATTGTCTAGCATGGATGTTATATGGAGATTGTATGTGTGATATCCCTCATACGCATGCATGATGGTTGAGGAGTTAGTTGGCCTTTAGCTACTTAGATGAATAGAGGGGGCGCCGTGCGGGAGAGCACGAGATGATCCCTGTTGATGTGCCAGTCGATGCCAATTTGGATTACTATAGGATATACCACCACCCTTCCCACAGTACCGGAGGGATGATGTGGAGATACCACTACCACTTCCACAACCAACAGTACCTATTGGGCAGGAGGAGTAGGTTATAGACTCGGTGGATTGATGATGCCAGAGTGACGGACATGTATAGGTAGTGGTGGGTGGCCCAACTACGAGTAGTACCTCCTAGGCCCGGGCAGCCGATTTAGCCATCATCACTGTGTAGAGAGATTCCCTACGGGGTAGGTGGTGACCTTGATTACATAGTTGGGGATGGTACAGGGGCAGCTAGTAGCATCAGAGGCAGAGGTGGTTGCATTGCATGCGCAAGTGGCTAGTCTACAGCTCAAATGGCCCAGGGTGGAGACAAAGAGGGTGATGAGGAGTAGGTAGCCACCTTACGAGTGCACAAAGTTACGGAGTTTGCAAGGCCGATTGGCCACCGCAGGCACGTATTCTGCATTACAGTGCGAGTATAGGCATAGGGTGTGGGGCTAATGGCACCTCCACAGCACCGGGGACAGGTCCCGGTTCACAAGTAGGGGACAGGACAGGTCCCGTAGGCTAGGTATAGGGGCCAAGGCCTATGGGACAACCACAGACCATACCCATATCTAGGTTACGAGATGCCTTAGGGGAGGCCAGCTATTACTAGGATCGGTTGATAGTAGCCATGATAGATTTTATATCCTATGGAGAGTACAAGGCACAGTAGGCCTCAAGTGAGAGGACTAGATCCTAGAATCACAGTGTGGATAGCATAAGGGTCCATTGAGCCCGAGACAGGATCAAGGTGAGGCCACCAACTCATGGAGGCTAGCTCTAGGTGATGTACCAGCAAGGGCCCGACCACGACCTATGGTGGGTGGTGAGAGGTTATCAGTGTCGCCTTGATCAGGGAGATGAGGAGGAGACAGGTGAGACTAAGATGGAGGATGTCCAAGATGATTATGCCTGATGCACATCCCTTTATTTTGATGTATTTTGATTCATTTTTGATATATACTAGCCTACATGCCAAAGAGAGTGAGGATGTATGAGAGTTTTGTATATTTTTATCATATCTTCGCCTACATTAGAAGATGCTAAGGTCAGTATATGAGATTTTGAGAGTTTTGATTATATGTACTAGCCTGCGTGCCGAAGATATTTGAGATTATGTATATGGAGACACACGTTTGGATATTTTTATTTATAGAGGTGATGATGATGATGATTATGGTCATTATGTGTATACATGGTTGTGGTTATCTTGTTATTTTGATGTGTATATGTTATGGAAATTAAGTAGTGTAGGCATGATAGAGTCAGGTCATAGGCATGGATCGAGTTAGGTTGTAGGCATGGTTGAGTCAGGTTGTGGTCTAGGCATGGATTGAGTCAGGTTTTAGGCATGGTGGAGTCAGGTTGTGGTCTAGGCATGGATTGAGTCAGGTTTTAGGTATGGTAGAGTTAGGTTGTAATTCATTAATTTGTGCAATGAATGATGATATGGGTCATGGTTAAGATGTTTTATAGTGGTAAGGAAATGGTAGACATAATGGATGTATGTTTGATGATGATAAAGGGGGAAAGTAATTTGTTGTTTGATGGGTTTAATTTCCATTTATTGATATAAAAGGAAACCAAATAGGGTAGAATGTGGTTTAGGAAAATAAAAGGTGAATTGATATAAAAGGAAACCATGCCCTTGGAGTGTTGTTTACATAGTCCCAACGAAAAGGGACCTCCGGCCAATGTAGTTCTCCCATAAGCTAGGGAAGAATGCAAGGAGGTATGAGTATGAGTGGGTATGTTATAGGTATGATTGAGTCTAGGTCTGTTAGGTATGGGTGATTTTGAGTTGATGAAAAAGGAAAAGGTATCCAAAGATAAGCGTCGAGAAGCTAATCTTGTATAAGGTAATCAATATGTAATGAAGTAGTTTAAAAAGATAAGAGGAGGCAAGAAAGCCACCTGATTGGTTAGAATCATAATGAGTAGGTCATACCTTAGATAGGTGGATGAACATAAGACCCTAAAGACATTGCATGATTGATTATTCTAAAGGTGAAAAGTAGTCACATGACCACCAAATGTCACGGTTCCACGAGGTCCCTTGAGGTGGTAGGAAATGAAAGTGTGAATGGTGAGAGGGTGAAAATTGGTTATTTTGTATATGGTACTAGGTAGCATGCCGTTTTGGCAAGAGATCCAAGATCACAATGGGCAAGTCCATGACTAAAAGACTTTTGTTTTGACTGATATTTGAGATAGACTAATTGATGCAGGGAAGTCTATATGGGATGAGGAAATTAACTCCTTGAGGTTTTCGTGAAGTTGACTAATGTGGGAAGCTTCAGATTTTTATTTTGTTTTGAAAGAGCTTTACATAGCTATCCTTCGAGGGAGCAGTCTATTTATAGCAGTGATTGTAGAGAGAAAGATGTCCTTTTGAGGGAGTCATCTTTTTATTGGAATTTTGACTCAAGGAGTTGGATCCCATGTGAGGGCTTTTAAGTCATGGATAAGACTAAGGTGAAGAATAGGATTCTTGTTCAAAAAGTAGGGTGAAATGACCATGGGATCTCATCTAAAGGTAGACAAAAGTATCCATGAGAATCATGTTATGTGCAGCGCCATGGTACACATATTTAAGAGAAGATAAAAAGTGATGGGTACACACATGATTCTTATTTAATTGTTGGTGATGGCATAGGAAGTGGATAGCGCTCAAGGGATGAGCATGGAAAGAGGTAGAAGGTGAGGTAGGACTAAAATTCAACAATAGAATGGTCAAAGATGTAAGGCATTAAGGGGCTTAGGTTCAGGTTTACCCTCAAGTGAAGATAAACGATAAGCACTTGATCTATAAGTATGAGTCACGATGTATGGTCTAAGCCAATTAGGAGAAAATTTGCCCCATTTAATTTTTCTACTTTGGTTACATGTTGATTTTCTTTAGGAAAAGGTCACCGACTTGGAAGGTTTTCTCATGGACACGTTTGTCATAGGCACGTTTGATATGTTTTTAGTAAACTTGAAGGTGGTCAAGAGCATTAAGATGACATTCGTCTAATAACTCGAGTTGTGCTAAACGGTCCTGAAAAAATTCATCATCATTGAGCATGTCATGGAGAGAAATGCAGAGTGAGGGAATTTGGAATTTGAGGGGTAGAAAGCCTGCACCAGTAGACTAGAGAAAAGGTGTGGTGGTAGTGGAAGTGTGAATACTAGTGCGGTATGCCCATAAGGCGAAAAGAATGTGCGTATGCCAGTCCTTCCCCAAGATCGTTAACCACTTTCTTGAGAATTTTGTTCAGGGTTTTATTGGTGGATTCAGCTTGGCCATTGGTCTATGGGTAATAAGGTGATAAGAAACTTAGCTGAGTGCCGAAGGCGTAACAAATTTTTTGTAAGGTTTTATTTTTGAAATTTTTCCGTTATCAGTGATGAGGTGATGTGGGACACCAAAGTGACAGATGATGTGATGATTGATGAACTCACATATTTTCTTGGCTTTCATGGAAATGAGAGGTATGGATTCAACCCATTTTGTGTAGTATTCGTGATCCATTGATGTCGTTGGGAAGAATGGGGATTGATCTCTCCGACAAGATCCAAACCCCATTGAGAGAAGGGCCAAAGGTCACGTGTGACCTGTAAGGCATGACTAGGTGTATGATGAAGGTTGGCATGTTGTTGGAATTTTACACAATGCTTGACATAGTCACAACAATCATGGTTGAGGGTTGGCCAATAATAGCCTAGGAGAAGAATATTCTTAGCAATAGCAAGGCCACTGAAGTGAACTCCACAATATGTCATCACGAACTTCCTTAATGGTATAAAGAATTTGAGAACTTGTAAGGCACCATAAGAGAATTCCATTGAAGTTGCATTTGTAGAGGAGACCACCCATGATGACATAATGAGAGAACCTTTTAAGGAATGCACGTTGTCTATTATAAGTGAGTTCGGGAGGCAAGACAAAGAGAGAAAGATAGTCGAGTATTGTTTATACCAAAGGTCACTCAGTCCGGGGCGATGGTTCTAATAGAGTAAACTTTACGAGGTAAATAAGAAGGGGATTGGATTATTTTTATGGTGAAAAATATTTTAGAATCAGTGGGCGAAGCGGGTATTTGAGAGGCCAAGCAGGCCATGGTATCTACAAATTTATTGGTTAAACACGGGACGGTTTGAAGGGCATAACGGTCAAAGGTGGTCAAAAGTATGTCTACATGATGTTTATACTTTTGAAGTGTCTCATTACAACATTGGTATATACCATTGACTTGGTTTATGACCAATTGGGAATCACCAAAGATGTTGATGGATTTGACATCCAAGGCATAGGCAGCTTGGAGACCTAATACGAGCGCTTTGTATTCAGAAATATTGTTTGTACAATCAAAATCAAGTTTGAAAGACAAAGGCATGGGTTCACCATCAAGCAGAATGAGGATAACACCTACCCCACCCCCACACTGACACTTAGAACCATCGAAGAAGAGTGTCATTTGGTATGCAGGCTCATCCAAGGAAAGGGAAGCAATTGACTCATCTGGAAAGTCAAAATTAGAAGGTTGATCCTGGGAACAGGTGCGTTGGCCAATTGGTCGGTGATAGCTTGGCCCTTGATGGATTTTTGATGAATGAATTCAAGGTCAAGGTCAGCCAAAAGCATGAGCCAACATGCGGCATGTTGATTTTGGTAAGGTTTGGTATACATGAAGTGCAAGGGATCGGTGTTGGTCACAACATAAGTCTTGTGTTTAAGTAGGTAATGGTGGAGTTTCGTGGAAACGAAAAACTAAGGAAAAAGTAGATTTTTAGCATGGGTGTATTAGGTTTCATATTCTAAAAGAGTACGACTTATGTAATAAATCACTTTCTCCTCTCGTTGTTCATCTCGATGAGCAAGCATGGCCCTCAAGGAGTGATCGGTAGCTGAGATATAGGTAGAAGGGTTGATCGTCTTTAGGTGGAATGAGTTCGGGTGGTTTAGAAGGTATTGTTTTAAGACCTCAAAATCTTTCGTAGTCATTATCCCATTTAAAAGAGACATCCTTCTTGAGAAGATGATGAAATGGTTGACACCAATCAGAAAATTGTGAAATGAAGTAGCGAATAGACTGCAACTTGCCTGCAGTAATAGAGTTTCCTAAGATTAGTGGGTGAAGGCATTTCAAGAATGGCCTTGAATTTAGTAGGGTCAACCTCTATACCACATAAGGAAATGATAAATCCCAGGAGCTTTCCTGAGAGAACCGTGAAGACACACTTCTTGGGCTAAAGGCAAACGCAATATTTAATAAGGTGATCAAAGATGGTTTTTAGAATGGCGAGGTGCTCAAGCAAAGCATTGATATTTGGCCAGGAGATCATCCACTTAATCTTCTAATATATTATGCATGATGTCATGGAAGATATAAGTCATAGTCCGCTGATAGGCGGCCCCAAAGATTTTAAGGCCAAAAGGCATGACTTGGTAGCAGAAGGTCCCCAAAGGGGTGATGAATGCGGTTTTGTGTTGATCCTCTAGGGTAAGCAAGATTTGGTTATAACATGAGAAACCATCCATGAGTGATAGCATCTCATGACTAGTAGTAAGGTCAACCGGTTGTTCAATACCAAGTAGGGAAAGTCATCTTTTGGGCAAGCTAGGTTGACATCACGGAAATCGAATAAATGCAGAGTCCCCTATTTCCTTAGTGACATGGGAAAATGTTAGAAATACAATGATGATAATCAATGCATAATATTAAGGAAACCGAAAGGAGACATTGAAGTTCTTCTTTGACCAGAAGAGAAATGCGAGGGTGCATTTTCCTCAACTTTTGTTTAATGGGTTTGGCATCAAGAATGGTTATGATATTATGGACCACTATAGTGGGGTCAATACCAGGCATGTCTACGTAAGACCAAGTGAAAGCATGGTTATGGTTTTTGAGAAAAGAAGTGATGGCTTCCTGTTCAGCAGCATCTAAAGATTTTCCTATCTTTAGAATGTGTGGGTCATCCTGAGTATGAATGTTGATCTCGATAGTTAATTCATTCAACATGGTTTGCGTCTCAGAGGGTAATGACCGATGAATATATGAGTCTTCTGCACCAAGGTAGGTGAGTATAGATTCATCATCCTGACATTGAATGATGTTGATCGAAGGTGTATCGTCGTCGATCATTTCAGGATACAAGAAGGGAAGAGAGGAAGGAGCCTCTCCCTCACGTTGATAAGTCCCACCGGGTGTGCCAAAATGTTTCACCTGATTCTATAGCATTTCTTTGAATGTTGACGAAACAGATAAGGGTAAAGGGCTAGGAGGAATACCTGTTAAGATGTTGGTTATAGGTTGTTGTGCATGTATGACTTCTAAATTCACATTTGATTATGAGATCTTCCTTTTTACTTGTAGGAACTACCTGAAATGGAAAACAAGACCACCAAATGAAAGTTAAACAATATATACAGTGGACTGCCTAGCGTATGCTAGATCTGGGAAGAGTGATACTTCCTAGACGGCTATCAATCCACTGTTTAAAACAACTTAATGCTAATAATAAAGGAAATCCTACTGTAGTTAAAATGATTTAGGTATCTCATTTGTCTACAATAAGAAAATTCATTCACAACAGGCTAAGCTATGACTGAATCTGAAGGTCAAGGTCTTGGTCAGGGTATTGGTACTAGTCAGGGTGAGGTTCTGGGTGGTTTTGGGTATTTGGTGGAGGTTTTAAGCTCTGTTCTTGGTTTCTGGTCAAAAACACGAGAGAATGAAGTTAGTCCTGGTATGATCGATGTCGATTTAGGTTAACCAAATGGCGGTTGTGGTTAACCGGCGTGTGTATGGTCATAGTACATGAAACTCAATAAAAACTTGGTGGGGTGACTGAACTAAGGCTAGATGGAAATGGAAGGGTAATGGCAAGATTTGTGTGGGTCTCAGGTATACACAAGAATGATTAAAATATAGGTATGGGTAGTTCAAGGGTGTGCGCAAAAGGATGGTCAAGTTTGCATGGAGGTAAATGGTGGGGGAATGGAAATGAGAGCAGAAACTAATAACGAAAGTAAAAAAAAAAATCTACCAAATGATAAATGGACAAGTACTTGTTAAAAATGAAAGGAACTTGATGTAATGTTGGCACTTCCTTGGATGCTCTGTGAAGTTAGATGGCTCTATGGATACTTCGATGCTAGCTATGGGTGCTCGATGAGTGTACGAATGTTCATTCTACTTGCATGCAGCTCTGGTTTTCATCTCTATTTCTCAAAAGATGTGTTTTATCTCTTATAAAATGTGCCAACCTCGAAATAAGGTTATTTTGGGGTTAAATGGTAACCGCAATGGTTCCGGGTTGACTAGTTGTTTAGGGAACCGACGTCGATTAGGGTGAGATTTCTTAGGTTTTCTAAAATGGGTAGATCCCTTTGATTTTCTTGGATCTCGCTCACTTTTTTTTTTGCTCTGGATTAGAATGGAAGCTTCCTTTCTAACAAACAGGAATGTGGTTAGAGGGAATATAGGCTTTGATTTTTAGGGTTTAGGTAGGTCTTAGTTAGTTATGGAAACATACTAAGAATAGGTCTTAGGGTGAAGTGGCTAGATGAGGTGTCTAGGTGAGGTGGATATGTAGGCATTATCTCAATTAGGATATTAAAATAATAAATATTGTGAGATAATGAATTAATTTAATTAAATCAATATTAGAGTGGGATGAAAGGGGCTATGGTTAGGTAAATATGTTCAAGGTGTTTGTTTGACGAGGGACCAAGGGGCACCTAAGGGGAGTGTGACCTAATTTTTGTGTCTACACTAGTGTCTAGATATGAGAGCCGATGTTTGTGTTGTGCTAAGGACCCAAATCAGATTTAGAGCCCTTTCTGTAACTATATACTATTTTGTTCATGTGATGAATTGTATTGTATTATGATTGTGAAATATTGTATGGGGTGTGACTGATTCACCCAATATATGCCCCCTCATTTATGGTGTATGTGACTTCACTAGGAGAATGAAGCCTAAAGGAGGACCTAATGATGATATGAAACTAAAAACCATGTAGGGGAATGTGCATGGTAGAAACCAAGGCACATGCAAATAAAGTGGCTGGAAAACTATGTTAGTGAAAACAAGAAAAATATCCATATAGAAGACAATGTGTAAGCTATCAAGTAACTAAAAATGTGGACCATGAAAAGAGGGTTTCAAACATGGGACATTTCTCACAATGTCACAAGGAAATCAATGCCGAAGTGGAAAAAACCATAAATTGTACACACAAGATGAAGGGAATAGCCCACAAATAATGGCATACAATGGAAAACAATGAAAAATAATAGCAAGCAAAGTATCAGACAACCATGGTAGTAATTAGACTCAGTAAATTAATGTTACACATGAAGCACTTGTCAAGCATGTTAGAAAGATAAATGGTATGTCAAGACGTGTATATATATCGATAGAGTAGCGTGCTTTAGTAAATATAGTAAGTTTGAAACAATAGCCATGTGGTGTGTTTGAAATTAGATGCCCCCAGGGAGCCTTAATGGGACTGGTAAGAGGTACAGTGCCAAACATTTGTGCTGCATGTAGAGATTTGTAGGAAGTATGCATTCACAACTAAAGACCAAGTGAACATGTATGTGTATATAGAAAAATAATGACATAAAATGTATTTCGTCTAGCATGTGAAACAAAGTGTATATGTAAACATAAGTAAGTAAGTATAAATGTGAACAAGATATAAAGTATGCTATGAGTGTATATGGAATGGAATGTAAAGTGATCATGATAGGAGAAAGGTGCTCCCGAGTGGATGTGTATGCATGAGATGAGGTTCATTTATAAAATACCCCTCGACAATCAAGAATGAACAATAGAACAAGAGTGCGTCATCGGGAAATAGTTTGAACATGTGCGCTAAATAGATATGATCAATGAAGAATATAGCATAGAATGTAGAAGAAGTGAGGTTCAATTCAGATTTAGACCCTCAACAGTCAAGTATGAACTACATAACTAGAGTTTTTAATATGGTAGTGTGATGTTGTGAATTGAATGCGAGAGAGAGATGTGTCGTAAATGTGAAAAGTGTGAAATGTGTAGTGGGTGAGGTTAATGAATGGAGTATTCCCTCAACAGTCAAGTTTGAACCTTAACACGAGAGTGTGTCATATGGTAATGATGATACGGGGGTGTATCAAATTATGTGATGATGTATGAGGATTAGATGTGAAGCATAGATTGTAGCAGTAAAAATGTAATACACACGACAATACGTAGAGGGGGAAGGAATCATGATGTCCCCTAAGCGTATTATGTAGAAAATACTCAAGTGACATCATCTAAGAGATCGTAATTATCATGGTCAAATTCAAATGGAGATGCATAAAAGAATTGACAAGTGATAGTATGTAGTTGATCATATAACAAGCCATTGTGGTGTAATTTATACATGCACATTGCATATTCTTCATCGAGTGAAAGGTGGAAGGGGACAACCATGTGCATACTAGCAAGTAATATTTTGTGAATAGCCAAGGAACAAATAATTGAAAATAAAAACACTTTGTTGAATGGCATGGGAATGAAATTTTGATATGATTAGGATCCAAAGCTACCCTAATGTAGTCAATCCAAGACTTCCCTAGAGTAAGTGGAGAAATACAAGGAGAGCGTGCGATAAAGACCGATAAATAGAAAACACAAAGACCATAAACAGCAGTGATATGAACATATCCATGATAGAGATAAAGAAAATGAGGTAGATGCGGGACCTCATCAAACATGAACCTAATTTGAAATAATCCATCGTATGTGCAAATAGTTTTAGAGAAAGTGGGATCAAATGGAATGTGTGGAAAATAAGAATTGTTTATGAAAAGAGTACATGTGAAAGGAGGAATCACATATACATGTTGCTCATGAGAAGATGAGGAATATGGTATGATGTCCAATGTATGGAAAAACCCCAATAAAGTACCATAGAATTAGTAGAATGAGGGGGTGACAAAGATGTGGATGGGACAGGGTCCAATGCACAAATAGTTCCCTCTAGAAGAGGTAATTTTTGGGATAATTAGTGGGTTGTTGGTCTTTAGCAGGATACATAGTAGCAGGAGTTGGAGTAGATAATGTAGTGGTTAGATCTAGAAGTCAATATTGGAATGGGTCTCGATCAACATGGACAAGTATATTCAAATCCTTCATGTAAAAATTTAACACATTGGTGAACTGTAGAAGGAACTTCCTACATAGCGTGAAGCCATGTCCTACCAAGTAAGCAATTGTATTGAACTAGGATATTTATGACAAAGAATACAACAAGAATATTTTTTGGCCTAAGCTGTGAGTGGCAAGGTGATAGTGCCTATGCACGAACCATAAAAGAATCATATGTACGAAGGGAAATAGACATTGGGTGAAGATAAGCTAAGGAAAGGCCAATATTATAGATGAATCATAAAGTACAAAGATTGAGGTGAGATCCATTGTCGATTATTACTCACTTGATATCCATGTTGTGAATGTAAACCCTAATATAAAGGGGAGTATAATTGTCATAAACAACAAGATTATCAACTATGTCGATGGGAATGTAATTTGTGGCGAAAATGCATCTACAAATGATTGATATATGAAATCTAGATAGGTAGTGGAAGGAATGCGATTGTTAGCCATAAGAGTAATGATTTTATCTCACAATCAAAATTGGCTAGCAAAAAGTCATAAATGGAAATACTCATAATGAGAGGATCCTAGGAAAATGAGTAATGCAATTATGAGGACCCTAAGAGTATTCGAATGAGACGGGTTCACCAAATGATTTAACAGAAATAAACTTGTTTTTAAAACCCTAATTGCAATGTAATGAGATATAAGCTATGATAAATAATTTCTAGATACAAGTGACATAATCAATAAGCTAATAAGAATTAAAACCATAGGTGCAAGAGAAAGGATAAAACACTTAGCTAGTTTAGTAATAAATCCTGAAAAGTACCGGATTCAAAAACAGATGAATAGGAGGAGGAAAGTGTCACAATTGAGCTCAAAAAATTGTGTGACCATTGGATCTGCCTAGATTGGGGTGCCTGGATCAAGTCGGGGAGTTTGGGGCACTAGTGACTCGCTTCTAGGTGCCCGTGATGTGAAAAACCTCTAAAACTCATTTCTTCGTGTCACAAGATGGTCGTTGGTCTTCATTTTGGATTTTTGTATGTCACACTATGCCCATGAAATTCACCTGCAACCTACAAAGAGAAAGAGCACCTACAAAACCCCAAACCACATCAAATCCTAAAAATATAAAGATGCAAATGGGGAGTCGTATTGACCATGATGATAACCTGATTGAGTGAACTTATGATGAGCACTACACTACATTTCAAAGTCCATGTAGTTCTTTTGTGTGTGTGTGTGTGTGTGTTTACAAGAATCATGCCTTAGGTGGCTCTTGTGCAAGATGCACTTGATAAGTAAGCAATAACTAGATGTAGCAATGTAAGTAGATGTGTGGATGGAAAAATGAACTTCCCTCCTATGCGTGTATGCAGAAAATGCAATCCCTTGTCCCTTGAATGAAGCTAGATGGATGCTTTGATGCTCTTGAGATGCCTTTGGATGCAACATTAGCTGATAGTAGTAGATGCTTAGAGATTGGTCCTTTATTATTGTCACATAGTTTTATATCTATATGATTCCCTTGTTTGAATTTCAAAATTAACAAAGCTAAAATGTTGACCCATAAGAAAAAAAGATACCCAAAAGATAAAATATGCCCAAAAGAGGCGAGTAAGATAAAGAGAGGTCGGTATTCCTAGAAGGACGGGGGTGCCTGGGCACTGGCATCCTGGCTGGGTGCTGGTGTCTAGAGTGATAAAAGATAAAATAGTAAAGCATTGGTTGGGTTGTATGGTGTAAAAGGCCAAGAAGAAGACATTAACAAAGAAAAAACAACCAAAGACAGTTGTTAATTACTAGTTTTCTCACTTAGGAATCATATGGATAGTGGTATTTGATTAGGACCTAGAAATGTACCCAAAGTGCATGATTGAGTGTCTACACTTATTAAGTTTATAAATTCTTAGTTAGTGTTAATATTATGCAAAGGGGGATATATTATACTCGGTAAACAATAGTATTTTTAGTAATCAAATTTGAAGTAGGTATAATAAGTCATCATATATAACATAAAAAACATATCATAGAATAATTTAGATACACAAATATTCCCTAAACTATCTCCACTTTATTCATATATATCAATATACTACCAAATACATTTACTCATACAATTACTCCTTCCTCACACATTTCAGTCATTTATTAATTCATTTATGTCTCTAATTATCAATCCTACACACTATCAATCACACACGATCGATGCAATGGAGACATTGAAAGGAATGCATTGAAGAACTTAAATTTGAAGGAATGAAACATTGCAGAAGGAAAAGGGGTAGCAAAGAAGGAGATTGATGGGGAGAAATCAAAGGGGGGATTTTTAGGGGAAGGAATGTGAAACTTGTCTTTCTTTAGAGAAGAAACATATGTGTAGCCCATCTTGAGCTGATGTAGTAGTTAAATTCAATAAACAAAACATGGCAGGTCATGTTGTTTTGCACCATCTTTATAGACCATTATTTTTTCCATCCTCCATGTTTTTACCAAAAACAACATATATCATCCGAGTTACCCTTGAGGATTTTTATTTCACATCACCTCCTCAATGTTTCAAGTTTCGGAAAATCATGCACTCTAAGCATCAATGACAACACAATGCGAGACATAATTGCAGCATACACTTTGGTCCTCCTAGAAGATATTCATTGGTTGACATGGGTAATGTATGGATATTGACGACAATGTGCTTCACCAATAGTGAAATGTGAAATAGTGAAGTGTTAGCTCATAATATTGTTGGAGGACCTCAACCAAATCCATGAGATGTTGTGAATGGGATTCATAACATTCCTTCCTAAAAAGCATAACCATTTACATAATCCAAATGTCGAGAAGCAGGAGACATAACTATTGATTCATTAAATTGTATCTTCTAATATTATATACACATTTTCTATATCATACCATTCAATATATTTAGTACATCCATGTGGATTGCCATTAATCATCATATTTGAATGAAATTTCAATAAATTTAAATATTATAAATTAAATGTATGCTCCTTAGATTGGAACATGGGGGACATTAACTCCAGACACAAAATCAATCAAAAATAGCTTTGACTTTTGCATAAGTGAAAATCCTGGAGGAATAATCACAGATATCGAATCTTCAATATTGGTGAAATATTTAGATGAAAAAATATGTGTACAATGATAAACACCCAAAAGTGAATGGTGGAGAGGCAGAGAACATTCCATCATCCTTTTTAGTGTCCTACGTAGAGGGGCAGCTCTCAATAGGGAATCAAAAAGTTCTTTTAATGTGGCTTGCTATTAAAATAGAAGAAAGAATTAAATTGCTTCACAATATTAAACTAAGAAGACACACATTGTTATAGGAGTTGTTGGCTAGAAAATATCATGTTGATGAAATCTTGTTCAAGTGGGGAGGGGAAAACTATGAACTGTTAGCATCAATGATGGTAAATGATGGCCATAATTACAATAGAATCTCTAGCCCACCGGAAGATATCCATTGGCCAACATAGTAGTGTAGTGATATTGAGGAAAATGCTCTTTGCCAACAATGATACAAAAATAGTGAAGTGTTATATGACAAGAAAATTTGAGGACCTCAACCAAATTCATAGGATACTCTGAATGGGCTTGCTAACAATCCCGCTAAAAAGCATAATTATTCACACAATGCACATTCAAAGTAGAAGAGGCAACAAATAAAAATGTCTTACCCGATTCCAAATACGACCTCTTTCATAGGTATTGATGGACCCCGATGATCTATGACTAAGGGGTTGAGATCAGGGTTCATTTTAAGACCCTCCCTCTAAAAAATTAGTTTAGAATGGGTGGAAAATCTCCCAAATTGACTTTTGAATCGATGGCAAATTTCTCAAAAAAATGTTTCGTGGCAAAGGTGATTTGATTTGGCACAATTTTCTTGGATTTCACATAGTTGTAAAGGTGTTAGATAGTCGTCCATTGGCTTCCGTCCAACCTAGGTTGGATGGAAGCCAATGGACAAAAAATCACTCTTTATTGGATGTCTATATTAAATCCCCCTTGTAACCCCCCAAGATATGTATTATACCTTGGTGAATATTTGCACATTTTGATTAGAAACGTTGGCGAAATACATACATAAGTTAATTTTTACATATAAATAGTAGGCAAACTGACCCATACAAATGACTGTTGGCCAAAATTTTAGACGAATTAGGAGGCAATGAGTGCTAAAAATTTACCATTTCCGATTTCCAAAATCTCATTCATGAGTTTACAAAAATTTGCCACTAAAATTTTCCCTGGTTGAGATTCAAGTCATTAACCTTGACAACCACATTCTTCCCACCCTCAGAGGATTCAAAGAGTCTACTTCACCATTGTTTGTAGATAGGAATATTGCATGTTATTCCGTCACATTTTTTCCTTTGCCCACCATGCCCTCCAACTCATCTTCATCGTCTAACTTATCCTCTCTATTAAGAGAAAACATAGCATCAACAAAATCAATCAATGTTGTTGTTGGAACTGTGGTTATTCACACCTTTGAGTCAATCCTCTTTCCCAAAGGAGAATGTCGGACCAAGATGCTCTCGCAGCTCACTCACTAACATTTTCACTCAAAATCATAATCAAGAACCCAACTGCTAAGAACTAGGAGACAACTATTCATATCCTGAAATGGTCCTTAATTTCAACTTTCATGTTTAAAAAAATCTCTACCCTTTGCCATGCTATACGACTTACTACTTAGGGTTTGTCATGTGAAAGCACGATAAGGATACTTTGATGTGTGTCAAAACTCTTATATTCAACCTTGTGAAGAAGCTATTTCATATCGAGGACCGTGTTCACGATATTTTTTTGACAAGGAAATGACCTAACACAAGTTTCTTTCACATAACTTTTGCTTGAAATGCAAAACACATGAGATTTTGATGGAACTCGTAAAAATTGTGTTAAAATTTATTCTTAATATACCATTTTTTATTTTGTTTCTGTTTTATGTTTATATTAGAGTCAAACATGTTTTCTTGGCATGAAATCCTTTGTTGAGTAAGATTAGGACATTGTAAAACATGATTTTCTTAATTGAAAAGGAATACCCAAAGCAAGAAAAACTTATTTATATTTTTTTCAAAGGGTTTTGAATGTGTGGGTCAGCATCAACACTAATACACTATAGTGGGCCTATTCATTACAATATTTAGGGATGAGAGATGATGTTTGACTTGTATAAACATAGTATTGGTGCTATTTTAGAAATTTAATAATGAAGTTGTTCATGAAATATCCAATTTCCACATGTTATAAATGTGATTGAAATGAAAAAAATTAAAAAATAAATGTGAGATATATTGAGTAACATGAGTCCATTTAACCAAAAATATTTTGAGTCTAATTAATTAATAATAGTATGGAGCTTAACAATAATGTTATCTAACTCATATAGAGCGGCCATTTAGTCAACACCGTTAACTTGTTTGTCACTTCCAACTAACCATGCCCCTTACACAAATTAAAATATACATTTTTTGAGAAAATAGGGAATTAGATATAATTTTTATTTTATTTTTTACAGATTAAGATATTGAGAAAATATAGAAAAAAGTGCTCAAATATAATTTTTTATTTTACTTTTTATAACATTAAGATGTTCAATTATATGGTTAGATAAGACAAAAACATGAATCGAAAATTTAAAAATAAAAGGAGAACTAAATCCTTACATATCCAACAGGTATCCCACAGATCATATTGTTCTTACCCAAATAACCTGTTTTATATTCCATGCTCCACTTTATCATCTCCTCTCACTTATCTTATTGAATGGGGAAAAATTAGTAAGTTCTAAATCTGAAAGCAATGCTTGTTTGTTGTAGCACTTTGTGACCTCTCTTTTCAGTTTTAACCTTTAAGTGCACAAAAACAAATAATGTATGAAAAATCATCAATAATTGAGCCCGTCTGTTGTTTGGTCATATGATCGATACATGAATAAAATTTTAGACCAAAAAAAAAATTATTTGTTATGTTATTATTTGTTATGTTATTGCTCTCTAATTTACGAGATGTTTTTACTAATAAAACGATGAGAGAGGACCGTGTAATGTATAGGTCCAAAAGAGATAATAAGATATTTTCCATGTTATATTAAAAAAAGGAGAGTGAAAAATAGAAATGTCACTTATCAATCAAAAGAACAATTGGAAAAGAAACATATCTACCTATGCAACATGGAACAACAAGGTCTAGCACATGAATTTCTACATCGAAGTACCATGTTGATATTAGAATAGGGCAAGACTGTTAATGGAATTGTGTTTACATCATCCGGATAAGCAATAATGAAGCAAGTTGTGGAATGTTTCATTCTATAACTATTTTGCGCAGATACAGGAAGGTGAAGAGATATACCACACCAAATGTCGGGCATTTGAATCAGGTTGTGCCATGGAAGGAAAGGGCGAGTAGATCTGTAATGCTCAAAATTACTAGAGCTAGAAAATGAGGATTTTTTTAAAACATAAAAACAAATTACACAGCTACAATCGTACATATTAATTTAATCAAATTCATTAAATCATATTTTTCTTTTGATCTATTTGATAACATCCATGTAATCCATGTGTGGCTAAGAAGGGTGTATTCAGATCTCCACGATCTCCCTTCATCACTACTTTGATGACAATGCTTACTAGAATTTTGATTCAACCTTTATTAGGTCATGGGAACCATGTGAAATTCCTTGGGTCTCCCACGAAGCTATTTTCTTGACTTCATATTTTGGTATCGACCATTTCCTACCTCATGTTCGGTGTTTAACTTCCCATGATCAAGTTCTTGAAAAAAATTTAATTAGAGGACTAGGTGATCGACAATGCACAACCATCAATGCATTACTTTGGCTAAAGTTATCTGTCGTGTAGGTTATGGCTAAACTCAAGACAACACACTAGTCTTATGAGTTTTAAGTCTTCCACCACCTCACAACTATCCCTTTCACTATTATCTAGATCTATTGGTTTGTATTTACTTTATTTATAATTAGACTTATCTTGCAAGAGTTTATATCGAGATAGATGTCAAGGCCAATTAGGATCATTATGAGATGATTACATTCGTTATGTTGAAATGTAACTATTTTAGCATTCCACGTGTAATTATCCTTTAATATGCCTAATGGATCTTTTCATCTATTTACCTTCCTATCTAGTTTCTTTTTTTCCGATGTTCGATTTTTAACCTTAAATTACCTTTTTATAACGATACTCTTTCATCCTCTAAAAATTAGACTTTACAATCTTAACAAAATAATGTCAAGTTTACAGAAGGCCGAATTAAATATATATTTAATTATTCCTTCGATCAACTACGCCACTAAATAGCTATTTATTTTTAGAAATTAAAAGACAATTGAATGTTATAATAATCTGTCAATTTTCGGCTTCATACATTGGTAAATATCAAATAAATATATTTAACAATTTATGATAAGTAAGACTTCTTAATTCTAGTATATATCATTTACTCATATTGATATATTATTACATACAAAGTAATCATCTCTATATTAAAAACATAAATTACATATGCCGTTGAGGCAAAATATATAATCGACATCTTGTAACTCTCACATAGTGAGGTTTGAATATTAACAATGGGTCCAAGATCCCAATAAATTCAGTCAAAATTATAGGATATCATCCTTCTACAAATTGAAATCCAAGTAACTCATTTAGATCCATGCTACGATAAAAATTCTCAAGACATGAGTTTCCGCATATCCGAATGTGATGGCAAATTGTCCTGCAACACTGGAGTAGTGGTATGATGTCAGTTCAAAATGAACTGGCATGAATATTGCCTCCATTTTTGATGCAATTATTTAATAAAATATGAAATATATAAATGTTGTTTTATCAACAAGCACATGGTAATACAAAATTGAGAATGTATTACTACATGTTTTCCATAAAGATATAGCTATGAATGCACACAAAAAGAACAACCAATTTCTATTTCGGTGATCATGTTTCCCTCTAATCACAAGGATCAAGACATCATTATTTCAGCTTCAAAAATAAATATTTGACATTTAAACATTTACATAAATCGTAGGAAGTAACTCATTTAGATCCATGCTACAATAAAACTTCTCAAGACATGAGTTTCCGCATATCCGAATGTGATGGCAAATTGTCCTACAACACTGGAGTAGTGGTATGATGTCAGTTCAAAATGAATGGCATGAATATTGCCTCCATTTTACGATGCAATTATTTAATAAAATATGAAAGATATAAATGTTGTTTTATCAACAAGCACATGGTAATACAACCGAGAATGTATTACTACATGTTTTCCATAAAGATATAGCTATGAATGCACACAAAAAGAACAACCAATTTCTATTTCGGTGATCATGTTTCCCTCTAATCACAAGGATCAAGACATCATTATTTGAGCTTCAAAAAAAAATATTTGACATTTAAACATTTACATAAATCGTAGGAACAATATTATTAACAAGAGTACATTTTTTCCTTATTTTTAATAAGTTACCATCACAAAAAAAGTAATCAAACCATAATCAATCAACATCCGAATTCAGATTATAACCACAAGCAAATCATGCTTTATATTGTACTGATTTAAATATTATTTTACTTACCCTATCCAATCAACGAGCAACCTAACAAAAAACCTGTCTCGAAATCAACATTTCCAAATACCAATTAAACATATTCTCTCTAGGTAATGAGAAGCTCATCATATCATCCAAGAACATCATTAACAAAGAAAATAAAACGTAATATTTTTAGTCAATGAGCATCTCTATAAACGTCAAAGAACATCATCAACAAGAGAAATAAAACATATTATTTCCAGTTAATGATCATCTCTATAAAACATACAATATATTCCTTTCCCAACAATCAAAACACATTTTTCTTATATATATGAATAGCCTAACTAAACAATATAAAAACACCACGATTACATCATTTAAACATGTTATTTCCTATAAACGAACAACCCAACAAAACAATATAGCAGCACCATGATTACATCATTTAAACATACTCTTTCTAGTAAAAGAACAACTAATAATTTCTTTCATAAAATATCATTATATTAAACCCAATCATGCCACCAATTACTCCTTGGTACGGCTACAGCTCGGTCAAGTTGTCCCTGGCTTTCATGCCCTTACCAAGATAAGCAATTTCTTTTCACACGGTCAATCATGCAAGAATCCAAGTCATATTGCCGGGTTGAAAGTTACAAGCTAAATGCCTTTTTTTTAGTTATTCACACATAACAACACACCCCTCATTTATACATGAACGATTTAGATGCCCATAATAAAATTTTCGGAAAATGCAGCCCCATGCAAGAGCTTTGACATCCACAAATTTTCATTCAAAAGATCTCAATAAATTAAAAATCAGATCTGCATATAACAATCAAGAGGAAAAAATAATACAAAACCCCAACCAACAGATATCCATATCAATTTGGTTACCCAAATCGATTCATTTATGTAAATCGATTTGTATACCTAAATTGATTTGGGTATCAAATCAATTTGTTTAGAAAATAAAATCAAATTTCGTTAACAAAAATGAAAACCCACAAGCACAAATCAATTTGAAACACAAAAATTCACAAAAACATTTTCCTTCTTCCAGTATAGGAAAAACCTAACTCTTTTCTTTTTGGGTACAATTTATTTTAATGCAAAGATGGAATTTTAACTTTCATTCTATTTTGATTTTTGCAGATCAAAACCTAAAACCCCATCTGCGTTTTTTCCTGGGTTTAGCTAAAACCACACAAAGAAAACTTAAGAGAATACAAAATCCATCAATTTCCTTTTCAAATTTCATCTCCAAGTAATTAAACCAAAATGTTTCCACAAATTCCTTTGATTGCCATTAAAACAGAATGTGTATTTCCTCATTTTTTTTACAAATAATGCAACAAAGAAGGGAGAAGATATTCATGCCTAAAGTAAACCCAGAATCAGCAACCTCTTACTCTTCCAGCTCCAACAAGTTGAATCCTTCCTTCAAAACTCACGCAGGTATCCCAAAAGGGAAGAATGAAAATAGACAAGGAGAAATATATATATAATGAAAGAAACTATAGTTGGGCAACATATTCGATAATTTTGGGCTTCCTAATGTTGGCACATGCATTAATGCATGCCACATACTTGTCTTTATGTGAAGGTGTTTTGCTTTACAAAACCCACAAATTTTAAATATTAAAATTAATATTTTTTTAATATAACTTTTGACTTACATGCCAAATCCTTCTAGAATATATATTACTAATTTTACAAATTAATATTGCATTTTTTAAATTTTTATTTAATTTATTATCCAACTTAATGGTTAAGTTAAAATTAATCATCATAATACAAGTCCACATATTACCAACAATATATTATAATAATAATTATTTGAATTTCCATGTTTCATACGAAGCATTCCAATAAACGAAAATCACCTAGTCCGTAAATAATAATTCAAATATTCTCATAAATCTAGCTTGACATAGCATCCGCAAATAAAATAGAGGCGAGTTGTTATTACGGTCATAAAAAAAAGTTGAACAAAACAAAAGATGACTAAACCGATTGAAATAAACTAACCGAAATACAAAAACTGAAATATTTGTTGTCATTTATGAACTGTTTTACCTACGATCAAGGCCTAATTACATTTAGGAAGGATCATCAAGGTGAGTGCAGGGTTACCCGTTCAGCAGTGTCATGCCCCGCAGCAAAAGTTATGGGTCATGACATGACGAACCAAATGATTTCTTACACACAATGATGATCTCATCTAATCCTAATTAAATGTAACCGTAGTTAATTTAACTTACTAGAAATTTGGGATGTTACAAGATCCACAAGCAAAACACAAATATTTAATGTTTATTCTAAGTACTTTGAAGTGCCAAATGCCAATGAATGAAAGAGCTTGTTGATATCATTCCAGAACAGAGACCTTTAACACTGATTTAGCCATTAAACCAAAACCACCTCCAAATTCATCAAAACTGCCTCCAAACATGTCTACACATGGTATTTTAAATCCAATGGCACATTCAACAAAAAATATGCAACAGAAAAACCAAATGTGCCAAATGAAGAAGGAGCTAATCCCAGAAGAAGATTAGACTTCCACATCTGTTGTTTTAATGACTAAATGTCACACACTTCAAAATACTCCATTGACATGTGTAATGTGGTTTGAGTAGAGAAAAAAATAGCAAGAGACTGTATGGAGTGGGATATGGCTTTACACCCATTTTCCTAACCCTCGCGCGAGGTTTGAGTTTTCCCAACTCCCTCATGAACGTGCGTGGGGATACGCTCTTCCCTTTACACTGCCAATTGCATTTGCGTGATATTTTCAAAGGTCTTTTCAACAAACCAATTTTTGTGCATATACAACAATTAGTTCATCAAAATCATTTAAGGAAATTCTTGTGTATACAAAACAGTCTCCCAACGGAAAAAAATTTAAAAACAGTGAACATTACAAAGAGGAGCTCTTGTAACTATTCGTTCTTCTTCGATATCCTTGTAAATACCTTGCACTATACCCTACAATGTAACATGGGTTTACATATGTAAATGCCATTTTGGAGTCATTTTCAACAAAAATAAGAATGCATAAATATATTTAACAACAACGTGTTAGATTACAGATAAAATAAGTGATCATTTTCTTCACAACATCAACTCTTCCCAAGCATACAAAGCTAGAGTGATTTTTCCCATTCAAAATGACTCCAAAATGAGCCACCATGGTAGAGTAAATATTATGAAGATAAAATTGACTCCATCTCGTCGTGGAAGTGAGAAACATGCAACAATAACATGTGACAAAAGATAAATTACCGTTAAGTAAATATATGAATGTTGATATGTTGCTTGAAAGTGTAAATGTGAGCGAGGCAGCCATAGATGGAGTCTATGAAGTAGGCTTGTGCCTCATAAGAAATTGTGACCAGGGCATGTAACCTTACCTATATCTTTGTTTCACACATTTTATGCACACTGTTTGAGTGGAGATGCAAGATTTCATAGGTAAAAGATTATTTCATTTGATATTCATCAATGTAGCATTAAAAGCTTCCCATGCTAATTAAATCACCTATCCCTCCCAACTACTGCATTCTCCTCTAACACAAGAAACATCTAGTACTTAATCTCACCGCTGATCATCCCGATATGTGTCACTTCCAAGAGGATGTAGGGATCGAAGTACGAGTTGCCACGTAACCACAAGACGCAGGATTGCCACGTGGACAATCACATATTTGTTGTACATCAATGTCATCTCTCCTCTCATCCTCACCATTTATTTATCTTTCATTTTTCAAATGTAGGAGGCATCACTCTCATTTAGAATTGCTTTTGACATAATTATAGAAAGACACATTTTTTTATCGCATCTATAATACATACAAAGTCTTCATTCCAATCCATATATAACTATCCAATACCACAAGGGATTGCCTAGTAGTTTAGGAAATAATTTTTGTGGTGTATTCACGAGCTTTCTCAATTTATATATTCAAATTTTTATTCAATGAATAACCCTACCAACATCATCCCTAGACTTAATATATTATCTCATCCTCAATATATAAGAGGGTAGAATCTTGAAAGGGGCATGACTTATTTTATTTGTTTGAAGACCTGACTTGGAAGATTGTCGAAGGTTTGGGATTTGGTGGAGGACTTGTTGGGAAAGGGGTATACAAAGTATATCTAGTTAGGTGTACAACGTACACCTGGAGTTCCTAGTTAGGGCTACTAGTTTGTTAGATTGAAGGATGTCTTGAAGAGAGTTGTAGTTTCTCAACATTCACCTAGACAACCATAGTCTTGGCACGAGTTTATCTATTATGAAAATTCTAAGGACCTTACAGGAGTCTACCCAAATATATACCTAACACTTTTTATATTAGTAAAAAAAATTATTTTGCATCTTTTATTATTTATATGTATGTATATTGAATGTTTAATATATAAATTAATTAGATATAAAACTTTTTATTACTTTTAACATGAATTACATTATTTTATTGAGTTAATCAAGTCGAATTAACAATACTAATAGAAAGATTCTTTACATTTTGATATAGAACCATTAATCCTATCAAACTTGTGATATGCATTATATAAGTATATAGATAATGTAAATAAATAAATGCCAAACTTGTTTAAAAATTAGATGAAACTCGGAATTTTCAATAAAAAGTACTAGATATATATAGAAAAGATGCATATATTAATTAAAATAAAAAATAAATCTACAAATATATAAAATCAAGGCTAAAATCCATAAGAGTTTGTAATGAGTTAGGGGATAATTCCGTATTCAAACTGTGTTTTTTAACTTTGAAGTGCGATGGTCCATTTATCATTAATTGACTCGAATTTTTGTTCTTACCTTGATCTATTTGTACCTACACAAACTTCCCCATTCCACATGTCCTCAAATTAGAAACACTTCTTTCTTTTAGATTATGTAGGCCTTATTGATATGGTGTTGGTTCGAGTTGTTTGGAAAATATTATTTGTTAGTGTAAACATTATATTGTTATATCGTTAGTGTGTATGTGAGGTTGTTTGTAACAACTCACGATAGAGGAGTTTGTTGGAGATATTCAAGGGATTTCATAGTTGTCTATTGTTATGGTTTGACTCTTAAAATATAGTAGATCATTGCCTATATATTTTTATTATATTATTGAATCTCATGAACGAAGAAATCAATCAATAAGAATGATTGTTGTGTTTATTGTGTAAAAATATGAGGGGTGTTCTTTATGAGTCATAGGAAAAGAAAATGACCCTATGAAAATCTTATGAGGCAATCGTAAATCATACTCCCTAAAATTAACTACAAAATAAATTTCGGAAATGTAGGATTCTACACTAAAATTGGTTTCCAAAACTCTTAGAAGAAGCTTTTCTAGCGTCTTTATCATGAAGAGTGTCAATTTTTCCGTGTTTGAAATTATAACATTATTATAGGATCATCAACCCAAAAACCACATTAATTACAATAATATTTGTTAACAAGCTAGGTTTAATATAATCTAACTAAAATTTAATATGATTTCAGCAATTTTGTGAAGGATTATATTAAATTATTCGATTCTTACATTTTTTTAAGATTCCCTTAGAACTCGAGAATCAAATTTCTTGATCCATTTACTTACTTATAGCTTTAATCTAACATTGTTCAAGTTTTGGATCATTTTGTGTACTTGAATAATGTTTGAGATAATTTTGTGTATTTGATCATTGTATATGATGTGGTTATAGGTCAAAAGACATTAGTTATGCACACACACATAATTGACACATGACTTAATTCAATGAGACATATTAAACTTCATATTAGTTATTTTATATATATATATATATATATATATATATATTAAGTTTTATCTTTTTAAGTGGGTATGGAAGAAATGTAATTTAATTGAAAACATTTAATGAGTTCATGTTTTAATAACTTAAAGAGGTGATTATGTGTAGTTATATTTTGAGGACAATGAATTATTTTATTAAATTATTTATTAAATAAATAATGGTATCAATTATTTTATATTATCTTGGAGGTAGTAAGGTTATGAATTCGATAAAAGTAAAAGGGAGGTTATCTCAAAAATGTATCCTCATTCCAAATTGTTGTCCATATGTGGACCAATGGGACAATTCACCACCATGGACTTTGAGGGGCATGATGATTCCATCGAATATGAGGATAGAGGAATCAACTACAAGGGGAAGTTCAAAAACTAACCCTAAAATTTGAAAATCTTAAAAGAAATTTTAATACTAAAACTAACCATAATGCGAGATAGGAAATGGGCTAGGAAATGGACAAAAAGACCATAGTAATTTTAAGAAAATAAAGCACACACCTTCAAAAGGAAATTCTAGTGAATCGGAGTCAAACTTATCATATTCTGATATTGATAAAAGTAGGAAGGAAATTGATAGTTTCATATGCAAAATTAAGTTACTTGAATATGTTAGTGAGGTCGGGATAGGGGACAAATGGAACAATGGATTTCAATTTTATAAATATATTTTGATCTTAAGGGGAAAAGTAACTATGAAAGATCGTGTACCACAAATTTTCAACTTAAAGGCACGACCTTAAACTCATGGCAAGAAATAATCCGAACTATGAAACTAAAACCATAGAAATTTAAATGGGAGAAGTTTGAGTTATTCCAATAAAAATACCTTTAAGATTATTTTATACAAGATCGTCAAAATTAGTTTATGAATTAAGACAAAAATTAAAGACAGACAATGAGTATAAACAATATTTTGAGAGATTAAGTCGATATGCACCATTTATCGATGGGAGATATCGAGTGGTAAAATTTATTAATGGACTTAATGAAGAATATAAGGCAAATGTTTGGTGTGGAAAACCATAATCAGTATATGAAGCAACACAAATGGCTATGCAATTTGAATTTAGAAATAATTTGGTATAGAAAAGGAAGGAAGAAAAATGTAAACAAAACCATTTCTTAGGTAAAAGAGAGTTTTATAACAAAAACCACCATAAATGCATAGCAACCAATGTTACAAAACCTCACAACAATAGCTATTCTCATAAATTTCAAAGAAAACCTCCATCCACATTAAAAATTTAGACTTGTGGAGAAAACCACTATGAATGAGATTGTCCACCATAATCAAAACCACGTTCTCAAGCTACCAAATCAAACAAACCTGATATACAAACCAACATGAAAATTTATGTTGCTATAGACACAAGTAAAATACAACTTCAATACCCAAAAGACTCTTACAGAAATATTTGATTGATTTTCCATTGTATTTTTAACAAAAATAAGTTTGGCGGCTCTACTAGGGAGTTGTTTTCAAATTACTCACATCATTTGAAGTAGATTTTATCACTATATTATCATAGGGTCATTGCTTCACTAATGACCATAGTAAGAAATGATCTTGTACTTATTCATTAACCTAACATTCCACTTGAGTTAGCTTCAATCGACATTGCATATGACCAAAGAGCCTTTATCTAACACAAGAAAGAGGATATTGATCCCTTTTCTTATCTGTTAATATTCTCACTGAGAAGGTTTTCAAAAGCATTTATCAATCAAAAATAGATATATATATATTCTCACCGAAGAGGAAGAAAACACTTTTGAGAACATCTCAACTCTTTCTAAGGTCCATAGTCAACAAGAACAAAATAATATTAGAAGACAAAGATAAAACCTTAAAAGGGATCATATTTCAAATGTTCATTTATTAGACCCTTTTAACGAAGAAAATCTTCCCAAACATTTTTTCTAAAAGAATTATGTATAATTTACTTCTTCTTGTCATGATTTTATCATTTTCTAATCAAAATTGGCTTATCCAAAAGTTGTAGTTGACAATATAATGAACCAACATAGTATAGGAATATACATTTTATTACACGAATGTATGGTAATGGAAACTAAACATATTACACATCAAAAAATTATGATCATGATGATGAGAATATTAACCCTTGGATAAGATAAAACCCTATAAACGAGGGAAGAAATCTTACTAAATTGTCATCTTTGAAAAGATTGAGGTCCCTAAACTTTTATGTGAATTTAGAGAATCATGGGAAGATCACCTTGACGCCTTTAAACTAATTTGTGTTGTCATAAGTTTGATGGAAAAAAATGATTCAATTAGAAATTTCTCTCAAAACATAAGAGAAGAATCTTGCAAAGCATTCATCATTTTTCCTCCTTAAAACATATCTCAATAGTCTTAGATAGAAGACTTATTAGAATACGGTTTTGATAAGGGAAAAGGCAAGTATGAGTTGGTCAATGAATTATATCACATTTCCTTTTACCATAGAAAAAATGTATACTAGTTTGCCACCCACTTTATCAAGATAAGGTAGAATATTCCTAGGGATATTAGACCTCCTAAAAATTTGTCTTAATTGTATTATTGCATTGCATTGCCCTTAAAATGTCATCGTTCCTTAGAAGAAAAATATGTTACAACTTTTGATGAAAAAATCAAATCCTACTTAGATTATGAGAAGAAATTCAAGAAGGTTGGATTTTGATGTAGACTAGAATTTACCAAGTAAAATCCCAGGCGCATTGACACATCACTCAGCCTAGACTGAGTGCTCACCTGAAGCATGCAGAGGTACTAGGTCCCTCTTTAGGGTTGTTATTGTTGCGGGATGTTAGCATGATGAAGACTTAAAGCATTCAGATCCATACTTGATCATTCTACGGTACATGTTCAGATCTATATGTAAAGAATAACAAATTTAAATGATAACCAAGATGAGATCAAGCATGCAAGATCCAATTATACTTAGAATTAACACTCGATTCGGCCAATATACGAGTCCATTGAATTAAACATGATGAATACATAGAAGCTTATTACAATAGATAATACCATAGTTTATGCACGCATCATATTTGGCGCAAGATAGCCTCACAATAACTCACTTCTCGCATGTATCTCTTACTTATATCTATCTCTATATATCTCATACTACATAGTCCATTACATATTTATAAGGGTGGGGACTTGCCCTTCACCGCTTATCTAATACCAAAATAGGTCACATGCTATTATTAGCCACGTCGTTACAATAATAGCCACACATACAAGTGCGCTAACAATAGACTTCTTCTAGTTAATTGTCAGTAGTAAATCTATTCTCAGCTTGTACCCATGCAAATTGCTTCGTATCCGATCCTCCAAAATATCTAATGTATGTCGCATAATTCTTTAACCGATTTATGTGTTCAGCATGCTATCTCAAAAAATAGCTTGTATACGTGAAAATGGCTAAGTCCAAAATCTATCTCTCTTCTTCACGCGCAATTCTTTCCTGACCCTTCCACACCTTTGAATGCGCTCTATTCTTCCGCGCAAACCTTCTATATGTTTTTTTCTAAGTGCCATAGTTTGAATGACCAACATTACCCCACACTAATTGCATTGCCGCCCCATAAATGGTTATCTTCAAAATGAATAAAGAATATGAATAGAAGAATAGAAATATTTTTTATGAATAAAAGAATTAATTTACCCTGCACAGCATCTTCTGCTTCAAAACAAAAGAATCAATTCTAGATATTCATCTTTTATTTCCACCTCTAAAGTTTGTCGATCATTTAGCTGAGCCCTCCGCCTTTCTGGGATATCCACTTGTAATTGACTCTAGCTCATCTTGTGAAATTTCTCCTTTTTCATTCTGTAAGACCAAAATAATGTTGGACATTGCAGTCATTCTTCCTTCTAATAAGTCAATCTTTTGTGTGATGATTTTCCCAAGCTCATCTATCCTTTCCTTGTGTGGTTCTTGTGTTGTTGTAAGGCCTCGTGCTTCGCTTGACAAGTGCTAAGAATTATGCGTGGCCCAAGGTATCATCCTTCATGGCTTTTAAGACTTCATTGTCTTTGACCATGGTCCTTATCCTGATGACCACCTTCGGAGTTATGCAAATGTTCAATGCCTAGTCTAATTTTCTCAACTCCTCCTGCAAGATTTGGAGCAATATCTCATATGATCTAATCTTCCTCATCACCAAAAGCCTTTTCCATCCCCACTTCTGTCGCTAAATCCTTTGGTGATTGCATGCGCAAAGGTCCATCTTCAAGCACCAAGTCCACTAAGGTACGTACATAATGCATCGCTGAAGGAAACTTTTCCAACAACTTGGATTCTAGGTGTGGTCTCGGTCTTCAGGACAAGGTCTCCAATTTCCTCTACCATGCTTATAAATGCACTATTCTTATTTTTCTCCAAGTCATTTTCTTGCTTTAGGCATGCTATTTCTACATCCTTAGTTTTGAGTTCTTCTCTTAGCACCCTAATTATTGTAGCCTTATCCACATTTTGTTATGCCACCTCTGTCGAGACTTTTACCAAAGCATTACTCACTTGTTCATCTGACATAACAATAGGCTTTATTGTTATGTGTTTGGCCTAAGGTGTCTTCTTCAACCTCCTTGATACACATGACTCTTCACATACATCAAAGTCTAGTTCGTCCATGTGTGTGTGCATAGACCATGACAATTGCTTCCTTGTGCACATGGTTGCCATATCTTCATCCATCAGCTCCCACCCATATAACTCCTTTGGTGTCATTGTGCTTTGAAAATGGGCACGAAAATTTTACATGTGTCCTTAGCATAGCCCATGACTGATGCAACATATTCTCCACTTGTTCTTTTTATCATATTCTCCACTTGAGTGTCAAGATTTGGAGCTTGTTTTATTATGCCCTGAGCAGTCTCTTGTGTTGTCTCATCTGCCTCCTTTTCTCCTTATTCTCCATCCTTCATTTCTTCATCCTTTGGATCTTCCACATCCTCTGGAGGTGTAGGGGATTTGGGTGTGCTTTCCTCAGACTCTTCCACCTCCTCGTTTAGCTACAAATTTCTCCTTCTCTTCTCAGTTGTCTCCTTCTGTGGAGAGAGTCAAGGTGATATGTGCACTGATTATGGAGTAGAACCTTGGGTTCTAGTTCTTTTGAATACCCTTTTGAAACAGTGCCCTCCTTGGACTCGCATCCAAGTCCTCATCACCTTCCTCTTGTGGCTAGGGTGGATTAGTCGTGTGCTCAGCTTCTACCATATCTATAGGCTACCTCCTACCTTTGTGCTCCAAAACACAACTATCCTCATGCTCCTCTTCTTGATCATCTACTTTCATTTTCTCTATGGGCTTAGGTGTTGGAACATTTTCCATTGTATGCTTACCTTTTCAAGGCGTCCCTGGGAGCATGATTTCAATCTCCACATACTTATTTTTCTCCATCTTGGGCTTGAATTGAAGGTACACAAGCATTGCTCCAATGTCTCCAAAGGTCAAGCTTCGGGTTCATGCTTATTATATTTGAGATAAGCCTCTCAATGTAGGCAGTCTTTCCTGGATATACATGTCTTTCTCGGTGTATGGTAGTCATAATCTACCTTATCTACGATGAAGCTTAGGCAGCGTGCATCCTGTGAATCGGTGAATTGATGCTTGGAAGTAGCATGTTGTGAAGGCATATGGCAGTTTGCACCAAGGGCTCCAAGCTCCATCCTTCATCGCAAATTGCGTAATGCAAAAATGTTGGTAGACTGCAAACTTTATTGTCTTACCCACCACCAAAGGCAACTCCTTGGGTATGCGCCACTCTTCTTTGAACATTGTGCGGAGCCTATCATACCACTTCTCCTCCCTCTCGATTTAATGGTTTGTTCATTGATCCTTCACATAATTACTCGCCAAATCTTTCCGCAAGTGACTTGTTCTCCATAGGGTATTCCCATATTTTCTCCTTTGGCCCATCGGGCACCCCAATTTCCATAAACACAAGAGACAATAGAATAGCCTCAAACCGATTCTATCTCATGTGCGCGCTTCTTCAATGATAGTTTCCATGATGTAGATATGTTGTAAGTCACTCCAGATATCTTGTAAGTCACTCCACTTGTGACATCTTCTTCACAGTGTGTAATGCTTGTAGCCACATTTGTCCATTTTTGGACCCTTGTATACCCCAAACCATCTCTTTTCTTGGTCATTCAACTTTGTCCTTTAATGTGTGTAGTTGCTTGTATGATTTGGTACTTCTTTATTTTATCCATCCATCAACCACCCTTGTACAAGGGTTCATATTTATTAGGGGGCTTATACACCCTTGGTATACCCAAATTCTTCTTCCCCATCTCTAGGATTATGACCTTATTAGTTAAATCACTATCTAGATCTACCCTTTTGATGTGCGCTTATTTGTCTTCGTTTTTAATAATGCATCTAGCTCCTTATTTTGGTGTATGATGGTTGTAATCACCGATCTTACTCTTTCGAGATGTGGGAATCCCATTCCTTGATCACACCCTTTGAATACTACAATTCTGTGACCTCTACTTCCACTTTCTTCTTTCCCGTCCTCTACCGGTAGGTGCTTTCTTTGGTGTCATCTATCTCCACAATGTGCAACCCAAAACCCTAGCTTGAGTTGAAATTACAAGCTCTTTTGTAATGCCTTGCTTTCAAACCCATAGGGATGCAAGCTTCCTCTGCGCTTTACAAATCTACTAGATACATCTTGAGTCACACTCTTCGCACTTGAATACACTTCTACAAGGTCACACTTGGCTCTTTCAAATTATCATGATTGCAATGGTAAAAATGAACTCACATCCCGTCCTTATATAGATTTTCAAAAAGTTAGTGCATTTATTACTCCTTCACCTACCAACAATCCTCATTAATTAATCATTTTTTCCATTTTCCACGTGGTACATCCTCGCACTCCGGCCATAACCTTCTAGCACACCCTCCTACCTTATGGCTGCAAACTTCTCTTGACGTGCTTCCATGTTCCCGAGTACTTTGTCACTATGCCTTCCACTAGTAGTCTTCATGGCCTCCACTTACCTCGCATTATACTATTCCATCATTTATCTCCATCTATGGTCATCTTTTCTAGAAGAAATATCTTTTCTAATAATTCTCCAACTTTGAATAATACCTATAGCGGTATGTTCCTTTCATATATACTTATTTTCAATGAGTCCTATACCGGATATCAATAACCAACCCACACTAAGGGTATGTGTAGTCCTCTGCGCATATAAATTCTTCAAACAATAATTAGCTTCTAGCGTGCTTATTACACAAAAACACCAACTAAATTGATAAAGCATAGTGACAAATAAGGAAATACATTAAGGAAAATTCAAAATTGAAAACCTAATCTAAATGGCAACACTTCCTTATTACAAACACCAAAAAGAATTATTTATAGTAGGGCTTCAGCCTACTCCCGTTGAAGTACCCGGGTAACTATATTCCATCAAGTGCCTCTAAGTGGAAAGCACCTATTCCAAATATGTGAGTGATAACATACAGCCCCAACCAATGTACTTTACGCTTGCCTGGATGGCATAAAAAATTTGAGTCATAAAGGAGCACCATCTGTCCAACCTCAAGCTTCTTATCCTTGATATGTTTGTCATGTCATGCTTTCTGCCTAGCCTTTTCTTGTTTTTGACTCCAACATGCTATTGCTCATCACTCATCTAGCTTGATTAACTTTTCAATCCGTTCTTCTAATGCTTTCTCATCAGCTAGACCTCTAGCACACACAATACGCAAAGATGGTAACATGAATTCCATAGGAAGAAATTCTTCCGCGCAAAACACTAACTGAAATGGTGTGGCTTTGTTTAACCTTTTATATGTTGTGTGATATGCGCAAATCACAAAAGTATAAACTTTATCATCCCAATCTTTTCTCCCAATGTCACAATTTTTGTCAATTTCGCTCAAAATCTTGTTGAAAGCCTCGTAGTCCCATTTTCCCGAGGATGATATGGTGTAGTATTATGGTCGGAAATCATGAATTCATCCAATAAATTCCTGATTGTCTCATTCAAAAAGTGTGTGCCCCAATCACTAGTCAATCTTAAAGGACATCCATACGTTGTAATAATATTTTCCCATAGAAACACAGCTACTATATAGCAGTTGTAAAATCCTTTGTAGGGGCTACTTCTACGCACCTTGTAAGGTAATCCATGCAAGTAATGATGTAGCACAATCCATTTCTACGCTCACTGGAAAAATAGGACCCACAAAGTCTATAGCCCAGGTTTTCAAATGGTTTTGCACTAGGAATAGGCCTTAAGGGCATCTCATCTTGTTGACCATGTTTGCCAAGATGTTGATAGTGATCACATGCCTTACAAAATTCCTTACAATCTTTATACGAGTCTCCCACCATAATCCAACGAGTAAAATCTTGCGCACAAGCGGTGGCATCACTCGCATAGTGGCCACCTGCAATACTACCATGAGCTTCCTTCATGATATTTGTGTTCTCATGTTCTAGTACACAATGGTGCAATACTTCATCCTAGCCTAATTTGTATAGGTCACCACTAATCAACACATAGGTTGTTACACATATAACAAGTTATTTCTTCTCCAATGATTTCATACCTTCTGGTGCCATGCCTGTACATAGAAATACAACAATATCCTCTAATTTTGAAGGCACGCATTGTAACGTGTATAGTTGTGCATTGGGCATTATATCTTCAATTGCTTACGCATCCTCCCTTGACTCAATTCTTGATAAGTGATCCAGGCCAAAATTACTTTTCCCTGGTTTTACCACAATGGTGAAATCAAATTCTTGGAATAAGATTACCCATCTGCATATGCGCCCCTGAAAAACAGGCTTGTTCACCAATTATTTCAATGCCATATGATCTCGTATAAAAGAAAAATGGTATAGCTAGTAGGTCTTGTTGGAATTTATGTAGCACATGGATTATTGACAAATCTTTGTACTGTTGTTGTGTAATTCTTCTCTGTAGGAGTCGATTTCTACTAGCAAAACATATAGGATGATCTATAATACTTTCCTTGGTGAGCCAATACTATGCCAAGCGTTGTGCGAGGCGTCCACATGTACATGAAAATGTTTGTCCACGAAGTAAAAAACAGAATAGGCGTTGTAGTAAGTCACTCTTTTAATGTCTCAAATGCACGTTGTTTAGCGGTTCCCGATAGAATGTACCTTTCCCTTTCAAGTATCTCCTCCAAAGGTGCGAAACCTTGGCATATCCCTTTATTAATTTCCTATAATACCCGTGTGACCCAAGAATATGTGCACCTCACTGATTGGTAGGCTCTTTTAGGCCGATAATGACTACAACCTTAGCTAGATCAACCAAGACCTTCCTTGATTATGTGTCCTAACAATATTTCAAATGGTGTAACAAATATGAATTTCTTGATGTTCAAAGAGATACTCAACTGTCTACATATTTCAAAAATTATGTGTAGATTGTCACAATGATCTTTAACTAATCCATACACCGTCCAATCATCCAAATAAACCTACAAGAAGTGAATAAAGTCCCGAACACTTGAACAACTATGCATGAAAATATAGCAAGTGCATTTTTTCGGACCAAAAGGCATCACAATATAGGAAAAGCTACCCCATTTAATAGTAAAATTAGTTTTTTTTCTTTATCCTCTGGGCAATCCTAACCTAATGATAGCCAGAGAACCCATCTCGTAAATGAATAGATTTCATGCCTGCAATGCCTTTTACTATTTCCTCGGTGAATGGCGTAGGAAACGGATTAGTCACACTCGTAGCATTCAAACTTTGTAGTCCACACAGATCATGATCCGACCATCCTTCTTGATATTTATCACCATTGGACTAACTCATTCGACTCGTCGGGGGCTTGATGATTCCAAACTTCAACATTTTATCAATCTCTTCTTTGAACTTTTCACACAAGTTAGGGTTCATCTTGTACGGTCTCTTTCTAACTGGCGTGCACCATCTTTAAGCTTTATCCTCATCTCTCATAATGATTCATTCATGCCTTTAAGTGCATGGTACCCCGAGCGAATAAATCCAGATAATCCCGTAGTAACTCTATGATTTTTGCCACATCGATTCTCGACTAATAGTCTCTAATTATGGCCTCTTTAGGCTCAATATCGACCCAATATTCACTCTCCTTGTCTTCATAGGTTCATTACAGGCACGCATGGTCTTATCTACACTATCCAACACCTCACACATACCTATTGAATGGTTTATATCTAGATTTTCTACTTATTCATCATCCACTAAGTAGACCATTTTTCCTTTTTCTTTCTCAAGGTAAGCTCAGTTGAAGTAGTGTGGCATCGGCCTCTGTTTCTTCAAAAAAATGCGCTCTTGAATCTCCTTCATCCAATAACTCATGAATGAGTTCTTCATCCTTGGAACTATCTCCCATAGTTAAGCGCTTTATGACCTTTAATGCTTCTTCCACTTCAGGCTTAGTAGAGAAGAAGGCAAACGTGTGGGTCATTCCCGCAATTAAATCCTGTCAATTGACACTCTCTATGTGGAGTTCTGTATACACATACCAAGGATGCGCGTAGCCTTGTAAAGTGGAATAAAACCTATGCACCCATAGCGAAGGTGGTAAATTTTCCTGCCCCTCTGTCTAGAGTCTCTCACACTTCTAAACGTGGTGTTGAACAGGTTGATTACCATGATAAGTACAAATTTGAGAAGGTGCATTGATCTTGAAGAACCTAGTAGCAAGAACAATCCTAATTTCATTCCATCCTACAAGATTATCCTTGTGGACCACCCACCAAAGATGCTACTATCCCACATAGGGTATATGCTAGCATATTCCTTCTCTCCAACTAGTCTAGCCATTGTTCTTCCATGGCATGCAAGAACACCATAGGGTCTCCTTCTCTGGTGTAATTAGGTATCGAGCTATTACCTATTCTCCTGATATAATGTGGTTTGCGACCCTAGGAAATATTTTCTTTACTTCGCGCCCTACCAACTCATAAGTGTTATGAGCCCAATTATCACAAGCAACACTTGTAGTATCGCTAATAGACTATGCATCCTTCCACTAAAGGATTATTTCTTTACATGGATCAAGCACCTTAGGATCCCCGATGCGCATAAATAAATCATGTTCATGTCTTCCTCGCTTAAGGGCTAAACATAGGGCATAGATTTTCCATCTCTTAAAGCGATAATAACTCTTTCCTCCTTGTTTTCAAAGCTGATATAACCCTTTTTGAACCAAAGATCAACATTATTTTCATAGCAATAAGGACGCGCCAATAGAGGCGGGAATCTATCGACGCTGCGGTGCTAAAACCTCAAAATCTCCAAGTAAACTTGGCTCCTTGTATGGTAATTTATGCATATTTCAAAACTCCAATGGGAGTGGCCTTAGTCTCCGATTACCCATGAAAAAAAAACTAGAGGATGGATACAACGGTGGAGGTCTCACCATTTGTACCCATGTATCTAAAGTAAGAACATTGACTTCCACGCCCTGTATCAATTAGTATATTACTCAATAGCCACCCATCCACAACACCATTTAGAGTGATTTCCTTGTCATAATCTAGGCTATGAGGGTGAAGATTTACATGCAAGATCTGTCATCTAGTCTCAATACTTGCGCATGGAGCGTTTCCTTTTAACAAATTCCCCAACAGTGGAATGGTATTCTCCTGGCACAACAATTTGAACACTTCTTTCAAATCATCCATATCAGATTGGACCTCCTTTGATGCTTTCATTTGCTCCATCTTCTATGATTGCTCCTTTAAATATTGTGTTTCACCCTGAATATTCGAGTACCTCCATGGTTTCCTGGTAAACCTCCTTTTGATGGGCGGGATATGGGTACCGTGCATGAAGAACCTCCTCCTTAGTGATCGTAGGATTTTCTCGCAATGCTTCTTTCGCGCGCGTCGCTTAATGTGGTCGTGATCTTTACCCGCAATGCCTCGATTTCGCTTCCAACTTGGGCATCCACTGATTTTCCACAAAGCGTTGTATCCTAACCATCCCTATGCCTTTGTTTTCTTATTTAAGTTACTTACTAAGATGCTCATACAAGTTCGGGCATTCCTCATAACTATGATTCTTTCTGCAGAAAGAACATGCAATACTCTAAGGAAATTGCATGTGTAACATGTTTCATGAGGGAACTCACTTCTTCCACCACCACGGCCTTGGCCTCCATATCCTCCTTGAAACCCTCGACCTCTGCCACGACCTCCTTCAAAACATCCATTTTGATCATAGCGCGCTTGATTGTGATCTTGATGCTCAACTTTTCCTTGAGAGTTATCTAATACTCATGTCTGTCACACACCAATATCTATGGCATCACATATCTGACCAATGAACCTCTGACAAATTTTATGTATCATGAGTCGTGAACCTGTAAATTTTACAATAGCAAGAGACGTTCTTCCTTATAGCACATTGTAACAATGGGCAGTGGACTGGCATCATGGTTTAAGTGACATATCTCATAGTCCAACAGCAATGAGCGTACTAATCTATGGGGACAACTATACTTTTTGTGACCTTCTACTTCAAAAATTTTGCACCAAATCCTCGTGCGTGTCTCATTTGCTGAATTTTCTAATATTTTCTCCAACTACTTTTCCATAGCTGTGATTTGTGCTTCTAAAAATGGGCTCACCCTAGTGTCTATACTTCCAATGGCCTTAGCATGTAAGGTTGTTTCAAGTGCTTCATGCGGATCGGTCTACGTTTTATGTGATAGTGACCTTCTAAAAGATGTTATTAAGCCCCCAATGAACCATTGCACATCTGTGGCTTGCATGAATATCATAAGAAATCTTGGATAATAGCATTTTGAAACGAGCGTCATACTCTCTAACACTTTCATTAGTGCCTTGTTTAATATACTTGAGCACACTTATACTCTTCTCGCTCAAACTCAAGGATGTGAAACTCTTTAACGGAAGCATTTTTAAGGCTGCATAGTCTACACAAGTCTGATCAAGGTCAAAAAATTTGTACCAGCTGTGTGCACGCCCTTGTAACATAGTAGCAAATTGAGTTTCCCTATGCTTAGAAGTCGTGATTCCTTTTTGTGCCACAGTATTCCACACATGTGCACGTGTTCAAGCAACATCTTCTATGCCCCTATACTCTAGGAGACAAAGAGACATCTCCATATAAATATTCTAGGGTTGGTGCGGACCTTGCCCACCTGATCCAGAACCTCCTATGTTTCCTTTGCCTCTAGAACCACCAGATCCACTAGAACTAAAGCCACCTATACCTCTTTATCCTAAACCCATAGCCGGAGTCGACTAGAAGATGTACTCCCTCGTGTCCTAACCATAAGTCTTGAACTTCACCCCTACGATCTGCAAAGTATTACTACTTCTAGAAGAGAGTCCAAAAGTCTGCGTGCCTGAATTCTGTGTGGATGATACACCCAAAAAGGTACTCCCATATAACAATGAATTCGTTTGCACTGCCATCATTGTACTTTTATATGACTCACTCCTACTCTCCCATTGCCTAAATTAGCTTGCTGACTTTTTTTGTACTAAATCATTGGAAAACCAAGCGTAAGGGAAAGGTTTCCAGGTGGATTCAAATGTGTGCCCGCGGCCCAAGTTGTCTCTGTTGGTGCACTTCTACGTGAGGCCAAGGAGGGTTCCCTATCATGCTTTCCCAAATGGGGGAGTTCTTGATGCTTGGGTTCCACATCTTCTACGTGAAATTCAAACCCTTCCTAAACTATCTCTCTCCACAATGCCATTCGCTCTACAACATCCCACTACTTCTCTATCTCCCTCTCGCGTGCCTCATTATACTTAAGCCGTCTTTCCTCTCTTTTCCTTTCGATGCTAGGTTTACCCCTGTTTCACCAAACTTGCTCCGCCCCTACGCATGGTGGGGTTTAGTTCACCATCGGTTTATTCTCCAAGTTTAGGGTTACTAGATCAAAATCTTGATCGCCAATGGATTTCCTTGCAGGTAAGTTCCCTTGGGATATCATAAAATTTGGAATTCAGCTACCTCTGGGCACGAATAAGTGAAAATTGATTACTCCAAGATATAGTTGTTCAAAACACCACGGAACCACGTATCCACAATGCGAGTCCAAATCAGATCAGCATCATAAAGGGTCTAAAATTATTCCTACATCCAGACAAGTGTGCGATACCTCCAATTCCATTTAGACGCATAAGCAACCAACCATTCATATAATTATACTAGAAATATAGTGAAGAAGCTCTCATACAAACAGTCATATAGATTCTGCTCCACCCAAGTACGTGCGTCAAAATCAGATCCAATGTTGAACCTCTGTGCATATTCTTCTTCTAGGTCGTGTATCCACTCCTTAATACTTTCTAGGGTTAACCGGTATGTTTTCATCGCGAACCATCCTGAAAACAACTGAAAAGAGGTCCCAGCAATGGAACCAATGATGCAGCCTAGAATTTACTAGTAAAATACCAAGCGTGCTAGCACATCACTCAGCCTAGACTGAACACTCACCCGAAGAGCACAAAGGTACCCGGTCCCTCTTTAGGGTTGTTCTTGTAGGATGTTAGCATGATGAAGACTTAAAGCATTCAAATCCATACTTACTAGATCATTCTACATTACATGTTCAAATCTATATCTAAAGAATAACATATTTAAATGATAACCAAAATGAAATCAAGCATGCAAGATCCAATTATACTTAGAATTAACACTCTAATTCAGCCAATACAATCCATTGCATTAAACATGATAAATACACAGAAGCTTATTACAATAGATAATACCATAGTTTATGCGTGCATCAGATTTGGCAGCATAACCTCATAATAACTCAGTTCTCACATGTCTCTCATACTTATATCTATCTCTGTATATATCATACTACATAGTCCATTACATATTTATAAGGGTGGGGACTTTCCCTTCACCGCTTATCTAATCCCAAAATAGGTCGCATGCTATTATTAGCCATGCACCATTACAATAATAGCCACACATGCAAGTGTGCTAACAATAGACTTCTTTTAGTTAACTGTCAGTAGTAAATCTATTCTCAACCTGTACCCATGCAAAGCGCTTCGTAGCTAATCCTCCAAAATAGCCAATGTGGTTCACACAAGTCTTTAACTGGTTTGTGTGTTCGGCACGCTATCTCAAAAAATAGCTCGTATATGTGAAAATGGATAATTCCCAAATCTATCTCTCTTCTTTGTGCATGATTCTTTCCTGAACCTTATGCACCTTTAAACACACTCTATTCTTCCACATGAACCTTCTGTATGTTTTTTGCTAAGTGCCATAGTTTGACTAACCAACAGATTTAAAGATAAAGCTTCAACTAGCATGATTGTTGATAACAAAAATTCCTTATGCCATAAGAACAATACGATAAGAAATAATGAAGTTAGCAACCTTGCTCTTGTTCTTGTAGTAAAGCTACCTCTCAAGGGAAAGAGAAGTCTAAAGCTAAAACATTGTATTGTATGATTCATGAATTAGATCATGATCTTGCTACTTGTATAGTTACTCATAAGTTCAAAAGGTTACTTAAAGGGAAGGAAATGTTAGAAATAATCTAACACTTAATTCACCATATGTGGATTAATGTGTAATAGTAATAAAGTAATTATTTAATTACTTTAGTTAGCTTTATTATTAGTGTGTTGTTATCATCCCTTAGATTGCGGAGGTTGTTCTTTAGTTATAATATTGTTCTCGGATGATTTCCTGTAGAAGTTTTTTAGGGGTAATATGTTATTTCTACATATTTGCTTTGTTTAGGAGATTTGTTCCATGTATTATGGAAGAGATAGAAGCTGTCTAATATCTATAAATATTGCAGCTCTCTCTTTTGGTTGTAATGCTTCATTTTATATTAATAAAATCACAGCAAGCTCTGCCTTGTTTTTGCAAATTAATCTGGTTTACAGATTTCATCTGGCATCAGAGCCTATTGATCCATGTGAGGATCCCTCATCCTCTAAGGAGAGTGTTGCAGAAGGTTAAGGTTTCATTGCTGCAAGTTTGAGCTTGGAGGAACCATAGCTGTCCCTAGCCTCTTGGAAGCACCTACCCTACTTCCTCATCCTTAGAGTTCTGCACATAGTGTTGTAGACTCTACAGATTCATTTGCAGTAGCATAAAATCTGCAGTTAAAAATATAAAAAATTGATTGTTGCAAGAGTGTGCTTTACTCTACATCAAGATACAAGCATCAAGTTGGGGTTGTAGAGCTGCATTGACAGCCAAGTTGGGAGTATTGGTGAGTTATTGTTGGAAGTGTTGGTGCATTGGCGTCCTCACCTCAACCAATCGAGCCAAAGGAGAGTAGATCGACCCTTGTTTCAAGTCGTAGGTGAGTTTCGACCCCTGAATCCAAACCAGAGGCGTCAAAACACTCCACCGTGACCTGTAAAGCACACAGATCTGGTCGACCCATCATTATTTCGAAGTTGTGCACTGAAGATCTCCATACCCTACAAGCACAAATGGAAGCAAATAAAAACGTTGCAGAGGCAAAGCAAAACGGGAGGAGGAGAATAGAATAAGAGGCGGATATAGTTGAATGCGACAGAGAAACCAAGGTGGCATGTGCCAGGTAAGCCCTAAGTGGGCTGCGTATATTAAAAAAAGAGAAAAACAAAACTTTCCTTTTTTGGATTTTGCGGAATTTTTTAGAAGACAGAAAAAAATTTCCATTTTAGGAAAGGGGTCCGGAAAGATCATAAAATCAAAACTTGTATTTGTCATTTCTTTCCGCCGGTACCTCGGATTGAGGGTGTTTTTTTTAAAGTATATGTTTTTTCGAGCTCTACGCTTTGGTCTAATCAAAGAGGCCAAAGATCCCAAAACTAAATTTGTAAGGGAAAAGAGGCCAAAGTGCCCAAAAATTTAAAAATTACGAAAATATTAATTTTTCGTAAACAAGAAGGGGGGTGCAATTTTCTTTTTCTATTCACAAGATATTTGTAAAATGACCAATAGTGCTTGAACAATCATTGTAAAAGGCCAAAAAGGAGCCCACACTCAATAAAAACATTTTTTTTTTTTTTTTTGGGGGTCGGGCGAGGTTGTGTGTCTTGATTTGAGGGGGGATTTGTTTCGTGTTTGATTCTCTATCTCTCTTTTCTTTCGTGCAAAAATGGCCAACAATGTGCCTAAATTCTTTTTTCCCGATTCACAACTCCTACGAGGAGATAATTATGCTGCATGGAAAATGAAAATTAAAACTCAACTTGAATTTGAGGACATAATTGGTGTAGTTGATGGCTCGATAACGAGACCAGAAAATGATATTGCTCAACAACGTGTGTTTGATCGTGCTAATCAAAAGGAAAAACTTATAATTCTATTTGGTGTAACTGATGATGTACAACCTCATATTCGTCAAGCGACAACTGCAAAAGAAGCATGGGATAAACTAGCAACTGTATATGAAGCTAAGAACAAAAATGCTATTTTGTAATTACAAACACAACTCCATTGTCTCAAAATGAATTCTAATGAGTCTATTGAAGGTTTTCTAAAGTGTGTTGCTATATTGAGATCATCTCTCCAAGCTTTGGAAGAAGAGGTCACTGGTGAATCTCTTGTCCCTTTTATATTAAGAGCTTTACCGACCTCATACAAAATATTTGTCACAACTCTCAACATTATGGGTCCAACTACTAGTTTTGAAGAGTTAGTGAACATGTTACAATAGGAAGAGTCCATGAACAAACCTGTAGAAGATGAGGAACAGACCCTCTCTTCATTCCATAAGGGAAAGAAACAAATTCATATAACTGGTAAGCAACACAAGCAACATACTCACGAGAATACTTAAGGGAACACTCAAAAAAGCAAAGTGTCGATTTTTGGCGAAAAGGAGATAACTTATAAGATTGTTGGTATAACACATTTCAAAAGGGTGCATCTAGTGACAAGAAGCCAAATTTTCAACAATCTAGTCGGGTTACCAAAACAAACAACAAGGACAAAGAAAAATCAACTGGAAAAAGAAAACACCACAGACGACAACATTCTTTGAATAAGAAGATAACTCACCAGATGAGGACTTCCTATTTTCTGCACAATCAACTCAAGAAATCAATTCACCACAGACAATTTGGTATGTTGACTCGGGAGCAACAAGACATATGACCAGGGAGAAATGATTGGTTCTTAGAGTTAAAGAATACACCTAACAAAGACTTTGTTTCGTTGGGTGATGATTCATCGTACAAAGTACAAGGAATTGGAAACATCTCCTTACCTCTTGGATCAAGAAAGTGCACAATAAGAGATGTTCTATATGTTCCTGGATTGACAAAGAATCTACTTTCAGTAAGTCAGCTTTTGGAGCACAACTTAAAAGTGGATTTTGATTGTACAGATGGAAAGAAGATGTGTTTAATCAAAGATAAGTCTAAAAACTCCAACATTGTTGCACAAGCTTCTGGTGTGGGTCGTATGTTTCAGTTGGATTTTGTTCAAACCAACAATCAGGCCCTTGTAGCTAAGGATACATCATCGGCACATTTGTGGCATCGAAGATTTGGCCATGTAAGTTTTGGCTATCTTGAAACACTTCAAAAAAATAACATGGTAAGAGGACTGCCAAATTTCAAGAAAAATACAGACAAGTGCACAAATTGTTTGGCAGGAAAACAACATAGAGCTTCTTTTCAGAAAAGTAGTACATTCAGGGCCCGTGGTAAACTTGATCTGGTGCATACCGATCTGTGTGAGACCTATGAGACCTAGTCATTTAGGGTTTCAATATTTTATGCTTTTTGTTGATGATTACTCACGAAAAATGTGGGTATATTGCATTCACACCAAAGACCAAGCCTTTGAAACTTTCAAGAAATTCAAAGTAGCTTGTGAAAATGCAACTGGTAAGAAAATAAAACGATCCGCTCGAGATCGGGGGTGAGTACACCATAATGAGTTCAAAGCTTTTTGGAAACACATGGAATTCATCAGCAAATGGCACCTCCATATACACCACAACAAAATGGTGTTGTTGAAAGAAGGAATAGAACTATAATGGAAATGGTAAGGTGTATGATTGACGACTCAGGCTTGAGTAAAACATATTGGGCAGAAGTAGTTAAAACAATAGTTTATCTGCTGAATAGAGTTCCCACTTCCGCACTTGATGAAATAACACCACAGGAAGCTTGGTCAGGGAACAAACCATCTATAAAACACCTTAGAGTTTTTGGATGCAAGGCAAGTATGCACATTCCTAAGAAAAAGAGAACTAAACTTGATATGAAATTAGAACAACTTATATTCTTGGGATACAGTGATGAAGCCTTGGGATACAGGTTAATGGATCCAAAATCAAGGAAAATTTTCACAAGTAGAGATGTTGAGTTTTTTGAGAATAAAGAAGCAGATGCTCCTTCCATAAACTCACAAAACAATCCTACTAAGAAAATATAAGATGTTCTTGATAAAGATAATGATGATGAGGATAATTCAACTCCTCCATCTACAGGAACAGCTAAACGTATGCCTAAGTGGTATACTAATCTAATTCGAGATGCTAAGTTGGATAGTGATCCTAACACATCCACTTCAGGACCTAGAACTCGTAGTATGACTCAAAATGAGGTAAACTTAGCCTTAATGAGTATAGTAATTGAATCAAGTGAGCCCACTATAGTTCAAGATGCCCAGCAGTCAAAACCTTGGTCAAATGTTATGAATTCAGAATTCAACTCTTTGATTAAGAATAATACATGGCAAGTTACTGGATCTTCCACCATGGAAGAAGGCAATAGGTTGCAAATGGATATTCAAAACAAAGTACAAATCAAATGGAATCATTGATAAATACAAGGAAAGATTGGTAGCTAAGGGTTATGCACAAAAAGAAGGCATTGATTATGAAGAAACATTCACACCAACAACTAAGATCAAAACAATCAGGATGATATTTTCTCTAATTTGCACAATTTGGTTGGAAAGTTCATCAAATGGATGTAAAAAGTGCATTTCTCAATGGGGATTTATAGGAAGAATTTTACATGACTCAACTAGAAGGTTTTGTCATACCAGGTAAAGAAGGAAAGGTATGTAGACTCATAAAGTCACTGTACGGTCTCAAACAGGCTCTCAGGGCATGGTACATAAAGATTGATGAGCATCTCATCAAACATGGATTCAAAAGAAGTCCATATGATCCTAATCTCTATCTCAAAAAGAAAGGGGGGGAGATAGTGATCATAGTAGTATATGTCGATGATCTAGTCATCACTGGAAGTTCGGTGAAGATGATTAAAACAACTAAGGAAGATCTAAATCGATCATTCGACATGACAGATCTCGGGCTTCTTCATTATTGTCTTGGACTTGAAGTATGGCAAAAGGAAAATCACATCTTTGTTACTCAACTAAAATATGCCAAGACAATGCTCGAGAAATTCAGAATGATGGATAGTATACCAATGGCTACACCTATGGAGACAAGGCTTCAATTGTCTCGCACAGATCCATCAGAACAAGTAAATGTTACTCTTTATCGACAGTTGATTGGGAGTCTCATTTACTTAACTTATTCTAGGCCAGATATCAGCTATGCAGTCAGTTATCTTTCTCGATTTATGCAAGAACCAAGGGTTTGTCACCGAAAAGCAAAGAAAGAGGGTTGAGATACATCGAGAGGAACCTTGGACTTTGGCCTAGAATACAAGAATAATGATAACTTCTTCTTGACAGGGATATCTGATTCAAATAATGCAAGGAACGTTGATGACAGGAAGTCCGCATCGGGATTTTTGTTCTTTTTGGGATCTGGACCTATTTCATAGGGGAGCAAGAAACAAAATTGTGTTTCAAGGTCTTCCAAGCGAGAATATCGCGCAGACGGGAGGAGTTGTATCGTGAAGTGATTTGGCTCAGACAGATACTTGAAGGATTGGGAATTCCATAGGATCATCCAACAATCCTACATGTAGACAATGAAGGAGTAATAAAACTTGTTCGGAATCCAGTTTTTCATGAACGCACCAAACACATTGAGGTGCAGGTACATTTCATTCGCGAACATGTTCAGAACAACAACATTCACTTGACATTGCCCAATGAGAACATCAACGTGCAAATATCTTCACAAAATCTCTTGCACGTCCTAAATTTGAGGCATTCAGAGTATTTCTCTCCTATTCACTTCAGAGTATGATGAATTAAGGGGGGGAATGTTAGAAATAATCTAACACTTAATTAACCATATGTGGATTAATGTGTAATAGTAATAAAGTAATTATTTAATTACTTTAGTTAGCTTTATTATTAGTGTGTTGTTATCATCCCTTAGATTGTGGAGGATGTTCTTTAGTTAAAATATTGTTCTCGGATGATTTCCTGTAGAAGTTTTTAGGGGCAATATGCTATTTCGCACATTTGCTTTGTTTAGGAGAATTGTTCCATGTATTGTGGAAGAGATAGAAGTTGTCCAATATCTATAAATATTGCAGCTCTCTCTTTTGGTTGTAATGCTTCATTTTATATTAATAAAATCATAGCAAGCTCTGCCTTGTTTTTGCAAATTAATCTGGTTTATAGATTTCAAGAAAATATTCCCTCAAACTTGACAAACGATATAAATGTGTATGGAAAAAAACCTCCAACTAAATATGTAGCTACTACTACTTATGATGTTCAAATGAGAAATATAAATTATAATTTTACCCCTGAATATGGCATCAACCATATAAAACAAAATAATAATCAATCCTCTTAAAAGCAAGTGTCTAAAAACAAAGAAAAGCTATTTATAGCACTCCAACATGATCTAATAATGCTCAATATCAACCCCATAAGTCTAGAGATTTCATAACTCCTGTTAATTTTTCTGTTGGATATGACATTGTATCTAATTTTATAAAGTCTAGAAGCACCCTGAACTTCTAGAAGAGTCTTGATATGAAAAAACGAAAACTGGAATATGCACACAAAAATTGTCATGATCATAAAAGTGTTATTGAAATGCAAGAAGAAATATTCTTCCTCGTGGAATTTTGTCTATTCTATTTTGTAACTTGTAGATACCCACATTTAAATTTAATCAAGAATGGCCTACTTTTACATTAAAACTAAATTACTTATTATTTAATATGTGTTCCTTATCGGTAGAATTTAATGTTTTTTATTTAAACAAATCGATATATTAATAAACAATACAAGATGGTTTGCAATAAAAGTGGTCGAAAAAGGTCGCATTGCTACCAACGCTCGTAGAAATACATGGCATCAAAGCAAATGCCACAAGTGGCAAACCAAGAACAAAATGATCAACACAATAAGCACCGCATGATAGGTGTAATATCCACATTTGTAGAAATACATTGAAACTCAAAATTATTCAGAGAAAATTGTGGCTCAATCCACCCTTTTCTACCTTGTTTTTTAATTTATGTTCAACCCTCAATAAGAGGTTCCACAATGGCATGTCAAACATCATTGGTCCGAAAACGGCCTTGCTCCTTATCCGATTCAAAGGAATCCGTTTCATGAAATCTCTTTGTTCCCCCAAGTGAAATTTCCACTTGTATCGACTCTTTACCCCTTGGGATTCCTTGAATCAAACTTGTGACATGTGACTTCGTGGACACTAGTACTTTAAAATCTACATTTATCTTCCATCAATCGGTGGCCAAATCATTCTCAGTCAAATTATCCTCATGTTCCAATGCCATGAGGATAGGGCTGCCATGTTTTGGATTTGTAAGGATAATCTTTTTTCCATTTCCAATGCCCTTTAAGGCATGGGAAGAGTCTTCAAATGCTTGTCTTGCTTACAAATCCATGAGTGAAAATTTGTTTTCATAATCTAAAACTTAAGACCATAGCAAGTTCACCCTACTTTAATAACATCTTGTCTAACAATCCTTTACTTGAGATTTATCTCCGTGCATATTCAAGCATAAGTAAATAACCCTAATTTTGCCCGCTCAACATCTATTTTAATATATTTTCCCAACAAATTTCCAATACCTTCAAGAACATTAAGAAGCCAAAAATGGAGGGGCAAATTTGGAAGACAAACCCATACCAACATTTTGGAAGCTATCATTATGTCTCGATTAAAACTATCAAACCATGGAGTCAAAAAAAAAAGCATGCCTTGCCCCAAAACCAAGGTCCTTCATTTAGAATCATGTAAAAGTTTTCCCTTGAAGGTAGTTGTACAATGAAAAACCCTTTGGAGAAAAAGTGAACTTTACTGAGCTTAGACCACTTTGTGAAGAGCCACTAATAAAGGTCAATAGAGCTAGACCAAAACCCATTAAACCTACAAATTACCACATAATGTTGATAGTATTGGCACCTTTCTTTAGTTGTCTCGCTTGAAATCAGCAAGGAAGGCACCTTTTGATCCAAATCACTCTCATTGATTTAGCGATTTTGAGAGAGTGATTTAGATCAACTTCTCATTGACCAATTTCATTTGATTTAAAATGTTTATATAAATAGTAATGTTTACCAAGTTACCAAGTAACAAATCATAATACCAAACTGAATGTAACACAACTTTAACATGAGATGCCTCCAATCAATACTTTGTATTGATTCATATTTTATATAGCTTAGAATAGCATTTGCAAGCACAAATTCCATATCTTTAAATATGAGCGATATGAAACAGATATGGCACAAAAAGTATGTTGAAAAATATTTCAAAACAAAGAATGCAAGTGTTCTAAGTCTTTGGGCAATGCTTGCATGAATTAGAGGAAAATGGGAAAAAAAGTACTTTTTGAGAAGTTAATCAGTTACCATATGTTGGTATTATGACATGACATTATTGTGTTGAGATTATAGAGTGCACATATACAACCATTGAAGAAAAAGGCTTTTTAAAAATCTTAATGTTTCCAATATATGCATTGGATTTTAGATGGTTTGGGGTTGGAATCAAAATTAGTCCTCCATGGTAGAGGTGGAGGTGAAGATGAAAGAGAACCATGCGAAGTTGCATGGAGTGGGAGTGGTTGACCTTAGAGGCATCTCTCCCTGCTCTTTGTCTTCCTCGATCTCGATCTCGATCTCATCCGCCTCCACCTCCACCTCCACCTCAGCTTAATTACCCATTTCTTGGACATCAATGACCTCTTCATCTTCCTCCATCTCCTCACTCTGACCCTCCTTGGCCTCCTCTTCAACCTGAGCCACATTTGCTACTCTCTCACTCTCACAATCAACCTCATCTCTTGTTATTGGACTAGTTTCTTCATTCTTTTTCTCCTTCCTCAATCTTCTGTCAAGGTTATCACTAGACGACATGCAAAAATAGTGTTCTAGACAGTCATTCCCTCTATGGTCTACCTGCAAATGTATCCCATAAAAGGAAGACACTGTAAATTGGGTAGCACAGGCCAAGGCATCGTGATGGAAATAAGAAATCTCACATCTTGGACATCAAGAAACAATTTTTTAATGGCATATATGACATTGGCAGGCATGTCAGTTTATCCCTATGGATTAACTTTAGCTTGGAGATGCCTATGTTTAAAGACTATGGGTGGCACAGGCCAAGGCATAGTGATGGAAACAAGAAATCTCACATCTTGGACGTCAAGAAACAATTTTTAATGGCATATATGACATCGGCAGGCATGTCAGCTTATCCCTATGGATTAACTCTAGCTTGGAGATGCCTGTGTTTATAGACTATCTAGTTGCACACATGGCAAAACAGGACTCTTTGGAGCATACATAGCCCACAGGAATTTGTACAAAAACAAATTTTTGGATTCATATCAGCCTATAAACCACTCCTTAATCTCTAGAGAGAAAAGGGGAGCAAGTTACATTCCCTGCATGTCTGAATTATTTATTAGTTGTTTAATAATATGGAAGCTGCTGAACAGTCTGAAGACATGACTTATAAATCATGTTTACAATCAGCTAAGTAAGTTTACCAGTCTGAGCAATAGCTTGTGGTTCCACATAGAAAATTGTAGTTGGGTAAAATTTCTTGATATTCAATTCTCACTACTAAATACTTTTTTTTTTGGATTATGATTTTTTAATGTTGTGTGTTTATGATTTTTTAATGTTGTGTGTATATGCCTTCAATATTAAGATCATTTTTGTTTCAATTTAAGAAATGTACACTTACCTCTGGCTTGCTTTGGATGCAGTCCACTCCATGATGGTGGGGTGGTGGCATGGCCAATTTTTAAAATTAATTTTCTTCCCTTAACTGCTGCAACTCAAGGAGGAGCACAAGATTGCATAAATGCCTTTGTTTCTTATTTCTTTTAGTAATGTAACAACTCAGCTGTGCTGTTTTTTCTGTGATAACAGATATAAATTCCTGTTTTAGTTTTTTTCGGTTGAAAAAAACACACAATGTTAAGAATTTTAGATGCTCCATCAGAGGGTAAATGAGATAAATTTGATCCCTCAGCAAGCTATCATAATAAAAAAACTAAACTATATGCAGCAAAACTTGATCAGGACATGCCCTCAAGGCTCCAACCAGTACTGTACAGTGTACTCTGTTGATTAATGTTTTATATAGCTTAGAATAGCATTTGCACACGTTCCATTTTTAAAATATGAGCAGAGTGAAACACAAGTGTTACATAAAGTATATCAAGACATGGAAAGTATATTGAAAATTGTTTCAGAAGAAAGCAAACAAGTGCTCTCTTTGGATTATGCTTGCATGATTTGAAGGAAAATGAAAAGGAAAGGTCTTTTTGAGAAGTAAATCAGTCACCACTTGTGGGTATTAGGGCATATGACATTATTGTGCTTAGATTTCAGGGTGCACATACCCTACCCCAGAAGAAAAGGCTTTTTATAAATCTTCATGTTTCCAATTTGTGCACTGAATTTTAGATGGTTTGGGGTTGGACTCAAAATTTGAGCTCCATGGTAGAGGTGATGAAAGGCAGCCATGAGAGGAGTAATTGCCTGGAGTTGGAGTGGTTGGCCTTGCAGGCATCTCCTCTTCCCCTTCAACCTCATCCTCGACCTCGCCCTCCTCGACCTCATCCTCATCCTCGCCCTCCTCGACCTCGACCTCACCCTCGCCCTCCTCGACCTCACCCTCGCCCTCACCCTCATCTACCTCGCCCTCGCCCTCACCCTCGCCCTCATCGACCTCACCCTCATTACCCCTGTCTTGGTCATCAATAGCCTCTTCATCTTCATCTTCCTCTTCTTCTTCTTCATCATCTTCATCTTCCACTGTTCCCTGGCCCTCCTGGGCGACCTCCTCTTCAACTTGAGCCACATCTGCTTCTGCCTCACTCTCTCTCTCAACCCCATCCCTTGTTGCTGTACTGGTTTCTGCATCATTTTCTTCCTCTTCTTCAACTCGTTCGGAGGTTATCACCGAAAGATGAGCAAAAGCAGTCTTATAAGCAGACATTCCCTCCATGGTCTGACTGCGGATGTAATCCATAAAAGCAAGACGCTGTAATTTGGGTGGCACAGGCCAGGGCATGGTGATGGAGACAAGAAATATGACATCTTGAACAGAATCGAGAGACGAAGGCAATTGCAGGCTGAATTTTTGCGGCAATCCTGGTCTGGGAAACGGAGGGGAGCCCAGTCCACTCGAGCCCTGTCTACCCACCCAAACTGGGTCATAATTTCTCTCACCCACGCGCATGAATCATTTTCATGGATGATTTCTGGTTGGTCAGAAGAAATCGCTTTGTGAAGAATATCATGGCAGAAAGTAGAGTGAACACCGCAGAACAGCGCATCCATGAAGCTTCTGGTGTCCAACTCCATTGTTATTTCTGTTGCCTCTCCTTTCTTTGGGTTTCAATTTGAAATTTAAAGTTTTTTTCGGACAGTATAACCCCTCTGTGTATCTATATAGCAATTTAAATAGGATCGTCGTGCCCTTTCCTCAAAATTTTGAAAAACTTGTGATGGAAAAATTTAATTCCCGCCTACAACTAATTTATTAAGTGACTTTTTTCCCATCAAATTTGTGTTGCCTAATCAACCGAGATTTACTCAAAACTCACCCATTTCATTAATGTTTATGTTAATCTTAACCCACCCTCCATATTGAGGGGCCCGAATATTTAATGGGGTCTTTTGTATGGCGAACCAATTTTTATTTATTTTTATATATAAATAATGATTGGAAAGGCTCCAAGGGCCATTTACAGAAAAGATATTACAATAAAGTACTTCAGGAACCAAAAGTATCTATCAAAAAAATAGACAAAAATGGCTCGAGTCAAAAAGAGATTGACTCAAATGAGCCCCACCAAAAAGAAACAAGAAACCCAAACCCAAAACAGAAAACTATAGAATCGATAAAAACTAACGATCAAGAATCAATTTAATTACGAATGAAAATATAGTTTTAAAAAATATATTAAGTGGGTTGTAGTTTATTAGTAAAGATGATTGTGTAAAAGGTGTTGTTTAGTCATCCATTAAGATATGAGTTTCAAAAATATTAAAATAAAAGATGACGTTGGCATCATGTCGCTCCTTTTGTACAACTAACTTCATCAACATCATTAACCATCATCATTCATACAATCACAAAGTGGGTGTATTCTATTTGGGTCTATGAGGAGAAGTGTAACCTCTACCTCAAGGTGTGTCCATGGCTATTTATTAAAAGTACCCAATGGGCTCAATAGAATTGGAACTTGGGTTGATGATTATAAACTAATTGTAACTCACCAAGAGTGCAAGCCCTTGAGTTGATAAATGTTTTTTATCATCTTGAAGCTATGAAGCTGGAGAGGATTAATGGAGGAGCACCTTCTCAAAATGGAATATGGGGGTGAGCTTGAGTCCATAATATGTGCTAAGTGATCCACATCCAAGACAACCTATTAGGTTTCACTTAGTCTACATAGAAAAGTGTGACCTTACCTTAAAGCATTCTCGTGACTACTTATTAAAAGTATCCAATATACTCAATAAAAATGGAATTTGGGTTGATCACAAACTACTTGTCACTAACCAATAATTTAAATTTTTTAGTCCAAATACCCCTTAATCCTTGACATTAAGCGAAAGAAAATATTATATACCCTTAATCTATAAAAAAAAAAAAAAAAGATTTATTTATATATAATTAATTATTAGACAGGGAGAATATCATATAAAATAAAGTTTGAATAATAGGATATAAATGGAAAGAAATCGTGTATGAAGTTCAAAGCATATTCTTATACATAAAATAATTGGAAATTAAATAGATTATAGTTGTATGCATAAAGAAGTCAAACAAATTATCATGTGATTTATAACTTTAGGTGTTGTGTGTAAATTAATAAAGATGTAGAAAGAAAGTATATCGGTATATACATTTCATTAAATAGTTTAATTGAGCATTCACCCCAACTCTAAAGAATTATAAAAGAACAATACAAAACAAATGTGCGAGCTTAAAAATATATTTGGTTAAATAATTCGAATGAATGTATTATGACACCAACAAGTTGATATTTAAGTGTGTTGTGGTGTTAGTAAAATTTGTTATGTTAATGGTATGTTTATGTATTTATTGATTATTGGGTTAAATGGATTCTTACTTTTACGTGTTTTTGATGTTTATTCGATTATCAACATGTCTTTTTATGTTATTTTGTCTTTCTCTTATCAATTCTTTATTACTCTTTATGTTGTAAAATTAGAATTCAAAAATGCAAGAAATAAAATATGATCAATCAATTAATTAAAAATAAGTTGCAAAATTTATAGATTACAATTGATTTTACATTGTAAATATCAATACATCAAGATTACAATATAGTCAAAATTGGCCTTAAATAAAGTGATGAGATTACACAACAATTAACTCTCTATCATAAATCTAATCTAGAATTGTAATTAGAACTACATTAAATAGACCATTCATTGTAGTGCTTTATTAAGAGATAATTATGAATTTATTTTATTTCTAACATTACCCCCTTAAATCAGCATGGTATCAAGCGAACAAAAGAGAGATTCTCTTAATACCTCATGCTTTTCATGTGCAAGTGACTTAGTGAAGACATTCGCATGTTGTTCTTTTGTTAGGAAAAGTTGGATTTGGATGGTGTGATGGTGTACATACTCCTATATGAACTGAATTGTACTTCAATTTGCTCAATATGATCATCAAATATTGGACTTGAATAAGTTTGATTACACCTTTGTTTTCAACATACAAGATAGTAGGTTGCTTTCATGGAACACCCAAACCTTCAAGTATGCCGTGTAACCATATAAGTTTACAAAAAGCTCCTCATACAATGTGATTTTATGCTTCAATGGCATAACATAAAACAACATTTTGTTTCTTGTTCCCCATTGTATTGGACTAGATCCTTGATTAAAAAAATGGAGAGAGCACATGATTACAACATAGACACCATTAATGAACAACAAAATCTTAGTTAGCAAACTCCATTATAACTTAAAACATACAATTTGTTGTTCTTCATATAACTCTTTATTACCATACACATCTAAAATACACAATCTTAAATAAGCTTTGAGAGTTGGGTCATGTGACCTTACCTTAAAGCATTCTCGTGACTACTTATGAAAAGTATCCAATATACTCAATAAAAATGGAATTTGGGTTGATTACAAACTACTTGTCACTCACCAATAATTTAAATTTTTAGTCCAAATACCCCTTAATCCTTGACATTAAGCGAAAGAAAATATTATATACCCTTAATCTATTAAAAAAAAAATAGATTTATTTATATATAATTAATTATTAGACAAGTGAGAATATCTTATAAAATAAAGTTTGAATAATAGGATATAAATGGAAAGAAATATGTGTTTGAAGTTCAAAGCATATTCTTATACATAAAATAATTGGAAATTAAATAGATTACGAGTTGTATGTATAAAGAAATCAAACAAATTATCATGTGATTTATAACTTTAGGTGTTGTGTGTAAATTAATAAAGATGTAGAAAGAAAGTATATCGGTATATACATTTCTTTAAATAGTTTAATTGAGCATTCACCCCCAACTCTAAAGAATTATAAAAGAACAATACAAAACAAATGTGCGAGCTTAAAAATATATTTGGTTAAATAATTCGAATGAATGTATTATGACACTAACAAGTTGATATTTAAGTGTGTTGTGGTGTTAGTAAAATTTGTTATGTTAATGGTATGTTTATGTATTTATTGATTATTGGGTTAAATGGATTCTTACTTTTACGTGTTTTTGATGTTTATTCGATTATCAACATGTCTTTTTATGTTATTTTGTCTTTCTCTTATCAATTCTTTATTACTCTTTATGTTGTAAAATTAGAATTCAAAAATGCAAGAAATAAAATATGATCAATCAATTAATTAAAAATAAGTTGCAAAATTTATAGATTACAATTGATTTTACATTGTAAATATCAATACATCAAGATTACAATATAGTCAAAATTGGCCTTAAATAAAGTGATGAGATTACACAACAATTAACTCTCTATCATAAATCTAATCTAGAATTGTAATTAGAACTACATTAAATAGACCATTCATTGTAGTGCTTTATTAAGAGATAATTATGAATTTATTTTATTTCTAACATTACCCCCTTAAATCAGCATGGTATCAAGCGAACAAAGAGAGATTCTCTTAATACCTCATGTTTTTCATGTGCAAGTGACTTAGTGAAGACATTCGCATGTTGTTCTTTTGTTAGGAAAAGTTGGATTTGGATGGTGTGATGGTGTACATACTCCTATATGAACTGAATTGTACTTCAATTTGCTCAATATGATCATCAAATATTGGACTTGAATAAGTTTGATTACACCTTTGTTTTCAACATACAAGATGGTAGGTTGCTTCATGGAACACCCAAACCTTCAAGTAATGCGTGTAACCATATAAGTTTACAAAAAGCTCCTCATACAATGTGATTTTATGCTTCAATGGCATAACATAAAACAACATTTTGTTTCTTGTTCCCCATTGTATTGGACTAGATCCTTGATTAAAAAAATGGAGAGAGCACATGATTACAACATAGACACCATTAATGAACAACAAAATCTTAGTTAGCAAACTCCATTATAACTTAAAACATACAATTTGTTGTTCTTCATATAACTCTTTATTACCATACACATCTAAAATACACAATCTTAAATAAGCTTTGAGAGTTGGGTCATGTGACCTTACCTTAAAGCATTCTCGTGACTACTTATGAAAAGTATCCAATATACTCAATAAAAATGGAATTTGGGTTGATTACAATCTACTTGTCACTCACCAATAATTTAAATTTTTTAGTCCAAATACCCCTTAATCCTTGACATTAAGCTTAAAGAAAATATTATATACCCTTAATCTATAAAAAAAAAAAAAAAAGATTTATTTATATATAATTAATTATTAGACAAGTGAGAATATCTTATAAAATAAAGTTTGAATAATAGGATATAAATGGAAAGAAATATGTGTTTGAAGTTCAAAGCCTATTCTTATACATAAAATAATTGGAAATTAACTAGATTACGATTGTATGTATAAAGAAATCAAACAAATTATCATGTGATTTATAACTTTAGGTGTTGTGTGTAAATTAATAAAGATGTAGAAAGAAAGTATATCGGTATATACATTTCTTTAAATAGTTTAATTGAGCATTCACCCCAACTCTAAAGAATTATAAAAGAACAATACAAAACAAATGTGCGAGCTTAAAAATATATTTGGTTAAATAATTCGAATGAATGTATTATGACACTAACAAGTTGATATTTAAGTGTGTTGTGGTGTTAGTAAAATTTGTTATGTTAATGGTATGTTTATGTATTTATTGATTATTGGGTTAAATGGATTCTTACTTTTACGTGTTTTTGATGTTTATTCGATTATCAACATGTCTTTTTATGTTATTTTGTCTTTCTCTTATCAATTCTTTATTACTCTTTATGTTGTAAAATTAGAATTCAAAAATGCAAGAAATAAAATATGATCAATCAATTAATTAAAAATAAGTTGCAAAATTTATAGATTACAATTGATTTTACATTGTAAATATCAATACATCAAGATTACAATATAGTCAAAATTGGCCTTAAATAAAGTGATGAGATTACACAACAATTAACTCTCTATCATAAATCTAATCTAGAATTGTAATTAGAACTACATTAAATAGACCATTCATTGTAGTGCTTTATTAAGAGATAATTATGAATTTATTTTATTTCTAACATTACCCCTTAAATCAGCATGGTATCAAGCGAACAAAAGAGAGATTCTCTTAATACCTCATGCTTTTCATGTGCAAGTGACTTAGTGAAGACATTCGCATGTTGTTCTTTTGTTAGGAAAAGTTGGATTTGGATGGTGTGATGGTGTACATACTCCTATATGAACTGAATTGTACTTCAATTTGCTCAATATGATCATCAAATATTGGACTTGAATAAGTTTGATTACACCTTTGTTTTCAACATACAAGATGGTAGGTTGCTTCATGGAACACACAAACCTTCAAGTATGCCGTGTAACCATATAAGTTTACAAAAAGCTCCTCATACAATGTGATTTTATGCTTCAATGGCATAACATAAAACAACATTTTGTTTCTTGTTCCCCATTGTATTGGACTAGATCCTTGATTAAAAAAATGGAGAGAGCACATGATTACAACATAGACACCATTAATGAACAACAAAATCTTAGTTAGCAAACTCCATTATAACTTAAAACATACAATTTGTTGTTCTTCATATAACTCTTTATTACCATACACATCTAAAATACACAATCTTAAATAAGCTTTGAGAGTTGGGTCATGTGACCTTACCTTAAAGCATTCTCGTGACTACTTATGAAAAGTATCCAATATACTCAATAAAAATGGAATTTGGGTTGATTACAAACTACTTGTCACTCACCAATAATTTAAATTTTTAGTCCAAATACCCCTTAATCCTTGACATTAAGCTTAAAGAAAATATTATATACCCTTAATCTATTAAAAAAAAATAGATTTATTTATATATAATTAATTATTAGACAAGTGAGAATATCTTATAAAATAAAGTTTGAATAATAGGATATAAATGGAAAGAAATATGTGTTTGAAGTTCAAAGCATATTCTTATACATAAAATAATTGGAAATTAAATAGATTACGAGTTGTATGTATAAAGAAATCAAACAAATTATCATGTGATTTATAACTTTAGGTGTTGTGTGTAAATTAATAAAGATGTAGAAAGAAAGTATATCGGTATATACATTTCTTTAAATAGTTTAATTGAGCATTCACCCCCAACTCTAAAGAATTATAAAAGAACAATACAAAACAAATGTGCGAGCTTAAAAATATATTTGGTTAAATAATTCGAATGAATGTATTATGACACTAACAAGTTGATATTTAAGTGTGTTGTGGTGTTAGTAAAATTTGTTATGTTAATGGTATGTTTATGTATTTATTGATTATTGGGTTAAATGGATTCTTACTTTTACGTGTTTTTGATGTTTATTCGATTATCAACATGTCTTTTTATGTTATTTTGTCTTTCTCTTATCAATTCTTTATTACTCTTTATGTTGTAAAATTAGAATTCAAAAATGCAAGAAATAAAATATGATCAATCAATTAATTAAAAATAAGTTGCAAAATTTATAGATTACAATTGATTTTACATTGTAAATATCAATACATCAAGATTACAATATAGTCAAAATTGGCCTTAAATAAAGTGATGAGATTACACAACAATTAACTCTCTATCATAAATCTAATCTAGAATTGTAATTAGAACTACATTAAATAGACCATTCATTGTAGTGCTTTATTAAGAGATAATTATGAATTTATTTTATTTCTAACATTACCCCCTTAAATCAGCATGGTATCAAGCGAACAAAAGAGAGATTCTCTTAATACCTCATGTTTTTCATGTGCAAGTGACTTAGTGAAGACATTCGCATGTTGTTCTTTTGTTAGGAAAAGTTGGATTTGGATGGTGTGATGGTGTACATACTCCTATATGAACTGAATTGTACTTCAATTTGCTCAATATGATCATCAAATATTGGACTTGAATAAGTTTGATTACACCTACATTGTCAACATACAAGATGGTAGGTTGCTTTTGTGGAACACCCAAACCTTCAAGTATGCCGTGTAACCATATAAGTTTACAAAAAGCTCCTCATACAATGTGATTTTATGCTTCAATGGCATAACATAAAACAACATTTTGTTTCTTGTTCCCCATTGTATTGGACTAGATCCTTGATTAAAAAAATGGAGAGAGCACATGATTACAACATAGACACCATTAATGAACAACAAAATCTTAGTTAGCAAACTCCATTATAACTTAAAACATACAATTTGTTGTTCTTCATATAACTCTTTATTACCATACACATCTAAAATACACAATCTTAAATAAGCTTTGAGAGTTGGGTCATGTGACCTTACCTTAAAGCATTCTCGTGACTACTTATGAAAAGTATCCAATATACTCAATAAAAATGGAATTTGGGTTGATTACAATCTACTTGTCACTCACCAATAATTTAAATTTTTAGTCCAAATACCCCTTAATCCTTGACATTAAGCGAAAGAAAATATTATATACCCTTAATCTATAAAAAAAAAAAAGATTTATTTATATATAATTAATTATTAGACAAGTGAGAATATCTTATAAAATAAAGTTTGAATAATAGGATATAAATGGAAAGAAATATGTGTTTGAAGTTCAAAGCCTATTCTTATACATAAAATAATTGGAAATTAACTAGATTACAGTTGTATGTATAAAGAAATCAAACAAATTATCATGTGATTTATAACTTTAGGTGTTGTGTGTAAATTAATAAAAGATGTAGAAAGAAAGTATATCGGTATATACATTTCTTTAAATAGTTTAATTGAGCATTCACCCCAACTCTAAAGAATTATAAAAGAACAATACAAAACAAATGTGCGAGCTTAAAAATATATTTGGTTAAATAATTCGAATGAATGTATTATGACACTAACAAGTTGATATTTAAGTGTGTTGTGGTGTTAGTAAAATTTGTTATGTTAATGGTATGTTTATGTATTTATTGATTATTGGGTTAAATGGATTCTTACTTTTACGTGTTTTTGATGTTTATTCGATTATCAACATGTCTTTTTATGTTATTTTGTCTTTCTCTTATCAATTCTTTATTACTCTTTATGTTGTAAAATTAGAATTCAAAAATGCAAGAAATAAAATATGATCAATCAATTAATTAAAAATAAGTTGCAAAATTTATAGATTACAATTGATTTTACATTGTAAATATCAATACATCAAGATTACAATATAGTCAAAATTGGCCTTAAATAAAGTGATGAGATTACACAACAATTAACTCTCTATCATAAATCTAATCTAGAATTGTAATTAGAACTACATTAAATAGACCATTCATTGTAGTGCTTTATTAAGAGATAATTATGAATTTATTTTATTTCTAACATTACCCCCTTAAATCAGCATGGTATCAAGCGAACAAAAGAGAGATTCTCTTAATACCTCATGCTTTTCATGTGCAAGTGACTTAGTGAAGACATTCGCATGTTGTTCTTTTGTTAGGAAAAGTTGGATTTGGATGGTGTGATGGTGTACATACTCCTATATGAACTGAATTGTACTTCAATTTGCTCAATATGATCATCAAATATTGGACTTGAATAAGTTTGATTACACCTTTGTTTTCAACATACAAGATGGTAGGTTGCTTCTATGGAACACCCAAACCTTCAAGTATGCCGTGTAACCATATAAGTTTACAAAAAGCTCCTCATACAATGTGATTTTATGCTTCAATGGCATAACATAAAACAACATTTTGTTTCTTGTTCCCCATTGTATTGGACTAGATCCTTGATTAAAAAAATGGAGAGAGCACATGATTACAACATAGACACCATTAATGAACAACAAAATCTTAGTTAGCAAACTCCATTATAACTTAAAACATACAATTTGTTGTTCTTCATATAACTCTTTATTACCATACACATCTAAAATACACAATCTTAAATAAGCTTTGAGAGTTGGGTCACGCAACCCAACCACCCAAATACAAACTAAAAACTAACTATATATTGAATAACTCAACACACCTAACTTTCTATTATTAATATATCAACATAATGTGACTCATGACTAACTAATATTTATTATTTGACCAAAAAAGTAAACTAGCTATCCAAAAAGACACGTGTATCAATATGTCCTAACAAACCCCTTGATCCAAAGGAGCATAGAAGTGGATTATAATCCCACATTTTTCTAGTCTCTACAAATGTTTTGATGCGAGATGGTGTGCTCAAACTCATAAAATTTTGACTTTCTAAAAATCTTCAAATCATGGTGAATTCATTGTATGTAGTCCATTACAACCCATAACAAGAATTATACCCACTCATGAATAATGTGTTCCAATAAACCATATGCCAATAGATAGAAAAACCTCTATAATGCACACCTGATGCCCATGAGTAAACCAAAACACCACAAGTGTTGTAGTTGCACTATTAAGCCTAGCCATCTCCATATCTACAAAGTTGAAAATGTGAACCAATATATGCCCACAAAGCTCTCAAACTCAATAAATATACACACATGTCAACACTTCAAAAATGTGTTGCAAATCATAAAATGTAATGAGCTAGCTACATGCATAACCATAAAAAACCCCATAATCAAACTCAAATATATGATCAAATAAACTATTTCTATGTATAGTCATCAAAGACTCATACTCAAAATCAAATTACCCATACAAGCAGTGTCAAACTCCTTAATCTATAGTTTGATGTCTCAACAACACATGTGAACATCACTTGTATACATTTAAAATTAGTTATCACTAATTGTAATAATTAGTCCCTCCTAATGTCACTAATATTCATCTTACATGTTAACCTTACATTCTATCACATACCACAAACATTTAATTAATACATTGTTTAATAACTAATTTAATCCCCTCACATATTTTGGGAATTTAATATTCCCTAGACCACCTACCCTACCTACTAACTAGCCTCTCCTACTAATCACCCTCATTAACCCCTCATTAGCCACTAATTAAATCTAGAATCTTCTAAGCTAATACAAGACCTCTCTCCATGACCTTCTAAATCTCTCTAAATCTAGATCTCTCTAATTCTACCACATTCCATGAATTAAAAAATTCATGGAAAATACTCACAATCTAAAACCTTCTACCCTCATATTTATTCTCAACCATTGATCTCCATCATACATGGATCAATTTCAACCCTTCATCCTTCTATAAATATGACCACCACCCTCCTTACAAGCCACGAAGAATAAATATAATCAAAATCATGCATCCTTAATATCCATATAGCATCCAACAACAATTCGGGAGCCATCAACAAGTAAGCTACAAGCATTCATCAAGCAACTTTGGGCACATCCATTCCAATGAAGGAGCAATTTTTCATCAAGGTAAAGTGAGGTAATATCTCATCTAAGACTAATTATCTTGATCTTATTGTTCCATTTTCCTAATGGTATGTGTGAAATTTAGTTTTAGGCTAGGATTTTTAATGGTTTTCATGACTTCTAATGAGCATTCTTAGAGTTAAACTTCCACACATTTGGCATGCCTAGCTGAACTCAAACATAGCTCTTCTACCGGCTCTCACATCGTTGGCTCTACTTGCTAACACATCACATGTTTCATCCTTCTAAAAATATGACAACTACCCTACGTGCAAGCCATGAAGAATAAACATAAGTAAACTCTTGCATCCTTGAGAGCCATCAAGCATCCAACAATGAAGTGTTTTTAGATTTGGGAGATATCAACAAGAAAGCTACAATAATTTATCAAAAACTTTGGGCACACACATTCCAATAAAGGAGAAATTTTTCATCAAGATAAAGTGAGGTAATCTCTCATCTAAGATTATTATCTTGAACTTATTGTTCCATTTTCCCAATCAGAGGTGTGAAATTCAGTTCTAGGAGAGGATTTTTAATGGTTTTTGTGGCTTCTAACATGCATGTTTAGAGTTAAACTTATACACATTTTGGCATGCTCAATGGGACTCCCACGCACTCTTAAACATTCATTTCTCATTTTTAGGACCTCATTTTTAAGTTGCAAAGAAATCATAATCTAAAGAGTGCAAAAATTGAAAAAAATTGAATTTTTCTTTACATTTTTGTGTTCATTTCCAAATGATGTTTTCATGACTAGTAATGTCGTTATCATGCATGATAATATCTTGTTTGTGCACAATAATGTCATTTTCATGAATACCTTCATCATTTTTGTGAACCATGTGTAGGTCCCAGGATGATCAACATTTTTGAGCTAGATCGCGATGTTTTTCGACTTAAACCACTTTGTTATCACTAGAACATGATGTCATTGAAACAAACTACATCATTTTAACCCGACTATGTCATTTTTGTGACAAGTGGTATATAATTATAGTTTCTCGGTTTTATCACCTTTTTCACATCTAACCACCTTGTAACTATTGTACATTATGTTATCTAGCTAAGTAATCTCATTTCACATTTTGATTTTCTATTTTCTATCAATTTTTAAGCTTAAAATCCCTTACATCATTTTTCACTAACCACGTCATTTTTCAAATAACCACATCATTTTCATTGTAGACCACATCATGTTTTCTAAAAATTTTATACATGTGATTGCGTCATGTTCGCCATAGACCACACCATTTTTGCAAGAGGGGGTATATCATTATGGTGTTCTCATATTTTTATAATTGTTTTCACATCTAACCACCTTGCGGTTGTTATACATCACCTTATCTAGACAAGTAACCTCATTTAACATTCTATTTTTCTATTTTCTATCAATTAAATCATCTAATGGTGAAAAACAAGATCATTTGGCACCTTGGGTAAGTACGGTGATGAATATTGGTATCCGGTGTCACTCATAAATATGAGTATCTCATACGCTTGGGAAATCCTTATCCCTATCTTGTCCACTTTATCCCCCTTTCCTTTTATCATTTCATCCCTCTCAACCACTTAAACTTGGAAAAGTTATCAATTATGCTACGTTTTGAGGAATATGTCTTTTAAGTACACATCAAAATCCAGAGAGAAAATCAAAGAAAGAACAATATATGAAAGTTAAGAAAGAAAATATAATCACATTAAAATAATACTGGAAACAACATCTTGAGCACATTACGATGAAAATATTATAACCCTTAGAAAAACCTCTCATGAGCTTTGCCTTCTTGATCACCTTTTTCCATTTGTTGTCATCATTCACCATTTACTAGAATCTTTCAGTCCCTATCACATCTAGTTCATGTCTTTCTTTCCCAAGTATTATCCCACCTTAACTATCCCTCCAAGTCATCTACTCTTATACCCATCCTACCATCACCTTTCCATATCCTTTTTTTCCCCACAAATCATTTTTCATTGTTATTATCGAGTAATTATCGAGTAACTCAACATGAATATTTTACCTTTTACTTACCTAGGGGCATATATTGCCAATGGGGGAAATAATCAACTAAAACAACACTAACCTATGTTGAGTTGTCACTCGCTCATATAATCCAAGGATTTTTCATAATGGGAACATGGATCAACATGAACCTTCCCTTGTACATAATCATTGGTCCATCTTCTTCCCCTATCAAATATATCTCACACATCCTCTATTCTTATCAAATATATCATCCATCCTCATATTTGAGTGTTTTACTAATCTTAATTGTTTGTTTCCATATGTTTCTTAACATTTTATATATTTCTTATTTAGGATTTTTTTATCTTTATCTTCTCACGAGGATATTAGGGCAATCTCATCCTCGATTATATGAGGAGGATTTTGGTCATTCAACATGCATAATGGAACATAAGTAATCATGGTCCATTATAGATTGTTTTTTATACTACCTAATCTTTGTGTCGAAAATATGATTGCTTGTCGTACACCTCATAAAGTGGAAATATAACTCAACACATACCCTACTTTATATCATCATCAGAACATCATCATAACTAATATTTTGCATCATCTATCTATCATAATTGTTACATAAAATTATAATCATCTAACACATTTAATCATAAACATCACTAACATCACATTTCTAATAGTCCTACCATCTAAAAGACTAAGTGTACTATCATATGATATAAAGTAGAATACACATACACCACCTCAAATAACCTCATTTACCATAACATACTATACTCAATGACATCATCATCATAATAATAATCATATAAAATATTTATCTACCTCGCCATGTTATCCATCGTCATCCATAATTAAAGAAAACTAAAACAACATAATCATATAACTCATCATACATCAACATACATGAATAAAAATAAACATCACATCTATAACCATGTCCATTGACAATAAATGTAAACCTTGTTCTATATCCATAAGAATCAATAAATACATCAAAGTTTCCATCATCATATATACATCAAAAATGTCGAGACAATTCCGAATACATATATAATACTACCAGTCTTAATGTACATTGTATATCCAAAAAAATCATAAATACATCACAAATCCATCATATATACAATCTCCTACCCATCCTAACTTCTAGAATCCCTAGGATATGGTGGCCCGGGAGATGGTGGTATTGGCTCTCTAATATATGCTCTATGAGAGAATCTCATTGAAGACATGTTCTAGTGATTTTATGTATAGGATGGTGCTCTCTAATCCTCTACCATGAGTTACACATATAGTCTCCTCCAATAATCCATCTCCCAACTCGAACGTACTAGCTCATGATACATTGCCAAAACATCACTATGTGGTGAAACAATGGTCAATTGATATATCTCCATTTGCGGTTTATCTCTCTAGGATGTGACATGATCCCTCTCATGACCCACATGATCTCTCTCCAAATGAAACTAATCATGCTCTCATGTAAATATCGAAACTGAGTAGATAGTTGTTGAACTTGTATAGACAAGTGTACAATTTGTTCCATGTCTTATGCTTGTTAAGCCTATAGCCCTGTAATCTATAATGTTTGCACATTGATCTCCTATTGTATCTTGGAAATGAATGTTAAATCCTTTGTAGATTGTAAATGTGAAGGTGCAACCCCTCCACTACTTGATCCTCCATCCCCACCTATCGGTCAATGATGTACTATGGTTGTACTTGTGGAGGTTTTTATACATATACATATATAAGGGCATGTCCCTATCATGACCCTACTCGTCCACATCTATAAGTTGTGGGATACTTGGAGCTCCCACCTACTATACTAACACCTTTGGTGCTCCCTATCTTAGTTGTCATCGTACTCTTGACTATCAAGGAGGCCTTATCCGAATAATTTGAACTCATCTTTCACCCGTCTAATATGTGGCCTTGCTCTAAAAACTTATCGTATCCTTTGTACATGTGCCTATCCTAGTGTCATTGCTACTTGTATATGTGTAGTAAGTCTAATTGGCATCATCTAAGCCACCAATAATCATAAGTTTTCTCACCCACATGAACCACACCAACATGTAGATCATATAGAAATGTCACCAAACCAATCCGACTCAATAATGTGGTAGTCCTACTCATGGAGTGAACCCATAGACCCCTCTCCCTAGTAATATGAGAAAATACATTATTGGGATCCATAGGTCCATCTCTACTATAAGCCAAACTATCTCTACACATGATCAAGATGATATTGGTCTATCTTATATACATGTTTATCCATGATTTCATGATATAATCCAAGTAGTGATCATCCGACCATACTAATTATAGTGCTTTGTAGGGGTTCCACACAATCGATCATCATGGAGATCATCGATAAGTTTCCTATTATACTCTAGGTCACCCACATGTGGTTTCAAGGTGCCCACCTTTGTTATCTCTCATTCATACATTATTGTCTCTAGTACATGAACTAGCCTCTCTATAGCTATATGCTCCCATACCTAGATCTAGAGTAGAGTGAGAGAACCTAATCCTCACCCATCCTTATAGGCTATTATACCCATATCCCTTTATATCTAAGATAGTACACACAGGACCCTAGGAAAAAATGTCAATTGTCATAAAAATATCCAATCAAATTCGTTAGGCCCGTCATAAAGTAGCATCTAATCTTGTCGGGAAGCACAATGCCACTAAAAAGACACATACGGAACATAGAGAATATTCTCATCGGCCCCGATTATAACACATATTACATCAATCCCACCTCGGATAACCTATAGATGCATCTGTGCTATCATCCTTCTCATGGCCTGACTCTTTGATATCATCATCTAGTACAATGTCTCTCCTTGTAGAGGAAATTTAAAAAAACTTCCACATATCCTCCAAAGTGGCAGTCATCTCCCCTCTTAGAAGATGGAAATTTCTAGTCTCTAAATGCCACCTCTTATGTTGTCAAGAGGACCCTATACATTGAATATATGACATGAAATTCACATGGTATAGACCTATGACATGAAGCATTGACACATTATATCATGTTTGTTTCCGTAAGGTTGTGAATTCTCGGTCAATGCTCTACCACCATTATGGCAAGAATATATTATAAAAATCATTATAAAATGTGTACTTAGTCAACAATCCTACTTTCTACACCATTCTTATCTTTTTATTTGCAAATTCACTAGGATTTTCCATCCTAACCACTAAATTACTTCCTAACATCATTTTCACAAAAAAATGGTATCCTAATTACCTTCTCATGAAAATAATGCTTCCCTAACATAGTTCTCACAAAAATGATGTTCTTCATATGTTATTTTTACAAAAACAGTGTTCCCTTTCATCATTTTTGCATAAACAACATTCCCCATCATTTTCACCAAAACAACATTACTCTTGTCATCATTTTTGCAAAAATGACATTGACCTAATTTTTCCCTAATTTTTCACTAAAATGACCTTTGTATGTCACGATAATGATTCCCGATAGCATCGTTTTCACTTCTACCCTAACTTCCATTGTATTTAGTAACTTAATTAATTCCCTATCCCCCTAAGCTAAAAATTTACCAGTTTAATACATCGCCTATTGGTGGTCTGCATTGGTTTTCCTTTGGTGCTTCTGAACCCTCTCATCATAATGTTGATGATAAGGAATCTTCACCATCTTTACAAGGTATTTTTAAACTTCAAGCTCAAATTTTCTAACTTGGGAGGTAAAAATGAATTATTTTTACCCTCATCCCCTATTTACTGACCCATTTTTACCCATCATGACCCCTTCTCATCAAATTGTGACCCCTTCCTCTCACCAACAAATTCATTACTTGGAAAACACCTTACATATATCTTGATTTTATGATCGATCGATCCCAATCTTAATAGTTTAATAAAAAATCAAGCATTCAATTTTCTCAACGATCAAATCCAAAAATTAAAAATAAAATCAAACTCAATTCATCTACTGATTTATCCTTCTTTACCATTTCTTGGAGTGTACTCTATACTCACTGATGTTTCCAAACTATTATGGTCTTACCTCTTCCATACATCGTTGGGGAAACATCTTTTATCGTCACAAGCTCAATCGATTTTAATCCCTCTCACATATAATTTTTTGGGGCATAATCAATGATTTTAAATCATCGTAATCAATCATACACATATATTTTCTTGGGGCATCAATTAATCAATCTTTCTCCCTTGCATGTCTTACTACTTGGGGTATCTATCGAACCAATTAACCAATTGATTGATTATCACCTAAGTGAAAAGTAATCCCTAGTCCTCGCATCGAATCCATCCCCGTATCACCTTTTTCATCATCCTCATTTTCATTTTGAGTGGTCATCCATTTCACTTCCTCCCTACATGACCCCTCAAGGGCACATCACCCTTCCCAACTTCGTCATCTTCTTCTTTGAACATTCATTACTCCCTATTATTACAATAACTCTTCAAAGAGGGGGAAATGTATACATTTAATATTAATCATCATTAATTAGAATTAGTCCCTCTTAACATCAATAATATTCATCCTACATGGTAACCTTACCTTCTAAAATATTTGTACTATGGACCTTATTACATTCATATCCCATTCCTAGGATTAATTAATTAATCCTATCACTTTTATTATTCATCCCCTATCCCATTAGCTAATTTTATTATTGAATTTCATTTTTAAATAATTAAATAAATCCTACATATATCCATTTCTACCTCACCCCTTATCCATTTTCACTTCACTAATTAACATCTCAAGTTAACTAGAGCAAAAAAATCAATTAAATATTAAATCATTAAATATATGCAAGAGGAAAAATTTATATTAAATCAAATCATGCATTTGAGTTAACTAAACATATCCCATAAAGCATGGCATTCCAAAATTAAAACATCTCTCCATAAAACATGCATTCCAAAATTAAAGCAAATATCTCCAATCTAAAATTCACGTCACTTTTTGGGTAAATAAAAAAAAACATGGAATTAATATTTAATTGTAAATATTCAAAACCATGTGCAATCTCCATCCATACAAACTCAAAATAGCATTTCGACTCCTCAATCAAATTAGAAACTCAACTAAACAATCCAATCATGTTTTAGTTAACTTCAGATCAGACAAGTTAATCACACAAATCAAGGATTTGGGATTCTCTTCCCTCATCTATAAATAATCACTCATTCCTCTCCATTTATCATCTTTGGAAGCTTTGAAATTTACATCATCATTGTGTTGGATTATCATTCAATCTCACACACCATTACATTGTCCAATTGATCATGAATCAACAATCAAATCAGTCATTCAATCACTTTTCTCGTAGTTGAAATCTACTTCCATTCAGAACACCTTTGGAGCATCCACACAAAAAAATTGATCAAGAAATTTAACAAGTTTGGTGCTTCATTCCAAGCTTCAGCGATCTCATCCGAGGTTGTAAGGAGATATGAAGGAAGAACCAGTTTTATTTTATTTCCTTTATTTATTCATTATGTAGTTTTTATTTGTATACAACTTGTACAAAATAAGTCACAAAATTTTGAAATTTTTAGAGAACCTTACTTGACTTATTTCACCACCTAAAGTAAAAAAATTACAAAAATCATCACCCATTTGTAGATATATCCCAATCTTCAAAATTAGGGTTTTAAAGGAATTTTGGCCAAATTGAAGCTTTGGTACCACTTGTAATGCAATTACTTAGATAGATCTAAATATCAACAATAATACAATGCCAAAAAACACAAAGATATAGATAAATGATCACAATATGCAAGTATCATGACTTATCCACTTCAAGGGAAACCTCCAAACCATACAATAAGAATCAATTTCCCAATCAGATGATTATCTACCACTTAAAAACTCTTATATATACCCTATTATACTATGTAAAGCACCAAGGATGACCTACTAATCATATGAAAGAATAAATAAATATGATATGACATGTTAGGAGATAATGTTAGCCACATGTTAATTATACATATCCCAATATATGTCATATCACTAAGGGTGTGGCATCAACACACCTCCCGGTGTTGGATTTATTTGAGTACATTCCATCATCCCAAATATTTGTGCCTTTGGTGTATTTGGGTTAAATAGTTGCTTTCTTGGCATCAAGTTAATTTTTTTATAATATAAACATAATGTTGCTTTATCCAACGCCTCCTTTCCCTTTGCTTTATTCACTTCCTTGTCAATGTTAGTTTCAATAAGCATTTGGTCTTCTAAATTTTAAGATACAATCATATGAGAAGGAGCGAAAGGTCGGAAATGGTCCTTAGAATGATAATTCCGTCTACATCATACTTCTCCTCTTCATCCTCCCGAGTTTTTGATTTTGCACGTGTCCCATCATGCTCTTAGAATACTTAATTGTTCATTTCACCCTCCTACCTAATCCAATGTCCCCGACACCCCTAGTGCAGATCTTGAGGTTGATTGTTCCCTTAAAACAATGTCTCCTTCTGTTATGGTCTTCTTTTGTATTTTTCATACCGTCACCTTCTCAATGTGTGCTCATCGAGGAATCCATTTGTAGTCCAATATTCACCTGCATTTCCCTTCCTTCATATGTTTCTCACATGGGTAAGAAATTTAGCTATCCATGGGGAAGTTCTCCAATCCCAAGTCTACCATGCAATTTTTACTTTCTAGTGGAAATTTCCTTAAGTATGTTCCTCTTGGTTCATAGAAGAAATTAAACTGATATTTTTTTGTTCACTAAAAATTTGATGTCGTGTACTCGAGCATGTAGTTACAAAGAGTACCTTTCCACTAATAATCCACGCCACGTGTCCAAGTCATATATTGTTTTGCAAGCCTTCTGGTGTGCTTTAGAGTTTAAGGATACTTACACCCAAAATTTAAACTTTTTCCCGGGTAATACGTTGTTAACCAAGCATAGAGGTTCCCATGGAGTTTGTTAGAGAAAGTATTGTAGAGCTATTCGTATAAGCTCTTCTCCACCCAAGTCCTTGGAGGGCAGTTGGGAAATAAATTATTATGACTTGGATGAATTTTTGTGAAAGATTATTCTAATTTATATTTCTAGAGCTCAATGGTCTCCTGTGTAATTCGAACCATAAGTCTCGTAATTCACCATCATATCTTAATAGTTATAGGTCCCGACAATAGAACCAAAATATTTATCATCTAGTTTAACCATTCTTTCCTTCTTCACTTGTCTTGGCCTCAAAAACATGCACACACACTTCCAAACATTATTCAACCTATCATACACTCTCTCAGCTCGAAACTCAACCTTCATACCTATAACACACACTCACATAGGTCGCACTTTCTCCCTCTTGAAGAACTAGTTCAAATTTGAACTTAAACTTCAATTTTATATCATTCTCTTGATTCAAACACACACCAATTCAGTTTCCATACTTTTATTCGACCAATGAAACTTAAAAAAATCCCAAAATTTTCATTAAAACGTTCACATATGACCCTGTTGTCATGCAAATGTGCAACAATGAAAATTCCATATCTTTTAGCATAATGACAATGTACCCCAATGTCAAATTTTTGTAGTATAAACCTTCCCAAGAACCCGTCCAGATCATCCTACCCCCTATATCAAGCCTATCCTACCCTTATAAGTGGTAATATGTGTTTTTTCAACCTGGTCCATAGGTGATTTAGGGATATAAAGTTCATTCAAGCACTTCCAAGTCAAGATCTTTCAAGACAGACTTTTCAAGAAGCTTAAGAATGGCTATTTCTGGTCTTTCTAAGGTTGGTGCACACCCCGGAGCAGAATGAAAGGATAAAATTCATTAAGGAGGTGTATTGAGGAGATAATAATGTTTTGCAACTGGTTTTGGAAGATTTTGGAAAGTTTTAGAGGTTTTGGGACAAGTTCAGCGAAAGTGGGTTCTTGAAGGTGAAGCAACTTGCAGTGCAAAAACAACCCTTGAGCTTTGGGAAGTGATTTTGGGAGCTCCATAAGGAGTTGGACATAAAAATTATATATTTGTAAATTTATTTCAGTTATCTAAGTGATGGTGGTTTCACATTTTTCACAATACATAATAAATTCTACCCACATACTATTTTTGCATGCATAACTAGCGATCTTGAGAAAAATGATATTTTTGAGGGGGTTTCAGGAAGAATCAAAGGATGAGACCCATCCCATTATTCTCAAAATTATTTTTCTAGTAAAAATAATATAAATAAGTTCTAAAAATACCTCCAAATGCTCAAGATATGTCTTCAACAAGTTTCTCTCCAAGGTACGCTCTAGGACTTAGTCAATTTTCTGGGTGGACACATGTCACTCCTAGGTTCAAAGATAAATTTCTTATCCCAAATGTCCCAAAAATTTGGGACACTTGGGTCCAAAACTACATCCAGCTCCATTTTATCCCCCTAGACCTTCATATGACCTCCGATGAGCTCAAACAAGCAAGTTAAGCCCATGTGCACCATTCTTTAGCACCCTTCGCCGTCGAATCTTGTTGCACTACTTGTCAACACCATGTGAGGGAGAATTTAGGTGCAAAAAATTTCCCAAAACTTTTTGATTGATGTGATACAAAATTCTGCCCAATCCTAACCCCTTCCTTGGCCACCCATATGACCCAATGTCAACCTCTAGGTGCTTTCCGTTAACTTTGTCTCTCTCCTCCACGGCCAATCTCACATTGCCACTTGTCACAAGGAGGGTGTGGAAAAATTTGTGCAAAAATTTCCCAAACACTTGGTACACTTGGGACACAAAATTCCACCCAAGCCCATGAATATTAAAAATTCCATATTTCATGAAAATTCTAAGCTGTTGTACTCCTTATCCTTTGTGTAAATGCAAGGAAAACAATTGCTAGAAGAAAAGTGTCAACTCATTGCCCCTCTCCATTCCTCAATTTTTCTTCTATTCCATTATGTTTAGGCCACTATATATCCTCCATTAAACCTTAAAATTCCGTAGACACCATGGTGAACCTCTCTCAGAACATCTGTGGTTACTAGAATGAAGCTTTTCCCCTCTTAGGTGAGCAAAGGAATTGATCGTACCTAGGTTATGGATGATTTTTCTTCTCTAAAAAACCTCTGTGATATTTGAATCTTAGATAATCCATTAATCACTTCCATGATGAAGCAACAAAAATTTAGGGAGATACCTCTCAAGGTTCCAGTGGGCAGAATCACATAAAATTTAGAGGAAATGATCCTTGAAAAATCTAGTTTCATGTAAACTAGTTTTCGCGCCATGAAGTCCCTCTTTTTTAGGGATATGGAGGAATTATTTTTCATAAAAATTCTTTCCTATCACATGAGGCACACATAGACATATAATTTTCATCTTCAAATTTAGGAATATCTAGGCACGAGAAAACCCTTGAAAATTGGAGGAAATGATCCTTGAAAAATCTAGTTTCGCGTGAACTAGTTTTCGTGCCATGAAGTCCCTATTTTTTAGGGATATGGAGGACTGATTTTTCATCAAAATTATACCATGACACATTAGGAACATGCAGACATGCAACTTTCATATTCAAATTCGCAAAGATTTGGATGAGAAAAACCCTTGAAATTTGGAGCATAACACCTGACGGAAGTAGCATTTCTCAAGACCTTTTTTGTTGTAATCTGACACCCCATAATACACTTGTTAAAATATCATATGTTATTACCCTCCACATAATTAAAATATTAAGTCCCTTAAATTTAAATTTTGGATCACCTAGAACAATCATAAACGATGCAAAATGGCAAGGAAGGCGGGAGAAAAATGACAATTTTCCCCCAAAATAGCAGGTCCAGGAAAGTAACCTAATAAAAATAGAAAGTTAATAAAAATAGAAATACATCAAAAATGAAATAGGATGGAGTGTTCCAGAAGGTTCATAAGGTGAAATTTGAGCCAAACAAGTGATATGTCCAAAATAGCAGGTCACGGTCCTACCTACTAAAAATAGAAAGTCTTCATTTTGAGAATAAGAAGTTGCAGATGAATCTATTTTCACTCATATTTCTTATTTTTGGACTCTCCGTGGTGTAATGGGATGATATCATATCTTTAATAGAGGGATGAAACCTTTATGTGGATCTTGGAAACATCATCTTGAGCTCAACAGTGTCCAAAAGCAAGGTAGACCATTGTAGGGCGCAGTAGGAGTATTCATCTTTAGCTCTCAGTGAGCTAGGTGGTTTGAAATACTCTTTTTTGGGTAAGCTCAATGAGCTAAGGAGGTTCATAAATCAAGTATCATGGAGGACCATCATGATTATTTCCCATGTCCATCCTAATATCACATTGGGAGGTCTTGACACAGTGTTTCTAAACACTCATTCGATGACCCGAGGTGTGCGCTCATCATGTAAAAGGAGGAGATTATGATTTTCATTGGAAAGTTCTTCATCACAGGGAGATTTTTCATTAGACAAGACAACCTCCCCCTTCTTCTCTCTTTCTCCCTCTTCCTTCTCTCCCATTTCTAATTCTTCATTACGTATAGTCATTGTATTTTGTCTCATTCACTTAAGTGACTTCATAAAGTTACATTGTAAAATTCCCTTTAATTTATAAAAAGGGAACTTATTTCTCATTTCCTACGAAGGTGAAAAGTCACAAGTTAAATGAGACTATGAAGAGTCATGTGGTGGGTAGGTGAGGATTCAATTAGCATTGCTATAAATTGGGATGACTTCTCCATTCTAAAGGATCCTAAAAAAATTGTAATTTTTAGCAATAGTGGATTATGATATGTTGTTGAGCTTTGTATCACCAATGCACATGAAATAAAGGCTACATTTCTTTTATTTTCCTTTTCTTGTATTCCTCTACTTCTTTATTTTATGCACTTTGCAAGTATAGTGTTGGAGATAAACTTTGCATCCTCGATAGATGAATCTAAGAAATTTGTGTTTTAATTCATTGGTCCCACTAGCTTCATTTTTACTTTTGCCTATATTCAATGTTGAACTACTTTAGTTACTGGGTGTGAACTCTGCAATTGGCCTACTCATGATAGTAACCTTCCTTTCCTAATTTCCCTCCTTTCCCCTCATCTATGTGATTTCCTCCCTTGTACTCCATATAAGCACTTCGTCATAGGTTTAATGGAGTGTCCCTGTGTGATCCCTAACCTATTTGACCAACCCACAACAATTAGTTATATTCAATAATGGGAGCTACACCATTAAATCTAGAGGGGTGTATGCCCGTGAACATTTTGAAGACATCTAATTTTCCCAGCTGAAATTTTTTTCACCTACAAACACATATAGGCCGATCATGCCCTAAACTATCAATCTTGCACCAAATTAGCTCAAAACCCCATCACCTAGATAGGCTAAAACTAAAAATTCCAAAACCATGATTATTGAAGCTCAAAAAATCATTATACATGTGTAAAATAACATAAAAAATCAATCATGGTCGTTATTTATCTTAGACCAATAAAAAAATTCATAACACAACTCAAAAGGCTCATAACCTTCTCAAAACAGTTGTTTTTAGTACCTTGTCTTCACCTTTGGGCCTCAAGACCACCTAAGATCAAATAAACAATGGAATGGAGCCACTCTATAGAATCATCATGACCTGTAAATCACATCCATGTATGTTAGAGCTCACGACACATCCATATGTTTAAACCACACTAAATTTCCTCTTCATAAAAACAAGTTTCCGTAAAGCAATTTCACAAACTCAACTAGTTTTCACCCTTGTTGTCACTTAAAATACCTCCTAATTCCTTCATTAGGTACAAAATTCATACCTATTCACTCTAAAACTGATAGCAATCATCAACACATCCATCACATGCCTTATTCACTACATTCTTTCAACCTGCACTAATTTATCCTAGAAAACCAACAATCTTCTTCCTCACAAACTGACCTGGATGACCCATAAAATCTCATCATCATAATAAAAACCTATACCAATATAAATATCTCTAAATCCAATTTCCATAACATATTATAACTCCTTCCAACTCTAAGTTTAAGGACGTCAATCAATACCATCTCTCGAAAATTGTCAGAACTACCCCAAAACCGCCCTTTGACTACTCTTAACAAATAGGGTACACTTTTCCATTTATAATAATCACCATGGTATTAAAATACCATGGAAATAAATGAAAAACCCCATACTAAAAACAATGTTCATCTATTTTGCAACTCCTTTTGAAAACCTTGTCCTAAACTAAACTTCTTTAGAAACATGCATGTTTGAGTGGGGTCCACTCATCACCACATACTCTACCATACCTTTCGGAAACCTAGATTAATAATATACATCATCAAAATCATAATATCACTAGAAATAAATTGTGCACACTTATGAGCAATATCTCTCATATCGCTTATGAGATAAGGTTTTAAACACACAAAAATCATTTAAACTTCTTAACATTCATTCACAAAATGTGACAATGAAATAACCTCATTTTTGTTTTGAAACCTTCTAGAATAAATTTAGAAACATCCCTCAAATCTACAAGGTCTCATGTAAAGCACACAATTCGGGTGAGCATCAAAAGGTGCAATTCGAGCTGGAAATGACCTTTTTCTTAATCTTGTTTCACCAAAAGCACTTATCTTACAAAATTCTCATCAAAATGAATTTAAAAATTATCAAACCTCTATTACACCTGTTCGCATCATATCCAATCATCATCATATCTCAACTAAGTCTCCATCTTCTCATCCCATCTCATTTGCATGACTAACCCTTGGGGTTTTACATGGTTTAGGCTAGGGTCAACTGAAACAACACCATAAATCAACATAAAACATATCCAAAAGGTCCTAACATCCTTATTACATCATGAAACACATACCAACATGTACCCATGAGCTCATTTGACTCCACAACTCAACCTCATGCCTCCAAGCACCTAGACCTAATCTAGATGAACACTTGAAACTTAGTATTTAACATGTTCTTGTACCCTGAAACTAATGTGAGTGCTTAAACACTCCCCAAAAATCCTCTCCATGCTTCCACCATGCTCCTCAAGCCACCATGTAAATCAAACAATCAAGCTCCATCACCTAGCCTATCTTGGTCACCTGACAAGGCTTGCTAGACCAAGCCAATCTCATTGAATCATCTCATGTCATCATGTAAACATATGAAACACCATGTCATCATCCTACTGATACTGTTATGACTTTACCCCATCATCCTCTTTTTCATTAATTAGCTTTTACATCAATAACAACACCTAGAACTCAACATGCCAACATTCTTCCCCTTTGTCATTGATGGAAAACCTCCTGAACTTCTCCCCTCTTTACATTAATGAAAAAGAATACCTATATGTGCATGTTCTTCACCTTTCTCAAATTTTTAGGGTCATCTCTTGGTTAGAAACATCAACCAAAGACTTCATACTAGCTCACAAACTAGTAAATTCTCACAAAAATCAGATTTGACCATTTTCAAATCTTTTAAGACTATACTTCCCCTGGGAAAGATCATATACAACACCTATTCACACCAACAATGATGAAAAATAGATAGGAACATATTTCTTACCTTTCTCTTTGAGTGCAAGTATTCACACAACGTCCTCATTTGGGTCAAAACCTGTTTTCATCACCTTATACCCTGTTTTGACCTTTTCATGGCTTAAAAGCACTATAGAAAACCTTTCAAGAATGTACTTAGCTCATAAATATGGCCACGGTAATGACTTCAAGGTTAAGAACTTCAAACCACCTCTTGTTTGTCCTATCATAACAAGTAAAGGCTCAATATTGACTCCAAGTCTCCCATCTCTTGGCCTTTGCACAAATTTGAAACTGATTTCCCTAAACCAACTCTTTAGTGTATTTTAGACCAATTTCACAAAGCCCTACAATCATAAGCATACCATGACACATCTCCTTATGAATCCCCCTTGACTTATACCACCCTAATCTAGTAGGAAAACACATAAATTTTCTTCTTACCTTGTCATTATGCCATGGAAGAGATGTCAACCTCTTCAACTCTACCCTAAAGCCCTTTCTCAGTGTTTTCAATCATATTTGAATGACATTATGCATATTTGATTCATACCTTGCTTGACCTTGGAATAAACAATCACACCATACCTCACATACCTTGTAGCCATCTATAACACTACTATAAAGATAAGTCATATTCCCCTATCTTGGTCACCACCTACAGTCCTATAGAATGTTATTTTGATACTCTCATATCATGTGCACCTTACTCATGTAAGCTAACCAAAACTCAACTTTAATTATCTTTCTAACCAAAAATTCTTTACAAATTTCACTTCTTTACTTTGTGTTTATGATCCTTACATTAATGACTCATGCAAACACCTCTTTACCTTTCATGTTTTAGATACAATATGCACAAATCTATAGGTTATCATCATAGTCTCGAACTTGGTTATGAAAACCACCATGCTTGATTCTTTAACAACTCGTGAGTTTTCACTTGCAAGCCTTCTCAACACTTTTATGCTCTTTTTGAGGTCAAGGAGTAATTCCCTTTGTCTTATCTTGTTCATTTAAACCTGTGACATCATTTTCCAACCCTACAACACTGAAGTATCCTCATGAATGATCATTTATGGTATTTTCTCATGCCTTGACTCTTGTACTTGATCAAGTTAGTCCCTTCATGATTTATAAGACTTCATATTACTTATTATATTTCTTTGAAACTTGAAGTACTGGATAAATAATGTTAGTGACTCCCCCGCATCTAGGAGCCTTTTTGGACTTGTAGTATGTTATTACTTGCCTTTATAGACACTAGCTGTGTGCAAGAATTTGTTAGCTATGTAAAGAGAATTAGAACTAACACCTAGTAGTTCTAAAACAAAGCTAAACTAAAATCTATGCACCATCATGCTTAGAGCTTAAACAAGACTAATCTACCAACATCTTTGCATTAGAACATGAATAAACAATCAAACTAATATGCTAAGAAATTAATCTATATCTCTATTGAATGTTAATAAATGGAATGAACCTATTTAGATCCTTAGCAATCAAAAGGGTTGATTGTATGTTTGAATCCCAAGGTTTCAAGAATGGAGTCTTGTCAATCCATGACTACAAGACCATTTGACATATCTCCATATGACTTCAAACTTGGATGGATGAATGCAATAAATGAAGATAGCTAGCTCCTCTAATGGAAGAATGCTCTAAGATGATAAAATGGCTATAGTATAGGCTTTATGCTCATTTAGGTGTAAGTAGAATGGTAAGAGGAGGGATCTTTATATAGCCCAATGGATAAAAGAATCTCTACATCCCTTTATATGCGGAATAATAGATAGGTTGAGTTATTTTGGGGTGACTATGGTTGAAAAAGAGTCAACTTTAGGAGAGTTTAGTTTGTCCTTTAGTGACTCATAGGGTTTGAGGGGATTTATTAGTTAACCCAAGTGATTAATTAATATGTGATCAAGATTTATAGAAGCTTTTAGAAGAAAAATTAATATGATTTAGGGAATAAGAAATATTTAATCAAATAAATGACGATTTATTGATCTAATAGAAGAGGAAACTTAATTAATTAAGAATAATTAATTAATTCAGGTAAAAAGGGGTTTAATTAATGGAAGGTCGTTAATTTTCATCCTTGCTAGATAGAAGGGTCAATTAACTAGTGTAATGTAGTTAATTAACGATGATAGAAGAGAAAATGTGTGACATTGACGATATGTCATAAATTTGTGGGAAAGGGTATAATTAGCACAATTTAAGTATTTAAATTACGTGGAGCTAAATTATGGGTGTCTACATTTTCCCCTCTTTGGGGTGGCATAAGCAACGCCACTTCAAAGATAGAGATAGGTAAAATTTTGAAGGGGTAGAAGAAAAATTAGTAGAAGTGAGAGATGCCCCATCAAGTGTCGATGGGGTGATGAAAGAAGGCAATCGACAATTGAAAAATGTGATAAAATGGATATAAGAATGGGAAGGGGTAGGATGCCCTAGGGAGAATTAGAAGAATAGTGTTGAGAGTGGAATGATCGAGAAGAAAGAGAGGAAGAAGTCCAAGGAAGAATTAGTCTTGCATCCATCGTAGAACAACTTTCGTATCATCATATTGCCAAGGATCTACGTCATCGGTCCTTATTAAAAATGTAAGCATACGAAAAAAGTAGAATGACATGAAAATCCATACTATGAACAATTTTCTATTGCTGAAAACACAAACCCACTGCAACAAACTGAAAGTAATGCAATACAAGAAGAAAACAAGCTCATTTAATAAGGAAATAAGTACAAACACACATACTCAAACCAATAATGGTCAAGATGGTTACACAAACATTTTGTTATCAAGATGAAGATCTCCAAATGTTTATGATTAATGACAAGGGTTAAAAATGATGCCCTAAGAAAGGATACATGCGAGGGAAAATGATGAAGGACATAGGGTCCAATGATAAAGCTTTGTACACAATGAAACAATACCAGGGAACGAGATGTGCCCCGCAGTACCGATGAAGCAAGTAGGCTAGCTATGCAAGCGGTTGTGGATATGATGATCTATGAGTCGTTTGATTCATGAACACATGGAAATACTAGCAAGATATGGGATGAATACCATGCGCCAAGATAGGAGTTTCAGCCGATATGGGCATGTCACCAATTTTTGCAAATTTTTGGATTATTTTTACGATTTTTAGGATTTTTGAAAATGTTTAGGATTTTTCTATTTTCTTGATTTTTTTTTGGAAAAGTTTGATTTTTATAATTTTTTATGGATTTTTATTTTTAATAGAAGAAATAAGAAGGTAGAAGATCGCTAGGAAGTAAGAAAATTTCCCTAAGGAGAAGAAATAGGTGCTAGGTAATAAAAATATGCTCTAACATGGCAAAAATTAGTTTAAAATGATTATTTAATAAAAATAATCATCATGGCGGATAGAAGAAGTGTTAAAAGAATCACGACAGTCAAAACATGCCCTTAGGGCATTGTGGTCGGGGAAAATGGCAAGATAGATACCTCTCAGGGGATAAATCATCGTGAGCAGTCTAATTATTACCGAGCTCTTTGAATTTTTACCGTGAGATACCACGAGTGATTAGTGAGATGGCGAGTTGAGCCACCACGAGATGAGGCGATCTTGTCCCTGAGTATGCCCGATATGATGACGATGGACCATTCGTGAGTTACCTAACTTTGATTTTTCCTTTTAGCATTAACTATGCATTTATTACCGTTAGTAGCTAGGTTAAAAATGTGTACACATGGCCTGGGGCGCGTATGCATCCAAAGGTTAGCATACACAACAAAAACCATGTACGTGCAAATGTACATGAAAAATTTTCATGTACGCATATGCGTAGGCAACACTAGGAGAGTGTACATGCTTTTTGGAAAAAAGTGGTATATGCCTAGGTGTATATGTGACAGAGGGTGCATATGTGGAAAAAGGGCTGCGTATGCGCAAGGGTTATATCATAGGATTGGGTACACATGGAAACCTACAGGATTATGCATATGCTCCAAGAAAGGCGTGTATACAACCAAGCAAGTATACACCCAAAGAGGCACTTACACATCCAAAGGGGCGTATATGTGCCAAAGAAGGGAAAAATCCCAAATTTTTTGAGTTTTAAGAAGAATTATTAGTAAGAAAGAGAGGAAATTTTTAGATGAAAAGTTACTTAGATAGAAGAAAAAAATAAATAATTAGAATTAAAGAAATTTGTAACATGTGTATTTTCTATTTACAGTTCACTCACCATCACTTCAAACGAGGGAGTGACATAGCTGAATATCCACTATAGAGGCCAACTTTTGTCCACGTCATCGGCGGATGTTGGTGATCTTGTTAAATGTGACTGGACTGTCTTATGCAGCACAGATGCCTACGATCACCTTAGACCATGGTATCCTTATAGCCTTGGCCGAGAGATGACACTTAGAGAGTCAGTGCTTCCGACTCGATAGGGGAAATGATAGTTACACTTGAGGATGTCTAGCGTATATTCCATGTTCCCATAGTTGGCTAGTTAGTTGAGTATACTACTAATGATGAGGATATTATAGGGTGTCTCATTGAGGTGTTTGGTTTCTTGGATATACCTCGGCCGAGGGATGACGGTTTATCTAAACCGTTGCATTGCAGAGCCACGTTTTCATCACATTACTATATACTTAATGGTGCTTGTTAATGGCATTCTTGTCCCTGACAAGACAAGTGCTACCTTTCTACTTGGCCTCATTGGAGTTATAGTAGGTTTATTACAAGGTGAGAGATATTGTTGGGGACAGTGTATGTTAGCACACTTGTATTGGGACCTGCATCTTATTACATACCATAGTCAAAATACCATGGGCCCACCACTTTTGTTACAGATATGGTCATGGGACCACATAGCTATTTCTCACCCTGTAGGTGAGTTATGGGCTCGAGATTTAGAGGATCCATCTGTTATGGGATGGGTCTTGACAGTGGTGATATTCGAGGGCACACAGGTAGCACCTACTACTATAGGCCAAATTTTGATGAGCTTACACAGTAGATGATAGTGTGGAGGTCCTCTTGTTGTTATCGGTGGGGTGAGGATGCCAATAAGCTCGGTGTAGAAATGGTCAAGCACTTTTTGATAGGTAGCAGGGGATACATTATGAAGTATTATCGCATGGACCGATGTGACCGATATTTTGGGGGCGTTCAAGATGTTCCCGACCTAAACACATGGTATGCCCATAGGTCTTCCAAGAGATTCAACATGGGGCCCTAGATTCAGCAAGCGGGGCCGAGGCCAGGCTTTTTGATCGAGATGGTTTTGCAAAGTGGCTTCTATTGAGGCACATTAGAGATGTTGGGACCACTATTCAAGTATGCTCCTTGGTATTTGAAAGTGTTATCGCATCATCTTACTATTCCGTACGCAACATGGGCCACAGGGGTTAGGGTACCTACAGAGGGTGAGTGGGAGGATTTCGATGGTGGGGAAGAGGAGGAGGATGAGGGAAAACAACATGTTGGGGTACAAGGTCATACACCGTACAACAATAGGTACATAGGCAGTGTGTCTAGGTACAACTGATTGAGATGCCCCGAGTGGGCATGGTTGGAGGACTAGATGTCCCACTGTAGCAGTGCTCATACGAGAGAGTGCCATAGGGTCTTCTTGTAGGAGTATTTCCACATTAGGGGAAACCTCCTAGCTAGTTGAGGGATGGCGAAGGTGGAGAGCAGATGATGGAAGAGATGGAAGAAGAGGAAGAGGAGGATGAGGGACATCGACGAGTTGGGGGATAGGGTCCTCCACCCATACAACAACATGTACAGAGGCAGTGTTTCTGAGTATAGAAGATTAAGATGCCCCAAGTAGGCATGGTTGTAGGACTAGATGTCCCACTATAGTAGGTGTCAGTATAAAGAGTGCCACAAGGTCTCGCACTGTATGAAGAGTTCCACAATAGGGGCCACCTCCTAGCCTACCGAGGGATGAAGAAGGTGGACATCAGATGATGAAGGAGATGGGATATGTGGGTGGAGATGGGGGAAAGATAGTTGCACTTCAATTGCAGCTTCAACTAGTTATAGCTTTCTAGCTATATGTCACAACATATAGGGACCAAGCCGGGGCCCAAGACAAACACTCACAACCGAACAAGATGAGGCGGGGCTGCACAAGCTAGCCGGGGGAGGTGATGGTGTGACATAGTTTGAGCAGATACTGATGTAGTGGTGGCTCGGATGTCACATATTACGAGTACCTTATAACTAGAACAGGCTCAAGTCCTCACTACTACTATAGACAAGGATAAAAAGGTTGCATTATTGAAACATGCACATGGTGATGTAGCTTTGGGTTACAAGAGAGTAGGATGGTGAAATAGAGGCAGCCACAACCGTTAGATAGACAAATATGGTGTCCAATATCATGAGATTTAGTGGGGAAGTTTCCTATTACAAGGTAGCTTACCTCAAGGCAGTTCCGGAGGGTCAGAGGATTGCACATTTTGAGCAGCTTGTTGTTAGTAGGTCGGGAACTAGATCCCACAACACATCTAGATTTGATCACTCAATACAACATCTAGTTTTGCATCAAATTACAAAGTGGCAAGGCCTTCTCACCAGCACCAAATGCCGCCTCCACTCCCCAGATCAGGTAGTCTAGGTGAGGGAGATAGTCATGGATGACTCTTCCTCTTTGACTCATGTATTTTTGAAGATGTATCTGATGTACGCCTCTTATGAAGGCTTATTTGTGATTGATGTACATGTATTATTTTGTCATGCCTCGTGATGAAGGCTTATTTTGATTTACGCCCATGATGGCTAGTTTTGTATCTAGATGATGTACATTTTGAGACATACATGTATATTTGGACATTTGACATTGATATTTATGATGATGATTATGGACTCTATGTTATTGATGATGTATCACATATTTATTGATTCATGATATATCCATAGATGCTATCATTTGTTACTGCATATGTGATATTGTTTTGATTTATTACACATGATGATATGATGATATTGATGCAGGGGATATATTTTTATGTTTGCGATCCCTCTTTCCCCCATTTGATGATATGATATGTGATGATTAGCTTTACATACATGGATGATGTTGACTTAGAATTTTATTTATATATGATGTATAAATGATGTTAGATGTGATGATATAGATGGAGGTATGATGATGTGATAACAAAACTATGTACAAGTAACACAAAAGCACAAGCAAATGCTAATAACTCTACCAAATATACACATTAAAACAACCTAGAACAACTATGTACAACTATATGCAAAAACACACTCCATAGGCACACATACAAATAAATCTATTATAAGTAAGAAAAGATAAATTTCAAGCGGTATGTTTAAGCAAGACAATATACGAACGTAAAAAGAAGAAAAAACTATACAAACAATGTACATGCAACCAAACAAGCAAAACAAGAAACAAAACAAAGAAACTAAAACTATGTTTTTGTAAAAATGTTTTTAATGCGTTTTGTGTTGTTTTTGGAATTTTGTGAAATAATTTTCTATTGTTTTGGTTTTTTAATTATTATGTGAATGTTTTTGGAAATTTTGAATATTTTTGATGTTTTTGGATTTTTAAAAGGTTTTTGAAGCTATGCGTAGGAAACTAAGAAACATGGATGCCCAGTGTTAGATGGGAATATACAAGGGTAGGTGCCATGTGTTATGTGTAGGAAGATGAAATTTTGAAGGTTCTCCCAAGTGGTAGATGAGGAAGATACGCAGGAAAACCCTTCATCGATATACAAGAGGATAAACAGTTGGATCAAGACTTGACAAGATAGGTTCACAAATAATCTCGGATGCAGGTGCGGAACTAGCCCTAGGCTAAGTAAAAGTACCCCTAGATACAAGATGCTTGTGAACAAAAAATCCTCCCAAGGCACTAGAAACTGGTTTTCACCAAGGGACCTATCCAAAGTGCCACAATTGTGTGGTTTTCACATTTGGATGACCTGTTTTCTCTTTTTCTTTTTATCCTTTTTGAATTTTTTTGTATTTTTAATAGTTTTTCTACTTTTTTGTTGTTTCATGATTTTTGTGCCATACTCAAGCATAGAACCTCTTGAGATGCATGGCATTCATGGGTTCACAAAGCTCATCACCATTAGGATGGGCAAGCTTGTATGTTTCGACCCATATTTGGCCACAATGACATAAGGTCCTAACCAATGAGGTTTGAACTTTCCTTTCTTCTCTCTTTCTACCCTTGTGTTGAACTAGTTCTCTTTCATCACCAAATCCCCAACCTCAAATTGGTGAGGTATGATCCTTTTATTTTAATTTTGTAATAGTCTATTTTGATACACCTTGAGATGGTTTTGGGTGCGGATTTGTCTTTCATCTAAGAGCTCTAAATCTGCGAGTCTCACCACTTTGTGATCCTCATCCTTATCTAGGTAATCCCTAAGAGGTATTCTTAGAGAAGGGAGATCAATTTCTAATGGGATCACAAATTCAATTCCAAATACTAGGGAGTAGGGTGTTACACCAGTAGGAGTGCGAATGGAATTCCTATAAGCCTAGAGGGATGGGTGAATTTTCAAATGCCAGTTGCGACATGTCTTACTCACCATTTTCTCCATGATTCAAACCAATGTTTTGTTTGTGGCTTCTACTTTCCCATTATCTTGTGGGTAATATGGCATGGACCACTTTAATATTATCTGAAAGCGATGATAGAGATCTTTTATTGTTTTGTTATTGAATTATTTTTTGTTATTAGTAACAATGGTAACATGAATGCCATACTGGAAAATAAGGTGATTCATGATGAACTTTGAAATCTAAGAACCTATAACATATGTCAATGGAATGGCCTCCACCCACTTAGTGAAGTATTCTATGGCTGTGATGATGTGGGTATGACCATCAGATGAGGTAGGGGTGAGCTTCCCTATTAAGTCTAATCCCCATTTAGAGAATGGCCATGGTGTTGTTATTAGCTACAAAGGTTACGACGGTGCATGAATGAAATTTCCATACTTTTGACATAGAACACACTTTCTTACATGGTTGCAACAATTTGTCTCCATAGTAGGCCAATAATAGCCTACCCTTAACAACTTCTTTGCTAATACCATTATGTTTGTATGGGCACCACATACTCCTTCATGTACCTCCTTGACCACTTGGATTGACTCTACTACATCTAGACAACGCAATGATTCCCATCGTAGCCATGATGATAAAGTGTGCCTCCTAGGAGGGTGTAACGAGATATTTGGCGAGATAAGGATTTTTTTTCAAAACATGTAATGTTATGAGGAAAGGTACTACTTTGGAGGTAGTTAAAAATATGGGCATACCATAAGGAGTGAGGAACAACAACTTCATATGTTAGGAAATAATCCAAAGATGTCGTATGCGGGTTGGACGAATATTTTCAACAAAAATGGCCTATCATTGGTTTCTGGTGGGATCCGTAACATAGAACCCATTGTTGCCATTGCATTTGTAGATCAGTTTTGTGCCCTTGGAATTTGTTCAAAGGTGATGTGCACAAAATATTCCTTTAGATTTTCCACCAACTTTCTATATGGGATGAGTTTTTCATCCTTGAATTTGTACTTATCGTTGACTTTCTTGATAATTATTTGTGAGTTTCAATGACCTTAATGTGGTTCATATTCTACAATGTTTCTTGTGCAAGGAAAGCCAAGATGGAAATCTTACAGTTTGGGGTCTCCTAATGGAGTGATTAGCACCAAACCTACTCCCGAACCATGAAATGTAAACAATCAATCAAAATACGCTTGCCACATAATAGATTATTCAATGTACATCAATGATGTGTCGGGTAGATCTAAACTCACGGGATCTATTCCATGTAAGGGTGCTTACGCGATTGGTCTACGAGAACCTATCCTATAACTAATTTATTGTACATACTCAATATCAAATTCACTAATCAATATCAAATATGTGCCACAACACTTCAAGGTGGTCTTCTCTTGTCTTTGATTTTCCTAGGATATCATCTACATAGTCCTCCATGATGTCATGAAGCATATCATGAAATATCACAGTCATTTCCCTTTGATAAGTTGCACCAACATTTTTAGGCCGAAGGGCATTACCTGATAATAGAATGTTCCCCAAGGGGTTGTAAAGGTCATCTTATGCTGATCTTCTTCTGCTATCTTGATTTGGTTGTATCCTAAAAATCCATCCATAAGAGATAACATTTCATATCCCATAGTTGAATTGAAAATCATGTTGATATTAGGCAAAGGAAATCATCTTTTGGACATGCCTTATTGATGTCTTGAAATTCTGTGAAAATTCTTATTCCAACAGGTTTATTTTGTATTGGAACTACATTTGATATCCACTCAAAGTAGTCAATGGGTCTGATGAACCCTGCTACTAATCAGTCTCTCTAACTCTTCTTTAACTAGAAGGGCCACTCATGGATGCATTTTCCTTAGCTTTTGTTTAATAAGCTTTGCGTCTAGATGTAGTACTAAGTTGTGCACCACCAAATTTGGATCTAAGCCTGACATATCTTTATAAGATCATGTGAATATATCCACAAATTATCTGAGAAGCAAGGTGAATGTATTTTTTTCTTGTGCTAAAAGTGAAGCTTCCAACTTGACTATCTTTGGGTATTATTCTATTCTAATATTCACATCAATAGTTTCCTCTACGAGAATTTTGACATATCCTCCATACACGTAGGATCGGGAGGAAGGTTGAGATCTTCTTCCAAGGGTGTCTCTATGAGATTTTCACCCTCAACATGGTCACTTATTTTGTCCATTGATTTTTTTACTTATTGGTTAGCCAGCGCTTCAAAGATGTTTTCATGGTGTGACTTGGACGTACGTTTTTGCCGAGGCTTTTCTTTGGAAAAATTTCCCTCGATTTTTCTTAAATTTTTATGACCACAAAGCTCAACTTCCTCTCCAAAATACGTGCATGTATCTAAGTCAATGAAGAAACCTTTCTTATGATCTCCAATAGGAATGATATCATGTATGCCCATAAATTCTGCAATAGCCTCATCATTTTCAAAGAGGTACAATGATACATGATGTTATTGGTCCTAATCGACAAGGGTAGGGTATACAAGGTTAACTTTAGGATTTATGGGGGTTATGGTAAGGATAGCGATATCCATGAAAAGGTTCATGGAGGAAATATCCTCATATTGGCTATAGTGGGAATTTGTGTTGCTATCCAAATAAGTAGAGCTATCTTCACGCTCAAAGTAGGTAGCATCTTGATCCATGGGATGCGACCCATATGGTCAAATACCAATGCCATAGTGTTCTATTTGAAATGTGGAAGTGGGACCGGTTCTCTTGCTCCTTGCTCAAATTTTCCACATCCGAGTCCTTTGTAACCCATGGAATACATCATTCTATTGGATTTGGCATATTTTGGGGTTTCGTAATAGGTAGGCTTAGTGTCTTCGGGGACCCAAGTTGTAGGTGGGTCCAAAAATTTATCTTCTATAAGTAGCCCACCAGGTAAGAATGTCCCTATAGTACATTCATCTTTAGGTCATTTAAAGTGATAGTTGGGCCTACCTCTTGTTTTTCATGATAAAGACAGATATGAAACTAGGAGAGCTTGTTGCACATTGTACTCTCCACAACCATACTCAAGGATTTTCATCTCTCATGAATCAAAGGGAGAAGTAGACGTAGAATCCTCATGAGAACAAGAACTTAGGGAGTCTGAATCTACCCATGATACAATATCTTATGACGAAGGGGAGTGGAAATATCAGTGGAGGGACATGTATATGTACCCCTACGTGTAAATCTATTGAGAGCTCTACAGTGATTGAAGGGTTCTGAATCACCTTGAATGGTAACATTGTGTCCCTCATGTTTTAATTTAATACACTGATGAAACATTGATGGTATGGCCTACATGGCATGGATCCATAGGTAGCTAAGAAGCATGTTGTATGAAAGTTCCAAATCTAAGACATGAAACTTCATCTTGTGGCAAGTAGGTCCTAGTTCCATCAACAGTGTTATTGTTCCAGCTAACTCCCACTCTGCATTGTCATATGCGGTTATGGTGATAATGTGGGACTCTATATCTTCCTTTGTGTGTTCTAGATATTTGATTATTTTCAATGTGCATATATTCAACCCCGACCTGCTATCCACGAGCACCGTTTTATATTCCGACGGAGTAACAAATACCTTTATATACTGAGGCAAGATTATGTGTGTGATCTTCGTTAGGGATTTCCTTGTGGTTAAATGAGATGTTCTCATCTAGTGAAATGTTTTCCACCGCGGCTCATAAATGTGAAGGGTCTACTTCCATTGGCACTCTTGACCCCTAGAAAGTTTTATATAGGATGTCCTTAGGTACATTCAATATCTTAAGAAGGTCCAAGATCGAAATTTTGGTAGATGTCTTCTCAAGTTTCTCTAAGATTATATTGACCATCCTAAGGGGTAGACAGAGGGGGTTCTGAGATCATGAGACAAGCGTGCCTTGTTACTGTAGCACAATATTTTCGATTGATCCTAATAGGATTCACATGTCAATCAGAAGAACGAACACATCTAACGAGTGAGTCGTAAGGATTGTTATCACTTTTGGTATACAGATAGTTTGCGGATTTGTAACTTTGGGATGACTCTCCTTGATCCGGCTTCTTCTCATTTGGTTTATCATGTTTAGGGAATGGTTCTTTGAATATCCCCATATTTTCATTTGGTGTCTGATTTTCTTTGGTGGATCAACTTCTATCTCTCCATTATCAATAAGATCTTGGATGAAGTGGCGAAGTCTTAGGCACTTATTTATCTTATGTCCCTTTACACGATGAAAATCAAAATATTCATGCTCTTTATACCATGAATTTTTAGGAGCATTTTCATCAAAGGGTTGTGTCATAGGATAAGTCACCATGTTGGTGTATCTAATTGTTTCAAGATTTTAGACAAAGACTCGTTAAGAGGAGTGAATGTTCTATGCTTGGTTGGTGGTAAATTTGTCCCTTTAGTTAGTTTAAAAGGTTGACCAACTTATACCACTTGTATACATTTGGAATCCATAATTCCATCTCCTGCCATATTCTTTTTTTGTTGAAGATCTTTGGCTTATCTGTCGGTTTGGTAGATTGATTATGCTTGGAAGATGATTTGATTGTTCCCTTTGCAATGAGGGCCTTTTCTATTTGTATGCCCTTCTTGATGACCTCTTCAAAGCTTCAAACACAATGCATTTGTAAATGAAAATTGATGTCTAAGTTTAAATTTGGTACAAATATGCTAACAAGTTGCTTTTCGGGGATTGAGCAAGGGAAGTGGCTAGCTAGCCCCCACCATCTTTGTAGGAAACTTGTGAAGGTTTCATTTGGATGTTGTTTGGTGTTACATAAGTCTACCATGGTTATGTCACTTTCCATGTTGTATGATAAATGTCGTACAAATATTTATGCCAGTTCATGCCATGTGAAAATTGATCACGAGGTAAGTGAGTAAACCATTCCAAGGCTTGTCCTCCTAGAATTTTTGGAAAGAGTCATATGAGGTAATTATCATTGTAGGCCACTTCTTGGCATGCCATGTAAAAATATTTCACGTGATCATGTGGATCACCTTTCCCTATATTCCTTATAAAATTGTTTCATGTCAAATTTCTTAGGATGGGGGCATAACTCTTCGTATTGATACCTTTTGTTATTTCCCCCATTACTTTCTTGAAGGCTTGTGAGTATTGCTTTCATAGATTGTAGTTCTTGTGAAATAAGTTTCTCTTTAGTGGGGAAGATAACATATACACATGACTATATTTCGACATTCCTTCCTCTTGGTTTTCTATGTGAAGTTCACTATTTTTGTCCTTAGGTTTCTCTCGATGTACATTTTTGTTTGTTTCTTTTTGTACATGAGATGTTAGTAAAGCTAATTGTCGACTAAGGTTCTAAATTTGTTGTGGTATAGTGACTTCTTCCTCATGAAGTTCTTTGTCATCTTCATCGCATGGGGTTTGTTCCATGTTTTCATGTTCTATTCTTACTCTATGTGGTACCTTGATGAATGGTAATTTATAACCCACCATGTTGTTGTTTTCTACGTTTGATGTGGAAGCATGTCCATGTGCTAAGATGTCATCCATGTTAATGAGAGGTGGTTCTTCCTCATTAGCCCCATTTTTGGGTGGAATAGATTCATGTTCCGTTGGCATTATTGCACCTATTTCCACCACTCACATGACTACCCTATATTTTTTTATGAAAAGGAATTCATCTAATAGGGTGGGGTCAAATTCAAACTCTATGTGTGGTGATCTTGCTTCATCACCACTATGATCTATCATCTCTTGTTTCCTTTTCTGCAGAAAATAGAGGCCTTAAATCATGACCAATAAAGGGATTTGACCCTTGTTTGTTCAATGTTTCCCATGCTTTTTTTTCAATGACTTGTCTTCTAGCTCCCAATCTTGTTTTGGGGGCCATTATGTGTGAGAACTTCACTAAGGTGTTTTGAATTTTGTTCAAAAGGTATTGATCAAACCTAAGTGGAAGTTTACAAATGTCAAAGAATGTCAATAGTTCAAAGAATGATGAATGTCAAAGGATCAATGTGTCAAAGTGATTGTCTTAAAATAATAAGTCAAAAGTGACAAACAAGATACAATCACACAATGCTCATTTTAGACCAATCAATCAAAATTTTGTACTTCCTAAGTTTTTTTTTGAATGGTAGTTGGTGTTTAAGATGGTTAAAAAATGTCACCACTTATGTCAAGTTCAAATAAATGAACAAGGCGTAAGTAATAACAAAAATTTAATACGATCCCCAAACAAATTATACTAAAAGTGATCTTGAATCCAATCAAGACCTATATCTCAAAAAGTGGTAGTTACAATTGTGAGTGACACAACAATACCACTAAGATATGTTAACCAAACTTTTGGAAAAGTAAGGTATTAATATCAAAATGATATTGATATAATGCACACAAATGGTAACACTCAACACATTTCAAAATTGAGGTAATGTTTGAAAACAAACTAATGTTAGAGTATACCAAGGAATTGTTAGAATGCACATAGTGTAACATTACAATCTAGACACTTAGGAAAAGTTTGTAAGAAACAAGATGTAAGTATCAAAATTGTTGCGATATGATATGATCAAAATAATCTGTTCAAAGGATAATCAAGATAATTAATCAATCCTAACTATGATTGATGATCTTGACTCAGTATCAAGTTTAAAAAGGCTACCAATGATACAAAAATGTCTCTGTGCACTTTATATGTTTAACAACTCAGCTACAAACATGGATGAGCATAAACGAACAAAAAAGTGGTGAATACAATCAATTAGTAACACAAGGGTAGTCACTCTTCTCCTGATCAACAAAGTGTCAAAATAAAGTGAAGGAAGTAGATCAATTGGTGTTGAAGAGAGTTTGGCATCACTTCGGTAGAGTTTTACCTCGCCTTAGGGCGAGTGAAAAAATAAAAAAGTAATGCTTCACAATCTCCATGATGAATGACACGCCATTTGAACTTTAATGGAATCTCCTCTTGTTCAACAAACAAGATTTTGATTCCAAGAAATTTCTCCCTTTGTGATGGCTCTCAACTCAAATTGGTTTTGATATGGTCAAAGTTGGCTCCTGGACAAGATAGCTTCCTAGGTGGTTCACTCAACTAGGTGTCACAAGTTATCTAGATGCGAGCTTGGTTTTCCAAGGTTTCCCAAGGAGTATCCCAAATTTACTTTACCCCCTTCAAGCATAGTGGGCAATAAATGCATCCATCATGTACTCTCATTGGGGTTACGATATGGATAACTTTGACGTTAATTCTCACGTGTATCACTAGTCAAGTAGGTAGTACATAGCACTTCCCATTTTGTCCACAAGGTTCCCTCTTGCATGGACTACTTTGGGGTTCCTAAGACCACCCCCATTATTGTATCTTAAGGCTTACGATAAAGGGGTTATGTCGAATTTAAGCGAGATGGGGTGTACCATTATCCAAACTTGCAAATACAGTCTTTTGATTGTGGTGTGTTTTTATCTTTTATACTTAATGTGGTTTGCTTGAACACCGTTTGGCAACCTGCATGGAAACTGTATTAGTAGTTTTGTTTTGTCTTGATCCTTCATTCTTTGACAAGCATTTAGGTCTTGCATGATGGATTTAGTAGTTTTCCATACACATAAAGAGGATGAATTTCATTTTTGATTCTCAAGATCATCCTAGAAAGTAATAGAATAGCATATGCGATGTAAAATCCAACTACAAAATAAACAATGGAAACTACTCTGTTCAGCAAACGCAAACCGTGTTTATTTTAACCAAATTTGACATTCTTTTCAAACATTTTTCAAAGGAAAAGAGATATAGAAATCATTTCTGATTCCCAAGATCACCTAGAAGGTGCGAGGAAAAGCATACGTGACTTTAATCTTATGATTAAGCATACAATGTTCATTTAACCCTTTAAATAATTCAAATTAGCAAAAACATACAAATAAACCTTGCAAAACAGAAGTTAATCTTCAATTAAAATCTGCAAGGAGTCAATAAATCTAGAAAACATGTTTTTGTAAATTTTAAAGTGAATCTCAAATCCAACCTATGATGTGTATGGTTAGCTCTAGGTGTGTATGCCTACTTCAAGACATGTACGCCCCTATGTGGAAACTGATAGTGAGCCAATGGGTACATGACCAGAGAGTTGTGTATGCTAGCCTTTGGATGTATACGCTCATAGACATAATGGTCAAAGTAATAACATTAACAGATATGTATACTTAGGTATAGGCGTGTACATCGGGATCTAAACACATGCACTAGCGAAAGAAAGTCGAGAGAAACAAAGAAGACAAAAATTCATGTACAGGAAGTGAGATGTATATGCTAGACTTTGGACATGTACGCTCACATATTCAAAACAGGTTAAACAGAAGCACTACCAAATGGGTACACTGAAGTATGAACATATACACTTGGGCTCAAGCGTTTGTGCTGGTAGATAGAATGGTAGAAAAACACAGAGGACAAAATATCATGTACGTTGGCAAAATGATGTATACACTAGACTCTAGACGCATACGCTAGCATTTGGATGTGTATGCCTAGGTTTGGATGTGTACGCACCTCTGTCATTTTTGTGTATGCCTATACCTGGAAGTGATGTCAAAACACGGAAAATGACGTAATCAATCTCAAAAAGCTCAATTTTTGGCAAGTTAGCTCAAAATTGACAAGAACCCATCTAAATTAGATCTCTAAGAAAGACTCAACACATGTAAAGTTAGCAAAAATCATAATAAATTCAACATTAATTCACACATGTGCATATCAAGGGTTATCAAAAATTGAAATAACAACAAAATTTGAACCATAATGCTAAGGGACTAAGGATCTGTCCCACTAGGCGTGCCAAATGTGTGCAAGAATTTGTTAGCTATGCAAAGAGAATTATAACTAACACCTAGTAGTTATAAAATAAAGCTAAACTAAAATATACGCACCATCATGCTTAGACCTTAAAAAAGACTAATCTATCAACATCTTTTCATTAGAAAATGAATAAACATTCAAACTAATATGCTAAGCAATTAATCTTTATCTCTATTGAATGTTAATCAATGGAATGAACCTATTTAGATCCTTAGCAATCAAAAGGGTTGATTGTATGTTTGAATCACAAGGTTTCAAGAATGGAGTCTTGTCAATCTATGGCTAAAATACCATTTGACATCTCTATATGACTTCAAACTTGGATGGATGAATGCAAGAAATGAAGATAGCCAACTCCTCTAATGGAATAATGCTCTAAGATGATAAAATGGTTATAGTATAGGCTCTATGCTCATTTAGGTGTAAATAGAATGTTAAAAGGAGGGTTCCCTATATAGCTCGGTGGATACAAGAATATCTACATCCCTTTACATGTGGGATAATAGCTAGGTTGATTTATTTGGCGGTGACTATGGTTTTTTTATTATTGGCAAATAGTTTTTTGAAAGGGACTATACCCTTGTACAACAAGGCTCAGAAGCCAGAATAGAAATAATAAGCACAAAGAAAGGGATCAATATCCAGATATAACAATAAGGACCAACTGCAGAACTTCGTCTGCAAAAAAGAAACAACAACCATCAACTTCAGCAGCAACTAAACAACTGCTGAACAGCGAACACCCAGCAATAGTACACCGACACCATTGGAAAGAAAGCATGCGTAATCTGGCCACAAAAATGATAACCATGTACTCCGGCCGAACACAAACAAAGAAAATCATCCAGACGGATAGCCCTCCTTCAGGGTGAAATTTTTTTTCTTCTTGCTAACCGTAACCCAACCTGATGGAGTCTCCACTGTTGGAGGAGAAGTCAAAGGAGGGGTATTCTCCTTAGTCGCATTTGTCCCAATTGGGACAGCCACAACCTTAATCATATCCGTGTTGCCCTCAACAACTTGAGCATTATTCATGCTGCTAATAGTTTGATTTTCAGATAGAGGGGTTTCAAGGGTAGATTTGGATTCAGTCACTGTTTCTACTTTTGATTCAAGATCCCTTTTAGCATCAAAAATTAGGTGCTCTGGGAGTGCATCTTTCCACCAATTTCTCTTTTCATGTTGACGTTTTTCCATCTCACAAGCAGTAGAGGTGTGTCCTAAGCCAAAACATCTTCTACAGCGGAAAGGTAGACCTTCATAATCAAGAGTTTGTGACCAAGTTCTATTTTTCACTCTAAGATCTATAGTAGCAGGAAGATTTTTATCAGTGTCTAGTTCCACAGGATCCGGGCATAGGTAGTATGGGTGTAATTAGTGGTTTGAGAATCTATAAAGAGTGTAATTCCCAAGGTGTTGCCAATGGTTGTCAGACAGTCATGACTCCAGAATTGGATAGGTAAGTGGGGTAGCCTGATCCAAACAGGTTTCCATGAGAAAGATTCTGTGTGCGGGTTAAAGGATGGGAACCAGGGTTTCATGACCAAATATTTAGATTGACAAGTCCAGAGTTTGGAAGCAATGTTTTCTTTATCAGCTATTGAAGAGAAAGTCACAATGAAAATTCCCTTAGCACACAGATGTAAGTCTATCTTACCAGTTAAAGTTGGAGTCCAATGTTGAGAGATCCATGCGTGAAGAAGCAGGAAGGCTGGGCCACAGTCCCCCGAATCTACAAATCAAAGCATGCTCTTTGTAGTAAATCTCAGATGAAATAACATCTTCCCCAAATGTAATACACGGGGTAATGTCTGTAGGTTTCATGGAGGATTCCTTTCCCTTTAGAATGTCTTTGAAGGAGGATCCACGTTTATTCTCTCTATCTAATGGTGGAATAACAGGAAAAGTACCCTGTTCCAGCCCCCCACAAGAAGAGCCTTTCAGCAAGGGTTTGAGAGGGCCATTGTCCAGCATATTCACAAGAGCATCCCCAGCTGGAGTTTGAAAATGGTTTGTGCCACCGTCCTCGGGGCTCCCGCATTTGTGAAGGCCAGATCGATCCACGAAATCGCACCTCCTCCATCCCTTTCAACTGTCCGATCCTTGCGTGGCGGGCTCATGATTTGCGTGGATCCAAGGCATTTTTAGTGGTAACCTTCTGTAGTTTGCCACCACCATGAAAAGCACGATCCATTCCCCATTTAGGGTTCATGGGGGGTCTGTCAGAATGCGCGGATTTCAGACCAGAAAGGGCTCGGTGACTATGGTTAAAAAAAGGGTTGAGTTAACTTTAAGAGATTATAGTTTGTCATTTAGTGACTTGTGGGGTTTTAGGGGATTTAGTAATTAACCAAAGTGATTAATTAATAGGTGAGAAAGTTTTATAGAAGATTTTAGAAGAACAACTAATATGATTTAGGGAATAAGAAGGATTTAATCAAATAAATTATGATTTATTGATCTAATAGAAGATGAAGCTTAATTAATTAAGAATAATTAATTAATTCAAATAAAAAGAGGTTTAATTAACGAGAAGGTTGTTAATTTCATCATCCTTGCTTTGGATAGAAGGGTCAATTAACTAGTGTAATGTAGATAATTAATGATGATAGAAGAGAAAATGTGTGACATTGATGATATGTTGTCAATTTGTGGGAAAGGGTATAACTAGCGCAATTTAAGTATTTAAATTACATGGAGATAAATTATGGGTGTCTATAATGACAAGTATCAACCTCAGACTTGTAACCTTCTTACCTTCATAATTGGGTCTTTCAAGCATTTATAACTCCTTATACACTCTATCCTTGATATTTCATTCAAGACTACATATGTTATCCTCGAAAAGATTCACATACATTTATAACATCATCTCATATCACCATTCACTTTGTGTTATGATACTACATAGACTAAGGAATATTTTGACTAATGGTTTTGATAAAATCTTCCATCTGAGACCTCCACTTCACACTTACCCATCATAATTATCCTTATGAGTCCTTGATGACATGAAGGATTCACATATCCTTGTCACACAAAAATCATTGCTCACCTAATTGAGCACCTACATAATTGTAACAATCATACCACTATATCTCTTAAGCTTGAAATTTTCTCACAATATAACATTCACTCAAAAATGTATCCCAAAGACAAGAACATGGTTCTAATATGCTTAAGAACCTAATACAAATATTATCAATCTCTTCCCAAAGTTTAAAGACATTATCCTCTCATTTTTTCCTTGTGGTCCACACAAACATCTACTAGCCATGCTTCTTAAAAAAATTCACACTTAGAATTTGATCCATTCACTTTATCAATGGGAACTTACCAGTTTTGACCACCCATTTGGCCACTTATTCACCTCCTAAACCTTGAATCATGTCACCGAAAGAGATTATCCCACTTGCATGATTTTACTTCATGACAATTAGGTCTTCTAGCACTCTTCACGGTCATATCGTGAACTATCATGGATTCAAAGAACTCGAATTCTTCTAGGAATGAAACCACTTTATTATTCAAGATTACCTTATTAATATAATTTGTACCAATTTTTCCCTTCAATTCAATCATTTACTCCCTCTTTATATGATAATTTTTCATAAACCCTAGGTTAGGGTTTTCACAAAGCTCATGAAGGATCTATTTACAATATCTTACGTGTTTTATGATTTCAAGGAATCAATCTAGTATCAAAACTCTGTAGCCACTTGAGGAATATTTCTCCTTTAGATGTCTTTGCAAGAACTATAATGAATGCACCCTAACAAAGTATGATTTTCTTCAATATCAAGTCTTTCAACTCTAAGTAGGGCATACAAAAATTTAACCATCAACAATGCATTGCATAGCTCTCTTGATTATTTCACCCTTTCAATTATATTCCTTTTGAAGAGTTACAAAGATATCTTGACATTTCAATCAACACTTGATCCATAGACTTGTACACTAACATACAAAAAAACCATTTTGCATATTTCCTTCATGCATAATGAAAATTTCTTGACTCTACCTTCATATACACATGATCACATACAATTTTTTGGACCTGGTACTAATATTCCAACCTTAATAACATATAAGACACCTTGATAAGATAACATAAACATGGACTCTCAAACCCTAACACAAAACATTGAGCTCTTGATAGTGATCCACCTTCTCTAGACCACTTGAGACCACTATCTAGCTTCACATACTATATATACTCTTAAATATACTTGAAATAAGAATTGTAGCATATGACAGGCCTATTGCACATCATGTTTTAACTCATACATGACTTTGATAGCATGAATACTTGCTCAAACATAATACACTTGACATACCTTTATACTTCTTTGACACACCATAAAAAAGACTTATTGATGAACTAACAACTCTTCATACTGAGATTATGAGAAGACAACTATACAAACTCAAAGACCTCTTTGACAATGAACATACCATTTTCCCTAATTAATAACCAATAAAGACCATAAAACCTACTTTGAGATAATGACACCATACCTTGACATGTGATGACATTCTTTGACATACCACCTTCATCAACAAGCTTCGAAAAAAATCATCTCCCTATTGACATATGATTTCAATAAACCTTCAAGCTTCACATGCTTCATCTCTCATAGGATGATGACTCCATGAAGCCTAATGGAGGTATCCATGACATCTGAATGCACCCAAAGCAAGGTAAAACATCCATGTCCACATGGGACATGACACCAAGATCCTTCATCAAATCTCTTAGCATTTGAACCTTTTCTTCTCGTTTACTCTTCTTAAGGACTTCATGAGAAGCATACAACAATTCTTGAGGTTCTACAAGAGCAAATAGACCTTCATGAATAATAGGTTCATCATAACAAGAATCAACAACTTTAGGATCACCTTTTGTCTTTTTGAGTTCTTCTTTCACTTTCTCAACTTGTGTAGACTTGACATCATCCTTCATTTTGTAGGTATTCATTTTGGCTCTACAGTATCTTGTAATGTGACCAAATTTGTTACACTTGAAAAAAGCAGAGCATTCTTACCTCTAATAGCGTCATTCCTTTGTTTAGAACCCTTTTGATGACAATATCTAGCTATATGTTCAATCTGATTACAACTATAACACAACTTCAACCGTGTTTGCATTCCTCAAAATCTGATTAGGAGACTCATGATGAAAAACTTAGCAATGTGAACCTTCTTATGGTAACTATATCATGTAATATCTTTTGAACAATATGAATGATCATGCCAACCATTGGTCCATGTAAATTCATTCTTAATGAGCTTCTATAGTCCCTAGCTCTATGGGGAAAAGTATTGCAAGAGCAAAAAAATCCATTAAACTTACTTGTAAATTTCATTGTATTGGGCTTCTTAATAACCTTATTGAGATATTTGACATATTTCAAGGATTTAACAGTGTCGCTTAGGTCTAGATTTGTGTACTTCATGCTTCTATGAATGCTCTTCTTTGTATCCTAAACTAGATTTGTCATTTGTGGCCTTTTGATTACCCAACATATCATGTATGGCTTCTAAACTTTTCTCTAACCTCTTATAGGTCTTCAACCTCTTTGTGTTCCTACTCCAAATATTATTTTAAGTATCTCAAATCAGCTTCATACATATTGCAATATTCTTCTTTGACCTTTAGGGTTTTAGACAACTCTTCAACTGTGGCTCCAAAACCGAATGGCTTGACTATTCTCATCTTCCATGCCACTTATTTGTTGTTGCAAACTACGAATAGTTTACTCTGTAATATCATAATTATTTCTGAGGGTTACTTCAACATCTAATGGTTTACCCATGGCTTTATGCTTGAGAGGATATCCTTCAAGTTGTCAAACTTCTTCCAAAGGAACTGCTCGATACCAATTGTTGGAAGCACAATGGACTAAGGGGGTGAATTAGTCATTTAAAACTTTTAAAAAAATCATATTTATTTGTATAAACCATAAACCATCAAACCATTAATGTGTGTACAACATCATTCAAAATTCATTCAAATAACCATGAACAAGAGAGAGAACACCATAACACAATATGTGAGTGGGAAAGCATCAAAGGAAGAAAACCCACTAAAAAAATTTCTAATATTACACACAACTAAGACTTAAGTGAATATTACACATCATAAGATATTTATTTAGTGAGGCACCAACCCCTAAACCGTTGTTGATATGACTCACAAAAAGATAATTACATGAATATGAATCATCACATAATATTTTGATGAAGAGATCACTTTGAAGATATTCTGCAACAACTTAGTTGTAAAAGGAATGATAACCAGATTGTACAAAGCCAAGAACACAGATGCTAATTAAACACCACTATCGATAAGATGAAATCAATTTTCCAAAATAAATTTACATAAAACCTTTGCAAACAAATGAGCAGAAATATCATATATTATTATGGAACTCAATGAAATACAATGAGAATGGGCCTTGCTTATATAGGTAAGGAATAACAATCTAAGAACCAGTCAAGGTTGTAGATCAAGCCATAAATCAAGGAAATAAATATTCATTAAATAACTAGTCACAACCATAGATTTAGGAGAGAACTAGACATCAAGGATCTAGTCAATACCATAGATCAAGGAAAGAACTATACCTAATAACTAGATAATGTCTCTTAATATCTAAATAAGATAAAATAAATATCCACAAACATAAGTGGGTGAGGATAAATACAATAAAGGTAAATAAAGTACCTATGTGAACATGAGCTAAGGTAAATACCTACTCTAACAAGTTGATGATGATCACAAGATTCAGCTCCAAACACCCTCAAACCCTTTCTCAAACCCTCATTCACCTATCTTTCTTTTTCTCTTTTATTCTTCACTTATCTTGGCCTCAAACATATGAACAAACACTTCCAAACGATACACTCTCTCAGATTTGAAACTCAACCTTCATACCTGTAACACACACTCACATAGGTCGCACTTTTTCCCTCTTCAAGAACTAGTTTAAATTTGAACTTAACTTTACTTGTATACCCTTCTCTTGATTAAAACACACACCAAGTCAGTTTTCCTTCTTTGATTCAACCAATGAAACTTAAAAATCCCAAAATTTTCATTAAAATGCTCACATATGACCCATATAGGTCGACCATTCCCAAAACTATCAAACTTGCACCAAACAAGCTTAAAACCCCATCACCTAGATGGGCTAAAACCAAAAATGCAAAAACCATGATTATTGAAGCTACCAAAATTACCATACATGTGTAATATAACATAAAAACATCAACCATGGTCATTAATTATCTTTTACCAATCAAAAAATTCATAACACAACTCAAAAGGCTCATATCCTTCTCAAAACAATTGTTTCCAACACCATGTCTTCACCTTTGGGCCTTTATACCACCCAAGATAAAATCATATATGGAATGTAGCCACTATATGGAATCCTTGGGACTTTTATATCACATCCATGCATGTTATATCTCTCGACACATCCATATGTTCAAACCACACTAACTTTCCTCTTCACCAAAACAAGCTGCCTAGAAATTAGTTTCATAAACTCAACGAGTTTGCACCATTTGTCATTTCCAAGACCTCAAAATTACTTTTATAGGAGAAAAATTTATCCCTATTCACTCTCAAACTTATATCAATCATCAACTCATCCATCTCATTCCTTATTCACTTCTATCTTTCAACCAAAGTTAATCTATCCTGGAAAACCAACAATCTTTTTCCTCACAAATTGACCTGGATGACCCATCAAATATCATCATCATAAGATAAAATATATACCACTATAAATATCTCTTAATCCTCTTTCCATAACATATTATAAATCCTTCCAACTCCAAGTGGAAGGCCTTAACCAAGACCATCTCCAAAATTTTCCTAGAAGCGCCCCAAAATGCCCTTTGACTAGTCTTCACAAATAGGGTACACTTTGCCATTTATAAGCATCACCATGGTCTGAAACCACCATGTAAATCAATAAAAACTCCCATGATAAAAATAATGTCCATTTATTTTGTAACTCCTTTGGACAACCTTGTCCCAAACTAAACTTCTTCAAAAACATGCATGTTTGAGTGGGGTCCACTCATCACCACATACTATACCATACCTTTTTGGAAATCTAGATGAGTCCTATGCATAATCCAATAATCACAATATCACTAGAAATAAATTTTGGAAACTTATGAGAAATATATCTCCTATCACTTTTGAGCTAGGGTTTCAAACACACAAAAAGTAGTTTACCTTCTTAACATTCGTTCATAAAAATGTGACAATGAAACGACCTCATTATTTTTTGAAACATTCTAGAATCAATGTAGGAACATCATTGAAATAAACATGGTCCCATGCAAAGAAAATAATTCAGTGTGAGCATTAGAAGGTGCAATTCGAGTTGGAAATGACCTTCTTCTTGACCCCGTTTCACTAAAACCCACTTATCTTACAAAATCCTAATCAGACCGACTTCAAAATTTTCTCACAACTCTAAGACACCAATTTTCATCATATAAAATCATCATCTTATGTCAAATATTTCTCCATCTTCTCATCCCATCTCATTTGCATGACTAGCACTTGGGGTTTTGCATGATTTGGGCTAGGATCAACTGAAACAACACCATAACTCAAAATGAAACATCTCCAAAAGCTCCTAACATCCATATTACATCATGAAACACATACCTACATTTTTTCATGATCTCACTTGCTCCACAACTCAAGCTCATGCCTCTAAGCACCTAGACCTAGTCTGGTTGAGCACATGAAACTTGGTATTCAACATGTAACTACACCATGAAACTTGTTTGAGTTCTTAAACACTCCCCAAAAATTATCTCCATGCTTCCACCTTTATAATCAAGCCACCAATCAACTCAAACAATCAAGATCCGTCACTGGCCTAGCTCATTCACCTAACAAAGTTTGCTAGACCAAGCCAATCTCACTTTGAATCTCCTCATGTCATCATTTCAACATCTGAAACAACATGTCATCATCCTACTGATCATGCTCCAAATTTACTCCATCATCCTCTTTGTCATTAGTTTGCTTTTATATCAATGAAAACACCTAGAACTCAACATGCCAACAAAATACATAGACTATAAAATTTGACACATCAATTCTAATATGACACATAAGATTAGTGCTTTATCCATTGGGCCAAGAGTTCACATGTCTCAACAAAATCAGAAATGAAATAATTTATCACCAAGGAAAACTTCATCACAACTTTGAAACATTATTTTTAAAATTGCATGTCCAATCATCTCACCACTTTGAATTTCTTGAATTTCTCTAGTGATTCCATCGTTCTCGATTCATCAGGGAAGCAATGAGGAGAAAGTAAATTCTCATAGATGAATTTATATTTTTAAATCCTAATAGGGATCATATGAAAATCTACCATTTTATCTTCCATGTTAGTAAATGGACTTTTTTATCAAGAGAATTGGAATTAAAATTTACCAGGCAAGAATATTGACTCTTGACTAGATTGGTCAATTGATCTTTGAGAGATTACATAGATATCCTTTAATTGTGTTTGTCGATGAAATTACAAGTAATATCCTAAATGAATTCCTAGATTACACACATGATTTATTATCCTTTTTCTTTTACATCAGCTAATTGTACCTTGACATCATCAAGCACTATTTTCCTGAATTTAGCAAAATTCAACCATTTAATGTGAATCCTTCATTATTTGAAATCAAGGATTCCTTTGGTGACAAGAGATGAGAAGTCCATTTGTGATAGTTCTCAAATGTTGGGATAATTTTTTCCAAGAGTGGTCATCGTGATCCTAAGAGACTCTTTCAAATGTAAAATTGGATCTAGATAAGTATGAACCTTATCGTAGATTCCCATAGCTTCTTCAATGATTTACAAACCTTGTATTATAAAATTATTGATCCATGATTTTGATATATGACCCATATTATTTATTTATTTGGATAATAAGAGGGTATATTGATCTGTTACCACTATTGTAGTTAAAATTTGAATACTATAAGAAATCGGGTTGATTAGGTATTGCATATATGTTAAGAGTTGTTAATTTTCTTCCTTTAGCTAGATTGTCTAGGATTTGTACTTTTCCATCCATCGCAAAACTATATTAATGGATTCTCAAGCATTTGAAACATCAATTTCCATGGTTGAATTTCCAAGAATTACTTTGGAGACTTTGTAATCAGAAATATCCATTTCCCTCTTATCCTTATCAATAATTGGTGTTGTTATTTTGGCATACCGAATTGGATGCTCGTTGATTTGAAACTTTGGAGATGAACTTAGGATTCATGGGAGTGAAATAATTTTTAATTTATGTAATATCTTCAAGTTCAATTTTGATGGTTTTGATCATTATTTTCCTCTTCTTTATTTTTTCATGTAACCAAGAAGGTACTTCTTCAATCAGCTCACCACATAAAATTCTTGCACAAGTGGAGCTTCTCTTGTGTTGGTGGTGGATCCTGAAATTTAGGTGGGATTTGAATGGATTCTTTATGTTGAGAAGGAGGAGTTTCCAAAAATATACATGATGTATAGAAGGAAATTGTGAAATATTTTTAGGATGTGAAGGCTAGGGTGAATTTGAGATTTGAATTACTACTGACTTGCACTTGATCGATACCACGAATCGCAAGGTGGTGTTCTTAATCAACTCTTGATAATTTGAATTAGTACAATTTTATGAATTTTGAATTGATTGTGAGATCCTATAAACATGTTCCTTCCCCTTATTTGGCTCTTTCCTCTGTTCAGTTCACTAGTCACCAAAGGCAGATTGTGAGTTGACTTTGGTTTCCATTGCTTTTTACTTTCTTGAGTATGGGATGAAGCTTGTGTGGCGGGGTGAGAGGATGATTGAGTGAATGTTAAAATTTTCTTCTCACTTTGATTATCTAGCCTATTATATTCATTTTTGTTCCTATCATTTTCATTACATTTGGCCAATTCTCTCTCATACCAAGCAAGACTTCTCTTGATCACTTGTTGAATTTTATCTTCAAGTGGTGTATCATCTCTCCTAAACCAATTATTTTAGAAAGATTTGATGAAGAAATCAAATCATATGTAGGATCAATAATGTTTAGGACACTATCAATAACTCCTCATGGGACATATTTTGGTATGAATGTGATTATTTGACTCTAGATTCATTTGGGAGTAGTCATGATACCAAACCTCAAATTTATCTCGCACAACCAGCCCAATATTCTTCCACCTCTAGATGATGTATGTATTTTGGGCCAGGAACTATCTCCATGAATCTGTAAATGTCAAATTCTCACCTTATCAAAAAATAGGTGTTGTGTTACAAGGTTCATCTCCTTATCCATCATTTCTACACTGCGTAATGATGAACATTTGTACTCACTAATGGAGATAGGAAAACAACACTAGATTTTTTTTCACCAGAAGCGATTTGCTAATGCAAGTTTTTAGGAAAGTTCCATGAGGTTCCACCTATCACTTACATATTTTAGAAACTTATACGGCACTCCATTATATCCACAAACACAGATATATGAAAATGTGGGAAATTGAATGAACCATGTGCCCCATCTTGAAATCACCTCTTTGGTCTGATGTGAAAACCTTTTGTGTGGCTTATTCTTGAGCATTCTGATGATATAGAAAAGTAAATAATCATTGAAATTTCATAAGTTATGTCTGCTTGCTTCAAATTCTAGCTTTGGGTAGTAGTGAAAATCATTGTTTTGACTTGGCACGCTTGTACCTCTAGTTTCCATACCAACAAAGAATATTTTTCATGCTACACCATAGATGAGTTAATATGTCATGTATAGAAATTTTATATCATATTTACTTAGATCAATTGCTTATGCAATGTGTCACTTATGATCGTAGGCTAGTCAGTATGAAGTTTTTAATCTAGGATTATGCAAATGAACTTGTACATCCATGCTTGGAAATAACGTGCAAAAGGGATGTCGAACACTCTACTTAGTAAGGTGATCATGTCTTCAATTTCAACTTAGAACTTAATTTGGAGCTGTTCTTTGGGAAGAAGATTAACAATAATTTTTTTGGTGACCAACCGGTTTTTTCATGAATTTGGAGCATCGTAGCGAGGTATTCATCCCAATATTTTTGTGCAAATATTATTTTGTGATCTTAGCAATCTTCTCATATTCGGGGATTCAAAGTAGCTTTTCAATGTGTTTAGTGGTGACTAGGAGAATGGGATCATTATTTCTATTAACAACACCTCTCTTCTCAAACTCATAGCGTTACGCACACGTAATGAAAATCTTGGGGCATTGAAGTAACATTGGGAAGGTTGTTTCCGAGGTAGACCATTTTGGAAAAAGCGTTGAGAAAACATCGTACGACCTTTGATCCAAGTTTTGTCACAAAACCAACCTATATTGACATGCCCGATGTTCATGTCGGTTATATGGTCATAGTCATAAATTAGTATGAACATGTGCATTACACCTTGGAATTTATATTTTAGTGTTGATTTTTGGATGTTGAACATTTTGAAACAAAAAAGAGGAAAAATAAACAATGAAAATAGAGTTTTGGTGTGAGGTCACTATCTCTAGAGTCCACCGAGAAAAGAAAAATGGGATTTTATTAAACTTACCCTATTATAATATAAATTTTATCTCATTTTTAATGTTTTCATTGATAGGATGCCTTGCATAATTTGTGTTCCTCTTTCTTTCTTCACTTTTATGACTACATCTTTTTCATGCAATCTATTTTGATGCCAAATTGATCATTATTGTTGTTCTATTGGTTGTTATTCTCTTTGTCATCAACAAACTAAACTCCATTTCCTTTTACTTTGCATCTAACTCGGGTGGTTTAGTATTCATATGTTTATCTCGTGAAATAGATTCAAATACTCCCTCACGTGAGTCTCTATGGTTGTTATCCCATTCATATACAAAGTGAATATTTTGCATCAATGATTTCTCCAACCACACTACTCTCCACCCTAAGAATGTTCTCCACACACAAAGCATTCTAATATTTATGAATAAACTTGTGTGGCATCCTTTCAAGGATTATTGGTTGTATTCTTAAAGCAAAAATTGACACAAGTTTTGTAAAAAAATTATTGTCGAATGTACGCGCTCAAAAACTTCATTTTTTCTTTCTAGGTGCATTTTTTATAGGAGTTTATCAATAGACTATTTCCATGTGTCAATAAATTTCTCATGTTACACACGAGGTTTTACTATCACATGTGAATATTATCCTTTGAACTAATATCTCGAGCTTCCTCTATACATTGGCTTTGTTGTTTCATTTCACATTGAGAAAACTTTCACACCACCGCCTATCCTTTATGTGGACTATATCACTTTATCCATGTATATTTAGCTCCTCCACACTAGTTTATCAATTAGTTTTTGCTTCTTCCAACCATTTCCACCATTACGAGGAATGGGAGAGTTAATGCATAAGAAGTATATAAATTAGTTTTGTGCATCTTCCAACCATTTCCGCCATTATGAGGAATGGGAGAGTTAATGCGAGAGAGAGAGATGTAGAAAATGGGGAAGCGAAAATATTTTTGTGATTTTCAAAATTTGGCTTTTGGAAAACTTCCCCATGGAGAATTAGGAGAATTTTCGCATGGGTTTCATGTAAGAAAATTTTAATCTTTATACATCGAGATAAGTGATGAGATGGTGAAGTGGGAGTGAAATTCCACTTCATTATCCATCATTTACAAATTTAATTAATTAACGTTATTAATAATATTAACATCATTAATTTAATAATTAAAAGATGATTTTAATTAATTAAATTAATAATGTTGATTTTTAATAACAAATTAAATAACCTTAATTAATTAATGAAATATTAATTAATAATGTTAATTTAATAAATAATATAGACACAATCTATGCATTTGGGTACATTTCTAGATCCTAAAAACATGCTAGCATTTACATGATTCATAAGTAAGAAAACTAGTAATTAACAAACTCCCTTTAGCCTTTTGCTTTATCTTCTACACTTTTATTGGCTTTATACATCTTGCACTCTTGTTGGCATTTAACTGTTTTATCTTTTTATGGCCTCGGACACTAATGCCTAGTTGGGACACTAGTGTCAGGTGCTCCTATCCTCCTAGGCACTCCTATCCCTCTTTATCTTTTTCTTATCCTTTTGGACCCCTTTTTCTTCTTAATTACTTTTTACTACTTTGGGTCGGCCTTTCAGTTGTCAATTATGAAATTCAAACAAGGGAATCATATAAATACATAGTTATGTTTTCAAAATAAAAGGACCAAGCACTAAGCATTACATACTACCACCTAATCTTGCATCCAAAGGCACAAAGAGCATCAAATGCATCCATCTAACACACTCATTTAAGGGAAAAGGGTTGCATCACTTCTGTATACACAACATAGGAGGGGAATTTTATTATATTCCATCCCACACATTCTATACATTTGTTACATTCTAGATCTAGCCTGCTATCACTGTGCAACTTGCACAAGGGCATCCTAGGGCACCATTTCTACACACACACAAGAACTACATGGATTCTGAGATGTAGTGCAATGCTTGGTCATAAGATCACTCTTTGGGTGACTTTCGTCATTAGTCCGACTCCCCATTATGTATTTTTATTTTTAGGTTTGATGTGGTTTGTGGGTATGTCCGGTTAGACAAGTTGTTTTGTAGGTTACATGTATATTCGTCGACATTGGATCAAAACCAGAGTGACAAAAAGTGACTAACAATGAATCCCTCCTACAAAAAGATACTAGATTCCAAACACCTACACAAAAATGGCGCTCGGAATAGATGCTAGTTTTTAGGTGCTCTGTCCTCCCATGTGCACTCTTGTCTAACACATCTCCAAATCTCATAACTTCTGTTTATAGTGATGACATTGTCTACATGTATGTTCATGTAGTTAACCTACCCATATCACTTACATTTCACTTGGAAATATGCTAAGTCCCTATATCTCTCCTTATTTCTTAGGGTTTCACATTATACATGCTTTCTTCCTTGCATCTTACTATACATTAGTATTTATTGCGGGGTTTGGTGGCCCCAAGGGACTCGGCTTCACCACCTAGGCCCATAGGGCATGGCTAGCTCACTTTCGATCATAGTAGTTACTCTACAATCAGATTTAATTCTATTTATAATAAATAATTTTGCAAACCCCATTTCTCAATCCCTACCTTCTCGAGAATGCATCATATTCTATCTCCTTCTTCTGAATTCAAGGATTAATATTCTTATCCATCCTATGATCCAACTAAGGTTTCTGGCACGGCTGCCACTTCTATTGATTTTATGCAATTCCATACTCAACATCCTCCCCACTTCATTAATCCAATTCCTAATCAAAATATCAATGTGGTCACCACTCACCGCACAAGGCCACCTACAGCTCTACCCATTTCTATTCCTCCACCTATTACCTCTACAGTTCCTCCCACCACCTCCAAAGGCTATGATATCATTGAGCAACTTAAGAATACACCTACCAAAATATCTCTTTATGATCTCTTACACAGTGCACCAAATTGTTTTCATACATTAGAAGCTTCCTTACGCTCCATCCATATTGAAAGTGATAATTCACATGTTTCCTTTACCCATCTCATTCAATCCCTCAAAATCTACCACATGTTATATCCTTCAGTGATGAGGATATTCCACCTACTACCACTAGCAATCTTCTTGCACCTTTTCTCATCACCACTACTATCGGTTCCATATGTATCAAGCATGTACTAATTGATAATGGCTCCACTATAAATATATGTGCTCTTTCATTACTCAAGCAATTAAAACATTTCTGAAATTTTTATCTCTAAATATTCCCCCTTTGTTTGCGGCTATGATTCCACTACTTGCACATGCATTGGCACCATCACCTTACCTTTACGAGTTGAACCTAAAAACCTTCCCACTCCATTCTATGTCATTGACGTGTCATTTCAATTTAATTTCCTAATTGGCAAACCATGGATTCATGCCATGCATATTGTTCTTTCTACGATTCATTGGTGTGTTAAATTCTTGCATGATGGCTATGAGAATACCATTTCTGTTGATCTTGACCCATTCAAATTTTGTAGCATATATCTCGTCACTATGATGTATATTCCTCTATTGCGCCCTATTCCATACCATAATGTCAATACATACGATGTTTTTCAATCTAGTGTTCCCACTACTTCTTCTACCTCCACACCCTCCCTTCCATCCATATGCATACTTTTGATCATATATCACCCACTACCCCATCTATTACTACTCCTCCCTACCCTACATCTAGCTCCACTCCTCCTAATATCCTTTATGATGTTATCCAACATGATAATGCCATCACCGATGATTTTTATTATGAGCTTGATGTCTTCGAGCTTACCAATGAAAACCTACAAAATCTCAACTTTACTCCCCTTGAAATATATGACTCCTACTTCAAGGAACTTTTGTTGCTCTTGGTCAATTGAATATCAATTCAAATAACCTCCTCCTTCTACTATAACTATGATCCCTTTCCAAGCTTCCATACATGTATTATATCTCATGCCTTCTCCACTTTGGTTGCATCTCCTCCACCGGTTAATCCATTTACATCTACCTTATTCATACATGACTCTTATTGGCATCATATTCCATTTGATCCCACTTTCTTGACATTGTGTGCACACATGAAGGTTTTTCCTACTTAGGATTCACATTCAATGATCTCCTTCCTCCATCTCACTCACCTCACCTATATCATGGATATGTTCTCATTATTGTTGCATATGGCCTTTGTGTCTTCCATTTGTTAGTTTTTCTTTCACGTCTGACCCGTTATTCTCCACTCACCCTTGTATATTCTTGGATTGACTACATTGGTGGCACTCTTGATCCTAATCACACTGATATCTCATTTCCAATGCTTTTTGGCCATGTCTCTATATGCAATGATTAATTCCTTGGCTATACACAAAATCTCACTCATTGGTATGCACATGATTGTCCACAACCTCCTTTTACTGATGAAGAATGTGCTATGGGAAAGTAGAATTTGTGACACACTTGCTCTCTTTATGATCAACCTAATGGTATCACCTATAATGTCTCTAATCCAAATCTTATCAGTTATGACCCTAATACTGATGATCTTCTTGATGAGTTTACCTAACTATTCACCCTCGCACACTTAGGGGGAATCACAATTTCTCTCCCTCCTTTTGGAACTATTAGTTGTCTCTCATGTCTACTACTACAATATATGCTCTATGCTTCATATCTAAATTATTTAATAATACTCACTTTGTTGGTACACACATTGTACTATCATTACCCGATGATGCACTCTTGTCCTACGGTTCACACTTGACTATTGAGGGCACACTACAAAAATGAACTTCACACATTTCATCCTCATCACTTCACGATACATATTTTCTATCATCTATTTTCACACAACACATTAATTACCAATGACATACTCTAGTTCTACGGTTCATACTAGACTATTGAGGAACACAACATGAATGAAAATCACACATTCGTTATATGTCTTTTTATCATCTATTTTCATAACACACTCATTATTCGATGATGCATTCTAGTTCTATGTTTCATACTTGATTGTTGAGGGCACACTACATCAATGAAACTCACATCAAAAATTTTACACTCAACGATTCATGATACATCTTTTCTATCATCTATTTTCATGCAACACACTCATTTCGATGACGCACTCTTGTTCTATGGTTCATTCTTGACTGTTGAGGAGGAATTTATAAATGAACCTCATTTCATGCACATCCTGGGGGAAATGCATCTCCTCCCATCTTCACATATTGCATACCATACCATCACACTCATACAACATTTGCATATCTTTGTTGCATTTACTCTTGTTAGCCTATACTACTTACATGTTGCACTTTTCTTACTATGCTAGACAAATTCTTAGTATGTCATTATCTTTATCATACACAAATGCACATTATCTTGGTATCTAGAATTAAATGCATATCTCTTATATCTCTTTACATGTTGCATGATGCACGATACTGAATTCCTTGCTAGTCCCGAGGATCTTGGGGGCATCTACTTGATATACTATCATACTTTCCTACATCACATGTTCTATTGTCACATTCTTTACTACTTCCATTACAATCACTTTACTTTTCTCTGATATCTACATGCTTTGACATACTAATCTTTATAACATGTTAACAGTGCTTCATGTGTAGCATTTTCTTGCGAGGATTAATACAACCATGGCTACTGTTACATTTTTCTTGATATTGTTAGCTATTATATGTTATTGTTTGTGGGCTATGCCCTATGTCTTGAGTGTTCATTATACACTTTTGGTCACTTTGTCCTTTATTGTCTTTTTACATTATAAGTGATGTCCCATGTATAAAACTCAATTTTCATGATCCATCTTGTTTTCAAACTTGCTTATTAAAAAAAAAAATTCATGCTAGCTATTTTTACTTTGTTACCACTTGTTACTAGGCTATCTTTTTGCATGTGCCTTGGTTTCTACCATGCACATCCCCTAACCCCTACAAGTATCCACTTTTCAAATATGCATATCAGCCTCCAGGTCCTCTCCTTTATACCACATTCTTCTACAAACATCGCATGTAGCCCAAATGATGGGGGCATAGATTGGTTGAATAAATCACCCCACAATAGCTCGGAGATACAATATAGATCATAAAGTATAGAATCAACATAGGAACACAATGACAAAATGGTCTAAAACTATACTTGGACGTGACACTCTCAGAGAAAACACGATCACCCAAACCTATACTGAGTAGCGCACGCTGGTGGTTATGTCCTCCCCTAGGTGCTAATGTATTGGGGAAGAAAATAATAATTTTCTCAATTCAACATAGTCTTCAGAGTTTACATCACATTTCTCTAGTAGAAGGAACTTTCCTCATAATGTAGAATGCATTTTATCACCTATAATTAGCTACAATATGGAACAAATGGAACTAATCGGGATGTACCATCTTTAGTGGTTCTCATTCAGGAATCAGCCATAGAAGGAGAGAAAATCTAGACATCTCTCCCCAAAACTCTTCTCTTGGCATGAGATCACCCAAAATACTCACCATTGAAAACAAATTCAGTAGCATCGGGACAACTTTTCTATCTCTTACACTCTTATACATTAGGTGCACACTTTTCTTTTATATACTTTCACACTTTTACTTACTTATACACATGTTACTATGATTTTTCATATACGGAATTTTGACTACTTTCTCGCTCTTCTTTTGCAAGTTCATCCTTAATATGCAACAAGAAGAAACCTACATCAGCAAATATAAGCTTACAACAATAGGTACAAGTCACATATGCTTCACCCCTAGGTCCACTTCCCTTTCCTAGTCTCCACGCTTCACTTGTCCACTCGACACACTATTCACCACACTCTCTATAGGATCATAAGGTACACATATTCTATCTACTTTATGTTATCGAGTATTCACTCAACAACATAAAGTGGGGGAAAAATGTAGACACAAAATCTATGCACTTGGGTACATTTCTAGGTCCTAAAAGTATGCTAACATTTACATGATTCCTAAGAAAGAAAACTAGTCATTGATAGATCCCTTTATCCTTTTGCTTTGTCTTCTACACTTTTATTTATATATATTGCATTCTTTTTGGAATTTAATTTTTTTATCTTTCTATGGCCTCAGACACTAGCGCTAGGTGCTCATGTCCTCCTACGAGATCTTATCCCTCTTTACCTTTTTCTAATCCTTTTAGAATCCTTCCACTTCTTAATTACTTTTTACTACTTTGGGTGGACTTTCAGTTGTCACTTATGAAATTCAAACAAGGGAATCATATAAATACACATTTATGTTTTCAAAATAAAGGACCAAGCACTAAACATTACATACTACCACCTAAGCTTACATCCAAAGGCACAAAGAGAATCAAATGCATCCATCTAGCACACTCATTCAAGGGACAAGGGTTACATCAATTCTGCATACACAACATAGGAGGGGAAGTCTATTCTATTCCATCCCACACATTTTATACATTTGTTACATTTTATACCTAGTATGTTATCACTGTGAAACTTACACAAGGGAATATTAAGGCACCATTTCTACACACACACTAAATAACTACATGGATTCTGAGATGTAGTGTAGCACTCAGTCCTAAGATCACTCTTCGGTTGACCACGTGGGTGATCGAATCCCCATTTTCATATTTATTTTTAGGTTTGATGTAGTTTGTGGGCATGTGTAGGTAGACAATTTGTTATGCAAGTTATAGGTACATTTGACAAGATTAGAGCAGAGAACTAGAGCAACAAATAAGGACTAACAACAAAGCTCCTCCTACACAAAAGAGACCAGATCTTGGGAACCTACATAGAAAATAGCACCGGAATAGACGTTAGCACATGGGTGCTCCTATCCTCCCATGGACACTCCTATCTTACACATTTCCATATATAAGAATTTGCAGGTTTACCGACAACGTTGTCTACAGATTTGTTCTAGCAGTTCACCTACCCGAGATCACTTCTAGTTCTCTAATAAATCAGCTAAGTCCCTTTATCTCTCCTTCTTGCTTATGGTTTCACATTCTCCATGCTTTGTTGCTTGTGTCTTTCTTGTACATTAGCATTTGTACATAATTTATTACGTAGTTACTCGTAATCAAATTTAATTCAATTTATATTAAATAAAATAAGGTCAATTAATTAATAATATCAATTAAATTAATATCATTAATTAGTTAATAATTAAATTAAAATTATTAAATAAATAACCAGTATTAATTTTGAAAGAGAGATGGTATTCACAAGGAGGGAAAGCGATAATGACATGGATGCAATGGAGAAAATGATACAATGATGATAATGATGGGTCATGGGAGAGGATGGATAATAATGGCATTTTGAAATGGCATAGGAAAATTAATCTGAAACACATTAATGCAAAAAGCTTCAAAAATATTTAAATTTTGATGATTTAAAATTGTCAAAATAATAACAATAATGAAGGAAAATTAACAATTAATGTTATATCTCAACCAAAAATCTTCATTTACAAGCCCCTCCTAAATAGTAATTCACACATCTACCTATGTCACCGCATATTACGCTTAAATGATTACTTGGTAGTAAGATCATTCCTCACCCTCATCCTATGGAGGTTGATATGTGTAACCCTAAATATAAATCATTTAATTCTAATGCGTATTGTGTGTATCATCATTGTATTGGCGAATCTACATAATGACATTGGAAGCTAAAGCATGACACTCGAGACCTCCTTGATAATCAAACTATTGAATTTGAAACCAATCAAGAGGAATCTAGACCACCGATCAATGAGAATGAAAATACTAAAATATTATATGACTCATTATCTCAACATACATCAAAGTTTGAAAAAGTCCTAAAGTTCATCATGTGTACATCGTGCATCCTCATCCTTCTTCTTATAGAAATCCATTGGATACTCTTATTGGAACTATAACTATTAATACACATCCAAAACCTACTATCACGTTTGATGAACATGAAATAATGGATGAGCTTTTAATAAATAAATGCACTATATATTTGAGTCTATATTAATCAACATTCCATACATATTGTTTATATTAACAATGATTGATGTGACAATCTATATACTATGACATTACTTTAATCTTTGGGATATAATGAGCAACATTTACAACATGTTTCTCACGTTGATACAGACTCATTGGAATTATTTCATCACCACTTAAAATGGGGAAGATAACATATCTAAACCTTTATTGGTTCTTTAGATCCTCGTGTCATGTGATGTATTACTCAAACTCCATTAGATTCATAAGATGTGTGTTATCACTTATAATGTGCATAATTTTATTAAATATATCTATTGTAAAAAAATTTCTAATTAATCCCTTATGAGTCTTCTTAGCTACTTCTAGATATTATTCCTAAACATACCACTTATGCAGAAATAGTCACATGACTTATACCTTCCCTATCTATTCAAATAGTTCCTAATCAAGTGGAAAATATTCCTATAATTTCACCAATTCAACATAATTCACAATTGAAATAATGTAAATCTAAATCAATGGTAAATACTAAATAATTCTAATCAAGTCAACCTATCCTACAACCTAATCTTAAAGAAATGGATTCTTCTAGTCTACGCAGTATTCCATAAAAGAATATTCCTCCTCCAATAGTTTTGATGTAGTGGCATCATCAAAATATCACCAAAATTGTAATATTCTCATTTTTCATGGTCAAGGTGAGTATGTTAGGAGGTTTAGGTAAAGTTCAAAGTTTGAAAATTCAAAATCTTAGTTTTCCCTCCATGATACAAATTCAAATTGTAAAAGTGAGGTATAACTTTGTGAGTGGTGTAAAAGAGATTCTAAGTGGATTTAGAATGAAAAAGATGCATATTCATTTAAAGTGAGTTCTAGAAGTGTATGAGTCAGTGGAGTGTCAAAAGGATGTAATATGTTTATTATTACTATGTTAGAGTATATTATGAGTCTTAAGAGTTATGAAGTTAGTTAGGGTTATGAGGTCATGGGTGAATGAGTTAAAAAGAGATGCAACTCAAATAAATGGAGTTATTTATCTCTTAGAGTAGGAAAAGGGTTAAAGAGAGAAGGATTCCTTGAGGAGATGAGGAAGAGAAAGTCTAAAGAAACTATGAAATTTTGTATAATTTAGTGGTTTTTATAATTAAGCTCTTTTTGTATGAAGTCTTTCCTTATTTGAATTCTAATATGCATGAACTAAGAACTATTTTTCTTTCTTTATAAATTCTTAGAGAATGGAATTGTAATCATTATTAGGAGGTTTAATAAAGGTTTAAAGTTTTGATCATTCGATAGAATATTTGCATGTTGTAGATTAAGTGGCACAAGGTATGAGTGATAGGAAGACCTTGAAGGTGAATAAGGTCCAATTTTTCATATTTGAGCCTCTAGATATAGTTGAGAAGACATCTAAGAATAGGGAACTAAGGAGAATGAATGATATTTCTTGTTGTTTACTTGATGAATGTTTCAAAATGTAATGGAGCTATGCATAATTTGGTATCGAGATCCTGAAAAGGTCATTTGAAGATGTTTTGATTACTCTAACAAGAGAATTGTGAATGTGTGGAATTTGTTTTGAAGAGTGTAATAGGTAATAGTGAAGACAAATAAGATGAATGGATAAAGAAGATTTGGTGGAAGCATTAGTGGAGCTGATAATAAAAAAGGAGAGAGAAATAAAAGAGAAATAATCGAGAAGAAGAAAGAAGAGGCGAGAAGACAAGATGAATGGATGGAGAGAGAATTGAGAAAGTTGAGAGAGGATGTAGAGAAATTAGGAGGGATGGTGATGAGAGAGGATAGATAAGTGGGATATGTGATGAGAAGAAGATTAAAATGACCTATAGGATGGATTTTGTATAAGAGACATAGGTTACAAGTGAGAGAGGCAATCATAAGAGAAGAGATAAAGATAAGAAAAATGAGAAAGCATGAAAGAAAAATAGAGAGATAGTCAAAAGAGTTGTGTATGAAGGAATTCAGAGGTTGAATGAAGATAATGAAGGTGCAGAAGCAGTAAATCAGTCCATGAATGAGGTATGTAACCAATTTCAAATGCAAAATTAAGATTTATTGTTTGTAAATACTCAAAAATATGAAGAAAACAAGTTTGATAGTCTTGTAAATGATGAATAATTGTGTGAATTACATGTTGAAAGGAAAGAGATCAGTTTAGGTGTGATAATGATGATGTAAATTAAGAGATTCTTATTCAGAACTAGGAAATCATGTATGTAGGTGAAATAAGATGAGTAAAAGAAAATTGAGGTGACAATTCAGAGGTATGAAACATGTGAAGAAAGTGATGAAGAGGTCTTAGATGAGGCCTTAGACATGTTTTTGTAATTATATGATAACAAGAGAAGTATAGTGAACAATAAAGAACTTAAAAAAAGTGAAGAGAGGATTAAGGAAGAGATGAAATAAAATAGGAATGTAGAAGTTTTGAGAATGAGAAACATGTTAGTGAAGAATTTGTGAAGGCCTCAAGGTTAAGAGATAATAGAAAGATGAAAGTGAGAGTGGAAAAGGACATAATGAAATGATTGAGGACATAGAAAAAGGTATATTGGATGAAGTTTTAGTTGATGAAGTGGATGAAAATGATGAAAAGAGGAAAAATGAAGAGTATGGACAATTTTTAGTCCATTTGAGCAAGGAAAGTGATGAAAACAAAATGAGCAAGAGTCATATGGAGATGGAGAACATCATAAATCATGAAGAAAAATGTATATTTGTTTTGTTTTTGTTTGTTTGTGTAGCTGTAGCTGATGAGGTCTTTGACATGATAAAGATGGAAAAGAAACTCAAGAAATATAGAAGCCATTTCAAAGAATATGCAAGGTTAAAGAATCAAATATGGGATCCAGATGGCTTAAAGTTGGCAAGGATAGTGAGGGAATAGAAAGAAGACTAAAATCATGCAAAGAATATGAAGACATGGCTATGTAAGCAAAGCACATGGACACTTTTCTCCTCCTTGGTAGTATGATGTAGGGGCATCATCAAAAGGTCACCAAAATTGTAAGATTCTCATTTTTCATGGTCAAGGTGAGTATGTTGGGAGGTTTAGGGAAAGTTCAAAGTTTGAAAATTCAAAATCTTAGTTTTCCCTCCATGACAAAAATTCAAATTGTAAAAGTGAGGTATAACTTTGTGAGTGGTGTAAAGGAGAGTCTTGGTGGATTTAGAATGAAAAATATGTATAGTCATGTAAAGTGAGTTATAGAAGTGTATGATTCAGTGAAGTGTCAAAAGGATGTAATATGTTTACTATGACTTTGTTAGAGTAAATGATGAGTCTTAAAGTTATGAAGTTAGTTAGGGTTATGGGGTCATGGGTGAATGAGTTAAAAAGATATGGAACTCAAAGAAATGGATTTATTTACCTCCTAGAAGAGGAAAAGGGTGAAAGAGAGAAGGATTCCTTGTGGAGAGGAGGAAGAGAAATTCTAAAGAAACTATGAAATTTTGTATAATCTAGTGGTTTTTATAATTAAGCTTTTTTTTATATGAAGTATTTCCTTATTTTAATTCTAATATGCATGAACTGAGAATTGTTGATCTTTGTTTATAAATGCTTATAGAATTCATTTGTAATGATTATTAGGAGTTTTAATAAAGGATTGAAGTGTTGATCATTTTGATAGAATATTTGGAATGTTATAGAGTAATTTGAACATGTCATGAGTTATAGGAAGACCTTGAAGGTGAATAAGGTTCAATTTTGTATATTTAAGGCTCTACAGCTACTTGAGAAGACATATAAAAATAGGGAACTAAGGAGAATGAATGATATTTCTTGTTGTTGACTTGATGAATGTTTCAAAATTTAATGGATGTCGCATCAAGTTCATTCTACACATTTCCCTATCTTGTGACATTTAGATAATATGACACATAATGCCATTTTGAAGTATTTCTCAAGCACAATATTTTATCATCCCCTTATATGTGACTTGATCATCAAATAGAAAATTTTTAACACCTTTAACAAATACAAGTACAAAAAATCAACAAAATCAATTATTTCAAATATGCAAAAACATGACTTGGGCATAGCTTGATTACTAGATTCTACTTTACATATGTTGTTTGTCACATGATTTGATAGATAACATATTCTATTTTTATATGAAAATGTTTTTATTTAGGTATATGAGCATGATGTGGGATACACAGGATTCTACATAATTCAAATGTTGTTATTTCCCTTTTCTTAGTTGGTATAGTTTTCTTGTGTGTCTTCTACACTATTAGGTGTTATTGTTCTATTTATTACATATTACTCTTCACATCATACTTATGTTTATAGTATATATTGTGATATACATTATTTATCCATATATTTTCTATTAACAAATGTGGATTATACCATACTCTTGTATAATGTTCTATGTGCTTATTGATTACAGTCTATTTTCTTTCTTACACATTACATTGTTTATTTTCTTATCTTATATGTGTTCGTCCCTTAGTTTATCTATGTGTGTGTGACACTTTGGTGTCCCTTTTTTAGCCTCAATTGAATTTGATTGTGTTTCCATTGGCCTATTGTGTGTGTGCTAAACTTGTATGTCCCTTGTATGTGGCCACTTGGCCTTTCTATATGACATTATACATGACTTTATGATTGAAATTGTGTGTTTGTATTATTTTTGTGTGTGTTATATCTTTGTTTTATCAAATCATCATGACTATCCTAAGTATGTTGTAGTTTTGGGTCTACATTGAGGCCATCAAAAATTACCTTCTATATTTTGAAAAAATATTATCTATTATATTTTACATAGAAACACTTCAATTATTTTGAGTTGAGTGATCTATAGTCTATCTCACTCACCTCAAAAGAGGGGGAATTTAGTGGGGTTATTACAATAGTATCAACACAATTCAAGCACATAGAAAAGATTACATGATATAATAATATATAATAATAAATATAATATATATACAATTCAAGCATATAATAATATATTACGTGAATAAATCTATAGAATTATACATAGGAGTATTTGTAAGTTTTATACAAGGACAACATCGTGCATCCTAGAGCGAAGCGTGGCATGCTATTATCTTGTGCTTTGATAATTCTATCTAGATAAAATACATATCATCATAAAATTTACAAGGTTGTTGTGGTTTAGACCATAAATTATTTATAGAGATATAAATTCACCGCATCTCATGCTAAATGTAAAGGGAACGGTTACATCTATTACATATTCACAACATTTTATAGAAAAGTAAAGGGGGCATGATTAATATGGAACTCATACATTATAGAGTCATCAATGTATATGTTTCAAGCATTTTAATTTCAATAAGTTCAATAATTACAAACCTAGATCCATCTAAAGTGGTGTGCTTCAATCATCTTAGGTTTGGTGACACCTAATAGCTTTGGGAAATTGGGTCTAAGCAGCATATGGTGTCCTTCACATTTGGTCTAGTGACACCCGACATTTTATTTTTACATGTTGGGTTTGGTTAAACACAATGATCTTAACATTATTCATGTGCCCCTAGTATCCTTTGAATTGGGGATTTGGCGATTTGATTACCCCCAATTCTCCATTGTTGTTGTTATTCAATCTCCATGTCCTCATGTATTGGAAAGGGAGCATATTATTCTACATCTATAGTGAATATTTGGTTATATACATATAGGTTTAATCCTTCCTTTCTCTCTTTTACACTATAATTTTTAATTTCAAGTTCAAAAAATACATCTAGAGTTAAAGTTTTACATTTCATTTTATGGAGATAGAATACACTTTTTTGTTGCGGGGTTAATCTTAGGGGCATATGTTAACCATTAAAACATTTGAGCATTCAAACAATCAAGCGATTAAGTATGATTTTTATTTAAGATAGAATTTTTCATTTATCAGCCTTAAAAGAGGGGGAAATGTAGACACCTAAATTTGTTAATTAGGTTTCGATAATACTAATTTGGCTTATATCCCTTAATTATTACTTGAGAGCACAAACAAATCTTAAACAAGTTATATTAATTATCCCTAAGGATTGAAATACTCTCTCTCTCTCTCTCTCTCTCTCTCTCTCTCTCTCTCTCTCTCTCTCTCTCTCTCTCTCTCTCTCTCTCTCTCTCTCTCTCTCTCTCTCTCTCTCTCTCTCTCTCTCTCTCTCTCTCTCTCTCTCTCTCTCTCTCTCTCTCTCTCTCTCTCTCTCTCTCTCTCTCTCTCTCTCTCTCTCTCTCTCTCTCTCTCTCTCTCTCTCTCTCTCTCTCTCTCTCTCTCTCTCTCTCTCTCTCTCTCTCTCTCTCTCTCTCTCTCTCTCTCTCTCTCTCTCTCTCTCTCTCTCTCTCTCTCTCTCTCTCTCTCTCTCTCTCTCTCTCTCTCTCTCTCTCTCTCTCTCTCTCTCTCTCTCTCTCTCTCTCTCTCTCTCTCTCTCTCTCTCTCTCTCTCTCTCTCTCTCTCTCTCTCTCTCTCTCTCTCTCTCTCTCTCTCTCTCTCTCTCTCTCTCTCTCTCTCTCTCTCTCTCTCTCTCTCTCTCTCTCTCTCTCTCTCTCTCTCTCTCTCTCTCTCTCTCTCTCTCTCTCTCTCTCTCTCTCTCTCTCTCTCTCTCTCTCTCTCTCTCTCTCTCTCTCTCTCTCTCTCTCTCTCTCTCTCTCTCTCTCTCTCTCTCTCTCTCTCTCTCTCTCTCTCTCTCTCTCTGTTATTCTGTTATTGAAACCTACATGAGAATCTATTATTTATACAAATCCTTTAGTTACTATTAGACTTCTCAAGATCTTCACTTTCAATATTTTTTATCCTATACATTATCATTCAATATGGATAGAAGCATTTGGAATTTCTATCATACTTATTGGTTATCTCCAAAACAGAGAAAAACTGGATTTTCTTATTATTATCTTATTTCCATTTCTTAGTCAAAGTATTAACATGAAATTATATTTTGTGAAGTCATATAACAAAAATAAATTGCAATCATTTACTCACATGACATTATCAAGAGATCCTCTCAAAATTATCTATCAATTCTTATGAAAATCTACCCTAAGCTTCCTAAATCAAGAGAATGCATTGTGAGGGGCCTCTTTTCAGGTTTTAAGCACTCCAAACCAAGTAATGAAAAGACCAAGCCAAGTCATGATCATCTCAAATCCAAAGCAAGCATCATCAAGTATCTATTAGTCTAAAGGGAACTTCAAGGGTTTATTCTCTAGCGTTTATCTATCTACAAGCACTCTACTTTGGAAATCAATTTTAACACTTATTTAAAATTCAGGAAGGTTACATTCTCAGTATCTATTAATTATGTAATTTGCATTGGCATAAGGGAAAACATAGGGGAGACATTCCATATTTGCATTCACCTTGCATAGCTAAAACTAGGATACCTATATGGAGGTTGAGCCCCTTCTTTAGGTAATGTACTACAATGCTTGGCTAGAATCACTAAGGAGGTAGGTCATTAATGGATGTACAACTCCACCAAAAATCACTTCCTTTTGTTACATAATGTCTATTTGAGTGCTAGTGCAAGAAAATAGGGTTTTGATCATTACAAGTACATTCACGAACATTCTAGAAGAAGTAAAGATACATGAAGCTAATAAAGACATAGATGAAGCAACCTACAAAGTAATAGAAGTGTAAAATGTAGCTAGACGCAGTGCTAAGTAAGATTTAAGATGCACAAGCTAGTGTCCAAGTTAGATGGTAGCATCCAAAGAGTTTATGTGGCTCCATTTCATAAAGGAAGCACATTTTATCTTATCACAACTTGTTTCCTAATTTTAGATCTAGAAGACTGTGTGAAACATTAGAAAATCTAATTCAATTCATCCTCTTCTATTTTATTGTATTTGATCATATTCCCTAATTGAATATCATTTCTTTATAAAAAAATTATGTATTATAAGATATTAATGTTGGAGCATTTATATACAAATTATGGATGTGTATATGTTTCAACTTTCAATCCAAATTAAGTAGATAGAAACATTCTTATTTGATTTTGGGTGTAAATATAGGTTTCGTTATAACATGTAGGTTCTTTTAAACTTAATATTGGATTGAGATTACTTTACTTGAGGTTTTCGAACATGCATATGAGATAGTGTTGTCTCTTATCTTGATCAATGGTATCCTCTAAAGTGATTAGAGAAATGGACCTATCCTTATATTGAAGGAAAGATTCACAAGCACCAAGGAAGATTTGATAAAGAGTATTTTCGAGTAAAGGTGTGATCTGTTATGTTATAATGGATTTTTATCACTTAATGAAGGGTTAGGCGATTTCATTATCACCCTATTTACAATTCTCATATAGATCTTGAGAATGAAATTACTTTATTATATTTGTTAATCCCTCATGTTAAATAATGGAGTTAGCTAGATGAATATGGTACCAATGTAATTCATCACCCTTAAGTTCTTAGCTAAGACCTTAGTATTGACATAGGATTTATCATTAATCCAACCCTTGTAGACATTTTGAAGGGCCTTAATGTAAAGATTAGGGTTTATGGACTTGTTATAAGTAAGAGAAGGGTTGATTCATTTGATATCCATTGTGGTTATATAGGGGCCAATATTTCCTTTTGAATAGATTGAAACACCCTATTGATTATGGGAGGTTGTATAGTTAGGATCCCATTGGCGAGTTATAAGAGGAAGTGGGGGTATAAACTGATTAGGAACACACCACAAGTTTTTGTGGTCTCTTATTCATGCAAGAAAGGTGAGAGAGTATAATTGTGATAAAAAATGACAAAATGAAGCACAAAATCAAGAAAAAAATTGTGGCTAGCATGTATTTGAAGGAATTGATTGTTATAAGTATATTTTGTTGATTAATTTGGTTAATGAGTTATAAGATGAGTTGGGTTAGATCATTAGAAAGTGGATTTTATGGAAGATTGTGGACAAGTACAATTGTGGTAACACCTTCGGCTAAGAAGAAGTCATGTTAGAGGTATAGATATGGAAACACATGTTTTGGATTCCTCATTGGTTGAAGATTTTTTCCAAACATATCTATATTCCTCAATGTGTTCTTATATAGCCTTTGGAGGTTACCTAGCCAAATTAGGATAGATTTGTATGATTTCTTACATTTCAAGACTATAGTCAACATAGATATTATCTATTTCATCATGTTCTTTCTGGATTCTTCCTCTTGTGGATTATTAGTATTAGATCTATTATCCCTTATATTGGCTGCAATATGGATTATCTTTCTAACATTTATCTCCACCATGTTGCAATCAAGGTAGAAGGGGGTTGGATTAGGAATATAATCTCAATTGTTAGTTTGGGAGTTTATGTTTGGTGGTATATTTTGACAGTTAAAGAGATGATACATCTTGGAATATTTTAGGAAAGAAGCACTAAAATACCACTTATATATAAGGATCATGATTAAACATTACATTTTCCTTTAGTCGATGCAATTGACTATCGAACTAAAAACCAAACAACATCGACCATGGTTAGTTTCATCGGATTGAAGTAATTTTCCATCATGGGGTCCTACAATGAAGTCTTAAAGGATGGATGAAAACTTTGGAGCTAGTAAAAGGTGATACGATGGAGGTATAATTGTATTTTCCATAGGATCCTTTTCTCATCTAAAGCCATGTTTTCTCATGTATTTCTTGATGTTTATACTTGTACACTACTCACATGTGTTTATCATCGTAATATATATCATGCATATCTCATTTGAATACTTATATGACTATGATTATACTAATTTTTCCTTGATATTATCATGCATTCCCTAGATTTTACAATGTTCTTAAATATTATGCTTTATCGATTACTAGTCTTAATTTCTAACTATGTTCACTTATGACCATCCCTTGTATGACTTGTTTCTATGATTACAAATCAACCATGTATTATATACATGCTTTTTATTATTTATCTTTATATACTCAACACACATGTTTAACTCAATATTTTGAGATGAGTGATATGTGTGCTTAATTTTCCTTCCCTCATCTCAAAAACAGATATACAATGGAGTTACCTCTAGATTCAAGAAGATTATAAATGAAGTACACACATATAGTCAAATTTCATGAAATCCTACATGTTGGGACCCCAAAATATTGGCTAAGTACAAAAAGGCACGTAGGCACACAAGGCCTAGTTTAAGGAATGGTTTAAGAAAACCCATGGCGCGTGCGTGGACAAAGTTGAGGCTTTAAGACTTAGCCATATTGGGCATTTTGGGTAGGACACGAGAAAAGCGTGACCCGACTGCGCATGCAGAGTGGATAAGGTGCCATCCTGGCAACATGATTCCCATGAAAGGAATATGCCCTACGATAGAAGGTTCTAGAAGACATCATGGCAAAAAATGGAGAGCTCAGGCCTGGAGAAGCATGCTCCCATGGAGGACCACATTCAGACACTTGGCATTAGATCTAAGGCCACAGAAGGATGAGTTGGCACTTTAGGATGCCTATATATGCGAGTGCCCATAAGAGAAAAATATATATAGATCAGATAGAAAAGAGAGGAGAATATAGATAGTGGAGCTCTATAAAAATACTATGAGAACTCTGTGGGATTGGGTAGAAGTTATATAAGGAAGTAATGTATTAAGGGGTTGGGATATAAATTTTTCTTTGTATGGATGAAGGACATGATCCATGTTGTGATGTATGACTTCAGTCTGATCAAGCTATGGTATTCTAATGGATCCATTGAATGTAATGAGATTACAAACTTGAATGAGTATGAATGTAATTAATTCAGTTCATATCTATATATTTTCATTTTTGTTCATGGATGTTATGGAATAGCTGTAAATCCTTATGTATTTTCCTTTCTTGTTGTAGTTCTATCTCTTATCTGTAAGTACCTTTGTTTGGAATGAGTACATTTATCTAAAGGTCGTTATGATCCCTATGATGATTGTATGTCTCATTTCCACCTTTATTCATTAAGTTCATGACATAGATTATGGTTTCCCACTTAACTCACATAAAAGAGATACTCGACACTCAAACATGCCTTGGGTGAGCACCCAACACTCGCTCGGTGATAGGCTGGTGCACATGGGATTTCTTTCCTTTGTGATGGTTGTAAAAATGACTACATCTTGGTTCCGTTTCAGGACCTCTTTTCAAGTGTAGTGGGAAATGACATACATCATGATCTGTGTAATGAGTAATGACAAATCTTTTAACTTTGGAAAGTTTTGAATCATGGTTCAAGAGCACGGAGGATGAATTTTCTCAAAGAATCAGCATTGGATCTGAGTTTGATGCACGTATATGGGTAGAAGAGAACCTTTACCATGATTTATATGAAAAAAATTTCTATTGCTTCCCAGTAGAGCTGTATGAATGGCTCTTGACATATGCATCTAGATCAAGCTAGTATTATAGATCATGCACGTGGACCCAAGAAGAATACCAGAGGTTGTAGGATGTAGATCTGACATGGACTCATGTTGTGGATCATTCGTGGAAAGGTGTATTGGCTAGCTACACTCTCGAGTACGCTATTTATACATATTCTTGTCTGGAAGTTGCTGAGTTTGAGTTTCTGCGGGAGCCTAGAGGATCATTTCTATGTGTTATCCTCTGGAAATAAATATCTTGATTGTTACCTTGAGTTTAGAGGCATTTCGATAGTTGGCTAAACCATTCGAGTGTTGGGCAAGTAAGCTAGGGTGTAGGAATATGGAAACTATTATGACGAAGAAAGAAAGGGAGGAGAGGCGGCTCAAGTATAGTGAAGTGCATGAAAGGGGTATTTTTAGACAACATGAGGTTGCAAGTGTGATGGATCTATGGAGGTAGATGTTGCGGGAAGGATTTAAGGTTCACATGGAGGATGTGGAACTTGAGCAGTTTGTGCTACCCCATCTTGGCAAGCGCGTAAGAGAGACCCCTTTAGCTTCTTATGAGAGTTTGTCGCATGGAGAGAGAAGAGTCATTGGCATGTATCTAAACCCACCTAGTGATGAAATCCTGGTGCTTGGTTTTCTACATCAAGGAAGGAGTATCGTTGACTTAGTTGGTATCGTTGGAAGTGACAGATCTACACCCAGGAGATATAATTTTTCATTTCCCACTTCTATGGTTATGCATATTCCAGTATTCAAAGGAATTTTCGAGAAAAGTAAAAATATACAAACCTTCGGTCTCGCATCTGGGAGTGACATGTGGTACACTAGTGGTAGTGGATCATTATCATAGATTGTCGGCACATAGTTCAGTGGAACTTTGGGGACCCTTGGCACGACCACTACAGGACCTAGTGGACCTAGTGGATCTAGTGGGTCAGGAGGAACAGGACCTAGTGGATCTAGTGGGTCAGGAGGAACAGGACCTGGTGGATCTAGTGGGTCAAGAGGAATAGGACCTAGTGGATCTAGAGGATCCGGTGGCTCAGGAGGCATAGGACCTAGTGGACCTGGTGGATCTCGGTAATGGAGGCAACACCGAAGGGAACCAAGGTTATGGTTCGGGAAGATAAGGGCCCCAGGAAATCTCCTCAAGTCTTCTTTGAGATGTCTTTACATTTTCCAAATTACATGGGTATCAAAGATGCTACAGATCATGTTCACAAGTGTGAGCTACTATGGTGCGTGAAGGGGATCACAACCCCAAAGCGGAAGGCTAGTCAGTTTGTAATGACATTGCAAGGGCGCACACATAGCTGGTATAAGAAATATGAACCTCATCAAATGGTGGTGGATTATACTTCCTTAAATAATGCCTTCTTAGCCAAATTCTACATCCCCGAGTTTAAAAGAAGAGCATCGGTGCCCTAAAGAAGATCCAACAAGGAATGGCAAAGAGTGTGCAGGATTATGATGCATGGTTCAAGACCCTCCTGTCAAAATTATCATATGAAATTCACCCTTCACAAAGCATGCTCATTAGTTTTTTGGGGGTTGATAACACCTTTTAGAAGAGCTTTATCTCATAAAACTTTCATAGACCCGCGTGAGGCATTAGAAGCTGCTCTACGTGCCAAAGCTATTGGAAGTGTTAATACTAGTGTTAGCCCATTTCTAGAAGCTCAAATTACTACTATGGCTAAGAAGTGAAGAATTTGTCTACGAACTTAGCTCATGAGACTCGGAGTGGTATATGGTGTATAGATTGTGAAGTAGAGGGCCATGTCAAGGATAGTGGCCCCAGAAGGACAAAGACGCACTATAATAGTAGATGTGAAATTTGTCATCGGGACCATGATGTAAGTAGATTCCCCTTGTTACAACATGTAAGTTGGAAGAATGTGTCTTGCTACTGTAAGATCAACATCTCTACAACCCATGATACTAAGGATTATAGGCTTATTGACCAGATCCATGAGGCCATTGATCATGGGGTGCACCAAACCAACATTGCCATTAGTTCTAAGAATGATGACCACCATTATGAGGAGTGCACAGATGGAGGTACGCGTGGAAGGGGATTTCGTGGAGGATTCTGTGGTCGTGGTAATCACAAAGGAGGAAGAAGTTAGTTCCCACGTGGAACCTGTTTTAATTATGGGTCTACAGAGCATTATAAATGAGAGTGCCCAGATTTATCATAGTGCTCATGGTGTGGAAAGAAACACAAGTATGAGGAGTGACCTGAGTTGTTTGAGCACATGGATCACCAACATCGGAAAGACAAATGCACTGTAATGGTAAGCATTGAGAATACGGACACATAATGGATGCCATGTGTAACATGTCATGCGCAGTGCTTAGAACCTATTATGGTAACACAAGAGCAAAGGTTGTGTGTGCAAAGGAAATGCCAAGGCAGAAGAACCTAGTTTTAAGGGAAGAAGTGGTACATGGGAAGTACCTAGACCCTACACATCAAAAGGAGGTATATCAAGATACCATGGACATCATTCAGATTTTACAAGGAGAAATCCAATGTCTAAAGGAGTAGTCCAGGAGGGAGGAGCAAAGAAGGAAGGTCAAGGCACTAAAAGATGACCTGGATGAGGTCAAGGAAGTATGTAAAATGCTAAGGCAAGAGAATATTATTCCCCTGGTAGGAGCATGGTTAAGAGATAATGTTCCATGCCCCGGGGAAGATCACAAGAGGAAGGTCTTGCATGTAAACCTTCCCCTCACAACCTTGACTATGATAGGGAGATCATGTTAAATGCAGTCATGGATGGATGGCTCCTTAGTAATATCCTCATTGACACAGGTGCGAAGGTTAATGTTCTCACCTTGGATGCTTGGCATCAGATGGGAAGGCCTGCATTACAGTCGTCTTCGAATGTGTTGTATATGGAAAAAAAATGAAGGAAATGCCCATTGGTGTCTTAAAGGATGTAGCTATCACCATTCAGGGAGCTAATTTTACTGGGGACTTCGAAGTCTTGGTGCTCACCGAGGCAGAAAATTTCCCAGCACTACTTGGGCACCCATGGTGTTATAAGAACAATTCGGATCTTAATTTCAATAAGGGGTACATAAGCTTTAAAAATGAGGAGGAACGGGTCATCATACCCATGGTGATGGGAAGTTAACACCCTATACTGAACCTTTGGGAGAAGAGGTCCTAAATAGATTTTATGTGTGCTTAATTAGGGATCCAGAGATAATTCATCTCACAGACGAGTTATCCAGTTTGAGGATGCTCAGTCCCTAAGTGACACCACCAATATAGCATGTGATAATTGGGCGCATTGAACCTATGAGTTAATTAGACGAAATTTGAGAGGATCAGTGACAAAGGTGACAAAGGCACACATGGTCCGGTGCCTAGGAGGAAAGGAGATACCTAAGTACTCAGGAGGACCCTCCCCTGAGGTCTTTTTACAAAAGATGGAAGCTCAGTGGAAGGAGGAAAATGAAAGAAGGGGGATGTTAAGTTACGTCCTACTAGGAACTATTGCGTGCTAGTGGGCAACACATCGGGATAATATCTTGGAATGACGAAGTGAGAATTTCCTTCTCTGTTCATTTCTCTAGAAGCAACACACCCACCACCATCAAAGACTACCATGGTAAGGATCCCACCTCTTTCCACATCCAATCCTATGAGATAACCTGGAGGGAAGGCGTGGAAGCTTTGCCACCGTCCCTCTGGGTACACAAACTATATTCTACACTGTAGGGTTACGTGCGCACATGGTACATCCACTCTAAGACATGCCACCAAACAGGAATTGGAAAGAGTTAGTGGTTTATCTCATTCAAACATTCGAGTATCAGAGTACAAAACCCTTTGTGGATAAGGAATTGTAGGTTGTCAAGTGCCTTACCATTAGGGATAGTGTCATGGCAAAAGATAGGCTACTGGAGTTGCTAGGTGAACCTGGCCTGGAGGTGCGCTTTGAGGAAGAAGAAATAGAAGAGATACAGTTTGAGCACGCGTGCTTGTGATGAAAGAAAAGGGCAAGATGGTCTATGTCATAGACAATAAAGAGATGGAAAATTTGGAGGTTAACCACTATCTAGGCTTACGCGAAGTGATGGATAGTGCTGATGAAAGAACGCGCACCTATCATGAGCCTTTAAAGATAAAAAGGTTAATATTGGGTTGGAGGTGGAACCCAAGGAAGCTATCATTGGAGATTATTGGTCGAGAGAAGGAAGTCTCTAAGATCATTGATCTTTTACGTGAGTTTGAGGATTTATTCCCGCATGGGTATCATGAACTCAAAGGCGTTCACCATTCCTTGGGGGAAATGAGAATTAAGTTGAAGGAAGGTGCGCGCCTGGTCCGAAAGAGACCATACCGAATGAATCCTAATCTACACGTGAAGGTCAAGGAGGAAATAGACAAGATAGTGTCAAGAATCATAGAAGTTATGGAGGATTCATAATGGATAATTCTAATGGTGATTAGTATCAAAAAGGATAGAAGGATAAGGATATGTGTTGATTACAGGGACCTGAATGTAGTATGTATCATTGATCCTTTCCCAACCCCATTTACTGAAGAGATCCTAGAATGAGTGACAGGATGCGAAGTATACTCTTTCACGAATGGATTGTCAAAGCTATCACCAGGTGAGGATTACAAAGGAAGACTAGAGAACGATAACCTTCGCCACCGAGTGGGGAATTTTTTCTATATTAGCATGCCTTTTAGTTTGAGTGACGTGCCTGCTTTGTAATATCATGCATTATAGTATAGGTGTTTCAGGACTTCATCCACAAGTTTCTCCAAGTCTACCTTGATGATTGGACCATGTATGGACTAGTCAAGGACCATTGTGAAAATCTAAGATTGATGTTTGAAAGGTGTCGGCAGTTGAGGATATCCCTCAACATCAAGAAGTGTGTATTTACTACCCCATTTGGGACCCTATTGGGACACATCATATGCAAAGAAGGCTTCATTGGTGGATCTTGCCAAAATTACAGTGATTGTGGGATTGGGGGAGCCAACTAGTCAAAGCACAGTGCGCGGGTTTCTTGGACATGCGGGCTACTATCGGAATTTCATCAAGGGATATGCCAAGATCATCACGCCTTTATAAGAGTTTCTCAGACATAAAAGTGCCTTTCATTAGGGAGAGGTGCAATGAAAGCATTTGACACATTGAAGGATAGGCTTGTCACCACGTGTATATTATGTTTCCCCTCTTGGGATAAGCCCTTCCATGTTCATGTGGATGTTTCGGAATGGCCATTGGGGAAGTGCTTACACATCCTAGTGAGGGAATTATTGATCACCCCTATGCTTTGCAAGCAGGAAGTTGACACCAAAGAAAGTAGAATTATACTACAACCGAGTGCGAGGCATTGTCTATGATCTACGTGCTTCATAAGTTCAGGAAGTATCTGCTGGAAACTCCCTTTATCTTCTACATTGACCACATGGCATTAAAATATTTGGTGAACAAGCCCATCCTACAAGGGCACATATGTCGGTGGGTGTTATTATTCCAAGAGTTTGAGTTCACCATAGTTGTCAAACCAAGAAAGAGTAATTTTGGACTTGACCATTTGTCTAGGATTGATTCAGGGGAAGGAATCGTAGAGCATTGAAGATACCATGTCAGATGCGTAGCTATTTAGGTTGCAGCATGCGCCCTCAAAATTGGAGGATATTGTTGTGTTCCTTAAAATAGGTATGGCACCGAAAGGGATGAAGACATTAGAGAAAAAGTAACTAGCCATACGCGTTGTGCCCTACATGTTGATCAATGGGGACTTATAAAAACTAGGGCATGATGAAGTTTTACGCAGGTGTGTACTAGAGCATGAGTGATTTTCCATCATAGAGGAAGCACACGGAGGAAGTGCAAGTGGACATTATGTGGCGACACCACCACACGTAAAATATTAATGGTAGGATTGTGGTGGGAAACTATGTATAAGGATTACAAGGAGTATTGTAAAGCGTGTGACCATTTTCGGTGCGTTGAAAGCCGGGACGCAGAGATGAAATGATTTTGTGCCTTATCCCTAGCGCTGAACCTTTTGAGAAATGGGAAATAGCATTTGTAGGCCCTATTGCACTAGTAACGCATAGGACTAGATCACGCTATGTATTCACTTGCACTAACTATTTGACAAGGTGGGCAGAGGCAGCCCCAACTAAAGATTGTACAACAGCTATAACAATAAGATTTTTGTGGGAGAACATTATCATGAGGTATGGATGCCCTTTAATTTTAACTAGTGATAGAGGTACACATTTCTTGAATGAGACCGTGGGGATCCATTAATGAGAATTCATGGTGGCTCCTTATAAAACTACACCTTATCACCCATAAGCAAATGGAACCGTGGAAGCATTTAACAAAATACTGAGTCATACCCTGACAAATATTTGTGATGTTGGAAGACAAGATTGGGATGAAAAGTTATCAGCCATATTATGGGCTTATAGGACAACTTATAAAAGGATGAACAAAGCCACACCATTTCAATTGGTGTTTGGCATGGAATCTATTCTTCCAGATTGAGTTCATGTTACCTTCTCTACGAATAGTGCACACAGGAGGGCTAGCTGATGAGAAAACACTAGAAGAAAGGATTGATAAATTAATGAATTTGGACGAAAGGAGATCGTTGGCCAAATGGAGCCAAATAGCAAAAAAAGTAAAACAAAAAGCATGACATGATCACCACATTAGGAACAAAAAGTTTTAGGTTGGGCAGATGGTCTTACTGTATGATTCTAAGTTTATGCACCATCCTGGGAAGTTAAAATTACATTGGTTAGTCCCTACACCATCTCATATATCCTTGATTCAGAGCATGCCAATTACAAGTGTTGGATGGGATGATATTTCCAGGACACTTCAATGGGAGTAGGCTGAACCCCTACTATAAATAAGTATTTTTGGTGCTTGTAAATAAGGTAGTATTTCTAGTTAGTTTAGGATTTTATTTAATGCATTTTTCTTTCTTTTGTTTCCCTTTCTTGTTGTTGTTTTTTGTTGTGCCTTGGGCACCGGTAATCTCATTACTTTTGAAATTTGTAACTACGTAGAGGACTACACATAATTTTAGTGTGGGGTGGAGTAAGGTGGAATAAATTGAAGTATGAAGTGCCAAGAAGGATTGCATTGGAAATCCCGGTTGAATGGCCCTATGAAGAAATTACATGTAAGAAAAGGTGAAAAAGGATGGTTGGTGTCAGGATAAGGCTACATTGGGGATCCACGTACAAGAGAAGAAGAAGCGCATAAGCAACACAAGGTAGGCGAGAGAAAAAATCATGATGAAGAAGTGCCTTTGGCGCTGGTTATGCATGCACAAGAGTCTCCTATCAAGATGGATTGGTTGCGTGCTAGAAGGTTGGAGAATTGTCCGCGCAAGGTTGGGTGTGTGAGTTAAAGTGCTAAAGTCAGGTTTGTTTGAAAAATTCACATTAAGTGTTAAAGTATAGTGGTAGGTAAGGTAGCATTTAATGTTACAAAGTGGGAAAAACTATAAATAGAAGGTTGAGGCATTTCATTATTTACTTTGCGTATATGAAGAAAGAAGTGCTTTTGCATCACTATAAACTAGGGCTTCCAAAACTGATCCGTGTGAAGAAAAATTTGAAGAGTTTGAGCATGAGTAACTAGTTTGGATTTGCAAACCAGAAGGAAGGGATTTCACGGGCATAAGAGAAGTTGTGAGAAGGCATCGTCTTGTGAAATTATTATCCCAGCTAGGGTTTGAAAAACTAGGGCACGGGTTTAAGAGGTTTTCTTCACAAGTTTGAGATCTTAAGGTTGGAAGAAGTGGAAGAGTAGAGTAACAAGAAGATATTGAAGTGATAAGAGGACCTAGGAAATGGCACCCAAGAAACCAACCATGTCACCCAAGAAGCCAAAGGGCAAGGGCAAGGGTAAGGGCAAAGAACCAACAACAACCACCACAAGCATGAATGAGGAGTGGTATGCAAAAATGCAGTACCTGGATGAAGTTTTGCTTGGGAAGGAGTGGGAATCCCATTTGAGAAATATGGTAGTGAGTAATTATAACCATCGCACAAGCACAACAAAAAGGAGATGGCACTGGAGTTAGTGTGCCCGAAAAACAAAAGGACACCTAGAGGGTTTTCCCATCTATAAAGAATGAGGTAAAAGTGAAGTTGGAGAAGTCAGGGTTATTACAACTCTATGAGTTGCCTTACTTTGGAAAGCCTGAGTGCCTCTATTAGTGGTTGATGTTGCGCGTGCATGAGGATCACTTTTACTTTGTGGGGTGCAAGATGCGCATAACCCTCGCTGATTTCAAAGTTTACATGCCTCATCTACGAGGGAGAAAGCATAGATGATGACCTGAGTGACAAGGAAGCCATCAAAGCAACCATCGCTGCATATGATTACAAGAAGGGGTCAAGGTATTTTGATATTGTAGAAATCCCAGATCCCGTCATGAGAATGGCCACGCGCCTAGTCACAAAGTTAAATGATCAAGAAAGGTGGACGCAGGTAAATAAGGCTTGGTTGAATGTATGTAGAAAAATATCAGAGGGCACAATCTACAATTTATCAACCTTCATTGCAGATGAGATAATCAACAGTGCACAGGAAGGAGACAAGATACTCTTTGGAAATATCCTCCTGACAATTGTATTTTTGGAGATAGGAGTGCTTGACACGGCAGACAAGTTTTTTTGGGAGTATCTAGCTAAAGATCCCTCACCCGTGAAAATATTTTCAAAGTATACATGTGAAACAATGACAACCTCCCACAAGGCATGCCTAGACAAGTGGTATAAGTGCTTAAGGGATGCATTCGGGGTAGAGTGGATAATCCCAGAACAACTACCAGCGCTTACAATGGGAGAAGTTGAGTTTGTTGTGTACTAACACTTCTGCATAGGTAAATTCAGGTTGGTGGATGAAACCATGAGCCCATGGTGTAAACTCCCATTCTCCTTCACTACCTAGTACTTCTAAGTGGGAGTTAACAGGTTCAAAGAAGTAAAGAGACTAAGGTTTGACCTTAGTGAAGTTGATCAGGACCACAGGGAGATGCGCATGATGCTAGTCTACCCCAAGAAGTGTGCGTACATGGAAAAGTATGTAGCACATGAAATTAGAATGATGAAACCCCTGACTCTAACAATTGCAAGAAATTTCATGGTGTGTGTATATCTCGCATTAGGCCAAAATTTGAGAAAGGTGCATACCTGGAGAATGATGTCTCCATACCTAAAGATCCCATGGGTAGAAGAAATCTCATGCTCAATAAAAGGGAGAGAGAAGAAGAAAACCACCAAGTGTGTAGATCAGCCTGACCAAGAAGCGCACTAGTGGCAAGTGCCAAACCTAACACCTATACACGTAGGAAGAAATTCCGATAAAGGAAAAGACCCGGAAGAAGAGGCACTAGAGCAACCCCTCACCAAGGAGAAGTGCCAGAGGAAGCAGAGAAGGTTGGATCCCCTACCAAAGAGTCACCTCTCATAAAGAAGCAAAGGATAGAAGAGGAAGCTAACTTGGAGGAGATGGAGAGCTTGGAGAGATACATAGGTGAAAAGGATGATGACGATGAAGAAGATGATCCTAAAAGAGATCAAGAGCCACTTGTCTTTAGCGTGCATGATTCAGAAGAAGAGGGCAGAGAAGAAGAACAGGAGTTCCTTTTCATGTGGTGTAAGGGTAGCCAGGATGAGGAAGGCACCCAGGACATGGGAAGAAGTGAGAAGGTTGGCGCACAAAGCAGTAAAGCTCTCGAGCCTTATGCAGGAGCGGGTAAACAAGGTGGCATAAAGAGAAGCAATGAAAATAATCGAGGCCTTGGTAGAACAAGAATTGGAGCACAACACTAACATAGTGATGGAAGAGGGTAAGGAGGAAAGTGTTGAGAAAGAACAAGTTAGTATGGGAGGAGGTCCCAGTCTAATGGTGAGTTTCCCCAAAGGCACACACTTGGGAAGGAAGATCCTTGATACAAAACGAGGATAGGTCATGGGATATGTTGATGACCAAAGGAAGGTGTTATACGCGCGCTTCCAGATCATTATACCCATGAAAGAAATTCTAGATATGGAGTCATTTGACAAGGAGGGCACATACCCCAAGATAAGGAAGATGCTCTCTTGGGCGTTTGAGTCCCATATTGACGAGCCAGAGTTCAAAGTATACCAAGGGGAAATCATACTAGTACCGGAGTCTAAGGGAACCAACCCCTTGGTAAATGCCCAGAGCTCTCGGATGAGTAGTTATGTAATGTGCTGAACAAGGTCATGGTCAAGACTGAGGCTAGGCTCTTTGGAAGAAAATGATGAGTAAGATTTCTAGAGGAAAAGCTAGAAAAGAAGGAAGAGGAGCTGGCTGAGAAGACTAAGGGTTTGAAACAAGAAGATTTGATCAAACACAACTGAAGCACAAACTAAGGGATGAGAAGGTGAAGGTGTGTGAAATATACAAAAATATGGATTCTATCACAAGCACCATTATGTTGAAGCATCCAGACCTAATGCCACCCACGCAAAAGTACGGATCCACTCTTGAATGCTTAGAAGATCTGACGCGCATCCTCACCATGGAGAGACAACCATTGGCCCTAGAGTCCGCGGAAGAAGTGGCAGCATGCTTGGAGAGGGAGGACAAATTGAAAGTGGTAGAAATCATTATTGAGTATAGCAAGGTACTTGCGGATGTCAAGATTGCTACCCAATCTATTGAGGCCGTGTATGATAATTACACAGACAAGGATAGAGTGGCGAGCATCTTGGTTGCCACTCACGAAGTAGAGATGAAGGATTTTCAAGAGAAGAATAAGGGAAATAGGGTAGAAAGGGACATAATCCTTGCCAAGGTTGAAAAGAAATCTAAGGCCATTGAAACCTTAAGGGGTTCAATCAAAAATCGGTTGAAGGAACTATACCCATAGATTACTAGAAGGATGGACACACTTGAAGACATGAGCAAGGAGTTGGAGAAAATTGTTGACACTATGAATGCTCAAGGAGATGGAATAAGTTTTGGGGAGGTAAGTGCCCTAGTCGAGACCTCTGTCAGAGAGTGCAAAATGAATTTGATGCCTGGAACAAGTTGGAGGCCGACTTGCAAAAATATTTTCCAAGCTTATTCATAGTAATTCCATCACTTCCCCATTCTTTCTTCTTTCCCAAATTCTTCATCCCCTTATTCTTTTCCAAAACATAAGTCTACTATAATTATTTATTCATTGGAGAAGTGTTCCCACTGCAGACGGAGAACAGGCATAGTGTGGGGTGATGTTGGGACCCCAAAATATTGGCTAAGTACAAAAAGGCATGTAAGTGCGCAAGGCCTAGTTTAAGGAAGGGTTTAAGAAAACCATGGCACGTGTGCAGAAGACAGAGATGAGGTTTTATGACTTAGCCATATTGGGAATTTTGGGTAGTTTACAAGAAAATCGTGACCCGACTACACATGTGGAGTGGATAAGGTGCCAGCCTAGAAACGTGATGCCCACGAAAGGAATATGCCTGCGATAGAAGGTTCTAGAAGACATCATGGAAAAAAGTGGAGAGCTCAGGCCTAGAGAAGCATGCTCCCATGGAGGACCACATTCAAACACTTGGTATCGGATCTGAGGCCACGAAGGATGAGTTGGAACTTTGGGATGCCTATATATGCAAGCGCCCATAGAGAAAAGATATATATATATATATATATATATCGAGATAGAAAAGAGAGGAGAATATAGATAGCAGAGCTCTACGAAATACTATGAGAACTCTGTGGGATTGGGTAGAGGCTATATAAGGAAGTAATGTATTAAGGGGCTAGGATATAAATTTTTCTTTATATGGATGAAGGACATGATCCCTGCTGTGATGTATGACTTGGTCTGATCAAGCTATGGTAGTCTAGTGGATCCATTGAATGTAATGAGATTACAAACTTGAATGAGTATGAATGTAATTGATTCGGTTCATATCTATATATTTTCATTTATGTTCATGGATGTTATGGAATAGCTGTAAATCCTTATGTATTTTCCTTTCTATTGTAGTTCTATTTGTTATCTGTAAGTACCTTCTGTTTGGAATGAATACATTTGTCTAGAGGCCATTCTGAGCCCTATGATGATTGTATGTCTCATTTCCACCTTTATTCATTAATTTCATGACATAGATGATGGTTTCCCACTTAACTCACATAAAAGAGAGACTCGGTGCCCACGCGTGCCTCAGGTGAGCGCCCAGCGCCCGTTGGGTGATAGGTTGGCGTGCATGGGATTTCTTTCCTTTGTGATGGGTGTAAAAATGACTACACTACATGAGCAATAACCAAACATGTGTTGTTATGTGATAAAATTATCAAGTTTATATAAACCTTTCCAAGATTCTTACCAAGACTTATCAAGAGTTTTAAATATTCTCACGTCTCTTTTTCAAAAAATTGTCAAGATTTTTTTTTCAAAATTCTAAAGTTTTTTTAAGATGGTATCGACTATATCAAGTGTTTTATATTTTGCTTTTTTCTTGCAACAATATACTTGGCCCCTATAGCCTATGTGTTGTGATTTGGCTCTAATGGTCTCTTTAATATTATTTATCATGCATATCCTCTCCATAGTTATTTGGCCCTCATATCCTTTTCATAGTTTAGAATATCCAATATCTTAATGAGTATAGTGTGTGAACTCATCCTTAATTAGGCCACCCTTCGCATGAGCATTGAGCATGACCTCATCCTTAACTACGTCACCCTTCCCTATGAGCATTTTTTGTGACCTCATCCATGATAAAGGCCACCCCTCTATACTAGTTTTGTAACTTGCATGACCTCCTCCTTGATGAATATTGCCTCTCTATATCAAGTGTGAATTTCATATATTTCAACATTGCCCAACAAGGGGCATCTCACTCCAAAATATTTCAGCAATGAATCCAATTGGGGCATGTACACCTCATGAAACTCTTCAAGTCATTACTTATTATTCTTGGTTCGAGAATTAATTACAAAAACATCAAAATAGAACACAATAAAAACTTAGAGGTTACATAATTCATTCGTGATTATATTCAATAAATTTGAGACAATAATACATTAGAGAGATCTTACATATATAGGTTTACAATCTCCTCATATGAAGGAGTCAAACCTTATCAAATATATCAAGACCCTTCCTAAAATCTCTCACATTTCCTGCACATCTCAACTATCCCAAATATCTCTCAAACAAGCCCATTATTCCCTCATGACGAGTTGTCAATTACAACTCATCATTCACTCACACAATGTAATATCTAAATATTACATTTTATAAATAATAACTCACACAAATATTATCTAACCCATATAATAATGTGAGCACTAACATATAGTATTCCTAACATTACTATTTTTTAAACATAGGCTAATGTAATAATCAGTTGTAAGTTTTCTTGTGCTCACTCATTTCAAAATTTCAATCATATCAAAATTTTCAAATTTTAAGTGTATATATCTTTATCAAACATTAATCTAGTTATGTTTCTCTTGTGTTTTCCAATTCACACACTAGATTAAAAATCATGGTTTTTCAACCACAATCATCCTATGATTGAGATTTCCATGTTTGGATTTTCTTTTCCTTTTGGTCCAACATTTTTTGATACTAGATTAAAAGGGTACAACCTATAACACCCTAAATTTGGTCTGCAAGGGCACTTGGCAAAAACACTTTTACACCTTTACAAACAATAGGACCTTAAATACAAATTTGACTTTATTTACACACATTTTTCCATTCTAAACACCCTTTAATCAACTAGGTTGTCTCCATTCTCAAATTCAACATTATCGTAATCATTATATTTTATACATAAGTCAACTTTCACTTTAGATAGACATCAAAAATATTTTAGTTTTGAGTTCCATGACCTCGAGACAGTTTGTGGGCCTTGGACAAGTTTAGCCCCAAATTTTTCATTTGTCCCAAATCCATCATTTACCTATTCAACAATCATAATTTCAAGTGGGTAACTTTTCTTAGTCAACCTTTATAGTTTTAGTTAAATAGGAAAAGTAGCAAATTATTTCTATTTAAATGAATCACACTAAGCCATTTAGTCCATCTTGACATCACTTCACCACTTTGAGATCATTACATACAAAGATCCCATTATTCCTAAATCTTACAAGGGTGGTACTAGATCAAATAAGAGTATAATTTTGAAGCATTCAAGGTCTCAACGTGCATATTTTCAAGTTCTAATGAAAAATCAAGGATTTCACTGGATTCTAGGTGCATTATTGTATATTACTAGTTACATCTCATTATAGGCTTGGGAATAACTACATGGTTTGATCCCTCTTCAAATTATTGGTATGTAGTAAACTCCTACCAATAATGGGATGGTTAAAATCAATGTAACTCTTTTTAAGGTCTCTCATCCGCAAAGAAAGTGAAACTAGGGTTTGGATAAATAATAAGTCGTTTTAGCTCCATTACTGATTATCACAACATTTTATGCCCACAAAGTGTCTCATATTATTCAATCAAATTAGCTCCTCTTTTGAATTCATTTTTATCATCATTCGCACAAGAAAAGCTTATCCATAGTGTAGGTTGAAGTCATATTCATCCACTCCTACAATTTTAGCACCTGAAAAAAAATTTTTAAGGACTTTTATGTCTCTAGTGAGAGAATTTATTTTTCCACCAACATAATTTTTTCTATTTGCCCAACAAATCTTCTGCAATATTTTATCAAAATATCATAATGTTTTTAAAAAAACTTTAGCTTGAAAATTTTAATCATTTCATTTGAAATAATCCAACATGGATTTTTAACCTCTTTGATGTACTTTTTCTATATAAAAGCCTCCATAGACATTTATCCTTATGTATTTACAATATACACTTCTCCTTTCACCAACTTTTCTAAAATTTCTAACCTATATGTAGCATCAAGCCCTTGTAAAGGCCTAAATATATTAGATATAATAGATATTTTTCTTATTTTCTAATACTAAGCTCATAATTTGTGAAATAATTATCAAATATTTTCCAAATATTATTGTGGCATACACAACATGTTTTTGTTGTATTTTTCTTTATTTATATTCAGACATTGAATCAATGCATTCATTAATCCTTTTCATTTATATGCACATATAAATGTGTGTGTGCATGTGTGTGGGTGTGTGTGGGTTTTGGTGTGTACATGTGTGTGCGTGTGTGCATTTGTGTGTGTGTATGTGGGTGTGTGGGTATGTGGGTGTGTGGTCATGTGTGTGTGTGTGATGCACATGTGTGTTGTGTGTGCTTTTGTGTGTGCATGTGTGTATGTGTGTGTTTGTGCGTGTGTGTGTGGAATGTGTACATGTGTGTGTGTGTGTGTGTGTGTGTGTGTGTGTGGATCCAAACAAACTTGTATAGAATAAGTGAAGTTCATCCAAATTTTTCCAAAGACATTCTTAGCTCCCAAAAATATTTGGTCCTTATGCAGATACCCAGAAAGACATGTTCCGACCCAAACGTATCTAGAATTTTTGAACCCATCCAAAGCATAGTTCGACCCCGATTCTCTTGAGCAACTTGATAACTATCTTTCAAGATTTTGTTCAGCATTTGAGAACATTGTTTCATTTTCAACAAGCCAAACTTGGTAACTTCATTCCATTTCCAAGCCCAAATTAATGTTTTACTTTATTTATAATGATCGAACTACTCTAAATCCTCAATTTCACATAAATCATGATGTATTAAGACTAACATTTGTTAGAATATGATTCATCATTCATATTTTTAATTTAAAATTCTCTAGTGTAATTTTGTTAAAATAAATGCAATATCATTACCAATATTCTAACCCTTAGAATCAAACACTTTCTCATTATTATTGTCAAATGTTGAGCAGAAAAAGTATGATACTTAGCAGAAGGCACATAGAAGGTTCACATGTGGAAACAGGATGCGTTCAAAGGCATGGAAGAATAGGAAAGGAAATGCACGCGAAAGACAAGGATGATTCAGGACTTAGCCATTTTCAGGATTACAGGCTATTTTTGGAGATAGCGTGCAGAGCACACAAACTAGATAAAGACTTGCACGAAACGCAAGGGATATTTTTGGAAGATAATCTACTAAGTTCTTTGCATGGATTCAAGCTAATAATAGAACTACTACTGCCAGTTAACTAGAAGAGATCTATTGTTAGCTCACTTGCATGTGTGTCTATTATTGTAAAGGTGCATGGCTATTTTCATCACGTGCCCTATTTTGGGAATTATGTAAGTGATGAAGGGAAAGTCTCCACCCTTATAAATATGTAGTGATCTGCATAGTATAGTAGGACTATGTGTGAGCTATTGTGAAGTTATTCTCATGATCCGATGCACGCATAATTTTGTGATACTTAATATTGTAAGAAGCTTTTGTGTATTTACTTGTGTTAATTTAATAGAGTGTATTGACTAATTCAAGGTGTTAAACATGAATATAACTAGATATTGTATGGTAGAATTCATATGGCTATTTCTTAAATCCATTACTCCTTAGATCTAGATCTAGAATATGCTTTGTAGAATGTTTATACTATTTATGGATCTGAATGCATTAACCCTTCATCATGTTCGCATCCTACATAAGTAACTCTAGGGAGGGGCCTGGTACCTTTGCGTACTTTAGGTGAGCGCTCAGTCTAGGCTGAGTGATGTGTCAGTGCCCCTGGGTTATTTCTAGTAAATTCTAGGATGTATCATTGGTTCTATTACCGAGACCTCTTTTTAGTTTTTTTCAGGATGGTTCGTGATGAAGGCATACTGGTTGACCCTAGCAAGTGTTGAGGAGTGGATACAAGATCTAGAAGAAGAATACGCATAGAGTTTTAGCACTGGATCTAAGTTTAATGCATGCACATGGGTGGAACATAATCTGTATGAAATTTTATATGAGAGCTTCTTCACTATTTTTGGTAGAACTGTACAAGTGGCTAGTTGCTTATGCGTCTAAAAGGGATTGGAGGTATCGTGCACTTGTCTAGACGTAGGAAGAATTTCAGGCCCTTTATGATGCTGATCTGATTTAGACATGTGTTATGGATACTTGGTTTCATGGTGTTCTAAACAATTATATTATGGAGTACTCAATTTCCACTTATTCTTTCCCAGAGGTAGCGAAATTCCATTTTTTACGATATCCTAGGGGAACTTACTTACAAGGCATTCCACTGGCAATCAAAATCTTGATGGTGACCCTAAACTTGGAAAGCAAACCGATGGCTAACTAAACCCCACCATGCGTGAGGGCAGGAGCAAGTTTGGTGAAAGATGGCAGACCTAGTGATGTAAAGGCATACGAGTAAGAAAGATGGATTGAGTATAATGAGGCATGTGAGAGGGAGATAGAGAAGCAGCGAGATGTTGCAGAGTGAATGGTGTTGAGGAGAGAGATGGATCGCAAAGGATTTGGAGCTCACACAAAAGGCATGGAGCCAGAGCATCAGAACTCCTCCATTTGGGAAAGCATGACAGGAACCCCCTTGGCCTCACATAGAAGTTTACCACAGAGATGACCTGGGTGTGGGCACGCATCTGAATCTACTTGACAACCTAGCCCTTGCACTTGGTTTTCTAGTATCTAGTATGACAAGTAGTCAACAAGATAATTTAGGTAGTGGGAGAGAAGGAGTAAGTCATATAGCAAGTACATCGATGGCAGGGCAAACATCTTCATTGTTGTTTGGAGGTACCTTTACAAGTGCATCATCTACACAGAATTCAAGTGCATAAAATTTTGGACTCACTTCTAGGAGTGGTAACACTTCACAGATAGTAGGGGTTCACTTCAATACTACTATTGGGACATAGGGAAGTACATCTTCTGGTCCACTTCTGGCTATAGGTGGAGGATCAAGAGGTATAGGTGGTTCTAGTTCCATTGGATTTGGTGGTTCTAGAGGCAGAGGAAACACAGGAGGTTCTAGATCAGGTGGGCAAGGTCTGCACCAACCGCAAAATATTTACATGGAGATGTATCTTCATCTACCATAATATAGGGGCATAGAATATGTTGTTGAACATGTGCACATGTGTGAAATAATGTGACACACAAAAGGAATCACGGCCTCTAAGTGCAAGGTGAGTCAATTTGTAACTACATTATAGGGACATGCACATAGTTGGTATCGAAAGTTTGACCCTGATCAGACTTGCGTATGAGACTATGCAAAGCATTAAAAGATGCTTTCCTTAAAGAGTTTTACATCCCTGAGTTCGAGCAAAAGAGTATAAGCATGCTCAAGGATATTAAGCAAGGCACTACTGAGAGTGTTAGGGAGTATGATGCCCATTTCAAAACACTTTTATCTAAGCTTTTGTTATCCAAAATGTGCCCCCTGCTCATTTTGTGGCTAACTCCTCCCATTCTTCCCTCTCTTGTGCCTCGGTCACAAAATTTTACCTTCGAGGCACTCAAAGCCTTCTCTGGAAGTGGCACCATTGGATAGAGCTCTTTCTCGGCTTTCCGAGAAGGTAAAGTTTTCCTCCTAACTCCATGTATTTTTTAAGTTATGGCTTGGCGGAGTTTTTGTGGGAAATTTTCCCCTAAAAGGCCCGCAGCCAATGAGAATGCACCACATGTCCAAGAAAGTGGCGGGGTCGGAGGAGAACTTGGTTTTTTGCCAAGTGTTTTGGCGAAGGTTTCAAAAGGAAATATTTTTCCCCACAGGCCCGCCGACAAATCAGGGGCTGCCACGTGTCCAGGGGGAAGATTTTGAAAATTTGGCTAAGTGTTGGCGCAAGAAAAATTTTTGAAGGATGGCCCCGCAGCCAATAAAAACATGACACATGTCCTAGGGAGCCGGAAGTTCGCAGCACGGGGGGAAGGTTTGAAATTTTGCTAAGTGTTTCACCAAATTTCAATGGAGGATTTTTGGACCCATTTCCCGAGCTGAATCACAATGCGACACATGTCACCAGAGCTCAGACTGGCGGGGCGCGAGGAAGAATTATATTTTTGGGCAAAATGTTTTGCCAAAAGTCCAAAGGATGAGTTTTTGGCCCGCTGCCTCCATCAGCGAATCATATGAGGACACGTGTCCTAGAGTGGCGAGCAAGGAGAATTCAGAATTTTTTTCCCAAGGAGGAAATAAAAGAAAATTCAAAGGAAATCCCACCCCCTTATTGCGCGCAATTTTCCAATCATTTGGGGCATCGCCACGTGTCCAAAATCTGTCAGAGCGTGACACGTGCTGACGACGGAAAATTTTGGAAAATTTTCCAAAGGCTAAAACAAAGAAAAATGGAGTAGGAGGGGCCCGCGCCCAATGAAAACTTGCCACGTGGCACCTAGACTTGCGGAGCGTGGGAAAATTTTGGAAAATTTTCCAAATGACCAAAAAGGTAAAAATTCAAAAAAATTCCCACCGACCCGATTTGGCCCTGTTTTGCCCTAAAACTTCAAATCGCCATATCTTTCGATCCAAAGCTCGGTTTTTCACGTTCTTTATATCAATGGAAAGCTGGTGAAATTCTCTACAAGATTCTCGGGGTTATTTTTGCATTTTGGTGGATTTTGGAGAGAGAAAATAAAAAAACACCTCTGGCACATGGTCATGGACAGAAATGACGTTTCAACCACCGTTTTTAATGAAGAATGGCTCGCATTCTCTCCCAGCATGGTTAAAAATGTCAGGGAATGGGTCTGTCAGGGTGCCCATGTTGTTTTGATGGCATTTTGGTCAATGGTTGAACCCCTTGCACTTTTTCCCATGTTTCTCTCTCCTGGGGTCGTGGTTTGCACTGTAAAAGCTAGAATGAGTTCATTTTGCAAAGGAGAGACACTTTTTCAGCTCTGCAACTTCCTTTTCTTCCTCCTTGGCAGAATTTGTGAAGAAATTTTACCTTTCCATGTAATGCAGCACCTTTTCTTGCCTCTGGATCACTGTAATGTACTGTATTGGATCTGAGATGTTGATATATGTTCTGTGATTAAAATCCCTCAATCCTTTCATATATCTATCATTGCTTTCTTGATCTTTCATTACATTTTGAGCATTTGTGCATGTTTTGTGTTGTGTTTCCTTGTGGATTGTGTATTTCATGTAGCATCAGGTGTCTACAACTCCTTTGGTGCATCACCTATTAGCATTAGTTCTTTCTTTTTGCATTCTCTATCTCTGTCTCCTTGGAATTTAGAGAAGACTTAGGAGTTTAAACCTCTACAATTGTACAAGTGAATTAGCTGATCAGAGGAGTTGAGGAACCAGCCTCTAATCTAGAGATTCCTCTTCCATTTTGCAAGTCCCACACTTGGGAAGAGGATTCAATGTTGTGCAATCACACTGGATGCTTAGAATGATCAAATTAGAAGCCTGATCAACATCCGGGGGTGTTGCTGATTTGCAACAACAGTTTTGGCATGCCCGGTGGGACCTTAGAGGTCTTCCACTTTATCTTTGACAGGTTGGTGTGTTCCTATTAAAGATTCAGCCTTTTGGAGGCACTTTCAAAAGCACATCTGGCGACTCCATCTGGTAAACAACTCATTCTCTAAGTTGCAGACCTGTTTTCCATTCATTTCCATCCATTCTTCTTTCCATCATTTTCATTCTTTTCCATTCCATGAAGTTGTGCAATCATGACTTCATTTCCATCATGGAATTCACATTTACAACAGCAGTATATCACACCTCCAACATGTTTTACAAATCCTCCAAATCAGCATTTTGATCAAATTCAAAATCAGCATGTCTACCCATATGAGCAGCAGCAGTGCAAAGTCGGTTTGGATATGAAGCATGTCAAGCAAGGGTATCTTTGGTTGTGAGGGCAAATCAAGAAGAAAATGCAGATCTGTTGGAACAAATCCAAAAGATGGAGGTAAACATGGTGTTATCCAGGGCTCAAGCACAAATGAAAGCATTTAGAATCGGTTGTAGAGCACCTTGTCCATGGGTGGGACCTTTTCCAAGGCATTACAGCCCTCAAGAGAAGCTAGCCTTCATGATTACAACACTACCATTGCTTGCAAAGTGGACTAAAGGAATAAAGGTGTATGAGAGGAGTATTCAACAACCTTGTCAACAAGTAAGCACACCATCTCATGCCTTTTCTCTCCCTCTTTCCCAATCTGTTTTATCTCAGCAGTGTCAAGTTTTAAACTCTCCATCTGTTGTCCCAAGTGTTGAATCCATTTCTCCATTCCCTAGTCTTCCACCCCATCTCAATTCTTCTGTCCTTTTCCCTTCCAAACAGCCATTCCCTCCAAAGAAACAAGAGTTCCTACCTCCTCCACCACCACAAAAAATTGCAAAATCAATTGAGTTACAATCCACTTCTCCTCTTACATTCCCAAATCCATGTTGGGAGGATAAAAATCAGAATGCCAATCAAGGAAAACAACAACAAAAAGAAGATCCAAACAAGGATGAAGAAATTCAAAGTCTGAAGAGTTGGGCTCTTAAATTCGGGATTACAAAAATCCCCTTGATGGTGAAACCAATAGAGGATGTTGAAGTTGGAGAACAAGTGGAAAACAAGGCTGATTTTATAACAGCAGTGAAGTAAGAAAAACAGCAGTTTGTTGGTGATGAGTTGGGTGTCCATGTTGGCACTTTGCCCAAAGAAAATGTTGATCCAGTTTGCACTGCAAAATCAGCCATCGAGAAGGAAGGAAAACCATCTTAAAACCCCATCTTTGAGGAGCAAATGGATGAGTTCAAGTCAGTTTTTACAATAGTAGAAGAAGGAAGCATTATTGATATGTTTTTGCTTTCATTTGAAGGGGCTGATTTGATTGATGAAGCCATTATGGAGGTGAACAAAACAGGTCCAAATTGTGAGCAAAAGGCACAAGAAATTTCATGCTTCTCTCCCACTTCATCTCTCCAACAATCTGATTTTTGGGATGAGTTTGGATTGACAAGTTTCATGTTTGAAAATGAAGTTATACAGGGTGAAGAAAATGCAGATTTGGAGGTCACCATACAAGAGGGAGAGACTTTGTTGCAGCAAGACATTCAAGAGTTTGATTTGCCATCAGACTTAGAAGAATGTTTAGATGAAGAGCTAGCTGAAATTACCATGTTTCCTTCTTCACCATTCGTTCTCCAACAACAAGAACTTGCTGCCATGGACAAAAGAGTTCAAGGACAACAACCTACAGTTTGCAACATGCCTCTTGAATCAAAGTTGGAAGAATTTGATCTTCCAAAAGCTACAATGGAGGAGCTCCAAAGCCAACAATGTATTGCAGCAGGTAACAACAATGCAAAAGCAACTTCATTGGATGTTGCAATCAATAACGAGGAGTTGCACACTATAGAAGAGTTCCATGTTGCCATGAAGGAAGAGAAAGGGCAGAAAAGTCCTACCATTGCTTCCACATCACCCACCCAAGAAGGTCTACAAGAAGACTCCATTTTTGGAGTTGAAAATCAGATCTATGGGCATATCAAACAAATCATACCTTTCCCAATAAGGTATTTGACTTCATTGGAGTCAAAGGAGAAGTCACAACCAGTCATGCTTGCTTCTAAGCATGAGGATGAGCTACAAGTACCAAGGATCAGTTGTCATACCTCTTCAATCCAAATGCGAGAGAAACTAAAAGAGGTATTGGATTTGTTTTCAATTGACACCTTGATGATTTGGGTAGAAGACCAGCTTCTTGTTGATTTTCCACTCATCCAATCAGCCATGTTCAGTGCCAAATCAGTTGCATGGTTGCAACTTTTGAGAAAGGGAAGCTATTTCTCCCAACTAGTTGCAGGGTTTGTTTAGCCCACTTTTTCTTCCAGTTAGAGTAGGATAGGTAGTTTTGCTTTCAGTAAAAGAAGTGCTTGTGCACACTCTGCATGTTCCATTTTGGAGCATGTATGACCTTTAGTTTTGTACATAGTTTTTGTGGTGCTGGTTTTGCTCTTGCGCAGTCCATTTCAGTGGGTTTCCAAGTGGCTCAGAGAGGAGGTTTTCAAAGTTCAGATCAGTTTGCAGGCTACAACTCATGACTCCATGCCCAATGGATGCTTCAGGCAACTGGTAACTTCATCCAGCAGGCAGATGCCCCCTCTGAGTCACCAAAATTGTTATCCAAAATGTGCCCCCTGCTCATTTTGTGGCTAACTCCTCCCATTCTTCCCTCTCTTGTGCCTCAGTCACAAAATTTTGCTTTCAGGCACTCAAAACCTTCTGGAAGTGGCACCATTGGATAGAGCTCTTTCTCAGCTTTCCAGAAAGGTAAATTTTTCCTCCTAACTCCATGTATTTTTCAAGTTATGGCTCGGCAGAGTTTTTGTGGGAAATTTTCCCCTGAAAGGCCCGCAGCCAATGAGAACGCGCCACGTGTCCAAGAAAGTGGCGGGGGTCGGAGGAGAACTTGGTTTTTTGCCAAGTGTTTTGGTGAAGGTTTCAAAAGGAAATATTTTTCCCCACAGGCCCGCCGACAAATCAGGGGCTGCCACGTGTCCAGGGGGAAGATTTTGAAAATTTGGCTAAGTGTTGCGAATTTTTTTGAAGGATGGCCCGGCCAATAAAAACATGACACGTGTCCTAGGGAGCTAGGAAGTTCGCAGCAGCGTGGGGGAAGGTTTGAAATTTTGCTAAGTGTTTCACCAAATTTCAATGGAGGATTTTTGGACCCATTTCCCGAGCTGAATCACAATGCGACACGTGTCACCAGAGCTCAGACCGGCGGGGCACGAGGAAGAATTAGATTTTTGGGCAAAATGTTTTGCCGAAAGTCCAAAGGATGAGTTTTTGGCCCGCTGCCTCCGTCAGCCAATCATATGAGGACACGTGTCCTAGAGTGGCGGAGCATGGGGAGAATTCGGAATTTTTTCCCAAGGAGGAAATAAAAGAAAATTCAAAGGGAAAGCCCGCCCCCTTATTGCGCGCCCAATCATTTGCTGCCACATGTCCCAGCTCGTCGGCCCAATCGGCTGCACGGGAAAATTTTGGAAAATTTTCCAAAGGCTAAAACAAAGAAAAATGGAGCAGGAGGGGCCCGCGCCCAATGAAAACTTGCCACGTGGCACCTAGACTTGTGGAGCATGGGAAAATTTTGGAAAATTTTCCAAATGACCAAAAAGGTAAAAATTCAAAAAAATTCCCACCGACCCGATTTGGCCCTGTTTTGCCCTAAAACTTCAAATCGCCATATCTTTCGATCCAGAGCTCGGTTTTCATGTTCTTTATATCAATGGAAAGCTGGTGAAATTATCTACAATATTCTAGGGTTATTTTTTCATTTTGGTGGAGTTTGGAGAGAGAAAATAAAGAAACACCTCTGGCACGTGGTCATGGACAGAAATGACGTTTCAACCACCGTTTTTAATGAAGAATGGCTCGCATTCTCTCCCAGCATGGTTAAAAATGTCAGGGAATGGGTCTGTCAGGGTGCCCATGCTGTTTTGATGGCATTTTGGTCAATGGTTGAACCCCTTGCACTTTTTCCCACATTTCTCTCTCCTGGGGTCATGGTTTGCACTGTAAAAGCCAGAATGAGTTCATTTTGCAAAGGAGAGACACTTTTTCAGCTCTGCAACTTCCTTTTTCTTCCTCCTTGGCAGAATTTGTGAAGAAATTTTACCTTTCCATGTAATGCAGCACCTTTTCTTGCCTCTGGATCATTGTAATGTACTGTATTGGATCTGAGATGTTGATATATGTTCTGTGATTAAAATCCCTCAATCCTTTCATATATCTATCATTGCTTTCTTGATCTTTCATTACATTTTGAGCATTTGTGCATGTTTTGTGTTGTGTTTCCTTGTGGATTGTGTATTTCATGCAGCATCAGGTGTCTACAACTCCTTTGGTGCATCACCTATTAGCATTAGTTCTTTCTTTTTTGCATTCTCTATCTTTGTCTCCTTGGAATTTAGAGTAGATTTAGGAGTTTAAACCTCTGCAATTGTACAAGTGAATTAGCTGATCAGAGGAGTTGAGGAACCAGCCTCTAATCTGGAGATTCCTCTTCCATTTTGCAAGTCCCACACTTGGGAAGAGGATTCAATGTTGTGCAATCACACTGGATGCTTAGAATGATCAAATTAGAAGCCTGATCAGCATCTAGGGGTGCTACTGATTTACAACAACAACTTTATTGTGATATTCACTCAAGTTAGCATGAGCAATGTTTTTTTGGAGGATTGATTACACCTTTTAGAAGGGAGGTATCACATAATACATACACTAATCCATGCGAAGCACTTGAAGTAGCCTTACGCGCTGAGGTAGTCGGAAGTATAGACAATCGGGTGAGCCAAAAATTTGGAAGCATAGATTAAAGCTATGGAAAAGCAGTTGGAGAAACTATCAGAAAATTCATCACATGAGACATGCACGGGGATTTGGTATATAGATTGTGAAGTTTAAGGTCACACCAAGGATATTTTCCCGCACATCAAGACATTCATTGCTATTAGAATGTGAGTTATGTCATTTAAACCATGATGCTAGCCACACGCCTATCATTAACGCGCGCAATAAGGAAGAACCTCTCTTGTTATTATAAAATTTACAGTCCACGACTCACAATACGGAAGACAGCTTGACTGATTGGTCAGATCCATGATGCTATAGACATTCGTGTATACGGCAGCATGTGAGTATCGATAACTCTAAAGGTAAGAATGAGCACCAGGATCAAGATCACAATCAAGTGCACTATGACCGGAATGAAGGAAGTTTTGAAGGAGGTCGTGGCAGAGGTCGAGGATACCATGGTGGATTCAGAGGCCGAGGCTATGGTGGTGGATGAGGCGAGTTTCCTCGTAGAACATGTTATACATGTGGATCTCCTGATCACTATAGGCGTGAATGTCCTCATAATATTACATGTTCTTTCTATGGAAAGAATCATAGCTATGAGGAATGCCCAGGACTTATATGAGCATCTTAGTAAGCAACATAAATAATAAAACAAAGGCACGTGGTTGGTTAGGATACGAGTTCACTATGAAAAATTAGTCGATTCACAAGTTAGAACTGGAATATGAGGTATTTCTGTAAAGATCACTACTACATGACCAAGCGGCGCAAGCACCAAAGAAGCATTACAAAGCAAAATTCTACCATCACTAAGGAGGAGGTTCTACATACACGGTACCTAGATCTTGTCCATTAGAAGGATTTTTATCAGGAAACCATGGAGGTACTCGAAATCTTCGTGGTGAAATACAAGTGTTTAAAGGAGAAATCACGAGAAGATGGAGCAAAAAGAAAGCAACAGATAGTCCAATCTAATATTGATGACTTGAAGGAGGTGTGTAAAATGTTACGTCAGAGAATATCATTCCATTGTTAGGGAATTGGCTAAAGGAAACACTCCATGTGTAAGTATTGAGATTGGATGATAGATCCCGCATGTAAATATTCCCCACAACTTAGATTATGACAAGGAAATCATTCAATGTTGTTATGGATGGATGGCTTTTGAGTAATATATTGATTGATATAAACGCGAAGTCAAATGTGCTTACTTTAGATGCATGGGTACAGAGATGGGGAGACCTACATTATAGCCATCTTATAATGTATTATTTATGGCTAATCGACTAAGGCCACCCTATTGGAGTTTTAAAATATGCATCCATTACTATACCAGTGCCAAGTTCATAGGGGACTTTGAGGTTTTGGTGCTTGCAGTAAGGCACAAATTCTCAAATCTACTTGGGCACCCTTGGTGTTATGCAAATAATGTTGATCTTCAGTTCAACAAGGGTTATATCAGTTTTGAGAACAAGGAGGAAAGGGTTATTATCCCTTTAACCGATGGGAAATCTACACCCTATGTTGAGCCTTTGAGTGAGGAAGATCTGAATAGGATTTATGTACGTGTAATTCGGGACCCATAAGTGCTCGAGCCATCTAAAGAAGGAATCCTTCAATGGGAAGATGCATAGTCTATTAGCGATACTACAAGTATTGCTTGTGATAATTGGGTTCATGGTACTTATGAGTTGGTAGGGCATGAAGTAAGAAGCACATTTGTGTGGAACAATAGACCTCATTATATCAGAGAATATGTAACAACCGGTAACTCAATACACTGGAGAAGAAGATCCTATAGTATTTTTGTGCACCATGGAGGAACAATGGATAGACCAGTTGGAGAGATGGAATATGCTAGCATATACTCTATGCGGGACAATAATGTGCTAGTGGTTAGTTCACAGGGATAATCTTGTAGGATGGAATGAAATCAAGATTGTTCTTTTACTCGAGCTTTTCTAGGAGTGATGCACTTACTCAAATATGCATTTATCATGGTAATCAACCTATTCACTCCACATTCAGCAAAGTGTGAGAGACTCTAGATATATGGGGTCAAAAGCTTTACCACCTTCACTTTGGGTGCACAAATTTTATTCCACTTTAAAAGTTTGCGCGCATGCTTGGTATGTATATGCGGAACTCCATAGAGATAATGGAAATTGGTAGGATTTGATTGCAGGAATGATCAAGACTTTTGAATACTTCTCTACTAAACCTCCAATAGAAGAGGAATTAAGGGTTATAAATCGGTTAACTATGGGAGATAGTGCGAAGGCGGAAGAACTCATTCAAAAGTTATTTGATGGAAATAAATCAGAGCGTGTTCTCATGAAGAAACAGAGACAGATGCCACACCTTTTCAATTGGTGTTTAGTGCGGCGCTTCTTCCTATAAAATTCATGTTACCTTCTTTGTATATTATGCACGCTGCAGTCTAGCTGATGAACAAGCATTAGAAGAACGAATTGAAAAGTTAATTAAGTTGGATGAGTGATGAGTAATAGCAAGCTAGAGTCAGAAGCAAGAAAAATCCAGGCATAAAGTATGGCATGACAGGCACATCAGTGTACAAAAAGCTTGAGATAGGATAGATGGTTCTTCTTCATGATTCTAAGTTTTAGTGCCATCTAGGAAAACTTAAAGTACATTGGTTAGGACCATATGTTATCACTTACATACTTGAAACAGGAGCTTGTCAGTTAGAGGTGCTTGATGGAATACGATTACCCGGTTACTTCAACGGGAGTAGGCTGAAGCCCTACTATAAATAAGTCTTCTTGGTGTTTGTAATAAGGCAGTGTTTCCATTTAGATTAGTTTTTCAATTATGTATTCCTTTAATGTATTTCCTTCTTCATCGCTATGCTTTGTCAATTTAGTTGGTGTTTTGTGTAATAAATGTGTTTACGCGACTGAAGCTAATTACCGTTTGAAGAATGTTCTTATGCAGAGGACTACACATACCATTTGTGTGGGGTGGCTATTGAAAAATGGGTACACAAAGGAAAAAACTACTACATGTGCTATTCAAGTTTGGAGAATTGGTAGAAAGAGGATTACTTCCAAGTAAGGACCATAGATGGAGATAAACAAAGGAACAAGATAACGTGAGCTAAGCAGCGGATGTGGGGACTACTAAGAGAAGCGCAGTGGCGAGGTACTCTCAGCACATGGAAGCGCAATGAAGAGAATTCAATAGCCGAAGGTAGGAAGGCGCACTAGAAGGTTATAAATGAGGCACGAATATTTACTCGCATGCGGAAATTGTGAAAATGGTCAATTAATGAGGAATTTTAGTAGGTGAAGGAGAAATAAATGCACTAAATTTTTTAAAATCTATATAAGGACATGATGTGAGTTCATTTTTAACATTGTAATCACAAGAATTTAAATGAGCTAAGTGTGGCCAAGCTGAGAAAAGAGTATTGAGGTGCTGGAGAGTGTGAAACCAGATGTGGAGAGCATATTTGTGCATATAAGAAGCTTACATCCCCATTTGTGAAGGGTTTGAGCAAAGTGGAGCATTGCAAAAGAGCTAGGGCACGTGATTTCAACTAGGGCACGTGGATTTGAGATAGGGTTTGGAATTTCTCGCTATAGAGGATAGAAGGAGACACATTTACGCACTATAGAGGATAGAAAGGTGAGATTTTCATATGGCACCAAAGAAAGTACCTGCCGCAGGAGCTAAAGGAAAGAAGAAAGTGGAGGTAGAAGTTGAAGTTGTGCCCAAAAGTAATTTTTCAGAGATGCAAAGTACCCAGAAGGTGTTATAGTTGGGAAAGAATGGGATTCCCACATTCATAAGTGTAAAATAAGTGATTACAACCACCACACATCAGATAACAAGAAGGAGTTAGATGTGTTGTTAAGCACGAAGACCAATAAGCGCACAACAAAGGACATGCCAATATATGATGACATTGGGGAGAAGTTGTTAAAGCAGGTTGGAGTCTATCAGTTGTACGAGCTCCCTTATTTTGGCAAGTATGAACCATTATATCAGTGGTTAATGAGCAGAGTGTCCGAGGAATTATTTTATTTCACCAAATGGAGGGTCAAAATCACAATCTGTCTTGATTACAACAATGACAAGATTAAAAGGCATAGGGGTAGACCTTGTCAGTGATCTAATAGATAAAGAAGCAATTTTGGAAACATGGAAGGAGTTGGGATATACAAAGGGTTTGCGCGGTATGGACATTGACAAGTTAAAGAAGTACCTAGTGGTTCAAGTAGCTACACATCTGGTAACAAATTTGAATGACCAAGAGAGGTGGTCGTAAGTGAATACAATGTGGTTTCATATCATAAGGAGAATGTCACAGGGAGTGATCTACAACATAGCAGGCTACATTGTAGACAACGTTATCGAGGAGGCACGCATAGGTGACAAAATCAGTTTTGGCACTATTTTACTTTCTTTATTATTTATGGAGATTGGAGTGCCCGATGGGCCAAAGGACAAGATATGGGAGTATCCCATGGAGAAAAAATCCCTTGTAGAAAGGTTTGATAAATATTTATGTGAAGGGTCAATGAGTGGGCCATTCAAACAGAGGGAGAGATGTGGTATGACAGATCCACGTAGTATTTGAATAGGAGTGGCACATTCCTAAGGAGTTACCGTCAGTGGTGGGCAAGGTAGTACAATTCGCGGTGTACCAGCACTTCTACATCACGTGGTTTGCTATGAAGGATGGGACTTAGAGCCCATGGTGCAAATTTTTGTATGCCTTCATAGCACACTACTTCTAGGCATCAGTCCACCATTTTACTGATGATGTGCGCCACCTGAATTTTATTGCAGACAAGGTAGACTGTGACTACCACACTCTGAGGAAGACATATGTCTATCCAGGAAAGGATGCCTATGTTGAAAGACTCATTTCAAACATTCTAAGCATGAAGCTGTAAGCTTGGAAATTGGGGACACTGGAGCAACACTCATATACCTTTAGCTTAAGCCCAAGCTGGAGAATAAAAATATGTGGAGAATGATTTCACGTTTCCAAGGACACCTAAGGGAAGGCATACAATGGAGATTGTACCAGCTCCAAAGCACATGGAAACCATAGTAGTGGATGAAAACGAAAAGAGCATGAAGATAGTGGTGGCTTGGTACATAGAGGCCGAGGCAGCCTACAGACAAGATGGAGACTGAGCACGCACGTACCCCACCATAGGAACAAGAAGAAGAAGAGGACTTGGGAGCATTCCAATGAGAGCGCGTTTTAAGAGGGTGTTCTAAAGAACAAGAACACAAGGCATGGGAACTCCACAGTCAGTATGAAGATCACCACAACTCTCTCCATAGAAAGAGACAACTGAGAAAAGAAGGAGAAAGTTGAAACTAAATGAGGAGGTGGAGGAGTCTGCAGAGATTGCACCTGGAACTCCTATACCACCAGAGGATGTGGAAGAACCCAAGGACAAAGAAATGAAGGATGAAGAAGAAGGAGTAAAGAAGGCAAGTGAAACAGAACAAGATACTACTCAGAATATAGAGGATCCAACTCCAAACCTTGGCCCTTAGGTTCCTAAGGGTCCAAGAACAAATAGGGCAAGTGGTGAGTATGTTGCACCAATCATGGGTTATGAAGAGGAAACAAGTAAAATTGTCTGCGCCTGATTCCGAATACAAAGTGGACCTCAAGGACTTGTATGGATGGGATTTGATGGACCCTGACATGGCTATTGCAAGTGCACAAGGAAACAATTATTGTGGTATATTCAAACTCACATGGACAAGCCCGATTTTTATGTATGTGAAGAGTCATGTGTATCAAGTAGAATGAGAAAGGTACCACAGAATAGACACATAACTATCAAACCCATGGTTATGTATGATGAACATGTGAGTAATGCCTTAGTGAAAGTATCTACAGAGGTGGCATGCGAAATGTGGATAAAGTTGCAACTATTAGAGTGCTAAGAGAAGATATCAAAGCTAAAGATGCAGAAATAGTGCATCTGAAAGGAGAAAAGGACCTAGAGAAAAATAATAATGGGGTTCTCATCACCATGGCAGAGGAGATCGCAATCATGTCATGTAATCAAGACCGCACTTAGAGCCTAAGGTACCCAAAAAGTTCCCTTCGGCTATGTATTATGTGCATACCTTAGTTGATTTGGTGCTTGAGGATGGACCAGTTTGAATTCCAATGCCAAAGGACCCTAAGAAGGAAGCAGAGAGAGCAAGGGCTTCAGTGGTTAGAAATATTTCATCTTATGAAGCATTAATCCAAACCTTGCAGGAGGAGCTGAAGAAAGCAGACCAGGCGTTGAATATATGTGTGTCTTTGGAGGCGTGAATCGAGTCGAGGACCATGGTAGAAGACAATGAAGTCTTGAAGGCCATGAAGGATGAGACTTTGGGGTGAGTGGAATGATTGGCACTAGTAAAGCATAAGCGTGAGGCCCTTGCAGCAGCCCAAGACCCCCATAAAGATAGGCTGGGTAAAATTGGAAAAATTATAGCGCAGAAGATGGATCTTCTAAAAGGAAGGGTGATTATAATGTCCAACATTGTTATAGTATTACGTAACAAGAAGGATGAGATTGCAAGAGAGTTAGACTTTATTGTATCGAATATCCCAGAAAAGATAGAAGTCGCATAGAGTGATTGGAAAACCTTAGAGGCTGAAATCAAAGAAGAGTATCCAGAGTTAATTCTTCCATTTGAAACAGAGGACGTTGCAAGGTGATAGTTCATTCTTTGTACAGTGATTCTTTAATTTCCTTTCATTCCCATTCCTTATTCTTTAAAAGTATCAAGAGGCAACCTTTATCTGGGTGGAAATGCAATTTTTGTGGGGTAATGTTGAGAAGACAAAGTATGAAAGACAAGGACAGATTTGGGACTTAGCCATTTTTAAGATTACAGGCTATTTTTGGAGATAGTGTGCAGAGCACACAAACCGGATAAAGACTTGCGCGAAACACAAGGGCTATTTTTGGAAGAGCATCTACTAAGCACTTTACATGGGTTCAAGTTAATAATAGAATTATTATTTTCAGTTAACTAGAAGAGATCTATTGTTAGCGCACTTGCATGTGTGTCTATTATTGTAAAGGTGCATGGTTATTTTCAGCATGCGACCTATTTTGGGAATTATGTAAGTGATGAAGGGCAAGTCCCCACCCTTATAAATATGTAGTGATCTGCATAGTATAGTAGGACTATGTGTGAGCTATTGTGAAGTTATGCTTCCAGATCTGATGTGTGAACAAGTTTTTTGATAATCGAATATTGTAAGAACCTTATGTGTATTTACTGTGTTAATATAATGGAGTGTATTGACTTATTCAAGGTGTTAAACATGAATATAACTAGATCTTGTATGGTAGAATTCATATGGTTATTGCTTGAATCCATTACTCCTTAGATCTAGATCTGGAATATGCTCTGTAGAATGTTTATACTATTTATGGATATGAATGCATTAACACTTCATCATGTTCGCATCCTGCACAAGCAACTCTAAGGAGGGACCTAGTAACTGCGTGATTCATGTGAGTGCTCGGTCTAGGCTGAGTGATGTGCCAATACGCCTGGGTTATTTCTGGTAAATTCTAGGCTACATCATCAAATAAGAGAAAACTAGATTTATACAAGGGAGGTATATTATTGAAAAAATTATTTAAGTTTGAGAAGGAATGGAGTGATCTCGCACATCCCATCAAAAATATCTTTGTGAAGATTGATTTTGATAAATCTTATTTCATTGTTGACATGTTACAAGCACATGGATTTGGGCCCAAATATGTGGAAATTTTCCAAAACTCTATTTAAAGATTTTTGAATGTTTGAATATCAAATGACAACAATCCGATAATTTTGACCTAATTAAAAACCATTAGGAAAATTTCCCTCGTATCCCCTCTCCATGTTCTTATTGTTGAAGGATTTGGATATTTGTTAGGGGATTATGCTTCTAAAGGACTTGTGAAGGGAAATTACCTTCCCAATTATCATCATTCACTGTTTATTAATGGCCACTTTGCATTTGAATAAAACCATGGAATTTCTAGATTTATTTTTGTGCTTCAGGATTTAGTGGGGAAATCCAATTATTTCAGGAAATATTTTAGTCCTAACCCTAGATGGCTTGACAAGTATAACTATAAGTGGATTTCACATGGAGATATGGTAAATTTTTTGGGCATCCCTTGCCTTCTAAGCCTCTCGAGTGGAGATGTGGAATTATGTCATCCGTCAAGTCAAGAAAAATATTTCTTATTAACAACCACTCATGTTTAACAATTATGTTGGGTCACTTCCAAGGTTTCTTACAACAAGCTAGTGAATTTTATTAAATACTTTTTTAAGCCAATTCAAAAGGGAAAAAGGATTTTACATAGTTGCTTGGGATATTTGGTGTAGGCATATGAAACTAAAGGCATGGGGTAGTTGATATTTAAAAGAAAATATTGTACTATGTACCAATTCGGTCCTTGAAGCAGTGAAGGAAAAGGTTTGGAAAATTATTTTTCGACACAATATCTTTTCCTAAATCCGTTATGATAGAGCCACATGAAAATGGCTTAGTTTTCATATGGTATACCTTACCCATTATCCATGTACCTATCAAAATTATAAGGACCTTTATTTCCAAAAGTATTTGAAAAACCTAGGATTCCATTAAACCCTTATTAGTGTGGAAATGGGATTGAGTCAAGTTTGGGTTGTCTATAAAAACTCACTCTTTATGGTGGTCTACAATTATTAATCTTGAAAATATCTCCTTACTTGAAGTGTATCGGGTTAAAACCATTAAATTTACAATAGAGGAATTTTTTATTGCTAACATCTTTGGTAAGTAGTCTAGGTCCTAGTCATCCTACCTCATATCAAGGTTAAGTGTGGGCTTAACAATAAATATTTTGAATCCTTGCTAAGATCTAAATGATTATTCTCAAGGATACCCTATAAAAAAAAATTCTCAAAGCCTCTCCTCAATGGTGAAGAGGTTGGAATGGAATGTATCTACTTCATTTCTTTGAATCAAACCCCAGCCTAGCAATCCCATGGGAATTTCTTAACAAGTGTTGGAATCTCCAAAACTACCTCATTTAGAGTAGGAGATACCTCATGAGTTAGGTATGTTATGGTTAAACCCAAAGAATCTTGATTTTTTTGTACATGTTAGAGCTCAAAAATGCACACATCCCAATCAGGATGATCTAGGCTTTGAGGCAACATGGGACAGTCTCCAAGTTATGGGACCTTGCGCTTGAGTTCCTTTGCTTATTTCTACTAGTATAACTACTCCTAGGAAGGGAAATGCAACTATATAAATCTACTCTAAGAATCCAGGGAGGGAACAGGGTGAGAAGGAGACGCACAAAACAAAATCCTAAGCTAAAGGAAAGTGATAGCACCATAAAGAAGGGGATGAACACTCTCAGATGAGTGAAAATAAGGGAAAATGTAAAAGGGAGGGCGACATGCATACCACAATCTAAAAACATTCAAAAGCTCATTTTCATGGAGCACACACGAAAAAAGGGACCCTACAAGAGATATTAAACATGCACAACATACCAATATTGCAAGGAAAGGAAATTAAATGCAATAAAATGTGAGCTAGGGCATAAATAGCCACAAAACATACTTTTTTATTATTGTTTAAGTATGCACAGTCGATTACAATGGTGTAAGGAGGAGAGAATCACATGCGGTGAGTCGATCTAAGGGCCTCAACCCAAAATGCAAAGAAAATATTATGAATAATGTTATTGTAATCCAACAGAAGTCCAACCTTTTCAAATGAGCATTATTCAACAATATATAGAAGAATGGGGAGAGAGAGAGGGAAAAGAGAGGAAAATTTAAATTTTCAATCACAACCACCAACATCATGCAATAAATTCCTACAAATCCTCTTGTAGCTCTGTCAAAACCTCCTTTCTAAGTCATCTAATTAGCTTGTGGAAGAAGAAAAGAGGCCAAATCCCATGAAATTTGGGTGGTTGAGTCGACTGGAAGTATGCATTAATGACCTGAGTCATGTTTTCCCATTTTCACCTACCAAATCCTACCAAAATATGATTTTGAAAATCCTAGAATGTAGCCCATGTCGGAATATTTCAACAGAGACTAGTGCGCATGATTTTGAGTTCTGTGGAGGAAGTTATGGCGATTTGAAGTTTCACGTCACAAGATGAACATGCAAGATGCGTGGTGCGATATGATTGGTCACGAGAATCGATGATTTTTTTGTTTTGTCTTTACTTTAGTGTTGCATGCATTCATTTCACCAAAAGGATTGGTGTGCGCATGGCTCTTTTCAATTTTCCCACATGAGATGTACTTTATCTTACAAGTCCCAAAATTGGACACATGGCACATTAGGATTTTGGCGTAGGAGGTTGTAGCCTTAGGTGCATGCACGAGAAGCAAGAGGCACGAGAGGAGAGAATGCCATGATCTACGAGTGTGCGTAATAGAGTACGCGATGACTAAAGGAAAAGGTGCATTTTTTTCTAAGACATGAAAATGTGTACGGAAAGCAAGGAATTCTAACAAAGGAGTTCTTAAGAGTTTGGAAGAAGGTGGCACGAGATCATGCCAAGAGGAAAAGGGATGTGCAAAAGTAAGAAGTGCGCGAAGGAAATGTGAAAACAAATGCACGAGGAAATAATATAAAGGGAAATGCGGAGGAACTAGTGCACTCAATGATGATGATGCGTGGGACTCTTGAGGAAAAAAAACATGCATGTGGAGGAAAGCATGTCAAGGACTTGCAAAAATGGAAGGCAAGTCTGCGGGTACACGGAAAAGTGAGCAATGACTAGAAAGGGAAGTGAATGTGCAAGGAGTGTGCATAGAGGGAAAATGGAAGGAGATATTAGAATACAAGGAGGAAAGTTGGAGCGCATGAGAAAGTGCACAAAAGGGAGTGAAGGAAGGAAAAAAAAGGAAGAGGAAAGGAGAGAACACGCAGGGCACCGCAAGAGACTGTAACCAAGGAAATGCACCAAGGAAGAAAAAAACAAAGTTGTGCACAACTTGAAAAATTGATGTCCAAGAGCCAGAATGGGCGCATAAGTTGTTCAAAATAACAAAGGGGTTTTTTTGGACAATAGTTTGGTGAATTTTGGGGACATCTTCCTACTAGATGAAAGAGATCAATAGCCTTGAAGCATCCATTGGGCATGGAGTCATCCTAAAAACATGAAATTTGATTTATCTAAAACTTGAAGAACTCACAGTCACATAAAGCACTTTTGGACTCTGACTCTTAACACTATATGAAGATGCTTTGATTTGAAATTTATGAGAGTGGAAAACTACTAGATACCTGCCTCTCGGATTTTTAACCATTTTAGCACATGAACTACCATCAAGAGAAGCATAAAGAGAGAGCACAAGAGTGCATGTGAGAGAAAAAAACCTATACTACCAAAAAACACTATGCATGCAAGTGCACACTTGGAGGAATTGAAACTACTCTAATATGTACATGATGCAAAAAGAAACTTAATGGAAGTGTTTGAGATAAATCCCATTGACTGGGATTGATAGTGCATCTCCATCAAGATGAGACAACTCAAAAGAGTTGGCCTCCTTACAAGAATTGATGATATATGGCCCACTCCAAAGTGCATCAAAATTTGAATGCACCTGGTTTAGCTTCTTTTAGCATCCCATTTTAAGACTAGATCACCCACTTTGAAATCCTGAGCTCTAGCCTTTCTAAAACCATTGTTTGGTTGATTTTGATGTTGTTCAAATTGATCATGGACAGAGTTCCTTAGTTCTTCAAGTTCAACCAACTCTACCATTCTGATTTCTCTTTGATTCTGCCCTCAAATTCTAGTTGTTGGGATCAGCTCTAATGAAGGAAATTCTAAAGATAAAGGAATCTAGCCTCCTTTCCATAAACAAGTTTGTAAGGTGAAGTACCAATTGTCTTTCTTCACCATGATTTTGTCTTCCCAGAGCACATGTGAGACCTTTGTGTGCCACTTCCTCTAGTTGATATTCATTGTTCTTTTCATGATTTTGATCAGGTTCTTGTTAGTAGACTTTTCCAAGCCATTACCTTGAGGGTAGTAGTTGGAAGAAGTCTTCAAATATATTCCAAGACTAAGAGCCCAATCATAAATTTTAGTACTAAGGAAGGATTTTGCATTATCGAGAGATAATGGTTTGAGGAATGCCAAACCTTGTTACAATACCTTGAGAAAGTCAAGGATGACTGACTCAGTTTCTTCCTTGAGTGTGACAACTTTTATCCATCTGGTGAAATAATCCATTGTTGTTCAAACACCCATTTGTGACAATGCTTGAAGGAGGATTGATCATGCCAATGAAGTCAAGACCCCATTACATGCAAAAAGGTTGATTCACTTGGATTGGATGGAGGGGAAGCATTGCCAATTTATTTTTTTCCTACAAAGAAAGCACATTCTTTACATTTTTGACCCACTTGTGCATGCATCAGCAAACAACGTAGGTAAAAAAAAAGTATCTTGCCTTAATGATTTTCATTGTTGTTTTTTGGCAGAGAAGTGTCCACCAGAGAATCCATCATGAAATTTTTCTAACACTTTTTGACCTGTGCACCATCAATACATCTCAAAAACACACCATCAATGTTTCTTTTAAAGAGAATGCCATCAATGAGCACATAAGGAATAGATTGCAACCTCAGATGTCTTCTTTTTTTTCTTAGATAGAGAGGGTATGTGCTAGAAGATAGGAATGTTTTCATGTCATCCATCAATCTAGTTACATGCATGTGCTAGGATTTTTTTTTCAACTTTGCATGTGGAGGCTCTTCATCCAGAAAAAAGAAGTGTCTTGATCATTTCATGCATCCTCAACAAGTTTTATACAGCATCATTTGCCTCTAACCAAATTTTGTGGATTTGATAGTCACATCATACTCCATGATTTTGGTCACCCATCTAGCTCTTTTCTCATTGATTTCTTCTCCCATGATGAAGTCTCTCACACTAGAAGTGTGAAACTAGAACCTTGACATGATTAGTGGTGAGCATACTTTTGAATTTCTTTGAGCATGCATGATGGAAAAGACTTTTTTCTATGTGATTGTATTTCAATTCATAATCCTTCAAGTGTTTGACTAAAGAAATCCATTGGCTACTCCAGTCCTTGTTCATTTTCTTGTGTCAAGACAACAACAACACTATATCATCTCCATATGCATAAAGGATGAAATCCTTAGAGTAATTAGGATTGATAAGTTTTGGGGGCAAGAAATTTCTTGCTTGATCTTGTTGAAGCTTTATTTTCCTTTTTTGTCCACTTGAAGACTTATATCTTTCTTGAGCATGAGGGTGATAGGCCTAACCAAACCTACAAAGTTAGGAATGAATCTCCTAAAAAGTTGATTTTCCTAGGAATGATTGCAAGGCCTTCTTGTGAGTTAGAAAAGAGAGAGAGAGGATGGCTGAGATTCATTTAGATCAATCAATGAAATGCCATCCTTTGAAGACCACATGGCCCAAAAGCTTTCCTGTGCAACAAAAAAAGTTACACTTCTTGGGGTTAAGAGATACCCCAAATTCTCTACATCTCTCAAATACTTTCTCTAGATGCATGATGTGATTGTGCTACTCTACTTTGAGAAGATAATTATATCATCCAAGTAAACTAGGATGAACTCATTGATATATCCTTTGAAGGCAATGTCCATTTGCTCTTTGAAAATGTTGCACCTGCATTTGACAAACCAAAAGGCATTTTTGATAGGCATATGTTCCCATTTGGTTGTAAATGTAGTCTTGAATTGATCCTCTTCCTTGACCATGATCTGATTGAAACTTGAGTACCCATCAACATGGAAAACCTTTTACACATCAACCACTGTCTACAAAATATACTCCATAAAGGAAAAGGATAATGATCCTTTAATGATGCCTTGTTCAAATCTTTGAAATCAACACAAAGTCTGATTTCACCATTTTTTTTACACATTAGAACAAGATTTTCCACCCAAGTAGAGTACTTGATAGGAAAAATTATTTTTTCCTCAATGAGTTTGGATAACTCCTTCCTCATGAGGGCTCTATCTTAGGATTGACAAGGCCTTTCTTTTTTTTTGTTTGATGGGCTTGATACTAGGATCAAGGTCAATGGAGTGTTGAGAAACACTTGGATCAAATCCTTTGAGGTCTTCATAGTCCCATGAAAAGATGTCACTATATTTTGACATAATGAGATGAAGGCTTATTTTTTCATCTTCTTGCACACATACCTTTACCAAAACTCTCTTTTGCATGTGCATAGTGATTGATGTGTAATCTTTTTCATGTGTGCATGTTCTTTTCTTCACCCTTGAACTCATCATCAAGACTAAATATATGCTCTAAGGTGACCACCCTTTAGGAAATTTGTTTGTCTTTAGTTGAATCACTTGATCACCATAGTTTTCATGCAATTCAACTTGCATTTTGAAGAAAACTCAACTTCATTTTGAATGAACTACACAATTTTTACATCACTTTCAAACACTTACCTAGTTGGTTTCATTATCTGGAATGGATGGCCTGACCACCATCTTGATGTGTTTACACATTTCCTTGGAAAAATCCTCGGTAGTGAGAATTGTGAACCAAGGGTTGTCATCTGATTTGCTTCTTTGTTTCAATTTTCTTGGCACCACCTGCAGATTGAGAGCATCAAATCTCTCCAAGAGGTCCCAAACTCTATGTTTATAAGCTTTAAAAATCTTATTCTTTATTGCACACATTTGTTTGTGACTTGGTGGATGACCAATTTAGTGTCCCAAAGATGTAATGCCTTGATTCTCTCTTTCTCAACAATAAGAAGACCATGCACCAATGCTTCATATTCTGCTATGTTGTTGGAGCATGAAAATTGCATCCTGTGTGAAGAAAATTTCTCATCCTTGGGAAATGAAAACACACCTGCACTATGCCATTTTACTTCTAGAACCATCAAAGAACATCTTCCATAGTCCAGAATATTCATTTTTCTTGCTTGAGTGGGTAGGAAAAAGTGGCTTCTTCTTCAAGAATGTAATAGGTTCCAAGACCAGTTTCAATAGTTGTATCATATGGATCAAATTCATAATGCTCTTTGGCCCATTCATCTAATAATAGATTAGGTATGGAAGGAGGAATAGGTTCTCTTCTAAAACTGACTCTTGTTCTTGGCCTTCTTGGATGAGGAAATTAGATTGGAGAGGAGAAGGGTCATATGACTCAACATGATAGGAAAATATAGGCTCAACTTGTATGGTAAACCTGGTACCATACCTTGTTCTTAGAGCATATGAGACCAATCTAGAAGACAAGTAACCACCCACCTTGGTAGTGAAATATCTTGATAGGAAAATGGAAAAAATGGAGGTAAATCAATGATTGACACATCTTGAGTTATGGTTAAGACTTGGACATGCATGAAGGGTTAACTCAAGATCCTTGATGACTCCTAGATGTTAATAGTTGAGCCATCAAGTTGCAAGACTCCTTTAGAGATAGGGTGTACTTAAGACCTAGGATATCAACAATTTTCTTAGGCATGACAAAAGTACTAGCCCCTGAGTCAATCATACAATTGTGAACAAAGATGTTTTCCTACTATCAAGGACATATAAAAGGGTGGGGTTTTGAAAAAATTTTTTCTTACTTTTTCTCCTCTTTTGACATAGATTGACAACAACTTGAGTTCTTTGAATAACTGGATCAATGTGGGAGAGTTACTGCAAGAGCTTCATGTAGAGGTCACGTTGAGATGGAATAGCCAAGGCATCCCACATTGTGACATTTACATTTGTCTTCTTCATCTTGATCCACAATGTTGAATGGAAGGCCCATGGACTTGTGCATTTGAGGCATAAACATTTCTTTTTTGATTGATTTTTAGGTGTAGAGATAGGTGTTTTAGGTTCACATGCAGAGGCTTGACCTACCAAAGGAGGCACACAACTTCATTTTGAAAATTGAACTCCTCACGTGCATGAACATGCATGCTAAACTATTGGGATGGATGAACATCATCTTTATTTTGAAAATCTGATTATCTACTAGAGGTATGGTTAAAGAAGGTTATATTGGTTTCCAACATTCATTCTTTTTGACCTTGTGTTATCAACAACTTGTGCATGCATATATTTGAGTTATCCATAGCTTGGTTCATTACACAAAAGTCATCAACCCCAAATAACATAAGGTTGGTCTCAGGAATAACTTCTGACACTTCTTCATTTTCCGGTTTGTGCATGCTAATGGAAGGCTCATAACTTGAAGCATTCTAGATCATGAAGGCTTACATGCACATGTAAGGCATTTGCACAATTTTATATGATCTTGTGTGGAAAATTACAAGGAAAACACCATTATGATTCTTAAACCATATTGTTTTGTACTGGAACTAATGCTTTTCTTGAACTAGGGCAGTAGAAGGGGTTGCATGTAGAGAAACTATTTGAAGAGGAAGGTGTGCATTATGACCATGCCATCTATCATTTTGTTGATTTTGCCCATACTTTTGATTTGGATATTATTTTTAAAGGGATGATGGATTTGATTAAATCCTTGATTAGATTTTTCTAAAGGCTTGCAGCCTACTTTTTTCTAAAGATATGACTTTATTGGACAAATTTATAATCAAGGCCTTCATTTCTTCATCTTTTTTTTTTTTGGGGAGAGTAGGATGTGGAGGAAATGGGTTGGGAACTCTTCTTAGGAATGGGAGCAAATGGAAGGCTGAGGTGCTTGAGGAATTCAAGAAACAAGGGCATATAATCTAGGGGCTATTTTACCAACTTGGATTAGACAATTTTTCCCTAATGGCTATAGGATAGGCATCAAGAAGCTACACAACACCCATAGATTGTATCATAACTACAATATCATAATTCAATGCTCTTAAGAAATAAAGAAAAGCACCTTGTGGAGTTGGTCTTAAGAGAAGTGGAATTTTGTCCCATGTCTTTTGAAATATGAAGTTGAAGTCAAGCCATGAGCTCATTGGGAGCTCTCTTGATGGTTGTGAGTTGTTCTAACAAGGAGATGTTATCTACTTTCTCCTCAAACTGATTACAAAGTGCAATGCCAAGCTCATCCTAGTTGTGAATAGAGAAAGTCTTAGATTTTGTACCATTGAAGCACTTTTCCTTTGAGTGAAGAAGCAAACAGCCTTACAACTACATCATCTTCTATGTAACTAGATGAATGAGCATACATTTGCAATGTCTTGAATATGATCAGTAGGGGTAGTTTGATTCTCACCTAGTGAAAAATGGAATACTTTTGAGTGCAGCCATTGGTATATCATGTTGTGTGGGAAGAGCCAAAGGACTACCACCATTGAAGCTAAAAAGGGAATATTTTCTCTGTTGTGCCATGGCTAGGATGGGTCAATACTGGAGAGTGCACACAAAGGTCTACCAAGAGGAGGAGTGGAAAGTGCTTTCTGCCTGCACATGTGAAAGATGGAGATTCACACGTGTGTGATCTGCTTTACTTCTTCTTCTTGGAGATAACTGAAGATATTCAAAGGATTCTTAACCAAGGTTCTTGTGCTTTGTCTGGTATGTATCCTTCTCATGAAAAGGGTGCATTGACTACTAAAATTAGTAGATATGGATGTTGGGAGTCACCAGATGTGTTGAAACAAGCCTCAAAGGATGGAAATCACTAAGTCACACACCAAAACTTAGTAATGATGAAATATGAGATTTCAATACTTGTCCCCACCAGGCATGCCAAAAATTGTTGGAGCTCAAAATTGCACCCATCCCAAATCAGGATGATATGGCTTTGAGGCAACATGGGACTGTCTCCAAGTTGTGGGACCTTGTGCTTGAGATAGAACCTCCAGAAGAAGGTGATTCCTCTACTTATTTCTACTACTAAAACTACTCCTAGGAAGGGAAATGCAACTATCTAACTACTCTATGATTCCAAGGGACCAAGGTGAGAAGGAGATGCATAAAATGAAATCCTAAGCTAAAGGGAGGTGATAACACTAAAAAGAAGGGGATGAACACTCTCAAATGAGTGAAAATGAGGAAAAAGTAAAGGGAGGGCAAACATGTGTGCCACAATCTAAAACAACATTCAAATCTCATTTTCATGGAGCAATAGAAAAGGGACCCTAAGAGACATAAAACATGCACAACATACCAATATTGCAAAGGAAAGGAAAGTAAATGCAATAAAATGTGAGCTAGGGTAAAAATAGCCACAAAACATAATTTTATTACTTCCAAATGATGCACAAGTATGATTACAATGGTGGAAGGAGGTAAGAATCATGCAATGAGCCAGATCTGAGGCCTACAACTCAAAATGCAAAGAAACACTACTCGAATAATGCTCTTGCAATCAAGAGGGTCCAACCTTTACAAATGAGCATTATTCAACAATATATAGAAGAATGGGGAAGAAGGAGAGGGAAAAAGAGAGGAAAATTTTGAATTTTCAATCATAACCACCAACATCATGCAATAAATGCCTACAAATCCTCCTGTAGCAATTTTAGATCCGCCTCTCCAAGTCAACTAACTTGTGGAAGAAGAAAAGAGGCCAAATCCCATGAAATCTGGGTGGTTGAGTCGATTGGAAGTATGCATTAATGACTGAGTCATATTTTCCCATTTTCACCTACCAAATCCCACCAAAATATGACGTGGCGCGTAACTGATTGGTCACGAGATTTGCTGATTGTCTGTTTGTTTTGTCTCTCCATGTGTCATGCATTATTTCATTAAAAGGATCGGTCTGTGCATTTGGCTTTTTTCAATTTTCCCACATGAGCTGCACTTTATCTCACAAGTCCCAAAATTAGACACATGGCATGTTAGGATTGGTGTGGAGGTTGCAGCCTTGGATGCATGCACGAGAGCAAAAAGCGAGAGGAGAGCATGCCGAAGTTTGCGAAACGTGCGGAATAGGGTATGTTATGACTAGAGGAAAAGGTGCATTTTTTCTAAGACATTCAAATGTGCAAGAAAAGTGTGGGCATCGACAAGAGGAGTTCGCAGTGCTTGGAAGAAGGTGGCACACGAGATCATGCCAAGAGGAAAAGGGAGACGCACAAAGTAGAAGCGCATGGGAGGAAATGTGAAAACAGATGTGCGAGGAAATAATGCAAAGGGCAAACAAGTGCATGTGTAGCAATATGTGGGACTCGGAAAGAAATACTATGGGAGGAAAGCATGTCAAGGACTTGCAAAAATAGAAGGCAAATCTATGGGTGCACGCGAAAAGGTGTGCAACAACCGGGAAAGGGAAGCAAATGCGCAAAGAGTGTGCATGGAGGGAAAATGGAAGGAGATAGCAGAATACAAGGGAGGAAAGTAGGAGCGTGTATAGAGTGTGCGAAGGGAGAAAATGAGAGGGAAGAACAAGGAAGAAGCGGGGAGATTGTGCGAGGCGCGTTCAAGAGCTACAACCAAGGAAATGCACCCAGGGAGAAAACAAAAGCCGTGTGCAACTTGAAAACTTGTTAGAGCCAAAATGGGCTATGCAAGTTGTCAAAATAACAAAGGAGGTTATTTTGGACAATAATACACTCTGTATCAAGATTTTCCGTAGGTGACATATTGATGCATATGTGTATCCCGCTTCCAAATTCCATGCTTGTGGTCAATCACAATCAAACACAAATTTTATTTTTGGTGTGCGCTCTACAAGCTTAGAAATAGATGTCTTCTTTTATCAAACCCTTCAGACCTAGGGCTTTTTCTCATAACTTTATTTCGTTGAGGAATTGTGGCATGCTCCTTATAAAGTTTAAGACAATTTGGCACATTTTTAACTTTGAAATTCTCATTGACCTTAGAATTTATTTATTTTAAATGTAGTTTTTAATCATGAACATTTAGAAAGAAATTCTTTCTACTATTAATAGAATTGTTACTAAATCTAGTGCAATGTTATAGATTCAAGTGCAAATAGAAAAGGTGGCTTTAAAGGTGGAGCACCTTCCCGCCCTCATTGTTCATTGGGGCATTGTCCCCTATATTGTTGGCAAAGTTCCCCTAACTCTCCTAGGCATGATTATACGGGAAAAGAACACATACACTGGATTAGAGGAAGAGTTCATAGGATAGTGTAGATCCCATAGCCGTTGTGTTTTCCACCCATCCTCCATGTTGTAGGCCTTCACCTTCATGTGGCCATGGAGGTTTGGTGTCTCCACATGCGGTGGCTATGGTCCTAGGGGCTAGAATGGGCAAGGCAAGATGCATGCCCTTGTTTTGGATATCTCTCCTCTGCCATATTTTGAAGAGGAACATGAAGACCAAAATGATAAGTTAGATGGTTGGGACCCCAACCTATTAGTACACACCCCTCAATGCTCATTGGGGTGACAAACTTTATAGTCTATCACCCCTGCTCCTTTGGAAGACCTTGTGGCATTGATGGTTTAATTCTACAATGAGCATCTCTACTCATAGTTTTTGTACTCTATACATTGGGATGTGGTATTTTGTAGTTTGTTGTAAAGGTGTGGTGGCCATGTGCCTTACTACTTTGCCTTGAATTTGGTAAGCCTAGTTTGACGTTTGATGTGCTTTTTGCTTGCGACGTGTTTTCATAGCATGTTTTTACTTCTAGAAATATATTTGCATAATTTCAATAAAAAGGAATTTTAATTGTAATTGATGTGTTATTTCATTTTAAATAATGTGAAAACATATTTAACACAATCTTAATTTGTGTTTACAAGAAAGCAAATGCAGTGCAAAATCATCTTCTTTAGGGCAGCAAAGCTCCAAAATAAGGGTTGTTATACGTTGAAGCAACTCAACTACCTAGAACATAAGCTATAGTGTTCCGTCTTTCCCACTTTTGAGGTGAAGAGGTGTTCAAAGTCTTCTATGCTGATTGGGCAATCATGTAATATTCTCATTGCCTCATGTAAATATCTACAGTTGTAGAATACATGTACTCTTGATTTTATGAGTGAAATTTTAGAGCAGCTGAGTTTGTGAGAACAATATAAAAGTGATATAATAATCTAATAATGTTCATGGAGGCTCCATGGGAGCAATTGGCTTGTTATTTTTGTTGATTTTGATTGAAATAAGTGCAACCCCGTGTTGGAATTATCCAACATTTAGTTTCACCGTGGTAGATTTTGTGTCTTTCTACTTTGTGAGTGATTTATTTCATTTACTTGCTCCATTTCATATTATGGGATTATTATAAATTTCTCAAGTCTTGAGCTTTCTTCTTTGTGATTGATTTATTTCATTTACTTGCTCAATTTCATATTATGGGATTATTATAAATTTCTCAAGTCTTGAGCTTTCATTTAGCTTGTAGACATTATTCCTCCGATAGTAACTATCATAATTTCCTACATGAAATCTTAAATTAAGACAATTTTTAAAAAGATTGGGGATTTATTATACTACAAAATTCCTAGAGTTGTGGAAAGGTGACCACCCATGTTGCTACAATGGCATCAACATCATTTCCTTCTAGTTCTTCCGCTCCTTGCAAATACAATTACAAAGAAAGGAAATCATAATGCATTGTCGCCTACTGTCTTTGAGTGTTTTAGAGGTTTTGTAGTAATACTTGCTCTTTCCTGATTTCTTCTTTAATTAGATTTATTATGAAGCTGACAAGCATGTTTTGGTTCACAATGCACCTCTTGGAGGTATATCAATTGGAGTGGGGTGATTGTGAAGATCCCATTAACATAAGGAATGAATTATTGAGTTTATGAAAACTCCAATTCAACTATTCATGTGGTGAGCATTATTGTGGAGATGTAATAGGAATGTATTGAAAGTATAGACACGGTGATTTACCAGCAAGTTTTGCAAGATATCATCTGGCACAATGATTAAAAATTGCTGTCCATCACAGAGTACCTAATCAATCATTATAACTAGAATTGGTGCTTACTTCAGAGATGAAGCTTCGCGTAATTAACACTTGTCACCAAATATACCATAACCTAGCAAAACAAAATGTGTGTACTTTCATTCTAGAAACAAAGCCCATCTTTTAGTCTCTTATCAGTTTGGGGGATTAATCACCTAAAATTGTGGCAAAGAGCTAAGTATGCCCACCTATGATGGTATGGTAATTGCCTGGTTCATATTGATCCCTTGATTTGAAAATGGGGCATCTGAGTTGAGATGAGTAGGTGGTGAGGAAGCTAAAAGATACAATGTAAGTTGAAGAGATTAACAATAGGAACGACCGGGCCAGTTAAAAACTTCAGCTTTAAAACCCCAATCATCATCCATCCAAGCTGTTAGCCAAGAAGCAGTAAGGCAGACACAGTAATGAACTCTTTTAAAATGTATCTATATAAAAAAGAGAGACACAAATAAATATATGTAGAAGAAGCCTGATTGAAGTGTTTTGTAACAGCCTCACTGGCAGAACCTCCTACAACAATATTGAAACAGTACATCTTTGTCCCTGAAAATGATCAAATCATTACTTTTCCAACATATAACTTCTTCACAACATCATTCTACTTTCATTAATCCAACCAATACAATTGTACCTAGATGCATCTTAATCATTAAGTTACGATATCGTGGTCAAAACTCTTCTCTTTCCAGATAAGCGGGTGTCAATATCATTAACAGAACTGCCCCCTTTTTCAAAAATACAGTTTTATTGGGGATAAAATTAGAGCTACTCCAAATTCCTGATATTCGTCAATGACTGCATTTTTATTAGTTAGCTTATCATGCACCGGCATGTATGACAAGAACCAAAAAAATGATAGAAACAGTTTCTAAAACAGTAATAGTTTCACATTCCATCTCTTAAAATGGGGTTAGTTTATTTTTCCTCATGTCTGCACGGACGACAACATGACTACGTTTTTGAATTATTGATTTACAAAGGTATACTCAATACTGTCTAAGTTTTACACATTCAATGTTTATTGGAATTTCATAAATTACTTGTTTTTAATGGTAAGTGTTAGACATTTTGAACTGTTTATTGAAGTTTCATAGATTACTTGTTTTCAATAAAACATTATTATCTAAAAATAAGCCACAGAAATCAACTCCTTACAGGTTGCCTTCAGATAGACTTTTAGCCTAGAGTGAATAAATTGCATCTATATGGCGGGACAGAAACTAACTTGAAATAGCAAGTGGTGGAAAGACAACATCAAATCCATGCAATCATGCCCCATAACTGAAGCTAAATATTGACAGCATTTGAACAGATATTGATGCTTGCCAGAAACAAACATATACCAATGGCTGATTTGATTACTCGTGTAAAATAAAATATGGCCATGTCAACAGAACTAACTGCCTCTGTGTCTGTAGGAGGTATAAATTTTTTTACTGAACACCATGGTTTGCAGATATCTGACAATATATGATTTGAAGCCAGTAAAAAGAATTTCTTAACAACTTTTCTGCTAACATGGTAACAAGAAGTTTAATAAAAACTTCCTTCAATCAATTCTTCTTCAAACTGTGATTCCTCGCTTTGCTCAGCCAACTTTTCAGACTTGATTGCATGACCAACATTCATGTGAACATGCTCTTCCACTTTATCCAAAAAGGATGTCATGGTCTTCAATCCCTCCTCATCTGCCAGCATTCAAAGACCAAAGACTACCTTAAGATAAAGCAACACATCTGATAACCACTTGTGTCCACCATTCTAACTAGTTATAGATGCATTAAGTGTATGCCATTGAATTTAACAGTATGTCATTCAATACCAAAACTCTGATTATTGACTATGACAAATAACTAACTTTTTGACAAATTATAGTTGTGATCTGTATTCATACCTAATTTAGGTACTGTATGCCCCCTTGGATGCCTGATGACAACCGGATCAACAAATGATTCCAGAAGATCCTCTCCAACTTTCTTAAGAAAATCCTTCTCACCTGCAACAATACCCAAACTGGCTGTTATATGACTATAGCTTTTATTGAAAATAGTTGTTAAAGGAGATCCTCCATTCAGTAAATTGTGTTCTTTGAGTAAAGGTCAAGAAAGAGCCAGTATCAAAGAAAGCAATCAGAATATGATTACCAGTATTCCTGATATATTGCATGCTAGTAAGAGAAAATATTACAGGTATTTTAGCAATAACATTAAAATATAGTATCCAAGTTCAAGCATCTATACAATAGGTCATACAAACCAGATAAAAGTGCAGGTTCGGGAACAAGAAAGCTAGTTAGAATGCAGGTTGGTATTGAGTAGGTGCTAGGAATGCAGAACCAGGAGGGTAACTAAACAGAAAAGCTACAAACATGAACTAATAACCCCATTATGCAATGACTGTTACAGTGCCTGTTAGTCACTGGCCAATAAAACAGTGAGATTCATGTTATTTAAATCTTTTAAATACAAACCTTAACTATATATGTCTATTAAAGCACCTTACTTGCTTCAGTAAGTCTCTTTGAGAGGTTAAGGTTAGAGTATTTTCCTGGTGATGGGTTCCACATGCAAACTCAAAGAGTTGAAATACTGAGAAGAAATTGATGGAATGTTTCCAGAAAATTTGTATAATAATTGTCTTAGCTATGAAAGACTCTTCAACAGCTTCTGGTTAAAGTTGCATTTTGCTTTAGCGTTCCCGCATACCATGTGTGATGAACATTGAGGATTTTTTTGTTTTAAATATCAACAACTGATTTCCCCATCAACAAATACAACTTGTTAGAATTCATTAAACTTGGTCACTTCGACATGTTTCGAACAAGCCTCAAAATGCTTTCTAATTGACCAACGTATGTAACTTTGATAGACATCATAACACCAAAGTTACATGCGCTCTTTCATTATTTTATTATTATTTAAGTCTATATTTCCAATATGGGGAGTGAAATTACTAGCTCAATTTTGATGATCCAGATACATAAAAATTTGAAAGAAATAAACATGCAAGCTGAAACCCTTGCAGAAACCCTTGCAAAAACTCTCCAAATGTGGCGCCCAACATAGAATCAATCTCCCATAGGTGGCGTCCAACTATGAAAGTGTCCAATATGCCTTAAAAATGTTTGTCTAAAGAAATCCTTGGTTGTACTTTGTTGTTCTGGATGCTAAAACAGCCCTGAATATGATGCCCTAGCTGAATTGGATGAATATTTGTACTCTAAATGATCACTGCAACCCCTGAATGGAATTGCCAAGTTTATATTTGAGGGTTTTCGACCTCCTATCTCGTGTAAATGAGGGTTTTCGTGTTCGTAACTTTTAAGGCCTTCTCCCAAACTTGGCAATACCTTTTAGAATTACATGCATGCTTTAAAATAATTCAAAATCATTTAATTGGCATATCCAGTGTTGACACTCCATCCTAAAAATATAAGCTTGATGCCCATGCAAACACTTCTATCTTTGGCACCCCATGTTGGAAATTCATTATTTAATTCCTCATGGGCTCTTTCATTATTTTATTATTATTTCACTCCCCATATTGGAAATATAGTATTTTATTCCACTTATGCTTTGTGGCCCCACTTATTAAAAATATAATTGAAGTGTTTTTTTCCAATTAAAATATAAAAGTACGGGAAATGAAAAGAATAGGCTTCAAGCTTCGTAGAATCAATTAATTTTGAAATGTGGACATTATAGTCCGCCCTTCCCAGAATTGCTTGCCCTCAAGCAATTGCAAGTCCCTTCTGCAAATACCAAGATCCCAAACTCTCATGTTCACACAATTTGGAACTTGTATGAACGGATCTATGTGCCCTTTGCCACTCAAAGTGTTCTTCACTCTATCACCATTTCCACTATGTTGTCCATGATGACCACGCATCTAAAATGACTTAGTACGAAGCAACAAATCCACAACACTTTCATACCTTTGGTTGTCCTCAACTTTTTCACCTTCCTTTGCCGAATGAAGTTTGGTTGAGAAATATTCAATATCCCCAACCTTGTGACTCGGAACTTCTGGCTTAAGATTAACATTCTTCACCTTGAACTCTTCACATTCAACAAGTGAATCTTGTTGACGCATACAAACATTAGAAGTCAATAAAACATCTTCCTAATTCTTGTTAAAGTCGTGAACAAAGTCAATTTGTTTTCTAAAGCAACTCGAATATAAACTTGGAACTCCACCCCAAAACCTTCTTGCATATCTAATTTTTCTTTCTTCGGTTTATGCCATGATTTCTTCCTCTCTCCTCATCTCTAAAGGAGAACTTTTATTAAATCCATCAAAAGTAGGGAGTGATAACTTCCCTAAAACCTATTGCAAGTCTCTCGATTAGTTTGTGGCCTAGGTTCAACTCTTGGTCCACCCTTGCTTTCCTTCAGATTAATAAAATTGGTGAGGGATATGGCATCTCTAATCTCACCGGGAAGTACCCTATACTCCTCATAGCTAGCAGCAATATCATCTACTATGGTAGGCTGAATTTCTACCTCCCAAATTGCTTCCTCTCTACATAGGAAGTTAGGTTGGAAGGGCCTAACAATAGAACCAATGGTTGTCCTCTAATAGGGTTGGTTATGGTTCACTCCTAAAGAGCTTCCCTCACCATTTGGAGCCCTTTGCACATTCGTGCCCTACATAACTTGGATTAACTGACCCATCATATTAGCTAACATGTCATGTCCTTGAACAAGCCTGTCAAAGTGTGCCTCATCTAGATCCTTGTTACCCATGACTTTTGGTTGTTCTGTACCTTTCTTTTTCTCCCTTTGGTAGTACCGACTTTCTCTGTCACTACCCTGCATGAAGTTCAAAGGATTACTCTTTTTTGTTTTTTTATCTACAAGCTGTAAGGAAAATTAACTCTGATACCACTATAATATCCCTAATAAATAATTTCTAACAAATCTAAATATTTCATCAAATCCTAGGAAGCAAAATAAAAATTGAACTTTTATGACAGCAGAAACTGATTTTTTCTAAAAACAGCAAACCTCAATTGCAGACAAAATAGAAAATTTATTTCTGTTCAAATCAGTTTTAGGATAGCCTTGCAAACATTTGTTTGAAGAAATCCTTGGCTGTACTTTGTTGTTTTGAATGCTAAAACAGCCATGAATCTGATCCCCTAGTTAAACTAGATGAATATTAGTACTTTCAATGATTGTTGCAATCCCTAGATAGAATTGCCAAGCTTAGATATGAGGGTTTCCGTCCTCATATTTGTGTGTAAATGAGGGTTTTCGTCCTCTATTACTAATGCAAAAGCAAAAGCTACTTACAGACAATAAAGTAGTTGATAAATTTCCAAGATGATTAATAATCATCCCGAAATTTGCTTTTATAACTTTTAAGGCCTTCTCCCAAAGTTGGCACCACCTTTTGGAGTTACATGCATGCTTTAAAATAATTAAAATCATTTAATTGGCATATCCAAAGTTGGCACTCCATCCTAAAAATATAAGCTTGATGCCCATGCAAACACTTCTATCTTTGGTGCCCCATGTTGGAAATTCATTATTTAATTATTATTTAATTCCTCATGCACTCTTTCATTATTTTATTATTATTTCACTCCTCATGCACTCACTTCTCCTTTTGGCACCCCATATTGGAAATATAATATTTTATTCCACTTCTGCTTTGTGGCCCCACTTATTAAAATATAATTTAAGTGTCATTTTCCAATTAAAATATAAAAGTACCCTTGGATCACTTAAATTAATTTATTTCCCTCATTAATTCCCCTTAATGAAAAGAATAGGCTTCGGGTATCCAGAATCAATTAATTTTGAAAAGGGGACATTACAGAATTTAAGTTCTATGTTTTTATAATGATTCTTAAAGTGCCTTGCCACATGCTTCAAATACATGAAAATGTGATTAACTAAATTTTCAAGAAAGAAAATCCTTCAAAATGCTCAACACGTCTGAAAACAGACTCTGTGTCAATAAATGCTTCAGAATGAAAAAAAAATGAAGTGTCTGTGGATCAAATGAACACACGACTCAAAAATTATATGTATAACAGGCTTATTGTTCAAGTGTGGTAATCGTTGGAACTAAGGATACGTGGAATAGCACCTGTTGGCTTTGGAATTTTCTGACTAAGACTTTAAAAAGTCTTCTTTTACCACTTTCAGTTAAAAATTACAGCATCCTCAACTTATGAAAAAATCAAGATCAGCTTAAACATACAGTTGTAGCAAAGTTCTTTGCTGCAAAATCACAAGACAGCTTGATTGATTTGCAGAACCAAAAAAACCCACACAGTAGCTAGTAGTAAATTTGTCACGAACTCAACAAACCTAACTACAGTGGCACTCTGGGCTTCACATTTTTCCACTTATCTTTTCCCAGCTGTAAGTCAGTAGAAATTTACCTTTGCATTGCAACTGAATAGGAAATGATAATAAGAACCTAATATGAAACAATGATGTTACAACCCAGAGGCAGTCTACTCTAAACACTGGAGCTATTAACTGTATTGTTGTGGTCATGAGCCAAGCCTAGATAAAGAGCTCAAAAGAACCCTCTTCCTCTCGATTTTATATCAGCATCTGAAGCATAAAACACGTGATTAAAAAAGAGCATTGCCACTCCATTCTCATGGCATCATAACAATTAGCTAACAATGATTATAAACTTATCTTTATTTTTCCCCATCAACCAATTTAGGAGAGACTCGAGCACACCTGCCACAAAATTCATCAGATCATTACTTGTGCATGCCAACAACGTGTCATTTTATCATTAACCTTTGCACCTTGTGTTCATTGGGATCCATGATTCCATGCACCACTTGAAAAGATTTTCCTGCCAGAACTGAGGATTTTCTATTGATATTTGTGCCCATGTAGAAGGCCGACATACTTCCTTTGAGTGCTATTAGAGAAGGTATTCTAGGCATCATTTCTTTCAGAACAATTGAATTGATGGTACTTCCAAGAAAGTTCAGACCTAAATTTTGCTACCAAAATATTCTATAATATCTGTTATGAATTGAAGTTATTTTAGATCATGTACATACCTAAGTTCAGACCTAAGTTCACGTTATATCATCATTGTTTAATTTATTCTCCTCCACATCTCCAGCAAATCTGCAAGTGGGATAGTATATCCTCTTTCCATGTATCTGTAGTAAAACCATTAAAGTTTACCATTGGATCTGTAGTAAATCCACCAGTGGTACATTTCATCTTCTCTCTTGGATCAACAATAAATCCACTAGTGGGATATAAATCTCTTTACACTCAAGTCTCATAAGTCTGTTGGCGGCGTATTATATCATCTCCTCAGTTTGTAATAAATCCACCAGTAAAATTATTCTCCTTTCCAGCAGCTCTAACAATTCTGCCAATCTTATATCAATCTCCTATGCTTCTATAGTAAAAATTTAAAAAATTATATTTAAAAAAGTATCTAAAGCTTGAACATGACAAGATGATTGGAATCTAAAATTAGTGAGTTTTAATCCTAATGGGATAACAAGTTAGAATGTAGAAGGGACACCTTTCTATAGATAGGTTTGGTGTTGGCCATGTGTTGTATTATTGCTTGTGGGACTAAACTCTGGAACAAGATCCTATATTCCTCTTATCGTATCTCTGGAAGGAGACCTCATCTGTCATATTTTTGGAGGGAGGAATGCAGGGCTTCAATCCTTCTAAAGTTAGCAGATTGTTTATACTGTATTTGGGTGATACTTCTACGGCTAATATTTCAATGCCTGCTCCAGGTATTGGAGGGAGGGCATGGATAACAAACGATAATCCAACATCGAACACTTCCTACATGATATGACTTAACCAAGACAAATATCAATTTTCAAACTCATGATACATAGACATGGCCCCATCACTAGCTCATAGGCCACTTATTCTACTTCAACCTTGAGGCGTGACAGGAACCATCCAATGCAGACATAATCCCCTCCTGCAGGTCACAACTTGTATATTCCTACTAGCAAAGGGAACATGCATTCCAACTAGACTCCAAAAGGGAATAGCATAACAAATTTGAGTGGGAGAGTAATATTCCAATTTATGTGTTACTATTTGATAGGTGAACGAGTCAAAGAATGAAGTTAAGATTGACATCCAGTTAGCACAGGGACCATTTTTATTACATCTACCGTTTGTGTTTATCTATTTTGATCCCCATTCCAAAATAAAGGGCCAAACGTGTAGGGGCATTTTTCTCTCTACAGACCTAGGGATCAGGTGATATCTCAGTACTTCCTTGATCATCTCACACTTTTGGTGAACATCCTCCTACCACACTGCATAAGAACATGCTTCGAGTAGTGCATATTGTCACCTAGACTGTTTTGCATGCGTGTACGGTGCAGGTACGGGTACGGTACACTGAAACGGCAAATTTTTAAAAACCTCGGGTATGGTACATTGTGGGTACATTCGTACAATATATTTTTAAAAAGTAAAAAATATAAATATGTATAAAAATTAAAGAAAACAACAAGCTTATAGTCTCAACAACCTATAAAATATTAGAAGCCAACAAAGCCATCCAAAGCAAGATTTCATTGACTGAATACAAGAAGATCACAAAACATTAAATCTATGAGTCCATCTACTAATGGGCTCACAAACATTCAACTTATTGTTAAGGCCCGGGAAAAGTTTGGGGAGAAAACAATCTTTTCATAGAGTTGTTTGGAGGTAGTGTCTTGGAGAAGGGGCCCTTTGAGCCACCTCATAGTATCCCAAAAGTCATTCTCATCCTCCATAATTAATAATTTAATCCAGTAGAGGGACCTCTGAAAGCACTTCTGAGCATTTTATACATTTTGAACTGAGATTGAGGAAGCTTATAGAAAGCTTTAAGGTCTGTCCATTCCATCCACTTCCCAAATCTGTATGAGTCATGAGATATTTTAATTCCTTTCTCAAACCAAAGGAGAGCAGAACAGCCTCTTGTCAAGGTAAGGATCTTGTCATTATATTTCAGATTCGACAAAATTGATTTGTAGGCTTGGCACCTAGTGTCAAAGGAAGAGAAGATAGGCTGCCCGACCACCAAGTGCTTCCCTTGTTCCCATGCCTTCCAAATTGACTGAAGAATAAATGACCCATAAGGAGGAACAAGAAAGCACCCAAATAGTAAGTCAACCAAATGAAGCAATTTCCATCTCTCTTGACCCTTCAGAGTCTATTGGCAATATTGAATCTCACATGAACTTTCCAAGGTTCAATTCCAAGTCAAATCCCTCAAGTTTTATTTATTTTTTTGCACTTATAAAATTAAAAAAGCATGTGGGTACATATCCACAGGTCCTGGGTATGTCCTGGATACGGATTTGTACGGATTTCCATACCCAGGAAGTACCAAGGGCCTGTGGGTACGTACCCACAGAGCACCCACAGCGTACCAGTACCCGGTACATATCAGACCTGGTACGGGGGGCACTTGGCATTTCCGTGTAGTCTAGATTTTCACCCTCTGGATGGGTATAAATATTGATTACATGAGGATATATGCTTCTCTTCTTTTACAGCTATATGCTTCCATTTTTTGTTTCTCTGAAGTCATCATATTTGGTGACATGAAAGATCGCATTCCCCCAAGACTTGATCTTCCCAAAATAATTAACAGTATTGTGCCCAATCTTGATGCATCAGAAGTACACTAATTATGCAAAGATATTATAATATAATGTCTGCTAATTTAAATTCAAAACATGCACACAATTGACAAATGTGAGGACATAAAACTTCATTCCAACTCTCTTTCAAAGTACACAGCTTCTAAGATCTTTATTATTAAGTTCAATTTTGAGTTTATTTAGTTAACTTAAAAGGAGAATCGTTTAAATGGGATGATGAAGGAAATATCTTAAAACGACTTAACACTGTCATGCCCAACAACCCACGTTTGGCAACACATAAGTTCACAAAGTCCTATACAATAGAATGTGATGCATTTGGACAAGGAATCGGATCCATACTTGTTCAGAAGTGTAGACTTCTCACCTCCAAAAAGTAGGAAATTGAGTACGAAACAAAGAAAATCCGTTTGAGAAAAAGAGGTGTTGGTCATATTGCATGCAGTACTTAGATGAATACAGCTTATACTTGCAAACCATTTCAAACAACAGCATGATCACAATACTCATAAATGTATTTTGGATCAAAGGGCCGTGTTACAAACTTACAAGGATGTTATGGCCATTGCTGTAGCCTGTAATACAAGGATTTGATTTTGAAATTGTTTAGAAAACAGGTAAGGTAAATTCTGAAGCAGAGAGATTGGAAAATAACTTTCTATGCTGCCTTAAAATCCGTCCCCCTTGGAGGAATGAAGTCAGAGAAGAATGGCCAAAGGATCCAGTCATTCAGTTACTTGTACAATATTTGCCAGAAGGCAGAAAAGAATCAGGGTAGCTTGTTTCAGCAACAAGATAATGCACTATTTATGGTTTAATAATCTTTCAATCTAGGCTTATATAGATAATCCTTCAATATTCATAATAGCTATCTTGCATCTATTACCTGATATTCTAACACCCAACACTTGAACTCTAAGTCGCCAACAAGGTCCTCAATTTATTATATCTACCTTGAGATGCTTTTTTGATCTCCAAATCTTTACCTACATCTAAGTATTTGGTTTTTTATTTCTTTAATCTTCTTTTAGCCCAATTAGATTTCTCTTACCTTTTGAAACTACTTTCAGCATCCAAAGCCATGTTCCTGGGTACGCCAGTAGAGGGAGGCAGGTACATGGACAAACGTATTGGGCACGGAGATGATGTAGGTTTGTCTGCACAGGGTATGGCAGAATGTATCCAGGTACTTCTGCCATACCCTCCCCATTTCTGGAGATGAACCCACAGTCAAATACAGGTTTTTTTTGGTCCCAAAAACGTCAAAAATGAATTTAATTTAATTTTAAATCTTGAAACGTATAAGACAATCCTAAACTCTCTTTAAACAACACATTTACCTCACATTTTAATGTACCCAGGTACATTATGCCATACCCAGCATGTTTCCAGAGACAAAGCCACACTCAAAAAAATCAATTTTTTTGGGGGTCAAAAAAAAGAAAAAAACTGGCTTTGAAAAATATTTAAAAACAACATAAACCCTAAAAGACACTCCCAAACTCTTTTCAAACACCACCACCAACACATTTACTTCACATTGAATACTTACCTCTCATTGCAAATTTACTCTCTCACCTTCACATTTTTAAATGCTTAATGTTGATTGTAGAATCCATAACCCACCTTTCATTAGTAGAGTCAGAGCTAGAACCTAAATGGCCAAGCTAGTGGGAGTGGCACTGCTACTGTTTTTAGCTCTAATGAGCCACATGATGGTGTTGATGCTCTCAATGAAGACATTGAAGAGCAATCTGAATATGCTGATTCATCTTGATTTTTGTGCATATATTGTAACATTTACACAATGTAAACTTTCTAAGTTCAAAACTGAATATCAGGGCATTAGGCATTATACTATCAGTCTGTTTTGTGGGGTATTAACTCATATTTTTACTCTATAAATAGTACATGATTAATTTTTCTTATTTGACTATATTTTTAATATTTTTAATATTGTATACATTTTTTTGTATAGCCGTACCCAAGCCCCAAAAATCAGCACACCAGCGTACTGGACTCTATTCCCCTATCCACACCCATACACATATTGACTACCTTGTTCCAAAGAGAAGTTCCCGAAATACTGTCCCCAATAAAATCCATAGTTTTATTATTCTAAGGCCCTTCAGACCGAAATGATAATTCCTAGACTTCCTTTTATGTCTTTAACACATTCCAAATCTTTCTAAGTTTCTAAATTACAATTTTATCTAATCCTCACTTTTGCTACCCTACACTATGTTTTTCCACATTCCCCCATCAAATTTGGTCTGTGGTTTTCCTTCATTTTTCAGCATCACAGTAGTAAATTTGCTTTCTCATAAGTTCATTTTCAAAAACCATTGCACTACCTTCTCTCTCAACCCTACTTGACTATCTAAAATTATTGACATGCTTCTCTACTATTGCACTCTCAAAATGATTGATGCTCCCCAAATTCCCATGATTTTATAACCTCCGAACATTTGTGGCATAAACATCTCCACATCTTAGACATAGCTATTTTTAATGCAAGTTTTCTTTCAGCTTCACAATTGCTACTTTACACCTCCAAATTCCATTTCACCTAAATCCATAGCCTAGATCTATGATTTGTTATAGTTTATATGCCTAGTCTTTCTCACAAAGTGCCTCCTTTGCCCTGAAGTTGATCACTTAATTTATTCTCAAGTGTACTCAGTCACCCAGTAGACACCTTCATGGCCCAATGATCATCCGGACATTACTTCGTATCTTTGTTTTACATATCAATTGTAATAATTAATTGAAATTCTACATCTTCCTCCTCAAACTGTAGATTAATAGGTTCTCTACATCCTTGGCACTTGATTAAAAAATTGTTCCTTCAATATACGAATTTATATAGCCATCTGCATGAAAGAATAATCAGCAATATCTTCATGATACTTCGACTCCTCGGCTATTGCGGATAGACAACACTTACTTGAAAGTACTTAATTGTTTGTACACAGAGGCAGAACAACCTGTACATTCTCCCTACTATCAATACAGAGGGCATTGCAAGAGATGCTATTATATATTTTCTGATCTAATCAACATTTGGTCTTATACAAATTGATGAATGCCAGGGTAAGGGTGCTGATGTGCCAGGCCCTCCTATGCAAAGCATTGTACTTCACATTATCTATGCAATAAATATTTTGTTTGCTCCTAGTCTATTGTGTTATGTTCAAGGTGTGTCTTTATAATTCTTCAAAGCATATTTTTCAGCAGTGTTCCTTTTCGTAGTAAACATTTATTGTATTATAGCCTTTGTAAAATCAGGTCAGGCCAAATTGGGCTAGAAGCGAAAGTTTGACAATAATACCCATTGACAAGGAGGCACTACATTATCTTATAATATCATCATCACAGACATAGTCATGAAGCACAACGACAAAATATTTTACAATGGTACAAATAAAAGTATCATCAAGAAAAAGAACAATTTGTAGAATGATGCCATATGAGGAAGTTAATGTCAATGAATTTAAACAAAGGTGGTAGAAGAAGACAATGTGGTTGATGAGTGGGCCAAGAAATCAAACAGTCGACTCGATTGGTCAAACAACAAGAAATAAGACAAAGGTTGCCAGCCAGTTCAAAAAAACCATCAAGAGATGTTTGGAGCAGAAGTAGAATCCAAAGCATGAGAAGAACCAAGAGCCCGAGCCAAAACCAAGAAAGCATTCAGCTGGAACTGAAAGAGGAGTGAATGGAGATTGCTCGACAATTGCCCTTTCAGCAATGCAGATCTTGCTAACCAGGTTAGGTTGGAGGGTGTTGTTGAAGAATCAAGCACTCTTGTTTAGAGAGGTCTTTATCCCAAAATAGAGTTTTATAATTTATTACTTCTTATTTAAAGAAGAAAGACATATGAAACAAGTAAGCACCGCATTGAGGATTTATTGATTGACAAGTTTTGACAACACCTGGGCAACAAATAGGACAGATTGTAGTGACCAATGGAACAGAAACACTTAACCAGAGTACTGTACAAATTCCCCATGTTGAAGTAAGGGCAGAGTACAGTGATATGTTCAACAAGATTGAGGAATATCCAATACAAACCTTATCGAGGGGTATCATACGAGAAGAGCTGTGGCAAAGCCAATATCAAATTTAGACGAGGTCAAAATACATAGTCACAAGTACTTCACTAAGTCCAAATTGAGAGAGGCAGAAGCTGCCAAAAAAATGAAGGTGATGGATTCAGAGACTGTATGAGTCTATGCGAAATTGGTGAACATCGTACATAACCATTTGGACTCTTAATGGGAACACAAATGAGCAACATTGGCTGCGGTCATTCCCAGCCACACTAAGAGGGATGGCTATTGATTGGTTTACAAATGCATAACCAAGTGATTAAATTTCTCGAGACAAATTGCATAAGGCATTTGAAAAAGAATTCAAGCTCCTACACGACCACAATGAAATTATTGTATAGATTTACAAAAATCAACAAGGAAAACAAAAATGTATTGGCCTATAATAGAAGATTTAAAGAATTACTTGGGAAATGGATAAGGAGCTGTCCAACAACTTGGAGTGGTGGTTCATTGAGGGACTTATACCCTTATTGCAGAGGAAGAAGAAGGACTTTCCACCTTTAACTTACAAAGATGCATATAACAAAACAATTGATATAGAAAGTGAGAACAAGGCATCCACACACTTGAGGAAGAGGAGCGAAGTTGTTGATTCAGATTACAGCGATTACAGTGAAAATATATCGATGCAAGCCCTAAAAGGGAGACATGCTTTGAATGATGAAAGAGCTAAAGGGAGATACCAAGAAAAAGACGAGGATCTTTGCTGTATCAATTGCAAGGTAGGTCACACCCAAGTGATATGTCCAAAGGAATGTTCTATGAGATTTTTCAAGTTACAAGGGATTCATGTTAGAATTCAACCAAAATGCTATGAATACCAAGAAGGAAACATAACCTAATAATCACACAGGAATAGAGAATTACCAGGACTCTCTGAAGTATAGACTCACTTCATGAACCTTTTTGTTGAATTTTGTAACCATCACTTTATGCAAAAAGGCCTAAATGCACAATTGGGTAATCAGTGATTGATATGAGCCAAATGAAACCACATATAGAAGAAGAATATACTCTTCATTGAAAAAAAGGCCAAAAATATGTGATAGATCTAAAGAGTTAGGTAGTAAGTGGGAACCACCCTCATCTAACTCATTGGACACAAACTTTGAACAAGAGTGATTGGAAAATGAAAACCAGGGTACTATGGAGCTTAACAATGAAGGGATGTGTGAGTTACGACTGTATTCCCAAGATAAGAAAAAACTCCCTTGATGATATATGAGGTGGTCCACCCAGATTGCAATAACATTAAAATTATGGAGATATAAGAAAAACGGGATTGGAGGAGATAACCAGAATTTTTTTAGGGTTGTTTGGTCATTATGGACTGTCAACACCATTGCCAACTTGCAATCCCGAGATTACAGAAAACAAAGACAACTACAGTGATCATGAACATGAGGTATGAGGATAAAATTAATATGGAAAGTGACGTTCAACCTACCGATAATCTACCAAAAGTTTATTTTGTTGTAAATTGATAATAATGACAATAATAACATGAAAGACTATGCCACCCTTTTCAGGGTTGGTGGTTTCTTTCAAATAAGTCTTGATTGCATTGATAGTGAATGGGATATTACAAATTTAATTTTAAATTACACGATTTAGCCAAAATATTTATCTAGAGACATTTTCTTATGTGACTTCGTTAAAATATAAACTATTTCCAGAATCTAGAAATCTTCTTCACAACCATGCATGAATGCAAGAATCATATACTCAAACTGTTCGCAATATAAAATATAAACTATTTGGTATAACTCAAATCCATCCTCGATTTCTTGTTCCTGCACTGCTTAAATTGTTATATACTCTACGATCATTATTGTTACAACCTAAAAATAGATATATTATTAAAAGAAATTCCTCATCTGCCTCATAGCAGAGACCACCGACCAATACCTGAAACCAGGGCTGAAAACAAAAAGTCATTAAACTGCCCTTGATGAATTTGAGTGGAAATGCATACCTAGAAAATGAACGGACGGACATTTTATAGCCGAAGAATAAGCAACTTGTGAAATATGCACTGCTTTGAACTTTCCTCCGCTAATAATTATCACAAACTGAACTTGTGGAACTCTAGTGAGAGCAATGCCCTACCAAACAAAATTGCAAAACTGAGAATCAAGAGATGCTCTGCTTCTAATAAACAAAATTTTCAGGGTTGCAAACAAATGCCAAATCTCGTAGCTCACCATTGATTGTAAGCCAACGAGAGCAGCTGAAAGAATGGCACCCTGAGTAAAATAAAGACATGGGTAAATCAGTGAATTTCAATATACAAAATACAGAGCACAATCCAACACATTTGGCTACACTGCACATAAAACAAATATACCTGAGAAAACCCAAGTAAGCCATCAAAAGGGCCATGTTCTATCATATAATTTTCTATGTAAGACTGGCATTCATCCATGTTTCGGTATTCTGTAAAGAGCTGCACAAAACAAGGACACCCAATACATGAGCCATGCAATGACACTCTCAAAATCATCTATGATTGAGATATGGTAGAGAAGAAAACTTACAGGGTTAAACTGAAACCATTCATAGTAAGGAGGGGGAAATGTCCTTCCACATCTGACTTTCCTTCAGCTGGAAAAGGAGCATCAGGAAAGAAGAGATCCAGCCTTTCAAGCACTGATTTATCCCATTTCCCAACCTGTGTTTGCAGAATGCTTCCACTTGTCCTAAACCCATGCAAACACAGGATTCTCAGCTTCTTCCTCTCTGCTATATTCTGGCCTCCCCCCCCCATGGCTACCAAACTACCTCAAGAATCAGAGCAGTTTCCAAAACTAATCAAAACTTATTGAAATGAGAAAAATACCAAATACCCACTGTTGGGGAGATCAAATTGTGGACGGATTGAACAATTTTATCAGAAACTAGCGACACCCAGTACAGTCACTGATAGTAAATAAAAAATCTTAATGTCTTGAACAAACCGAGAGCCCCACTCAAGGATACATGCAATAAAAATTGCAGGATTTTAACTTAATTACTGTAGTGGGACAACCCCGGTTCATGAAAACAAAATTCGGATTCAACTCTAACTGCAGGAATGCAATTTACATATAAAAAGAAAACCCAAGTAGAATTTTTTTGTTTTTTTCTATGCTTGGGCGGAAATCTCTCTGGAAACAACCCGCTAGCTTCGGATTTTTTAAAGGACCTTTGCATAGTTACCCACGTGAGGAAAAGTCATGCAACATAACAACAAGTGTGGGGACCTCATTAAATATTGGAATCTCTAAATTAAATTGGATTTGATACCTAACGAAACGGGACTCGGGATTTTGGAAGATTCCGCTTATTCTGACGGGTAGAATCGGTAGATTCGTATGGTGTAGATATTTTTATTTTCCAGATGTGGTTTATAATTGACCACCTTGCTGGCCGTGCCCAAACATAAATTATTTCTGCCCAAAGTGGGGAGACCTTTTAAAGCGGGCTTTTACACGTGGTGCTTTGGTCATCAATGACGACCATCTTTCGAACTTTTCCGTCACTTTTGACGTCAAAATATTCATCCACTTCAAAAGTATGACTAATTCAAGGTGAGGAAGCTTTTTGTTGTTTTGTTGACTTTAAAAAGCATTTGACACGGTCCGTGACAAACTTTGGAACAGGATGGAAGAACTTGGGATTCAGGGACGAGTTTAGAGTCGCAGCTTGAGTGCATAGGGTTTATGAGCAGTCGAGCTAAAATCAAAACTAGAGAAGGCATGTCGGAATGTTTTGGTAGTGACATTGGTGTCAAGCAAGGCTGCCCTCTTTCTCCCACTTTGTTTGGTCTATACATCGACAAGCTTGAAGAATGGTTACACAATACCGAGGGAGGGGGTGTTCAGTTGGCTGAATATGTGGTGAAGCTGCTCTTGTATGCTGATGACCTTATCTTAATTTCTACAACAGCTCAAGGTTTGAGAGAGCATCTAAAAGCTGTAGAACTCTTCTGCCAGGAAGTCGGGATGCAAGTGAACATTGACAAAACAAAAATCATGATTTTTTCTCTAAAAAGGAAAGGGACGCATACTAACTTTCTTTTTGAAGGGAGGCCATTGGAAATTGTTACAGAATATAAATATCTGGGGATTGATTTTCACCACAAATTGAGCTGGGAAACATGCAGAGCAAAAAGAATTCAAGGAGGTTGGAAAGCATCATACTCGCTCCAAAATAGATGTAGGAAAGCTGAGCTTTGGGACTGGAATACTAAGAAAACCCTCTTTGGTCTGTTGGTCACTCCGGTGGCCCTTTATGGGTGTGAAGTCTGGGGAAGTAATATGTCAAAACATGGGTGGAGACAGGTAGAAAGAATCCAAAAACATTTAATCACAAGCACTCTCAAGGTTAAATCAACGGTCCCTTATGAGATTTTACTGGCTGAAGCAGGTATGTTACCAATGGAAGCTTCGGCAATCACTCGGCTAATAAGCTATTTGAAAAAAGTGGAAAGCATGGACAACCATCGTTGGCCCAAAATGGTTATAGAGGATAACCTAGAGCGCAGAAAGAAAACTTGGATGAAGCAGAACACCAAATGGATGGAGAAGTGGGGCATCCACTTCCAGGAGTGCCCTAACAACAATAGGGAAATAAAAAACTATGTGGCGGAGAAGTTTAGGAACAGCATGTGGACAGAAAATATTGGTCGTAAGAAAGCACACTATATCAAATATTTCAACCCCACTTGGGCTCATGATGACAAAGCTTATTTAAGGGCGGATATCAAAGGTAAGGCTAGGATTATTTTGGCTCAGCTGAGGACCGGGTCACATCATCTTCGCTGTGAAACGGGCAGATGGACTATTCCCAAAGTAAAGTGGGAAAGGAGAACTTGTCTTTTCTGCAATACAGGGGTTGTTGAAACAGAATGGCACTTCATCATGGAATGCTCAGCATATGATGACATCCGCTTCCAGTACGAAAATGACTTACAAGTGGACAACCTAGATGAGTTATTTGAGGAAGCAAAGCTTCAAAGGATTGCTTAGTTTGTGCTCAAGATTCACAAAGAGTGGCGAGAGGATTTGGAAAAGAACTTGGTTTTCTGCTTAATGTTTTTGCTTTTCTTGGTCCCTTTGACTCTTTAGTCACGTGGACGTCATTAAAATCTTTCATTTCATTTCATTTCATCGTCAAAATGACTTGAATTCCAAAATTCAACCAAGGGAACAACGGTAAAAAGATTCTCTCTTGAGAGCATAGGCATGAGGGTTCAAAATTGAGCCTCTTTGAGCCATTCCCAAGGCCTCGAACACCGTAGAAAAGGGCGGGTAAAATTTACATGTCAAAAAAGAAATTAATGTAAAAATTATTTGGTAATATTGAAGTGTAAGTTACTTTTAAAACTGTCAAAAGAAGGGCTATGGTGAAAACACACTTGTCAACAATTTGTGTGAAATTTTTAAATCTTAAAAATATTTTTATAACTTTTACAAACAACAATCACTTCCATGTTTCTACGTAGAAAGTTAGACAAGGCGTAATACTTGCAATTACCAAAAGTTTTAATATAATAAATATACTACTACTATAATATTATTAAAGCTCAAATCACAATTTTTGCTACCCCCTTAACCTATTGCTTGTATTAGGATATGAGTAGCCGACTTGTGGCTTATCATATCATTTTATTATATCATTTATACTTTCTCATGCTTAATAGGTCGGCCTTGGTGATGGCCATAGCATATGAATAGTATATATAGGGGATTCAGAGGTAGTAGTTCTTTATCGTTTGAGCATTTGAGTCTTACTATATGGTTTAGAGGTTGCCCCCAAAGTGGCGAAGCTATTCTAATTGCATATTGAGATCGTTATTCGAAATATTGTGTTATTTGGTGTTCTATTGTTTCTCATAATCTGAATTATACAAGTAATTTCATTACAAGTGGTATCAGAGCTGCGATCTGGGCCAAAATTAGGGCAAAAACCCTAATTTTTGTTTCCGCCATATATTGCGAACAGAGCGAATTGGTGGGAGATATTTTTACCAGAGTTGCAAAACATTTCAAGTAAGGTTCCCTAAAAATTTCAAACTTTTTGATTTATTTTGCAAAAGTTATTACAAATTTAGGGTTTTTCATAAAATCGCTCCCTAGGGTGCAAATTGTGGAATGTTTTCAAGTTCTTTACATTTTCAGAAAGCTCTCAAAAAATAGTATTAGTATCTTCTCTGTGTTTTTTCCTATTCGACCTAATTTGTATCGAAAACCTAAACCCTAAGGTTTGACATCATGGCGGGGCCTTCCACAAGAGCAAAAAAAGAATCCAGGTTACTCGAGTAAAACCCCAGATAAAGATGGGGTATTGATCAAGAGATGGAGTCAGAAGGGGTAAATATAGATTCCTCAGCACTAGAGTTTACCTCAATTGATCATAAGGTGAGCTAACTTGAGTATGAGCTACGAAATGTACAATCTAAGATGGCCTCTAAAGGAGACATAAAACAAATCAATCAACGGTTGGATGATATCATGCAACATGTAAAGGGTAAATAGTATGGCCCAAATCCACCCCATATCAACCAAGGAGGATCTTCAGTTCAAAATCATGGACAAAATAACCATGTTGGATCGCTTTTCCAGCCCAATCAAGAATCCAACTTATTCGCAACCACGGAACATGATGCCGAAAGTGGATATGCGCAAATTTGATGGTAAGGATCCCTGAATTGGATAAATCAAATGGAGAACTTCTTTGAGTTACATCAAACACCATTAGGACAAAAGGTGACATTGGCATCCTTGTATCTTGAACCAGACCAATTTGTTTGGTATCGATGGTTATGTGCTCAGAGGCAGAAGAATGGTCTCGGTGTCACTTGGACGCTTTTACCGAGGAGTTGCAATTACACTGTAGTTTCAGTGTTTGAAGAACTACTTTAGTCAATTAGCAAATTTATGGCAAACAAGATCAGTCAAAGATTATGTGCATCAATTCCGAACCTATCCTTAAGGGTGGAGAATATTCCAGAAGAGAATTTGAATGACCTATTTCTTGGGGTCTTAAGGACCACATCGAGCATGAGGTACGTATGTTTAATCCACTCAAGCTTTCTGATTCTATTATCATGGCACGTCGAGCAGAGGAAAAAGTTCTTTGTAGTAGGAGGTCACCTTTCATTAACACCAGAGACCGTAGTATCTTTTCCCCTTCATTTGCTAGGCTAATTAGACTAACTCCTCAACAAATGGAAGAAAAGAGAGCAAAAGGATTATGTTTCAACTATAATAGCAAATATGGACCGTGACACAAATGTGCTGAGAAGAAATTGTTATATATTGACGAAGGTAATGAGGATGATGAGGAAGCTGAAATTATAGGAGACACCGAGGAATCGGTGAGACGATGAAGTAGAGGATCACCAACCTACAATTTCTTGTCATGCATTGTCAGGTATTAGTACTCCTCAAACACTCAAGGTTATTAGCTATCTTAAAAATAGAAGGTGACGGTGTTGATTGACTCGAGGAGTACTCATAACTTCATAAATAGTAAGTTAGCTGCTCGCCTCAATTGTTTTATTTACCCAGCTCCAGAAATGCAAGTTATGATTGTGGATGGTGGGACAGTCAAGTGCACATGAAAGTTTCATAGTATCAAGCTTTCCATGGGAGACTACATGTTAGACTCACCTATGTTTACTATTTCTATGGGAGGGACAGAGATATTGTTTCGGGTGTCCAATGGCTCACAACCTTAGGTACTATAGAGATGAATTTCCCGAGAATTGTTCATGTGATTTCATTTAGATGGAAGGACAATACAATTGAATGGAATGGTAGCTAAGTCTCCACAGATTATTAGCTCTCATCGGATGCGAAGGGGTCTCGAAAAGGAGTAGATGGATTTATAACAAAGTTATTTTCCATAGAAGTACAAAATACGGAGTCTTCAATACCACCCGATCTTCAGAAGATTGTTGATGCTCACTTATCTATTTTTTTATGCAATTCCAAAGGGACTACCACTAGTTAGGGATCATGATCATGCCTTTCGATTAATTCCACGGAGCCAAACTCCTAACATCAGACCATACAGATACCCATATTCCCAAAAAGTGAGATCGAGAAAATGGTTGAGGAAATGTTGAAGGTATGTATCATCAGGCATAGCCAGAGTACATATTCTTCACCAGTGGTCATGGTACGTAAGAAGGATGAAACATGGAGGATGTGTCCAGATTACCGAGAACTCAACAAGTACACCATCAAATATAAGTTTCCTATTCCAATAATTGATGATTTACTTGATGAATTACATGGTGCTATTTATTTCACAAAATTAGATCTTCGTTTGAGGTACCATCAAATTAGAATAAAAGAGGAAGATGTTCATAAAATGGCTTTTAGGACTCATGAGGGCCATTATGAGTTTTTGGTAATGCCTTTTGGTCTTACAAATGTGCCCTCACCTTTCAAATCTTGATGAACATTGTTTTTAGGCCATTTTTAAGGAAATTTGTATTAGTTTTCTTTGATGACATATTGATTTGTAGTAAGACATGGGAAGAACACTTACAACATGTAAATAAAGTGTTGGAAGTTTTGGAGAAACATACTCTCTATGCAAATCCATCCAAATGTTCTTTTGGTGTACTTGGGTCACATTGTATCCCATGAAGGTGTCAAAGTTGATCCTCAGAAGATCAAAGCTATGGTGGAATGGCCAAGGCCCAAAACTCTCAAAAATCTTCATGGGTTCCTAGGACTAACATGGTACTACAGACGATTTGTGTAGGGATATGGTAGAATAAGCAACCTCACTCACTGCATTGCTAAAGAAGGATGCCTTCCATTGGTTAGACATAGCCACTAAATCCTTTGAGCAAGTTGAAGGAAGCCATGTGCAACACCCCAGTTTTGGCTACTCCCAACTTCTCAAAAACCTTCATTGTTGAATGTGACACTTCAAGATCAGGATTGGGAGCATTTCTAATGTAGGAAGGAAGACCAATTGCATTTGAGAGTCACCAATTCAAAGGAAAAGATCTGCTCAAACTTGTATATGAGAAAGAAATGATGGCTATTCTTCATGCGGTCAAGCAATGGAGGCCCTATCTCATGGGTAGACACTTCAAGGTAAAAACTGATCATGATAGTCTCAAATACTTTTTGGAGCAAAGGTTATCATCCGAGGAAAAACAAAAGTGGGTAACAAAAATGTTGGGTTATGATTTTGAAATTGTATACAAAAAGGGTAAAGAAAATGTAGTAGGCGATGCGTTGTCGGAAGGGATACATCCTCGGATGCCTTACTATGTGGAATGTCCATGTTGATGACTGATTGGGTGGATGAAGCAAGATTGGAATGGGATCAAGACAAGGATACACAATCTCTAATACATAATATCAAGCAAGGATCTATGAAATCTAACAAATTTGAGTGGAAAGGTAATGCTCTATGGTACAAGGACATGTTATACTTGAGTAAAGATTCTGAGTTGAAGCATAAGATTCTTGAAGAGCTACATGCCTCACTTGTTAGAGGACAATCTAAGTTTTTGAAGACATATCATAGAATAAAAAGAGAATTCTTTTGGGAAGGACTCAAGGGGGATGTACAAAATTTTGTATCAGAGTGTTTAGTGTGCCAACAGAACAAAGGGGAAACAATTAAGACACCAGGTTTGTTGCAACCCTTACCAATTCCTAGCCAGAGATGGGAGGAGGTCTCCATGGATTTCATCACCGGATTGCCTTGTTTAGAGGGTAAGAATGTTATTTTCGTGATTGTGAAAAGGCTCACAAAATATGACCATTTTTGTGCCCTATCACATCCATTTGTGTAGCTAAATACTGATCGTAGCTATTTTTTTGGAGACAGTTCAAAGGCTACATGGAACCCCAAAGATAATTGTAAGTGATCATGATCCTATTTTCACAAGTAATTTTTGGACATAATTATTTTCATGTTTGGGTACTCAACTAGCTCACAGTTCATCTTATCATCCTCAAACTGATGGGCAAACGGAAGTGGTCAACAAATGATTAGAGAGGTATCTACGTTGTTTTGTATCAGATAAGCAAGAAAGGTGGATTAAATAACTACCACTTGCAGAATGGTGGTATAACACATCTTTTCATACCTCTTCTCAAATGACCCCATTTTTAGCATTATATGGTTACCATCCACCTTCTATCACTTCCTCCTTAAGGGTGCAAACTAAGGTCAGAGATGTTGAGGAACATATTCAACATCAACAACAAGTTTTGGCTAGTTTGAAGGATAATTTAACATTAACACAAAACAGGATGAAACAACAAGCAGATCAACACCGTAGTGAAAGACATTTTGAAATTGGTGACTGGGTTTTGTACGTCTCCAACCTTACAAATAGATGTCCCTAAAGCAACAAAAAAAGGACAAAAAACTTGCTCCTAAATATTATGGCCCTTATCAGGTTCTATAGAAAATTGGCAGTGTTGCTTATAAACTAGAGTTGCCTCCATCTTCACACATACACCCAGTATTCCATGTTTCATGCCTGAAGAAGGTTATTGGATAGAAATTTGAAGCCCAGAAAGAGTTACCAGAACTTGACGAGGAAGGAAGAATCATTTTGGAGCCAGAGAAGATTCTGCAAACACATACTAAGAGGCTAAGAACCAAAGACATTAAGGAATATCTGATCAAGTGGAAGAATCTGAGCATAGAAGATGCAACCTAGGAGGATGAAGGTTTTCTGCAGCAACATCTAGGATTATTCAATGTTGAGGACAACGTTGGTTTGAAGGGGAAGGGCATGCTACGCCCTTAACCTATTGCTTGTATTAGGATATGAGTAGCTGACTTATGGCTTACCATATCATTTTATTATATCATTTATACTTTCTCATGCTTAATAGGTCGGCCTTGGTGATGGCCATAGCATATGAATAGTATATATAGGGGATTATAGGTAGTAGTTCATTATCATTTGAGAATTTGAGTCTTATTATATGGTTTGGAGGTTGCCCCTCGAAAGTGCGAAGTCTGTTCTAATTGCATATTGAGATCATTATTATGAAATATTGTGATATTTGATGTTCTATTGTTGCTCATAATCTGAATTATACAAGTAATTTCATTACAATTTTCTACCAAGTTGTTGATGTCAACTCGAGAATACTTGAGCACAAATACCTAAAAACAAAAGATTTAATATTATGTTTATGGTTATGGCCTTTTCTTGGGATTCATTCATATGTTTTATCTACCACCTTGTACTTGTTTTTACTTCTTTGTTGTAGGATCCACCTTGAGAGACATAGAACAAAGCTAGGATCAACTTGCACACAAATATCTACCCACTTGGGAACTTGCACAACATGATTTGGAACAAATCCAATGTATAGAGTGGCCACTAGTTTGGATATGGGCTAAGATGGATATCCGAGGTTGGGGAAGAGTTTGGAGAAAAGTGTTTAATTGGTCTCAAAGAGTGACTTCAATTTGTGACTCACAATGTAGGTTTTCGAGAAGGCTTTATGAGAGTCATGTTGGTGCCAAAGGGCGGGATGAGCTCATAATGGTCTTGATCCAAATCACCTAGATCAATTTGAGCTCGATATGTAGACAAGCCACGGGCCAAGATGATTGGATTAGCTCTATTTGTATGCAATGGAGAAGGAGCTCGAGGAAAATGTAGTTGGGGCTTGCTTTCAAGAAAAACAAAGGTTAAGTCACTTGAGGAGCTCACCCATTATGACCCTTGCAAAGAAGAACCGAGCTAAGTGTTAAGTTGCTTCCTAATGCAAAGGTTGATTGGACCTATTCGAGATGGCAGAATGTAGGGTAGAGGAGAGGATCTCGTTTCAGAGGAGAATAGGTAGAGATAATCTTCTTCATCCATAGAAAGAACCCCTTCAAGTCATCATTGGTATCTTCTCTCTAATTGTTGTTCAATAGCAGTGATGTGGAGGCCAACAAGAATTTTATATTTATAGTTGTGCTCAAGACAATGTTGCTCAACTATATGCCTAAGGAGTTGAGGAAGAGGGTTGTGAAGACATTTAGGGAGGATCATTAAGGGTGTGTGTTTTTAATGGAGTGGTCTAATTTGATAATACATCATTTGTGTACAACTTAGTATAACTGAATGCATATTATGCATGAGGTGAAACTCTTGGCTCTAAAATCTAACCAAGAATATCTCGATGTATCTGTCGGTGACATAGTTAGTGTGGGTGTTTCAATGTATGGATGCACATTTTCTTTAATTTAGTTGGAAAATATCTAATTCAATGCATTTTACTAGTTAAAATTTACATGGGTTTTAATTTTAGTGGTTAAAAATGAATGATTTTTTTTATTGAAGTGGTAAGAATCCAAATGGGTTTCAATTTTAACATTAAAATCCAAGTAGAAGTTAAAGTTATTTATTTTATTATTTACAAGTTTTCTATATGATTTTAATAAGAGATCCTAGTGTCCTACCATAAGGGGTTCATTAGCTAGGCAATATCCTAGCATGTGAGTTCATATTGAGGTAATTAAAATTAATAAAAGTAAAGTCAATATACCGGTAGACATGAGGGGGTGAAAGGGTTTAATTTATTAATATTTTGAATGTAGGTTAGAGAGGTGGGCCAAAGGAAAGGGAGGTTTAATTTTAATATAAAAATAAAACATTTGAACCCTAGTTTTTAAAACTAAATACTTTAAAATTGCTAAAGGAGTGTGGTCATAAAGTTAAATTATAATATCTTTTTGAATAAAAAATCTCAATTAAGAGATTCTTAACCAAGAAATAATAAGATGGTAGAAAACTAGTATTGAGTATGTTTTTCAACACAAGTGATATTATTTCACCATCTTAATTATTTAAAGAACTATTGATAAATGATTAAAGCTTAAAATTTATAAGGTAATTGGTAATATGTCTTAAATGACTTCAAACTATCTTTCGAGAGGAAAATCATATTAAAAAAATTGAGTGAGAAATATGAGATATTTGATGTTTAATATATTAGGGTAAAAATAAAAAGGGGTAAATAAAATTGTAATGGAAAAATGGGTAAGTAAAGTGCATGGAAAAAATAGGGGTATTTTCATTCTAATAATATATCGGGAGGGGTATTATCAATTGAATAATTAGAGGTAAAAACTAGAATTAAGGGTATTCTTTAATACCCTTCGAATGCACGTGTTATACCACACTTTTACTAAGTGAACCCCCGTGTGTCCACACACAATTTGATGGTATTTATGTGTTTATTGATATGTGTTTATGTATTATTCTTAATTTTTATGACGTGTATACTTGATTTATTCTTGTCATATGAAGTGTAAAATATTCATACTACTTTTCATCATGGAAGGGTTGGTCCAATATTTTCCCTTCATAATAAAATTTAGACCAGCCCTTCAAATTTGATCCCTATATGTGATTAATCTTAAAAAAATATGAAAAAGAGATTATACTACTGCTCCTATTTATTTGGAAAATATGGTCCCATGCAAAAAAAAAATATTGTTGCTACTAAAACCCAACAAAGTTCCTGAAATTTCTCGTGAGCAGCTATAGTTTAGAGAGAGGATATCCAACCCCATAAAGCGATGGGGCACAAAAATAAATCAATTGCTTAACAAAATTAGGGAGATTTTTGGCACTTGCATTTAGTTTAAGCTTTCCTCTCAATTTTTCATCCAAAAGTTTATTTCAATTCATGGGACCCTACTTTTGCTAGTGTTAAAGCTTCCTATTTTATCTCTACAGAAAAATAAAAAATCATGGGACCCTATTAATGCTAAAATATCCTATTTTTTCTCTCCCGCATCTGCTCAAAATTTTTAGCTTTCCCTTTGCATGGGACCATGCTCTTAGTAACAAGAAACTCGATCTTGGAAGGGTTAAGTATAATTTGCAAGTTCTCAAATGTTGTTTGGAAATGTCTTGTTACTCGCGATGAAGGAGGTGTGCAAATGGAGGGTACATATGCCAGGATATCCCATGTTTTCCTTCCTAAAATTTGAACTTCCTTTTTATCTTCTTACCTTATTGAAGAAACGTTTGCTTTATTAAAGTGATTCCTAAATTACAAATATTTGGTTATGGTAGAAAAGTCAAAGAGCCCCAATAGATGGTGAACTTAAAAATGAATGTGAATTAGTTTTAAACTCTATAAGTAAAGAATGTGTTATTACTCGTCAAAGAAAACTAAGATAGGTGTTAAGAAAAATAATAATAATGAAATGTATTCTTTATTTAGTGTAAGGAAGAATGTCGAAACTAAAGGAAGTCCAAGTAAAATTAGGTGTAGGTAGGCTTGTTGTTATTATTATAATCTTGGAATGAGAATATTCAGTAATAATGTTGTGGAAATCAAGGGTATGTCAAAGGGATTAGGTGATCAACAAGAGTAAGAAAGCTTGTTATAATGATATGTTTGGATTGAGCATTATGACATAACATTTCCAAGGCTAAGGTTATATTGAAGGGCTTGAATTTACATCTAATGGTCATCCCAAAATGGTTAGAAGACAAAGAACTATAAGTTGATGTGTAACATAATTTTGCACAATTGATATTTATATATTGATATTGTATGCATGCCAAAATTATGTCTCAACAACATGCACTCATAAATCATCTATTTGACAAGGGTATCAAGGCAATGAGTAGGAGAGACACATGTACCGACATATAAGGGGATAGACTTAAAGGGGATACAGTGAGCGTTAGGGTTGCATATCTAGAGGGAAGTAACCCTTACAATTTTTAAGGACTATGATCGAGATAGAGGAAGGAACCCTACTAGGATATCAATGGTTGGGTATGGAGAGGTATGGATCAACAAATAAAAGAAAGAATCATGACATTTAATTAAAATGAAAGTAACTAAGGAGCTTATATTTGATAAGATTACTATGCTAACTAGCATCAAACATGTATAATACTAAGCTAACATAACACAATGAAGGGAAGGAAATGAACTAATTTATGCAAGATGACAAATAAGGGTTAGAGCACTCACCTGTACCTATAGGGTGGTCGTTAATGCATCTATCTCCCTAGGAAGTAGCACGTAAAGAGATAATCACTATTAGGTGGAGTAGGGGAAGACCATTCATGTCCTAAACTTGATATATGATGACCCAATAGTGCAATCAATCATCCAAGAAGAAGAGTGTCCAATACAATCTACGCAAGATATAATATGAACCAAAAGTAGAGTGAGCAGATGTGAAGATGGCGTAAAAGAGTAGAGAAAATGGAATTTCATGTGTATTAGGTTTCTTTTTTATGAGTGTTAAATGTGGTGGAGGTATATATAGGATGTCAACGCCGATAGGTGATGGTGTTGATCATGAGAAACTATAACACCGACACCTGATCGCCCACAGTGATTGTGTCAGCCAAGGATGTAAAAATAAAGTATTGTGTCATGCAAAGTAAAAAAATGTGTTGTGGGTCATGAAAGAGGATGGACAATGTGCAAAATGGTGGAATGCAAGCAAGAGATCATGAATATGATATGCATGAGACCTAGGAGGACAAGGATAACTAAGGCCAAGACCAAATAACAACACTCTCTTTGTGTATTGTCTCTAACCCATAATGGTTACGTGAATAACCATTCCCCATTCTCGACATGCCCCTTAAGGCACCCACTCAAGAAATAGATGCATTAGTGACCCTTATCTGCATAAAGGAAATTGTTAGTAACAAGTATGAAAGATGAAAAGTGAAAATTTAGGTATATACATATGCCCTAGTCATTGATCACCATGTGTCGCAATAACAAAACATGGGGTGGTCAATGGAAAGAAACAATCTGTAACACCGATACTAAAAGTAAGTACATAAAGGAATGCTAAAAGGACTAGCTAAAATGAAATATACCCACCAATGCATACCTGATAGTGTCACTTGTCTTGCCATATGTGGGCGCAATCCATCGTGCAAAGAACCCTAGAGAAACAAAACTAAAAAGAAACACTTGAGGATCATCATTAAAATAAGACATAAATCATCTAGCTAGGGCCTCATGGGATGGATGTCATGATATTGTGATGTTGAGATGGTGGTATGGTCTCATAAAAATAGGAGAAAATTAAAGATCCTCAAAAGTAAGCATGTAATAGGTCGAAATAAATGGTATGAGATCACGATCAAGACACAACAAATGGTTTGAGCTACAAAGATTATGAGTGAAAAATGGTGGGATTTTAAAAATTGAGGCATATCGTGACTGATTTTGAATAGAAATTTGAGATTTATATAGTAATTTTGATTGTTATTTGCTTATTACTATTTCTAGAATTGAGAGAACTGAGCTCTAGAATTCCAAATTTGGGTGAATTTTAGACAATATGGCATGAGTACAAGGTGGTGATGGAGGACAAGGAGGAGGAGCATGCGACGACGCTCGACCACAAGTAAGTCGTTGCATTAAATTTTATTGAGTAGATTAGGTGCATTTTAGTTATTTTAGTTTTTTAAGTCATTAGAGTGTCAAACTTAGTCAAACTTGTGTCATCGGGTAGGTTAGGTGAAAATATAGGTGGGTTTGAGAGGGTTTTAAATTACATTTTATCTTTTGTCATCTTTGAAAATTCAAAATTGGGGAGGTCGTGGCCACGATTTGGCTGCACGCCATCACCCCTGTATTAGCGGTGGTCGATGACGTCATTGTGGATGGGCTATTTTGTATGATTTTTATCGATGTAGACATATAAAATGTCGACATGCTCAATTAATAAATAGAATAATTATTATATATTATTTATCACCCCATCACTAACCATATAACAATTAATCACATGACTAATTATTATTAATTCATATTATCATATATGCCTTTATTTCAATTATCCTCACCATTCACCTAATATTCCATCTCATCCTTAGTCCTCTAATCCATTATTAATATCTTATTATCATATCACTAATCCCCATTATCAATTTCTAAGAATTTAAAATTACCACCCACCTACCCACCTACTCCACACCTATCTTACACCTATCTTACACCTAGCTTCTCCAGCAAATCACTTCCCTAGTCACAATTAATCTCACCTAATCCTAGCCTAATCAAATTCTCCACCTCTAAATCTAGAGGTTTCTATTTCTATAAGCCTCTCCAAATTTCCCTCCTTTTATTAAAACATTTAAATATATTTTCCTCCCTACATTGAATTAAAAATTCAATGGAGGCTTCTCTAAATTTATAGAATTATCTAATTCTAGAATTCTCCATCCTTCTCACCAATTCCCCACCATTGATCCACATCTTACATGGATTAATCTCCACCCTTCATTCCTCCTCCCACAACCTATATATTTGGCTCACCACCCTCATGGAAACCAACTTATAAAATTACAACTATATGCTGCCCAAATCTCTTTAGAAAGCCTTCATATCCATCAAGTTATTGTTATCCAAATAACTTTCCTAGTTATCTAGATAACTTATATTTTCATTATGACTCTGATGTTTCACATTTCAGGTTACGTGCACTCAAGATTGTTCTTTTAAACACCTTGGCACAATTGCAGTTCCTCTGCGCACCCTTGTGCGCCTTCCTACTCCTTTTGCATTCTTCTATCTCCTTCCATTTTCCCTCGTGCGCCTTCCTCCTGCACGCCCGCTTTCTCTCCTATCTCGTCGTGCACTCCTAGCACGTACCTCTGCAGACTTTCCTTCCAATCAGCTAAGTCCCTATCATTCCTCTTACATGCTTACATATACTTAGTTCCTTCGCACGTCCTCTTTTATTTCTTCCTCTGTGCACCTTCGTTTAGTTGAATGCTAGCGTCTTGTTTTCATACTTGCCTTATACAAGTATGCCTTCCTCTCGCATGTGATCCTCTACGCCTCCCCTCTGTTTCCCTTTCGTGCACTTGTTCCTCGTCTTCCCACACGCATAGCGTGTGCCCCTCTTTGCCTCTTTCTTCCACTTCTCCCTTTCACCCACATTCCACATGTTCACCTTCTTTCCACGTGTCAACCCGACACTCCTTCAAAGGAAAAATCCTGAGCGGGTTTCTAAATGAGCGTAGAGCCTCCACGTGTCTAGTTTCATAAAAGGACAGGGTCGGGGTTGAATAGTCAAAGCATTGAGACAAGTTAGTGGAGAGTGCCAAGTGTCAGCATAGCGCTAATTCAAGAGCGAAATTGGGGGAGGGTTTTAAACAAGGTCAGTGCCGCGTGTGTCCCGGTCGATGATATAGACTTAGCCAAAACATGAAGAAACTGAGCGAGCCATGGAAGAAGCCACATGTCATCCCGACACAACTTCAAAAGTAAAAACAAAGGTTGCCCTCAGGCATACACCAGCCCTCCACGTGTTCAGTTTCAAAAGGGGGCCTGTTTTGGTTACTGGTTCCCGCCCTTTTGTACGGACCTGATTCAAATTTCAAATGAGCATATCTTTTGGCTCAGTGCTCGAAATTTGACAAATCTGGCACCGTTGGAAAGATCTCAGCCTCATCTATGTCGTGGAGATCTGAAACTTTACTTTTAGAGAGGTTAGGTGGGAAAAATGAAGAAACATATTTGTGCCATTAATATAGGATCTATTTGCCCTCGATAACCAGATCACATTTGATCTGATCCGTTGTTCCTCCTCCTTTGAGGCGGCGAACAAATAATTGATGTAAACACAACAGATTTGGGGTAGATTTGTAGGCATTTATTGCTGGTTTTTGGTGGTTAAAGATTTGAATATGAGTTTCCCTCCCTTTCTCCTTCTCTTCCATCCTTCTTCTTCTATAAATAGCAGAGTTCTACTTTGTAAAAACATCCCTCCTTGTTGTAATGACACCATACCAAAATGGTGGTGACTTCCCATGGGTCTTAGACCTTGACGTGGTCTCTGCAATGTTTTCTCACCTCCTACCATGAATGTAAATGATTGTGTATCCCTTAAGCAATAAAATCATGTTTTGTGGAACTCTTGTCTTCCCTCTCTCATTTTCATTGCATCTCACCTCTCTGTTTACGTTTTTTGGCATGTTGTGCATACTCTTGTGCTTGCATTCCCCACATTCATGTGTTGCACACGTTGGAAGGCAGAACCCGTGTGTTGATCTGTGGCGTGCCGTCGCCCTCTTCTCTTGTGCCCGCTCTATTTCCTTCGCCGCTCATGGAGAGAGATCAACCCTTTCCTTCTAGCGCTATCGCCTTCCTTAGCTTAGGATTTCCCCTTTCTGCACATCCTTCTATCCCTAGTCCCTTGGCATGTTTAGTCTAGGATTTGCATTCAACATTAGGAGTAGCAGTAGTGTTAGAGGTAGGTAGAGGAACCGAACTTCTCCAGAGATCCATCCCAAGCATGCAAGGTCCCACAACTTAGGGAAAGTTCCATTGTGGTCTCGAGACACCTTGACCCTTTTAGAGATCCAAGACGGTGTATACGTTTGAGCAACCAACAATTTCTCGGCACATCCGTTGGGACCAGAGTGAAGAGCTTTACATCTTCATCTCAACAAGTTTGATGTGTTATTGCTGAGATCCAGCCTTTGGAGCTTTTTTCAACACATTTAGTGACTCCACTGATTCAACACACCCATTATCTCATGTGCTAGACTAGTCTCCCCTCATTCCTCCATTCATTTCTCCTTTTCAATCATTCCATATTCCTCTTTTGAAGTTGTGCAATCATGACTTCTTTCCCGCCATGGAATTCTCATTTGCAGTAGTAGAACTATTTCCCTCCATCCCCATAGTTTCAAAATCCTCCTCCAAATTAGTTTTATAAACCCCATTATCCCGAAAGTGCATACAACCCAATTTTTCTAACCAAAATGTTTATGAAGAACAGGTTTATGTAGATGATGGTGGCAACTCCTTGGCCGAAGCTGATTTTGAGAGGCAGGTGTAAGAGATGGAGATGGACATGATGCAACTCAAAGTCAAGTGCTCTATAATGGTAGCTGAAGTTGGGTACAAGGTCCCTTGTCCATGGGAAGGCCCTTTCATAAGACATTACTGACCCTCGGGAGAAGCTTGACTTCATGGTTGAAATGATGCCTTAGCTTACATAGTAGATTGAAGATATTGAGGCTTATGAGTGAAGTGCAAGACAATCCTGTCAATGGGGCACCCCCGCACTACCATCCTACTGACCCTCCCACTCCTCCGCACCAACTTGCATCATCTCATCCCATTGTGGGTGTTCCCAGACTTCTTCGCGCTTACCCTTATTGAGAATTCCATCCCTTCTTCCTCTCTTTCATCTCACCTTCATTTCTCTTACATTCCCCTCCTGTGCACACCTCTGCTCCCTTGCACATGCACCTTCCATCCCTTTTGCATCCATCCTCTCATTTTCTTTTGAGTCCCCTTTGTCTAGCTGTAGCATAAATGAACAGCCCCCAACGAATGCGACTCTCCTAACCAACATCATCATGTTCGATGACTGCAAGACAGTTGAAGAATGGCGTGAGTCATGTGACTCTGACTAGGAAGAGGAAATCATACAGGTACCTGTTCCAAAGGAGAATTAGCTTGCTCCAGAGGGTGCAATTCGGAGGGGGACCATACAGTTTCAGAGGCCCTAAGTGTGGAGCAGGACACAAAGAACCTTCACTTCTTCATCCCACTTCCTCCCCTTCAAGATATGATGTTGAAGAGGAGTTTGAGATTTCAAAATTCATGTTTGAGGATGAAGGGAGCCATGGTGATCAAGTTGAAGATCGAGGAGGTAGACCACATGCAACAGGACAACAAGGAGACAAACTGTCTCATCGACTTGGAAGATTGCTTTGATGGAGAGGAGCCCATGGAGATCACATCATTTTCTCCTCCATCATCCACCTTCCAAGCACACGAGCCTACTGCCATGAAGGAGAGCGTTCAAGGACAACAACTTGCACTTCATGACAGCCCTCTAGAACCAAGGTTGGAGGATCATAGTCTTCCATGTTCTTCACAAGAGAAGGAAGGAAAAGGGAAAGAGGATGTCATCATCTCTCTCACACCATCCATCTAAGAAGGTCCACAAAAGGACTCCATTTTTGGATTTAAATTTTAGAACAATGGGAAAACCATAAGGATCAAATCATGCCCAATCGGATATTTGGCTAGCCTAGAGCTAAAAATGGAGTTTCCACTGGTCATGCTCATTTCAAAGCATGAGATAGAGCTTTAGTGTGCTAAAGGTCAGCAACAACACCTCCCAGATCCAAGTACAGAACAACTCTAGGAGATATATATTCTATTTGTTGATACTTTGAGGAGGGTGACACACATTTGCAAGGTGGGTTTTCACTCTTATTTCCAACCATGTTCAGTCCCAAATCAATTACATGGTTGTAATTTGTGAGGAATGGAAGCTAATTCTCTCTTCCTGTTACAGGTTTTAGTTGAGCACCCTTGCCTCTAGTTAGTTTAGGTTAGTTTAGGTTTTCTTTTAGTAACACAAGTTCTCGCGCACACTCTGCATGTTCCATTTGGGACATGTATGATTTTTAACTTTTATACATAGTGTTGTGCTTCTATTTTGGTGCGCTCCCTCTAGTGCCTTTCCTTTTTCTGTTGCACCTACGTGCCCCTTTTATTGTTTCTTGGGATGATAGTTCATTTTGGCAGAGGTAGTTCCAATGGTAGTGCATAGCTTCCACTCTCATCAATCCAATTCAAAATATCTTCATATGAGAGAAACAGTTTCGAGTTAGAGTTTAGACAAAGCTTCAAGTGACTCTAGGGTGTTCTTCAAATTATAGACCAAATCTTCAAGATTAGCCCCTGACTCCATGCCCTATGGACTTCTAATGCTACTGGTCTCTTCATCTAATAGGCAAATGGCCCTGAAAGTCACCAAAACTATTATCCAAATAACTCTCCTAGTTATCTGGATAACTTATATTTTCATTATGACTCTAATGTTTCACATTTTAGGTTGCGTGCACTCAAGATTGTTCTTTTAAACACCTTGGCATAGTTGCAGTTCCTCTGCTCGTCCCTTGCGCACCTTCCTGCTCCTTTTTGCATTCTTCTATCTCCTTCCATTTTTCCTCGTGCACCTTCCTCCTGTGTGCCCACTTTCTCTCTTATCCCATTGTGCACTCCTAGCGTGCACCTCTGCAGACTTACCTTCCAATCAGCTAAGTCCCTAGCATTCCTCTTGCATGCTTACATAGACTCATTTCTTTCGCGCGTCCTCTTTTCTTTCTTCCTTTGTGCACCTTCCTTTAGTTGAATGCCCACATCTTGTTTTCATACTTGCCTTCTGCAAGTATGCCTTCCTCTCGCGCGTGCTCCTCTATGCCTCCCCTCTGTTTCCCTTTCACACACTTGTTCCTCATCTCCCCTACACGCATAACACACACCCCTCTTCACCTATTTCTTCCACTTCTCCCTTGCGCCCACATTATGCACGTTCACCTTCTTTCCATGTGTCAACCCGACGCTCCTTCAAAGGAAAAATCTTGAGTGGGCTTCTAAATGAGTGCGAATTCATAAAAGGACAGGGTCGGGGTTGAATAGTCAAAGCATTGAGACATGCCAATGGAGGGTGCCAAGTGTTAGCATGACGCTAATTCAAGAGAAAAATTGGGGGAGGGTTTCCAAACAAGCGCTAGGTTACGCGTGTCCCCAATCGAGATATATACTTAGCCAAAACATGAAGAAACTGAGCGAGCCATGGAAGAAGCCACATGTCAGCCGATGCAACTTCAAAATTGAAATACAAAGGCTTCCCTCAGACATGCGCCACCCTCCATGTGTCTGGTTTCAAAAGGGGCTTGTTTTGGTTATTGGTTCTTGCCCTTTTGTACGGACCGATTCAAATTTCAAATGAGCATATCTTTTGGCTCAGTGCTCGAAATCTGACAAATCTAGCACTGTTGGAAAGATCTCAGCCTTGTCTATGCCATGGAGATCTGAAAACTTTAATTTTGGAGAGGTTAGGTGGGAAAAAATGAAGAAACATCTTAGTTCTATTAATACAGGATCTATTTGCCCCGACAACTAGATCGATTTGATTGATACACCATTCCTCCTCCTTCAAGGCGCCGAACAAGTAATTGATGTAGACATGACAGATTTGGGGTGGATTTGTAGGCATTTATTGCTGGTTATTGGTGGTTTAAGATTTGAATTTGAGTTTCCCTCCCTTTCTCCTTCTCTTCTCTCCTTCTTCTTCTATAAATAAAGAGTTATGCTTTGTAAAAACATCCCTCCTTGTTGTAATGACACCATGCCAAAATGGTGGCTGACTTCCCATGGGTCTCAGACCTTGATGTGGTCTCTACAATGTTTTCTTGCCTCTTTCCGTGAATGTAAATGATTGTGTGTCCCTTAAGCAATAAAATCATGTTTTATGGAACTTTTGTCTTCCCTCTCTCATTTTCATTGCATCTCACCTCTCTCTGTTTTTGTTTTCTGGCATGTTATGCGTACTCTTTTACTTGCATTCCCCACGTTCATGTGTTGCATGTGCTGGAAGGTAGAGCCCATGTGTTGATTTGTGGCATGTGCCATCTCGCCCTCTTCTCTCGCGCCCCTCTATTTCCTTCACCGCTCGTGGAGAGAGATCAACCCTTTCCTTTTGGCATTATCACCTTCCTTAGCTTAGGATTTCCCCTTTCTACACATCCTTCTATCCTGGTCCCTTGGCATGTTTAGTCTAGGATTTACATTCAACATTAGGAGTAGCAGTAGCGTTAGAGGTAGATAGAGGAACCGACCTTCTTCGGAGATCCATCCCAAGCACGCAAGGTCCCACAACTTGGGGATGGTTCCATTGTGGTCTCAGACACCTCGGCCCTTTTCAGAGATCTGAGACACAGGTGCATGTATGAGCAACCAATAGTTATCAAGCAAAAATGGGAGGTGTTGTCCAAATCTCTCCACAAATATGAAGCAACAACTATCTCGAGCACATCAAAAGCAACAAGGGAAGAGCATTGGATCTTGTAGGTAAGCACATGTATAACACTCTTTCTCCCTTTTTATCATGCTCAATCAGAGGTAGATAATAGGTGTGTTAGATTAGAAACTAGTTCAGTTTAGTTTTTAGTTTGAATTTATAACTAACACCACTTTTTGTCTACATTTTGGCACCCACCATGGGGCTTACCCCCCAAAATCTTTCTTGTTTTTAATAACATTTCATATTTAGAACAAGTTGCTCAAATTTGGTAAGATTTTGTGCTCAATTACACCTTAAAATTTTGAATTTTTTCTACGGTTTCCGTATTGGCGCCTATGCCCTGTCTTTCAACGCCTATGCTTATGAGAAGTAGTGCTTTTTACCTAACATTAGCACCTTTGCACCTTATACCTATTGTTGTGGTTGCGAGGTTATGTATTATCACCTTTGTTAAACATGTGGTGCCTTTGTGGCTACTTTAGTGCCTTTATCTTGCTAACATTATGACCATGCGGGATCAACGTCTTTTCTGTATTTGGGTGCCTTTGTTTTTATTTTAGCACCTATGCTTGCTCTTTGAAAAATAAACTCGATAACATTTCCTTTTTCGCTTTTGTGCCTTTTTGATAGTTTATCGCCTTTGTTGACAATTTAGCACTTTTGTTATGCATTAGCTTCTTTACCCCTGTAGTAGCACATTTGTTGTACTTTGGTACCTTTGACTGAAAGAGTGCCTTATCTCTAGAAATTAATGCCTTTCTTAGTTTAAAATTGTACATCAATACTAATCACTCTAATTACATTTTTGGGTGTTTTGGTGGTGTTTTACAGATTCCACATTTTGTTTTTACATAAATATTGTAGTAACAAGTGGAAAATCTATCCGTTTTAATACTTACATTGCGTCTATACTAACCTTTTGTGGTTGCAAGATTTTTGGTTAATTAAAGACTACTAACCCATCTTGTTTTTGCAACACGATTAGTCCAATAATCTAGGGGTTAAATAACAAACTACTAATCATTTGTTTTGCAGGGCCTCTTTTTTAAGACCCCATCATATAATATAATATTTTTTCATTAATTTGTAATTATTATTTTTCATATATCATCCTTTGTGTGTTTTGCATTGTTGCCTATTTCTATCCCTAAGGCAACACATGTGTGCTCTGCTCTCCTCTCGAGTCGAAAGATGACCTTGAGGATAAACAATGATTAGCCTTCTGTCCCTTTTTTTAGGGGGTAACATGATGTGGAACTGACATCCACACACTTACCATAGTCCTAGGGGTCTCATGATCGTGGGATTCATCTCCACACATGTAGACACACCCCCCGGTGTTCGACAGAGGTATATAAATTCAAGGATAGTTATCGTTATTAGCTAAGGATTTGCTTACTTTAAGAGTGGCATGAAGTGAGGGGATTTATTGTCCCAATACCGGTCCTCGACAACATCCTTGCAATATGGACTTGGGCCCCACATACCGTAAGGTATATCGAGGACTCCCTTAGTGAGCTCATCTAACCTAGAGTATGCACCTATTGGCCGCATATCGAACTATAATGCAAGGAGGCCGCACTTCCTAAGATCACTCGCTAGCTGAAACCACATTGACACATAGGTGGAGATCTAATTATGGAACCTTCATCGATGTGTGGTATTGAAAGCGAGTTATAGTTCGGCTTTTGATCCCACTTGTCTAGGTTGTGATTACATGTTTGTGATTTCTTTATTATTTTGTCAAAACTGGTATATAACCCTCACACTAATCATTTAACCAACCTATATACCTAATATCCATTTTGACCACACAACATTTACCATATTTCTATCCATCATCCACTTACCATCACTCATCCCATTAGATCACATCATTTTGACCATAACTTGACTACACCTAAACATACTTTTGACCACACAACATTCATCATACACCTTTAACTATATACCTTTGACCACACTTTTATCATCCATTATCTATTTGACATCATTCCCACCCTCCTATTAACGTTAATAAAAACAAAAAAATAAATTTCCCTTTCATCCATAAATAAGCACAAGAAACATTTACCAACATCCCCCTAACCATATAGCATTCGACCCTAATTATACCACACTCACATATTTTGACCATATTTAACCTCACTCACACCCTCATATTAACAAATAATAAACCCCCATCATAATCCATAAATTTCATAATTACAAGAGACATTTACAAAGATCCCCCATATCACAAACAAATTTAAACAACCTCCTATATATCCCCATTCATAAACATAACCCAATTCCATGACACCCAACCTAAACGACCATCTCTCTCATCATCACAATACCCCTTAAATAATTTAACGTTTCCTATTGGTATCCCCATACTTACCTAGGTCTAAAAGATCCCAAAATCTATCATATCATGTATCTCTTTCAATCACAACATTTACTACATCTTTGCATCTTCACCCAAATCTACACATATAATTTTCGTACCTAAACACCCCATCTACGATTTCTTATTAACACAATTAACCTAATATTTCTAATTGATACCTTACATACAAACAAAACATCCTTATCACTTATCCTATTCTTCTAAGCCCTTACATCAAGGCACATCCAAATCCCTCTACTATCGAGGAAAATCCTTCTTCCGTCCTCTTAATACCTCCTCAAATTTCTTCCGTCCCAAAACAAGGTTTGATTATTAAGATTATACATCAGTCAAATAAGAGATTTTATCCTTTCTTCATCCACATATCTCTCATCAATTTAGCACATCTTTCATCCCATCCACTCATCTTAATACCACTAGGATCTAATAGTACTAGGAGAATAGTTACTCGATCCCAATCATGAAATGATGATGAAAATAGCCACCAAGAAATAGGACATGACATATTCAATCACAACTATTATGATGCCAACTTAGAAGACAATCGCCATCGAGGAGACGATGAAGAAACAATGGTCAACACTAGTAGTGATGATGATCTAGTACCTACTTCACGGAAGGAAGAAGACGAGAGATTCTTAATCACTTTGTTGATAAAAAAGATGCTCTAATTATATTATATGGGAGCGAAACTTATTCTTGATTATACTCACACCAACTTCATAGTCTCCTCCATGATGAAAGTGAATACATTGGACAACGAACACCATTCACAAAACATCACCATCCAAATAACCATCATCACACACACAGATGGGATAACAGAGAAAACACCTAATAACTCCCATCTATCTAAGGAGGTTGTCTTATCCTAATTACAACAAATGAGTAACCAAGATTTCCCAATTAGCCTCCTAACTTGATCCATGACAACCACACACATGACCATGACTCTCAACATTCTCAACAACCCACTTATAATGTACTGCCCATTGATCCTCAAGAACCTACCTTGGAGCAATAAATAAATTCTATGAAGGAAACACTTTAGGGGTTACAACTTAGCAAATAGGGATGACAATACAAGTTTGAGGAACTTTGTCCCTATCCATTTGACCGTGATATCCTACGGGTCCCTTTTCCACCATACTTGAACCACATAAATTCAAAAATATAAGGGAAAAGGTAATCCCCGTGAGCATGTCAAGGAGTTTTATATGTTATGTCAAGAAGTAGCCTACACAACTCCTACCTATTAAGAATCTTCTCAAGAAGTCTAGGTGGTCCTACACTTGAATGGTTCTTTTTTTTGCCTAAAGGTTCCATCACTACATTCATTGACTTGTCTAAAAAATTTTTCAAACACTTCTCTTATAATGTGGAACATGATGTCACCATGATCGACCTATGTAACACTAAAAAATCAATGGAGAAATATTTTTGTCATTCTTACAATGATGGAGAGCCCTTACCACCACTTTCCGTAGCCTATCCCCAAAAAGCATTGGTGGTCACCATTTTTGTGGCCAACCTCCATCAAGAATTATATTTTCATCTCCATGTCCATTGCACTAATACCTTTGGATGACATCATAGAGAAGGGAATGTAAATTGAAAAATCCCTCATGCCAAAGGCCTCATTAAGTTATATTCCTGTGATAACTATAATCAATCAATCAACCTTCCACATCGAGAAGCCTAAATACTTTAATAAGAATAAAAATGTCATCGGTGATGGAGTGACGGAAACCAAACATGTCCAAGCATGTCCAAAAAGCCACTGCTATATCCATCCCCAAAGGTCAACCTTAGTCCACCCAAGACCCAAAAGAAGAACATATACCCCCTTGATGATATCTATCAAATCAGTCCTCAAAAAACTAGTTGTTGTTAATATGGTCATTTCCCCAAATTTAACCAATTGATGAGTCTCGACCCAAACCCTCATGGTTCAAGGAAAATGAGTACTATAAATTTCATAAAATCAAGGGTCATGCTACCAATAGGTGTATGAAACTCAAAAATATATCCAATATCTAATCAATTGAGGTGAAATTGAAATTGAGGACAATGCATCTTCCTCCTCTCAAAATTAGAAGCTTGGGATCTATCAAAATCCACTTCCTAATCATGGTCAGACCCACACTTCAAATCAGGGTCAATAGAAGTCTGGAAAAAACCTTGAGTCATCCACCCACCATTCTAACCACATCAACTACCACCATAGCATACCATTCCAGTACAAATATCTTGATTGGCCACATCCACCATTCCCACATCAAGTATCCACTATCAAGGTTAAAGGCCCTTCACAAAACCCCTCAGTGTGCGGTTACCACTGTAGGATCCATGTAGTGGTTCAAGGAGCTACTCCATCTTCCTCAAATCCACCACCACAAGCTCAGTACAACATCATTGAACAACTTGAGAATACCCCCACAAAATATCCATTATGGATCTTCTCAAAACATCCTTCGTACACAAAGATATCCTTTATCATGCCCTTCAAGAAACACATGTCCCAAATGACATCGATCCCACTAATTCCAAGCCCTTATTGCTCATCTTTACCCCCATCCAACATTGCCACTCACCTTCACTCAAAGGACTTGCCACTACATGACCCAACTCACAATATTCCTCTATACATTGAGGTACATATTGAAAATACTCACGCTTTAAATAGTACTAGTGGACAATGGATCTAGAGTTAACCTTTGTACCCTATCTCTCATCCAATAATTAGGGTACAATGAATTGGATCTAAGACAAGATATAATTACTATTAAAGCATATGATAATACTGAATGAAAATCCATGGGAACTTTATATCTTCCTATTAATGTAGGGCATGTCATGCTCCCCACCCTAGTACATGTCATGGACATCCAATTCCCATATAATATATTGTTTAGTCGAACCATGGATCCATGAAATACATGTCATACCATCTACATTACATCAATGTCTCAAATTTGAGCATGTCGACATAGAGGTCACCATCCATGGTGACCCTCAACCCTTCCAATATTTCAAGCACTTGAAGCACAAGGTTATGGGAACCATATTGTCCTATCACTAAAATTGTGCCATCACAATCTCCATCTCCATCATCATCCACTACCCTTATATGTTTCACTTGATAGTATTCCATCCACATCACATAACACCTCATCATCATTCACCCCTCTCTTACCCACTCCATCCATATCTGCTCCTCTTCTACCTACTCTTTCGCTCAAGCTAAAATCCACAAGGTGTGGGGAATATCAAACTTTTAGCATTAAACAACTACCACTATCACCTAAACAACGTGGTAGGCCCGACATGTGTCAAGTCAAAAGAAAAAATATTCATTGGATCTTCCACTTTTATCCATTTTGGGTATCTTGTTATGAGTACCTCAAGCCATCTGACACCACATGGCTCATCGATGACTCTATACCATCTTGTTGCTTAAACAACAAATATTTAATCCCCAAGTGGATGATGACTCACATGGGATATTCTTGGATGAGGACTAGGTCACAATAAATAAGGCATCCCCAAACCTCTTACTATCATCCCCAACCTTGATGGCCATGGACTAGGGTATCAGCCACCTAGTGAGAGTATCCACGATGACCATAGTGACACAATCGAAACAATTGAGGAGGCCATAGACACCATCAAAACAAGTTCCATCTATATCCAATACAAAGACCTCATCACCACCAATCTCTTCCATGACACCGCCATCATTTTGCCATCAATGTTTCTCTCACCTACCCTCAACTCATCCAATGGGACCAACAATCGAACATATCTCTCTTGATACATTTCAAAATGATGAGTAATTCTTGAGTTCATGGGAACTCGAGATGATGTACCCTCCGATGACCATAAGAAAGGTTTCCAAATATGTCTAAACGTTGATGCCTACTTTGGTGAACATGAGCCTACCCTCTCTATTCAATCCCAATCCAATATCCCTCATCCTAACTCCTCTTTCCATCTCGATGAGGAGGATCCCCTTGCATAATTCTTCCAAAATATCCCAAATCCTGAATAAGATCCGAATATGGATCAAATTCTTCCAGCTCGGATATTGAAATGCTATAGGATGGCTCAACATCATTAATTGAGGAAACCATCGACATTAACATCGACACTAAAGAAGACCCCAAGATCCTTAAGTTGGGGGCATCTTATCAATAGAAGAACCACCTTTACAACACTCCTTAAATAATTATCGGACGTATTTGGATGGTCTATACGGATATGTGTGAGTCTTGATCCATCTCTAGTGGTTCATAATCTTGTGGTGCGTAAAGATGCAAAGCTAGTTAAAAAAAAACTACGCAAGATGCATCCAAAGGTAGCCTTACTTGTCAAAGAAGAATTGCAAAATCTACTCAACATCAATTTCATCTAGCCCATTGACTATTTTGATTGGATCTCCAACATCGTCCTAGTAGGAAAAAATATTGGGGGCATCTATATTTGTACAGATTTCCATGACATTAATAAGGCTTTCCCAAAAGATGATTTTCCCTTACCAAATATTGACATGATTGTAGACTCTACAGCTGGGCATGAAATGTTATCCCTCATGGACAAATTCTCTGGATATAATCAGATCAAAATAGTTGAAGAATATCAACATAAGACCACTTTCACCACCATGGGGTACACGTTTTGTTACCAAGTCATGCCCTTTGGTCTCAAAAATGTTGGAGCCATGTATCAACATGCTATGATAGTCATATTTCATGACATGATGCACAACATTGTTGAAGATTATGTTGATGATATTTTGGGAAAATCCAAGACTAGAGAAGAACATCCCATGGTTCTTCACCACATCTTTAAATGAATTCGGGAATACAAAGTTTGACTCAATCCTAAGAAATGTGTTTTCGGTGTTACATCAGGCAAGCTACTTGGCTTTATTGTTTCGCAGAGTGGAATAGAAATTGATCTAGATAAAGTTAAAGTTGTGGTTGAAATGCCTCCACCTACAAATCTAAAAAACTTAGAAGCCTACAAGGTAAAATCCAAGCCATCAAGAAGATTCATAGCACATCTTGTTGATAAGTGCCATCCATTTCATCATTTTCTCAAAAAAGGAACAATATTCCATTGGAACGAGGAATGTCAAGCCTATTTTGACAAAATAAAGGAATATCTATGCATCCTCTAGTACTAGTGCCTCTACTCCAAAAATTCCTCTCCTCCTTTACATTTCAGCTACTCAACATGCCTTGGGAGCTCTCCTAGCACAACATGATGACCATGGAAAAGAAAAAGGCCATCTACTACCTAAGCCAAACACTAGTAGCTTATGAGCTCAACTATACTCCTATGGAAAAGGCATGTCTTGCCATTGTCTTTTCTTCTCAAAAGTTGTGGCATTATATGCTTAACAATATAATCAAGCTCATAGCCAAGGTATATCCCCTCAAATATCTACTTTCCAAATCATCTTTATGGATTTGATAGGACATGGCTAAATGGATCATGTTGTTAAGTGAGTTTGATATTAAATATGTTAATCAAAAAGGCTATTAAAGGAAAGTTCTAACAGAAGATCAGTTAGCGAAGCTTCAGGTTTTAGATTCCACACCACTTAATACATGGTTCCTAGATGAATCTATATTCACCATTGAAGAATCAGACACATGGAAATTATACTTTGATGGATATTTTACACATCACGGCTTAGAGATGACATTCTATTTATCACAACCCAAGGAGATCTAATCCTAAAGATTTTGGATCGCCTTTCCTTGCACCAACAATATAGCTGAATATGAGGCACTCATAGCTAGATTAAGAATGACCATTCAATGGAACATCAAAATTCTCAATGTCTTTGGAGACTCACATCTCATAATCAAACAAGTTAATGATGAATATTCAACCAAAGATGACAAACTAGTTCCTTATAAGCAAATGGTGGATAGTTTCAAGCTCTACTTTCAACATATCTAGTTTGAGAAAGTTTCACAAGAAAGAAAAAAATTAGCGAGATGTAATGGCCACCATTGGTTCTCTATTAGACATGCCTTCAGATGCCTATAACTCTAGTTCTTGGTTGAAAAACTTATGGTTCCAACCTATGATGTCCTCGAATCCGAGATGGTATGTGATATTGTTGGTCCTGAATCCCCATGGTACCATGAAATTTTCACCTACCTCCATGATCATACCCTTCCACCCAATATTCCCCGCAACTATCATAAATCATTCATCCAACACACATCCAAATATCGCCATCCTTGGTCAGCACCCTTTATCAAAGAGGCTTTGACAAAACTTTTTTGCGATGCCTTAATTCCCAAGAGGCTGAATTAGCACTTAAGGAAGTTCACGATGGCATTTGTGGTGCTCACACCAGTGGTGTGGTACTTGCTAAAAACTTTTGTGCAATGGCTACTACTAGCCTACTATGGAGAAAGATGCATGTTCATACATCTGCAAATGTGTCCCATGCAAAAAGCATGCCAACCTTATCAATGCACCCTCCACAAGCTTTGAAACCCATCACCTACTCCATGGCCCTTTTCCACTTAGGGCCTCGATCTCATGGGAAAGTTAAATCCCACTTCATCCGATGGCCACAAGTTTATCATTACTGCTACATAAATACTTTACTAAATGGGTCAAAGCCATCCCACTTACCTATGTTATCGAAAAACAAATATCCAAGTTCATCCTTAATCACATCATTTTCCATTATGGTATTCCATCCACCCTAATCACAAACAATGGTAAATCATTCAAAAATCAAGAAGTCCATGAACTTTGTGACCATTTCCACATCAAGCTCAAATTTTCCACCCCATATTACCCACAAGGAAATGACCAATCTAAAACATTTAATAAAATGTTGAAACTTATCCTTGGTAAAATTGTCAGTCAAATAGGACGTGGATTGACATACACAAATATATCCTACCTTATGGGCCTATCGTACATCATATATACTCCCACTGGCTCTACTCCATACTCCCTTGTCTTTGGCATTGAAGCAATCTTGCCTGTTGAGTGAGCTCCCTTCCTCCACATTTATCTCCAAAACCTCATTGATGACGAGGATTATCGAGTGCATCTCCGACAAGAACTCAAGATTCTAGATGATAAATACATCCATGCCCTATAAAACCTCAAAGCTTATCAAAATCACCTCCGCTGACACCATAACAAGCACATCAAAACCCGTGAATTTAAAGTTAGTGACCTAGTCCTCAAGTAAAACCAACGTAACACTAATTTCGTTCGTGAAAAGAAAGGTAAGTTTGAACCCAACTGGCTCGGACCTTACATTGTCATTGCCAAGTTCGGCTCGGGTGCTTATAAGTTTCTTTACTCACGGATGGGTATGAGTTGGATGAGCCAATCAACATCATGCATCTCAAGTGCTTCTACACCTAAGTGCCTATAACCCCAAATAAAAAATTAAAAAAATCAACAAAAATAATAATTCATCAATGGTGAAAACCACTTCGGTGGCACCTTGAGCAAGTACCATGGTGAAAACTAGTTTCCACATGCTATGGTAAGCTAAAATCTATGTCCACTAGTACCCTACAAATGCATCCAACACACTAGGGGAAAACCCCTTCATCCTTTCCATATTTACATCCCTATCCACATTCATATCCTATGCTCCTAAATCCAGGATTCTTTTGCTTCTCATTACAAAGCAATGACTCTATCATGACTAGGAATGCCCCCTAGATCGTAGTCTAAGGTTGCATTGTCTATAGTTACATTTTTGGAAAGTATTAAAAAAATCTAATTCAATCTGCCGAGAAATGCAACACTTGCAAGATCCCAAAGCTTACATTTCTCCCCACCCCCATCCACTTGCTACCACTATATATTCACCTTCGCAACCACTTTCCCTAGTCTTTGTTATGTTGCCACGTTTTTTAGTAATGATTGCATTGTAAATATTTGTACATTTAGATTTTATTTTAAATTTCCTTTAGTACCATTCCATAACATTACCATATGTATATAACTCATCACATTATCCACATAAACAAATAAAATACCACAAAATATTATACATAGTAGTCCATCTCATAATAAACCATGATGATTATCTATCTAAACATCACACTTCCCATACAACCATAATCATAAATATACATCATCACATCTAATCATATAACATATAACATCATCCCCACCAACCAATACACACAAACGTAAATCCAAACATCATCATCATTGTACATATCTCATAATCATCAGATCATTACCTAACATCATTATCACATAATCTACTTATCTAACGTCATCTACCTATGGAACTTGACATTGAGAAAAATATTCCTGCTACCATAGATCTTAGAGTGTAGAATAGAACTTGGTCACAAACCTCTAGATTATGAAGGTCTACCTTTCCAGTGTAGAAGGTGTTTTTGCTTAGGACACACCTCTACTACTTGTGGAATGGAAAAATGTCAACATGAGAAGTGCAACTGGTGGAAAGACGCACTCCTAGAACACCTGATTTTTGATGCAAAAAAGGATCTAAAATCAAATGCAGATACAAAAGTTGAATCGATTCTACCCTAGAAACCCCTTTATCCGAAACTCAAATTGTGAGCAGCATGAAAAATGCACAAGTTGTTGAGGGCAGCAAGGAAAATGATAAATATCTCTCTCAGGACAACAACGTGGCTGTCCCAAATGGGACAAATGTGACTAAGGAAAATACTCCTCCTTTGTCTTCTCCTCCAACAGTAGTGGAGGCTCCATCAGGCTGGGTAATGGTCAACAAAAAGAAAAAAAATCACTCTGAAGGAGAACTCTACGCCTAGATGATTTTCTCTATTATTGTTTGGCTGGGTTACATTGGTTTCATTTTTCTTGGCCGGATAATAGTTTGTTTCTTTTCCAATGGTGTTGATGTGCCATTGTTGTTTGTTTGTTGTACATCAGCTGTTTATTTGTTGATGTGTTGTTGGTTGTTGGTTTTTCTTTGCAGACTGTTTTCTGCAGTTGGGGCATTATTGTTATATCTGGATTTTGATCTCTTTCTTGTGCTTTAACTTTCAATTATAGCTTCTGAGCCTTGTTGTACAAGGGTATAGTCCCTTTCAAAAAACTATTTACCAATAATAAAAATGTCATCTACCTATAATTTAAAAACACATTATCTACTCATCTAACATTGTCACATCAAAATTAAATCTCATCCATACATCTTCTAATCTCATCACCATCAATATTTAGTCATCAATACATTATCAAAATAACATCATAAACAATAATTAACCTAAAGCATGCCCTCATATCGAATCACCTAATATATCAAACATCACACATGATTACCTAAATAATCAAATAACATCATCATCATCATACAAACTATACCGCCACATCATCTAAATAGCCATATCAAATGTCTAACCCATCCAAAATAATACATCATCACATCATCATAAAAATCACATCTAAACTCATAAGTAATAAACAAATCAACTCATATCATCAATACAAAATAACAAAACATAGTACATCATCATAACCCATTAGGATCATCGAATACCTCATCAAAAAATAATAATACATCATGGATCATTGATATATATACATAAAAATGGACCATCTTGGTTATCCTCGAATGTACAATAAAGTCAATGTGATATAATAAAATAACCAATATCAGCCCATATATATCTCCACATAGCTGAAAATCATCAATGTGCCAAGTGCTTGTATCATCTACGCCCCATCTAGTCTCATCTGCAATACGGTAGTAGTACTCCATGAGGTTTTTGGCTATGATGAACTCCCATATAAATACTCTACATAACGTAACTCCTCTCAAGCATTTGTGAAGCCACAATGTGCTCATAATAACACATCTCCTCCACCACGGCTTGATACCAATGTAGTGGCACTTTGGTCAGGGGTGCCATCTGTCTTGATCCTAAGAAGTTCTAGGGGATCCATCGGTCCTTCTCCTGCAAATCACCTTGTGTCTCGCTCACCTCCGTTTCTATATACGCAATGGGCCGTATTTGTCCCCTGTAGGTATCCTGTTAATGATGGTACTGTCTTGGTACTATATCACATGATTTCTCTTTTGTCTCAACCCATCGGCTGCCTATTATATTTGAATCAAATCCCCCTCTAAGTGAGTAATCTATATATCCCTTCACTCTACCTCTGACCCACCAACACTGCAAACATGCTAGATTCTCGTCTCAAATCACGTATCTCTCTCAAGCGAGATACACCTCTCGCTCGTAACCTTACTATCTCCTGACCCATGTACAGGAGCTTCTACCTCTAACCTATTAATCCAAGCCTGTAACTTGGCACATGTATCAGTGGCTTCGATGGACCTACCCCAAAGACCTTGAGAACCTTGTACCTATAACACATGTTTGAGATGGTCCTAATATATCAACCTATGATGACATAATGATCAGTAACAACCCCATAAAATCATCCACCTCCATCACATCCACCTCATGTCTATCTAGACTCTGGCCCGGTGCATCCTATATGGGTGAATGAGTCTTTGGTTGTTGGGTGGAGGACCACCAAATATAATAATAGGTGGTGCCCACTATAACTCCTCCTCTACCTCTCCCACGTGGTCTATACACCACTAATGCCTATACTTGTGGCACCCCCTATAAACATGTCATCACCCATGTACAAATCTCATCCCCCTAATGGTCATGTTAATGCAGTCGACTTGATCCCCTACCACCACTCCTCATATCCATGTATTGTCCCTAGATCGATGATTTGGTAAGGGTGCCCACGAGATAACTGAACATCATCTCGGCCACATCTGCTGGAGCAGGGGCACCCCACTCCTCGGTCTCTTGTGTAGTGCATGCAAACACATGGCGAGGTGTAGGAATGCCTTGTATGATGCTAAAGCGCCACAAAATATGATTGGGTCGGTATCGATCTACCATGGCCCGACCCCATATCAAGTAATATGACATCTAGATCTGCTCAAGCTGTACTTCATCACCCACCCATGCCTCATACTACCGATACAACATCCATATAACATCACATACCTACGGGTCATCTATCCTCTGCCTATACCAATTCATCTCCCACGGATGCTCTGTCCTACCCATATGAATGTGTCATCACGTATCTTTGAAGGCTCACCATCCGGAGCAGCTGCTACCGGATGTCGATTGGCCTACCCATGACTATATGGTCATAACTCCAAATATGTAGTAGGATGCCTACTCCAATACTACTACCTCCTCGGTAGGCTACCATGTGTAAGCCATGGTATAAGCATGTCAATACTACGAGGCCCACGTAAATACTATCTCAGACTACCACATCGAGTGCACCACATCTACAAACCCAATGCTTAAATAATGACATCCACCATTTGGTAATAAAATACAACTGATTAAGGAGCATAATAACATCGAAACCCACTCCATATAAGTTCCTCTCTAAAATATAGTCCTAAGTCAATCTGTAATCCTCGATGAGGTGCATCCTCTACATTTGTCAATTTGATCATGCTTCGTGTCTCCCCCTATGCCACACCACCCAATCCCCTCCACCAGATTTGATATATATGATAAATTTCCTCTAGGGTCACCATCTTATCCCATGTCGGAATTTAGAAGGTCTTTGGTATTTGAGTTCCATCTCTTCACCAAAGCATAGTCACTAACCCTCGATCTACTCGCATCATCTGCATGCTCGCTATGTACAATAACCCAAACACATGTAAAAGTGAAGCTTCCCCAACTCCTCATAAAAACCCCTAGTAACCTTGTTAGTATCGTCGATCACCGATGCGTAACCTGCACGCACGGTATCTAAAATTACTTGTACATATCAACCCCCATATATTAGCCCAAGCCCATCACTATTCTACCCAGTAAAACCCCTAAAAACCACACCATGGCATAGGCACCACTATACCCCACATAGGTGCCAATTCACAACATAAGTTCCACTAAACTACCTTTCTCTTACTTACCAACATGGATACTACTATTCCCAACATAGGCACAAAAACTCTCGCATAGGCACCACTACCGGCATAGGTTCCAAACCCCTAACATAGGTGCCACAAGTTGCACATAGGCACTAAAACCCACCCTTCCCGGTTTCATAGGTGCCAAACTAGGTCCCCTCCCAGTGCATAGGCATGATACTCTATCCTACCCTCCCAAGCGACGCATATGAATCACTTTTGGCACATAGGTGCCACTTTTACCACCTAATGCCTAAAAGATGCCCTAAAAACCCCAAAAACTTAAAAACATGCAAAAACAAAACCAATAAAAGCACAAGGTACCTACCACGGGTCCATCGACTGTCGGTCGTTGGTAACTCCTCACTTTGCATCTGCCGATCCTTGTTGTTGGACTAAATTTTCTCTTTCATGTTCAAATTAGTGGACTAGATACTAAAGAAAATGAAGAAACTCAGAACATGCAAGGATTTAAGGTACCTTGGAATAAGATGGTGACAAATGGATGGGCACAAAGTAGATGACTTGCTACAAGATTGATGGATCTACATAACAAAGATAACTATAGGGAAAATGGATTAGATGGTAGATGAGGGGTTTCGATGAAGTCGGTTCAAGAAGCATGAGCTTCCTTATGCATATATCATCCCCATATTTGATAAAAGAGGATACGAGTGAATGATAAAGAATCTGAATAACATGTAGGATCTCGAACCTAAATAGAATTTGAAATTGTAGGATGAAAGGAAAGTGTAAATCTGATCTAGATTAACACAAAATGAAATATACATGGTGGGTCAACGATCACCCAAGCTGCAGAGGTCTAGTGGACGATGATCGGGCAAATGGATTAAAAAATTAACTAAAAATGTAGATACGAACAACTATATATGTAGATATGAAGATCTTTGGAAGCGATAATAGCCCGCAGAAGAGACCTGAAACATGGGAGACAAAAAGGATGCAAGAAAATAAGCTTTTAGATGGGTAAGATGTAAATATGGCTTAGGTAGATGGCGTAAATTTGAGTTAGCGGCGATCGAAGATTGGAAGAATGGCTCGGGACTGATAGAATGATAAAGTGATGGATCTGGAAACTATCTAGGACAGAAATAGAACAACAAACTGTGGTGGATTTGGATGACAAAATAAGTAACACAACAAAGGCGGTGGTCGGTGATGACTTGACGGGGTCGATGGCGACACAGGCTGATCTAAGTAATGTTGAAGGTGGATGGGTTGGATTGAAAACCTGCACACAAAATGGATGAAAGAGAAGGTTGAATCTAAAGCTCTAAGGACAATTGCACCTACAAAATGTTAATAACTGATAATAGTTATAACAATGATGTAATAATGGAATGAATCAACATAAAGGATTGAAATAAACTTCCCAAATTCTCCACAAATGATGTAAACAAGCTCAAAGGGACTCTAATAAGACTAAAACAACTACAAAGAATCTCAAGCACAAAGACAAGGTCATAAAACACACAAAATCTCACGATGATGCATCCTATGGATGGGGAGGAAATGTGGCTTTATAGGGTCGAAAGCGGCGACACAGGTTGATTGTTACAATTGCGAGGAAGGCTGTCCATTTGGGTGGTGGGAGGATGCCTAACTCAAGGCATCAAGCCCATTAGAAGTGGGATTAGGGTTTTGAAAGGCTTAGGTGGGTTAGGGCTGTATAAGGAAGTGAAATGGGTAGGTGAGGGGTGAAATGGAGTAAATAAAGGCTAAGGAAGCCTAGGGATGAGCAACTAGGGAGTTTAGGGATGATAAACAACTTAGAGAAGAGAAATTGAGGATGATTAAGACTAATTAGATAATGAGATGAGGATTAGGGGATAATTAATGAGAATTAATCAATAAATTAAAATGGATGGGATAATAGATGGAAAATATGGGAATATTAATAAGAATATGAATTAAAATAAAAGGGGTCTAGATAGGTGACCATGGTGAAAAAGGTGAACGTGGGGCAGACAAGGGTAGTGATACCAAATTTTGGTGTCTACACTCGCATAGCTCATCATGCTCTCTCAAAGCATCTCTCATCTCTCTATCTTGCGCAGTGAAAATGACTTGCCAAATGGTCCCCACAACCCTCTTATACCCTCCACGATGCCCTAAAACACTCCTAACACCCGTACTTCCACCCTATTTGTCCATTTTCCTCCCGTTTCTTCTGCCATGTCCAAATTTCCCCCTTTATCACCTTAAAATTAAAAAAATGTAAAAAAATCCAAAAATGTAAAATTCACAAAAATTAAAAATATCCAATTTTTTTTTAAAAAATCATAAAAAATCCAAAAATTAAATTTAATCGCAAAAAGTCCAAAAATTAAAACATCGCAAAAATTACAAAATCACAAAAATCATTTTTTTTAAAAATCCCAAAAAATTAAACAAATCGTAAACATCCCAAAAAATAAAAATAAATCGTAATAATCCAAAAAAAAAAAAAATCGTAAACATCAAATAAATTTAAAATCTTATAAACCTTACACAAATTGACCAATTTTTATACCCACATCAAAACTCCATCCCATACCTTTTTTGCATGCATGCTTGTGGATGTTTGTTTTAGTGATTTTTTTCTTTTGCTGATGATATGAGGCCCCTTTGGTTTCTTTTTCTTTTGCACGGTCCAATGATACGATGACTCTATTTTTTAGACTTAATATGTCTTATGATATGAGGACACTGGCATTCAACAATTTAAGCATCATGCTCTTTATACCTTGTTGCTCCTTGCTCTATGCCACATTACTCTAACTACTAATGATGACCATGTAGACAATTTTTGACAACACTAACCCCCTTTCATCATCATCTCTTACTTGTCTAATGTGATGCCCTGCTAAAACAACCCACTTGAGACCCATGAACAACCTAGGCTTAGTTACAAAATTATGGAGTAATTTTTTTTTAAGTGTTAACAACCAAAGTCTTAAGGACAATTAAAATTCAACTGATAACTTTTCCCATTATAATAATTACTAATTCCACATTATAAAGTAACAAGTGTAATAAGTCCACACCTAGCTCAAATTTCCTTAGGGATTAATTTAGTCACCGATTACATTGATATTAAGCTAAATATTTCTTGATTAGAATTTTAGGGTTAAGGGACCCAAAACAATTAAATACCCAAGGTATTTAATTCCACAAGATCTAAGACAAGAGCAGGGTTTAATTACAGTGGGGAAAGGAATACATATTTCAAATCATCAGAGTAAAGTCTTACCTACCCACTCCCAGAACTTGGTTGAGAGTGTCTACAACCGAGTTATTGGGCAAAACCCGCTACTAATGATTTTGAAATAAAACACATTCACTAGAACATAATTTTACTTTATTAACAATTATCGAGGTCACAAGGTCCAAAATCTAGGGTAAGAAGTTTTCAATTAGGTTTAGAGGGTAAATTAACACCATACCCATTCTCTAGCAGGATCAGAGTTTCAACTTGATTTTTCTCACACTTAACTCATTCAAAATTTCCCTAAACCATTCCCATTGGATAGGAAATTTTATCACCTTTTAATGATATAAAGAAGTCCTCCTAGCTCCTTGTAAAACTCCAATTATGGGTGATGGACCTTAGGGGTCAAATTTTCTTGAAGGGACATGTGTCGAGTGGGAAGGAAGCCCATTTTCTAGGTTAGCTGGTCATGGGGCGGTGTCGTGATTTTATTCTTGCACGGGAGGAAAATCCAAATTACGTCTGTGCACCCGCAGTCCGTGAGGACATGTGGCACTCAGCTAGCCAAGCGGGGAGGAATGAGGGAAGGGCGGGGCGACGGAAGAGTTTGGGAGATTTCGTTGAGGAAGAGATAAGGGGTAAAAGGCACGTGCGAGTCCGCGCATCCATGAAGGGGATTACACTAAGGTGAGGGTGGGAGTGCGTGGCCACAGGATTCCTTTTAAATTTTTCCAAAACAACAATTTCAAAAACAATAAAGGTCGCGAGGGTTCCGCCCCTTCGCTATCTCCCCATGCTGCCATGTGGCAGTACTCGATGGATACGGTGTTACGGGCCGGCGGGGAAAAAGGTAAAATTTTCAAAAAAGTTTAAAAAGCCCAAGGAAGAAAATGATGCGCGCCTCCACCGATGCCTTGTGAGGACATGTGGTAGCCTCTGATTGGTCGGGTGGTGGAGGAAATTTTAAAAATTTTCCCCAAGAATTTTTCAAATTTTTTTCTAAGGATTTTTACCGAATTTTTCGGGACGCAGCCCTTAGGAAAATTTTTCCAAAATTTTCCTGCTAAGGAAGGAAAACTTCAATGGGCCATAAATTTTTCTAGAAATATCAGTTTTGGGCAAACAAGGAATTTCGAAAGATCTCGATGCCTTGTTTGCACTGGGAATAATAAATTTCACATTTTGATAAAGTTTGAGGGGTCATTTTGAAGAAAACGTTCGTAAGCTTTTAAAAAGCTAACTGGTAAATTTTAACTTATAAATTTGGTCCAATTTGATCTCCTCCTTCACTCAACATGCCAAAAAGACATGGAGGATTATTCTAGGAAGGATATGGGATGTTTTAGGAAGGTAAATTTGCTCAAATGATTTGAATTTGATTTTTTCCAACAATTTGATGAAAAAAATTTGCAAAATGACTGTGAAAGGTTTAGGCCCGATTTTACAATGTTTTGAATTATTTCCATTAAGTGTTTCTGTCAAAATGAGTTCGTTGATAATGTATCATGTTAAATTTTAATATTTCCATGTTGATTATTGTGTGCAGGCCCGAACTATGCATTTTAATGAACTTAATTGCCAGTTTTTAAAAATTTATAATGAGATCAAATTAAAAGAGGTCCTTCTAACTTTTTCATCATTCAAGTATGGAATTTCATTTCTAATCTATTCTAATACATTCAATTGTTTTAATCAAACCATTCTAAATCAAAATGCAATACTGAATTCAATTTTTTTTCTTTTATACATTTTCAAAAGAGGCAAAATGTTGTATTATTCTCACATACATTTCTTCCTTTCAAACAAAGATTTAATTATCTTTTTTCCATACAATAAAACATTGAATTCATTCCATGCTATACTTGAGTGTTTTCCTTCTTCAATCAATCAGTAAAACAAGAATCGAGTTCTATCTTCCCAAAATCATATATTTGATAACTTTCCCAAAATCATATATTTGAAACAAGGCAAAATAATACAATTACATCTCACGTGTTTCTTCCTTTTTCCATTTTCCAAAATAGGGATTCCAATCACAATTTGATATTCCAATTCAACACAACAATGCATATGAGGAAAGGTATAGCAATCCTTTATTGACTTCAATTATACAACTTTACATCTTTCAATGTTTGAATGCAAAAAACATATTTCTATTTCTTTCTTTCCAATAAATAGAATAGAGTATAAACATCCTTCATAGTTCAAATATACAACTTTCATAACCAATTACAAACATATTTTCTTCACAAATATATTACAATTTCATCCACATCAAAGTGGGAAAGGTTACAAATGAATTTGTTTCACAAGGGACTGGCAAAATTGTCTTCTTCTGCTCTAGAACAGCAACATGCAAGTTTCCTTTTTCCTTCCAATTCGATCACAACAAAAGCGGGGAAAGGAAATGCTCTCCACCCAACCAAGACATCCAATGAAAGGAGAAGCCATCCTTCATCATTGGCCCCTGAGCCCCAACCATAATGCAATAATAAATGTATTTACACCCATGGAAACAACAGGATTCCAAAACACACAACATTCTTTCAACGTGCATAATCAAAATAAAACACAGTTCAACACAAGACAATAGTTTACAACTACATTTGAAAAACATTCAAATAGAACTCAGGCTTGATCATGCAAGCCAAAGGAGCAAGGACTATGGGGAAAGCTACTTATGCCTCCCAATGGGAATTGGGCATCCACCTATAACATACCACCAAAATAATTCATCACACATATCCTTATGCCCCCACAATCCCTCCTTATGCCCCCCACATATTTTCCTTATGCCCCCACAAGTAAGAAATGCAAGCTATTTATTTTCCATGGTGAATCCCAAACCTAAACTCCCTCCACAATAATTCGATGCCACTGGCATTCCCTTATGCCCCCACATGAATTCCCCATAGCCTTCTCCTACACCATTCTATGGCAGTCTACCCAAACAACCAACAAATAACAAAACATACACCATTCACACAAATACAAAAAGAAATAACAATATAAGAGAAGAACTCAGCTCCTACCTCTCCATGGTAGCTTTTGTTTCCAAACAACAAGCTTCAATGCCAAAACATAGTCCCAAAACAATAATGCCAAGTATGAAATTATCTCCAATCTCCTCCAAAATCCACAAGAGCTCCAAACAGAAAAAATGCACCCCAAAGAAGTATGCAAAATGATTCAACAACCCCAAAACAAGCAAAGAGTTTGAATTTTATAGAAGAGGGAAGAGAAGAAGATGATGTGGATCCATGTAGGATGCCACATCACACATCCTCAAATCCAACACAAAAGACAAAACTCATTCTCCCAAGCACAATAAAGAGGTGGGTGAAAATATGACAAATTTACTTGCACACTCCAAAATCCCACACTCTAAAGGAGTAAATTTAATAAACTGTAAGAAGAGTGTAATTAAAACATGCAACATGATTTATAAAAACCATTAAAAATGGCTAAAAACAACCTTCCAACCATAGGTATGGTTCGTAATTAAACTTTAAGAGGTATGAGACAAGTTTTACTTGTCCCACAAGCCTCCAAAACAACCCCAAGAACAAATTCGAATTTCCAAGGAGGTGGAGTGTTTCTTACTCCAAAATCGACTTACACAACTCTTACACATACTTACACATCCCTTACATATTTAATACAAAAGCCAACAACTTCTATAATTACTTTCTCATATCCCAATTTTATTTATTAATTTTTAACCATATGTTTTCTCACATTAATCTACCACAATTTAATTAAATAAAAGAAAGGGACATATCACTAATAAAATACATACAATAAAACAAGGAACCACATTAATAAAATACACAAAACCCCTTGGCCACATATAAAGGTGATTCCCCCATGGGAATCCCTCACGAATAAATACACACATACAAAACATGTTGCCATGGTGACCTGTTGAATTCATCTAGAATCCCAATGTGGTTGGTCTCAAATCCCCGATGTTTGTTGTGATGTTTTAACATGTAAAACACAAATATCTCCTTCGGCCTCGTGGCCATATCGAAACGTCCAAAATGAATATAATATAATTTCAAAATCATCAATTTCAAATTCAATTTTCTCGGTCTACTCAATATATCCAAATATCACATGTCCTAACAACACCTATATATATATATATATATATATATATATATATATATATAACCATGTCCAACAACATGTCATCATCTATATAAAATGTCTTCAACAATCATCATGCATCATATATGAATCAGATTCAACAATAATCCATGGTTGAACATCTAACATCATACTAAATCAAAACTATAATAATGTCCATCATATAGTCCACGTGTATCATGATCGGTAATAAAAGGTTCCCAAGGGAAATGGGCACTACATCCCCTCCCCTTAGACTAGACTTCCTCACGGAAGTCACAAGAAAGAGAGATAGGAATAAGCTGCAATGTAAAAGGATCACTCCCATTATGGGATTTCTTGCTTCAAACAAGTGTGGGTCCACAGAATCCCAAGTTTTGTCCACTACAATTCAGCAGAAGAAGGGAGATTATAAGGGATGAGTTCTAAAATTTCTGCATACAAGGCTACAAACATTTAAATTTAAGGAGTAACTTTACGCTATCAAACAAGATACAACACATAACAATATAATAAGAAGAGTTCTAAAAGATCATTAAGATTAACCAATAAGTAGATGAATAATAAGGAGTATTCCATGAGTTTGAGAAAGACCACATAGTTTCCCAAGGAATACAACATACTATAGTAAAAAAATTGAGGTTTCCACTAGGGTTAAATTATGCTTTCATAGTTCGTTGTTTAGACAAGGCTAGCAAAATCAACCATGGCCAAAATTTTGTACGAGGGTCAAGTTTACTCAAGGTCCCACAATTTGAGGATCACATAGGATGAGGTGATTCAACGAGGACACCTAAATCATCAAAAAATTTAAAAAATCAAGGGACTATTTAAGGAAAACACTTCTATAACTCGAGAGGGTATAAATAACTTTTCATGGTAATACAAGCGAAGTCAAGACCACAAGGTTTCCTAGAGTCTAATTTTTACACTTTGTTTTATGAATCAAACACACCATACCAACCAAATCTAAAGAAGTCAACTGTTTAGCAAAAGAAAATATATACATATATTTATATCTCCCCTAACAACTAACATATCAATACAAGTACCATACTTATATCACAATGAGATTTATTTATCTTATTTCCTACTCAAGCTCGAAATAACCATAAAGAGAGCACAAGAAACACCAAGGACCACTCAAGGTCTCTAGGGAGAAGAACAAGTAACACGGGGTCCAATTACAATCTAAGGGTGCATTGTAACAAAAGTGAATAACATCATCTTGCACCTTCTATCCTAGTGGAAAATGGGCAGCAACAACAAGGTGACCTAAGAAAGTATGAAGAAAAGAAGACTTCCTGAATTTATTTTATATCCTTAACATATGTTGCCTTAAAATTACAATAACTTAGGTCTCCGAGGACAAGGCAACACGAGGAGGTTGCTTCTCATACAACAGATAAGTCTTAATCCAAAAGGACCACAACTCACATTCGTCGAGCTACGGGACGATAAGGGTATGATGACCCAAAACTCCCATAATAATGGCACATACATCTATGAACAAGAAGTACTAAGCAACTAGAACACATTACTATCCATCGGGGTTTCACAATTTCAGGTAGGCGACAGAACTATAGGTTCAACTATATATTGTACTCAATACACATAAATTTTACCCATTTTATAAATCAACTCATTAAGTTAAAAGTTATAGCTTTGCTTGTTAAGAACATTCCTTCCATGTTTTCTTAGTTACAAACTTCTTCTATTATGACATCACCAGTTTACGTTATAAAGAGCACCACTAAGGTGGGCATGATGTCTCACCATTACGTATAGGCAGAGAGAGAATTTATTTTACTCTTAAGGAAGGTGGATGGACAAGGTTTTCTTTCTATTCTTCTACATGGTTTTTATTTCTTCTATTAATCTACCAAGGGTATAACAAGGATCACTTCCCTTTTTCTATGCTCTAGATTATTTGTTAAGTTCAAGGTCAAGTCTCCTTAATTATAGTTTTATGGCATTTTGGTTGAGTCATCTTATCAATCAACTCTTAATGAGAAGGAATGTTAAAACATGTCACATAATTACTTTTATGGGAAAGAGATATAAATCAACACACCACATTTTTAATTCTAAAGGAACAAGAGACATTCGTCATAGAAAACACATCATTGATTTTTGTAAGAACTAGGAAAAAATGAACCAACATGAATCACACCAATATTTAAAAGATTCACCAAATAATTTCAAGCATCATTAAACATTCTTAGTGGGTCTCCACAAGTCTCACAAGAAATTTTCAAGGAAGGCTCATTAAAGAGGTATAATCTTTCTTTTACGAATCTATTAAGGTTTAACAATTTTTGTTGTTTAGGGTGGTAACATTTTACTCCCCTAATAACCAATCAAATTTTTCCAATCAATTCTCATGTCCCCACAAGATACCACTAGCCAAGCAAACCAGATGACAATGCAACTTTACTCCAAGGACCCCACATCCACACTAGAAAGCATCAAATGCAATGGGGCAACCAAATAATTTACCAAATCATAGACTTTACAACCAAGAGTTACAATTTTTAAAAGAGGAAGTAAAATATAAGCACCATCGAGATTAACTATTAAGATCTACCAAATTAACATCTCTAAGAGAAGGGTCCAAAAGACCCAAAGCATCCATAAGTGTTTCTAAGTAACCCAAAGATTAATAGGTCATAGAATGTTATTCATAGTAAAGGAAATTTAAGGTAAGGGTAGACTTATTCATAAGTCAAGAGAGAAAAAAGTACACTTAAATAAAACACACTACGAAAGGGCTTAAATATTTCCATAATTACCAAGATACATTCCATGAGTCAAAAATTTCTATGATGCAACCGGGAACCCATGATACAATTTAACATGCCATTGAAGAAAAGTCACTATCAAACAACACTTTTCCACCAACATTTCTGACAGCCAACCAAAAGGTAATCCAATCCTAACAAAATATAAAAGCCCATAATTAAACACTTCTACTTCAAGAGGGTCAAGCTCTTACCAGATTGTAAGAGAACCACCACTACATTGTCGGACTTCCCTCTAGACCGCATTACACAACAAACTTTCTTTTTAGCAAGGTCAAGCAACGAAAGGGTCACTCTAAGATCTTAGACACACTTAAGGTTCCATGCATCCATAGCGAAGGCATAACTTAACGCACCTAAGAAGACATTCCAAGCACCTAGGGTGTACCCCCATATGACAAAATATTATGAGACAAACAGCGTAGAACCAACTCAATAACATGTAAGTCGAATCACGTAACACTCGGTGAGTAGCCAACAACATAATGAGTTCTGAGTCACTAATCAAAATAAATTCTAAGAAATATCGGCAATCAAGAAAAGTGGCTAAGTAGCCGCATTGCAAAGTTTGAAAATTCTTGCAAAAATTATAAATAAATAAAAGATTCTCAGAGCTTCTCAATCCAATCATAAAATAAGATGCTGGTCCTTGATAAAATAATCACAAGATTATGAATGTAAAACACAAAATTTAACACCACATTCACTCCACAGCCCTTCATGGCCACCAATAGGGGTACTCTACCTCGAGGTTAGTTAAGAACACATACACAGGATTGGGTCCTAAAGCGACACCCGGACTTAGTGTCCACTCTCTCACACGTGTAACGACATGGAAAATCGAAAACTAGACGCACTTTCCTAACCCCTTTGAAGGAAGGAAGCTCTCAATAGATTCTAATTAACTCTTCCCAACCCAGAACATAACCACTATTTTCCAACTACAAGAATCACACCATATAACTTATCATTCTAACAACATCAATAAAGAAGGGTCTCAACAAAGGGCTTAATGCATCATACAATTAAATCAAGTTTTAGGACTTATAAAATCAACACATTTTCAAAAGGGAATCAAGTTTCCACTATACTATAAGTTCACCAAAAATCAATTTAATTTGACATTCTTAGTTACCTCGGGTTTAGAAAAAATGCCACTAAGCAAGCACAACAACTCAAACAACTTGTTATTTTATTATGATTTTAATTCTGACAGTTCAAATGAACAAAGTAATGTAATATTTCTTCATACTTATTTCTTTTCAATTTCAAACAAGGTTGTTCTCTAGTTTTAAAAGTGTGCTAGGTTTACAGTTCATGTCCCAAGTTTTCTAGTGTGCCTAATGGTCCAAGCTTTTAAACCACTACTCTGATACCAAGTGTGATGCCCCATTAAAACAACCCACTTGAGACCCATGAACAACCTAGGCTTAGTTACAAAATTATGGAGTAAAGTTTTTTTGATTAGAAGTGTTAACAACCAAAGTCTTAAGGACAATTAAAATTCAACTGATAACTTTTCCCATTATAATAATTACTAACTCCACATTATAAAGCAATAAGTGCAATAAGTCCACACCTAGCTCAAATTTCCTTAGGGATTAATTTAATCACTGATTACATTGACATTAAGCTAAATATTTCTTGAATAGAATTTTAGGGTTAAGGGACCCAAAACAATTAAATACCCAAGGTATTTAATTCCACAAGATCTAAGACAAGAGTAGGGTTTAATTATAGTGGGGAAAGGAATACATATTTCAAATCATCAGAGTAAAGTCTTACCTACCCACTCCCAGAACTTGGTTGAGAGTGTCTACAACCAGGTTCAAGGTAAAATTTGCCACTAACGTAATTCACTAGAACATACTTTTCCTTTATTAACAATTATCAGAGGTCACAAGGTCCAAAATCTAGGGTGAAGTTTTCAATTAGGTTCGGAGGGTAAATTAACACTGCACTCCATTCTCTAACAGGATCAAAGTTTCAACTTGATTTTTCTCACACTTAACTCATTCAAAATTTCCCTAAACCATTTCCTTTGGATAGAAATTTTCTCACCTTTCCAATCATATAAAGAAGTCCTCCTAGCTCCTTGTAAAACTCCAATTATGGGCCAGCGGACCTTAGGGGTCAAATTTTCTGAAAGAGACACATGTAAAGTGGAAAGGAAGCCCATTTTCTGGGTTGATGGGTCTCGGGCGGTGTTGAAATTTTATTCTTACACTTTCGGAGGAAAATCCAAATTGTGTCTGCGTGCCCATAGGTCCGTTAGGGACACGTGGCACTCAACTAGTTGAGCGGGGAGGAATGAGGGAAGGGCGGGGCGGTGGAAGAGTTTGGGAGATTTTATTGAGGGAGAGATAAGGGGTAAAAGGCACGCGGGTCCACGCATCCATGAAGGGGATTACACTAAGGTGAGGGTAGGAGTGCGTGGGCGTGAGGGTTCCTTTAAATTTTTCCAAAACAATAATTTCAAAAATAATAAAGGTCGCGAGGGTTTCTGTACGATGGAAAAGTGACATGTGAGCTTAAGAATCTACAAGTAACTCTTCCTCGTACTTGACCTCCCGAGGTCGTGCCGAGATGGCAGTGAATGTGGAATATATATGGGTATAGACAAACTAGTTGGGCAATCTTATATCCTCAACACGTAATAATGGAATCTGTGAATCTAAGGTGAAGAAGGCCCTCCTAACCTGGATTGGTGTGATGGATCGTTCGAGATATAATAGCTGCTTGGAGGCTCCAATCAATGTCAAGCTCTACCGAGATCCTATTTATTGGCTGTTGGATACGTGGAAAGTGACCTGTAGGTGCTTCGCGTATATTTCCAAACAAGGTCATGAAAAATGGTGATGAGATGTGTAGTGGATCCTCCAAAGTTTTATGGACGATTCTCTGGTCTAGTCCAGAAATCCTTAGCTTGATTGGCTGCTACGTTTAATACGGAGAATTGTGTAATGATGTCTGGTGGGAGTGGTGAGGACCTGAATATTAGTGTTCGTAAACTAGTGTCAATGTCTGATTGATCAGTAGGCCCGTTGGGTTGTGGGACCTGTGGATCACAACCGTAAGTTTGTGGTTGTGGCGGACCTCCTATGGTCATATGAGGAGTTAATTTCTCCTTCCGATTATCCAATAATCGTACACCTTTTCAATCTTAATGTTTAGAACTAGAAGTTGTGTAATTTTCTCAGAATACCTTGTAGGTGTTCTAGCAACTTGAATGCGTAAGCTAGTATCTATGTCAATGAGGAGGTCTCCTGTGTTAGGTTGTGGAACTAAAGGATCACAACCAAATACTTGTTCTCTTTCGAGTCCTTGTACAGTCATGTGGACATCCTATCAAGGCAGTCTGTAATTAGGGTGATTTGACCAAAATGTGTATGCCTTGTCATCTTCAATATTTAACTCTCTCAATTGTTCACTAATTATTCGTAGGTTTACCGTTGTTCGAAAAACCTGAATCCTAAGGTCTTGATCTATATCAGCTAGTGTTGTGGGGAGATTTGGTTGAGGCACTTTATAGGTGCAAACACATATTCCACGAATTCCCAAGCTCCGTGATTGTCATGCAAAAATGATTCAACTTTAACTAAAACTAATAAACTAATTATGAAAGATGTATCTACACTATGCATGTATTCTTTTATCTTTGTATTTTTGATGAAGTGTTTTAAAGGAATTAAAAGAGAATCTATTCTAATATATTTAGAAAATGGACAATTAATCTAGTAACAGAATCAAAACAAGCAAAGTAGCCTAGTGTAGCTATTTGCCTATGCAGTTGTGAATTTATCCTAAATATCTAAACAAATAATTAATTTAAATCGAAAGACTCTCGATCCTACCTCAGAAGTGAGGAATGAATCATAGTTTCTCAGAAACTATCAATCCCCACAGCTTCCCTAGCAATATCGAGAGCGAGCTTTGACTGAAATGAAATAATTTACTACTCTATTTGATATGTTATAACTAGAACTTTGATAGCTCAAACCTGGAGTTTACAGAATAGTGGTAAATCCAGTTGTGTGTGACTTTGTCCCCTCAGTGTGATCTCCTCATTCCTTCGTGTTCTTGTGAATCCAGAAAAGCATGTATATGATAGCATCAGCAGAAGAAGGTACTCAAACAATGGTAGCTTTGGATATAGACCAAATACAATGCGAGTAAGAGAGGGATAGTGTAAGTGAACAGAGATTGACTATGTAATTCCTAGCAGGATTTATTGGAATACAACACAAATACGCTGAGAGTTCTAGAAACTATCTTTTGTGACCAAAAAAAACTTGCAACTCTAAATGGATTCCAACCTAAGAATGAAACTACCTTATTCTAAACTGATTTGCATGGAACAACAATGAAGCAAGATTGAAACAAGAAGATCAAATGACCTCTAGACAACAAGAGAAAGCTAACAATGGATGCAAAACATGAAACTATTGGAATTCTAAGCAAGAAACTCAAAAGATTGAATGATTAAACAGAGAAGGAGAGGGGCCTCTTGTTTGAAAACAAGCTGGCTATTTATAACAAATGCATTCACTAGAAGGTAACTTGGAATGAAACTCTTTTACCATTAAACAAAGAGAAAAAACTATTCATTGGGTGGCCAAAACATAAATGCAAAGCAAAGTAGTTGAAGAATGTGGATAGAAATTTGAATTTTACGTTTGACGAGATTGTCGGAACATTTTGGAAACGTGCACGGGTCCACCACCCTATGCAGGCGGTGGTTACGGGACCCCTGCCTCTCCTAGGTGGCGATCACGGGATGGTCTCGTCACTTAAGACCAAAATGCAAGGAAAAAGGGGGGAAGGGGGTAGAACAAAGCACATGGATGCCAAATGAGGAATACATGATATAAACCTATACTTGGCGAGCTTTTCTGGATCCGAACACCTTGTGAGGATACTTGTATCATCATTGGGGTATGTGTAACCTCTTTACGGTGGTGTAGTACTCTACAATTTTGGGTACGTCACTGGTTCCACCCCCTCCACTATCTCCCCATGCTTTGCCACGTGGCAAGTACCCCAATGGATATGGTGTTGCGGGCGGCGAGGGAAAAAGGTAAAAATTTTCAAATTTTTAAAAAGCCCAATGAAGAAAATGATCTGCACCTCTCCCATTGCGTTGTGAGGACACGTGGTAGCATGTGATTGGGTTGGGCGGTTGGAGGAAATTTTAAAATTTTTCCCAAGAATTTTCAAAATTTTTCTAAGGATTTTTAACGGGAATTTTTCGGGCCGCGGGCCTGCCAGGGAAAATTTTCCCAAATTTTCCTGCCAAGGAAGGAAAACTTCAAAGGGCCATAAATTTTGCTAGAAAGCTCAGTTTTGGGCAAACGAGGACTTTCTGGAAAGCTCTCAATGCCCTCTTTGTACAAGAATCATAAATTTTACATTTTGATAAAGTTTAAGGGTCATTTTTAAGAAAATGTTCTATAGGCTTTTAAAAAGCCAACTAGTAAATTTTAACTTATATTTTTGTCCAATTTGATCTTCTCCTTCACTCAACATGCCAACTAGGAAGGATTAAGGATGTTTTACGAAGGTAAATTTGCTCAAATGATTTCAATTTGAATTTTTCCAACAATTGACAGAAAAAGGCTGCAAAATGACTGTGAAAGGTTTAGGCCCGATTTTACAATGTTTTGAATTATTTCCATTAAGTGTTTCTATCAAAATGAGTTCTTTGATAATGTATCATGTTAAATTTTAATGTTTCCATGTTGATTATTGTGTGCAGGCCCGAACTATGCATTTTAATTAAATTAATTTGCTAGTTTTTAAAAATTTACAATGAGATCAAATTAAAAGAGGTCCATCTAACTTTTTCATCATTCAAGTATGGAATTTCATTTCTAATCTATTCTAATACATTCAGTTGTTTTAATCAAACCATTCTAAATCAAAATGCAATACTGAATTCAATTTTATACATTTCCAAAAGATACAAAATACTATATTATTCCCACATACATTTCTTCCTTTCAAATAGAGATTTAATTATCTCTTTTGCCATACAATGAAACATTGAATTCATTCCATGCTATACTTGAGTGTTTTCCTTCTTCAATCAATCATTAAAACAAGAATCCAATTCCTATCTTTCCCAAAATCATATATTTGAAACAAGGCAAAATAATACAATTACATCTCACGTGTTTCTTCCTTTTTCCATTTTCCAAAATAGGGATTCAATCACAATTTGATATTCAATTCAACACAACAATGCATATGAGGAAAGGTATAGCAATCCTTTATTGATTTCAATTATACAACTTTACATCTTTGATGTTTGAATGCAAACAATGATTTCTATTTCTTTCTTTCAATAAGCGTAAGAGCAGTATAAACATCCTTCATAGTTCAAATATACAACTTTCATAACCCATTACAAACATATTTTCTTCACAAATATATTACAATTTCATCCACATCAAAGTGGGAAAGGTTACAAATGAATTTGTTTCACTGAGGGATTTAGCAAAATTGTCTTCTTCGCTCTAGAAGCTGCAACATGCAAGTTTCCTTTTTCCTTCAATTCAATCACAACAAAAGCGGGGAAAGGAAATGCTCTCCACCCAACCAAGACATCAATGAAAGGAGAAGCAATCCTTCATCATTGGCCCCGAGCCCCAACCACAATGCAATAAGAAATGGATATCAACCCATGAAAACAACATGCTTCCAAAACACACAACATTCTTTCAACATGCATAATCAAAATAAAACACGATTCAACACAAGACAATAGTTTACAACTACATTTGAAAACCATTCAAACATAACTCGGGAATCTCGGGGATAATTTTAGCGGCGAATATTCGTAATATGGCGAAAATTTCATTTTAGGAAAATTTGAAAAGGTGAATTATTCGGAGTGGGTCGGTGTCCTGTTCGCCTAAAATATATAGTATATTTTTTTTGGGGGGTCGGCTTTGCCTTCATTTGAAAACATCTCCTATAAAAACCTATGTGATTCGCGGGTAGTATACCTCAAGTAGCTTACCAAATTACCAATACTATGAAATTTGAACTCGCATACCCTTGAGCACCAGAGATTCATATTACTGTTAGCCTGTGATTGTTGACGCGTGACAAATGAAGTGTTGACGCGTGACAAGGGCATTATTGACGCGCGACAAGAGCTGCATCTTGACGCGTGGACAAGAGCTATATTGATGCCCGACAAGAGTCATGCGACTGTGCGACAAGAGAGTCTTGACGACGCGCGACAAGAGTTATCTTTGTAGCGACAAGAGCTGTATTGACGCGCGACAAGAGCTTTACTGATGCGCGACTTGGGCTAGGAAGTGACGCGCGACAGAGAAGGGTTGTTGACGCGACAGAAAGAAGTGTTGACGCGTGACTTGGGCAGAGTTGACGCGTGACCTCGGACGGTTTATGCGCGACATGACACCTCGAGAGGCGGACTGAGAGCTCGCTTGGTTCTTTTTTGTTTGAGACTCTTTTCAGAATAATGGAAGGTGCCAGCTCAAAGAATACGAAGAAATCTCAGAAATCACTCTTCAAGTATTTTGGAAACTCTGCGGATATAGATATTGTAAATACCAATCATATAGATGCCACCAAAAAGAATCAGAATACTGACTGTGTGGAAGGTATTATTGAGGTGGACATGCATTGCACGCAGTATCACAGTCAAACAAATGAAACCTACGATAATATGCCAGATCTTGAAGATATTGTTCCTGTTGGGGTGCGGCCCGAGAAGTGCAGCTAGATATCACAGATATAAACACTCAGCAAAATGGAAGACGGAAATCAAAATCAAACTCTGGTCCAAGAAAGAGGAAACCAGGTGATTGTGATATTGCTCAAAATTCTACTCAAAAAAGTAAAGCATTGAAAATGAATAAGAATATGTGGACCATTGGCAGGACATACAAGTTTGATTGGGCAGCTAAATTTCCATTTATTGAGCTGTACAATCATCTAATTGAAGAAATCCCATGTGAATGTACATGTACAATATATGCGTGGAAATTGGGAAAGCAACAAAAAAATGTAACTAAAGCTAGACACTATAGAAAAACATTGTGGAAAACAATATTTAAGCGTATGCTTGAGGGCGAGATGGCTAGAAAATCAAAACACATAGGTGGAAAAGCGAAAAGGTGTGCATGCATGTTAGATACGCGGTGGAATATGAGGCGGAAGCGGAAAAAAGCGGACATCTATTGGAAAAGGGAGGAATGATCACATCGCATATTGGTAAGATGAAAGAAACAAATCTACATGCAAAATTCATACAATTCTCTACTCTTTTTCAAATACTTAAAAAGGAAAAGCGATGTCGGATTTCCTTGATTTCAAAGTTTTGTATCAATTTAATGGAATCTTTGAATGTACCTCGGTCTCATTGGTGAGAGTAGTGGATGGGAAATGGCAAAATGCCTCTCGATGATAGAGAAGGAATATTTGAAAGAGAATGTAAAAAAAGCAAACTTTATCTCTCTTTCAATTGATGAAGTCATAAAGCGATCGACAACACCGCATGGGTATGTATCCACATCTATACATTAGAAAATCATATAAGGAAACCTCATACTGTTGGGTGTTATGAAAATGGTTGAAAAGCTCGCAATGCTTTGAAAACCTATATAAAATAGTTGTTTCTCATTTGAAAGATGTTCTTTGGTATGGTGATTATGAAATTGCTACGAAGTTGGTATGCGTTGGAGCAGATGGTGCATCTGTCATGCAGGGTCACCGAATAGGGTTGTGTGTTAGATTACAAACAACAGTGGCCCCATATATGCTACCAATTCACTGTATGGCTCACAGAATGAATTTAGCATATAAAATGGTAAGCAACCACGAAAATGTTGCTAAATTAGAAGACATCATAAGAGAACTTCATGCCTATATGTCAAGCAGCCCAAAGCGTTTTCTCGAGTTCCAAAAATTTGCAATTGGAATTACAGATGGAAAAAAACTTCTGAAGGATGTGGAGACTAGATGGATATCTTTGTATGAACCTGCATGCAGAGTTCGTGAGGAGTATCCTTCATTGGTTGGTTTCATGCACAAATACCGTCATGAAGTTGATAGGGCAAGGGACCTGTTGTTCCGCTTAACTGATTTGGAGACATTGCTTACATTGGTTGGTATTCTTCCAATGTTAAAGGAGATCAATACACTGATGAAGCATGCATGGTGATTAATCTATATTGTGGATTTTATACGGATGAGGAAAATGGTATGTCAAAGTCTTGATATATTGTACTGTTCCCAGGATAGTTTTGATGCACCTGTTTTTGAAAATTGGAGAGATTTATTAGATCTTAAAAATCCTAACACCTTTTTGAGATTTAATATCCACGATCACCTATGCATCTCTGTTAATGGGAGGGAAATACCAATGCACATTTTGCAAAAATGTCAAGATATTACAGGATCGGAACGAGAAGATGTTCCTGTGACACGTAATTTGTTTGAGTCTGTGATAGTTGAAACCAGAATAAAGCTTAAAAAAATTTCAGAAACCTTGTCATCAGAAATTAGGGAACGTTTCTGTAAAGATAAAATTCTGGAAGCCATGGGTGTGATGAATCCGAATTTTTGGAATACAGAAGGTGGCCGTGCAGACTTTGTCAGTAAGCATTTCCATAAATCAATGGGTACAATAATGGAACAATTTACAAAGACGTCAGAGCTCAAGGGTACGGAAATCAAAGGTATACTGAATGCCGATTTATTAAAGTTTCAGTCAACAAATTTTGCAACAACAATGAGGAACCAATATAGGAATTTAGATCAACCTTCTGAAAGTGGTGCTATTACAAGGCTGTGGCGAGGAATCTATCAAAGTTCTATCTTACAAGAAGATATCAGTGAATATTTCAGACTATATGAGTTATGCCAGACAATGATTTTGGGGTCTGTGGAGGATGAAAGGGTTTTCAGTGCATTGTCATTTATAAAATCAAAACTGAGAAACAGGTTGGATAAAAATCTGGAAAGTTGCATGAGGTGTTACGTTTCTCGATACTCCCTCGAAACCTTTCCTTTTGAGAACAATTGCGCCTTTGGAATTCCCTTTGCGAAAGAAGAGGTGTAAATAATACTGACTCAAGTACAAATATTCCCAACCTTGAGAGTGTAATTGGCTCTTCGTCACATTCTACAGAAGACAACATCGACTTTGATGAAGCTATTGATAATGGATTGTTTCAACTTTAAGTAGGTATCTTCTTTATCTATCTTTTATTTTTATCATTAAAGATGTTACAGGTCTATATACTAAAAATGTCAGGCAATTCACCCATCTATCTACTAATCCATTTCTCGTGTTGGAATTTTTTAAAACACAGATCTAGCTCATTACCAGTGGCAGTGATGATTTCAACTTTAAGCAGGTATCTTTTTCCCCTTAATCTTATTGTTTGTTTCTATTCATTTTTTGACAGAGCAATTGCTCACTGGAATTCCCTTTGCGAAAGAAGAGGTGTAAATAATACAGCTACAAGTACAAATATTCCCAACCTTGAGAGTGTAATTGGCTCTTCGTCACATTCTACAGAAGACAACATCGACTTTGATGAAGCTATTGATAATGGATTGTTTCAACTTTAAATAGGTATCTTCTTTATCTATCTTTTATTTTTACCATTAAAGATGTTACAGTCTATATACTAAAAATGTCGGGCAATTAAACCATCTATCTACTAATCCATTTCTCGTGTTATTTGGATTTTTTAAAACAAAGATCTAACTCATTACCAGTGGCAGTGATGATTTCAACTTTAAGCAAGTATCTTTTTCCCCTTAATCTTATTGTTTGTTACTATTCATTTTTTCAGCTATGGTTATAATTAAAGATGTTACAGGTGTATGTATTTACATTTAGTTAAATACAATCTTTTTATTTTTGAAAACGTGGGTTGACATCCGTCGAGGAAGTCATTACTTCTGGGGGTCGATGATGTCGGCAACTCACCCATCTATCTACTAATCAATTTTTGTGTTGAATTTTTTAAGACAAAGATATAGCACATTACCGGTGATGATTTCAATTTTAAATAGGTATCTTCTTCAACATAATCTTATTGTTTGTTACTTTACATTTTTTCAGCTCTTGTTATCATTAAAGACGTTACAGGTCTAATTCTTTATATTTACATTTATTTAAAGATATTGTTGGTCTATATATTTAAAGATGTTCTTTGGCACTTCTCGGGGTGACAATGTCGAGCAACTCACCCCTCCATCTACTGATGTCATGTTACCCTTGATGATTGCAATATGCAAGAGGTAAGCTAAACCTAGCATATTTGCAATTATGTTTAATTTCTTACGGTGATGATTCTTTCTTGATTTATTAGAATTATATTTAATTTATTTTTATATGTGGAACAAGAAACATACATATAATTCATGATAATCAACATCTAATGCAATTAAAATTAAAGATTGTATGTAAATCCATATAATTAAATTCAAATACCATAGTACATACACAATAGACAATAGTAGAAGTTTTCAAATTCATTATTTAATGTTTCCACAATAATAAAAGTTTCTAGTTTTCAAAACCCTCTTTTTCTTTATCCAATTCTACTCCTCTGCACTATTCCCCAACGGCTTCTTCCAGTGTGGCTGTACCTCTTTCCCAAACACTAGAAATCTCCATGCGACAGCAAATTTGGATCAGCTGCAGCGTATAAACTATCCCGTTGCCAATAATTTTCGTAACGACTAATAATCTCATTGATAAGAACCTTAGCCCTTCTGTCCCATTCTATAAGCTGATTGATATGAGGAAGCATCTCCATCTTTCTCATCAACCCACACAAAATCTTTTTTGTGCTTGTCCAGATCTATGAAATACTCCTTGCCCTCTTTAGAAGTACTTGTGCCCAAACCGGGAACCCTGTATGGTCCAAGCAACAAGTGATACCTAATCAGCAAGTGAACAAAACCAGAACTTGAAAACATATAAAGAGAAAACAAACTAGCATTACTTTGTTGCACTATATGGTCCAGCCGGTTATCGATCCACTCAATGATTCTCTCCAAGCTTCATACTCAGGAATTGTGTAGAAAGATAACACATTTCCATTTTTGTGAGTTGCCTACATCAACATGTGCCGACATTAGACATGGAGATACATAACATCTGGTGGCTTAGAAAACAAATATAAAAAGTCTCGAAACACAACCAAATATACGGGGGAACATTTACAGAGAAACTAAATAGCGCCATACAAATATCATGTACAGTGCTGTCATTATCATCGAGATGGCCATATCGTAAAGATTTAATGCTGTCATATATTATATCTTCCTGTAGACCAAGGATTTTTTTTCTATTTACTATCTCTTTATTCTCCATTTGTTGGTGAGTGGTAGCTTCCCAAAAAATAGATATTCCTGCCACCTGATAGGATAAAGATAACTAAAATAACAAAAAATTAAATTGGAAAGTGATGTCGAAACATGTCACAATACTACCAAATTCAGTATTCACATTTCCCTGATTCAAGGCACAAACACTTACAGCGACTGCAAGAGCCTTGGCTGAGTCACCCTCCGTTAATATTAAAGTACATTGATCAGAATTCTTCCCCCTGCTTGATTTGCTTCATCAGGTTTGGGAACATCAATTAATTTCCCCTTCTTGGTTCCATCGGTTTTCTTAAGATCTTTTTTTGTTTAAAAATTTCCCTTTGCACTCATCAGGTAAAACAAAGTTACAAAGCTCATCTTAGACACTAGCATTGCAAAAATTACATGTACTCAGAAATGCTACATATTAGACACCACGCCTGGATATATGGACATGGGCTAAAAATGTGAAACAGAATAAAAAATATGAATTAAAACGAGTTATACTTACAATCAACATGGAAACCAAACGTTGATTCGAGAAAATTCTTTTCTTCCACGAGTGTTGCCTTGGTTGTAACAATTGGTAAATTTTTGAACGGAAGGCCCGTAAAACGATGGATGTCATTTGCTTCGATACTGAATTGAAAAATTCGGCAATCGTTCAGAGTAACATAAAAAATGCCGTACTCTGAATTGTAGGATGACAGAAAGTAATTCAAAATATCCGGATCTGTTTCGAAATGGGGCATATTAACGATATGGATGTGAGGGCATAAGGGACATCGATTGAATTGGATTCTCTTGATTTTTGTTACTGAACTTGCAGTTGGGAAGCATTGAGACCTGCAAAAATTCAAGAGCCGGAAGATGAAAACGAGAAAATGACCGGTTGAAGGGTATTTATAGGCTAAATCGGGCGTCAATGGCTTCAGTTGACGTGCGTCAAAAAAAGACGCTTGGTGATGCGCGTCAATAGATGCGGTGTCGCGTACGTCAATAGATGCTAGTGGCGTGTCGATAGGTGCGGTGGCGGCGTCAATAGGTGCGATGGCGCGCGTCAATAGGTTCCGATGGCGAGTGTCGATAGATGCCGTGACGCGCGCAGCGTTAATAGATGCCACTGACGCATGTCAATAGCTTCCAGTGACGCGTGTCAATAGGTCTAGTGACGCGTTAATAGATGCCAGTGATGCGCGTCAATAGATGCAAGTGACGCGCATCACCTCTTTTGCACTAGAGGAAATTCCCTTCATGTTTGCAATGCAGCCAATTGAGATGAAGACTTCAAATTTATCCCCAGACCAAAGAAACAAACAGTGATTGGTGTCTAAGACTGAGTTTGAGATGAGGTACCAGTAAGGCACTCTTGACAAAATTTACACAATGTTACCTTTTTAAGATGATCCAACCTTGCACTCTTGACAAAATTTACACAATGTTACCTTTTTAAGATGATCCAACCTTGCACAGAGAACTTTATGTTGAGCTGTAAATTTTTTTCAATATTTTAGACACTTGATTTTATAGATTGTACTTCAAGAAGATCATGATTAATCAATTCAAGGCATAGAAATGGTGGAGCTTCAAGAAAATTGTCTTCAAACATACACTTGAACATTGTATCTTCAGCAAAGGAAAACAAAACAAGGTGGTAGCAGGAATTTTATTCAACCACTCCAAGAATCAGTCCCAAAGAGAGAATCTCAATATGTGAATCCTATACAACATATTTTACTATGATCATGTTTGCAAAATTCAATATTTTCTTATACACTCAAATATAAAAAAATGATCTATACAGACTAATCTTCATGATAAAAACCTTGTATGTTTTACATTAAACTTCAAAGTTCTATATCGAGCTTGACGTATCTTTTAATCACATGGTTATTCCAACTTTCGTTAATCTAGCCTCCATAGCCTCCATAATCTACTCTACACAAAACAATATCCATGATTAAAAACCATATCTTTTAAACCATGGTCTTGATTATTTCCCAAGCTCTAATTCTTATGGCCTGGAATTTAACCATTTCATAATTGGCTAATCTAGCCTCCACATCAATGATTGTTTCCAGCAAAACGTTATTTTCTGACAAATGGTCTTGACTATTTTGGATGTCAAACAACCTCTCTAATGAGAGATTATGCACTTATATAGAGGTGAATCTCTTTAAAATAGAATTTTCCTACACCATAAGTCTATTAAGGAGAAATCCTAAATAGTAAAGATCTGTTTCAAATCTTAGTTTCTATTTTTTCCCCAAAGACAATTTTCAAGATAATTAAAGTCCCACAAGATATTTAGGCACTAAATTTGACATTATACACATTAAATTTATCATCGTCTTTCATCATCATCTATCATTGATTATCAATTGTCATCATTCATCATCTACGTCCACATCTGATACATGACAATGCAAGTAAACAAGAAACATACATATAATTCATGATAATCACCATCTAATCACCATATAATTAAATTCAAATACCATAGTACATACTCAATAGTAGAAGTTTTCAAATTCAATATTTAAAGTTTCCTCAATAATAAAAGTTTCTAATTTTTCGACACCATAAGTCTATTAAGGAGAAATCCTAAATAGTAAAGATCTATTTCAAATCTTAGTTTCTATTTTTTCCCCAACGACAATTTTCAAGATAATCAAAGTCCCACAAGATATTTAGGCACTAAATTTGACATTATACACATTAAATTTATCATCGTCTTTCATTATCATCTATCATTGATTATCAATTGTCATCATTCATCATCTACGTCCACATACAATACATGACAATGCAAGTAAACAAGAAACATACATATAATTCAAATACCATAGTACATACTCAATAGTAGAAGTTTTCAAATTCAATATTTAAAGTTTCCTCAATAATAAAAGTTTCTAATTTTCAAAACCCTCTTTTTCTTTAGACAATTCTATTCTGCTCTCTTCACCAACGGCTTCTTCCATTGTGGTTGTACCTCTTTCCCCAACACCAGAAATAACCCCCGAACTTACAAGATCTTCAGCAGCCCTGTCCAGATTTTTTAAAATTCTTTCTTCTTGATTTGTTGCATCTCCATGCGACAACAAATTTGGATCAGCAGCTGCTTTGGCTTTGAACAATATGTCAGGGTCGAGACCATGCTCTTTAATTATCCGCTTTAGTGTATTGTTTTGTTTGTTAACCAAAACAATATTTTGCTTCAAATTTTTTGTTGCGGATAAGTTGTTCTTTGCTGTTTCCAAGTGAACTTGCAAAACCTTCGCCTGACTCTTCAAATTTTCATATTTCAACTGCACAAAAAGAGTAATGTCAATTCAAAATATTAATGTAAATTCAAAATTTCAAATTAACAAAAATGATTGTTTGAATGTAATAGTACTTACAACCACTCTATCTCTTTTGGCATTTGCGATTGATACCAAATCCTTGTCCTTGGACCATTTGTTAAAATATGCCTAGGCCTCGGCACTAATATTTTCCAATTTGTTTAGTGCCTTATCTAAAATGCCGTCTTTATAGTTGTTGTTAAACATGACAGTCCCACATTTTACTTGGGTAAGTAAGGAATCCATCTTCGCGCAGTTGATTCGGATTTGCGGCGTATAAACTATCCCATTGCCAATAATTTTCATAACGACTAATGATCTCATTGATAAGAACTTTAGCCCTTCTCTCCCATTCTATCAGCTGTTGGATATGAGGAATAATAAACTCACTGACATGGGATTTGATCATTACCTATTAATTTCTCAAAGGAAAAGGTGGGAACTCTTCACTATCTAAATCGATGCGAGACAATCTTCTTTGGAGAAGAATGGGGGCTTTCACAAAGATCAACTGCTATTTGTTTCTGCCTTTGGGTAGGCTGATCCTGTTTTTGAAAATATAAATCAAGATTTAGATAAATAAATTTAAATCAAAATGTAATTCAAAATTGTAAAGCATATTAAAATTGAAATTTGAAGTATACCTTCTGGCCTTGAATCATCTCGCGGGTATCGAAAAAACCAGTTGGGTCATTGCTATCAATGCCCAAATAATCTTCATCTAAATTTATATTGTTCAAAACAGATATGCCCATTGCACTGGGCAAGCCACCAAGTGAGAGAGTTGGAATTCGAAACGATGTGTCAAGGTTTAGTGTCCCACTAGGGGCCGGAGCAAAAGGCATGCGTTTACCAATGTTCTTTTTCACTGTTCCTCTGGTTGGCATTTTAAAAATTAATGGTTGAGTGGGTGTCGGTGCCGTGGTTTGATCATGACTGACATGTGCTGAAAAGTACAAGAAAAATGAAAAATATTAAAACAATTCATAAAGTGAAAACTACGAAATTAAACGTACTATAGAAAAGTTGTACCTTGTTGTCGAGGGGTTGTTTTTTTCGGTGCCACGGGTGGCCTTGTAGGAGTTGAACTCAGTGGCTGTTCAGAAGATATGAATGCATGCGACTGTATGGAGTGAGTTGGGGAAGAAGGTTCCATATCCCTCGCTGATTCATCAATATTAAATGTTGTCAATTCATTTGGTTAAAATTTAAATTGAAAAATAAATATGCAACTTTGGAATTTGTAAATAATATATGAGAATGTATTACTTCTCTGGCGTTTAACGAGTTCAAACGCTTGAGGGTTTGGAGAGTGAGCTTCCATTTCAGACTGGGAGTCCCCTGAAGCCTCCGCGTGTTGTTGGCCTCTTCCTCTCGACATCTTTTTTTTTCTTGGAATGGCTTCAAGATATCTTCTCTGCAAAACATTAAAATTTAAGTTTTAATAACTGTGCATTGTAATGACGAAAATTGTAATACAATTACAAACTAAATAGTTTATACCTGTTGTTCATCAAATGGAATTGAGAATTTCTTCAAAGCCTCATCAGAGCAAGTAGGAATTTCTTTATGTTTTAAATTTAAAAGTGCCTCATAGTAGAAGCCGAGGAGATAGTTTGTTGAATAAATGAAAGGTTTATCTGAGAGTTTTGAATTTGTTATTTCAGTTCTTATTTTTTTGGATAGATATGTGCACCAATCGAATTTATGTTTTGAGATAGTGGCACAAATATATGCAATGGCCCAATTTGGTATATCCGTTTGGTGACCCTGCAAAACAATTCTGGCTTGAAAAAACGAAATAAGTGCAGCAAGAAAGTGGTGTGCAATTGATTGTGTATCTACACCACGCCTGGATTTATTGACATGGGCTGCAAATGCGAAACAGTGTAAGTTACTTTAAATCTATAACAGCAAATTGTATCAGAATTAAAAACAGATTAAAAAATATGAATTAAAAGGAATTATACTTACAATCAACATGGAAACCGTACGTTGATTCAAGAAATTTCTTGTCTTCTTCCACTAGTGTTGCCTTGGTTGTAACAATTGGTAAATTTCTGATAGGAAGGCCAGTAAACCGATGTATGTCATTTGCTTCAATAGTGAATTGGAACATTTGGCCATCGTTCAGAGTCACATAAAATATACCGTCCTCTGAATTGTAGCATGACAGAAGGTAATTCAAAATATCCGGATCTGTTTCGAAATGGGGCATATTAACGAGCCCTGTAAATTCACACTCTTCCATTATAGCTTGATATTCTGAAGACATCTTTAAGGCTGTATGGATGTGAGGGCATAAGGGATTCCTGTAGATGATCTTGGAAATCGATTGAGTTGGATTCTCTTGATTTTCTTGCTGAACTTGCAGTTGGGAAGCATGTGAAGTCGACATTATAGCTGTTATTGCATCTTTGTCAAAGATTTAGACCTGCAAAAATTCAAGAACGGGAAAATGAAGATGAGAAAATGAGCGGCACAAGGGTATTTATAACCTAAATATTGCGTCACTTGCCCCTATTGACGCGCGTCAACAGGTTACAGTGACGCGCGTCATTTGACTACAATGTCGCGCGTCAATACAAGAGAGTGTCGCGCGTCAATAGAAGATGGTGTCGCGCGTCAATAGAGGATTGTGTCGCGCGTCAATAGAAGATAGTGTCACGCGTCAATAGGAGATAGTGTCGCACGTCAATAGAGGATAGTGTCGCGCGTCAATATAAGATGGTGTCGCACGTCAATAGAAGATTGTGTCGTGCGTCAATGGAGTTTGTGTCGTCGCACGTCGATAGAAGATGGTGTCGCGGCGTCATAGAAGATGGTGTCGCAGCGTCGATAGAAAGCAAATGACGCGTGTCATTTCGAACTAGTGTCGCGCTGTGTGTCGAGCGTCATTACGATCTAGTGTCGCTCCGATTGTCGCGCGTCATTACGAAAAAATGTCGCGCCGATGAGCGTGCGTCATTACGAACTAGTGTTGTCGGATGTAGCGGTGAAGCCTTGAAAAACCAGGTGAAATTTTTGTTTTTAATCTTTGTCAAATTCACCTTTATTTGGCCCAGTTACGGGTATATTCGCGAGTATTTTCCACCTTGATTTTATAGGGTGTCTTAAAGTGAACCTCGCTCGGGATTGATCATGCAAGCGAAAGGAGCAAGGATTATGGGAAAGCTACTTATGCCTCCCAATGGGAATTAGGAATCCACCTATAACATACCGCCAAAATAATTCATCACACATATCCTTATGCCCCCACAATCCCTCCTTATTCCCCCACAAATTTTCCTTATGGTCCCCCCAAAGTAAGAAATGCAAGCTATTTCTTTTCCATGGTGGATCCCAAACCCAAACTCCCTCCACAAGAATTCGATGCCATTGGCATTCCCTTATGCCCCCCCACATGAATTCCTTATAGCCTTCTCCTACACCATTCCTATGGAAGTCTACCCAAACAACCAACAAATAACAAATCATACACCATTCACACGAATACAAAAAGAAATAACAAAGATAAGAGAAGAACTCAACTCCTACCTCTCCATGGTGGCTTTTGTTTCCAAACAAAAAGCTTCAATGCCACAACATAGTCACAAAATAACAATGCCAAGTATGAAATTATCTCCAATCTCCTCAAAAATTCACAAGAGCTCTAAACAGTAAAAATGTGCCCCAAAGAAGTATGCAAAATGATTCAACAACCCCACAACAAGCAAAGAGTTTGAATTTTATAGAAGAGGGAAGAGAAGAGGATGATGTGGATCCATGTAGGATGCCACATCACACATCCTCAACTCCAACACAAAAGACAAAACTCATTCTCCCAAGCATAATAAAGAGGTAGGTGAAAATATAATAAATTTACTTGCACACCCCAAAAATCCCACACTCTAAAGGACTGAATTTAATAAACTGTAAGAAGAGTGTAATTAAAACATGCAACATGATTTATAAAAAACATTAAAAATGGCTAAAAACAACCTTCCAACCATAGGTATGGTTGGTAATTAAATTTTAAGAGGTATGGGACAAGTTTTACTAGTCCCATAAGCCTCAAAAACAGCCCCCCAAGGACGGATGGAGTGTTTCTTACTCCAAAATATGACTTACACAACTCTTACACATACTTACACATCTCTTACATATTTAATACAAAAGCCAACAACTTCTACAATTACTTTCTCGTATCCCAATTTAATTAATTAACTTTGAACCATATGTTTTCTCACATTAATCTACCACAATTTAATTAAATAAAAGAAAGGGACACATCACTAATAAAATACATACAATAAAACAAGGAACCACATTAATAAAATACACAAAACCCTTGGCCACATATAAAGGTGATTCCTCCCATGGGAATCCCTAATGAAAAATAACACACACACACAAAACATGTTGCCATGGTGACCTGTTGAATTCATCTAGAATCCCAATGTGGTTGGTCTCCAATCCCTCGATGTTGGTTGTGATCTTTTAACCTGCAAAACACAAATACCTCTTTCGGCCTCGTTGCCATATCGAACGTCCAAAATGAATATAATATAATTTCAAAATAATCAATTTTAAATTCAATTTTCTCGGTCTACTCAATATATCCAAATATCACATGTCCTAACAAAACTCATATATATATATATATATATATATATATATATATATATATATATATATATATATATATAACCATGTCCAACAACATGTCAACATCTATATAAAATGTTTTCAACAATCATCATGTATCATATATGAATCAGATTCAACAATAATCCATGGTCGAACATCTCATCATCATACTAAATCAAAACTATAATAATGTCCATCATATAGTCCACAATATTATGATTAGTAATAAAAAGGTGCCCAAGGGAAGTGGGCACTACATCTAACACTCTCCTTCTCCCATCGATCATCCATCCATCCTTTTGAGCATTATTCAACCACCCAACCTCCCCATCCAACATCCCATTGATCTGCATGACATCCAAGCCCAAAGCATAAGAGGTGTGTGGTGTAATGATACCAAAACCAATCAAACCGATCGACAATTAGCCCAACCAGGTTTGAATCTTGATGTCTGCACTTGAGTAATCCTCTCGATTCATTAGAAACTCAACCCTTTAATAAATCAATCCTAACCCCTTTCATATATCGTTGACTAGGGCATCTAATCAAATTCAACAACCCTTCAATCCTCTAAATTCTCACAACCAATAATATCCTTAATCTCACCCCTTGACTTGGGCATCCTATAATCCAACCCCTTGATCAATCTATTAATCCTCTAATTCTCGTTATCCTATTCCTCTAATCAACTTAATCAATCCATTCGGTTTCATCCTCTTGGCTTGGCCATCCAATCAATCTAACCCCCCTTCACCAAGGCATCTTATCATTTGGCCACCTTGGCTAAAGCATCATATTCCTCCTAATATCATCACTTTCTACACCCTCATTCACAGAATCTTCCCTTCCTTTTGAGCAGTCACCCCACTTGTTTCCTCTTCAACCGACCCTCGAGGGGGCATCACCCTTACCATCTATCCTAAGTCATCCTTATTTCTTTGAATGGTCATTGATACAAAATAACCCTTCAAAGAGGGGCAAAATGTAGACATATAAAATGTCGACATACTTAATTAATAAATAAAATACTTATTATACATTATTAATCCCCCATCACTAACCATATAATAATTAATCGCATGATTAATTATTATTAATTCCTATTATCATATATTCCTTTATTTCAATTATCCTCACCATTCACCTAATATCCCATCTCATCCTTAGTCCTCTAATCCATTATTAATATCTTATTATCCTATCACTAATCCCCATTATCAATTTCTAAGAATTTTAAATTACCACCCACCTACCCACCTACTCTACACCTATCCTACACCTAGTTTCTCCATCAAATCACTTCCCTAATCACAATTAATATCACCTAATCCTAGCTTAATCAAATGCTCCACCTGTAAATCTAGTTGCTTCTATTTCTATAAATCTCTCCAAACTCCCCTTCTTTTATTCAAAAATTTAAATATATTTTCCTCCCTCCATTGAATTAAAAATTCAATGGAGGCTTCTCTAAATTTCTAGAATTATCTAATTCTAGAATTCTCCATCCTTCTCACCAATTCTCCACCATTGATCCACATCTTACATGGATCAATCTCCACCCTTCATTCCTCCTCCCACAACCTATAAATTTGGCTCACCACCCTCATGGAAACCAACTTATGAAATTGCAACTATATGCTGCCCAAATCTCTTTAGAAAGCTTTCATATCCATCAAGCTATCAAGAAAAATCATCAAGTAAAAGGGAGGTGTTGTCCAAATCAATCCACAAATATGAAGCAACAACTATCTCGAGCATATCCAAAGCAACAAGGGAAGATCATTGGAGCTTGTAGGTTAGTGCAGGTATAACACTCTTTATCTATTTTTATCCTTCTCAATCAGAGATGGATAATAGGTGTGTTAGATTAGGAACTATTTCAGTTTAGTTCTTTTGAATTTATAACTAAAAACACTTTTTGTCTATAATATATATATTTATGTGTGTGTGTGTGTGTTTTTGTGTGTGTGTGTGTGTGTGTGTGTGTGTGTGTGTGTGTGTGTGTGTGTGTGTGTGTGTGTGTGTGTGTGTGTGTGTGTGTGTGTGTGTGTGTGTGTGATGATGATGATGATGATTTTGTATAGTATTTGGTGATGTTTGGATATTTAGCTTATCATTTTACTATTTCCGCATGTATGTATGTGATAATACCATGGTACTTAGGAATAATGATAATGAGATGGAAAAGTAAAGCCGGTGAGAAGGTGTTCAATAGGATAACCCAACTCGTGCTTATCCAAGTTTCATTTGTATAGTTTTTCTTTTGCTTTACTATAATTCCAGTTTCATCTTGTGACAACACTTCCAATTTGAAAAACAACATGATATTTTTTCAATATTTGATTCATTGTTATATATGACATGTTTCTTACTATATTGGTGGTATTTAAATGAAAATAAAAAAGTTTGACATGTGGAACTTGAAAGTTCATGGAGTGTATAATAAAATGAAAAAAATTGCATGCCCAACATTCGTTGTTTATGACCTCGATGACAAAAAGTTGAGATATGCTTTATTATCAACTCTAATGCACTATTAGGATGAGTATAGGGCCTTGATATGTAGCCTAGAGGAAGAAACTAATATTGAATTTCATAACATTAACAATTTGTCCCATAATATATTTGTTGTGAATCAAATACATCATGTTTGGGATTGTAACAATGTCATTATTTCCACCCTATGAGTTTGAGCCATGGAGAGTGCATCGCTATTTGAGAAATGGTCATATGTCCATGTAAATGCTAGTAGAGAAAGGCCATACGTATGTCCATTGTACAAGGACACTATATGTGGTTAAGAAGAAACTTTGCTAACAACTACCTTGGAGGCATTTATAATATGAGAAAAAATACTTTTTGTAAATCAACGTTTTCTACTTCATGTTGGTTATATGTATGCCACTTTAAATGGTTCATTATTATGGAAATTGTATACAATAGATATTGTTCTAGTACACATCTAACTTTTATAGTATGTTTTATTATTTCATTTGTAATTTGGGTGTTGAAATGAAGTATAAATGATATTTGTTTGGCATGTTAGGCACAAATTTTACTATAGTAAAAATGTCGAATATGAAAGAATTAATCAAGTTGTAAAGGAAAATTATATGGAGATAGAAGACAAGTTTAACATGTATGGAGGATTCTACAAGTACACATAAAATGTCAAGTTGTAATAAATTCAATACACAATTATGTTTTCTAAATTGCTAATTATTATTTCAGTAACTATTTGAAAATAATTTACTATCTTCTTTGATTTCCATTATCATCATTTTTAACTTATGTGATGTGTTTTTGAGTAAATGTGATTTAACCAGTGTGTGAGGAGATCAATGAACATTAAGGCTGAATTTCCTCTCGATAACAATGATTTGAATTGCTTCACTATTTCATTTGATCGTTGTGCATGAAAGATTGCATGATGTTAGCTCTTAATTATTGTTATCATTTTTGGCCTTATTTTAGAATAGAAAGTAGTTAAGGAATCATTGAGGATATCTTCATGGAAGAGGAGGTTAGAGGGAAATGAGGTGAATGTGGATAAGCCTGAAATATTTTGTTTTCTTTCCTATTTGTCATGGTAGATTATAATATTTTGGAATTTATGTTCTTTATCATATTTTTCAAATAGGATGTGCTTGAGATGAGATTCAAAAAAATATTCACACTATCTACAAGCAATCTTCTCATTCTCTACACTTCGTTGGTAAGTGGAGTACGTTTAAGGTATTTATATTAATAAGTCATAAATCCTTTCATTTTTATTATATTATGTGTTCTCTATGATTGATATTCCATTTTGGGTTTGATGAATGAAGGACAATGAATATCCTCCTCAGGATTTTAAATATGATTTATCTAATGAGGAGGAGCATAATTATATGCATGAGGTAAAATTCGACGTTTCAAAGCACATTTTTAATTTCATTATTCATATGTCATAGTTGGTCATGTTTTTTCTAATATTTTTATTTTTTATTATATGTTTTTGTTTTCTTTTGGAATATAAAGAAGTTGAGAAACCTTTGTGGAAATCCTCATGAACTAGGAGATCATTTCATAATCAGGCAAGGGTATATGATCATAAAATAGGTTGTCCTTTTTCTTGATTTTCAAGGAAAATATTCTAACATTTTGCTATTTGTGTTCTTTATCATTTTTCATATAGATGTTGTCTATGACTAACATTTTTTTGGGATTGATGAATGAAGAGAAATGTAGATCCTTCTAAGGATACAAAATATGATTTAGTTGATGAGGAGGAGGAACATAATGCTACCTTTGAGGTAAAATTAGATATTTTAAAAAATATTTTGCATCATTAGTATTTAAATGTCGTGGTTGGTTCATTTCTTTTCATTTTGTATTTAATGTTGTGTCAATTTTTTTATATAGGTCCCACTTCATTACGAGAAGATAACATTGTGGAGATCACTATTTAACCTATTGATTTTTCTAAGTTATTTTCCAATTGGAGGCCATACCCATACCCATACCCATACCCATACCCATACCCACAGTAGTAGATGTATGTGTTATTTCCATAAATTTACGCCCTAGAAACACCACTAAAACCAAGGTAAATTTTTAATACATTACTAGTTTTTATTACATCAAACACAAGGTATTACCCATCGTTAACCTCTTAACTAATTCCCACATGTTTTCAAGGATGTGTACAAGATTTTATTTCAATAACTTATGATGTTTGACATAGCAATAGAATTTTCATACTATACGAAGTGTGATGCTCGAAAATCACCATGTCAACCCACACCAAAATGATGTCACTTAGCTAGAAAATATAGACAACAAAATCCTAGGGCTAAATTAGATTAGTCTACCCATACTATATAAAAATTATTCATCCATCACTTAAAGGGATGAAGATTAAATCACAAAAGTAGGGTGGATTTAATCATCACCCTTATATTTTAGGTTTCCTTATGTTTCCCTAAGTTTTCTTTATGATCACTTTACCTTTCCTTCTAACCCTATCGTGCCTCCATTTACACAAAGTCAAGTTCCGGGGAATGACAATAGTGAAGGAAAAGGAGTTTGAGATGGAACTATGTTGAAGAGGATGGTACATGGTCTACAATGGGAGGATTTCTCTCCCCTTTCTTTCATTATTTCAGTTTTATTGATTCCTAGGGTTTGGATCATTTTATTATGCAAGTTTCTTTATTGGTTCTTCTACCAGGATCTCTGGTTGTGGGTGTTTGATCACCCTTATGTATTTTTGGGAGTTACATGGATGAATCTAGATTTCATTTGGAGTTATCTGTATATTTAATATTTTCATAAGATTTATATATGTAGAAATACATTCTTCTTTTGTTCATTCCAAGGATAAAACTACTCTAAGATGTATACATATGTATATGTGCACAGAAATGTGTATATATCCATATATGTATTTCCGATTTGGTAATATTTAATATGCATTTAAGGTTACAAGTTTAAAGTTTCAAATGGAGTTCTTGGTTCGAATATGAACCATTAAAAAAATAGATTTGCACAAGTGACCCACGTCGGTCACGTAACCGATGTTGGTTTAGACAAGGCTACGACGTTGGTAGACAAGTGAAGTCGGTCACTATAAATACGGATTTTCTTATAAATGAGGTATATACATAAACATACAATTATTGTGTAATACAAACACACAAACACACACACACACACACACACACACACACACACACACACACACACACACCTAGAAGCTTTCATACTAGTATTTTTAACAGACTAAACAAATATCATTATTCTAAGTGGTTATAAACAAGTAAAACTAAGTCGAGTTTTGTAACCAAATATGCAAGGAAAGGACATATTATTACATGGGATAATATTACATCTTGAGTTTATTTCTTCACTGAGATATTTACAAATTGCATTCGAGGTTATGCATACAAGTAAACCGATCTAAAGTTTCAAATGCAAGGATGCAAGAAGTATTAAAAGGATAGATATAATGCTATCTACATGAGACAAGTTACAAATATTTCTAGTTTACCAAAAGAACAGAGATATTTTCATTTGACATTATAGATACCGAACAATGCATCTCATAATATTTTATCATTAGTCAACTAAGTTGATTTGTATTGAAACATGTTACTTCAATACAATACAAAGTAATTCTTTCATTGTTTACAATTGTAATTCATGAAAACTTATAACAACCTTAACATAATACACATCTAGGATTTACAATTTTTGAACAAATTTTCAGACTTGTCCTTACAACATACTTTACAATAATTTTCCAAATCATTTCAGGCTTGCCTTATAGGCAGATTTTACAATAAGTAAAGAAATAGAAAACAGTTCTTTCAATCTAAAACTTCAAGTGCATACAAAATTCATAATAATTTAAAATGCAAGTAAATACAATCCCTCCACCAAAATGGCCAAATTCCCCCAAAATAGTCTCTACAACTCCATTTAAGACAAACTCCAACAACACCCTTTAATTCCTTTTACACCAACAACTTCTCCAACACACAAACAAGGGAGAGAGCTAGGAAACACTCTCTCCCAGCCATGAATCCAACCCTTCATTGGATCCCAAGCTCCAACCATGAAATAATGCAGCACATTCACAACCATGGAAACTAAGAACAAGGGCTTCCACATTTACACATTCACATACAAGCATTTTTCTTCACACATGAAAACATTAAAAATCTGCAACTTAAATTCATCACAAAGGCTCAATTTAGAGCCAAAGGAGAGGGAATAATGGAGACCACCTCCTTATACCTCCCATGTGGGTTAAGGGTCCACCAAAATCCTCCAAAGTGCACATCACAAAACATACTCAAATTCCCTTATCTCTCCATGATGCAAATATGCAAAATGCAACAAATTAAACTTTTCTCTCCCCATAGGTGGAACACCTTACCCACACTCCCTCCTCAAAAAAACCTCACAAAACTCCCTTTTATCTCCCCAATGGTTCCATATTCCCACTCCCCACACCTCTTCTTAAGGAAAAACTACCCAAGCCCATAACACACATAAACATACATACCATTCCACATTTCATACATAATTAAATAACAAGAAAACAACAAGGATTAAGACCCTACCTTTCCATAATGTGGCACTTTATCCTTCAAGAAAATCAAGCAATTCTTTCCAATCCCAACTAAGATCAAGCAATATCTTATCCCAAATCCAAAACCAAAATGGAAAATCAAGATCCTCCAAGTAAGTAACCAAAGTGAGTAACCCCAAAATCATCAAAGGGATGCACATAAATAGACAAGAAGGAGGGAGAGGTGATGTGGCTCCATGTAGGATGTCACTTCATCTCCCTCAAATCCACATCACTCATTCCCACATAAACCAAAGCATCATAAAGAGGTAGGTGAGGAGATACCTTCACCAAAATTGCACACAAGCTCACTTTTGCACATTTCAAAGATAAATTTAGAGATTCAAAACATGAGGGAAATAATTTCCTCTTTCCTCTCAATTTTTCATGATTATAAGCTAAATTGACCCCTTGGGTCATAGGTTAGGTTAGGAGGGAAGTCTAAAGAGTGTGGGACAAGTAAAACTTGTCCCACAAGCTCTCAAAATTGGGCTCAAATCCCAAATCCGAGATTGGGTTAAGGGATTCAAATAAAAGAGGTGAAAGGAATAAAGTATATTCCAAGGAATATCTACCTCCCAAAATCCACATCATCACATTAACATTAATCCCCATAATTAACTTAATTAAGCCAAGATACATAACCAACATAAGAAACATAGGGTGAAACATTAGCTCACTCAAAAAAATTACAAAATCAATTAAGGGGTACATTGATAAAATAGAACTTAAATAAGGTCACAACATCCACAATAAAATAAATAACATAACCACAAGATAATTAAAAATGAAACAAGCACATACCTACCCATGGTCACATGTAAGGTGCTCCCCATGGAGACCTTCAAAAAAAGACGACAACCAAGAAAGTGACACAAACAAAAACACAAACACAAAACATGACAAGCTGACAAGGTGACCATGTTGTGAACACACAACATTCCTTCATGGTTGGACTTCCTAGTCCCTCCTTGTTTGTGAAATTTCATTTCCTGCAACCACAAAATAATACCACCTTTGGCCTCAAGGCCACATCAATATGTCAAGGAGATCAAAACACATATAAATCATTCATCACATAATCATCATACATCATAGTATGCAATTATATTCTAAATCAAACATTTACAATAGTCCATAATCACAATTTACATACTGATCACCTAACATCATCATGAAATCAATAAACCATAATATCAATGTACACATGGTTATATGATGCATAAAACATAATCGCAACTGCTATGAATCCAAGATGTCAGTATATAGTAAAGTAATGCTAAATCACATTTTTCTGCAACACCTAACAATTTAAAAAAACATCCATACAATCCATGATAAGAGTCAAATCACAATAATAATCAAATGTCCATATAGTCTAAACACATGCTATCCAGAATACTATATCAATATCCATGTCTCTAAGTAGCTAAAGAGCATCAACAAGGCATAAAAAGGTGTAGAAGAGGAGTGGGCACTACAAGAAACATAATACCAAGGGTCCCTTTAATGAGCTCTATGACCTAGCTAGTTTCTAAGGTCATAACTTCCATAATTGAAATACATTATATAATAGGTTACAAGAGCCACTAAGTAAAGTACAAGCTCTATGTCATGGTCATATAGTACCATATACATGCGGAATATGAGTGACCATTATCATTACTCGTGATTTGAAGACTCTAATAAACTATTATGATATGCCATCATGGGTATCATGGCATTGTGAGTTAGGAGGTTTCCTAGTCTTAACAAGCTTAGAGTTCCATTCATAAAACCACAATCATACCCCTCATTTGCAGTTGTCAAGGTACTAACTACCAAGTCCTTAGATTAGATAGCCAAGTTGGTTTGAAGGAACTACCTGAGAGTTCCAATAGGAATGATGCCCAAGAGGATTTTTGAAAGAATGGTTCCACTATGTTTCACCTGTATGGGGAAATACCACCTACCACTAGCCTACACATGAGTCAAAGATAATTTATCTCGTGAAGGTTAGGATTTTCTCATATTTGTGGTATTATGGGAATGCATTTTAAGTGGAACTTAAGATAACCATATCCCCTTACATTTTATATATTTTATAGCATACACCAATGAAAAAACCACCTTCCCAATTTCAAAATTACCCTTACGCATACTAAGCAAGATGCCAAAATAACCTAGATGCAACATACTAGGAATCACATGATTCAAATAACATGACAAATAAAGGGAAAGGAGTCAAGGGGTTGGCACTAGCTATACTACCAACATCAACACCATTGTTTTTCAAGTGTATGACACAAGTAGGGTTCATGTTTAAGTTTACTATTATGTTATCAAGTAAAATTACTAGAACTCATAAAAATAAACCAAGAAAACTTTCTTCAATGTGAATGTTCTATAAGGTACAATACAAATATGCTTGATTCATTAATTATACACACATACAAAATAAAAGGATTTTTTTCCCTTGATAACACATAAATTACAAAAGTTGGGAACAAATTTTTGAATGCATATTTCTATAAAGATTCGAGGCACTCACTATAAATTTCACATGTTTGATTTTCTATTGCATAAACAATTGTCTTCTTTCATCATACAAACCTTACAAGAATACATATAAATATGAAAACAATACATATTTTCCCCATATTTTAAGGTCAAACATGTTAGAAAACCATAAAAATCTTTAACACTTAATTCTATCAATTGTTCTATGCCACCATGCTACTGTAACCTATAGAACCATGCGAGATATGGGTCAATGGAACATGCTGGCATGACATTCTCCTACATCTAAATTTTTTCACATATGAATAATTTTCCATTCATAATGAATTTAGAAACTTTGCACATAACAAGAGAGAGTAAGGAAAACATGTGCAATTTCATTTCATTTTTAATCTAAAGAGAGATAGAGAGAGAGAGAGAAAAACACCATATTTCCCCCAAAGAAATTTTATCAAAACAAGTGCATAAAAGGGTTGATGTAGTGTAATTGTGTCTACATGTTTTCCAATAGTCATATGACTAGGAGGAGGTCCCACAACAATTTTCTTATTATTTTTGTAATTTTATGAAAATGACCAATTTAGCAAAGTAGTTTAGAAACTAAGTTCAATATCAAATTTATGAGACTTAAACACACAATGTGTTAATTTTCATCTACTCTTATATCTACTGAGGAAACCCCCAAATTTTATGGAACTCAAATATGGTGACCAAGGTTTAAAGCAGTAACTATCTTTCTGGAATTAATTATCGTAATTGTCATTGACAGATTCACCCTTGTTGCACAATGACCAAAGGACTACAAAACCCCTTACAAAACTAGCTTCTAAGGTGATTTTATTAATACTAATGATTGATTATGATTGTCCTGAAGAAGTTATAGAGGTATGTGGTGAAAATGTTTCATTTCTCAAAATGGGGGCCTAAACTGTGAGCTAAAACCAAACTAAAATTTCAACTTTCAACAACTATCCGACATTGCTAAATGGTCAACTAGGATCCTAGAAGCATGAAATTAGATGATAAAATGATCATTTGAAGTCATTCTAAAAGTTAATTTAACATTCCACATCACAAGGAAAAATGATCAAACCTCAACTTTCCTCCTATGGGGTTTAAAGAGTTGTTTTGTGCGTCATTAAAAATAATGTTTTATTAACTTTTACAGAGTCTACAAGTGACATGCTATCATGAAAACTCGAGTTCAAATTTTCATTTTGGAGGATTATGTACTTATATATCATCCTTTAAAATTTTCCATTGTCATGGGAGGTGATTTGGGGGCAAGGTTAACACTAAAAATATTCCTTTCATTTGTGCAACAAATAAGGAAAATTTTAACATTTGTGTTACAAATCATTTTAATTTTCAAAAACAACACTCTTCATTAATTTGATTTTTGATATCACTGAGAAGGGAAAAATTGTAAATGTAGAAAATCATGTTAGATGTAGGTGAGAAAACCATGTCGTGACTAATAGAAATGAGGTACGATGGGTGCTCTTAATAGTTCCACATTTGTGATCCATGAGACCACACTTTGCTAAGACATTTCATCAAAGCTGTTTATGAGACACATTCTTTTGGGGCATTTAGACAACCAAAACAATGTCCATTACTTCTTCTAAACTCCTTCTAATCCAACACAATTCCCCCACCCCCTTAACCCTTTTATAATGTTATCCACATTTTTCCTTAATAAAGCTTTGTCTGCAAAATATCTCTGATTAGAACTGATTAAAAATAATAGTGGCATACATCTAGAGCTTCAAACTAAAAGGGCACAATGGATCCAGATAAAGAGGCTTAACAATTCTGATGCAAGAGCATGAGTGCAAGACCAATCAAGGAGTCTTAGAAGGTAGTAAAGAATACATTAGCATGATTTTAAGTGGTCTTGAGGACCAAGAACTCAAATTCAGGAGCTTGATGGGGTTTGCCATTTTTCCCTCCAAAAATGGAACATTTGAAAATTTAAATGGTGTGAATACCTTTGAAGGCCTATAACCTCATCACAAGAGAAGTCAAGAGTTTGGAGTGACTTTAAAGGTCTTAGGGAACCATGTATATGCTTAAATATTGTAAGTTCACCTTGCCATGTTTGTAAAAGGTGAAAATGTGTATTTGAGAAAGTTATAGAGTAATTGTAAAAGCTTGGTAGGAGAGAATATAAGCTAAATAAGGCTTCCTAAGCCATGTCATCCTAAGAAGAAGTCATAGTATGATTTTTCAAGAATATTAGAGTGATATTTATTATTGTTCTAGGTTTAGAAAATGGTTGAGCCTCTTTAGGCTTAGTTGAGAGGAATTAGGAATAATGGTTAGAAGTTAAAAATAATCTTTTATATCCAATACAGACAAGTATCTCGAGTTGCATTGGGTAGAGATACCTACACGGGAAAGAATAATGTTAAGATAAAGTTTATAATGAGAATAAAGCGTGTTTTAGCAAGATTAGAGCATTCCTTAGTGATTGTATGTTAACAAACCTGTATAGACCGAGTGCATGATGTATAAAAGTCAGGGTAAATGGATTAAAAAGATGCTGTGATTCTTGGAGGAGATAGAGGACTTCAAAACAAGACAAATAAAATTTATTTGAGCTCTTGAAGCTTCAAGAATAGTTATGTGGAGGCAATTCTGTGTGCAAACCCTCAAAACTAGGGCTTATCATGATCTCTCAAATGGTATGGTAAAACATTCTAAAATTCTAAAATCTCCATGTTTAGAGTGTTATCTAACACTGTCCAAGGTTTTAGGGATTGATTCAATGGGTAAGCATACTTAACATGGATTTTTATGTTCTAGACCTGTGATCCTCGGGAATCTTTGCTACGATAGATTTTTTTTTGAAGTTTTGAGAAGAGTGAAGTTATATATCAATTGGGATCACTAAATATGGTTTGTAGAAGTCTTACAAAAGTTTTTGATAAAAAAGTGTCTCGAAACCCGTTTGATAAATCTTATAGCCTTATAATAGACCTAGTTAAGCCTAGTTTGTAAGGTAAAATCATCAAGAATTGTGGTACTTTTGCATACAAAAGAGCGGGGTAAGGTACTTTGATATGCTTGAATATTCCATAAAGAGGTATCCAAATCCATGATTAATTCTGTTATATCGGTGGCAATATGATATTATCCACAAATATCAAGATTTTAAGGAATTACAAGGTGTATAAGCTTGTCTAAAGAAAATTTTGAGTCCAATTCTTCTGTTATGACCTCATGAGATCATTAGACTATGTGTGAAGAGTGGGCTACAAATTTTATAAGTGTGGATCATTTTGCCCTTTGGAACTGGTATACACTTATGATGTATGAGTTCATGTCTTTATGCATATTGGTTGAACAACCTTGAGAATAAAGTCACAGTAGAAAAGTAGGACTAAAGGTGAATGAAATAGGGATAATGATCAAGAGATACACCATTCTCAAGTGATTTCATGACCAAGTAAGGATAAATGATCAAATATATTGAAAAAGTTGTTTTAATTAGAGTAATGACTTGTAGATGAAGGAGTGCTAAGTATAAAGGATTGCACCGGTTTGATATCGGGAAGGAGTTCGATTGTTAAGCATATTTATTTAAAGAATAAGTATATGAGTTTGTGCATGCAGGTATTTAGGAGCTACTAAAGGTGAGAGAAGTTGTGATTATAAGAAAGAGACTTGAGATGGTACAACCGAGAGGAGGAGGACAATTCTTGGAAGATAGATTGGAAGAAATAATGAAATAATTATTGTTGAGATTTGAGGATATAGTAGATGGGCGAGAGAATCATAATGAAGGAGATATGAGACTTGAAGGAAATAGTGATCAGACCTATGGGAGCACAAGGGTCTCAAGTTCAAGACAAGAAGGCTATTAATAAAGGAAAGGTTGTCCAAAGTACTTATTTTAATGGAAAGTGCTTTAGATGTCAGAGATATGCAGGTCATAAAGCTAAAGAGTGTGAAAGAATGAGTCAGGGAGTGCCTGTTATGAAGGAAAAGAGAGAAATGGATAATGGAGGTGAGCTCAGAGAAGGTAAGTATCTTTTGATGAGAAGAATGATGTTTAAACAAAATAAGGTAATGGATCTAATCACTCAAAGAAGGAATTTATTTAAAACAAGATGTAAAGCTCAAGGAAAATGTTGTGATCTGATTATTGATAGTGGGAGCACTGAAAATTTAGTGTCTATAGAGATGGTAGAGAAGCTAAAACTAAAGAAATTCCCTCACCCTACACCATATAAGATGTCTTGGGTGTAGCAGGGGCATCAGTTGATGGTAAATGAACAATGTCAGGTTGAATTCAAGATAGGAAGCTACAAGGACAAGGTAGCATGTGATATTGTGCCAATGGATGTATGCCATGTTTTGTTAGGAAGACCTTGGTAGTATGATAGGAAAAAAAATCACAATGGGAAGAAGAACACATATGTATTTGTGAAAAACATGATTGAACACACTTTGATACCCTTGAAGGGAGAGCTCAAAGAAAGAGGAAACATGAGAGTAATGATGGCAATGAAAGAGTAATTGAACAATACAAGAGAAGTAAAGAGGAACAATTTCATAGAGGAACTGAGCCTCAAGATTTTGATCTAACCAATGAGGTTGTATACAGAGGCATGCATGTGTGACAATGAAAGAGGAGGATTAGTCCAATGATGGACAAACAATATTGAAGGATGTAATCTTGGAAAAAGAATCCATGCAAATTCTAGATGAAAGTAAAATACCTTTGATAGAATAAGAGGTGATATGGGCATTTTTATCCTCTCTTGATCTTGAAGAAGAAGAAAAACAAGAGAATGCAACATGACAAGTTGATAGTCCCAAGTTTGATGAGAACAAACAAGAATTAGATGAAGGTATGTTAAAAGAAGAGCTAAGAATGATAGAAGAAATGTTCACTCCTCAAGATGAAATGTAAAGGATGGAGTATGAAGAAGAATCAACCATGCTAATGGCACCAAAAGGAGCTCATGAAGCTCAAGGATTTAAGTCCGACTATGTTCATGAGTATTTTATTGCAGGTATTGAAAGTGAACAAATACAAGAAGATGATACACAAGAAGAGAAGGTAGATTCTTCTCCTGAAGATACATGTCAAGCAAGTGAAAGGCATAGACTTCAAAAGGGGAATAAAGATCAGCATGAAGAAGGTTTCAAGATCATTCAAAATAGGGATAAGGGACAACATGAAGGTGATTGGTTCTTAAGACCAATAAAGGAAAAAATCAGTCTACAAGATGGAGGAATGAAGAACCCAAGAACATGGCTTCTAGAAATGACTCAAGAAGGTGAATTTTCAAGTCTCAAAAAGAAATAATTTAGAGATAAGAAGAACACCCCAAAGAGAGGTATGATCTTTATGATTATAGTAGCCAAGAGAGCTCAATAAGTCAGTTTCTTACTCTTACTTATAGATGCATGATAAAAGAGAAAAATTGAATGTTGGTGGAGGCAATGAAGAACCTGTCAAAATGCAAGATAGGTGTATTGAATAGAGAGGAAGAAGATGGCATGAAAAAGATACCAAGGTTACAAGCAATACTAGGGAGAAAAGTTAGGAAAAAGGATGAAGAAAAGATGAAAGTTTCAGAGGTAAGCCAATATAGGACAAAGTTGGAACAAAAGAAAGGAATAAAGGTCATCCAAGGATCATATCTCAGTGTGATAAGGTTGTGGAAAGCTATAAAGGAGAGGAAAGTCAATTTAACAATGAGACAAAGGGTGGAAATCACTTGGATAAAGAAAACAAGGTTGGAGACAAATGGAACTATGAGGAGTAAGAAGGCTAACTCAGCCCAAACTAGAATGGAGTCTTACGGTCTTGAATTATTCCATAAGGTATGACATCAATAGAATAATGATGGTTACAAGTGATATATATTCCATGATAGTCATATTAAGGAACAATATACTATTTATATCAAGAAGACAATTGGAAAGTAAGCAAGTTGACACCTATGCCCCAACCTGGGGAGTTTTTGGTAATAAGGATAAGTATGAGGCTGATGAAGAAATTCTAGAATGTGGTGAACAACATAGAAGTACATTTGAAAGCCAAATATATTATTATGAGGATGAGGTAATAACGAATGAAGAAACATTACTAGATAAAGGATTCCAAATTCTCATAAAACTTGACATAACTAGTGAAATATTGATGGCAGAGGAGCAAAAGTTGACTAATTTCCCTTCTATGATAGTCATGATGAATTGGAATCCACAAGTGATTGGATTGAGAAAGCATTTTGAGGGTGACAAGTTGATTTTTTTATAAGACAATAAATATTTCAAGAGCTTAGATAGGGGTTAAAAATCAGAGTAAAACATGACATTTAGAGGATTCTAGAAGGACTTACTTGGCATCTTGATAAGGTTAGTGATGATTGAGAGACCATTCACCAATCATACACAAGTGCAGGGGTTAGGAATAATGAAGAAAGTAACTTTCCTCAAGGACATGGGACAAATGCGTCCAAATCACTTCTTAAAGAGTTAAGAAGAAATGTACTAAATTAGGGATAGGTTGAGTTGAGAAATTTGCTAGTATTTGATAAAAATCTAAGAACCGAGTGTAATGTCAACAAGGAAGATATAAATAAAGAAGAAGCTGAAGTAAGCCAAGAGGAAGATGAGAAAGAACAGTTGAGTAGCCACCATGATAATGAAATTGATAAAGGCACAAAGGAATGGAACCTTATAGGGTTATGGAGATAACAAGGAGATCGAATAATGATTTTTATTAACATATTTGTTGACTATGTAGGTACAACACAAAGAAAATTAGGAGCAAAGTTGTCAAAGAAGAACATTAACCACTTGGAAAACATGAAAAAGTAACTAGCTTCATTCATTCAAGAAAAAATTATGAAGATCAAAATAACATTGATATCAGGAATTTTGGTAAGAAGAAGGAAAGAAGAGTGAACACATCAAGAATAGTGATGAAGAAGACAAAGAGCAACACGAAATAGCAAGAACTCATGAGCAGGAACTCATGAAATGTTTCTGAGGGATAACTTGATGTAGGAGCATGAGTACAAGACCAAACAAGGAGTCTTAGAAGGTGGTAAAGAAGACATTAACATGATTTTAAGTGGTCTTAAGGACCATGAACTCAAATTCAAGAGATTGATGTGGTTTGTAATTTTTCCCTCCAAAAATTAAACATTTGAAAATTTAAATGGTGTGAAGACCTTTGACAGCCTAGAACCTCATCACAAGAGAAGTCAAGAGTTTGGAGTTACTTTAAAGGTCTTAGGGAACCATGTATATGCTTAAATATTGTAAGTTCACCATGTCATGTTTGTAAAAGGTGAAAATGTGTATTTGAGAAAGTTATAGAGTAATTGTAAAAGCTTAGTAGGAGAGAATATAAGCTAAATAAGGCTTCCTAAGCCATGTCATCCTAAGAAGAAGTCATAGTACGAGTTCTCAAGCATATTAGAGTGATATTTATCATTGTTCTAGGTTTAGAAAATGGTTGAGCCTCTTTAGCATTAGTTGAGAGGAATTAGGAATAGTGGTTAGAAGCTAAAATAGTCTTTTGTATCAAATATAGACAAGTATCTCGAGTTACATTGGATTCTCTCTCTCTCTCTCTCTCTCTTATTAATATTTTTAATTATTTTTGACTTCATTATTTAAATTTTCTCCTTTTCCTTACTATTGTAAAACATATATGCATACATGCTACTGTTTATTTTACTTTTTCATCTATCCATAGGATGACCTTGAAGAGAAAACAAAAACCCGAAAGAAGGTTAATTTCTATGTTTAATCATGTTTACAATATGTGTCTAGCTATACTAGTGGGATTAATTAATCACCTATTCTTATCCCTCACAAGTGGTCTCCAATGTCTATATGAAGTATTGAAAAAGATATGTTTAGTAGGGTTAGAGTGTCCTCTCATTGAAGCCTTACCTCTATATTTTCACCATAACATTATGTGTGTATTAGATTTTAGCACTTATCATAATCTAGAAATTCAAGACCATGGAGAGTTTTTGTAACATCGGTAACCTTTCTCATCCCCTACTCCAAAGTCTACGAGATTATGTAATTATGGATGAAAGCATAGTTGGTGGATAATGAGGGCACTACAATATGTTTGATTTAATCTATTGCATTGTCTTATTACTATACCACTTGGATTATCCACCTCTTGGTTTCTCTAATTTGTGAATCCTAGTAGGATACCTATCTTTATGTTAGTTATAGGCCTTGGAAACCTATAACTATCATAGGGTTATGTTACTATCCTATAGAATTATGACACTAGCATTACTTGATCACATTTATATACACACAATGTGATAATTCTTCGATTGGATCCTCATATTTGAGAACCTAGTTGGGAATCTCTCTTTTACCCATCATATGATCTAGCAAATCTGATGTGAATATTACTTTTCTTACTATTAGGTCTAATTCATTCTTTTTATTATTTCAGATTTTTGAATGCCATTTCCCATGTGCAAAGCACTATTGCATAACTAATTTGATATAAACCTTAAAATATTTTATTTGATGTCATCGAACCCTATACAATATTCCTGCATGATCAATCTCATTAGGAACTTCCATATTCACAATTAATTTCCCCTAACACCATAAAATTTTGTGAAAGCTTACTACACGACTAATCTTGTTACTAAATCACTTCTAGTAAACCTTTTTTAGGAGAGTCACCTGAATATCTATGTAAGTGTATTGAGGATTATTTCTCTCAGAAGTTAGATGTTAATATAAACTATGTTGAATCTCCTCCAAATGGAGAAAATTATGATCCAACTAATAAGACCAATATACCGTCCAATATTGCTTCCACTTAATGAATCATGCAACTCATTGACCACCTAAGTCAACAATGAACTATGACTACCAATCAATTTTTGGAACTCCAAACTAATCTAGCTCAAATTTCTAGTCAACCTTAAATGGTCTCTTGGGGCCTGAAAAATTAAGGTCAACCCCCTTCACTTTTGGTTGAACAAAATGGAATTCCCCTTGCAGAACCTCCCATCCATAACTAGATCCTTTAAGCCATTCAAAGAGAGCCACTTGCTATGCTCTCAAGACCAATTTTACACTACCACCAAATTATTATTTAAGACATTCACAAGATATGTCTTGGATTGGTACTATACCCTCCCAACCAACTCCATTGTCGATTTGGAAAGTTTGGTGACTTCACTAGCTAGTGAATTAAAATACCATGATCTTCCTAAAAATAACATTAACACCTTCATAAATTGTAAAAAATGGAAAATGAATCTACTAAAGATTTTATTAAGCATTGGAAGACCGTATTCACTACGTTTTATTATAGCATGCTTAAGGAAAGGTTTTCTAATTATTCCTTGGAGAACTTGAGTCTCACCTTCAATACAAGGTTAGGTCATTCTCCCCTACCTCCTTGGAAGAAGCATTCAAATAGGCCAAATTTCAATATTATCTCATAAGAGAGTTTGAAAATCCTTCTCTAAAAAGTGAGACCCCAAGAATGTTCAAGCCCTCATGCGTCCCGGAAAAATAATGTCACCGATGACAGAGTCATAGATACTCTTCCTCAAGGATCTTCTTCTAATAGGACCATACATAACATTGATCAATCTACCACCAAATCACATAATAACTCTACCCCCTCTCATGTGTTGACTACCATCAACCTATCCAAGGAAGAGTTGTGACAACGTTTACCCCTCCCATTCACTATGGTTATAGATCCTTCTCGACCTCTCCCTTAATGACATGATGAATTTTTTTTTTTGGTGGCACACCAATTAGGGACACTCATATGAAAACTAAAATTTTATTTGATATTTTTCCTATTCCTTTATTCTTGGAAAAAAATTGATCATGAATCTATTAGATGAGAAAGGATAAACGATTATATAAAATCACGTGACAAAGCCAAAAAAATGTGATTGTAATGACATATTTTATCAAGCTAATGAACACCTTAAAATATATAATGACCACCTTCTCGATCACTCCAAATATGAAAAATCCAATCTTGATCTAGTCAACATCGTGGTTTCCAATGATGTTGATACCTCTTATCCTTCTACTAGTGCATCCACAAAAATGTGGTTCATATGGACAATACCATATGTATTATCACATGTACTTGAGCTCTCTTACCATTCCTTGGCCTAGGATAAATCCCAAGATCATCTATCCCTATTATTCATGGAAAAATCTCATGAACAAACTCATATATCTAACTCCTCGGTCTAGTTGATTGTCATCAACCCCTTTGCATAAAATCCTACATGGCTGATCCTATCTACCTATGATTCTATCAATTATTACGCCATCAAACCCTATGGAAACATATCTACCATGTCCAATCACACAAAAAAAATAGTTGTAGCTCAAAATATTAAATCTTCTACTAGCCCATCTCCTTTAAAACCTATTTAGAGTGAACTTCCTTGGTCTAGACTATTGCACATCCTAACCACTAAGATTGGGATCCTCTTGTAGAAATTTATCACCTTCTTAGTCAAATCATATTCTTAGAACTCATATTTAACTCACCCCAACATCATGAGATTCTTATGTCTACACTCTTTATTATGAACATTCATTTTCCACACACTTTTGAAAGAGATCATCATGCATCAATGCAAAGAGTTTTCCATTTCCATCGATATTTCCTCTAATCATTCTCAATAATTTTCTTCCCTCTTAATTCTATGATTTCAAATGAGCTCATACTTCACACCGATGACCATATCCGGTCCAAATTGGCCACACCACGGTCATAAGATCCCTTAGAGGAAATATTTTGGAACTTGTGTCACCTCTCTTTATTTCATCAAAAACCTTGACTACTCTATCAAAAATCTAAAATCCACTAGAAGCACATGTCAAGGCTATAATCATGGAAAAATAACCCCTACAAAGTTACATTTGGCTCCCTTCATTTTTACCCTTTAATGTTTATGTCAAGGTCATGGTCTTGAGTTTCCGTTGTCTTATAATATCTTCCTAGGATGATTTTGGACTCATCACATGTATGTAGTTGTGTTATCTTCCTGCCAATGTGTCAAGTTTGAGCGCTAGGACCTATTTATTAAATAGGAGGAGACACCAACCCATGGAACTTTGATCTATTTAAACAATGTGGGAAATTTAATATTCCCACCCTTGAATAACTTTCTACCATCCCATTTGAGGAATATCAATGCTTTAATTATCTAGTCAATTCTATTTTGGCTACGATGGTCATCATGAGGCTGTGGCTTGTACTCCCCCTAACCTTATTTATTCTCGATGATGATGAGCTTGATAAAATCAACCCCAAATTAATACCTCTAGGCTTCTTGATGCCATTATCTCCCAATTACCTCTAGTTTTCTTGATGCCATTATCTCCCAATTACCTCCCACCTTATGACCATACATGTAAAATAAATATGTAGAACGTGTTACTATTAGTATCACTCACACTAATCATTCTTTTATAGAAAATATTGTTCAACCTAGGCCTATCATCAACTTATGTGCTATTGATGTTGCCACAGTCAATTATGATGATGGTTACTATCTCAATGATTCCTTCTTATTAGGTTATGTCTAAGCTAAAATTTTAAAATCTTTCACTATCATAACACCCCACACTCTTCCTTTAGTCACAACATCAATAATATAATTATATCCTTGTAAGACACTCATCCTACATTTTATTTAGAGGTATACGATATTATGGATGATGATGACATATACCCTAGTTTTGACTTTAAGGATGAGCTTATGAACTATACCCCTAATTATTGATCTAATGTTTAAGCCATGTTATTATCTCTTAGTTATCCCTTCTATAATGCCTACTATGACATCACACCCTCCTTCCCCTTTCACTTATCTATATTTTATGACAACTATACCTTCTACAACATCACCACCATCTCTTCTTATCATTATGGCTCCTAGCCCACTTGTGTCTAAGCTACATTACACATGACACGAGGCCCATAGACATGATGTTTTAGATTATAAACCCTATTGATGGTATATAAAGAAAATCTAAAAGGAATTTAGGTGAGACCAATAAAAGAAGGCCATGCAACCCTCCTCTACAAGAACACTCTTTTGTTATCATCATGGTGTTTTTTTCACATAAATATAATATTTGTTAATTTATCTCCCACAAGCACCGAGCACGATAAACTTCTCTTCATGCACCTAAGCATCGATCCCAATCCCCTCCATTACATCCTTCCATGCCATCATATATTTCTCATCATTCCCCCTCAAACCTCTCTTGATGATATCCATCATGATGTGCTCACATGAATCTCGATAGGATTGATGATTCCCTCTTTTCTACACTATATAATGTGTATTAAGGTATCACCATTATACAATAAGACCTTAAGGAGCTTATGATTCACACTCACCAAAAAATCATGTGCGAGTAGCTGAATTCATAAAAATTCATGTTTATCATATGCATGTTGTCATAGAGACACAATTTTCAATGTTTTATAATTCCCATCTATCTCTTGGTTGGGTTCATCCTTCCCATTTGAGTTTCTATGACTATAGATTCCAATTTTGGATATTGTGGTCATCACATTCCTTTTATCTCCCACTTGGGTTTATCTCTCATTTATTGGGATGGCATTATACTTGGTCCCCATCCCATTCAATCTTATACACTTTATCTACAATATCAATCTCAAAACCTTTTATCATTTCATTTATTTTAATAATAAATGTTCATAAATTTGTGCAAAAATGAGAAAATTGAAGCATACTAGTTATCATACACCAAGATTAATACATAAGATATCACCAAAATATTGGTATCTCTCTCTCTCTCTCTCTCTCTCACACACACACACACACACACACACACACACACACACACACACACACAGAGAGAAGAGAGAGAGAGAGAGAGAGAGAGAGAGAGAGAGAGAGAGAGAGAGAGAGAGAGAGAGAGAGAGAGAGAGAGAGAGAGAGAGAGAGAGAGAGAGAGAGAGAGAGAGAGAGAGAGAGAGAGAGAGAGAGAGAGAGAGAGAGAGAGAGAGAGAGAGAGAGAGAGAGAGAGAGAGAGAGAAAGAATAAATCATTTTATACATCATCAATACATCCATCTCTCGAAAAATACAATAAACCATCCCTTAAACATCCTCTCCCTCAATGGAGGTCAATCGATGCCTTAAGATGATGGTACTTGACGAGTAACATGTATGGATTGTGCAAATATATGGCTTTAGACCAATCCATTAAAGTCTCTCCCTCCACCCTAGCCACATGAACCTCTAATGTTTCAATACAAGCCACATCGTATCCTGGTGCATTACCACCACTTGTGCATCTAACAACCTTACTACCTATTATTGTGGTAATGTTGTCTATTCCCAAAAAGGCCTTATACCAAGGATGTTATATCTTTGGCACTTGTCACCATTAGAGCATATCCATGTCTTTGAAGCTCATGACCTGCCTCTCCCATAAGCCTAAATGAACTCACTAAGTATTTGACTATCTTTGGATCTGTCATCATGGTCATATCTGTCAAGTCTAAGATGTCATTCAAGATGTGTTCTCCCTCAATCATCATGTACCAATATATTGTGGCCTGCTTTGCATAACATAAAAAATAGACACCATATTAACAATCTATTAACTATCTAATCTAAAACTTCATGATCTATGCTATCATGTAATCTAACTTTGAGGCCCACTTGGCTCACCAAACTAATTCACTACAATAGCTTTGTCTTCTCATCCTCCTAAAATAATATTCACCCCCTTATATCTCAGTTGATGGGATCCTACCGATTGTGTCCACCTATCTCAAGGCACCAATAACATCAACAATCTCCTAGATGCTTATTCTTCCTACACTGAATGCCCATTCATATATGCCATTATTTGGGCACTTGTATCTGATAAATACCATCCTCCTTGCATGCATAATCCTCACTCATGGTGTCTTCCCTAAGGACTCTCTACTTTCTCCTCCTCTCTAACAACCTATCTCTTGGGGTTTTCCTCCACATCTATAATATGAGGTACCTCAAAATATCATGCTTTATTCCACCATTTCCTCCTACCACATGGTTGTCAGTGGGGTATGCCTCACTAAGTGTGGTCATAGTGGTGGCACTTCTACCAGTGGTTCCACTCTCCTTCCTCTCTCTCACATTGTGTCATCGATACTCTAGGAGAGGGATGGATACCAAATGAGTTGGATTCCCCAAATGTAATGGTAATATATCCGTAAGCTACATAAACCACGATAATAAGAAAGTATTGAAACTTAGATTATACCTCCTTTTGTGTGTCTCCTTCATAAACCTCAAAATGTGTAGTGACTTGGATGAGCCCGAGCTGCTTGAAGTGTAGGTTCTTTCTTCAATGTGAGCAAGACCTTCAATGCAATGATAATTGATTCAAAAACTTTGCACTAAGGGATTTGAGGATGATGGATTTGGGAATGGGAAAAGTAGGCTTATGTGGACATTAGGAAAGATGGAAGTATTCTCTGTGTAGCAAGAATGTACGAGATATGATAGGATTTTTACTTGTTTTGAAGAGGGGAATAAGGCTCTATTTATAGCCTGAAATTTGGATTAATTCAGAGGTTTTGGTTAATCATGATTTGAAAAAGTAAGCAAGATTAAGTGAGTGGGGACATGAAGAATGGACAGGAATTAAACTTGAATATTTAATTCACAAGTGGGGGCATGGGGAATATTTGACATGTGATTAATTAGGAATTGACAAGGTTTTATTAATTAACTAATGTCAATTAATTCCTCATGGGTTTTTATGGGAAATGGAATGGGAAAATTAATTGATTTAGGAGAGGTGTGAAATTGGGGTGTCTACATTTTCCCCTCTTTGGAAGGGTACTATGAAAGTAGTGTCCTTTCAAAGAAAGTAGACAAAATGGATGAATATGCCCTAGGTAGTGGGATTTAAGGTTTTGAAGATATTATTATTAAGGAAGGTGTTCCTTTAATAAGAAGTTATTAGAGGAAGAAGAGAAAGCATTCTCTAAGAAAATATTAGAAATTTTTTTACTCATGATAATGGGGAATAATTCAATCTACTTTTGCTAAGAAAAAATTAGAAAAATGTTTGTTTGTGAGAATAGAAGGTGGTAGGTGATGAATGTTATGGTATCATCTAAGAAAAAAACACTATGGGAAGATGTGATTAGGTAATGATGGGATGATGCCCCCTTGAGAGTTCGATGAGAATGGAAGAGAAATCGAGCTCTCAAAAAGAGGAGAGGTCAATGTTGTGGAGAGGAGGATGAGAATGGGGTGTAAGATAATGGAACAACTATGGTGCACAAATGGGGAAATAATTCAATTGGCCTTGAATGCTAGGTGTGAATATGTGTTGAAGGATGTAACAAGTGAGAGTGGAAAGAGAGAAAAAGGAATGGACATGAGTAGTGGTTGATTATGGGTAGGTGAAGAATGGGAAAATGTCATAAAAAATTAGAGGTGAAGGAGACAAGGGTATGAAATAGAGTGGATGGAGATGGAGGAGGAGAAAAAAGGAATGAAAGAGGTGGAAGAGAATAAGAGAGAAGGATGATAGGGGAAGAAGGGAATGAGGAAGGAAAAACAAGAAGAAGACAAGATGAGATGAGAGAACCGACGAGAGAAGAGGGTGAAATCATAAAAAGGAGAGAGAGGTGTAAAATGAAGGTAAGGGATAGAAAAGATAAGGTGAAGAGGTATGTATGAGTCAAAGGGAGAGAAATGATGGAAACATGAAGGAGATGAGTAAGATGAAGAATTTAAAGAAGATGAAAGAGATGATAGAACGGAGAAAATAAAGAAACTATAGGATATTAGGAAGACGTAGAAAAGATCATAAAAAGGAAGAGAAATTGGTACATAATGAATGAAAAGTATAGAGGTGGTAGAGAAAAGAAGGAAGGGAAGGATGAAGGTGAAATTTTAGGGGAGAAGAGATGATAGGGTGGATACTGAGGAGAAGATAGAAGGGACCAAGGCATTATAGCAGGAAATGAATATGAAATAGATGCATGGAGATACATGTGGAAGGTGCAAGGATAAAAAGATTGGCTAACGAGAAAGAGACATGGTAACGATGGGGAAGTAAGAAGGAAGAATGAGGGAAAAATGGGAAGCAGACGTAAATAAAGAGAGATACAAAAAGGAAATGAAAAGAGAATCAAGAATGGGAAGGAGGAGAGGAAAAGAGAGGAAATGGTGCAATAAAAAGGGAATCAAGAATGGGGATATTCTGTGGAGAGTGGGTAGCATCAAAAATGTAAAGAGAAGAAAGAGGGGAGGAATGACATGGATTGGAAAAATCATGGAGATGCATGAGATGAGGATAAGAGGATTACAAGAAAATAGACAAAGGATGTATGATGAAGACATTAAAGACATTGACAAGGGTGAAGGGAAGATGAAGAGGTGGGGAATAAATGAAAAGGAGTGGGGGTGGAGAAAAGGGAGGGGATGAAAGAGAGAATGGGGGATAGAAGAGGTAATTCCAATGAAATAATGTTAGGGGAAGACCAAAAATAATTATTATTGGTGAATGATGGGGAAAGAGTGGGGAAAATATGAAGAAGGAAATGGAGAATGATGATGAGTCATTTTTAGGGGTCTACTAACAATAATTATTCGTACTAAATATGAGAGGTAGTAGGGGTGGAAGATGATGATGAAAGAATGTTAGAGGGAGACCAAAAATAATGGTGGGTGGGAATAGGGGTGGATATGTGGGAGAATTCAAGAAGATGGAGTGGAAAGAGTAAAGAAAGGGTGAGTGATGATTTGTGACAAGATGAAGGTGAAGAGAGGATGTGGAGGATGAGGATGAATGAGATGAAGGTAAAGAAACGAGATATGGAAAGAATGGTAGAGAGTGAGATGAAGAAAGATAGAACAATGAGGGGAAAATGGGGAAAGGAACATGGTTGAGTAATGAGGGATCAAGTAGGATTCACAAGTTGAAGATGATGGATGCACTCTGTGATATGATAGGTTGAGAAAGGGTAATGGTAGGAGGAAAAGTTGGTTGGTAGGGGAGACCAGGAGGAAGTAATGATCAACGGAAGGAATGATGAGTGAGTAGAAGGTGAAGTCCAAAATGACAAGTTTATCTTAAGGGGAACCCTTAAGTAATATAGTCATGCGGTGGAAGTGATTAAGTAATATTTCCAAGCAGAGGATGGTGGGATGAAGAGTAGGAAAACAAGAGGGGAAGTTGACAAGAATGGAGGAGGTGGTGAGAGGATGTGATGATGGGGAATGACAAGAAAAAGTGGAAGGGTGAGAATGTGTAGTGATGGGGGAGTGCAAGATGACAAATCATCCTTAAGAGGAACTCTTAAGTAAGATCACCATGCCACATGAATGGTTAAGTAAGATCACCAAACCGACAGTGATGGTGAATGGGAAAGAAGATACAAAAATGTAGTGTGCATAGGGATAGAATGGTTGGTTGGAGCAGGTGGTGATGACAAGGGGAGGGACAAATAGGCTGGAGGGAACATGTATGTATGGGGAAGTACAAGATGAAAAATAAACCTTAAGAGGGACTCTTAAGTAAGATTGTCATGTTGCACGAATGATTAAGTAGGATTGCCAAGCCAAAGATGAAGAATAATAATGATGGGAAGAAGTTTTGCAAGATAGGTGGAGATGTGAGTGATCAAAGGATTTGGGGAAGGTTGTTTGATAAGATGAACTGAAGGGGAACCCTCAATTAAATTTTACATATTGTGAGAATGTGTAAGTAAGATTACTAAGCAGAAGATGGATACTAGGAAGAATGAGAAAAGAGGAAATGGTGTATACGAGAATGGAACAAGGGGTTAGGTAGGAGATGGAGTGGGAAGAGGATTGGTATTGGATTTGTTAGGTTTAGGAGTTGGTTTCTTAAGAGTCATGTTAGATGTTGTAGGCTTTGGGTATGGTGGATTTTAAATAGGATTAGAGGATAGGATAGTGTTAGGTTTAGGTGATGAAGGGGTTGAGATAGGATTAGGTGTGGATGAAGAGGATGAGGGTGGTGTAGGAGCCACATTAGATGGTTTAGGATTAGGGGTAGAAAGGGATGAGAGTGACTTAGGAGTCACAATGGATTTGATAGTTTTAATAGGATTGGGTGTAGGTGATGGAGGGGATGAAATAGGATTAGAGGTTGAATTTGATGGTGGATTAGGGGATGTGGGAATATCTAGGAGAAATTTCATAGGATTGGATAGGGTGATGAAGATGATGAGGATGGAGGAATAAGATGAGATGTGGGGGATGATGATTTTGGATGAAGTTGTTGGGATTGTTGTGGATATGTGAATGAGACTCGATGATAGGTTTTATGATGATTGGATTTAGGAGTTGAGGTTTTGGATGGTGGTGGATTATTTGCATGAGTTTTTATGGTAGGAAGGTATGTGTCATGTTGATTGATAGGGGATTTGGAGGTTGTGATTTAGGAAGGTGGTGTAGGTTTGGGATGGGTGGCTAGATTAGCAAGGACATAAAGGAGGTCCTATTGGTCTAGGTCAAAGTTAGTGAGATATTCAAAGTTGATGAAATTGGCTTGTGGGGATAGTGGTTTATGTTGATTAGGTGGATTGAATATTAGATTGGTAGACAATATTTTATGGGTGATTAGTGGATTGAAGATTAGATATTTGTTGGTTAAGTAGTTAGATGGTTAGGATCAACATGGTATGGTTGGTTTGGATGATGGGGGCAGGATTGGTTAAGGTAGGATGTCAGGTTTGAGATTTGTTTGTTAATGTGTTGGACTTCACGATCGAGTGAGAAAGTTGAATTTTATGGGTGGGGAATGATGGGATAGCTTGGTTTATAGATTTAGAAAATAGGTAGGGGTTTGGATGTTGGTTTAGGGAGGATGGGGATTGAGGATCAAAGGACATGGTTAGATAGGATGTGTGGGGGATTAGTTTTGGATTAAGATTGTGGATTAAGGATGGTGATGGGATTAGGATTGGGATCATGTGATAAAGGATGGATGACTATAATAATGTTTGATTAATTAGAAGTTTAAGGTGATGGGATGGTTAAGGGTATTCAAAAACAAACAAAAAAGTGTAACACACACCCTAACTATTCAAGTGGGATTGAAATCAAGATATAACATGATTTTAATATCACACACTTATGACAATGCCAAAATTGGATATACACCTATGTGTCAATGTGGGGTTGGCTAGCAAATGATTTTGGGGAGTGTGGCATCCTTATACTATGGCTCAATATACGGCCAAAAGGGGTACCTAAGCTAGGATGTATGAGCTCACTAGGGCGTCCTTGATATACCTTTCGGTACATGGGGCCCAAGTACGTATTTGCAAGGATGTTGTCTCGAGTCCTAGGTATTGGGACGTGAAGCCCTCACTTCACGTTGTTCTTAAAGAAAGAAAGTGCTTTGCAAATAACGACTTGATTGTCCAAGAATTTGTATACCCCACCGAACACGGGGTGTGTCATGTGCCACATCATGAGACCCCTAACACTATGACAAGTTCCTGGATATCACTTCTACATCATGTTGCCCCTACAAAAGAAAAATTGGGAAGACTAGTCACTTTTGATCCTTAAGATCATCCTAGGATGAGAGAGGAGAGAATACAACCCGGAGGAATAATGTGAAAACACAAGGGCGATGATAAATGCAAGATAAAAGATGATAAAATGAAATGATAAATATTATTAGTTTGATGATTGGGTCTTTAAGAGGAGGCCCTATAAAACAAGGATTAGTAGTTTGATTTTGAACCCAATATCTTGGACTAAACAAGCTACAAAACAAAAGGATTAGTAGTTTTGAATCCTAAAATCACAAAAAGGTTAAATAAATATTAAAATGTATAGAATCTCCCCTTGTTGCTGTAATAAATCTACAAAATACAGAATGTTAGACCTGTAAAAAACCACTAAGAACACTTGAAAACAGGGTTAAACTATTAGTTGTGAGTAAAAATGTGATTATGCAAAGGTTCTAATTGATAGGGCATAAACACCAAAGTATGGAAAAGGCTTCAAAGTACAACAAAGGTGCCACTTTACGTAAAAGACACTATTATGTGTGCATAGGTACCAATGTATTGCAAAATACTAAAAATAGGGTTTAATGCTACAACAAAGGCTTTGAAGTCTTAGCAAAGGCACCAAAGTTTGTGCATAGGTGCCACTTTATGGAAAATGCTCCATTTAATTGAAAAGGATCCATTCTATGTGCATAGGCATTGAAGTATAAAAAGGTGAGAAAAGGTCAAAATAGGCAAAAAACAAATTTTTAGTGCTAAAACAAAGGCTTTGAAGTCTCAGTAAAGGCGCCAAATTTTTGCATGTGTACCACTTTAGGGAAAAGGAACCATTTCAGGGCAAAGGAACCATTTTGTGTGCATAGGAACCAATACATAGAGAAAAGGTGCCATTTCATCTTTGGAAATAGAATTTGAGCCTGAAAATTGTAAATTTGAAGGGGTAAATGATAATGAAACTTATTGAAACTTGGTCTACTTGTTCAAGGATCAAATAAGAAAGAAAATGATTAAAAATTGGGGTAATCCCCATGGTGGGTGCCAAAATGTATATGTTAAAAATATTAGTGAGTTGAATGTGAGAAAACAAACAAACTTGCTTCCCTAATCTAATCTTCTCAACAAATACCTCAGATAGAGCAATGGATTGAAAGGGGGAGAGAGAAAATACCTGCACTTACCTACAAGTTGCAAAGCTCCTCCTTTGATGTGTTGGATTTTATCTTGATTGATTATTGATTGCTTTAGATGTTGGTGGAGACACATGAGAAACACCTCCCTTGATTACTTTGGATTGCTTGATGAAGGATTGAATGGTGATGGATATAAAATGGTAGAGGTTTGATAAATTTATCACTAGCTATCTCTCATGGAGGAGGAGATCTCAATTTATAGTTGAGGGTGGAGGATTCAATGGCTAGGATGAAGCCAAGTTGGATTTGGATCAAGGGTGGAGAATGCATGTGAGGATTAGAGGATTCTAGAGTGGAAGGCTCTAGAATTTGAATTCAAAATTCATGGAGGGAAGAAGCTTCCATTGAATTAAAAATTCAATGGAAGGAGAGATTTAGAGAGGCTTCTAGAAATAGAATCCTCTAGATTTAGAGGTGGGAGGATGTGATTAAGATTAGAATTAGATTAGGTTAATAAATGATGATTAGGGGTGAGGTTACATGGAAAGGCTAGGTGTAGGGATGTGTAGGGTAGGTGGGTAGGTAGATATAGGAATATTAAATTCCTAGAAAATGTTAATAGGGATTATAATAGGATAATATGATATAATAATGAAATAAAAGTGATTAATGATAAAATGGGATATAATGATGGATTAAAAGGATTTGGGATAAATGATAAATAACGATAAAGGGTAAATATGATAAAATAGATTAAATAATAATAATTAATCTTATGATTAATTATTATATGGATGATGTTGGGATATTTGGGAAAAAATAATTGCAATTAATCATGTCAAAATTTTGGATGTCTACACCTAGAAAGTGATGAAGTAATCCTTAATATATCATCTTAAATTGTTGACATAACTTATATTTATATTTAATAATTAAATTAGTCTGACTATTAGTTATAAGAAGATAATCAACATATAACAAAATAAGAATAATATTATTATATTCTAATTTTATAAATAAATCGTTATCGAAGAGCGAGTGTGTAAACCCTAAATTTTTAATATCGAGCTTTAGGAGTTATTTAACCTACAAACATAATATTTTTATTAGGTTCTTCAAATCTCTTAGGTTGAGACATATAGATCTCTTCTTCCAAATCATCATTTAGGAATGCATTTTTAACATCTATTTGGTGTATTTCCCATCCATTTTGGGATGTAAGAACAATTAAAATCCGACTATGTTCATTTTTTCTTCGAGAAGAAAATGTTTCCACATAATCAATTCTTTCTTTCGAGTGAAACCAATGGTAACTTATGGAGTTATACTTGATTTTATAAATCCACTTAGATCCAATAAATCTTATTTTAAAAGGAGGGACTAGATCCCACATTTGATTATTTATTAGAGTATATAAATTAGATCTCATAACATCCTTCCATCTCTCATCTTAGTTGGCTTCCTCAAATGTTTAAAGTTCAAATTGATACAAGGTCATTAGAGATGATAAGAATGATCACTTCTAGTCATTTTATTATGATTACTAAGGTTAGAGTCTTGCAAAAGAGATTGAGCCCATCTAGGTCTTTTAGATTGGTATTGAGTTAGCTCACCCTCAACCTCATCATCTCGAATATCCATAATTGGATTATATCCATCTAAGTCATTGCTTTTCTCATTTAGAGAAATTTGAGGAGGTTCAAAGGAGGATACATGAAATTATTTTTTAAGGACATTGAAATTCCTATTTTTAATGATTTATCTTCTAAATGGATCATATATTCTTAAATATTTAGTATTTCTTCCATAGCCCATAAATATACAAGGGTAAGAGGTTGGATCAAGATTTTTTTGTTTAAATTTAAGAATGAAAATAGAAGTAAGGATACCGAATATTCTAAGATGAGATACATTTTGTTTCTAACTGGTCCGTACTTTTATAGGAGTGGTTTTATGTAAGGATTTGGTAAGAACTCTATTTAAGGTATAAACAACAATTTTCATAGCTTTTCCCATAGAAATTTAGGAACTTGGGAAGAATAAATCATAGTTATAACCATTTCAAGAATGGTTCAATTTTTCTTTTCTACAATTCCATTCTATTGTGGAGAATGGGGGGTGATAAGATATTTTTGAATTCCATAATATATGTAGAAGAAATCAAATTTCTTACTAATATTCATCTCCATCATCAAATCTTAATTTCATAATTTTACGATTATAGATATTTTCAACTAGAGCTTTAAATTGTTTAAATTTAGACAAAAATTTAGATTTTTTTAATGAAGTATGACCATATCATCCTAAAATAATCATAAAAAAATGTTACAACATACAAAGAACCTCTAAGAGAAATAACTTCAAGGGTCCTCTAGCATCACTATGAATAAGATCTAAAGGATGAGATGAATTAGAATCATGATTTTTGAAAGGGGTCAGAATGTTGCTTGACATGTAAGAATTCTCACAAATTTCATGATTAGATTTAATTTTAGGTAGTCATATCACAATATCATATCTTTCTTATCAAAAAGACTCTTAAAATTAAGATAACCAAGTCTTTCATGCCATAGTTGAGTTTTATTTTTAATTTGAAAGGGAAGACATATTTAATTAGTAAAATCATCAAAAATATATAAGTCATTCTTTTGAATACCTTCAACAATAATGCATTCAAAATTATCTTCGATAAACCATTTATCCTTAACAAAAATAATAACAAAGTTGTCTCCAATAATTTGAGAACAAGATTATAGATTTTTCTAAGTTTGGGAACAAACAAAACATCATTAATGGACCCATTAAATAGTTTAGTTTTACCTTGACTTTTTTCTTCAATGAAGGAGTTGTCTCCTAGATAAATTATTTCACAACATTTTTTGAAATTTGTGAGAATGTCTCTCATGTAAGTAATGTCTTAAAGAGCCAATATCTAGAATCTAGTCATTGTCATAAAAATCAATAAATGCAATGTAAAGTGCAATTGTTTTATGTGAATTATTATTTTGATCTTGATCATGATTTGAATTTTGATCATTATTGTGATTGTTAAATTTTTACCTCTATTATTATTAAATATTTTCTATTAGAGACATTTTCATTTTGATAAAAATATTTTTCATTATGACCAAATTTTTGACATTTTCTACATTTTTAGAATATTTGACTTTATAGTTGTCATTCACATCTTTCTTGATCCCTTTCTTATATTTAGAAAAATTAATTTTAAGGATTTGAGATCTATTATTATTAAGAATAAACATTTTATGATTTTGAGATAGAAGGGATTGAGAATCATTCACCTTAGCGTCAAAATTGGTCATAAGTTGTTCTTATTAGATAAAAGAGAGGACAAGAAATCAAAATTAGGAATATCAATTTCATTTTCATGTTTAGAATTTAAGATAGAAATGCAATTCCTAATTATTGTATGAATATTCATTTGAAATCTGAAATATAGTAATTGATCTTGAAAAAACTTACAATTACAATCATCTAATTACAATTTAATGTTTTTTATTTTAGCAATACAAACTTTTTAACTCTTTTCATTATAGTGGTCATTAGTTCTAGGACATGTTTAATAATTTTAGATAACCTAGTACCTTCACAAGCCATTATGAGCCTTTAAAAGAGCTTACCCACCCATAGATATGACACTCGAGATGACATGATTTTTGGGTGGATGAATGACATATGTCACCATCCCATTGAGTTTTTGATTTGGAGACTCTTATCCTATATTATCCTCCATTTTAGAGAGTGTGGATTGGAAGGCTTGTGTTTGGACTCATTTTGCTTTTGTGAGGTAGGCCTCACACCCTTGAATTTTTGTTATTGTTTTTTAAAGGAAGTTGTTTCTAGTTTAAAATTTGGTGATAAAATGGTTTGGTTGCAATATGTTATTGTTTTGTTCTTTGTTTCCTCTATCCACCCCTTTTTGGAAGTGAATTTTTAGAGTGGTAAGGGGAAGAGGGAATAATCCTCTTACTTTCTCCACAAGGCATGTTGGAAAAGCCTTGTTGGGATTATTTTAAATCATCTTCATTTGGTTTTAAAGTAGGATATCATTCCCATATGGTTTGAGAATCATATCTTATCATTTCTAAGGAAACTTTTAAGGTTTGAAAAACTTTGGTAAGAAGAAGGCAAAGAGAAATAAGGTTTATTGGAGGATATAGATCTTTGGAGACTTTTGGACAAATTATAAAAATTTGTGGATCTATTTGGATACTTGTTTGATTACAATTAAAAAAGGATCTCTCTCCTCTCTTCCCCAATTTGTAAGAATCATGAAGATTTTTTTTTCTTTTTTGGATTTCATACTCCTATGGTTACTTGAATGTTGTGGTTTTGATTTCCTCTCCCATATCTGACATTATGCTCTTCTATTGTCTCCCATGGGCTTAGAGGGAGGCTAGCATGTTTCATTTTATTAAAAGAGGTATGCGATGATGCCAATTAGTTGGGAGGTCAACCAAGTCATCTTCTTATGGTTTGGATGTTTTCTAGTGGAGATGGAGATTGTTTTGGAGATTATTTAGAGTAGGGTAAATTTTAAGACCCACCTAAAAAAGAACCATAGATATTACTTGGAAAATTCCTATAAATGAATTTTGAAATCTGGCGAATGCCATGAATTGAAAGGAAATGTCATCATCCGGTATCAATTGTTAGATGGTAACATTAATCTATGGACCGGTAGTAAATTTATCTTTTGTGCATGCGGTAAAGGTGATTTAGATATAAAAATTTGGCTATTACTGTAAACACTAGGTGAATCAACCCAAAATATTGATGTGTACCTAGAAAAATTAGGAAAAATAGAAAGAAACATAACCCCTCAAAATTAGCCAAATCCAAATTAAAAAAACCTAATATTCATGAATTAACGAAGATTAGCCACTAAAATTTACATTGATTTGGAGCTTGTTTATTGTATGGAAGAATAATTTCAATTAAAATTTGGCCATGTTCCCACCAATCTAGAGGATTTTACACAATTCAAATGTTCCTTAAATTTCCTTGAACCTATTCCTTATAGAAGAGCAAGTTGAGAGCTTTCCGTCATTATATTTAACATTGAAAATGGACACCATATGCACAAAATATTGTCCATGTAATAACTTGAATCCATAGATGAAGTAGGGGCACAAGTGATGCGGTGATTGGACACGTTTCAAAACTGGCACATGGGTCAACATGGTGTCAACATGTGGCATGGAGAAAAAAGAGAACTGGTTTTTACCACTTTGGTCTTGATGGTCAATTTATTTTTTCAACTATGGGGTCCACTTTTATTTTAGAGGGGGACCCGATTCTTGTGAAGTTTTAAGTAGCTTATAAAGCTCAAAGACCAAGCTAGGTGAGCTCATGACCAAGTTGAGGATTGAGTTGAAGGGATCCAACTCATCCACTGATCAAAGCTAACCGATTAGGGCTATATTCTAATATTGGCAGGATAGTTTAACAACTCTACGAGCTCTCCATATATCTCATCCAATTAACAATAGACTCACCTTCCAAAAATAATGATACCTTAGCTCAGCAAGCCCAACATAGTCGAAAATCCTAACAAAGCACCGCCGACCAATCTACGTGGCAAACCAACCCACCGACCAACCACTATGTGGCATTCTAAACTTGATAGCTCCCAAAATAGTCTACTGTCAGAGCCTTACGTAGATAAAAAAATGAAGTATGTGTGGCCCAAGCCATGGGTAAAGCGAAAAAAACATGTGTATTAAATCCTTCAAAAAACTTCCGCCCTACGGATGTGGGATTATTATCCCAAATAAACACAAAGTAGTTCCACCGTAGTTGGGGTTGTTCAAAATCCCAATGTCCCCTTTACCAAAATCAAGCCACCACCACTAGGCCATAAGGGGTCGACAATCCTATATAAGGGCAAGTTGGGTCTTATACAAACTAAGTTGACTTATTGTGTTATTATTGATAACAAGGCAATTTCATAAAAGTGAGCCTTTGAGGCATTTATGAGCTTTTTGAGCACTCGATGTAAACTAGAAACTTATCTAGAATTCAGAGACGGTCCTCATGTATACCTAAGTTTCTTGTTTTGGAGTATTGTAACACCATTTTATGCAGCTAAAGTCACTAGAAGACATAAATCTAAAGGGATAAACTTCTACAAGTGCTTTAGGAAGATGGAGGACAAACACAAAGCTTCATAGGGGTCCTTTAAAGGTCGAAGAAAGGAAATTATAGGTTATGAATATAGTATTATTAATTATAATTTTATTGTACTTGAAGTTTCATTTTTTAAAAAAGATCGGTTTGTATGAACCTAGAGACGTAGGCAATTTCTGAAATCAGTAAACAACTCTAGTGTCATCTCTATGATTTGATTTATTTTGCATTCTGAATTTTGATTTATTTTTGACTTTAATTGGTCAAGTTAAATTCAAGAAATCATTTATTATTAGATTACAACATTTTTGAAGAATGAGGTAAATTAATTCGAATGGTAATGATTGATCAATGAATAATAGGGATTTTGTGAATCTTGAGTTCAATTCTCGGATCACTTTTAATTTAATTGTAAATCAAATTGTAATTATCTTTGGATTCATTTAAATCACGAAAGTTGATAATTTTTATGATATGTTGAAATAAGTAAATCAATAGGGGTCTATTGATGTTTAAATATAATTTTTGGTATTAGAGCGGGTTTACTACCTAAAAACTTTCTATACATGAAGAAAGTTTGGTACTAAAGTTAGTTGCATTCAATGTTTTCTTTCGGTTGCATTAGATATCAGTTTTGATTTGTTATTCCCATCAAATTTTACATACTCTGTGGCTTGATATTCCATTTTGTAGTTTGCATTATTTTGGAAGTACTGGTGGTTTGCAACTAGATATGGGTAAAACCTTGAAGAGAGGGAGATTAGAAGAGCTTGAAAGTATCAACAGATAGATTCAAGAAGAGAATGCTTTCCTGAGATGCAAGCTCTATTCACTGGAAGAATAAATTACACAATTAAAATCAGAGCTGAAATCCAACGATGAGCTCTTGATCAAATTACAATGTGGTGAATCGAAGAAGGATTTTCCTTCCACTTCAGATGCAAAAATCATGAGAATTGAGTGCAAAGCAAGTTATTCACCGCATGATTTTTATTCTTCCCATTCAGATCCATATTTAGGTATTGATGGTGGTTAATTTGAAAAAAATGTTAAAGGCATTGAATCTAAGTTATTGTTGAAAATGGAATTTTATGGAAGAGGCCTTGGTAAGAATGTATAAGGTATTTATAACCCAATACATGTGAAGGATAACTTTTCATTTTATAGGTTGGGGTTATCCTAGTATAGGAATGAAAATTGGAGACTTCTCCAAGCATGTTGAAGGGAGACAAGCTTTCGATAGCCAAGTGAATACCCCACTAGTCCAGTAGGAAGTCTCGGTGGAGTAAATTGGTGATTCTTTGTCACATGATGAATTGGGTGAAAAATTGCAAAGAAGATGTAATGAGATTCCACCTCCTCATTCTTATCATAATCATTCTAAAAAGAGAAAGTGCTTTAAAAATTATGATCCTCTCTTTTAGTATGAAAAATATGGCTTTGATATTAAGAAAATGTGGCATGCTTTTCCTTGCACTTTTTATGGGTTTAGTAACCATTATATTTCCAATTGTTGGAAGAGAAGGACATTGTTGAAGAAGTTGATGTCATTTATCAAGAATAAGGTAGATGAAAAATGGAAAATAAAATTCCTCTTATCCCAGGAATTTTTGCACTCATTGTCGTATGAGTGGACATCGGGTGGAAAATTGTTGGAAAATTCATCCATCACACCATCATAGTAATGGTAAGACAAAGATGGAATACAAACCTATTGTAAAGGTAAATGAAGTTCCTAATCCACCACCAGTTGATGAGTCAACCCTAGATCAAGTAATAAATGAAAATGAAAATCCATTAGAATGGGTTGGAAAATAAATTTTCAATTATATATTGCATAACTCTTGATTGTTGAATAACATGCAATTAATTCAGAGTTTTTGGTTATGGGATTCTGTTGTATGTTGCAAGGAAATATTTTCCCATGTTTTGTAGCTTTGAATATTTTTGGAGTTCATATTCGTGAGAAACACTAAGAGATATGTTTATCATGCTTAGTGATTTTCTTATATTCAAAACTTTGAAACAAAATCCATTTAAATATCATTATTTAGCTTTTGAGTTCTGGTATATTTTGGTGGTACATAATTAAACTCATAATATACGCTTTGGAGATTTGAAAATTTTTATGCGAGTTGATGGGGACATCGACAAAGTTTAGTATTTATACTTGCTTTGTAGAGTAACTATTGTTTTGGGAATGCTGATTTAATTTAATTTGAATTAAATGTAAATATTTTAGAGTCACTACTAAACAAAATGATGTACAAATGTTGAAGTAAATAAATGACATAAGAAATCTAAGATGTAATATTTAAAACCCTAAGTAAAGGAGAAGGAGAGAGGACTTAACTGATTTCCCATGATATGCTGGGACTTATTTGGATTGGGAAATTTGTTAAACAAGTTGGGCAGATTGTCGCAAATTTTTAGTGTAATTTTTGGAATGTAGGAATAAGGTTGAACATGGGCACCCATGATAGGAAAGGAGTGTCTGGGTGCTAAATACGCTTTTGGGTGCATGTGACTATGTAAATGGTTAGAATCTAATTTTTTCTGTGTTACAAGAGCATCACTTTTACTTCCTTTAAATTGCACGAGAGTCACTCAATGTTCACTTTGAGGATACTTGTAAACTGTGCAAAAAAGAATTTCACCTACACAAGCCCACAATATGCATCAAACCTAAAAAAATAAAGATGTAATATGCGGATTCCAACCTGACCCCAGTGGTCACCTCGAAAGTGAATTTATGACTGAGCGCTGCACTACATCTCAAACTTAATGTATTTCTTATGAGTGTGTGTAGAAATCCTGCCCTAGTATGCCCTTATGAAATTTGCACTTGATAGTGAGATGTAACTAAATGTAATAATGTAGTAGAATGTGTGGATGGAATAGAATGAACTTCCCCTTCCTATAATGTGTATACAGAGTTGATGTAGCCCTTTTCCCTTGAATGGTTGCTAGATGGATGCCTTTGAGTGCTTTAGGTGCATTTTGGATGCAAGATTAGGTGATAATAGTAATGCCTAGTAATTGGTCCTTGATTTTGAACACATAACTATGTATTTATATGATGCCCTTGTTTAAATGTCGTAATTGAAAAATGGAAGGTCGACCCATATGTGAAAAAGATGCCTAAAAGATAAAAGAGACCAAAAGGAGCGAGTAATGTGAAAAAGGGTTAGGGGCACCTAGAGGGAATATGGGTGTCTAGAGCCATAAAAGATAAATAAGTAAAATATCAATTGGGCTGTAGGTTATGTAAGACCAAATAGAAAACAAGAAACATAGAAAAAGGCCAAAGATAGTCATCAATTACTAGTTTTCTTCCTTAGGACTCATATAAATACTAGTATGTGTTAAGGACCTATAAATGTACCCAAGTGCGTGATTTTGTGTCTAAATTTTCCCCCAATTTATGTTTTTGAGTAAGTGCTCGATAACATAAATTAGATAAGAGATGTGTACCTTATGATCCTATAAAGCGTGTGAAGAATATCGTGGCGAGTGGAAAAGTGAAGCATGGAATGAGTGCAAAAATGAAGCGTGGAAACTAGGAAAGGAAAGTGACCCTAGGGGTGAAGCGTGTGTTGTACCATGTTGTACCTTTTTTTTGCTTATTGTTATTGTTTCTTGTAAGGAAGGACCTGTAAAAAGAAGAACAAGACTATAGTCAAAGTCCCGTATATGATAAATCAGAGAAAAATGTGCATAAGTATGTAAAAGTGTATAAATGAAAGTGTGCACCTAATGTAAAAGAGTGTAAAAGGATATAAAAGTGTCCTATAATAATGTGTAGAGAGTTTTTTCCGTGATATCACACCAAGTGTGAGTTTTTTGGGTGATCTCATGCCAAAAGCATGTGTTGGAGAGAGAGGTCTAGTGTTACTCTTTATCCAAAACTCTACCCAATAAATACTATTGCAGATGGTGTGTCTCATTGAGAAGAAAAAGTATGACACTAAGAAGAGGGCACATAGAAGATTTGCACATAGGAATAAATCACATTTGAAGGTGTGGAAGGATAGGAAAGGAAACACATGCCAGGACAAGATGATTTGGGGACTTAGCCGTTTTCATGGTTACGGGCTATTTTTGGAGATAACAAGTAAAGAACACATCGGGATGGAGACTTGCATGCCACACAACTTCTATTTTGGGACAAGTGTTTGATGAGTGCCATGGACAAGTCGAAGATAATAATAGGATTACTACTGCTAGTTAATTGTTGGAGATCTATTATTAGCACACTTACATGTGTGCCTATTATTGTAAAGGCGCATGGTTATTTTCAGCATGCGATCTATTTTAGGAAGTGCATAAGCGGTGAAGGGAAAGTCCCCACCCTTATAAATATGGATTCAATTGTATAGTTTGATATACAGAGACACTGTGTATGAGCTATTATAGAGTTATGCTACCAGATTTTATGTGTGCATAAACGTATGATACTATTTATTGTAAGAAGCTTATGTATTTATTGTGTTTAATATAATGGAGTGTATTGGGTGGATAAAGGCATTAAACATAACTATAACTGGTTCTTGCATGGTTGATTTCATTATGTTTATTGTTTAATTCATTATTCTTTAAGATCTAGATATGGAATATGCTCTGTGATGTTTATGCCATTTATGGATCTGGATGCATTATATCTTCATCACATTAACATCCTACACAACCAACTCTAAGGAGGGGTGTGGTACCTTTGTGCACTTCGGGTGAGAACTCATCTCATATTGGGTGATGTGCCGGTGTGCCCAAGTTATTTGTGGTAAATTCTAGGTTGCATCATTGGTTTTGTTTGCCAGGACCTCTTTTCGGTTGTTTTAAGGATGGTTCACGATTAAGCGTCTTGAATGACCCTAACAAGTGTTGAGGAGTGAATAGAAGATCTAGAAGAAGAGTACGCACAGAGGTTCAACATTAGAATATGAGTTTGACACACACGCGTGGGTGGAATATAATCTATATGACTATTTGTATGAGAGCTTCTTTGCTATCTTCCCGTAGAAGCTGCATGAAGTGGCTGGTTGCTCATGCGTCTAAATGGAATCAGAGGTTTCACACACTTATCTAGACGTAGGAATAATTTCAAGCCCTGTATGATGCTGATCTGATTTTGACATGCACTTTGGATACTTGGTTCTATGGTGTTTTAAAAAACTATATTCTAGAGTACTCCATTTCCACTTATTCTTTCCCAGAGGTAGATGAGTTTCAATTTTTATGGTATCCTAGGGGAACTTACTTGCAAGGCATTCCACTGGCGATCAAGATCTTGATGGTGACCTTGAACTTGGAAGAAAAACTGATGGCTAGCTAAACCCCACCACGCATGGGGGAAGGAACATGTTTGGTGAAAGATGGCGGAGCTAGTGGCAGAAAGGAAGAGAGAAGAAAGGTGGCTTAAGTACAATGAGGCGTGCGAGAGGGAGATAGAGAAGCAACGTGACATTGTAGAGTGGATGGCATTGAGGAGAGAGATGGCTCATGAAGGATTTGGAGCTCATGTAGAAGGCATGGAGCCAGAGCATCAAAAACTCCCCTATTTGGGTAATCATGATGGGAACCCTCCTCACCTCACACAAGAGTGCGCAAGTAGAGATGACCTACGCCTGTAGATGAGTATTTGAATCTACATGGAAACCAAGCCCTTATGTTTGGTTTTCCAAGATCTAGTACATGCATCTGATAGTCAGCAAGCTAATTTGAGTAGTAGAGAAGTTGGGGTAAGCCACATAACAAGAACATCGAATGGCGGGGCAGCCATCTTTGTTGTTGTTTAGAGGTACCAATTTTAGGCACATCATCAACACAAAATTTGAGCATGTAGAATGTTGGACTCACTTCTGGGAGTAGTACCACCACGCAGCTATAGGATTTCGGAGTTCAAGAGTACTACTGTTGGGACACATGGAAGTACATATTCTAGTCTATTTCTAGCTACAGGTGGAGGATCAGGGGGTATAGGTGGCTCTAGTTCTAATGGATCTGGTGGTTCTAGAGGTAGAGGTAACACATGAGGTTTTAGATCGGTGGGTAGGGTCTGCACAACCCATATAATATTTACATGGAGATGTCTCTCCATTTTCTAGAATATAGGGGATAGAGGATCTTTGTTGAACATGTACCCATGTGTGGGATCTTGTGGTGCACAAAAGGGATCACAAATTCTAAGTGCAAGGAAAGTCAATTTGTAACTACATTACAGGGATGTACACATTATTGGTACATGACTTTTGACCCAGATCAAACTTGCATATATTATGTAGCATTAAAAGATGCATTCTTTAAAGATTTCTATGTATTTGAATTTGAGTAGAAGAGTATAAGTGCACTCAAGGATATTAAGCAAGACACTACTGAGAGTGTCCGGGAGTATGATGCCCATTTCAAAACACTTTTATCTAAGATTTCTTATGATATTCATGTAAGATGGCATGCATAATGGTTTGTTGGAGGGTGATCACATCATTTAGAAGGGTGCTATCAAATAAGATATACACTGATCTATGGGAAGCAGTTGAAGGAAATTTACGTGCTCGAGGTAGTTGGAAGTATAGATATTGGAGTCAGCCCATTATTGGAAGCACAAATTACAACTATGGAAAAATAGTTGGAGAAGCTATCGGCAAATTCAACACATGAGATGCGCACTAGGATTTGGTGTATAGATTGTGAAGTGGAAGGGCACACCAAGGATAGTTGTCCCCACAGGTTAGTGTGTTCATTATTGCTAGACTATGAGATATGTCATCTGAACCATGATGCCAGCCACTTCCCATTATTACAACACACGATAAGGAATAATGTATCCTGCTATTGTAAAATTTTCTAGTCCACGACTCACAATACAAAAGACTGTAGGTTGATTGGTCAGATCCATGATGCTATAGATATTGGTGTGTGACAGACATGAGTATCAGATAACTCTAAGGGTAAAGGTGAGCACCAGGATCATAATCACAATCAAGTGCACTATGATTGGAATAAGGGGTGTTATGAAGGAGGATGTGGCAGAGGTTGAGGATACTATGGTGGATTTGGAGGTCGAGGCCTTAGTGGTGGATAAGGCAATTTCCCTCATAGAGTATACTTTACATGTGGATCACCTGACCACTACAGGTGTGAATGTCCTTAGAATATTACATGTTATTTCTATGGGAAGAATCATAGCTATGAGGAATGCCTAGATCTATATGAGCATCTTAGCAAGTAACATAAACAGGAGAAAAAAGGCACATGGATGGTTAGGATACAAAACACTGTAGAAAATTAGTGGATGCCAAAATTGGCACCAGAACCTAAGGTATTACATGTGAAGATTACTACATGCACTTTGAAGAAGCCGCACGTGCTAGAGAAGTATTATAGGAAAATCCTACCATCACTAAGGAGGAAGTTTTACATGTAAGGTATCCAGATCTTGTGCACTAGAAGGAGGTTTATCAAGAGACCATGGAGGTACTCAGAAATGTTTAAGGAAAATACAATGTTTGAAGGAGAAATCATGGAAGATGGAACATAAGAAGGCAACAGAGATGGTTCATTCAGATATTGATAACTTGAAGGAGGTATGAAAAATGTTGTGCCAGGAGAATATCATTCCATTACTAGGGAGTTGGCTAAAGGGAAACACTCCACGTGTGAATATTGAGAATGGATGTCAGATCCTGCATGTAAATATTCCCCTCATAGCTTAGATTATGACAAGGAAATCACTCTGAATGTTGTAGTGGATGGATGACTCTTGAGTAATATATTGATTGACACAGGCATGAAGGTAAATGTGCTTACTTTAGATGCATGGGTATAGATGGGGAGACCTCCATTGCAGCCATCTTCTAATGTATTGTTTATGGCTAATCGAACTAAGGCCACTCCTATCAAATTTTTAAAAGATGCATCCATTACTATACAAGGGACAAGTTCACTAGGGATTTTGAGGTTTTAGCACTTGCAGAATCAGACAATTTCCCAGACTCTGCTTGGGTGCCCTTGGTGTTACACAAATAATGCTAATCTTCGATTCAATAAAGGATATATAAGTTTTAAAAATAATAAGGAAATGGTTATTATTCCTTTAATGGATGGAAAATTTGTGCCCTATGTTGAGCCTTTGAGTGAAGAAGATCTGAATAGGATTTATGTATGTGCCATTCGAGACCCAGAAGTACTTGAGCCATCTAAGGAAGGAATCCTCCAGTGGGAAGATGCACAGTCTATTAGTGATACCACAAGTATTTCTTGTGATAATTGGGCTCATGGCACTTATGAGATAGTTGGGCGTGAAGTAAGGAGGAATTTGCATGGAAAATAAAACCTTGTTGCATTAAGAGGATAGGTAACAAACTCGGTACCTCGGTATAGTGGAGAGGGAGACCTGCGGTATTACTATGTGCCATGGAAGAATAATGGATAGACCAATTTGAAAGAAGAAATATGTTAGCATATACCTTGTGTGGGACAATAGCCCACTGGTGGGTGGTTCACAGGGATAATCTTGTAGAATGGAATGAAGTCATATTTTCTCTAACAACTCGGTTTTCTAGGAGTAATGCACCTACTCAAATATGCACATATCATGGTAATCGACTTTTCAGCACCATGTTCAGCAATGTTAGAGGCTCTGGACAAAGGGGCATGAACCTTTACCACCCTCGCTATGGGTGCACAAACTTTACTCCATTTTATAAGGATGCACACACGCTTGGTATGTATATGTGGAGATATATAGAGAGACTAGAAATTGGTAGGATTTGATTACAGGAATGGTCCAGAATTTTGACTACTTCTCTACTAAACCTCTAGTAGAAGAGGCATTAAGGGTTATAAAGCATTTAACTATGGGAGACAGTGTAAAGGTGGAAGAACTCATTCAAGATTTATTTGATGAGAATGACTCAAAAGTGAACTTTGATAAAGAAGAAGAAACATATGTCGACCTTTGCTTAAGTGCGCTTGCTTTGAGAAAGAAAAAAGAAAGATGGTCTACATAGTGGATGATGAAGAAGTAGAAAATGAAAGGAACGATAACCAGATCATACCAAGCCAAGAACACAGATGCTAATTAAACACCACGATCAATAAGATGAAAGTAATTCGCCAGAATAACTTTACATAAACCTTTACAAACAAATGAGAAGCAATATCATATATTATTATGGAACTCAATGCAATACAATGAGAATGGGCCTTGCTTAAATAGGCAAAGAATAAAAATCTAAGAACTAGTCAAGGTCATAGATCAAGCCATAAATCAAGGAAATAACTAGTCATCAAAGAACTAGTCAAGACCATAGATTTAGGAGAGAACTAGACATCAAGGATCTAGTCAATACCATAGATCAAGGAAAGAACTAGTCAATACCATAGATCAAGGAAATAACTATACCTAACAACTAGATAATATCTCCTAATATCTAAATAAGATAAAAGAAATATCCACACACATAAGTGGGTGAGGATAAATACAATAAAGGTAAATAAAGTACCTAGGTGAACATGAGCTAAGGTAAATACCTACTCTAATAGAAAATCTAGATATAGATCATTCAACAGGTACACGCAAGGTTTTGGATAGTGCGGATAACAATGCACGTGCCTATCATGAACCTATGAAGACAAAGAAAGTGAATATTGGTACAGATGTTGAACCTAAGGAGGCAATCATTAGAGATTATTGGTCTGATTATGAAGTGGCAAAGATAGTTGATTTACTTTGTGATTTTTAAGAATTATTTCCTAGGGGCTACCATGAATTAAAAGGAGTGCATTAGTCATTAAGAGAGATGAAGATTAAGCTTAAGGAAGGTGCGCACCGGTCAGGAAAAGACCTTACAGAATGAACCCTAACCTACATGTAAAGGTTAAGGAAGAAATTGACAAGATGTTGAAATCTGGCATCATCAAGCCCCTAGAAGAATCAGAGTGGGTTAGCCCCATGGTCATCAATATAAAGAAAGATGGTTGGATTAGGATTTGTGTTGATTACAGAACTGAATGCTGCATGTGTGATTGATCCCTTTCCTACACCTTTCATAGAGGATATATTAGAAGGTGTTGTAGGGTATAAAATCTATTCTTTTACAAATGGATTCTTTGGGTATCATCGGTCATGATCATGACTTTGGAGGATCAAGAGAAAAAACTTAAACCACTTTGAATGGGGAAGTTTTGCATATACTGTGATGCCCTTTGGTCTGAAAAACACGCTGTTGTATTTTTTCGCATAGTTGTTCAAGCATTCCAGGATTTTATTCACATTTTCTTACATGTTTACTTAGATGATTGGACGATGTATGGACTTGTTAAGGATCACTATGATTATTTGTGCTTAATGTTTGAGAGATGTAGATAATTAAGCATCTCTTTAAACATCAAGAAGTGTGCGTTTGCTAAACCTTTTGGCACTTTGTTAGGGCACATCATCTGTAATGAAGGTTTATTAGTAGATCTAGCTAAGGTTGCAGTTATTATAGGCCTGGAAGAGCCTACCATTTAGAGTGAGGTGTGTGGATTTTTGGGTCACACTGGGTATTATAGAAAATTTATCAAAGGATATGCTAAAATTTCCGCACCCTTGGAAGAGTTACTAAAGGGAAAAGGGACATTCTATTGGGGAGAACCATAACAACGCGCATTTGAGGCATTGAAGGAAAGACTTACTACAACGCCTATTTTAGGGTTTCCCTCATGGAATCAACCATTTCATGTACATGTGAATGCCTCTAGCATGGCCATTGGCGTGGTGTTAGCTTAGCCTGAAGAAGGCATTATATATCATCATATCTATTTTTCTAGTAGAAAGTTGACTCCTACAGAGCAGAATTATACAACTACTAAGTGTGAAGCCTTGTCCATGATCTATGCACTGCATAAATTTAGACAATACCTTCTAGCAACACCATTTATATTTTACACTGATCACATGGAATTGAAATACTTGGTAAACAAGCCCATTTTATAAGGGCACATATGTCGATGGGTGCTCTTATTCCAAGAATTTGATTTCACAGTTGTGGTAAAACTAGGTAAAATTAATTCTGGCCCAGACCATTTATCAAGAATTCAGTCAGGGGAGGACATGTAGATAATTGAAGATACAATGTCAGATGCATAGTTGTACAAGTTACAATGTGCGCCTTCAGAATTAGAGGATATTTTTATCTTTTTACGTACAAGTATGGCCTTAGAAGGAATGAAATCCTTAGAGAAGAAACAAATTACAATTCACGCAACATATTTTATGTTGATTAGTGGTGACCTATACAAGTTAGGCTGAGATGAAGTATTGCATCGGTGTGTACTAGAGCACGAGCACATAGATATCATGGAAGAGGCTCATGGTGGTATTACAAGTGGGCACTATGCAAGTGACACCATTGCGCGTAAGATATACTCATTGGATCATGGTGGGAGACCCTTTATAAAGATTGTAAAGCATAATGTAAGGTGTGTGATCACTGTTAGTGCCTTGGTAAGCTTGGGAAAAGAGATGAAATGCCTTTAAGAGCTATTCCTAGTGCAGAGCCATTTGAAAAATGGGATATAGAATTTTTGGGTCCTATTTTTCCAGCGCACACAAAACTAGGTCACTCTACATCATCACTTGCACATTTTATCTTACAAGGTGGGCTTAAGCAACACCTACCAAGGATTATATAGTATATACAACAACCAATTCTTATGGGAAACTATTCTTACTAGGTATGGATGCCCACCGAGCTTGATAAGTGATAGTGGCACACATTCTTTAAATGAGACAATCAAGATACTATTGGATGAATTTATGATTGCACACCATAAGACTACACCATATCATCCTTAGGAAAATGATACTATTGAGGCCTTCAACAAGATATTGAGCCAGACATTGACAAAAATTTGTGATGTTGGAAGGAAAGATTGGGATGATAAATTTTCTACCGTGATTTAGGTATATAGAACAACATACAAGAGGTTGAACAAAGCCACACCCTTTCAATTGGTGTTTGGCATAGAAGCAGTTCTTCCTATGGAATTCATGTTACCTTATTTGTGTATTGTGCACATTGGAGGTCTAGCTGATGAGCAAGATTTAGAAGAAAGAATTGATAAATTGATACATTTGGATGAGAGGCGCGCCATAGCATGTTGGAGTTAGAAGTAAGAAAAGGCTAGGTAGAAGGCATGACATGATAGGAACATCAAGGAAAAATATTAAGATGGGATAGATGGTGCTTCTTTATGATTCTAAGTTTCTACGCCATCCAAGCAAGCTTAAAGTGCATTGGTTGGGACCGTATGTTATCACTCACATACTTTAAACATGCGCTTTCCAGTTAGAGACGCTTAATGAAATACGATTACCTAGTTACTTTAACGGGAGTATGCTAAAGCCCTACTATAAATAAGTCTTCTTCATGTTTGTAATAAGGTAGTGTTTCCATTTAGCATAGGTTTTCATTTTTGTATTCCCTTAATTTATTTCCTTCTTTGTCGCTATGATTTGTAAATTTAGTTTGGTGTTTTATGTAATAATTGTGTTTGCATGCTAGAAGCTAATTACCATTTGAAGTATTTTTATGTGCAGAGGAATGCACATACCATTGGTGTAGGGTGGTTACTCATAACTGGGTACACATGAGAATAAAAATGTTACAAGTGCTAACTAAGTGTGGAAAGGAGTTGTTATAAAGAATATTGCTCTAATAAGATGACCATAGATGAAGATAAATGAGGGAACAATATAATGTGAGGTAAGCAACGGTTGTGGAGACTACGGGGAAGGTGAAATGGCGAGGTACTTAGGTGCATGAAAGCGATTTGAAGAGAAGTATTTAGCTAGAAGGTAGGAAGATGCGCTAGAAGGTTATAACTGAGGCACAAAGATGTACCATGTAGATATTGTGAAAATGGTCAATTAATGAGAGGATTATTGGTAGGTGAAGGAGCAATAAATACACTAAATTTTTGAAAATCTATATAAGGATGTGATACGGGTTCATTTTTACCTTTGCGATCAAAATTAATTGAGTGAGCTAAGTGCGAATGAGATGAGAAAATCATGTTGAGGTGTAGAGTGTTGTGAAATCAGACGCAAAGAGGTAGAGTATTGTGCGTAAGAGGCTTATGTCCCCATTGGTTAAGGGTTTGAGTGAAGAAAAAGTGTTGAGAAGGAGCTAGGGCACGTGGTTTCAAGCTAGAGCATGTGGTTTCAAGCTAGGGCATGAAGATTCGAGCTAGGGTTTGAGTTTACTCTTTACAGACAACACAAAGGTGGGATTTTTATGATGGCACCAAAGAAAGCACCTGTAGTAGGCATGAAAGGAAAGAAGAAGGTAGAAGATGAATTTGAAATTGCTCCCAAGAGTAATTTTTCAAAGATACAATACCCAGAAGGAGTAATAGTTGGACAAGAGTGGGATTCCCACATCCGTAGGTGCAAGATAAGTGACTACAACCACCATACCTCTAACAACAAGGGAGAGTTGGATGCGTTGCTAAATAAGAAGACCAACAAGTGCATGATGGAGGATATGCCAATGTATGACACGTTGGGGAGAAATTACTAAAGAAGGTAGGATTTTACTAGTTGTATGAGCTCCCGTATTTTGGAAAATATGAACCCTTATACCAATGGTTGATGAGAAGAGTCCATGAGGACTTCTTTTATTTCACTAGACAAAGGGTTAGGATCATATAAACCCTGATTTCAACACTAATAGGATTGAAGGGCATAGGGTTAGACCCTTGTTAATGATATGAATGATAAAGTAGTGATCATAGAAATAAAGGAGTTGGGGTATACCAAGGGTCCACACGGAATGGACATTGATAAACTGAAGAAGTTTCCTATGGTGTATGCAGCCGTGCATCTGCTAACTAAGTTGATTGACCAAGAGAGATGGTTATAGGTAAACACCATGTGGCTTCATATTGTAAAGATGATGTCTTAGGGAGTAATATATAACCTAGCGAGGCTATATTGTAGGCACCATTGTTAAGGAAGTGCACACATGAGAAAAGATAAGTTTTGGTGATATCCTCTGTGTTTTTAGAAATTGGAATGCTTGATGGGCCAAAGAAAAAAATGGGAGTACCCTTTTAGAACATAAGTCCCTCACAAAGAGGTTTGAAAAGTATTTATGCAAAGGATCAATGAGTGGGTTGTTTAAGAAGAGGGTGGAGATGTGGTATGACAAACTTCGGGTGGAATTTGAGGAGGAGTGACACATTCCTAATGAACTACCTTCGATGGTGGGCAAGGTAGTACGGTTCGTGGTGTATTAACATTTCTGCATCATGTGGTTTTCCATGAGGGATGGGACATGGAGCCCATGGTGAAAACTTCCCTATGCCTTCACAATGTGCTACTTCCAAGAATCAGTCCACCGATTTACCGATGCGCACTGTTTGAACTTTAACACAGATAAGGTAGACTATGACTACCACACTTTGAGGAAGACATATGTGATGCAACCTAGAATTAAGTGATACTAACCCTATGAAACCATAAACGTGTTGGCACATCACTCAGCCTAACTAAGCACTCACTTGAAGTGCGTAAAGGTACCAAGTCCCTCTTTAGGGTTGTTGTAGTAGGATGTTAGCATGATGGAGACTTAACATATATAGTTCTATTACTAGCTCATCATTCTACAGAGCATACCAAGATCTATATCTAAGGAAAAGAAGAATTAAGTACTAACCATGATGAGATAAAAAACATACTAGATTCAGATACACATAGAACTAACACTTAGATTTAGCCAATGTCCTTCATTATATTCAATGCAATAAGTTTACAGAAGCCTCATTACAATATCAATAGTATGTGCATAGTAGTTTTAACAACATATCTTTGTATATCTCGATCCCCTCTGTGTGTATATCTATTACACAATTTACTACATATATATAAGGGTGGGGAATTTCCCTTCACCACTTATCCATTCCAAAAATAGGTCACATGCTATTCTTAGCCACACGCCTTTACAAAACTAGCCACACATGCAAGTGCACTAATAATAGACTACTACTAGCTAATTGATAGTAGCAGATTTGTTTCCATCTTGTGTCCATGCAAAGTGCTTCATATCCAATCCTCCAAAAATAGCCAATGTGTGGTACGCACGTCTCTACCTTGTTTGTGTGCTTTGCATGTCATCTCTAAAAATAGACCTTAATGAGTGAAATGGCTAAGTCCCAAAAATGAACTTTTGTTCCACGCGTGTGTTCTCCCTATCCATTCATGCCTTTAAATATGACTCACTTTCCCACGTGGACTTCTTATGTGCTTTTTGTCAAGTGTTCTTTGATCAACATTACCCCACACTAATTTCATTGTCGCCCGACAATGGTCATCTCCAAAAACTTAAGTAAAGAATAGAAGAATGGAAAGAATGGAAAGAATGAAAGAATGTATGAAAGAATATTTTTACTCCATAGTCTCTTCTTCAGCCTGAACAACTAATTTAGGATATTCCTATTTTATTTCAACCTCCAAGGTATACCATTCAAGCGAGTGCTTCCTCTACTTTTTCTGGAATTCCACAACAATGGACTCCAATTCATCCCTTATAATCTCCCCTTTTTCATTTTGCAAGACCAACACAATGTTGGACATTGCAGGTCATCCTTCCCTCTAGTAAATCCATCTTTTGCACAATGAGCTTCTCGCTAGCATCATCATACATTGACATGTCTTCCACCATGTGTTTATTTGTCTTCGTGTTCAATAATGCGTCAAGCTCATTCTTATTCTCTATGGTATGGTGATTGTACTCACTCACCTTACTTTTCCTTATGTGATAATCCCATGGCTGATAACCCCCTCTGGATATTGCATTTATGAAAAATTACTTTCAGGAGCTATCTCCTCTTCTTCTTCTACCACCTTCTTCTTTCCCTTCACTCCTGCTATAACTTCTTTCTTGGGTGCCATTTCTACCTTACAATCCTTTGTAGATCCTTGCCTCTTGAATTCTACAATGTGCGAATCAAACCCTAGCTCGATTCAATGTGCCCTAGGTGAAATCACGTGCCCTAGCTCCTCTCTGTCACCTTGCTTCACTCAAACCCTTCACCACCGGGGATGCAAGCTCTTTCTGTGCCCATATCTCTTTGTCATGACTAGTTACACACCTTTCACACCTCAATTTGATCACTCAACTCTTCACACTTGGCTCCTTTTCAAATACTCTTAATCGCAACGAGTAAAAATGAACTCGCATCCCATCCTTATATATATTTTCAAATTTTTGATGCATTCATTTCTCCTTCACCTACCAAATATCCTCTCATTAATTAACCAATTCCATCCTTTCCACATGTTACATCTTCACGCCTCAGCTATAACCTTCTAGTGCACCTTCCTACCCTTTAGTCATAGACTTCTCTTTAGCGCACTTCCTTGTGTGAGTACCTCATCATGCAAACTTCTTCTACTGTGGTAGTTGCTATGGTCTCTGCTTACCTCGCGTTATACTACTCCTTCATTCATCTCCATATTTGGTCACTTTTTAGAGGCACTCCTTTGAATTGAAGAGCACCCATAGTAGCTTATTCCTTTCACCTTTCAATTCCCACAATATTGTACTTAGATATCGACAACCACCCCACACTAAAAGTATGTGCAATCCTCTGCACATAAACATGCTTCATATAGTAATTAGCTTCATGCGCGCAAGTGCACTTATTTCACAACACACCAACTAAATTGAAAAAGCATAGCGACAAAGAAGGAAACACATTAAGGAAATATAGAATTGAAAACCTAATCTAAATGGAAATACTACCTTATTACAAACACCAAGAAGACTTATTTATAGTAGGGCTTCAGCCTACTCCCGTTGAAGTAACTGGGTAGCCGTGTTCCATCAAGTGCTTCTAACTGGAAAGTGCTGTTTCAAGGATGTAAGTGATAACATATGGTCCTAACCAATGTACCTTAAGTTTTCCTAGATGGTGCAAGAACTTAGAGTCATAGAGAAGTACCATTTGTCTAATCTCAAACTTTTTATCCCTTATGTTTCTATCATGCCATGCTTTCTGCCTAGCCTTTTCTTGCTTCTGACTCCAACGTGCTATGGCTCATCGCTCATCCAGCTGAATTATCTTTTCAATCCATTCTTCTAAATCTTGCTCATCAGCTAGACCTCTAGCATGTGCAATACACAAAGAAGGTAACATAAACTCCATAGGAAGAATGACTTCTGCACCAAACACTAACTGAAATGGTGTGGCTTTGTTCAACCTTTTATATGTTGTTCTATATGCCCAAAGTACTACAGATACTTTATCATCCCAATCCTTTCTTCCAACATCACAGATTTTTGTCAATGTGTGGCTCAAATTTTTTTGAAAGCCTCAATAGTTCCATTTTCCTGAGTATGATAGGGTGTAGTCTTATGATGTGCAATCATGAACTCATCCAATAAAATTCTGATTGTCTCATTAAGAAAATGTGTGCCCCTATCACTGGTAAAACTCAAAGGACATCCATACCTTGTAATAATATGTTCTCATAGAAACCAAGATGTTATAGCCGTTGTACGGTCCTTGGTAGTCTACGCTTCTTCCCACCATGTCGATAGTCTCGTGTAAGTGATAATGTAGCGTGATCCATTTCTATGCGCATTTGGTGAAATAGGAAACACAAAATCTATAGCCCATTTCTCAAACGGTTCGTCTAGCAATAGGTCTTAGAGGCATTTCATCTCATTGACCTGGTCTTCCAAGACGTTGATAATGATCAAATGTCTTACAAAATTTCTTACAATATTTATAGAGGGTCTCCCACAATAATCCAGTGAGTAGAATCTTACGCGCCATGGCATCACTTGCATAGTGTCCTCAAATTCCACCATGAGCTTCTTCCATAATGCCCACATGCTCATGTTCTAATACAAAATGGTGCAATATTTCATCTCGACCCATTTTGTACAAGTCACCACTAATTAATATATAAGGTGCAATGCATATAGCAAGTTGTTTCTTCTCCAATGATTTAATTCCTTCTGGTGTCATCCCTATGCGTAAAATACAACAATGTCCTCTAGTTGTGATGGCACATGTTGTAACCTGTATAACTGTGCATCTAACATGGTATCCTTAATTGCTTGTGATTCTTCTCCTGACTATATCTTGATAATTGGTCTGGTATAGAATTACTTTTTCCTAGTTTTACCACAACTGTGAAATCAAACTCTTGAAATAAGAGCACCCATTGGCATATGCGCCCTTGAAATAGGATTATTGACCAAATAATTCAATGTCATGTGATCGTCCTAAAAAAAATGGTGTAGCTAGTAAGTACTGGAAAAATTTATGCAACACATAGATCATTGACAAAGCTTCATGCTCTGTAGTTGTGTAATTTTGTTCTGTAGGAGTTAACTTTCTACTAGCAAAACAGATAGGATGATCTACAATACCCTCTCCAGGTTGAGCCAACACCACACCAATGACTGTGCCAGAGGTGTCAATATGTACATGAAATAGTTTGTGTCATGAAGAAAAACACAAAATAGGTGTGGTAATAATTTTCTCCTTTAATGTCTCGAATGCGTGTTGCTTTGTTGTTCTCCCTAGTAGAATGTACCTTTCCCTTTCAGTAACTCTTCTAAGGGTGTGAAAACTTTGGCATAGCCTTTGATAAATTTTTTGTAATATCCTATATGTCCCAAAAATATGCGCACCTCACTTTGACTGGTAGGCTCCCTTAGGCCTATAATGACTGCAACCTTCGTTGGGTCAACTAACAAACCCTCCTTACAGATTATGTGTCCTAAAAGTATCCCAAATGGTGTAGCAAATATGCACTTCTTGATGTTCAAAGAGATACTCAATTGCCTACACCATTCAAACATTAAGTGCATATTTTCACATTGGTCCTTAACTAATCCATACACCATCCAATCGTCTAAATATACCTATAATAAGTTGTGAATAAATTCCTTAAATGCTTGGACAACTATGTGCGAAAATACAACATGCGCATTTTTAGACCAAAAGGCATGATAGTATAGGCAAAGCTACCCCATTCAATAGTAAATGTAGTCTTTTCTTGATCCTCCTGGGCAATCCTAACTTGATGATACCTAGAGAACCCATCTGTAAATAAATATATTTCACGCCCGCAACTCCTTCTAGTATTTCCTTAGTAAATGGCATAGGGAATGGATCATGTTACACATGCAACATTCAACTCCCTGTAGTCCACACATATTCTAATCCATCCATCCTTCTTGATATTGATCACCATTGGACTAACAAATTCTGATTCATCAAGGGGCTTGATAATTATAGACTTCAACATGTTATCAATCTCTTCTTTGACCTTTTTGTGTAAATTAGGGTTCATTCTGTAAGGCCTCTTTCTAACTGGGCACACACCCTCTTTAAGATTTATCTTCATCTCCCCTAATGATTCATGCACACCTTTGAGTTCATGGTATCCCCTAAGAAATAGGTTCCGGTAATCCCTTAGTAACTCTATGATTTTGGCTATTTTAGAGTCTAACCAATAGTCTCCAATTATGGCTTCCTTAGGCTCAGTATCCGTTACAATATTCTCCCACTTTGTCTTCATAGGTTCATGATACGCACACGTGGTCCTATCCACACTATCTAATACCTCATGCTTTCCTATTGAATGGTTTACATCTAGATCATATAATTCTTCATCATACACTAGGTAGACCATTTTTCCTCTCTCTTTCGTAGGATTTAAAGTGTGTTGAAGTAATGTTGCATCAGCCCCTGGTTCTTTATCAAGACACGCTCTTGAGTCCTCTTTATCTAATAATTCTGGAGGAGTTCTTTAGCCTTGGCAATATCCCCCATAGTTAAGCACTTGATAAATTTCAATGCTTCTTGTACCAGAGATTTTGTAGAGAAGTCAAATATCTAGGCCATTCCTACAATTAATTTTGCCAATTTCTAGTTTCTCTATGGAATTTCTGCATACACATTCCAAGCATGCGCATGGCCTTGTAAAGTGGAATAAAATCAGTGTAACCATAGTGAAGATGGTAAATATTCCTGCCCTTCTATCCAGATTCTCTCACACTTTTGAACATGGTGTTGAACATGTTGATCACTGTGATAATTACCAATTTGAGTAGGCACATTTCTCCTAAAGAACCTACTAATAAGAGCAACCCCAATTTCATCCCATTCAACAAGATTATCCTTGTGGACCACCCACTAGTGTGTTGTTGTCCCACGTAGTGTATATGCTAGCATATTTCTTCTCTCTAGTGGGTCTATCCATTTTTCTTCCATGACACGTAGGAATACCATGGGATCCCCTTCTCCTATGTAACAAGGTACTGAGTTGTTACCTATCCTCCTGACATAACACAATTTTGTGCCTCAAGGTAATATGCTCTTTACTTCGCGCCCTACCAACTCATAAGTATTGTGAGCCCAATTATCACAAGCAACACTTGTAGTATCACTAATAGACCATGCATCCTCCCACTAAATTAGTCCTTCTTTGGTTGGTTCAATCATCTATGGATCTCAAATGGTGTGCACATAAATCCTATTTAGATATTCTTCACTTAAAGGCTCAACATAAGGTGTGGACTTTCCATCTGTCAAAGGGATAATGACCCTTTCCTCTTTATTTTCAAAACTGATATAGCCCTTATTGAATTGAAGATCAACATTATTTGTATAGCACCAAGGATTCCCTAGTAGAGCTGAGAAGCTATCCGATTCGCTAGTGCTAAAACTTCAAATTCTCCAGTGAACTTGGCTCCTTGTATGGTAATGGATGCATCTCTTAAAACTTATATGGGAGTGCCTTAGTCCGATTAGCCATGAATAATACATTAGACAATGGCTGCAATGGGGTCTCCCCATTTGTACCCATGCATCCAAGGTAAGAACATTGACTTCCGCGCCTATATCAATTAGTATATTACTCAACATCCACCCATCCATAACAACATTTAGAGTGATTTCCTTGTCATAATCTAGGCTATGAGGAGGGAGATTTTCATGTAGGATCTGCCATTCGTCTCAATACTTACGCATGGAGTGTTCCCTTTCAACCAACTTCCTAATAGTGGAATGATGTTTTTCGGTGCAACATTTTGCACACTTCTCTTAAGTCATCTATATTAGTTTGGACCATCTTTGACACTTTCTTCTGATCCTTTAAATAATGTATCTCACCTTGAAGATTCCTTAGCACTTCCATGGTATCCTGATAAACCTCTTTCTAATAGGAAGGATTTGGGTACCGTGCATCAAAAACCTCATCCTTAGTGATGGTAGGTTTCTGCTATAATACCTCTCTATCATGTGCTACCTCAGTATAGGTCATGATCCTCACTTGTAGTACCTCGGACTCTGTTTCCAATTTGGGCATCCATTGATTGTCCATAGTGCGTTGTATCCTAACCATATTGGTATCTTTGTTTTCTTGCTTATGTTGGTTACTTAGATGCTCATATAAGTCCGAGAACTCTTCATAGCTATGGTTCTTTCCATAGAAAGAACATGTAATATTTTGAGGACATTCGTGCCTATAATGGTTAGGAGATCCACAAGTATAACATATTCGAGAGGAAACTCACTTCTTCCACCACCATGGCCTCATCCTCCGAATCCACCACAGTATCCTCGACCTCTGCCATGACTACCTTCAAAATGCCCCTCATTCCGATCATAGCGTGCCTGATTGTGCTCTCGGTCTTGATGCTCATTCTTTCCTTTAGAGTTATCTAAAACTCCTATTTGTCGTACACCAATATTTATAACATCATGTATATGTCCAATAAATTGCCAGTCCTCTATGTCATGAGTTGTGGACTTGTAGATTTTACAGTAGCTTGAGACATTCTTCCTTATTGCACATTGTAATAATGGGTAGCGGCTTGCTAACATCATGGTTTAGTGGCATATCTAAAAATCCATCAGCAATGAGTGTACTATTCTCATGAGGACAAATATCCTTTGTGTGACCCTCTACTTCACAATCTGTACACCAAATTCGAGCATGTTTCATGGGCTAAATTTGTTAATAATTTCTCTAGCTATTTTTCCATAGCTGCAATCTATGCCTCTAAGAATGGGCTAATGCCAATGTCAATACTCCCAACTGCCTCAGCACGTAGGGCTGCTTCTAATGCCTCGCATGGATCAATATATGTCTTATGTGACAACACCCTCCTAAATGGTGTAATCAATCCCCCAACAAACCATTGTGCATGCTGGCTTGCGTGAATATCATAAGAAAGTTTAGATAGAAGCATTTTAAAATGGGCATCATACTTGTGCACACTTTCAGTAGTGCCTTTCTTAATATCCTTGAGTGCACTTATACTCTTCGCTAAAATTTAGGGATATTAAACTCTTTTAAGAACATAACCGTCAATGCTGCATAATCCATGCAAGTATGATTAGGGTCAAAATTTGTGTACCAGATGTGTGCGCACCCTTGTAACGTAGTAGAAAATTGGCTTTCCTATGCTCAGAAGTTGTGATTCCTTTTACGTGCCATAATATTTCACACATATGCACATGTTCAAGTAGCATCTTCTATTCCCCTATACTCTAGAAGATGAAGAGACATTTCCATATAAATATTCGGGGTTGGTGCGGACCTTGCCCACTTGATCTAGAACCTCCAGTGTTCCCCTACCTCCAAAACCTCCAGATCCACCTGAACTAGAACTTCCCATGCCTCCTGATCTCAAACCTATAGCTGGAATAGGTCCTGTAGATGTACTCACCGTGCTCCGATAGTAGTACTATACTAGACCCCTACGGTCTGTGAAGTAGTTCCACTTCCAGAAGTGAATCCAACATTTGGTGCACTCATATTCTGTGCGGACGATGTGCCTGAAAACACACCTCCAAATAACAATGAAGTCGTATGCCCTGCCATTGATATACTTGCTCTCTTACTTCCCAAAATTTCTTGCTGATTACTTGTCGTACTAGATACTAGAAAACCAAGTGCAAGGGCTAGGTTACCAGGTGGATTTAGATGCACGCCCATGGCCCAAGTCATCTCTACTGGTGCGCTTCCTTGTGAGGCCGAGGAGGGTTCCCTATCATGATTTCCTAGATGGGGGAGTTCTTGATGCTCTGGCTCCATGTCTTCTATGTGAGCTCTAAATCCTTCACGAGCCATCTCTCTCCTTAAATCCATCTGCGCTGCAACATCACACTACTTCTCTATCTCCCTCTCGCGTGCCTCATTATACTTAAGCAACCTTTCTTATTTATACCTCACCGCTACTAAGTCCACCTGTTGGTGGCGAATCACAGCACCCCTGAATGTCTGCAACTTAATGGGTTGAGACTCTCGCAGTGTGATTGCATAAGCATGGAGATTTTCCCAAGTGTGGGACCTTGCGAATTGGGAAAGCTCTCCGGATGAAGGTCGGTTCCTATTCCTCTGTTTAGATGCACACATACAAATGCAGAGGGTTTACTCAAAAACCTAATCTAACTTGCCAAGGAGACATGGTAAGAAGATGCATAAAAATAAACCTAAACTAACAAAGGTGATGCACCGAGGAATGATGAACACTTGTCTTGCCAATAAACACAAACCATTAAAATGCAATGCAAGATCATGCACAGATAACAAAATTTTTAGTGAAAGATCAGGAGGATGCAAATGAACACAGAGAGGGTTGAGAATCATCCATAGACATGCATTACTTGCTCCAAAGATTGATACAATACACTACAAGATGCGAGAAAGGAAAAGTTGCATCACGGTTTTAGATGGGAGGTTTGAACTCCACAATTTCACTGCTAAAGAGAAGAAGGGAGGGGAAAACAAGAATGTCCAACCTTTAGAAAGAATCCCTCACAATTTATAGGAAGAATGAGATAGGTAGAAGAGAGGAATTCGAAATCTACCCCAACCACCTCCAGACTGCACTTAATTCATCTCATTATGGCAGTAGGTGAGAACCCTAACAAACCCAAAAAAAGGTGAACTATATTTTATATTTTTGAAGAACTTGTTCTCACCTAATTAAAGATATCAAGTTGTATTTAGACAGAGGACCTCGTAAGCTTTCTAAAAAGTCCAACATTGCGTGAATCCGAGCTCCCTATGAAAATTTATGGCCATCTGAATATTTCCTGCGTCAGGGTCTGTTTCCAGTCGGGTTCGGGATTCTCCTTTGCATTTGCATCGGGTTTGGAGGATGCCTCGACATGTGTTTGATGCTTGTGTTTTCCCAAAACCTGCTTCCACCGCTATTTCCAAGATTTCCTTTGTTTCGGGTTCAGAAATTGGACTTGCATGTGCATCGGGTTTGGAAGGTGGCTCGACATGTTTTCACCCCATGCTTTCCCAACTCTAAAACCCGATTTGCCTAGCTAGTGTTTCAGGTTTTCAAAACTCTCAGGCATCGGGACATGCCTTGCGATTTTCATGCTTCATGTCTCATGTTTCCCGAAACCTGAAATTTCTTTGTGTCGGGTTTTGACCTCTCCGACATATTTTCCTTTGTGTCGGGTTTTTGACCTCTCTGACATATTTTCCTTTGTATCGGGTTTTTGACCTCTTCAACATATTTCCTTTGTGTCAGGTTTTTTGACCTCTCCGACAAATTTTCCTTTGTGTCGGGTTTTTGACCTCTCTGACATATTTTCCTTTGTGTCGTTGTCTATATTTACTCGGGGTATATATATACAACACCACCATCCTTCAATAGTACTGTCCTTTCCCACATGCATGGTGGGGTTTAGTTATCCATCGGTTTACTCTCCAGGTTTAAAGTTACCATCAGGATCTTGATCATCAGTGGAATGACTTGTAGGTAAGCTTCCCGTGGATGTCGTAAGAACTAGAATTCAGCTACCTCTGGACATGAATAGGTGGAAATTGAGTATTCCAAGATATAGCTATTTAAGAAACCATGAAAACATGTATCCATAGCTTGAGTCCAAATCATATCAGCATCATAAAGGGCCTGGAATTCTTCCTGTGTCTAGACAAGTGCGTGATACCTCCAATTCCGTTTAGATGCATAAGTAACCTACCACTCGTATAATTCTACTAGAAAGATAGTGAAAAATCTCTCATATAGATTGTTATATAGATTCTATTCCACCCAAGTGCGTGCATTAAAATCAGATCTAATGTTGAACCTCCATGCGTAATCTTCTTTCAGATTGTGTATCCATTCTTCAATACTTCCTAAGGTCAACTGTATGTCTTCATTGAGAACCATCTTGAAAACAATAGAAAAAGAGGTCCCAGAAATGGAACCAATGATGCAGCCTAGAATTTAGTGATACTAACCCTATAAAACCCTAGACACACTTTGGCGCAGATCACTCACCCTAACCGAGCACTCACCCGAAGTGCGTAAAGGTACCAGGTCCCTCTTTAGGGTTGTTGTAGCAGGATGTTAACATGATGGAGACTTAACATATACGGTTCTATTATTATCCCATCTTTCTACAGAGCATACCATATCTATATCTAAGGAAAAGCAAAATTAAGTACTAACCATGATGAGATAAAAATACTAGATTTAGATACACATAGAACTAACACTTAGATTTAGCCAATGTCATTCATTATATTTAATGCAATAAGTTTACAGAAGCCTCATTACAATATCAACAGTAGTATGTGCATAGCAATTTTAACAACATATCTCTGTATACCTCGGTCCCCTCTATGCGTATCTCACATTTTACTACATATATATAATGGTGGGGACTTTCCCTTCACCTCTTATCCATCCAAAAAATAGGTCACATGCTATTCTTAGCCATGCGCCTTTACAAAACTAGCCACACATGCAAGTGTGCTAACAATAGACTACTACTAGCTAACTATCGTAGCAGATCTATTTCCATCTTGTGTCCATGTAAAGTGCTTCGTATCCAATCCTCCAAAAATAGCCAATGTGTGGCATGCACGTCTCTACCTTGTTTGTGTGCTCTGCACGTCATCTCTAAAAATAGACCTTAATGAGTGAAATGGATAAGTCCCAAAAACTAAACTTTTGTTCCACGTGCGTGTTTTCCCTATCCATTCACACCTTTGAATATGACTCACTTCCCCATGCGCAGACTTCTTATGTGCTTTTTGTCAAGTGTTCTTTGATCAATAATATGTGTATCTAAGTGAACTTCCTACATTGGGAGGCTTATCTCGAAGTAATAAGTATGAAGCCAATAAGATTGGCTATTGGGGACAAAGTGGAGAAACACTCAGTATCCCTTCAACTTAAGCCTAAGTTGGAGAATAAAAATATGTGGAGAATGAGTTTGTGCTCCCTAAGCCACCTAAGGGGGAACATACAATGGAGAACGTGCCATCTCCAAAACCTGCAACAATAATAGAGGTAGATGAGGAGGAAGAATAACATGAAGATAATGGTGGCTTAGATCATAGAGGCGAAGGAAGCCCAAAAATAGAGTGGACACAAAGTGCATAGATACTCCACCTCAAGCACAAGAAGGATACAAGGAATTGGACGTGGAATTAATCCATGAAGAGCACCATTTTAAGAGGGTATTCAGAAGAATAAGGACCCAAGGCATGGGACCACAACATCCTGTAAGGAGATCACCACAACTCTCCCCTCAGAAAGAGGTAATTGATAAGAAGAGGAGGAAGCTAAAGCTGAATGAGGAGGTGGAGGAGTCTGTAGAGAGCATGCCTAGAACCCTAGTGCAGCCAGAAGATATGGAGGAGCCTAGAGATGAGGACATGAAGGATGAAGAGGAAGGTGCAAAGGAGGTCAAGAATCAGAGCATGAGCAGCCTTGCGTGCATGAAATTACCTAGGACATCAAAGGGAAAACTCCAAACCTTGGCGCTCAGGTTCCTAAGGGACCAAGAACAAGGAGAACAAGTGGAGAATACACTATGTCAAGTATGGGCTATGATGAGGACATAAGAAAAATCATCCGTGCTCATTTTCAAAGCACAATGGACCTGAAGGTTATGGGTGGGAGCCGATGGACCAGGACATGGTCACCACGTGTGTAAGGAAATAATTGTCTGGTCCATGCAGACTCACATGGATGAACCAAATTTTGATGTATGCGAGGAGTCTTGTGTGTCAAGAAGAGTGAAGAAGGCACCTTAGAGAAGGCACATGACTATAAATCCCACTCTCATGTCTGATGAGTAGGTGAGAAATGCCTTGGTTAAGGTATCTACAGAGGTTGCACGAGAGGAACATCGATAAGGATGCCACTATTAGAGCACTACTTGAAGATAATAAGGAAAAAACTACAGAAATAATGTGTCTAAAAGGAGAGAAGGATCTAGAGAAGAAAAATAATGAGGCCTTCATCAACATGACAGAATAAATTGGTGACTATGTCCTAAAAGCAAGACCGCATCTGGAGTCTAAGGTACCTAAAAAGTTTCCTTCGGCTATGCATTATGTGCGCACATTAGTTGATTTGGTGCTTGAGGATGGACCAATTCGAATGCCAGTGCCAAAGGATCCTAAACAAGAAGTAGAGAGAGCCAAGGCCTCCATGGTTAGAAAGATTTCATCTTACGAGGCATTACTCCAAAATTTACAAGATGAGCTGAAGAAAACAAATCAAGCTCTGAACATATGTGTGACACGTAAGCAGTGATCAGGATCAAAACTATAGTAGAAGATAATGAAGTTCTAAAGGAAAAGAAGGATGATACTTTAGGGTGGGCAAAGAGATTGGCATTAGTAAAGTAAAATCATGAAGCCCTTGTAGCAACAAAAAACCCACATAAGGAGAGGCTGGATGAGCTTGGAAAGGTCATAGTGAAAAAGATGGATATTTTGGAGGGAAGGATGTCTGCTATGGCTAATGTTGTCCTCATATTACAGAATGAAAAGGGAGAAATAACCTAGGATGAGTTGGAAGCTATTGCCACAGACGTTCCAGAGAAAATGAGAATCATGCTTTGGATGAGTGACAAACATTGGAGGCTAAGATAAAAACAGAATATCTAGAGTTGATCCTCCTAGTTGAAGTAGAGGGTGATGTAGAATAGAAGTCCATTCTTTGTACAAAAATTATTTACATTCTTTGCATTCTTATTCTTTATTATTTGGGAATGTCGAAGGAAACCCCATTGTCGGGGTGGAAATGTAGTTTAGTGTGGGGTAATGTTGAGTAGATAGATTATGAAACTAAGAAGAGGGAACATAGAAGATTTGCGTGCAAGAATAAGTCACATTTTAAGGCGTGGAAGGATATGAAAGGAAAAATGTGGAAGGACAAGATGATATGGGGACTTAGCCATTTTCATGGTTACAGGCTATTTTTGGAGATAGCATGCAAAGCACACATCGGGATGGAGACTTGTGCAACACACAACTGCTATTTTGGATGAGTGTTTGACGAGCATCATGCACAAGTTGAAGATAATAATAGGATTACTACTGCCAGTTAACTATTGGAGATCTATTATTAGCATACTTGCATGTGTGCCTATTATTGTAAAGGCACACAACTATTTTCAGCATGTGACCTATTTTGGTAAGTGTGTAGGTGGTGAAGGGAAAGTCCCCACCCCTATAAATATGTAGTGAACTATGTAGTTTGATATACATATAAATTATGTATGAGCTATTATGGAGTTATGTTGCCAGATCTAATGCACACATAAAATTATGATACTATTTATTGTAAGAATCTTATGTATTTACTGTGTTTAATATAATAGAGTGTATTGGGGGATAAAGGCATTAAAAATGACCGTAAATGGTTCTTGCATGGTTGATTTCATTATTCTTGTTGTTTAATTCATGATTCTTTAAGATCTAGATCCAAAATATGCTCGTGGTATGTTCATGCCATTTATGGATCTGGATGCATTATATCTTCTTCACGTTAACATCCTACACAAGCAACTCTAAGGAGGGGCTTGGTACCTTTACACCCTTTGCGTGACTACTCGGCTTAGGTGGGAGATGTGCCAAAGCATGTATGGGTTATTTTTGGTAAATTCTAGGCTGCATTAGTGTCCTTTTTTCCCGCTATCCCGATTTTTCCATATTAGTTCCGAGTTATACCAATTAAACTAAATATAAGTGAGAAATTATATTAAGTTGTTTGAGGTTTGTGCCTATAATCGTAGAAATACAATGTATGTGAACTATGTTCTTTGAGAAATTAATTATATGTACCACTAGGACATTAGCGCCAGGGGAGGACACAAGAACCCAGTGCTTGTGTTTGAGTTTGGGTGCTAGTATCTGTGTTGTGATTTTGAACTAAGTCTTATTCTCGAGTCACTCAGAATCGTAACCTATGTTGATTACGTGTTGTGTCCTAGCTTTGATATGATGTGTTAGGTTATTTGGTCACCTTATGTATGCCCCCATTTTTTGGGGTGCATCGATGTCGATATGAGTGTGCGGCCTAAAGAGAGGACCTGATGCTGAAATGATACTAAAACCTACATGGGGTAGGGAATGTGCATAGTAAAAACCAAGGAACATGCAAAAAAAGTGGATAAAAACATGTGTTAGTAGAGAAAGTAGCAAACATGTCACGAGAAAAACAATATAACAAGCAATGTGTATATAATATAGATTGTGAAAAGTGGGTTTCAAACATGGGACATCAATCACAATGTCACAAGACAATCAAGGCTGAAGTGGTTATGAGAATACAATAAATGATCAAATAAGACATAGGGCATAACCCGCAAACAATAATATACAAGTAGAAATCAATGACAAGAAAAATGCATCGAGAAAACCATGGTGGTATATAGTCTTGCAAGGTAAATGCTACACATGAAGAACCCATTAGCATGTTAGAAAGATAAAGAGTATGTCAAAGTGTGTATGTATCAATGGAATAAGTAATGTGCTAGTAAGAATAAGAAGTAGTATATGATGAAATGATAACACCTGTAATGTGTGAGAAAGTAGATTCCCTAGGAGCCTCAGTGGGACTGGTAAGAGGTAAAATGCCAAGCATCATTGCAGCATGTAAGGACCTGTAAGAGATCTGCATTCACTCCAAAAGACCAAGTGAACGTGCATGTGTATATAGAAAATATATTGACATACTAAGTATCTATCTAGCATGGGAAACAAAGTGTACATGTAAGTATAAACAAGAAAGAGTAAGTGCAACCAAGATATGTAAATGATGTGAGTGTGAATGTGATGGTATGTAATGTGTGAAGATGGATAGGAGAAATTCACCCCTAATGAATGTGTATGAGATGAGGTTCATTTATAAACGCCCCTTCAATAGTCAAGAATGAACCATAACACAAGAGTGTGTCATTGAGAAATGGTGTGAAAATGTGTGCTAGAAAGATAGATAATGAAGTATAGAGTGTTAAGAGTGTGTGTGGTGAGGTTCATTTCAAATTTATACCCTTAGTAGTCAAGTATGAACCGTGGAACTAGAATGTGTCATATGTTAATGATGATATGAGGTGTGTATAAAAATGTGTTTGTGTATAAAGAAAGATTAAGTGTGAAACACATATTGCAAGGTGTATGCATAGAGATTAGAAAGAATTGGTAATGATTAAAGGGGGAAGAAATCATGTTTCCCCCCAAGTGTGTGATGTGGAAAATAATCAAGTAAAATCATCTAGGAGATTGTCATTTTTAGGATCATAGCCAATTGGAGTTGGATCAGAGACTTGGTAAGAAATAGTGTGAGGTTGATCATATAAAGAGCCTTTGCGGCAAAAATTATACATACCCATTGCATATTCTTCATTAGTAAAAGGTGGTTGTGGAAAACCATGTGCATACTAGCAGGTAGGATTTTGAGAATAACCAAGGAATGAATCATTAAAAAGAGAGATGCGGCCAAAAGTGGTAGGAAATGTGATATCAGTATGATTTGGATCCAGTGTGCCACCAATGTAATCAAGCCAAGATTACCCAAGTGTGAGTGGAGAGGAGTAAGGAGTACATGTAAGGAAGACTATCAAATGGAAGACGCAGAGGCCATAAGAAACAATAATGAATACACATCCGTGATATAAGTGAGCAAAGTGAGGTGGAGGAAGAAGATCAACAATTGTGAATCCTAGATGAGCCAAGCCATCATGTGTGTAAATAGTTGTTATGGAAAAATCATAGCAACCATGATTTCTTGCAAGTGAAAGGTTAAGGAAGTCAGTGTGATTTTTCAAACATGGAGTTATCCCAAAGTGTGGGACTTTGAAATCGGGATAACCCTACAGAGAAGGCTAGATTCTGTCCTATCCTAGTGCCAACTACTCCAAATTGTAGAGAGTTTCATATCCAACAATAATCTAATATTTCCAAGGAGAAAAAGATAGAGAAAATGCATGAAAATAAAACCTACTTTAAGGGAAGGTGATGCACCAAGAAGGATGTTGAACAACTTGCATAATAAACACAACACTACCAGAACCCTACAATGAAAACAACAACAATACACAATAACCTTGCATGTAATGAAAGATTAGAAAGATGCAATAAAACACAAAAGATGGTGTGAAACATCCACATATATGATTTTATTGCTCTAAAAGTTGATACAATACATCACATTTAGGGACAAATGCACATATTTTGCATTACAATGTCTAATAGGGAGGTTTAAAATCTCCACAAATCTCTTACATAAAAGAAAGAAGGGAGGGGCATATACAAGGTGTCAAACATTTTGAAATGAGCCCCTCATTACAATATATAGGAAGAATGAGAGAAAGGGAGAGATAAGGAATTCAAAAACTTGCTTCAACCACCCTAAAATGCATTAAAATCACTTGCAACAATGATGGGTGCCACTGCAAAACCCATACCTCCATGTACCTTGCCTTATTGGGAAAGAAAAGAATTCCATACCTTCATCTTTTTGGTAGGTGAGAAATATAGAGAAATTCCTCTAAAATGGCAGATTATATTTCATCATTTTGAAATACTTAGTCTTACTAAAATTCCTAGAGGACATTAAGAGCTTTCCAAAAATTCCTATTTTGTGCAAATACGAGCTCCCAGTCAAAAGTTATGGCCATCTGAAGATGAGGGTACCATACTACATTGCACCATAGGGTACAATAAATGTGAGTGGTTTATCTATGTTTTTAGAGCTTTGACCCTACATTGCACCCTCGGAAATCTAAAATTTCAGACTTTTGGGATTGAGCTTGAGGCATCTATACTTTGGATGTCGTTGTCACTATTTATCTGGTGAGATGGCTCAAGAGTTCCGAAATGCCGAACCTCCGAAGTTTGAATTTTGGACTTCAGAGTTTGAACTCTAAGACCATATTGCATGGCACTGCTCATTGCTTGAGCTAAAATGTTCCGAAATGCCGAAATCCTGAAGTCTAAAATTCAGACTCCAGGTTTCAGACCTTTGTGTTTTTGGGGTTTCGGGGGTTTAGGTTTTAGGGTTATGGGTATTGTTCATCTGAATGAGCTCATGAAATCTCTGAATCTCCGAAATCCCAAACTCCAAAATTTAGATTTTGGGTTTTAGACTTCTTCTCCCTTTTTTGCACTTCTTTCTGCCAAGTCACCGAATTTCACCTCTGCCTATCTCCAAACGACCTCACCTTTAGAGTTCAAATTTCAGACTTGAGCTTGTTCATTCCCGAACTAGCTTGAAATCCTGAGCTTCATCCCACTTCAACTCACTCAGCATGAGCCCAAAATATGAGCTCCCATGGCCAAAATGATCCTCCTATTTTCTCTGTGTGAGGTCATGTTTGTCTGATTTCACCTGAGGGGTGAAATCAGATAACAACGATCTTAGAGAAAGTAGGGTCAAATGGAAAATTAGACCAATAATAATTATAGATGAAAAGAGTGCATGCGAAGGGATCCAAGTGTGGAGTAGAAGAACTTGAGGAGATGCAATAGGTGATAAAATATATAATGTATGTAAAGTCCCTTGAAAAGGTATTATGGCATTAGTAGATGGAGGAAGCTTATTGAATTGATATTCACCGGGAAAAATAGTAATAAACTTATCTTGGAAGTAGGAGTCATCTATTTCAATTGGAGTAAAATTAAGTTTGCTTGCAAAGTGTGTCATTGTTAAGTTCTACGTCATTGACCTCATCATCCAAATCATCGGTGCTAGCATTATCTTATTGTATAACATTATCAAGAATATTGGTAGGGATGGAACTAGATGTAAAATTAAGAGGAGCTATGCTAGGTGAAGTAGTAGCCATAGGGGTGGACATGGTGGGTGATAGGATATCCGTAGTATGAGTAGGAATGGACGGAGTGCATGGAGAAGTAATAGAAGGAGTAGGAGCACTAGATTGCCCGACATCATATGTACCAATGTTGTGATATGGAATAGGATGTTATGGAGATATGGGCATGGTGGTAATGAGGTATATAAGGAAAATATTGAATGGCTTGGGGTCCGCAACAATAGTATGTTCATAACCATCATGTAAGAATTTAATGCATCGATGAACTATAGATGGAACAACATGCATGGTATGAATCCAGGGCTTCAAGTAAGAAATTGAAAAGAAATGTGGCATCGATAACAAATATTACAATAGGAACAATTTTAGGACCAATCTATAGAGGTAAGGTGGTAGTGCCCATACATGTGCGAGTAGAAGAATCATAACCATGAATGACTTGCAAGGATTAATTAATTAAATCATTAGTAATGCCAATCTACCTAAGGAGGGATAGAGAACAGGTATTTATAGCATAACCACTTTTAATGAGTAAACGCTTAATACAGATGGCACAAATAGTAGTAATGATAAGAAAAGGTGCAAATGGATCATCAATAGTAGAAGGAGAGATATCCTCATCACTAAAAGATATAACATGTGGTAGATTTTTGAGAGATTGAATGAGGTGAGAAAAGGCAATAGGTGAATTATTGCTTTCAATGTGAATGGAATAAAGGGCGACCTCTAATGTATGATAAAAATCAGGTGCACTACGTAATAAATCATAAAGAGATATTTTTGCTAGTGTATTATTAAGCTACTTTATGATGTCATAACCCTTAGAGGTGGTGGTAGGAACTGTAGAAGTGATAGGTGGTGGGATAGAAATAGGTGGAGCCATAGGAGGATGAGTGCGGTGGGTGGTGACTACATTGATGCTCGGATCAGGTATTGGAGTAATGGAGCGAGAAAGATGCTTGAGTATGAACTTGCATAAAATCGATGCAGATAGTAGCCATGCCAGAAACCTTGGTTAGAGTGAAAGAAGGATAGGAAGATTGATCCATGAATTTAGAAGAAGAAGAGAGATTTTGATACATTCTCAGAAGGTAGGGTTTGAATGAGCGGGTTCACCAAATGATTTAATTTAATTTGAATTAAATCTAAATATTTTAGAGTCACTATTGAACAAAATGATGTATAAATGCTGAAATAAAGAAATGACACAAGAAATCTAAGATGTAATATTTAAAACCCTAAGAAAAGAATAAGGAGAGAGGACTTAGCTTATTTTTATATTGTATGGGTCTAATATGGTCTGGGAAAAGCTGTTGAGAATGAGACTAGGCAGAGTGTCACAAATTCTTAGTGTAAATTGTGGAATGCAGGAATAAGGCTAGACACGGGTGCCCACGATAAGACATGGGTGCCTATGACTACGTAAATGATAAGAATGTGATTTTTATTGTGTCACAAGATTGTCATTGTTTCCTCCTATTGATCTCTTGAGAGTCACACAATGACCGTCGATGATACCCGTAACCTACAAAATATAATTTCACCTATAAAAGCCCACAAAATATATCAAACCTAAAAAGAAGGATGCAATATGGGGAGTCATACTGACCCCGATGGTCACCCCGAGAGTGAACTTATGATCGAGCACTGCACTACATCTCAGAATCCATGTAGTTATTTTGAGTGTGTGTAGAAACCATGCCCTAGGATGCCTTTGTGAAAGTTGTACTTGATGTCAAGTCGTAGCTAAATGTAGCAATGTAGTAGAATGTGTGGACGGAATAGAATGAAATTCCCCTTCCTATGCTATGTATGCGAGTTGATGCAACCATTTTCCCTTGAATGGATGCTAGATGAATGCTTTTGGGTGCTTTAGGTGAATTTTGGATGCAATCTTAGGTGATAATAGTAATTCTTAGTGCTTGGTCCTTGATTTTGAACACATAACTATGTATTTATATGATTCCCTTGTTTGAATTTTGTAATTAACAATTAGAAGGTTAAACCATAAGTGAAAAATATTCCCAAAATATAAAAGAGACCCAAAAGGAGCGAGAAAGGTGAAAAAGGGTTAGGGGAACCCAGAGGAAAAGGACACTTGGGCACTTCTATCCTAGATGGGCAGTGGTGTCTAGAGCCATAAAATATAAATAAATAAAATAATGATTGGGTTGTAGGGTGTGTAAGACCAAATAGAAAACAAGAAACACATAAAAGAGGCCAAAGACAATTGTCAATTACTATTTTTCTTGCTTAGAAATCATATGAATATTAGTATGTGTTTAGAACCTACAAATGTACCCAAGTGTGTGATTTTATATCTACAAATGCATCTATTTTTAAATGTATATGCAAGGTGCATTTTAAGACCCATATTTTGGGCATGTTTGTAATTGTGCTCAAAATGTGAAATATTAATGTAGCCATACTTTTAAATCACATGTTCATGTGGGAAATAAATGCGATTTCTAAATATGGCAACAACATCAGAGCACATTATGATTACATTGACACACATTTGTAGTTGTGGTGATCTAGAAATTTCAAAGGGCAGCTGGCATTAGCCATGTTGTTGGATTTTGGTATCTTATATTACTGATCTATTTGAGTGAGATTGTATTTGTAGTGATTTTCCATGTCATAGTGAATCAATTTGACAATTACCTCTTTGCACATTGGATTTTCTATTTTTAGCTAATCAATTTTGTAATGGCGATTACAATCACAATGGAATGACATATTTCAGGATTAGTTAGACATTCTCCTATTATTGGCATTAGTTTGTCTTTTTAAACTGATCTAAGTTGTTTATAGATATTAGTAGAATCACGAGTATCAGTTGGACAATTTCCTCTTTTGGAAAATAATTGTCTATTTTTAAAAATAATCAATTTTTGTGATAAAATTTTCAACAATTTGCAGTAATATTTCCCATAATGCTATTTCTATGGATCTTGTATGTGTTTTTGATATGTAGGAAGATGATTGACAACATTTGTGAGTGATTTTTTTGGTGAAACAAAAGCCTTCTCAACGGGAGGCGCAATCGGAGGATTTTTCACATTTTGAATGTTCCCTAAATTTCCCTAAACCTATTCCTTATGGAAGATCAAGTCGAGAGATTTTCGGTGGTATTTTGAACACGAAAATAAACACCGTATGCTCTAGATATTATCGTGAAAGAACATGACTCCAAAAATGAAGTAGTGATGTAGTGAATGGACACGTTGCAAAAATGGTAGATGGGTCGATGTGGCATTGACAAGTGGCATGGAGAAAAAAGAGAACCTAGTTTTTACCACTAGTCTTTGATGGGCGAATTTTTTTCAAGTATGGGGTTCACTTTTATTTCGAGGGGACCGACTTGGAGAGCAAGTTGGGTGAGCTTGTGACAGGAAAGTTTAACAACCCGATAAGATCTCTCGCATAGCTCGGACACTAAGCAATCAACTCACCCACCGAAAGGATTGACACCTCATCTTAGTGAGCCCAACATAGCCCACAATCCAAACAAAGCACTATTGATTGATCTATGTGGTAAACTAACCCATTGACCATCCACTATACAACATTCAAAACTCAACAACCCCCAAACTAGTGTATCGGCCAAGCCTTACGTGGATGAAAAAATAGAGTATGCATGGCCCAAGCCATGGGTTAAGTGGGCATTGACAAGCTTATTAAAGCCTTCAAAAGACTTCCACCCCATAGAAGTGGGTTTATTATCTCAAATGAACATAAAGGTTCCATGGGAGATGGGGTGGTTCAAATCCCCAATGTCCCATTTACCAAAATTAAGTCCCCATGACTAGTCCATAGGGGTTTAAAAAACCTATATAAGGGCAAGTTGGGTCTTATATAAACTAAGTTGAATGATTGTGTTATTATTGATAACAAGGCATCTTGAAAAGTGAGTTTTGAGGTACTCGGGATCTTTTGATGACTCAATGTAAATTGGAAATTTTTCCAAAATTTTGAGATGTTCCTTGTGTATACCTTATTTTACTCTTTTAGAGTTTTTATGACATCATTTTTCACAGTGAAGTCACTAGAAGACATAAATATGAAGGGATAAGCTTCTGTAAGTGCTTTGGGAAGGTGAAGGAAAAACATTGAGCTTTGTTAGGGTCCTTCAAAGGTCTGAAGACACAAAATTATAGGTTATGGATCTATTATTGTTAATTGTAAGTTGATTGTACTTGCAGTTTGAACATTTTTAATAGGTCGGTTTGTATGAACCTAGAGACGGAAATAATTTCTGAAATCCGTAAACAACTCTAGTGTCATCTCTATGGTTTGATTTATTTTGCATTCTAAATTTTGATTTATTTCTACATTAATCATTCGAGTTAAATTAAAGAAAGCATTTATTATTAGATTATGACATTTTAAAAGAATCAGGTAAATTAATTCGAATGGTAATGATTGATTAGTGAATAATAGTGATTTTTTGAATCTTGAGTTTAGTTTTGGATCAATTTTAATTCACATTCTTATCAGCTTTGGATTCATTTAAATAAATAAATCGATTAATTTGCAAGTGTTTTTGAAACAATAAATCAATAAGGGATTTGTTGACATTCTGAGATAAAGTTTGTTGGTATTAGAGTGGGTTTCCCTACCTACAAAATTGCTATCTACGAAGCAAGTTTGGTATTAGAGCTGGTCACATTCAGCTTTTTTCTTTTAGTTGCATTAGATATTAGTTTTGATTTGCTAATCCCATCATATTTTGTAGACTTTGTGGCATGATCTTTCATTTTGTAGTTTACGTTGTTTTAGAAGTACAAGTGGTTTGTAGGTAGCTATGGGTAAAGCCTTGAAGAGAGAGAGGATGGAAGATCTTGAAATTATCAATGATGATTCAAGAAGAGAATTCTTTCTTGAGATGCAATCTCTATTAACTAGAAGAACAAATTGAACAATTAAAATTAGAGCTGGAATCCAACAATGAGCTCTTGATTAGATAACAATGTGGTGAACCGAAGAAGGATTTTCCTTCCACTTCAGATGTAGAAACCATGATAGATGAGTGCACCGTAAGTTATTCACCACATAATTTTTATTCCTCCCATTCATATCTGAATCTAGGTATTGATGTTGGTTCATTTGAAAAACATGCTAAAGGCATTGGATCTAAGGTATTGTTGAAAATGGTATTTTATGGAAGAGGCCTTGGTAAGAATGGATAAGGTATTTATAACCCAATATAGGTTTAGGATCATTTTCATTTTGTAGGTTTAGGTTATCCTATTAGGGGAATGAAAATTGGAGAGTTCTCCAAGCACTGCTTTGAAGGGAGACAAGATTCCGATAACCAATTAAATACCCCACTAGTCTTGCAGGAAGTCTCGGTGGAGGAAATTGGTGATTCTTTGTCACATGATGAATTGGGTAAGAAATTGCAAAGAAAAGGTAATGAGATTCCACCTCCTCATTCTTATCATAATCATACTAAAAAGACAAAGTGTTGTAAAACTTATGATCCTCTCTTTTAGTTCAAGAAATACAAATTTCATATTAAGAAAATGTGGCATACTTTTTGTTGCAGTTTTTGTCGGTTTAGTAACCATTATATTGCTAGTTGTTGGAAGAGAAGGTCATTGTAAAATAAGTTGATGTCATTTGTTAAGAACAAGGAAGGTGAAAAATACCAATCTCATTGTTCAAAGGTGAGAAATGGAAAACAAAATTCCTCTTGTCCTAGGAATTTTTGTACTCATTGTCGTACGAGTGTACACCCGGTGGAAATTTTTTCGAAACTTCATCCATCAAACCATCATAGTAATGATAAGACAAAGATGGAATAAAAGCCTATTACAAAGATAAATGAAGTTCCTAATCCATCACTTGTTGATGAGTCAACCCCATATCAGGTAATGATTCAAAATGAAAATCCATTAGAATCGATGGAAAACAAATTTTCAATTATATATTGCACAATTGTTGATTGTTGAATAGTTCATGTAATTAATTTAGAGATTTTGGTTATGGGATTCATATTGTATGTTACAAGGTAATATTTTCCCATGTTGTGTAGCTTTGAATATGTTTTTGGAGTTTAGATTTGTGAGAGGAATTGAGAGACATGTTTATCATGCTCAATGATTTTCTTACATTTGAAAATTTGAAACAAACTCCATTTGAATTGTCTTATCTAGCTTTTGAGTGCCTAGTACACTTTGGGTACAAAATTAAACTCATAATTTTAGCATTTGAGATTTGGCAAAATTTTACACAAGTTGATAGGAAAATTGGTGGTGTTCAATTTTTATGCTTGCTTTGCAGAGTAACTATTGTTTTGGGAATGCATCTATTTTTGGCATGTATATGTTAGGTGCATTTTAAGACCCATATTTTGGGCATGTTTGTAATTGTGCTCACAATGTGAAATATCGATGTGGCCATACTTTTAAATCACATGTCCACATGGGTAATAAATGTGATTTCTAAATATGGTAATAACATCAGAGCACATTATGAATACATTGACAAAAATTTACTGATTGTGATGATCTGGCAATTTCGCAGGGTCAATGGACATTAGCCTTGTTGTTGGTTTTGGTGTCTTATATTACTAATCTATTTGAGTGAGATTATATTTGCAAAGTGATTGGCCATGTCACATTGAATCAGTTTTACAATTACCTCTTTGGACGTTGGATTGTCTATTTTTACACGATAAATTTTTGATGACATTTAAAGTCATAATGAGATGACATATTATAGGAGTTCAGTTAGACATTCACCTATTATTGGCATTAGTCTGTCTTTATAAACTAATTTAAGTTTTTGTAGAGATTAGTAGAATCACAAAGTATCATTTGGATAGTTTCCTCTTTTGGCGAACAATTATCTATTTTTAAAACTTGATCAATTTTTGTGATAATTATTTCAACAATTTACAGTAATATTACCCATAATACTATTTCTATGGACCCCGTATGTGTTTATGATATGCAAAAAGATGATTGGAAACATTTGTGGGTGAATTTTTTTTTTTGTGGAATAAAATCCTTCTCAATGGAGAGGTGCGATTTGAAGGATTTTGCACACTTTGAATGTTCCCTAAATTTTCTTGAACTTATTCCTTACGGATGATCGGGTGGAGAGATTTATGGTGGTATATTGAATGTTAAAAATGGACATCGTATGCTTTAAATAATGTCAACATAAGAATAGGACTTTGTAGAATGAAGTAGGGGCATAGGTGACACAATGATTGGACACGTTGCAAAAATGGCACATGGGTCAACATGGCATCAAAAAGTGGCATGTAAAAAAAAAAGAACATGGTTTTTACCATTGGTCTTCTCTGATTGCCAATTGTTTTCCAACTATGGGGTCTAATTTTATTTTGGAGGGGAATTACTTAGAGATGGAGTTGTGCGAGCTCATGACCAAGTTGAGGATCAATTTGAAGGGAGCCAACTCATCCATTGACCAAGCTAACCAATTGGGGCTATATTATAACATTATTGGGAAATTTTAACTTAGAAAGCTCTCCTTATAGCTCAACCACTTAGGAATCAACTTGCCTGCCAACAAGACCAATACAACTTGGTGAGCCCAATATAGCCCACAATCCAAACAAAGTGCGTCGATCGATCTATGTGGAAAACCAACCCACCGAACGATCACTATGTGGCATTCCAAAATCGATAGTCCCCACACTAGTTTGTTGGCCAAGCCTTAGGTGGATGGAAAAATGTAGTATGTGTGGTTCAAACCATGGGTAAAGTGGGAAACAATAGGCTTATTAAAGCCTTAAAAACTTCTGCTTACGGACTTGGGATTATTATCCCAAATAAGCATAAAGTGAGTCTATGAGAGTTGGGGTAGTTCGAACCTCCAACGTCCCATTTTACAAAATTAAGCCCCCCCAACGCTAGATCATATGGGGTCAACAAGCCTTAATAAGGCCCAGTTGGGTCTTATACAAATTAAGTTGAATGAGTGTGTTATTATAGATAACAAGGTAGTTTTGAAAAGTTAGTTTTTATGCATTTAGAAGCTTTTTGAGGACTCGATATAAATTGGAAAGTTGTCCAAAATTAAGAGACGATTTTCATGAATACTTTATTTTACCAATTTAAAGTTTTTGTGATGGAAGTTTTCACAATGAAGTCATTAGAAGACAAAAATATGAAGTGATAAGCTTCTACAAGTGCTTGGGAAGGTTATGCCTAAATAAATAGGCATATGAAAAAGCTACGAGAGAAAAGTCTTGAGATCAAAAGAGAAGTTACCCACCTCATATGAAGACATGTAAATGGGTATGTAGTCCCAAATAATGATACTGAAAAATTACCTTCGTTAATGAATGAAGGAGACAATGAAGAAGAAAATGAGAGAGATGAAGAAACATTGAATGAGTGACCATTCAAGAGAGAGACTGATCTAAGATTTAGAGGGAAAGAATGACACTATTAATATTAATGTTCCTGATTATGGTGGAGGGTTATGACCATGCATTGATCTCGGTCCCCAAAACACCAAGAAAATATATTAAAACCAAAATGAACAAGCAAAACAAGAGTGCCAAAAGGCAACAAAAATGCTAAGAGGCTACAAGGAATCCATAAGGCTATAATAATATCATTATGTTTTTGAAGTAATCAAGGTCTAAATGAATTTTATAAGCTTGGATGTGTAATTTTAGCTTGATATTAGCAAGGATACCCAACAGTAACGAACAACTAAGAGAAACATCAAATGATTGTTGCTGAAAATGAAAATTCAATTGAACTTTCCAAATTTCAAATAGAATGTGAATTCTGAGAGCCTGAAAAAGTAAATTGAGACTAGCATTAATAATATCATCTCCCAGAAGAACATGATGTATAGAGAGTAACATACGTCAATCCCAAGGCTAAAGGCACCCGACTCCATAAATGTTGAGGGATGAAACAAAACATAAAACCATGTTGAAAAGCAGTCGGTCTTGCCACGAGTGGGCACTTAAGATCAACCAAACCCAAATGTTGCAATCCGTGTCCAATGGGCAAAACTTGATGTAAGAGAGACCAAGCAAAAATTTAAATTGGGATGAGAAATTTTTTCTAGAGTGCATGAAATTGAGTGCACCAAATATCTTCATAATCATGAGTACCCCAATGTTGATTGAGCTTAGTAAGAGGAAAAAAATTAAACTTTATCCAATGGGAAACCTATTTAAGGGAAAAATTGGATAGCTAATCCTAATTAGGCTAGCACAAAAATCCCACCAATGTTTATTGGAGTGAAAAAACACCTTTGGAAATATTCAAAGTATCCAATTTTTCCTTAAAAAATTGATAAGTAGTTTTGTCTTTAGAAACAAGTTTGAATTTAGCACAAAATGAAGGCCAATTAAGAAGAGTTCCATTGTCATTATTAAATAAATACTTGACATGTAAAATACCTTTGTAAAGAAACTCGAATGATTTGTGATTCTTATTCCACACAAGATGCCCCTCAAGATTAGAGAGAAGTGGAGACCACTAAACATAATGGAGAGAAAGGTGTTGAAGATCACACTTTGAAAAGTCCCAAGTGAGAAAAGAATTAACTCTAACACAACCTTTCCAAATTTTATGTAGCATGACAAACCCTCTAATTTTGAGAGGCGGGGGTAAATAACCAATTCATCCAATGAGTATGACCGAAAGTTTTCTCCCAATAGGATGTGCATTAACAAGTATGTAGCGAAAGATAAAACAAGCATCATCCTTTCAAGTGAGCAAAAATCTACTTAGTAGCTAGAAGAACACCTTACAGGTAGGAATTAGGGAAACCAAGACCTCCAATCTCATGATCTATCATGCAAGTATGCTAGGACACTCTTGAAAACTATCTCGATTATGATTATTTCCCCAAAAAAATTCGAGATAACTCTATCAAGGTTCTTATAGGCGCTCTAGGAGGGAGCCATAAAAGAGGAATAGTAAATATGCACATTCTATAAATTATTAGTGCATACAAAGAATAAAGCTAACAAAAAGGGCCTACTAATCCATTTTAGAACTTTCTTATTGACCTTGTCAAGAACATGGCACTAAAACTACTCTAGTGTAGTGTGAAAGGTAAAAAGTATCGAGTTTAACCACTTCTAATGATACTCAAAAGCCCAAAAAGGGGGACCAACATAAGAAATTAAAATTCCTTGAGTTTTTTCAAGTTTAAAAAAGAACTTGAGGCCCTGTACCTTTCACATTCCTCCAAAAGAAGGAAACTATCATTTACAAATTGACTGTAAATAGCTGAATAAGATGATGTAGTAGAGAAATGCCTTTAACTAAACCGCATTAGCATAAATTCTCAAAATATGACCAAGGGATTCTTCTGCTAGAATAAATAGGTACAAAACAAGAGGGCATCCTTGAATCACTGAACATTGTAGATCAATACCTTGAGATAACTTACCTGATATGCAAATTCTAGCATTAGCATCTGAAAAAAGCATCTGCGTATGTTGAACAAAAGTGTTACCAAGGCCTAATTTAGCCATCATAGCAAGAATAAAGGGCCACTCAATTCTATCATAAGCCTTGGAAAAATCCAACTTGAGAAAAATAATTTTCTGATTAGAGTCTTCAGCCCAAGCTATACCTTCAACAATTGTAACAACATTATCCAAGATGTATCTTCTGGCATAAAACCAGTTTGATTAACAGAAATAATTTTATGGAGATGAGGTTTAATTTTAAGTGCCAAAGCTTTAGCTATGATCTTATAAGGAACATTGAGTAAAGTAATCGGTTTCCAACTAGTAATCAAAGTTGGATCCCCAGTTTTGGGAAGAAGTTTAATATAACCTTGATTAATGATGGAGCCTAGAGAACTAATGGTAAGAGCTTCTTGATAAACCTTGTGGAGATCACGACCAAGGATGGGCCACATATTTTTGTATGACTCACATGGTAGACCATCTATCGTGGGAGCTTTATGGTCAGCCACATAAATCAAATATTTTTATAAGTCTTCAACAATAAGTTGTTATGTATCAAACATAAATTAGATCCGAAATTAGGATTATCTTGAAGGCATGACCGAAGAGCAGCTTCATCCAAATTTGTAGACCTAAACACCTTTCTATAGTGGTGAAAAAAGGCATCCATAATACCATCAGGATTGTTGATAATGGTCTTATTGATGATAAGCTCACTAATAACATGTTTCCTATTATATCCTTAAAGAAAATTAAAAAAATTGTAGAGGACTGATCTTTATATTTTAACCAAGAGAGACATGCTTTCAACATGTCTCCCTTATCTTTATGGAATTACAAGATTCTCTTCTATTGTCACAAATAGGTAAGATGATTTTGTATGTCAGTAGGTTTAGGATCTCTAACCAGATCAGACCGAGTTCTAAAAATCTCAACATATACACTCTCCATGTGATTGTTAAAATTACTTGCTATCTTTTTACCAAAATGTCTAAAAACTCCAACATGATTAGAGTAATAACATCTTGCCACCATATATTCCATATTGAATCAGTTTGAGGACAAGGATTTACGGTCTATTTAATTTTGGCATAATTGATCAGATGTTTATTATGAAGAAAGAATATATTAAAGATGAAAATCTTAGAAGCTTTCTTTTGAAACGACAAAAAATCAAGTGACCACAAGATTGGACTGTGATCAGACAAGACATTCGAAGGATCTACATGAACCAGAAGGTCTTCCTTCAATTATATGTGACATCATCTATTCTCTAATAACATCACTTGGTTGAGATGGCTTAAAATTCTCTGGTCTCCTTGCATTAGATTTATCTAGGTAAACCAACGATGATTAAGAGGAGATTTGATCAAAGAATTCAGATTGTTGGCTTTAAAATTTGGCTTGAGCTAAAGTCAATAAATTATTTCTTCTACTGTAAGGGTAATAAGAAGCTCACCCACCCTATCAAACTCATACTCTAACATATTAAAATCCCCACAAAAAACACAAGTGGCAATGAGAAGCCAGACAACAAGTCATTTACATAAATTAGCTCTAAGAACATCTTCACAAGGAGCATAGATACTGCAAATCCCTAAAACATTGTTACTAATCTACAAAAAAACCTAAGCAATATGACCATTGGGGTCTTGACCAATATCCATAATATTGGATTCCCATTTTTGATGAATGCAAATAACAATACCACCTCTACTAAGAGAGTGAAAAGAATTTACTTGCACAATGATGAGGAAAATATAATTACATACAAGGCATTCGAAGTAAAAAACCATAGATCTTGAATTCTTAAAGACAAAACAAGCTAGAAAACCTTATTTTCACAAATAATCTCAGAAAATAAATTTTTGGGGTTATCTGTGAGACCCTTTACATTTTAGGAGATAAAATTTGATGGAGGGTTGAACTACTAACATTGCTTCATCTATCCTTTCCAAAGAACTGGATGAATTACAATCTTCATGATCAAAAAAATTGATAGAAGCTTCCAAAATTTGATTGTGTATTGAATGGTCTAATTTTTAGGCTCCTTCTTGGAGCTAGAGATTGTATGAGTGGTGTTTCATTATAGAGGTAGTATGATGAACATTACCAATACCTCCATTAGTAACCTTTGAGCTTTTGGCTAGGCATTTTGAATTCACAACCTAAGAAAAGGTTCTATTTTTATGAGAAATTTTTTACTAGGACTTATCTTGTGACTCCTAAGAAACACTTTTATCAATGTGTTGGGATGAAATTTCATCCTTTTTGCAAGGTTCAATAACCATAGTCATTGTGGTTTTTTTAGCTAGGAACTTCAGGCGATTAAATGAGCGGTGATAAATCATGAAAATAGTAACAAGAATTTGGTAATGTCAAATAATTAATTTTCTTCTTAACTGAAGACCATCCTACATTTAGTGAAATAGAGTTAGGAAGATCTCTACTAAGATCTAGCTCAACAAAAACCCCGCAAGGTTTATCAATGTATTGGGATGAAATTTCATCTACTTTTGCAAGTTTCAATAGCCATAGTAATTATGGGGTTTTTGCTAGGAGATTGGGGCATTTAAATGCATGAAAATTCAAATCATGATAGTAATACCAAGAATTTTGTTTAATGTCAAATTAAAATTTTTCTGCTCAACTGAGAACCCTCCTACATTCAGTGAAATAGAGTTAGGAAGGTCTCTACTAAGAACTAGATCAACACAAACCCTCCTTGTAGGTATGCCGATAAAACCTTGCAAGGGATCTAAATTTAGGAATGTTCCAAGAGATCATGCAATATTGTCCAAATGTTGGTATAAAATCATCGAAAGATCTAAAAGATCCACCCAAATTTGTGCAACCGACGCGTTTTGTGGATTTTTCAGTGGTTACAATTTTCCGTCCATTTGTGAAGAACCAAATATGAGCCATGAAAATTCCATGGGGATTTCTAAAAGACTATGTTGGCTTCTTCTGTGGTACCAAATTGGAAGAGGAAAAAACCTTTTGTCAAGTTCATTAAGAGTTAGTTGTGAATTCCCAAAGGTAAATTTGTTTCATCCAAGCAAACAATATCAAAACTAGAGAAACATTCCCAACAAAGTATCCAATGAGATACATTTTTTCAAACATATCACATGTTTCATTGAAAATATCATCACGAAGTGTAAAAGAGGGTTGAACCCACTTTTTACTCTCGAAGAGGAGTCTTTTTGGTCACCCTACAATACCATTTTGTGTTGAGGAAGAGGAAACAATCTCCATGGGATCCAAAGTTGTGTCTTATAGACTAGAAATTGCGGTGTGAGAAAGCGATTGAGGGCAAAGAGATTTTAGGGAATTAATCCCATTCACATTCTCTATAGCTTGATCATCCCTCCTATGCAAATTAAAGTTCTACATAAATGATAATCCTTCCACTCGCATTAGGGTTCAATCCGCTTGCTCCTACTACGCTTCTTCCTAATGTTCTTTTCTAGAATCTCCAAATCATTAAATAAATGAAAACTCACCCAACTATTTATATATTTTAACTATATACTACAATATAATAAATATCAAATTAAATTTTATTATATTTATCACAATATTAACTATATAACCCAAATACAAGTATATATTGATTAATTTATGCATTCCTAAATATTAACTTAAAACCTTCTTATATTTATCACTACTAACATATAGCTATTTATATATTTTGCTTCTATATATTAAATATACAATATAAATACAAACACAACTACATTTATATTACCCATATTACACATATTTGATAATATGTATAAATGATATATAATCGTATTTATCATTATTAATATATCTCTTGACACAAATACAGACATATTACGTACTATATACGTAGATCTCATCTTATATATATGATCAAACATATGTAATATGGGTGATATAAATGTAGTTAACATGTTTGTATTTGTGTCTTATACTTGTATATATATAAATAAAATATGTATTTTTAACTATATACTATAATATACTAAATGTTGATTAGTCATACTCTGGCACTTAGCAAAGAAAATACAGAAGGTTCGCATGGGAAAGTAGAGCGCATTCAAAGGCATGGAAGTATCGGAAAGGATCACGCGTGAAGAATAGAAACAAGTTTGGGACTTAGCCATTTTTACGATGAGGATCTATTTTTGGAGATAGCATGTGGAGCACACAAACTGGTCAAAGACTTACGACACACATTGACTATTTTGGAGGATCAGCTACGAAGCGCTTTACATGGACACAAGCTAGGAATAGATCTACTACTGTCAGTTAACTAAAAGTAGTCTATTGTTAGCACACTTGCATGTGTGGCTATTTTTGTAACGACACATGGCTAATAATAGCATGCGACCTATTTTGGGTTTAGATAAGTAGTGAAGGGAAAGTCCCCACCCATATAAATATGTATTGAACTGTGTAGTAGAGAGAGAGAACATATACGTGTGAGAACTAGGTTATAGTGAGATTATGTTGCCAGATCTGATACACGCATGAGCGTATACTATTGTTATTGTAAGGAAGCTTCTGTGTATTTACTGCAATTAATATAATAGAGATTATGGATGGTGAAACAAGGTGTTACCATGATTATAATTCAATATTGCATACTTGATTTAATTATGGTTATCTTTTAAGTCTGTTATATTCTAGATCTAGATCGAATATGTAATGTAGAAGGATATATTAGCCATAGATCCGAGTGACATAACTCTTCATCATGCTAACATCTTGTAATAACAACCCTAAAAGAGGGCTTGGTACCTTTGCGTGCTTCGGGTGAGTGCTCGGTCTAGGTGAGTGATATGCCGTCTTTGCGATCTGGGCTTGTATTGGTGAATTCTAGACTACATCATTGGTTATGTTCTTTGGGACCTCTTTTGATTGTTTTTAGGATGGTTCGTAATGAAGACATATCGATTAACGTTAACAAGTGTTGGCAGTGGATACGCGATCCGGAAGAAGAATACGCACGCGCAGTTCAACACCGAATATGAGTTTAACGCATGTATGTGGGTGGAACAAAATCTGTATGACAGTTTATATGAGAGTTTCTTTGCTATCTTTCTGTATAATTGTATGAGTGGTTGATTTCTTATGCATCTAAGCGGAATTAGAGGTATCGCGTACTTGTCTGGATGTAGGAAGAATTTTAGGCCCTTTATGATGCTGATATGATTTGGACTTGAGCTGTGGATACGTGGTTCTATGGTGTTTTGAATAGTTATATATTAGAGTACTCAATTTCCACTTATTTGTGCCCAGAGGTAATTGAATTCTAGTTTTTACAATATCAAAGGGATCTTACATGCAAGAAATTCCACTTTGGCGATCAAGATCCCGATGGTAACTTTTAATTTGGAGAATAAACCAATGGCTAACTAATCCCTACCATGTGCGGGGAAGGAGCAGGTTTGGTGAAGGATGGTAGACCTAGTGGCAGAAAGGAAGAGAGAGGAAAGGTGGCTTGAGTATAATGAGGCACGCGAGAGGGAGGTAGAGAAGAAGCGAGACATTGTAGAGTGGATGGCATTGAGGAGAGAGATAAATCGTGAAGGATTTGGGGCTCACAAGGGAGATTTGGAGCCAAAGCTTCAGGAACTCCCCCATTTGTGAAAGCATGACAGGGATCCTTCCTCGGCCTCATGTAGAGGCGTGCCAACAGAGACAACTCGGGCTGTGGGTGTGCATCTAAATCCACTTTACAACCTTTGCCTTATCCTCGGTTTTCCAACATCTAGTACAACAAACAATCAACAATATAATTCAAGCAATGGGAGAGTAGGAATGAGTATTATAATAAGCACAATGATGGTAGTGTAAACAACTTCGTTGTTATATGGGAGTACCTTTTTGTGTGTATCATCAACACAAAATACAAGCATGCAGATTTTGGACTAACTTTTGGAAATAGTAACACTTCGCAAACTTTGAGGTGAGTTCGGTTCTACTATTGGGACACAGGGAAGTACATCTTCTGGTCCGAACCTAGCTATAGGTTTGGGATCAGGGGGTATAGGTAGCTCTATTTTGGTAGATTTGGTGGTTTTGGAGGTAAAGGAAACACGGGAGGTTACGGATCATGTGGGTAAGGTCCGCACCAACCCGGAATATTTACATGGAGATGTCTCTTCGTCTTCTAGAGTATAGGGGCATAAAAGACGCTGTTGAACATGTGCATATGTATGAAATACTATGGTGCGTAAAATGAATCACAACTCTTGAGTGTAGGGAAAGCTAATTTGTTACTACATTACAAGGGCGTGTACACATATGGTACATAAAGTTTGAACTTGATCAGACTTGCGTAGACTATACAAATTTAAAAGATGTATTCTTTAAAGAGTTTCACATCCTTGAGTTTAAGTATAAGAGTATAAGTGCACTCAAGGATATTAAGCAAGGCACTACTAAAAGTGTCAAAGAATATGATGTCTGTTTTGAAACATTGCTATCTAAGCTTTCTTATGACATACACACAAGACAACATGCACAATGGTTCGTTGGAGGATTGATTACCCCTTTTAGGAGGACATTATCACATAAGACATACATTGATCCACACGAAGCACTTGAAGCAGCCTTACACGCTGAGGTAGTTGGAAGCATAGACATTGGAGTGAGCCCATTTTTAGAAGCACAAATTGTAGCTATGGAAAAATAGTTGGAGAAACTATCAACAAATTCAGCACATGAGACACGTACAGGATTTGGTGCATAGATTGTGAAGTAGAAGGTCACACAAAGGATAGTTGTCCTTGTAGATCATTATGCTTGTTGTTGTTGGATTGTGAGATATGCCATTTAAACCATGATGCTAGCCACTTCCCATTATTACAACGCGCGATAAGGAAGAACGTTTCAAGCTACTATAAAATATGCAGGTCCATGACTCATGACATGGAAGATTGTTGGCTGATTGGTTAGATCCATGATGCTATAGATATTGGTGTACGAAAGACATGAGTTTCAAATAACTCTAAGGGCAAGAACGAGCATCAGGACTGAGATCACAATCAAGTACGCTATGATCGGAATGAAGGGTGTTTTGAAGGTGGTCATGGCAGAGGTCAAGGATACCATGGTGGATTTAGAGGACGAGGCTATGGTAGTGGAAGAAGTGAGTTCCTTTACGAGCATGTTATACATGCGGATCTCCGACCACTACGAGCACGAATGTTCTCAAAATATTACATGTTATTTTTGTAGAAATAAGCATAGCTATGAGGAGTTCCCAGACTTGTATGAGTATCTTAGTAAGAAACATAAATAAGAAAACAAAGGCGCATGGATGGTTCGGATACAATGCATTGTTGAAAATCAGTGGATGCCTAAGTTGGAAGTAGAGTCCGAGGCGTTACAAGTGAAGATCATGACTGTCTTTGAGGTAGCACACACCATAGAAACATTACAAGAGAAGCCTACCATCACTAAGGAGGAGGTTCTACATGTAAAATACCCAGATCCTGCCCATCAGAAGGAGGTTTATCAAGAAACCATGGAAGTTCTCAGGAATCTTGAGTGTGATATACCATACTTAAAAAAGCAATCATGGAAGATGGAGAAAAAGGAAGAATTAGAGATGGTCCAAACTAATATGGATGACTTGAGAGAAGTGTACAAATTATTGCAAGGGAACATATCATTCCACTATTAGGGAATTTGTTAAAAGGAAATACTCCGTGTGCAAGTGCTGAGATTGGATGACATATCCTACATGTGAATCTTCCCCCTCATAACCTAGATTATGAAAAGAAAATCACTTTGAATGCTGTTGTGGATGGGTGGCTATTGAGTAATATATTGATTGATATAGGCACAAAAGTTAATGTTCTTACTTTAGATGCATGGGTACAAATGGGAAGACCCCATTGCAGCCATTTTCTAATGTATTGTTCATGGCTAATTAGATTAAGGACACTCCCATCGAAGTTTTGAAAGATGCATCCATTACCATACAAGGAGCCAAGTTCACTGGAGACTTTGAGGTTTTAGCGCTAGCAAAGTTAGATAGCTTCCCAAATCTATTAGGGCATCCTTGGTGCTATGCAAATAATGTTGATCTTCGTTTCAACAAGGGTTATATCAGTTTTGAAAACAAGGATGAGAAAGTTATTATCCCTTTAACAGATGGAAAATATGCACCCTATGTTGAGCCATTAAGTGAAGAATATTTGAATAGGATTTATGTATGTGCCATTCAAGATTCATTGAGAAAACTAAAGAAGGAACAATTTAGTGGGAGGATGCACAGTCCATTAGCAATACTACAAGTGTTTCTTGTGATAATTGGGCTCATAGCACTTATAAGTTGGTAGGGAATGGAGTAAAGAGCATATTTCCAGGAGGCAGAAAACCACGTTATGTCAGGAGGATAGGTAACAATTCGGTACCTTGTTATACCAGAGAAGGAGATCCTATGGTATAATAGCATGCCATGGAAGAACAATGGATAGACCTACTGGAAAGAAGAAATATGCTAGCATATACACTATGTGGGACAACAACACGTTAGTGGGTGGCCCACAAGGATAATCTTGTAGGATGGAATGAAATTAGGATTGCTCTTGCTACTAGGTTCTTCAGAGCAATGAACCTACTCAAATCTGCACTTATCATGGTAATCAACCTATTCAACACCATGTTCAAAAGTGTGAGAGACTCTGGACAGAAGGGCATGAAGCTTTACCACCTTCGCTATGGGTGTACAAGTTTTATTTCACTTTACTAAGGATGCGTGCATGCTTGGTATGTATATGCAGAAATCCATAGAGAGACTGGAAATTGGTAGGATTTAATTGCAGGAATGGCCCAGATGTTTGAATTCTTCTCTACAAATCCTCCAGTGGAAGAAGCATTAAAATTCATAAAGCACTTAACTATGGGAGATAGTGCCAAGGCTGAAGAAATCCTTCAGGAGTTATTGGATGAAGGAAACTCAGGAGTGCATCTTGTTGAGGAAACAGAGGCCGATGCCACACTACTTCAACGTGCTTTCCTTGAGAAAGAAAAAAGAAAAATGGTCTACTTAGTGGATGATAAAGAAGTAGAAAATCTAGATGTAAACCATTCAACAGGTAGGCGTGAGGTATTGGATAGTGTAGATACGACCACATGCACCTATCATGAACCTATGAAGACAAAGAAGGTGAATATTGGATTAGATGTTGAGCCAAAGGAAGCCATAATTGGGACTATTGGTTAGACTCGAAGTGGAAAAAATCATAGAGTTACTAAGGGATTATCAGGACTTATTCCCTAGGGGTACCATGAACTTAAAGGCATGCATGAATCATTAGGGGAGATGAAGATAAAGCTTAAAGAGGGTGCATGCCCAATTAGAAAGAGACCCTACATGATGAACCCCAACTTGCATGAAAAGGTCAAAGAAGATATTGACAAAATGTTGAAGTCTAGAATTATCAAGCCCCTTGATGAGTCAGAATGGGTTAGTCAATGGTGATCAATATCAAGAAGGATGGACAGATTATGATCCAATTTAATAAATCCACAATCCTACTAATAAATGACAGACCATTTCCATTTGTTTGGTGTTGAACATCCTCCAAGTAGTGCACATTAAATTCCAAATAGTCTGTTGAGGGGCTAATTTCAAATTTCCATGGATCCCACCCACCCAGTGAGAGCTCCCTATTTCCTTAACTAGCCCCAACATTCTCCTTCAATACACACCCATCCACCATGGTTCGAGACGACTTGATATGTAGCTTCCGATTCACATCGGGAAGGGGTTCTTCGTGATAAATCCAGGTAGAGATAACATGTAAAACAATATGCCCACCATCCGTACCACCCGCCACCTCATCCTACATGTGGGAAACTATCGCAGCCTTGTCACACCCCTAATCAACCAAACCCGACAAGAACATAGGGATTAGAGTTAAATTCTGATTAGTCTCCTCCTCGCCCATTTCCCACACCTCCCTTGAAGAAACATCATCCATTTGGGTGATCGTAAACTCCTACATCGGCACATTACCCAAGTATAACTTCTTCATTCATACCTTGCTCGTCTACACTTGTTTCATAAAATAGAGGAAATTTCCAATTCAATTTGTTGTTCCCATTTGCCCTCTAGGGTGTCAAGGAAAATTCTTTTGGGTATTTTGGAACCCACAGGGACATTAATACACACATGGGTAGAGAAAATCTAGCATGGGACTTGGTCACCGAATCAACAACTATCAAAGCACTCTAATGGCTCTAACAATCCTCAAAAAAACTTCTGGTTCCCGAGAATTCCAAGGGAAGAGCAGGTAGGTTGATCCAAAAAGAAAGGGATTGAAAGGTAAAATTGTGGGGCATTCCTAGCTCCCAATGGTGGAGGCTAAGAGCAACATTCCCAAAAAACCAAGGAGCCCCCAAAAATGTTTTTGCATCTCCCTCTCATCCTAGAAGAAGAAAAGAAAACCTTCCCCAACAAGATCCACGACATCAGGCCTATAGCCCCATTTCCTTTGGCCTCAATCTCTTACCAAATCAATGTTCGGAATCAGGCCTGCAAACCTGCAACTAGTGAAAATATAAGTCTTGTTTTTTCTTTGTCGATGATCAATCCTAATATTTCCAATTGTGTCTCGAGATTTCCAAGATGGAAAGATCTTGACTAGTTCTCTATGCACATCTTCAAATAATTTAGCAGCCCAAGTCGTAGCTCCTCTTATCTCAACTTTACAGAAATAAACAAAATTTGGATGGTAAACACTTTAATTATACTAGAGCTATAAAATGGAGTTATGGAGGAGTACTTTCTCTAAGTGGGAAAAGGGGTTGGGCTTGGGTCCTTAATGTTCACCGAGAAATCCACATTCGTAGCATCCCACTATGTTCCACTTGGTCCATATAGAGAAAAACAAGGCAAGTACAACCATCATACCACAGAGAGTAAGAACAAGCTTGATGCTTGATGCCTTATTAAACACAAAGACAAATAAATACACAGTCGAAGACATGTCGGTGTATGACGATGCTAGTGAGAAGCTCTTGAAGAAGATAGGAGTTTACCGCCTATACGAAATTCCTTACTTTGGGAAATATGAGCCCTCTTGTACAAGTGGCTCACAAGCGAGAGTGCATAAAGATTTTTCTACTTTACATGACGCAGGCAGAATTTCAGCCACACTCATCTCCACTACAGTCTTTGGGATTGAAGGGCGAGAGGAGAATATTTGTGAGATGATATGATAGAAAAGGCATGCAATATTGGAGACCAAAAAGGGGGTTACTGAAGGGTACGCATGTCATGGACATTGATAAAGCGAAGAAATATTCGGTTGTGCAAGCAATGCACATCTCATTACAAAGTTAAATGACCAGGAAAGGTGGTCACAAGTGAATACCATGTGGTTGCACATTGTTAAAAAGATGTCTAAAGGGGTAGTTTACAACATTTCACATTATATTGTAGAAACAATCATTGAGGAAGCGCGCATAGGAGGAAGGATCAACTTTGAAGTTGTTTTGTTGTCGTTGGTGTTCATACAGATTGGAGTGCCTGATGGACCAAAAGAGAAGATATGGGAGTATACCATGGAGCAAAAGTCACATACAAAATGCTTCAAAAATTACTTGTGTGAAGGATCCATGACAGAATAGGTCAAGCAAAGGGCTGATAAGTGGTATGATAGGTTCTGCATGACCTTTGAAGAAGAGGGGTGCATCCCTAAGGACTTGCCTTCGGTGGTTGGAAAGGAAGTTCAGTTCATTGTATACCAGAATTTCTGTATATCGTGGTTTGCCATGAAGGATGGAGCATAGAACATGAAGCCCTTGGTGTAAGTTACCATATGCCTTCATAGCAAGGTACTTCCAGGTGTCAGTACACAAGTTCACAAACGTGTGGTGCCTCACATTCAATGCAGACAAGGTAGATTGTGACTACCGCACGCTCAAGAAGAAATATTGCGAACAAGGAAGGAGAACCCGGTGGAGCTTCCACAAATGAACCCCTCGAGATCTCTTCGCTCCCTCATCTAGACCGGTGGGGTGCTTTAGAAGTTTTGAACCTTGAACAGGAGGTTTTCGAGGTGATCCTTAGCGGACTAGAGAATGCGAAATCAATCTCGAGTGATCCTGAGACACAATCTTGGTGAGACACACTCTTTAACCAAGGCACATCAGCCAAGGCACAATATTCAACCAAGGATAACCTAAAACCAACCTCTAGGTCGGGTGATCTCAAGAAAAGCATGGGAACCCCTCACTAGAACATCACAAATCCTCACATTGTTCGGATTCATTTAATTGTAATTGAATTTGTTAGTCAATTGGGGTTGGGCTATTGGGTTGGATCACCTCTCCTTATCTAGTTGGGATCAACAATCTAATCCTAGTGGCAGAGATGACGTCTCTGGATCTGGAAGATTCCATTGAGGTGGTTGGCTCCTTTTCCGATTACCTCGAGTGGGTGATATATATATATATATATATATATATATATATATATATAAGATCCGACCTTCATAGAGATTGAGAAAGATAGAAATGGAGATGCCTATCCCAAATCTGCCTCCACGTCCACTGGGAAAGTCTGGACCCGGCAAAGGGAGAGGCAGTCGACTCGATTCGGGGTAAGGGGATCTTGAATCTAGATGACTCAAGTCGCTCGGGTGCCCCAATCGACTCCACCTCGCCTAATAACTCTCAAGACAATACGTCTGGTCTTCCCATCCCCCCGGAGATGGAGCTTGACCAAATGGATAGACCGACCACCGGCCGTGGAGCAGATTGTTTTCTTGCGTTCTCTGTATGCGCGGACGCAAGAAAGTTTGCATTTGCAATATGAGGTGATGAAGGCGCAGGAAGCCCTCTTGAACCCCCACGATCGATCTATCTCTCGATTATTCGAGTCCCTGCCCTGAGGAATATAATGGTTCGGGAAGGGGAGTCCCAAGCTGCCTTGCTGACTAAAGTTAGGGCCTGAAAGATACTCTCGGGGAGATTCAGACTGCTATACCCCATATAGAGAGGGCCGAGTATAGAGAGAAGGGGGGGGGCGGCAGTAATAATAACAACCTGGTCTTTCCCACACTCGGGGCTCGGTAGTGATGATGGTGGTGGAGAGCTAAGCTTCTGACGCATCGGTATGGATTTCAATATACGGTAATGGTATCTCCCCATAGATCTGATCCTGCCGAGATAGGGATATCTAGCTCTGGGGGCGAGGGGAGGGTTTTCTCTCTATTTCTCTATCCCCTCTTTCTCTATCCCCTCTATATCTATGGGGGAAGGGGGGAGCTCATCAATACCCTCGATACCGATCGAGGTGAAGGCGGGGGAGCCTATAGACATCTCCGGAAGAGAGGAGTATGTTTCCCCTCGAACCCCCTTTGCTTCTATCTCTCTAGATAGGGGGATACGAAATTTGAAATCTCATCCTCATATAGATAGAGAGAGGTTGGAATGCTGAACTCCCATCCTCATATAGATAGGGGGATACTCTATAGACCGACTGATGGATGATGTGGTGCCCCGGCTAGGCCCCCCTCTCTATCTCTCCCCCCCCCTATATAGATCTGGGAGCCGCCAGCGGGGGGTTTGATCTGATCTCGGATGTGGCCATATAGATCCATAGGTGCTTGCCATATAGATGAGATGCCTTATCTATATATAGGCCCGACTCATCTCCCCTCGCCCCCCCCCCCGATGGGATCAGATATAGAGAGAGGGGGGGAGTGCCGAGCCCCGAGTCTATATAGCCTAGCCGCCCCCGGGGCCCTATATTGAATAGGCCCCATATAGATAGAGATAGAGGGGCAGATATGAAGTGAATCAACGAAGCTAGTCACACTTTGGAATGCAAAAGCTGGTCACACAGGAATAACCATACAACTAGATCTATATACGTAACATGAATCAAGCCGTAACAAACTCTGATTGATCGCATGATAATCATGTAGATCGATCAACAACTACGGCCCCCTATCCATATATATGGTGCCCCCCTCCATAGATAGATAGATAGATATGGGACTATCCTCTCCGAGAATAGAGCATAGCATAGACGAGCATGCTTGCCCAGCTAGCTTGCCTAGCTAGCAACGAGCATGCTTGCCTTGCGAGCATGCTTGCCGAGCATAGACGAGCATGCTTGCCCAGATAGAAGAGCATGCTTGCCGAGTCCCGAGTCTATATAGATTAGATATGGGAGCAGAGCATGCTTGCCGAGATAGACGAGCCGAGCTAGCATGCTCGCTTGCCGAGCATACTAGACTAGCGAGAAAGAGAAGAGCTAGCAACTAGACTAGCGAGAAAGAGCGAGGTCCATACTAGACTAGCATGCTTGCCTTGCTAGATTGATGGGATTGGAACGGGACACTCACTTCACTACAGATAGGAAGGGGTGGGGCCGGGGAGTCGAGTTGAACACTAACTCACCGTGGGATTGGAACGGGACACTACTCTAACCCATATCTCTCTCTAATGAGAACTCTTGATGGGATTGGAACGGGACACCCTATATCTAGAGAGGTCGGGACACTACTCTAATGAGGAGATGAGATAGAAGCGCCCTATCTATCCGAACCGCGGCACCTATATATAGATAAGCCGCTTGCGCCCTATCTATCTATACATAGATCAGCCATATAGATCAGCCATATAGATAGATCTATAGGGCAACCAACCGTCTGCATCGCATCGCTCCGATAGAGACCTTGCCATACCATATAGATAGATGGGCGCTCCGAACTCTAGATAGAGAAGAGACCGTCCGCACATATCCATCCATCCACCCTATCTATAGAATCCCGGACCGTCACGTCGGCCCTATATATTTCTAGGCGCAGATATAGATAGATGGGCCGCCCTATCTATAGAATCGAAGAGACCATCCCCTTCTATATAGATATGATCTATAGGGGCATAGAGATCTATAGGGCGCTCCGAACTCTAGATAGAGAGCTAAAAGTATGAATCGAGGTTCCTACTAGATACGTAACATGACTGGACTAGTGGACTAGACTAGTTCGACTAACCGAACAAACACCTCCGTCTGAATCGAGGTTCCCCCTATCTATACATGACATGACCCTATATCTATCTATATAGGGATAGGGCCAGCCATATATAGATAGGGGGACCCTTCCAACCAGATATATAGAGAGGGCCGCACCGATCAATATGAATTGAATCGAGGTTCCTACGACTTGGAGCTTCCCATATAGACCTCACAACGCCCTGAACTATCCATCGAGATGGGCGATACCTATATATAGATAATCCGCTTGCGCCATATCTATCTATATATCTACACATAGATCAACCATATAGATAGATCTATAGGACAACCAACCATCACGTATCGCATCGCTCCGATAGAGACCTTGCCATATCATATAAATAGATGGGTGTTCCAAACTCTAGATGACATTAGGCCCCAAGGGGCCTTTAGTGGCAACAACTCCTCCAACCAGGCCTCTATACCCAACTCTAACCAAAGATTTTAGATTTTATATATAACATGAGTGGGCACCTATATAAATGGAGGTTGGGTTGGTGAGAACGCCAATAAGCCAATTGAGACTTGCTAGAATGCCACCAACCACATGAGAAAACTAGAACCCGGGGGCCTTTGGTGGCACCAACTCCTCCAACTAGGCCTTTATACCCAACTCTAACCATAGATTCTATATTCTATATGTAACATGAGTGGGCACTTATATAGATGGAGGTTGGGTTGGTGAGAATGCTAATAAGCCAACTAAGCCTCATTAGAACACCACCAACCACACGATAAAACCTGAACCAAGGGGCCGAGGTGTATAGAGGGGCCAACCCTGTACCCTATATGCCCCATCACCGACAGGCCCAAAAACTCTACAATACAGAGAGGGGCTTCTTGTATACGGTGGGCGGGGCTATGATTAAGATAAAGAATCTATGCCCAGATCTCTTCTCTATCTGTAGATGAGGCGAGGGCAACTCTTCATTCATAGTAGAGTATGAAAAACTTGACCCCACCCACCCCCTCAACAAGATCTTATCTAATATGATCTTTACGGCTATCTACCTTTGGGGGGAGGAGGCCTATCTATACTCAATCCCATCTAGAGGGGGCCAGGCCATATATAGATAGGGCTACGCTCACCCTGAACTATCTGTATTCATCGAAAGGGCAGCGTTGCTAGTCTAGAGAGATGGCCCCATCTCTCTATACAGTCGAGGAGAGGGAGGGACTCGCGCCGACGGCATTGTTCATATGCCTGGGAGATCCATCTATAGAGAGATGGCGACCCCTATCTCCCTATCTCTATATGGATGGGGGGCTCTCGAGACTCCCCCTCCCCCTCCCCCTCTATATAGATCAGATCATATCTTATCTTCTCTATCTGGCGGCGGATAGAATATCTATATAGAGAGGCGGCCCCCTCTCTGAACTATCCTGAACTATCTGGCGGCGGATATCTCGAGCCCCTATAACCCATCTATATAGAGGGGGGGCGGCATCTTTCCATCTAGATTCTAGATGGATAGGTGGATTGGATAGAAGCGGGATAGGGATAGGCAGACTATCAGATCTAAGAGCGCCAGATAGATATGATATAGAGGGCATATAGAATAGAGATCTTTCCATCTAGAATCTAGATGGATAGCTATCAGATCGATCTAGTCCAGACAGATCTGAGATCTATGTTCATCAGTGGTGTTGGTAGACCGGTGAGTGGCGGTATTCATTACATTATGGTAGACCGGTGATCAATCACGAGTGCCGGTAGTCGAGTGCCATCAGTCGAGTGCCATCTATCTATCTATCTATCTATATAGGGCCCTAGTCGTCATGGTAGAGGCTTATCCGATATTGTCGCTATTCCGACTCCCAACCCGAGAGGAATGAATTCTTACTGGGCGGCCTATATATCTACATGGGGGCGGCTATGGCTATCTATATCCTCGAACCCCTTAATGGGGAGATGGGAAGTCTGCGCCCTCTCTATAGACGTTATAACTAAACCTAAACCTAAACTAAGAGGCCCCCTTTTCTATAATTCTAGATAAGGTAACCCTATCTCAAGTAAATAAAATATATTTGGGTGCATCGGAGAATAGTCCACCATATTCATATTCATTGATTCATGATTCGGTTATAACGGATGAATGGGAGTGTTGTTTGGGGTGTGAATGGTCCGATTCTTAGGGAGGAGGATGAATGTGTGGGAAGAACACCTATTAATCTAGGGGACAACTAGGCTATATATACATTCCATTCCGGGTCTATATTATTCACCCTGCAGGTTCACATTCATTGATATATAGGGGGAGGGTTCTTAAGACTTCTCTAATTTTTTGAATTAGAGGGCAGGGAACTCCCATCTCTGTTCAACCCCTATATATATATATATAAATGGGTGCTCTATCACCGTTGTGTATCTTTAGACACAACTAGAACTATAAACTATAGAGATATGTCCCCTCTCTAGATTTATCACCTCGTTGGAGATTGGATGGGATGGGATGGTTGGTATGGGACCAAACAATTCTGTTCCAGACAGGATTGGATCTAGATTTTCTAGATGACCGGATAGGGATAGCCCGGATCGGAGATTTCTAGATGACCGGATAGGGCGCCCGGGGCGGATTGGATATTATACTGGGAATAAATAGGCAAGAACTAGATAGAAAGCATCCTCTAGAGAATATAGCTATAGCTGTCCATGACCCGACCGCCCCGATCGATCTTTGGGGGATTGGAGATTGGAAGGAATTATGACCGGATGGGCAAGAACTAGATATAGGGCGCCCGACCCCGACTCTATATAGCTATAGCTATGACCGCCCTCTAGACTCTAGAATTAGGGCGGGGGACCCCAACGGCCGGCTAGTCCCCCTCCCCCCCCCCTCTCTATTCTATCTTATCTCGGCTCCCCGATCGGGGGGAGAGCCCCTCTCTATTATATCCTTATCTTCTATGGGGCCCTATCCCCCTATCTAAATCTCTAGTTTGGGGTGGGAGGGAGAGGGGTCGAGTACCCAGAGGCCTCACCCAATTACTAGATAGGCGATAGGCAATTGTCTCATCGGCTCCTCGATCTTCCTTCTCTTGCCTGACTCTTCCCTTTCTCCTGGTTTGGGAATATATCAGATAGAGTCTCACCCCATCCATTTGTTTAGTCTTCTTGATATCTTAGAGAGAAATGATCTCCTTGATAGTTGGAAGTTCTTCAAAATTATAAAAAGATGGAGGGCTTTATACCATCCATTCCAGTGTGGTTGGCTTGATCACCCAGAAGCTTAGAACACTTGTGTTATTTTCACCGCTCAAAGTGATTGTTATGACCATAGAGAAACGATTTAATCCCAACTATGAATACATTAGAGCCGAAGCTACTAAGGGCATTCTATCTAGTGTAAGCATCTGGATAATCCAAAATGCGATGTGGCATACTCAAAAGCCTTGAGAAATGCATGGGAAAGAGGGTCAAATTCACCCCGACGAAAGTGATCCGAAAATGGATTTGACCTGAAGTTTCGGGGTATGTTCGACCAGAGATCTTACCCACCCGGGAGTAAAATCCTGCGAATGAAGCGAAAACGGCTCCCATGGGAGGTACATAATGGGGATGTGCAACCACGTAATGAGTATCATGCAGAGCAATGTCTAGCCCGGGATTCGCCGGGACTATTCCAGTAGGTCCTCCTATGGTGGACAGAAAGATGGACCCTACAGCAGATGGCATAGGTGTTTTGTATCGTATCGAACCTCCCCACATGGTAGCGATCCAACTAAATATTTTGATTCCAGTGGGGACAGCTATGATCATGGTAGCTGCGGTAGAGTGAGCACGCGTATCAACGTCTAGGCCCACAGTGAACATGTGATGAGCCCGAACAAGGAATCCAAGAACACCAGTACTGGTCATGGCATAAACCATGCCCAGATACCCAAATACTAGTTTTCTGGAAAAGTCGACATGATATGGTGATGATATCAAATCCAGGTAGAATCGGGATATAAACCTGCGGATGGACACACACACACACAACACACACAACTTGATACCTACATATACATTAACTATACAACATAACCATATGCACATATATTTGTTCCTATTTGTATATTAATCATATACAAGAAATTATAGACAAATAAAAACTTTTAAATTAATCATGTACAAATAAATGCTACACAACATAACCCTATATACATATGTTTGATCCAATTTGTATATTAACCATATAAATATAAAGCATATATAACCAAATACTCGAATTATTTCTAACTTACATATAAATACCTAAAAAATCATAGACACATTTATAAATTACATAAAAAGAGTTATTTATATAAAATTATTAATACCAAATATTATAATTATTTAAATTATACTATACAAATACAAATGTATAAGCATACATTAATTATACCACCATAATACAACTATTTACCATTTATAATTGTAATATCATTACCAATATATTTTCCATGTATATTAAACTATATTTGTTATGTACCATATGCATATATTTGATCCTATTTATATATTAACCACATAAATATAAAATATAACCAAACACTCATTATTTCTAACTTAAAAATAAATACCTAAAAATCATAAACACATTTATAAATTATACATACATATATGTACACACACACACACACACACACACACACACACACACACACACACACACACACACACACACACACACACACACACACACACACACACACACATTATTGATATAAATAACCAAATAATAGAATATATTAATTATTATATGCCATATGCATATATCGATCCTTTTATTTATTAACCATATAAATATAAAATATATATAGCAAAATATTATAATATTTTCATCATTCTCTCCACATACAAATGAATAAATAAATACCCTACAAATCATAAACACATTTATAAATTATATAAAAATGTATACAAAATATATGAACTATATTTATTGTGTTCCATTTGATCCTTTTTAAATATTAAATATAAATATATAAATATAACTACTCATGTGTTAACTATATAATACAATACAATAAAGTATCAAATACAACTATATAATCACATGTACATTACATATAAAACACAACTATTAACCTTATACTTAATGCAACTATTAATCATTTATACCATTACCACTACATTACTAAATATTAACTATATTTATTGTATGCCCCCACACACATTTTATATATCAACCATATAATATAAAATAAAGATAACCAAATAATTGAATATGTTTATCATTCTCTCCACATACAAATAAATAAATATTTTTAACTTACAAGTAAATGCCTCTACCATTACAACTATATTACGTATTTTCAACTTAAAATAATTATAAATACCATTTACAATTGTAATTACCATTTCAACTATATTATTTGTATATATTAACTATATTTATTATGTGCATAGTTGATCCTATTTATATATTAATCATATAAATATAAGATAAAGATAACCAAATAATTAAATATGCATCATTCTCTCCACATACAAATGAATAAATACTTTCCAACTTACAAATAAAAACCTAAAAATCATAAACACATTTACAAATTATATAAAAATAATTATTTATATATTAACCATATAAATATAAGATAAAGATAACCAACTAATTGAATATGCATCATTTTCTCCACATACAAATGGATAAATATTTTCCAACTTACAAATAAATACCTAAAAATCATAAACACATTTACAAATTATATAAAAATAATTGTTCAAATAAAATATTATAATTATTTAAATTCTAAAATATAAATATATAATCAAACATATATTAACTATACAACTATAACACAACTATTAACCATTTATAATTGTAATTACGAATAAATACCCAAAAGAACATTTATATAAAATGAGCGATTCAAATAAAATATTAATACAAAATATTTTATAACTTACAAATAAATACTTAAAAAATCATAAACACATTTATAAATTATATAAATAAATATTCAAATAAAATATTTACACAAAATACAAATATAAATATATTACACATATGTATTAACTATATTTATTATGTGCCATATGCATATATTTGATACGTATTTAAATATTAAATATAGAAATATATATAAATATAACTATTCATGTGTTAACTATATAATAAAATACAATAAAATATCAAATATAAATATTTAATGACATGTACATTACATATACAACTCAACGATTAACCTTATAATTATTAATTATATAATTCAATAAAATAACTATCAAGTTTAATCTTACTTTATCACTACTTGTATATATTAATTATTTTAATTCTACAATACAAATACAAATATATAATCTCATGTTTTAAATTAACTATATATAATGTATAATGCAACTATTCATCATTTATACCATTACCACTATATTGCTAGTAGATATTAACTATATTTATTATGAGCCATATACATACATTTGATTTATTTTATATATTAACTATATTTATTATATGTATATTTGATCCTATTTATATATTAACCATATAAATATAAAATAAAGTTAAATATGCATCATTCTCTCCACATACAAATGAATAAGTATTTTCTAACTTACAAATAGAAGTATAACACAACTATTATAAATAAATACTCAAAAAAACATAAATACATATATAAATTATATAAAATGAGTGATTTAAATAAAATATTATTAATACAAATACTATAATTATTTAAATTATAAAACATTGCTGACATTAACGGAGAACTATAACACAAGTATTAATTATTTACATTTAAATACTTCAAAAATTATGAACACATTTATAAATCACATATATAAAAAAATATTCAAATAAAATATTACTACAAAATATTCATCAACAAATCTATAATTTTAATTGTAAATTATTATTTTATTCATATATCAATAAATATTAATATGAAGATTTTTCACTTCAAATTTTCACATACAACCACACTATTGTATTCATTGTCATGAATTTGAGATAAATAGAATAAATTTAATCACACGAGTATATTGATATTTAAAAACTAATCAAATAAAAATATCTATGTCACCATGAACAAAATTCAATTACATATTACCATATATAACATAATTTCCTATCAATTTTTCATTAATTTGTAATAAATAAAAATAATAACCACATAATTGTGTCCATCTCAAAAAAAAAAAAAAAAAAAAAAACCAAATCAAATAAAAATTATAACAAGAATTCAAATTGATACATAGTTTAACATACCTGAAACATATGTTATGAAAAACAGAATTTTACATATAATTATAAAAAAATAAATTCAAAACAATAAAATTTAAATTGAAAATTACAATATACTAAAAAGAATAAAATCATATTAAACCCAACATAGAACTCCTCCAAGGACATGTACGGACATCCTTGAAGTTTGGGTGGGCCGATTTTCAGCCCCCTCCAAAATAAAAGATTTTATTTATTAAAAATATTTGTTCAATGTATACAAATTTCGACATAACTTACTGTTTACATTAAATTTCGTTATATGACATTTCAAATTGTTTTCGACATTGAAGAGAATTGGAAAATTTTATACAGCCTGCAAAAGAATTGAAAGAATTATATCCACCGCTGAGTATATTAAACCCTGCGAACACATACAACAAAAATCGTACTGTTATCCAATGCTGAAAGGATTATATCCACCGCTGAGTATACTATTTTTCAATGTCACATAACTTTTAAAATATCAAGGAGAGTTTCCAGCTATATAACATCTCAACATACCTGGATATTACAATTGTGCTTGAAAATACTTCAATAGACCAATTGCAGGGAAAAAAATAATTTATACATTGCAGACATCACAAATGGTAGTTGCAATCCTAAAACAAAAATCATTATTAATGAAAGTATTATTTATACATAGGAGGAGAAATAAACTTGGCATTCCTATAAAACCTATTTGTTAGAGGGGAAAATACCTAATTTGAAAACTCATAAATAAAAGCTTCAAAAAGAGCAAAGTTTATATAAAAATCAAATTGTAGTGTAACGAATCAGTTGCTCAAGCATTAAAATTTCATCCTTTTAAGGCTTTATTTGCAAACATAACATGGCGATGGAGTTATAATTAGAATGCTTTTGCATTCAGTGACCCAAAAACTCTGCAATGTATAGTTTTATTGTTGGAATATGTAATGCTTAATTTATTAATTAGTTCGAATCATAATCGTAACAAGCTAGAGGCACAGTTTATTTTTAGTTTATCTCCTGCAAAATGAGGATGAGGTCTTAATACTTATAAAGAAAAGCGTTATAGAAAGGCTTAGGCTCCTATCTTTATTGTCAGCAATGGAATAAAAAAATCAACTAAATAAGAAAAATAAATTATTTTTCTGTAAAACAAAATCCTCTGTTTTTAGTTAGCAGAGTATTTTTCTGTAAAATAAAATCCTCTGTTTTTAGTGAGCAGAGTTTCCATTACTGGAAAAAAGGTGTTGCTGGGAGTTTCTCCAACAATTTTGGGTTTTTATTCCAAATATTTTCTAGTCCCGGAGTTTCATTGCTGGAACCAGCAGGAAGTTGCTAGGAGTTTCTCCTAGCAATTTTGGATTTTTATTCCTCGCTAAGTTAAATTAAACATTATACTTTAATTTTATAAAAATATGGACCAGCTGCTTACAAGTAACTCCTTATAAAATGTTGCCTAATATTTCTGTCTACACAAAATAATAGTTAGATAATTCATGGGACCACTAGACCGCAAAAGGATCCAAATGTTGTGAGCATCACTTTACAGAGGAGATAATGTGTTGAAAACCAGAGATGGAAGTTGTTTGTTGCCCAAATTTTAATGATTTAACACAGCTTCTATATTTGTAGAAGGTATATTTTATTAGTTCTTAGTGGAAAACATAATCAGACAGGCCTAGTGACAAAGGTTATTACCGGTTTACTGGAAAACACAAACAGACATGCCTAACGGAAAAGGTTATTACTGGTTTAGTCCTTTGTGACAGAAATCATATGTAATATTTATACAATCACGGTAGTTTTTGTTACCAGTAAAGCCAGCAATCAAATAGAACAGATATAACATAGACATCATGTAGTTTTTGTGATCAGTAAAGCCAACAATCAATTAGAACAGATATAGCATAGACATCATGTAGTTTATCAAATGTTCAAGAGCCCTACATTTTTCTGTATGCATGGTCCTTGTATGCAGTTAATATGATGTGTATGGAGAAAATTAGATTTGGAAAACTATGTTCAGGATCCTTGCACAAATATTTTGTGAAGATACATAGTTTAATTTGTTAGGAGTGTCCTAAAATCAATAGTCTAAATATTTTGTTAGAAGATACATAGTCTAAATACAGGGAAAAACACCAATAGCAGACTTAAGTAAAAAGAATTTCTATAGTAATTGATTGCCTTTGCCACTGAAAAAGTGTGCTATGGTGTATACTATCTTTGTCTGCAGTATTTAGAAACTATGACAAACTGAACTGCAAAATGAGCTTAAGCAGTCAGACATAGGATTCTGTGTCATGAGTAAAAAGTAGAGCGTACCATCAAGAGCCAATGGCAAAGACAAACCTAGACGAATCTAGGGTTATATAAGAGGACAGAGTATTTCATATTTTCAACTCGCTATACTCTTGAAGGGATGGATAGGATAATAATCGATCAAAGTTGAAATTATTTAACTGCTGAACATAAACAGTATTTCGTCAAATCCCTATTAAAGCAACATTAATCCTTCTCCTAAATAGTTTACATCGTTGAAACACCCAATGATCTTCCACCAAAATCCTTGTCTCCAATATGACCTCCAAATACTAAAATTCTATGAATTTTTAAAGTCTAAATACAGGGGAGAAACGCCAATAACAGACTTAAGTAAGAATAATTTCTATAGTAATTGATTGCCTTTGCCACTGAAAGAGTGTGCTATGGTGTATACTATCTTTGTCTGCAGTATAAACTTCTACCAGCATTTTTACTTCTACTTGTCCATAGTTTGCCTCTTTCCATAGATCCATGAAGGATTTCCCTGCATTGAGAAATTCCCCTATGCCAGTTAACAAATCAATTACCTAGAAACACCCTGAACTACCCTAATCTGCAGAAAAAATCATCCATAAAATACAAACCATATCTGTCAAACCTGTGCACAACCCTAAAATACAAACATATCTGTTTACCTTCAGAAATTATCTGCAAACCCCAACCTACAACAATAATAAGAAAGAACGTATGGGACAATTACCTAAACTGTAACTCTGTGTTTATTTTCAGAAATCTTTTAACCCTGTACATGACCCTAAACTGTAACTGTATTTGTTTACATTCAAAAATAACTTGTAAATCCTACCCTCCAACAATGATAAAAAAAAACACAATGGGCCGGTAAGTAGGGGCAAAAATAACTCTGAAACTGTGTTAGAGAATACTAACAAACTTTAAAACAACCATGTCTAAAGTCTTCCGATTAGGTGCATTTATCTAAATAAAAAACTTAAGAGAACTAGATCTAAAGCTTGTTAGACACTGTCAGTTGATTTAAGTGCATTTATCTAAATGAAATCTGTGAACCTTAGAACTAGATGTAAGCTTGTTAGACACTGAACAAACACGGGAAACATAAACCCTTGTGCATTTGCTTCAAGGTTCGTTAAAAGAAAATATTAAAACAAACGACTTATTCCTACTCCTACTATGCCAAATGAAGGAAATAACTAAAAATAATGATAAGTAATGCGCAGGAAAAATAATTATAACAATATATGTTTGAAATAACTCACCCTCGGAACATAGAAGATGCGACCTTGGCTATCTCCCTGCTACCTTCGTTGTTCTGCAACCTGCTCTGCTCTGCTCTTCCCTTAAACAAACGGCGAAAAAACAGAGACAAACACCCAAATACAAAAACACACACTAAACATACAGCCAAAAACCACAAAAACGCAGCCGAAACCACTTCAAACCACAAAGAATTCATAAAAACAAGAAAATCGAAGACAAAAACAACTCCCCAGATACACAGAGCAGGATTCAACCTCCAAACCCCAAATGATCCGTATGGAAACAAAAATGGGTCTAGAAAGACTTATATAACCTTTGTCGCCAACTCTCTAGCTTTATTTACCAACGGTCACCTATGGACCTTTACACCTGTCTTCCACCTATTTAACAATCATTCACCTTTACCCCTGTCTTCCTCCTAACGTATTAATAGTGGAAACTTCTAGATTGTTGGAGTATTTTTACACATGTTTATGCTCGATAAATTTGAGATTAACAAAAATTATTGTTAAGCACTTTGAATACGTTATCCATGGACAAAAGTTTTTTGTTTTGAACACTTGCTTTAATACGGATTTTTTAGCTTCCACTAACGGTAACATAACATAAATCTAAAATTAGCAGTTGCTGCTGCTGGAGGGTTCAAAATTGAGCCTGTCATATCCCTTCCCAACGCTTAAAATTAAAATGTAAAACTCATTTGATGATATAGAAGTGCAAGTTACTTTTAAAAGTGTGAAAAATGTTTATCAACAATATGTGTGAAATTTTTGAATCTTGAAAAATATTTTTGATGACTTTTGCAAACAATTGCCTTCAATTTTTCACGATATGTGTGTGACTCGGATATACGTTAGACAAGACATATTAAGCAATGATCAAATTTTTAAAATAATAAATATACCTTCGCTATAATACTATTAAGGTCAAATCCCAAGTTTCTAGCAAGTTGTCGACGCTAGCTCAATGAATACTTGAGCACAAATACCTAAAACATAAAGATTTAACATTATCGTTTAGGGTTTTGGCATTTGCTTGGGATTCATTCAAATGTTTTATCCATCGCCTTATATTTTTATGCTTCTTTGTTGCAAGATTCACATTGAGAGGTAAAGAACAAAGCTAGGATTGACTTGCACACAAATATCTTCCCACTTGGGAGCACGCACAACATGATTCATAACAGATCAAGCATGCAGAGTGGTCACGAGCTTGTTATGGGTAGAGATATATATCCGAGGTTAGGGCGAGCTTGGAGAAAAGTGTTGAACTAATCTCAAAGGGTGACTTCAATTCGTGACTCGCAATGTAGGGTGTCGAGCAAGCTCTATGGGAGCCACATTGGTGCCAAAAGGAGGGATGGGCTCATGCAATGGTCTTGATCCAGATCACTCATATCAATTTAAGCTCGGTGTGTAGACAAGCTAGGGGACAAGATGATTGGATTAGCTCGGTTTGTATGCAACAAAGAAGGATCTCGAGGAAAATTTAGTTGGGGCTTGCTTTCAGGAAAAACAAAGGTCGAGTCACTTGAGGAGCTCACACATTATGACCCTTGCAAAGAAGAATTGAGCTAAGTGTTGAGTTGCTCCCTAATGCAAAGGTTGATTGGACCTATACGAGATGTAAGAATGCATGGTGGAGGAGAGGAGCTCTTTGTAGAGGGGGTGAATAGGCAGAGATAAGCTTCTTTGTCCATTGAAAGAACCCCTCCAAGTCATCATTGGTATCTTCTCTCTAACCATTTTTCAATAGTAGTGATGTGGATCCCAACAAGAACAATTGTGCTCAAGACAATGTGGCTCAACTAAATACCTAAGGACTCGAGGAAGAGGGTTGTCAGGAGATTCAAGGAGGATTATTAAGGGTGAGTGTGTTTAATGGAGTAGTCTAATTCGATAATACATTATTTGTGCACAATAGATCGAATGCATATTGTGCATGAGGTGAAGATCTAGGGTCTAAAATTTGAACAAGAATATCTCAATGTATCTTTTGGTGACATAGTGTGGGTGTTTCAATGTATAGATGCACACTTTCTTTAATTTAATTGGAAAAAATCTAATTTAATTCATTTTACTAGTTAAAATTTACACAAGTTTTAATTTTAGTGGTTAAATTTCAAATGATCTTTTTATTGAAGTGATAAGAATCCAAATGGGTTTTAGTTTTAGCCCCAAAAATCTGACTATAGTCGATTTTGAGATCTTGTCATGGCTCACTCCCACATAGAGGTTTTTTGTCTAGCCAAGAATCCTCCCGAACCTTATTTCATCCCCGTTTCCAAATTTCCACCTGATTCCTTTAAGAAGAAGGTGCTTACTCTAGCTAAGATTATTCCAAAAGATGGACCCCTTTGGCAGTTCAGTTAGAGTTAACATAGCTTTTCTTCCGCCAATAGTCAGCAAATATTTCATTTGTAGTATATCCACGCACAACCCATGTTCCTTGTAGAATCTCCACCCTATCTTAGCAATCAAGGATTCATTCATGATTTTTAAGTTTTTAACCTATGCCCCATATATTTTTGGTTTTGTAACATTACGCCATGCCACCAAGGGTATTCTGCCTTTCTCTTGATCCCAGACTATAGAAACCTTCTTTGGATTTTTTCAATAACATTTCTAACTTCACCTAGGATTTTGAATATGGACATGATATAGGTAGCCACCCCATGTAGAGAGCTCTAGAGGAGTTGAGCTCTTCTAGCTTGTGTGAGCGGAGACCTCCTCTCCATGATGCAAGTTTCCTTTGAAACCTTTCAATGAGAGGATTTCTTATTTCCATGGTTAACTTACTTCCACACAAGGGCATACCCAAGTAGATATCCAGTAGAGATTTGATTCTACACTCCATAAAGGCCGACAATCTTCTTTATTGATCAAGATGGGCATTAATGAAAAAAATGATCTCTTGTGGAAGTTGATTAGTTGTCTCGATACTTCCTCATACTCCTAAGTTATTTCCTTAAATGTCCTGGCTTCATTCACATCTACTTTCTCGAGGAAGAATGTGTCATCCAAAAATTTTTGCAGGCTAATAGGATCCACTCCATTGATTACTTGGATACCTTTAATTCATCTATCCATCATAGCCCTTTGAAAAGTTTGACTAAGAGTCTCAGCCATAATGATATAAAGAAAGGGGGATACATGATCCCCTTGGCAAAGTCTCCTCTCATATTTAAAGAAGCAATGGGGCTTATCATCAATCGAACCAAGAAGATAGGTGTAGAGGTGAACTCCTTAATCAATTGGATAACTTTGGGATTGAATTAAATCTTTCCTAATATCAGACTTAAAACCCCCATGAAACTCTATCATATGCTTTATGCATGTCCAATTTCACCATCATAGCCTCCTATTGGATTTCTCCACCGAATGCATCATTTCATGGATTGCAATGATACTGTCTAATATTTGTCTCCCTAGAACAAAGGATCCTTGATTAGGCAAGATGATATTTTGCGAGAACCTCCCTAAGTCTGAAGGCCAGAATCTTGGAGCATATTTTATAGATAGTGTTGCATAAGTTGATTGGTTAGAAATAATCAAGATCCTTAGCTCCATTCACCTTGGGTATCAGGACTAAGAAGGTGTGATTGACCTGTTTTAGCATCATTCCCCAAGAAAAGAAATCCTGAACCGCTTTCACTACATCTTTCTTAATAATATCCTAGTACATTTGGAAGAAGAATGCCAAGAATCCATTTGGAGTGAGGGCCTTATCCCCCTACATTAGTAAAATAATGGCTCTTATTTCCTCCTGAATTTCCATGAGATCTCTATTTTCCTCCTCATTGATAACTTTATCAAAGAGAGAAAGAGAATCCTCCATCTTTCTCCCATCAGCCTAATTTCCTTTAGCATATAGATTTTGGAATTAGCTAATGATAGTCCCTGCTAAATCCTCTTCCTCGGTGGCCAATGTACCATTTGGTTTAGAGACTTCAATAATTCTTGTTTTGTTGAATTTGATGATTTTTGGTTTTCAATGGAATTTTAGGGTTTCATTTTTAAATATATATGTTTAGTTTGCAAATTGTAGTCACTTCTCATGGACTATCATAATCCCATCTTACAAAGACACGAGCATCCTCACTAAGCATTATCTCAATTTCACCCAATGAAAACACAATAATCCAAAGGAAAATACCAACTTCTCACTATGGTGGGAGAGTATTAATTATTTTTCCTCAATCGTTCATCAATATCTATACCATTTGAACCTCACCCCACCAAAAACTTTTGCATAGATGTTTGATAGAAGAACATAAGTTTTATTTGCAACTACAACATCTAGAAAAATACCCTTTCCATTATAATATGTTATGATCAAATTGAAAGCCCCTTTTCTTCCATCATGGAAGTCCTTAGAAATCTCATATATTTCTATGTTTTTAGCATTTTTTAAATGGGTTTTATCAATTACAACATGTTTCTGGTGTAAATGTCACTCATGGTAGCAAAGCTATATGTGTTGATGGGAAAAGGAAAGTTTTGATAACCAGTTTGATTCATTATCCTCGTAGTACACAAAATGTAATTGTATTTTCCTCTTTCTTTAATGATTGGAAATGGTGAATGGATTAGTTGAGTATGCCAATGGAGACCATTTAGGACAATAGTTCACATATTCAATTGTATTCTTATTTTTCTTTATTCTATGCATTTTGATTTTTCATAGAAATTTAGGGTTTCATTTTTAAACATATATATTTTATAGTTTGTAAATTGTAGCCACTTCTCATGGAATATCATAATCCCATCGTAGAAAGACATGAGCATCCTCACTAATAATTTTTGCGATTTCACCTAATGGAAATAAAATAATCCAAAGGCAACTACTAACTTCTCACTATGGTGGCAGAGGAGTAATTATTTTCCTCAATCCTTCATCTATCTCTTTACCATTTGAACCTCAGTCCACCAAAACTCTTTCGCATATGTGTTTGATTTAAGAACATAAGTTGTATTTGCAACTACAACATCTAGCAAAAATCCCGTTTGCATTATAATATGTTGTGATCAACTTGCAATCCCCTTTTCTTCCATCATGGAAGTCCTCGGGAAGCTCATATATAGCTCTATTTTTACAATTTTTGTTTAATAAGTTTGATCAAACACAACATGTTTTTAGTGTAAATGTCACCCATGGTGGTAGAGCTATAGGCATCAATGGGAAAAGACAAGTTTTGATAACTATTTCTATTCATTATCCTCGTAGTACACAAAATGTAATTGTATTTTCCTCTTTCTACAATGATTATAAATGGTGAATGAAATAGTCAAGTATGCCAATGGAGACCATTTGGGACAATAGTTCACATGTTCGATTGTCTTCTTATTTTCTTTTTATATGATTTTCTATTTTCAATGGAAGTTAAGGGTTTCATTTTTTAAATATATATTTTTAGTTTGTAAATTATAACCACTTTTCATGGAATATCATAATTCCATCTTACAAAGAATGAGCATCCTCAGTAAGCATTTTAAAAAATTTCACCCAATGTAAACACAATAATCCAAAGGCAACTACAAACTTCTCACTATGGTGGCGAGAGGAGTAATTAGTTTTCCTCAATCCTTCATCAATCTCTTTACCATTTGAATCTCACCCCACCAACACACTTTTACATAGATATTTTATAGAAGAATATTATGCTATGTACCTTGGGATATGATATTATAATGTATATGGGTTGATGGAGATGTCAACATGCGGCCCACATCTCCTTTAGTTAGTTATATATTTATAATATGTGGGGCACATAGGAATTAGTTATATTGGGTAATGAGTCAGCCAAGATTGAGATTAATTATTAAACATCCATTAAGAGTAATGTATGTATACAAAAAGTGTAGTACCACAATTAACTTACAAAATAATAATAATTAAAAAAATGAATTGAATACGTTAGGTAAAGGGTGACTTGTGGGGATGTGCGAGCAAGACAATTATTGGTGTCAAGAGGTTGGCGTGTGGAGGAAATGTAGAAAGGAATGGGCATCCAAAGTGATTCACAGACTTGTCATGTCCCTTGTCTAATAATGCAGCACTTCATTAAGAATTAATCATGTAAAACTAGGCCAACATTGAAAGTGTAGCAGTCTTTGGATAGTTGTAGCGGGAAGGACACGGCAGGAATTAATTGAGGTAGTGGGAGGTAGTTTTTTTGAGTAGGATATGTGTAACCATAAAGGAATGAAGACCTATCAATTTCATTGCATGATAATACAAGCACTTTATTTGAGATCTTGATGCAAAAAAAACAAAAATGATGATGGAGCCACGAAAACATTGCAAATTTAGTAGTAATCCATTAGTTATAGCAATGCAAACCACTGTAGGGGGATCCATATTTTCCATGATCCCCATCTTCATAAATCTCTGATCAAGCATATAACGTTTGGCCATTTCATTCAAGAATCGAGGCACTCCAGAGTATATTTAGTGTTGTAAAGCAAAAAAATGAGCAAGGATACAATACAATACTACCAAGGCGATGGAATGATGATCCTGGGTTTGTGTGGTATAAACGTTTACAATAGTCATAAATTTTTTAGAAACTTCATTGTGAGGATTTTTAAATGATGCCATTTCATTGGAGTAGGCCGAGTCGAAGAAAGTTTATTGTTGATGAAATCTATTCTTTGTGTTCTTGAATTGTAAATCAATTGTTGAGAACCCAGGATGGATAAGAGATTTACCTTCGAGTTTGAAGTGAATGAAGAATAATCATGAGTACTCAAGTTTCTAACATGGGAAGTTAAAATTTCCCTATATCCTGCTAAATTACAGCAAAATGGGAACTACGGAACACGGTAAGGATGTCCATACAAGCAAAATGGAAATATGATTTTTGTTTCCTTTTCTAGCTTCCTCCCAATTTGTGCCAATATGGGAGTGTTTACAAATGTCTTAATTGTAAGTTCCATAGAATATATGCTTACAAAATGTGGATAGAATTTTCTGCGGTGATAACAAAATATGTACAAAATGGGTTTGTTGTAAAGGCCTTGGAACCTTTCAAGAAAATGCAAAGCCAGGCTTCATAGCCTTTTCCAACATCCTCCACCCTGTGCCAAAATGGAGGATTAAGAAGAGGGAATGGATATCTCTGAGAATATTGTTAATGAAGCTTTTGGACTGTTAAAAAAACAAAAAAGGAGACTCCAAGAGATGTGGCCTCATGGGATTCTATGATTGTCAGATTTATGCGGAATGGGTTTGTTAATGAGGCCTTGGAACTTGTTAAAAAAATTCCTTAGTGAGACGTGGTGTCTTGGAATGTGATGATTTGAGATATTCCGAGAAAAGGGACTAGTTGAAAGGCGGTGGAAGTATTTAAAGAAATGCCTATTTGACATATAGAACTAAATCCCTTAGTTTTTACAGATTCGTCCATCCGGGCATGGTCTCATTACCTTTGTGTTTTATAATTTTTGTCTAATTTAGTTCTTCACTTACAATGTAATAGAAATAATAAACCATTAGAGAAATATACAGTTGGGTATTTTAATTAGAATGTTAGTGAGAAACAATAAAAACTCCATCTGGTTATCTATGTTTCGATTTACAATTTGACTATCAACCATATTGCAACAACCTTGTATGTGATTGTGTCCATTGGTATTAGCGAGAGCTAGATGATACATCAACTAAAACAAATATTTTTGTTTAACTTGCAAAGTTAGAAAATCAAAAATTTCAGGAACTCACAAAATAACCTTCTATAACCCAAAAAAGAGATGTTAACTTCCATCTGTGTTCCCTGTTATGCAGGGGGTCGTATCAAGTTTAGATTGACTCTGATTGACCATTTGTACTATTTTTCTGCCCCCTCTAGGAGCCTTGTTACACTGTTTTGTAGTTTTAGGATGATGCTAAAATTGAAAAGTTGGGTATTGTTTGGCTCATGCTTTGAACCCTCGAAATGAACTTCCTTCCACCTTCGCAAACCTCTAGTATTTTTACTAGAAAACTTCCTGAAACCTTTAGTTTGGGGAAAAAACTCTTCTAGATAGTTCGGAAAAGGCATTTTGTAGGCCTTTGGTTGAAGTTTGACTTGGTAAAACTGACGAATTACAATCGGTGGCTTTGAAAAACCTATTGTTGTTTGAAACCCATTTATGAGTTCTCGGTTTAAGTCGACTACGATGAATTCTTCATATAAAGGGAACATGTCGAGAAATTTATCCTTGCACGTTCATCCACTTTGAATGTTAGTTTTGGACGTGGTTTTCTAAGCCCTTGAGCTAAATTTTGATCATTTGCAACTAGGCCAATTACGATCGATGGCCTCGTAAAATTGGGCGAAAGAATTGTAAACCGTTCGCCAGTTCTAAATTCTGTCAGTTCCTGTGAACTATTGGTGTATAGATGGACACGTAGAAATTTATCTGTGTTGTGTTTTCTCATCGAAAGACAATGTTTGAAAATGGTTTCTTAGCCTCCGAGCCTGATTTGAACATTTTTGACAACCAATAGGAAAATGTAAAAAGGAAGTTGTAGGACCCCCATTGGGTTACCTAACCACCACGAAAACTTGTTGACACTTGTAAATAACTGTTTGAAACTCTATAGTGTAATTTGTTGTGTGAAGTATAACTTTTGACAAAATGGTGTTTCTCTCTCTTCCTTTCTCTTTCTCTCTCCTTGGTTATGAAATGAAGTGAAATGAAATGAAATGAATACATTCTTCTAAAATTTTTCTTTCGAATAAAAATTATAATTATTATTATATGTAAATGGGAAACTAAAGACATTAATTATGTTAGATTAGGGTGGATTCCATGCTAGCGATTTATCGTTGATTTCATGCTCACATGGTTTTGCAGGATGCAAGAATGATGGCGAAAAGGTGATGTGTAATTCATTATTTATTATTGTAATTTATATAGGTCATTGTAAAATGAATATATGTATAATGTAGTCTCATGTTATAGAAAAGTTATATTTGAAATTTGCTAATATGTATGAGATGCTAGTTTTAGGGATATCTTAGGAAATGTGCATTTAATCATAGGTTCAATTTGATTCATAGTTACGTATGGTAAAAAGGTTTGATATATATATGGTAAATGAATTTGAAGTTAATATCTTGTAGTGCATTTTAAGTGTTCAATATATGATTAATTAACTAGTGTGTTGTATTCTTGCTTTGTAAATGTAATAAAGAGATTTAATTGAATCACTCAACCCTAGTATAAGATTCGTGCATAACATGTCTTCTAGTGTGATCCTTCTTACCATAAAAGATATTTAAACCATATAATGCATTTAAAATTTGCAATTGATGGAACCTTCTAGTATAAGTAATCACGACCCCTAGTTTGAGTTTAGCATCATAGTCGGTAAGTTTAGCGACATTATCGTGAACCCATATTTTAGGAACTACATGGTACAACTTTCTCTGGAGTATGTAGTTTCCTTCTAGTTTTGGTAACCATGTGAGGGGTAAGGAGAATGTATTCTCTTTATGTCCGACACCATTTTGAGTTATGAATATCGCTGGGAAGTCACCTTAAGAGTCCTTGTTTGAAGCAACGACTATGCGGTGTAACCTTACCATCCGTGGAGTAAGTAGAGCTATTACTCCCTTACTATCCTATTGGATTACCAAGTCTTATGAAATTAGATTTAGAAATTAACTTCATCTACAAATAAAATCCTGTTAGATCTTGACGGCATAGATGGAGGTTGTGAAATAGTTGTTCTAGGTCTTAAAATCTTGTTAATGAACTCCTTAGTTCCTCTCAGCTAAATGTGTTACCTTGGTTTCTATAAAATAAACACCTTGGTCTTTTCTTGAAGGTGGTTTAGCATTAATATGTCCTCTCACCTTAAACTCAGATATAGTTGAGGAGTATATCCTTAGGTGCAATTGGAATTAATCTAAACCTCAGTCGATTATGAGGTTAACTTGGGGTTTGTGTGTAGTTACAAGGCTTCCAATCATATACGTCTTCAAGATGTTAGAAAAATACATCTCCGTAACTCCTATTACAAAACAATGCTAATAATGAGACCATAATGTGATGTAAAAGTAAAGCATATAAGGAAAAAAATGAGATTTGAGGTTAGGAATAATGCCACTCTTGGAGTCCTTATAACTCAATTAAACATTTTCATGTGTTAGAAAGAATATAAATTTCCCTTGGTGAGATCAACTTCAAGGAAACCAAATATACATCTAAATCCAAATAAAATTTCTTGATGTGGAAATGTTGAATGGAATCAACAAGTTATTGATCTATATTAACTATGGTAGGAAATAAATTTTCCGTGATCGAAGAATTCTTACGGGAAAGTGTATCTTGAATCTAAATCTCCCTCAAATCCTAAGAATTCTTTCTTGATATCACGTCAGATTCACTTATGTAGTAAGGGTAATTATTAAAAATCGTATAAACATTTGAGAAGCATATTATTAACTTAAGAATGAGAGAATTAAGAACTTTGTATGTAATTTGAAATATGCCAATTAATTATGTAAGTTAAGGATATTGTCGTAAGGGATAAAGATCCAACTTAAATGGTCGAACTGTAAGCTAAATGTGAAATGAATTTAAGAATCTGTAGGTGGAAAAAAGTTAAAATTATCCATGCACAATAATGTTCTTATAATGTTAATCACAACTAAGATGTAATCATGGTAACGATGGGTTATGGGTTTTCTAATCCTTGAGTCCCTTTCTTATGGTTGGGTCATTGTTAGCATTCATTCAATGGGGAAAGTGTGGCATTGACATGTATATGGTGTTGTCATGTGTCTATGTGATTCGATGACTTATGTAAGTGTCTTATGCATTGTTGAGTTTCTATACTTGGAGTCCTTGGGGTGTTGTGTAGTGAGTAATGTAAGTCAAAAAAATCCTTGTATTTTTTCCATTGTATTTAGGTGTGTAAAATGTGGGCATTACACTTGGTATCAGAGTAGAGGTTCATGCTCTCGAACCTCGTGACATGATTGGATTTGTGATGGTGTTGTATGATTGTGGTGGATATTGGAAGAGTAATGTGATATAAGTGTGATGTGAACAATGTTGTAATTGTGACCTTATTGAAGCACATGTGGTGCATGTCACTTAGTGCGTATTTCTTATCATATTGATGTGCTTGTGATGAGAGTATTCACTCTCTTTTCATTTATTCAATGAGGAATTCATGTGTGATGTACCACCTTATTGTGTGTGAAAAAGAATGTTATTGTGGATTGTGGAGTATTGGAGCATTTTGGCATTATGTGATATGAAGGTGTATTGAGGTATTGCATGACAAAATTGTTGTAAAGTGAATTGGATTTTATTGTGATGTTGTCACCATGTTGTGATAAATCATGTGTGTCACCATGTTGTAATTGGAATTGACTATATGTTGTAAGGTTATACATTGTGTTCCTCATACGTATAATTCATGTAAAATGTGATGGTTCATGTCGTGATTTAGGGGCATATGGTGAGTGTATGATCCCTAATGTATAGTGATTGCACTTTGGGTGCAGAATGTGGTAATGTGATGTATCGTAACCCATAAAAGTAATGATTGTGTTATACCATGTATATATACCATGCATAAGATGCTATGGTTAATTTGTGTGAATCACCATTGTGTTAGTGATGTAGTTATGTGTTATGTTGTGGACCCTACACTAACCGAACCTAAGGGAAATCAGTAAAATATGTATTTTTGGAGTGAGGAATTGTGTACCGTTGATCAATCACTTGAAGTGAGTACAAGATAGGAAGTGTAACCTTACATAGGTGAAAACCCACTTTTGTTTGGTGGTATATGTGGCACTTGCTCAACGGGTGTCATGCATATTGTGTTTCATGGAAACCTTAGGATTAGTAGATGGTGACTTGTAATCCTTTGTCTCTCCTGATACGGTTATCATATGGATTCAACCTATGTGATTTTCATTATGTTGAGCTTTGTCGAAGTGGTGGCAAGGTGATTCAGATAGAAATGATGATGCTTGTATTATTGATATGATATATTGTGAGCTAAGGCTCGATGTTCCGAGTGCCGAAAGTCGTTGAGTACTCCCCTTGGTGGCCGTATAAGGCCACATAGTTATTTTAATGTGTTATTCCTATACATGTATTTAATTCGTAAATTGAACACTTTCCTTTTCTTGCTAGAACCAACAATTTTTTTAATTGAAATGTTCTTATATTTTGGGAATTTATTTGGTTGTTGCACTAACATTTAAATTTTTGAACTAATTATGGCTAATTAGCCATTTGCTTTTCTTATTTCTAAATTGCGTATCAAGTTTAAAAGTTTTATAGCCTAGCCCAAGGATAAATTTTTATTCCACTTGGCATTCGAAATGGATTGTTATGTTGGTTATAATGTTGTAATGTTTTGGAATAGGGTCATGGGATTTACCATGGAGTGGTGGAACCTATGGACCTACTTCGTTGTATGGGGTATGCCCCAAGGAGTTACTGAGACTACTAGCGGGTTATCGATTCACGAGTTATTATGTCACTAGGGTTAGAGGTATCCGGACTATATGTGCCAAGGGCCATATGGTGACCGACCTCTTCCGGTGAGCAAAAAGGAAAATTTTATCTTTATTGTATTTATTGAGGGAGGCATTAAAGACTTGAGGGAGGCATAAGAGACTTGACGGAGGCATAAGAGACTTGAGGGAGACATAAGCAACTTGTGTGTGTGTGTGTGTGTGTGTGTGTGTGTGATTAGTGCACTTGGAGTTTTATTATTATGTTTGTGATGCTTTGGGAGGCATATGTAGTTGTTGGTGATGCTTTGGGAGGTATAATGATTGGTTTTTTTGATTTTTTGGGAGGTGTATGGTGTTGGTGTTATGATTTATGTGGACTCTTGTGAGTCTAATTCTATTTTTGATGATGGGGATTTTTGATCCTCATTGTTGGTATGATGTTGTTTCCATCTTGACCTGATAGTTACAATTATGGTTTTGAGTTGCGTGAAACCCCTATATGTGTACATGTTGGGAATTCTATGTTGTTGTAGTTTGCTTATGTTACGAGTACCTTTGTGTCAGAAGCATGTGTGATAAGTATTGTGTTGTGAGGGTTATGTATGTTCCTCCCATGGGTTAGTTGAGTTCTTGTAATGTGATACAATCATGGAAGTATGTAGAAATATGTCTTGTGAACCATTAGTGTTGTGTTGTCCTTGATGTAGTATTGTGATGTCAATTTTATTGGGCACCTACGAACATAAGACAACTAAAATCCTAAGAATTGAAATACTAAGAGTTTGAGATTAAGAAATACTTTAAAGGAAAAGATTAATTAATAAAGTAAAAGAGAACTACCAATCTTCACTAGATCATTAAAATTTAAGATATTGCCAAATTTAGTTTGCTTCCTTGTGGTCATGTTGTCTAGAAAAAAACAATGTTTGCTAAAAAGCATGTGTCATTATTAATTTTCTTGACTGATGATGCTCTTATAAGGGGAGGGAAATGTAGTGCCATAATTAACGTTCATTTTTTTAACTTACAAAAAGCATGTACCCTTTGTGGTTTTGTGTTATGTCACATCGAGGATGATTCTCTTATAAGGGGAGGGAAATGTAGTGCCATAATTAACTTACAAAATAATAATAATTAAAAAAATGAATTGAATACGTTATGTAAAGGGTGACTTGTGGGGATGTGCAAGCAGGACCATTGTTGGTGTCAAGAGGTTGGCGTGTGGAGAAAATATGGAAAGGAATGGGCATCCAAAGTGATTCATAGACTATCATGTCCCTTTTCTAATAATGCAACACTTCATTAAGAATTAATCATGTAAAAGTAGGTAAACATTGAAAGTGTAGCAGTCTTTGGATAGTTGCAGCCAGGAAAGACACGACATGAGTTAACTGAGATAGCGGGTGGTATTTTTTTGAGTAGGATATGTGTACCCTTAAAGGAATGAAGACCTATCAATTTCATTGCATGATAATAAAAGCACTTTATTTGAGATCTTGACACAAAAACAAAAACAAAAACATCGTTGGAGCTAGGAAAACGTTACAAATTTAGCGATGTCGATTAGTTATAAGACTACAAACCACCGAAGGGGGATCCATATTTTCCATGATCCCCATCTACATAAATCTATGATCAAGCATATAATTTTTCGCCATTTCATTCTAGAACCGGAGGAACTCCAGAGCATATTCAACGTTGGAAAGAAAAAAATTGAACAAGGATACAATATAGTACTACCAAGGTGATGGAATGATGATCTTGGGTTTGTGTGGTATAAATGTTTACAATAGTCATAAATTTTTAGAACCTTCATTGTGAGGATTTTTTAAATGATGCCATTTCATTGGAGCAGCGATTTGAAGAAAGTTTATTGTTGATGAAGTTTATTCTTTGTCTTCTTGAATTGTAAATCAATTGTTGAGAACCCAGGATGGATAAGAGATTTACCTTCGGTTTGAAGTGAATGAAGAATAATAATGAGTATTTAGGTTTCCAATGTGGGAAGCTAACTTTTCCCTACATCCTTCTAGCTTGTGTCTAAATGGGAGCTCTGGAACATGGTAAGGATGTCCATCAAAGAACAATGGAAATCTGATTTTTGTTTACTTTTCCACCTTGCTCCCAATCTACACCAATATGGGAGTGTTGACGAATGTCTTAGATGTAAGTGCCATATAATATTTTCTTGAAAAATGTGGATAGAAAGGACTCGCAATGATAGCGAGTAATATGTACAAAATGAGTTTTTGAAAAGGCCTCGTAACCTTTTAAGTAAATGTAAAGCATGGCTTCACAGTCTTTGCCAACATCCTCCACCCCGTGCCAAAATCAAGGATTAAGAAGATGGAATGGAGATCTCTCGATCATATTGTTAATGAAGCTTTTGGAATGTTTAAAAAACAATAAAAAGATCCTCCAAGAGATGTGGCCTCATGGGATTCTATGATTGTCGATTTATGTGGAATGGGTTTGTTAATGAGGCCTTGAAACTTGTTAAACAAATTTCTTTGTGAGACATGGTGTCTTGGAATATGATGATTGCAGATCTTCTAGAAAAGGGACTAGTTGGCAAGGAAGTGAAATTATTTGAAGAAATGCCTATTCGAGATATAGAAACAAATCCCTCGCTTTTATCGATTCATCCCTCCAGGCATGGTTTCCTTACCTTTGTATTTTATAATTTTTGTATAATTTAGTTCTTCACTTGAAATGTAATGGAAATTATAAATGATTAGAGAAATATACAGTTGGGTATTTTAATTAGAATGTTAGTGAGAAACAATAAAAACTCCACCTGGTTATCTACATTCCGATTTACAATTTGTCCATCAACCATGTTACAACCCAACCTTGTATGTGCTCGTGTCCATTGGTATTGGCAAGAGATAGATGACAAATAAATTAAAACAACTATTTTTGTTTAACTTGTAAAGTTAGAAAATCACAAATTGCAGGAACTCACAAAATAACCATCTATAACCTAGAAAATAGATATTAACTTCCATCTATGTTCCTTGTTATGTGGGGATTTGTATCAAGCTTAAATTGACCCTGATTAACCATTTGTGTTCTTTTTTATGCCCCCTCTAGGAGACCTGTTACACCATTTTGTAGTTGTAGGATGATGCTAAAACTGAAAAGTTGGGTCTCGTTTCGGCTCATGATTTGAACCCTGAGAAATGAACTGCCTTCCACCTTCGCAAACCTCTAGTATTTTTACTAGAAAACTTCCTGGAACCTTTAGTTTGGGGAAAACACTCTTCTAGATAGTTTGGAAAGGGAATTTTATAGGCCTCTAGTCATAGTTTGACTAGGTCAAACTTGACAAATTATGATTGGTGGCTTCGAAAACACATTGCCATTTGAAACCCATTTGTGAGTTATCGGTCGCCGACTCGATGAATTCTCCATATAAAGGGGAACATGTAGGAAATTTCTTGTTGTGCATTCATTCATTGAAAGTTAGTTTTGGACGTGGTTTTCTAAGTCCTCAAGCTAACTTTTGATCATTTGCAACTAGGCTAATTACGATCGATGGCCTTAGAAAACTGGGCGCCAATTGTAAACCATTCACTAGTTCTAAATTCGTCAATTCCTATGAACTATTGGTTTATAGATGTACATGTAGAAATTTACCTATGTTGTGTTTTCTCATCGAAAGACAACGTTTGAAAATGGTTTCTTAGCCTCCTAGCCTAATTTGAACACTTTTGACAACCAACAGAAAATGTAAAAAGGAAGTTATAGGACCCCATCGGGTTACCAAACCACCACAAAACACGTTGACACTTACAAATAACTACTTGAAACTCTATAGTGTAACTTGTTGTGTGAAGTAGAAATTTTGACAAAATGGTGTTTCTCTCTTCCTTTCTCTTTCTCTCTCCTTGGTTATGAAATGAATTGAAATGAAATGAAATAAATACATGTTTCTAATTTTTTTTTCGAATACAAATTATAATTGTTATTATATGTAAATAGGAAACTAAAGACATTAATTAAGTTAGATTAGGGTGGATTCGATGCTAGCGATTTATCACCGATTTCATGCTCACATGGTTTTGTGGGATGCAAGAATGATGGCAAAAAGGTAATGTGTAATTCATTAATTATTATTGTAATTTATATAGGTCATTGTGAAATCAATATATGTATAATGCAGTCTCATGTTATAGAAAAGTTACATTTGGAATTTGCTAATATGTATGAAATGCTAGTTTTAGGGATATCTTAGTAAATGTGCATTTAATCATAGATTCAATTTGATTCATAGTTATGTATGGTAAAAGGTTATATATATACATACATACATACATACATACATACATACATACATACATATATATATATATATATATATATATATATATACATACATTTATATATATGTATATACACATATATATGTATATATATATGTGTGTGTGTGTGTGTGTGTGTTTACACACACACACACATATACACATATGTATATATATGTGTGTGTGTGTGTGTGTGTGTGTGTGTGTGTACATATACATACACATACACATACATATACATACATACATATGTGTGTGTGTGTGTGTGTGTGTGTGTGTGTGTGTGTGTGTGTGTGTATGTGTGTGTGTATATATATATATATATGTATGTATATGTATATGTATATGTATATGTATATGTATATGTATATGTATATGTATATGTATATGTATATATATATAGTAAATAAATTTGAAGTTAATATCTTGTAGTGCATTTTAAGTGTTCAATAAATGATTAATTAATAAGTGTGTTGTATTCTTACCTTGTAAATGTAATAAAGAGATTAAATCAAAACACTCAACCCTAGTATAAGATTCGTGCATAACATGTCTTCATGTGTGATTCTTATTACCATTAAAGAGATTGAAACCATAGAATGCACTTAAAATTTGCACTCGATGGAACCTTCTGGTATAGGTAAATACGACCCCTACTTTGAGTTTAGCGTCATAGTTGGTAAGTTTAGCAACATTGTCGTGAACCCATCTTTTAGGAACTACATGGTCCAACTTTATCCGGAGTATGTGGTTTCCTTCTAGTTTTGGTAACCATGTTTGGGGTAAGGAGAATGTATTCTCTTTAGGTCCGACACCTTGTTGAGTGGTGAAGACCACCTTGGAAGTCACTTTATGATTCTTTGTTTGAAGCAACGACTATGCGGTGTAACATTACCATCTATGGAGTAGGTAGAGCTATTACTCCCTTAGTATCCTATTGGATTACACAGTCTTACCAAATTAGATCTAGAAATTAACTTCATCAGTAAATGAAATCCTGTTGGATCCAGACGACATAGATGGAGGTTGTGAAATAGTTGTTCTAGGTCTTAAACTCTTGTTAATGAACTCCTTAGTTCCTCTCAGCTAAATGTGTTACCTTGGTTTCTATCAACATAACACCTTGGTATTTTCTTGAAGGTGGTTTAGCATAAATATGTCCTCTTACCTTAAACTCGAGATACGCTTAAGGCATATATCCTTAGGTGCAATAGGAATTAATATTAAACTCATTTGATTAGGAGGTTAACTTGGGGTTCGTGTGTAGTTATAAGGCTTCCAATCATATACATCTTCAAGATGTTAGAAAATTACTTCCATAACTCCTATTACAAAACAATGCTAATAATGAGACCATAATACGATGTAAAAGTAAAGCATATAAGAGAAAAAAAATGAGATTTGAGGTTAGGAATAATGGCCCTCTTGGATTCCTTATAACTCGTTAAACATTTTCATGTGTTAGAAAGAATATAAATTGCCATTGGTGAGATCAATTTCGAGGAAAACAAATATATATAAATAAAATTTCTTGATGTGGAAATGTTGAATGGATTCAACAAGTTATTGATCTATATTAACTATGGTAGGGAAATAAATTTTCCGTGATCGAAGAATGTTTATGGGGAAAGGGTATCTTGAATCTAAATCTCCCTCAAATCCTAAGAATTATTTCTTGATATCACATCACATTCACTTATGTAGTAAGGATGATTATTAAACATCGTATAAACATTTGAGAAGCATATTCTTAACTTAAGAATGAGAGAATTAAGAACTTTGTATGCAATTTGAAATATGCCAATTAATTATGTAAGTTAAGGAGATTGTTGTAAGGGATAAAGAGTAAACTTAAATGGTCAAACCTGTAAGCTAAATGTGAAATGAATTTAAGAATAGGTAGGTGGAAAAAGGATAGAATTATCAATGCACAATAATGTTCTTATAATGTTAATCGAAACTAAGATGTAATCAAGGTAATGATGGGTTATGGGTTTGCCAATCCTTGAGTCCCTTTCTTATGGTAGGGTCATTGTTATCATTCATTCAATGGGGAAAAGGTGACATTGACATGTATATGGTGTTTTCATGTGTTTGTGTGATTTGATGATGTATGTAAGTGTCTTATGCATTGTTGAGTTTCTATACTTGGAGCACTTGGGATGTTGTGTAGTGAGCAATGTAAGTAAAAAAAAAAAATGCTTGTATTTTTACTATTGTATTTAGGTGTGTAAAATGTTGGCGTTACACTTGGTATTAAAGTAAATGTTCATGCTCTCAAACCTCTGGGGTAGATTGGAATTGTGATGGTGTTGCATGATGGTGGTGGATATTGGAAGAGTAATGTGATATAAGTGTGATGTGAACAATGTTGTAATTGTGACCTTATCAAAGCACATGTGGTGCATGTCACTTAGTGCATATTTGTTATCATGTTGATGTGCTTGTGATGAGAGTATTCACTCTCTTTTTGTTGATTCAATGAGGAATTCATGTGTGATGTACCACCTTATTGTGTGTGAAAAATAATGTTATTGTGGATTGCGGAGTATTGGAGCATTTTGGCATTATGTGATATGAAGGTGTATTGAGGTATTGCATGACAAAATTGTTGTAAAGTGAATTGGATTTTATCATGATGTCATCACCATGTTGTGATAAATTGTGTGTGTCACCATGTTGTAATTGGAATTGACTATATGTTGAAAGGTTATACATTGTGTTCCTCATACGTATAATTCATGTAAAATGTAATGGTACATGTTGTGATTTAGGGCCATATGGTGAGTGTATGATCCCTAGTGTACAATGATTGTACTTTGGGTGCAAAGTATGTGGTAACGTGATGTATCTTAACCTATGAAAGTAATGATTGTGTTATATTATGTATATATACCATGCATAAGATGCTATGGTTAAATTGTATGAATCACCATTATGTTAGTGATGTAGTTATGGACCCTATACTAACCGACCCTCGGGTAAATCAAGTAAAATGTGTATGTTTGGAATGAGAAATTTTGTACCGTTGATCAATCACTCGAGCTGAGTACAAGATCAGAAGTGGAGCCTTACATAGGTTAAAAACCCACTATTGTTCGTTTGGTATGTGTGGCACTTACTCAACGGGTGTCATGTATATTGTGTTTTGTAGACACCTCAGGCTCATTAGATGGTGACTTATACTCCTTTGTCTCCCCGATACGGTTATCGTATGGATTCAACCTATGTGATTTTGACTTTGTTGAGATTTGTCGAAGTGGCGGCGAGATGATTCAAATAGAAATGATGATTGTTGTATTTTTTTGATATGATATATTACAAGTCGAGGCTCGATGTTACAAGTGCCAACAACTCATTGAGTACCCCCTTGGTGGCTATATAAGGCCACATAGTTATTGTAATGTGTTATTCCTATACACGTATTTTATTCGTAAATTGAAAACTTTCCCTTTTCTTGCTAGAACCAATAATTTTTTTATTGACATGTTCTTATATTTTCAGAATTTATTTTGTTGTTACACTAACATTCGTATTTTTGCACTATTTATGGATAATTAGCCATTTTCTTTTCTCGATTTTAAATTACGTATCAAGTTTAAAAGTTTTATAGCCTAACCCAAGGCTATATTGGTTTTCCACTTGGCATTTGAAATGGATTGTTATGTTGGTTCTAATGTCATAATGTGTTGGAATAGGGTCATGGGATTCACCATGGAGTGGTTGAACCTATGGATTTGCTTTGTTGTATGGAGGTACGCCCCAAGGAGTTACAGATAACTAGTAGGTTGTTGAACCACAAGTTATTATGTCACTTGGGTTAGAGGTATCTTACCTCTATGTGCTTAGGGCCATAGGGTGACCAACCTCTTTTGGGGAGCGAAAAGGAATTTCTTATCTTTATTGTATTGCTTGAGGGAGGCATAAGAGACTCGAGGGAGGCATAAGAGACTCGAGGGAGACATAAGATACTTGTGTGTGTGTGTGTGTGTGTGTGTGTGTGTGTGTGTGTGTGTGTGTGTGTGTGTGTGTGTGTGATTAATGCACTTGGAGTTTTATTATTATGTTTGTGATGCTTTGGGAGGCATATGTAGTTGTTGGTGATGCTTTGGGAGGTATATAGATTGGTTTTTGTGATGTTTTGGGAGGTGTTTATTGTTGGTGTTATGATTTATGTGTACTCTTGTGAGTCCAATTGTGTTTTGTGATGTTGAGGATTTATGCTCCTCATTGTTGGTATGATGTTTTTTCCATCTTGACCCGATATAGTTACAATTGTGGTTTTGAGTTGCATGAAACCCCTATATGTGTACATATTGATAATTCTTTTTTGTTGTAGGCTATTTTTGTTATGAGTACCTTTGTATTAGAAGCATGTGTGATAAGTATTGTGTTGTGAGGGCTATGTATGTTCCTCCCATGGGTTAGTTGAGTTCTTGCAATGTGATACAGCAGTGGAAGTATGTAGAAATATGTCTTGTGAACCATTAGTGTTGTGTTGTCCCTGATGTAGTATTATGATGTCATTTTTATTGGGCACCTATGAACATAAGAAAACTAAAGTCCTAAGGATTGAAATACTAAGAGTTTGAGATTAAAAAAATACTTTAGAGGAAAATACTAAGTAATAAAGTAAAAGAGAACTACCAATCTTCACAGAACACTAAAATTTAAGATATTACCAAATTTAGTTTGCTTCCTTATGCTCATGTTATCGGAAAAAACCAATGTTTGCTAAAAACGCATGTCATTATTAATTTTCTTACCTACACACCTTTTGTGCTTTTGTGTTATGTCTCATCGAGGATGATGCTCTCGATAAGGGGAGGGAATTGTAGTGCCACAATTAACTTATTGTTGTTGCAAATCAGCAAAGCACCCCACGGATGTTGATCGATTTCTAGTTTGATCATACTAGCATCCAGTGTGATTGCACAACATTGAATCCTTTCCCAAGTGTGGGACTTGCAAAATGAGAAAGGAATATCTAGTTTAGAGGTGGTTCCTCAATTCCTCCGGTCGATTTATCACTTATAAGTTGAAGAGGTCTATATTCCTAACCCTACCCTAAATTCCAAAGGAGACAGAGATAGAGAATGCAAAAAAGCTAAAACTAATGCTAATAGGTGATGCACCAAAGGAGTGGTGAGCATTTCTCACTTCTGTAGATTGACACAATTCATAAAATGCAACAAAACAACATGCAAAAATTGATAACTATAATGAAGAATCAGAAATTAGTCAAACAACACCAGCAGAGGATGAAAAATTAATCACAGGGCCTGTATTATTATTTTAACATCAAAATCACTTGCATTATAACACCTGGGAGGTAAAAATGAGTTGCAGTTCTTAGCAAAGGTCGATATTCCACCAAAATCACTTCCATGGGAGGAAAGGGGACTTGCAATACATAAAAATGTTCAACCCTTTGAAAATGAGCAAAAACTGGCTTTTACAATGCAAGGGACGAGCCCAGGAGAGAGAAACATGGGAAAACATGGAAGGGATTCAACCATTGACCAAAACACATTCAAAACAGCATGGGCATCCTTACAGACCCATCCCCTGACATTTTTAGCCATGCTGGGAGAGAATGCGAGCCATTCTTCATTAAAAATGGTGGTTGAAATGTCATTTCTGTCCATGACCACGTGCCAGAGGCATTTTTTGATTTTCTCTCTCCAAACTCCATCAAAATGCAAAAATGACCTCGGAATCTTGTAGAGAATTTCACCAACTTTCATTGATATAAAGAACGTGAAAAACCGAGCTCTGGATTGAAAGATATGGCCATTTGAAATTTTAGGGAAAAAATAGGGCCAAATCGGATTGGCAGGCAAAAATTTGAATTTTTTACCTTTTTGGTCATTTGGAAAATTTTCCAAAATTTCCCCACGCTTCGCCTTTCCAGGTGCCACGTGGCATGTTTCTATTGGGTGCGGGATCTTCCTTCAAATTTTTCCATGGGCCAACACTTGGTGAAAATTCCAAGTCTTCCTCTCGACCCCCACCACTTCCATGACATGTGGCGGCATCTCATTGGCCGCGGGCCTTTCAGGGAAAATTTTCCCAAAAACTCGTTGAGCCATAACTTCAAAAATACATGGAGTTAGGAGGAAAACTTTACCTTTCTGGAAAGTTGAGAAAGAGATCTATCCAATGGTGTCATTTCCAGAAAGTTTTGAGTGCTTGAAAAGTAAAAATTATGACTGAGGCACAAGAGAGGAAAAAATGAGAGGAGTTAGCCACAAAAATGAGCAGGGGCACATTTTGGATAACAATTTTGGTGACTCAGAGGGGTCATCTGCCTGCTGGATGAAGTTACCAGTTGCCTGAAGCAATCCATTGGGCATGGAGTCATTGAATTCTCTGTTTGATACCCCAACTGACTAGAACATTGCAAGGAGGAAGATGGAATATCACCTGATGGAGCAAGGCCTGCAAACACATCTCCAGGAACAACAAGCTTGTGCCAAAGCACTTAGGGAAAGAAAACTAACCTACAACAGAACAATGTGCACAAGCACTTGGAGGAATGAAAACCTAAGCTAATATTTACAAGGTGGAGAATTTCCCTTTAGTAGCAATGCTTTAGATGGATTCCATTGACTGGAATCTACAGTTCTTCACCATCCAATGAAGACAATTGGAAGGCATTGACATCCTTACACTTTGTGACCATGTATGGGCCACTCCAAATGGCATCAAATTTTGAATGCCTCCCCGGTTTTGCTCTATCTGCATCCCATTTTAGCACTAGATCTCCAACTTGGAAGTATCTATTCTTGGCCTTTTTATCAAAGGTCCTCTTTATCAAAGCCTGATCCTTCTCCATTGCTTGGGATGCCTAATTTCTGATTTCTTGGAGCTCCATCAATTCTGCATATCTAACCTCCATGGGCTCAAACTCCAACAATTCCAACTGTTTCATGAGTTCTAATGTTGGCAACTCAAGAGACATGGGTAAAATTACCTCTCTCCCATAAACAAGCTTGAATGGAGAATTATCTGTAGATCTCTTGGGAGTTATCCTATCAGCCCATAAAGTTGATTTCAATTTAGTATGCCAAGACCTCTAATTTTCATCAAGAGTCCTAATGATCTTCAACAAGTTCTTGTTTGTAGACTCAGCCTGGCCATTACCCTGAGGGTAATAGTTTGATGAAGTACTTAGGTAGATCCCATTCTTGACAACCCATTTAGTCACCTTGGATCCAATGAATGCTAATGCATTATCCGATATTATTGTAGGTGGTATGCCAACCTGGTTACTATTCCCTCATAGAAGTCTAGGATACTAGCTTCATTTACTTCCTTGAGTGCTCTTCGCTTGAGTCCACTTAGTGAAGTAATGTGGCTGTTAAAATCCACTTGTGTCCTTGGCTTGAATTGGGATTAATGACTCAATGAAGTCTAAACCCCATTGCATGAATGGCTGGTCAACTAAAATTGGATGCAATGGAAGGGTAGCTAGCCTCTCTTTACTGTGAAGAATGCACAATTCTTGCACCTCTTGATCCATTCATAGCAATCATTGAAAATCTTGGGCCAATAATAGCCATCCCTCATGATCTTTAGAGCTGTCACTCTTGGTGTAAAATGACTACCACCTGGTCCACCATGGAACTCTTCCAACACCCTATGAATATGATTTGTGCCAATGTATCTCAAAGAAGTACTCCATTTAAATCTCTTTTGAACAAAACACCATCAACAAGGGCATATGGGATAGCCTGCAATCGAAGTGTCTTCTTTGGGTCTTGTTCATCGTGGAGGGCATAGGCCTATGCTTAGGAAGTGCATTATACTTTGGGTCCAGCAAGGAGTGGGGAAACCATTATTTTCCTCTTGAGTGCTTTCTTGCTCATGGCTGTCTCGCAACGCCAAAACAGATCTCTTTCTCATTGCATGCTTCCTCTTGTTTGCTTAAAATCAACTCGCTCACACAATCCTTTTCCTCTAACCAACTTGGTGACCTTGATCTCTATGTCATATTCCATGACACGAGTAATCCAACCTACTCTCTTTTCATTCAAGTCTTTGTTGAGGAGGAAGTCTTTAACCCCTAATGAGAAACCAACAATTGAACCTTGTTGTTTGAGACTAAATGCTTGAATTTCTTCAAGCTTCGATTCTTGTAAGAACATGCTTCTCAATGAAAGAATATCTCACCTCATAGTCCTCTAGGCTTTGGTTGAAGAAAGCAATTGGCTTCTCATCATTGTCCTTGTTCTACCATGCCAAAATTGCAGAAATAGTGTCATCACCCCCAAATGCATAGAGGATGAAATCCTTGGAGAAATCTGGGTTGATGAGAGTTGGTGCTTGAGAGATGGCTTCTTTGATTGCTTCAAAACTTTATTTTCATTCTGCTGTCCATTTTAAAGCCATGCTTTTCTTTAATATCTTGGTGATGGGCTTGACTAGGGCTGTAAAATTCGGGACAAACCTCTGAACAAAAATTATTCTCCCCAAGAAACTTTGAAGGGCCTTCTTGTGGCTTGGCAATGGTAGTGCTCTTATGGCTTCAACTCTTTCTGGATTAATTGCTAATCCTTCTTTGGAGACAATGTGGCCAAGGAGTTTTCCTTCATGGGCTAGAAAAACACACTTTTTAGGATTCAAGGATACTCCAAACTGTCTGCACCTTGTGAACACTTGTCTCAAATGAAAGAGATGGTCTACTGCATTTTTGAAAAAATAGTGATATCATCAAGATATATTAGCACTATGTTGTTAATCAAACCCTTGAATTCCATGTCCATTGCCCTTTGGAAGGTAGCTCTAGCGTTAGACAACCCAAATGGCATTTTCCTGTATGCATAAGTTCCCCATTTGGTTGTAAAGGCTGTCTTGAACTGATCTTCTTCCTTCACCATGATCGATTATACCCCGAATAGCCATCAAGTAGTGAAAACCTCTCGAGCCAGCAACAACTTGTAAAATCTGCTCCATGGAAGGAAGTGGATAATGATCCTTGAGAGATGCTCTATTCAAATCTCTGAATTCAACACACAATCTAATTTCCCCACTCTTCTTTTCGACCGGAACCAAGTTTTGCAACCCAACCGAGAATACTTGATAGGGAATTTGATTCTTGATTCTATCAACTTATTCAATTCTTTTCTCATGAGAGGCTCCATGTGGGGGTTGACTGGCCTTTGTTTCTGCCTAATGGGCTTAGTATTTGGATCCAATTCAATGGTGTGTTGAGCTAACTCAGGATTGAAACCTTTCAAATCTTCATAGCTCCAATCAAACACATCAGGGAATTCTTGACAAAGTTGTATGAACTCATACCTTTCTTGCTCAGTTGTCATCTTACCAATTTGGAGTGATTTGCCTCTTTCCACCGAGATGGACACTAAATCTTCTCCCTTCACTTGGATGTTTGCTTTCTCCTTCCTAAACTGATCATTAGGATTGAAAATGGACTCCAAAGTAATAAGTCCCTTTGGTAGTTTGTTGGTTCTCAGCTGCACCACTTGGTCACCATACTGCTGCTCTAACTTTTCCTGATTTTTGGCTGAGAATTCAGCCTCTTCTTGTAAGAAATGGATAATTTGCTGATCATTTTCAAACACTTGCCAATTTACATTGTTGTCTGACACTAAAGGCCTCACAATCACATGGATGTTTGGCCATACCTTGTCTTTTTGAATGCTTTCAACAACGTCAAAGGCTTCCCTAACTCTATGCAAGCTTTGTCGGTAAGCTTGGTTCTCTTTTCTAGGAATGGATTTTATGCTAAAGCCCTCAAAATATTCAATGAGGTCCCATACCCTATTCTTGTAGCACTTGATTAGATTATTCTTGACAGCATGTTTCCCTTTAACTTGGTTGACAATCAACTCACTGTCACCAAAGACTTGCAAGTTCTTTATTCCCCTTTTGATTGACCAATGCAATCCTTGCACCAAAGCTTCATATTCAACAGTGTTATTAGAGCATGCAAACTGAAATCTAAAACTGAATAATACTTCACTCCTTGAGGTGAAACCAGCATGGCTCCCCCTCTTGCACCTTGTCTACTCCTTAATCCATCAAAAACAACCGCCATACCTCATTTTCATCCTTGTGAGTCCGGCTTGGTGATGTTAGGAATAAGCTGATTTTCTTCATGCATGCAATAGAATCCTAGTTTAGATTCTTCTATTTCTTGATAAGGATCAAAAGCATGCACCTTTTTTTCCCATTCATCAAGAGTTATATTTGGGATGCTTCCAACGTTGGTGTCGGCTTCCTCGGTGCTTAGACAATCCTCTTGACCAAATGCTAAACAATTTGTATTGATTTGGCTTGGAGTGTAAGGCTCAATGTAAAAGTTTGCAATAGGCTCAAATTTGATTGTGGCCTTGGTTCCATATCTTGTTACGAACAACATGTGTGACCAATCGGTAGATAAGTAACCTCAATCTTGGTGTGAAATCCCTTGACAAACATAGGGTGAAGAGTGGTGGAAGGTCTATTACTGAGACATCTTTTAAAACAACCACGTTGGGACATGCATGCAAAGTAAGACTCAAGTTTTTAATCACTCCAACTGTTGTTACTACTATCCCATCCAATTGCACTACCCCTTTGGATATAGCTTCATATTGAATTCCCAACTGATCACTATTTACTTCGGCATTCTTGAACTACTTGCCCTTGAATCAATCATGCAATTGTGTACTAGTTGGTTCCAATGATCAATGAAACTTAGAATGGAGGGGTCTTCAACATTTTACCTTGCTGTCCTCCATGGTTCCCCTCAGGCTGGGCAGCATTTGTGAGCACCTTCTCTTGCATTTGGACTTACTTGATTTGAAGTTAACCAAAGGCTTCATGGCGACTTGTAGCAAATCTCTTTGGCCTGGGATAGATAGTGATTCCCACATTGATATGTTTACATTTGTCTTCTTCATATGATCAATGATATTGAATGGAGATGAAGCATCTCTTTGTTGTCCCTTTGAAATCTAAAGTTAAAATCATGGAGGGCTATACATAGCTGATTCCAATTTTGAATAGAACCTGAGGCAAGGCTCTGAACCATTGCAAAGCTTTCCCTTTGAATGAAGATTCCAGCAATTTGACAACAACTTGCATCTCATTGATCTCATGGATTGCACAAATGTTGGCAATATCCTTGACATGATCACCGGGAGTGGTCTGATTCTCTCTAGTGAAGTATGGGATGTTTTTCAATCAGAATCGGGATTGGATTTTGTGCATTGAGAGAAAGTGGGCTATTGCTAGTGAAATTGACATAGGGGTTGTTTTGTGCCATTCGATTGGCCTTAGAACTCTTGTTGATTGAACAAAAGGCCTACCGAGTGGAGGAGTTGAGAGAGTTTGTTTGGTGGAGATGGAGACCTTGATATTCTCCTCCCACTTTGCCTTCTTCTTGGAGATAATTACGAGATATTCAAACAACACCTCTTCTTCTCCAGCTCTTGACCTTGTAGTGATTCTTCTCATGAGTTTTCAGGTCTGCACTTGCTAAAACCAGCTAATTCTTTTTTCCTTGGAGTCGCGGATGTGCAATTTATAGCTCCTTCAAAGAAAGAACTTGCAACAAATGCACATAAATTTTGTTCCAATGAAGATGAATACCTCTAAGGTCCCACCATGGTGTGCCAAAACTATTGTTACAAATTAGTAGCACCCCCTGGATGTTGATCATATTTCTAGTTTGATCATACTAGCATCCAGTGTGATTGCACAACATTGAATCCTTTCCCCAAGTGTGGGACTTGCAAAATGAGAAAGGAATCTCCAGTTTAGAGGCTGGTTCCTCAATTCCTCTAGTTAGATTTATCACTTACAAGTTGCAGAGGTCTATATTCCTAACCCTACCCTAAATTCCAAAGGATACATAGATAGAGAATGCAAAAAGCTAAAACTAATGCTAATAGGTGATGCAAGAAAGGAGTGGTGAGCATTTCTCACTTCTACTGATTGACACAATTCATAAAATGCAACAAAACAACATGCACAAACTGATAATTATAATGAAGAATAAGAAATTAGTCAAACAACTCCAAGTAAAGGATGAAAAATTAATCACAGGGGCTGTATTGTTATTTTAACATCAAAATCACTTGCATTATAACACCTGGGAGGTAAAAATGAGTTGCAGTTCTTAGAAAAGGTCTGATATTCCACCAAAATCACTTCCAAGGGGAGAAAGGGGACCTGAAATACACAAAAATGTTCAACCCTTTGAAAATGAGCCAAAACTGGCTTTTACAATGCAAGGGACGAGCCCAGGAGAGAGAAACATGGGAAAACATGGAAGGGATTCAACCATTGACCAAAATTCATTCAAAACAGCATGGGCATCCTTACTAGACCCATCCCTTGACATTTTTAGCCATGCTGGGAGAGAATGCGAGCCATTCTTCATTAAAAACGGTGGTTGAAACGTCATTTCTGTCCATGACCACGTGCCAGAGGTGTTTTTCAATTTTATCTCTCCAAACTCCATTAAAATGCAAAAATGACCCTAGAATCTTGTAGAGAATTTCACCAAATTTCCATTGATATAAAGAACGTGAAAATCGAGCTCTGGATCAAAAGATATGGCCATTTGAAATTTTAGGGAAAAATAGGGCCAAATCGGATTGACGGGCAAAAATTTGAATTTTTACCTTTTTGGTCATTTGGAAAATTTTCCAAAATTTCCCAACACTCCGCCTTTCCAGGTGCCACGTGGCATGTTTCTATTGGGTGCGGGCTCTTCCTTCAAAATTTTCCATGCACCAACACTTGGTGAAAATTCCAAGTCTTCCTCCGACCCCTGCCACTTCCATGACACGTGGCGGCATCTCATTGGCCGTGGGCCTTTCGGTGAAATTTTTTCCAAAAACTCCATTTGAGCCATAACTTCAAAAATACATGGAGTTAGGAGGAAAAATTTACCTTTTTGGAAAGTTGAGAAAGAGCTCTATCCAATGGTGTCATTTCGAGAGAAAGTTTTGAGTGCCTAAAAAGCAAAAATTATGACTGAGGCACAAGAGAGGAAAAAATGAGAGGAGTTAGCCACAAAAAATGAACAGGGGCACATTTTGGATAACACTTACAAAATAATAATAAATAAATAAATGAATTGAATACGTTAGGTAAAGGGTGACTTGTGGGGATGTGCAAGCGGGACCATTGTTGGTGTCAAGAGGTTGGTGTGTGGAGGAAATCGGAAAGGAATGGGCATCCAAAGGGATTCACGGACATTTCATGTCCCTTATCTAATAATGCAACACTTCATTAAGAATTAATCATGTAAAAGTAGGCAAACATTGAAAGTGTAGCGCTTCTTTGGATAGTTGCATCCAAGAAAGACATGGCGAAGTTAACTGAGGTAGCGGGTGGTAGTTGTTTGAGCAGGGTATGCATACCCATAAAGGAATGAAGACCTATCAATTTCATTGCATAATAATATAAGCACTTTATTTGAGATCTTGACGCAAAAAAACAAAAATGACGATGGAGCCACGAAAAATTACAAATTTAGTAGTAATCCATTAGTTGTAGCAATGCAAACCACTACAGGGGATTCATATTTTCCATGATCCCCATCTTCATAAATCTCCTATCAAGCATATCACATTTGGCCATTTCATTCTAAAACCAGAGGCACTCCAGAGCATATTCAACATTGTAAAGAAAAATTTTGAGCAAGGATACAATACAATACTACCAAGGCGATGGAATGATGATCCTGGGTTTGTGTGGTATAGACGTTTACAATAGTCATAAATTTTTAGAATCTTCATTGTGAGGATTTTGAAAATGATGCCATTTCATTAGAGCAGGCCAGAGTCGAAGAAATTTTATTGTTGATGAAATCTATTCTTTGTCTTCTAGAATTGTAAATCAATTATTGACAACCCAAGATGGATAAGAGATTTACCTTCAGTTTGAAGTGAATGAAGAATAATCATGAGTAATCAAGTTTCCAATGTGGGAAGTTAACTTTTCCCTACATCCTCCTAGCTTGTGTCAAAATGGGAGCTCTAGAACAGGGTAAGGACATCCATCAAAGCATAATGGAAATCTGATTTTTGTTTACTTTTCTAGCTTCCTCCAAGTATGCGCCAATATGGGAGTGTTGACAAATGTCTTAATTGTAAGTGCCATAGAAGATATGCTTACAAAACTTGGATAGAATGGACTGCAGTGATAGAATAATATGTGCAAAATGAGTTTGTTCAAAAGGCCTTGGAACCTTTCAAGCAAATGCAAAGCTAGGCTTGACAACCTTTGCCAACATCCTCCACCATGTGCAAAAATGGAAGATTAAGAAGAGGGAATGGATATCTTTGAGCAGATAGTTAATGAAGCTTTTGGATTGTTAAAAAAACAAAAAAAGAGCCTCCAAGAGATTTGGCCTCATGGGATTCTATGATTTTCAGATTTATGTGGAATAGGTTTGTTAACGAGGCCCTGAAACTTGTTAAACAAATTCCTTAGTGAGACATGGTGCCTTGGAATGTGATGATTTTAGATCTTCCGTAAAAGGGACTACTTGGCAGTATGGCGGTGAAAGTATTTAAAGAAATTCCTATTCAAGATATACAACCAAATCCTCAATTTTTACTAGATTCGTCCCTCCAAGCATGGTCTCCTTAACTTTGTCTTTTATAATTTAGTTCTTCACTTGCAATGTAATAGAAATTATAAATGATTAGAGAAATATACGATTGGGTATTTTAATTAGAATGTTAGTGAGAAACAATAAAAACTTCATATGGTTATCTATGTTCGATTTACAATTTGACCGTCAACCATGTTGCTACCGCAACCTTGTATGTGCTCGTGTCCATTGGTATTGGCGAGAGCTAGATGATACATCAACTAAAACAACTATTTTTGTTTAACTTGCAAAGTTAGAAAATCACAAATTGTAGGAACTCATAAAATAACCTTCTATAACCTAGAAAAGAGATATTAACTTCCGTCTGTGTTCCTTGTTATGTGGGGGTTGTATCAAGCTTAGATTGACCATGATTGACCTTTTCTGCTATTTTTCCGCCCTCTAGAAGCCCCTGTTACACCATTTTACAATTGTAGTATGATGCTAAAACTGAAAAGTTGGGTCTCGTTTGGTTCGTGATTTGAACCTTGAGAAATGAACTTCCTTCCACCTTTGCAAACCTCTAGTATTTTTACTAGACAACTTTCTAGAACCTTCAGTTTGGGGAAAAACACTCTTCTAGATAGTTTGGCAAAGGCATTTTGTAGGCCTCGGTCATAGTTTGACTAGGTCAAACTTGACGAATTACGATGGTGGCTTCAAAAACCCGTTGCCGTTTGAAACGCATTTGTGAGTTCTCAATCTCATGAAGTTTGATGAATTCTTAATATAAAGGGGAACACGTAGGAAATTTCTCTTTGTGAATTCATCCTTTGAACGTTAGTTTTGGAAGTGGTTTTCTAAACCCTCAAGCTAACTTTTGATCATTTGCAACTAGGCTAACTACGATCAATTGCCAAAGAAAAATGGGTGCAAATTATAAATCATTCACCAGCTTCTAAATTATGTTAGTTCCTATGAACTATTGGTGTATAAATAGACACGTAGAAATTTACCTTTTTTTTGTTTTCTCATCGGAAGACACATTTGAAAATGGTTTCTTAGCCTCCTAGCCTGATTTGAACGTTTTTGACAACCAACAGGAAAATGTAAAAAGGAAGTTGTAGGACCCCCATCGGGTTACCTAACCACTGCAAAAACCTGTTGACACTTGTAAATAACTGTTTAAAACTCTATAGTGTAACTTTTTGTGTGAAGTAGAACTTTTGACAAAATGGCATTTCTCTCTCTTCCTTTCTCTTTATCTCTCCTTGGTTATGAAATGACTACATGTTTCTAAACCTTTTCTTTCGAATACAAATTATAATTATTATTATATGTAAATGGGAAACTAAAGACATTAATTATGTTAGATTAGGGTGGATTCCATGCTAGCGATTTATTGCTGATTTCATGCTCACATGGTTTTGCAGGATGCAAGAATGATGGCGAAAAGGCAATGTGTAATTCATTATTTATTATTGTAATTTATATAGGTCATTGTAAAATGAATATATGTATAATGTAGTCTCATGTTACAGAAAAGTTATATTTGAAATTTGCTAATATGTATGAGATGTTAGTTTTAGGGATATCTTAGGAAATGTGCATTTAATCATAGGTTCAATTTGATTCATAGTTATGTATGGTAAAAAGGTTTGATATATATATGGTAAATGAATTTGAAGTTAATATCTTGTAGTGCATTTTCAGTGTTCAATAAATGATTAATTAATTAGTGTGTTGTATTCTTACCTTGTAAATGTAATAAAGAGATTTAATCAAAACACTCAACCCTAGTATAAGATTCATGCATAACATGTCTTCATGTGTGATCCTTCTTACCATAGAAGAGATTGAAACCATAGAATGCACTTAAATTTTGCACTCGATGGAACCTTCGATATAGGTAAATAAGACCCCTAGTTTGAGTTTATCGTCATAGTCAGTAAGTTTAGTGACATTGTCGTGAACCCATCTTTTAGGAACTACATGGTCCAACTTTATCCGAAGTATGTGGTTTCCTTCTAGATTTGGTAATCGTGTGTGGGGTAAGGAGAATGTCTTCTCTTTAGGTCCGACACCATGTTGAGTGGTGAAGACCACCTTGGAAGTCACCTTATGAGTCCTTATTCGAAGCAACGACTATGCGGTGTAACCTTACCATCTGTGGAGTAAGTAGAGATATTACTCCCTTAGTATCCTATTGGATTACATGGTATTATGAAACTAGATCTATAAATTAACTTCATCAGCAAATGAAATCCCTGTTGGATCTAGACGACATAGATGGAGGTCGTGAAATAGTTGTTCTAGGTCTTAAAATCTTGTTAATGAACTCCTTAGTTCCTCTCAGCTAAATGTGTTACCTTGGTTTCTATCAACATAACACCTTGGTCTTTTCTTGAAGGTGGTTTAGCATAAATATGTCCTCTCACCTTAAACTCATATATAGTTGAGGCATAGATCCTTAGGTGCAATTGGAATTAATCTAAACCTCAATTGATTAGGAGGTTAACTTGGGGTTCGTGTGTAGTTACAAGGCTTCCAATCATATACATCTTCAAGATGTTAGACAAATACTTCCATAACTCCTATTACAAAACAATGCTAATAATGAGACCATAATGTGATGTAAAAGTAAAGCATATAAGAGAAAAAAAAAATGATATTTGAGGTTAGGAATAATGCCACTCTTGGATTCCTTATAACTCAATTAAACATTTTCATGTGTTAGAAAGAATATAAATTGCCCTTGGTGAGATCAATTTTGAGGAAACCAAATATATATATAAATCCAAATAAAATTTCTTGATGTGGAAATGTTGAATGGATTCAACAAGTTATTGATCTATATTAACTATGGTATGGAAATAAATTTTCCATTATTGAAGAATGTTTGTGGGGAAAGGGTATCTAAATCTCCCTCAAATCTTAAGAATTCTTTCTTGATATCATGTCACATTCACTTTTGTAGTAAGGATAATTATTAAACATCGTATAAACATTTGAGAATCATATTATTAACTTAAGAATGAGAGAATTAAGAACTTTGTATGCGATTTGAAATATGCCAATTAATCATGTAAGTTAATGAGATTGTCATAAGGGATAAAGAGCCAACTTAAATGGTCAAATTGTAAGCTGAATGTGCAATGAATTTAAGAATATGTATGTGAAACAGGATAAAATTATCCATGCACAATAATGTTCTTATAATGTTAATCGCAACTAACATGTAATCATGGTAACGATGGGTTGTGGTTTTGCTAATCCTTGAGTCCCTTTCTTGTGGTTGGGTCATTGTTAGCATTCGTTCAATGGGGAAAGTGTGGCATTGACATGTATATGGTGTTGTCATGTGTCTATGTGATTTGATGACATATGTAATTGTCTTATGAATTGTTTAGTTTATATACTATGAGCACTTGGGGTGTTGTGTAGTGAGGAATGTAAGTAAAAAAAAATCCTTGTATTTTTACCATTGTATTTGGTTTTGTAAAATGCGGGCATTACACTTGGTATCGAGAGCATAGGTTCATGCTCTCGAACCTCGGGGAAGATTGCAGTTGTGATGGTGTTGCATGATTGTGGTGGATATTGGAAGAGTAATGTGATATAAGTGTGATGTGAACAATGTTGTAATTGTGACCTTATCGAAGCACATGTGGTGCATGTCACTTAGTTTGTATTTATTATTATGTTGATGTGCTTGTGATGAGAGTATTGACTCTGTTTTTCATTTATTCAATGAGGAATTCATGTGTGATGTAAAACCTTATGGTGTGTGAAAAATAATTTTATTGTGGATTGTGGAGCATTGGAACATGTTGGCATTATGTGATATGAAGGTGTATTGAGGTATTGCATGACAAAATTGTTGTAAAGTGAATTTTATTTTATCGTGATGTCATCACCATGTTGTGATAAATCATGTGTGTCACCATGTTGTGATTTGAATTGACTCTATGTTGTAAGGTTATACATTGTGTTCCTCATACGTATAATTCATGTAAAATGTGATGGTTCATGTCGTGATTTAGGGGCATATGGTGAGTGTATGATCCCTAGTGTACAATGATTGAACTCTGGGTGCAGTATGTGGTAATGTGATGTATCTTAACCCGTGAAAGTAATGATTGTGGTATACTATGTATATATACCATGCATAAGATGCTATGGTTAAATTGTGTGAATCATCATTTTGTTGGTGATGTAGTTATGTGTTATGTTGTGGACCCTACACTAACCGATCCTAAGGGAAATCGGTAAAATGTGTATGTTTGGAGTGAGGAATTGTGTACCATTGATCAGTCACTCAAGCCGAATACAAGATAGGAAGTGGAGCCTTACATAGGTTGAAAACCCACTTTTGTTCGTTTGGTATGTGTGGCACTTGCTCAATGGGTGTCATGCATATTGTGTTTCATGGAAACCTTAGGCTCAGTAGATGGTGAATTGTACTCCTTTCTCTCTCTTGATACGGTTATCATATGGATTTTACCTATGTGATTTTGACTATGTTGAGCCTTTTCGAAGTGGTGGTGAGATGATTCAGATAGAAATGATGACGGTTGTATTATTGATATGATATATTATAAGCCGAGGCTCGATGTTCGAGTGTCAGCAACTCGTTGAGTACCCCCTTGGTGGTCATATAAGGCCACATAATTATTGTAATGTGTTATTCCTATACATGTATTTAATTCGTAAATTGAAAATTTTCCTTTTCTTGCTAGAACCAACAAATTTTTTATTGACATGTTCTTATATTTTGGGCATTTATTTGTATGTTTTACTAACATTCAAATTTTTGCACTAATTATGGCTAATTAGCCATTTTATTTTCTTAGTTTTAAATTGCGTATCAAGTTTAAAAGTTTTATAGCCTAGCCCAAGGCTAGATTTATTTTCCACTTGGCATTTGAAATGGATTTTTATGTTGGTTATAATGTCATAATGTGTTGGAATAGGGTCATGGGATTCACCATGAAGTGATGGAACCTATGGACCCACTTCGTTGTATGGGGGTACGCCGCAAGGAGTTACAGATAACTAGGGGGTTGTCGAGCCACGAAATATTATGTCACTTGGGTTAGAGGTATCTAGAATCTATATTCCTAGGGCCATAGGGTGACCGACCTCTTTTGGGGAGTGAAAAGGAAAATTTTATCTTTATTGTATTTCTTAAGCGAGGCATAAGAGACTTGAGGGAGGCATAAGAGACTTGAGGGAGGTATACGAGACTTTAGGGAGACATAAGAGACTTTTGTGTGTGTGTGATTAGTGCACTTGGAGTTTTATTTTTATGTTTGTGATGCTTTGGGAGGCATATGTAGTTGTTGGTGATGCTTTGGGAGGTATATGGAGTTGTTTTGTGATGTTTTGGGAGGTGTATGGTGTTGGTGTTATGATTTATGTGGAATCTTGTGAGTTCAATTGTGTTTTGTGATGTTGAGGATTTATGCTCCTCATTGTTGGTATGATGTTTTTTCCATCTTGACCCTATATAGCTATAATTATGGTTTTGAGTTGCGTGAAACCCCTATATGTGTACATGTTGGGAATTCTATGTTTTTGTAGTCTATTTATGTTACGAGTACCTTTGTATCAGAAGCATGTGTGATAAGTATTGTGTTGTGAGGGCTATGTATGTTCCTCCCATGGGTTAGTTGAGTTTTTGCAATGTGATACAATCGTGGAAGTATGTAGAAATATGTCTTGTGAACCATTAGTGTTGTGTTGTCCCTGATGTAGTATTGTGATGTCAGTTTTATTGGGCACCTATGAACATAAGACAACTAAAATCCTAAGGATTGAAATGCTAAGAGTTTGAGATTAAGAAATACTTTAAAGGAAAAGATTAAGTAATAAAGTAAAAGAGAACTACTAATCTTCACATATCACTAAAAGTTAAGATATTACCAAATTTAGTTTGCTTCCTTGTGGTCATGTTGTGCGGAAAAAAATAGTGTTTCTGCTAAAAATGCATGTCATTATTAATTTTATTGCCTATGCACAACTTGTATTTTTGTGCTATGTCACATTGAGGATGATGATCTTATAAGGGGAGGGAAATTTAGTGCCATCATTAACTTAAAAAATAATAATATTTTAAAAAATAAATTGATTACATTAGGTAAAGGGTGACTTGTGGGGATGTGCGAGCAAGACCATTGTTGGTGTCGGGAGGTTGGCGTGTGGAGGAAATATGGAAAGGAATGGGCATCCAAAGTGATTCACAGACTGTCATGTCCCTTTTCTAATACCACAAAACTTCATTAAGAATTAATCTTGTAAGAGTAGGCAAACATTGAAAGTGTTGTAGTCTTTAGATAGTTGTAGCAAGGAAAGACACGATGGGCGTTAATTGAGGTAGCGGGTGGTAGTTTTTGAACAGGTATGCATATCCATAAAGGAATGAAAAACTATCAATTTCTTTACATAATAATACAAGCACTTTATTTGAGATCTTGACACAAAAAAAAAACAAAAAGACGCTGGAGCCAGAAAACGTTGCAAATTTAGTAGTAATCCATTAGTTATAGCAATGTAAAACACTACAAAGCGGATCCATATTTTCCATGATCCCCATCTTCATAAATATCCGATCAATCATATAATGTTTGGCCATTTCATTCCAGAACTTGAGGCACTCAGAGCATATTCAATGTTGTAAAGAAAATAAAATGAGTAAGGATAAAATACAAGACTACCAAGGTGATGAAATGATGATCATGGGTTTGTGTGGTATAAACGCTTACAATAGTCATTAATTTTTTAGAACCTTCATTGTGAGGATTTTTAAATGATACCATTTCATTGGAGCAGGCCAGAGTCCAAGAAAGTTTATTGCTGATGAAATTCTATTCTTTTTCTTCTTGAATTGTAAATCAATTGTTGAGAACCCAGGATGGATAAGAGATTTACCTTCAGTTTGAAGTGAATGAAGAATAATCATGAGTATTTAGGTTTCCAACGTGGGAAGTTAACTTTTCCCTACATCTTGTGAGATTGTGTCTAAATGGGAGCTCTAGAACATGGTAAGGATGTTCATCAAAGCATAATGGAAATATGACTTTTGTTTACTTTTCTAGCTTCCTCTCGGTCGCGCTAATATGGGAGTGTTGACAAATGTCTTAACTGTAAGTGCCATAGAAGATATTCTTACAAAACGTGGATAGAATGGACTGCAAAGTGATAGTAGAATATGTACAAAATGAGTTTGTTGAAAAGGCCTTGGAACCTTTCAAGAAAATGCAAAGCCATTCTTCATGACCTTTAAAAGCATCTTCCACCCTATGAAAAAATGGAGGATTAAGAAGAGGGAATGGAGATCTTTGAGCAGATTTTTAATGAAGCATTTGGATTGTTAAAAAAAATAAAAAAATCCTCCAAGAGATGTGGCCTCATGGGATTCTACGATTGTCGATTTATGTGGAATTGGTTTGTTAACGAGGCCTTGAAACTTATTAAACAAATTCCTTGGTGAGACGTGATGTCTTGGATTGTGATGATTGCAGATCTTCCAAAAAAAGGGACTACTTAATAAGGCGGTGAAAGTATTTGAAGAAATGCCTATTCGAGATATAGAATTAAATCCCTCGGTTTTTTACCGGATTCGCCGCCTCCGGGCATGGTCTCCTTACCTTTGTCTTTTATAATTTTCGTATCATTTAGTTTTCACTTGTAATGTAATAGAAATTATAAATTATTAGAGAAATATACTGATTGGGTTATTTAATTAGAAGGTTAGTGAGAAACAATAAAAACTCCATCTGGTTATCTACGTTTTGATTTACAATTTAACCGTCAATCATGTTGCAAACCAACCTTGTATGTGCTTGTGTCCATTGGTATTGGAGAGCTAGATGATACATTAACTAAAACAACTATTTTTGTTTAACTTGCAAAGTAAGAAAATAAAAAAATTCAGGAACTCACAAAATAACCTTCTATAGCCTAGAAAAGAGATATTAATTTCATACGTGTTACTTGTTATGCGGGGGTCGTATCAAGCTTAGATTGACTCTAATTGACCATTTGTGCTCTCTTTTCCGCCCCCTCTAGGATCCCTTTTACACCATTTTGTAGTTGTAGGATGATGCTAAAATTTAAAAGTTGGGTCTTGTTTGCACGTGATTTGAACCCCGAGAAATGAAATTCCTTCCACCTTTGCAAAACTCTAGTATTTTTACTAGACAACTTCCTGGAACCTTCAGTTTGGGGAAAAACACTCTTCTATATATTTTGGAAAGGGAATTTTGTAGGCCTCCAGTCGCAGTTTGACTAGGTCAAACTTGACCAATTATGATACATGGCTTTGAAAAACCCATCGCCATTCGAAACCCATTTATGAGTTCTCAGTCTCGTTGACTCTGATGAATTCTTCATATAAAGGGGACCATGTAGGAAATTTATCGTTGCGCGTTCATCCATTGAACTTTAGTTTTGGATGTTTTTTTATGAGCCCTCGAGCTAACTTTTGATCATTTGCAGCAAGGCTAATTACGATCGGTGGCCTTAGAAAATTGGGCGCCAATTGTAAAACGTTTGCCAATTCTAAATTCTGTCAGTTCCTCTGAACTATAGGTGTATATATGGACACGTAGAAATTTACTTGTGTTGTGTTTTCTCTTCGGAAGATAACGTTTGAAAATGGTTTCTTACTTGATTCAAGAACATTTTTACAACCAATAGGAAAATGTAAGAAAGGAAGTTGTAGGGCCCCCATCGGGTTACCTAACCACCATGAAAACCTGTTGACACTTGTAAATAACTATTTGAAACTCTATAGTGTAACTTGTTGTCCAAGTAGAACTTTTGACAAAATGGTGTTTCTCTGTATTCCTTTCTCTTTCTCTCTCCTTGGTTATGAAATGAAGTGAAATGAAATGAAATAAATACATGTTTCTAAAAATTTTCTTTCAAATACAAATTAGAATTATTATTATATGTAAATGGGAAACTAAAGAGATTAATTGTGTCATATTAGGGTGGAGTCGATGCTAGCGATTTATTGATGATTTCATGCTCACATGGTTTTGTAGGATGCAAGAATGATGGCGAAAAGGAAATGTGTAATCCATTAATTATTATTGTAATTAATATAGGTCAATGTAAAATGAATATATGTATAATGTAGTCTCATGTTACAGAAAAGTTACATTTGAAATTTTCTAATATGTATGAGATGCTAGTTTTAGGGATATCTTAGGAAATGTGCATTTAATCATAGGTTCAATTTGATTCATAGTTATGTATGGTAAAAGGTTATATATATATATATATATATATATATATATATATATATATATGGTAAATGAATTTAAAGTTAATATCTTGTAGTGCATTTTAAGTGTTCAATAAACGATTAATTAATTAGTGTTTTTATTCTTACCTTGTAAATGTAATAAAGAGATTTAATCAAAACACTCAACCCTCGTATAAGATTTGTGCATAACATGTCTTCATGTGTGATCCTTCTTACTATAAAAGAGATTGAAACCATAGAATGCACTTAAAATTTTCACTCAATGGAACCTTTTGGTATAGGTAAATAAGACCCCTAGTTTGAGTTTAGCATCATAGTCGATAAGTTTAGCGAAATTGTCGTGAACCCATCTTTTAGGAACTACATGGCCCAACTTTATCCAGAGTATGTGGTTTCCTTGTATTTTTGGTAACCATGTGTGGGGTAAGGATAATGTATTCTCTTTAGGTCTGACACCATGTTGAGTGGTGAAGACCACCTGGGAAGTCACGTTATGAGTCCTTGTTTGAAGTAGTGACTATATAGTGTAACCTTACAATCTGTGGAGTAGGTAGAGCTATTACTCCCTTAGTATCCTATTGGATTACTAGGTCTTATGACATTAGATCTAGAAATTAACTTCATCAACGAATGAAATCCCTGTTGGATCCAGATGGCATAGATGGAGGTTGTGAAATAGTTGTTCTAGGTCTTAAACTCTTGTTAATGATCTCCTTAGTTCCTCTCGGCTAAACATGTTACCTTGGTTTCTATAGATATAATACCTTGGTATTTTCTTAAATTTTGTTTAGCATAAATATGTCCTCTCACCTTAAACTCAGATATAGTTGAGGCGTATATTCTTAGGTGCAATTGGAATTAATCTAAACCTCAATTGACTATGAGGTTAACTTGGGGTTCATGTGTAGTTATAAGGATTCTGTTGGTGTGTGTGACTGTCCAGTCATCATCCACATCATCTAGGTGAGTCATCTTGCCTTGCGAGAGTCATAGGTCTTAAGAAGTCAAATGACAAGTGTCAGATTCTGTCATAGAATCTGACATTGTCATTTGCGTCAATGCGTCATAGGAGTTACATTCCTTATTTGGAATTGTAACTCCTCTTCTAGTGGCGTCATATGCGTCAGTCAATGTCATATGCGTCAGTGGCGTCATTGATTTCTTTCCATGTTTAGGCATGGGGGTTACACAGCACCCCTATTTGTACTTCCTATTTTTCGATCTATGAGCATGAGTAGACCCATTCTTCTTACTTGCAATCTTCTTTCCATTGTTTCGAATCTTGCATATTGTGTTGGCTTGAGGTTACCATCGGAGTGCAACTTCGTTGTGGTGCATCACTTTTCGACATCGGTTCTCGTGAATCCCTCTTTCATGGTATCAGAGCTGGTTTCGGTAAACGTGCACTCTTCGTTTCTCAGTTGTTTATTACTTCTGGTTTCTTCTTATTTCCTCGTGTGCAAGTTTTTTTTTCGATTATCATTTTGGAATTATTGCTCACCTCATATTGAGGTTTCAGCAGTTGCAAGTTAAGGTATTTGGCTGGTTTGCTTATCAGCTAAGATCGTATTTTGGATACTTCTAGATCTTTGTGGCTGTCGTTTCTGGGTTGTTTGTGTTTCTTGCTGGTTGTGTTCAGATTCAGCTGCAGGGTAAAAGAAGAGCTCGTTGTTTGGCGTGGCTTGCTTACATTGCTTTGAGTACAACCGTGGCTTTGGTTCTCTTCCTCATTTCACCTTGCACTTGGACTGTTCGTGGTTTGCAAGCTCTTCATCCTCTTCATCCTCATTTTTTCCTTTGTGTGGGATCTAAACGTGGTGTTTTTTTTTTTGCTGTGCTCGTGGGCATTTTCCTGAGATCGTGGACATTTTCCTTGTGCTCGTGGGTGTTTTTTCCCCCTGTGGCCATTTTCCCTGTGCTCGTGGGCATTTTCCTACCCTTTGGACGTCTTCCCTGAGCTAGCAGGTGTTTTTCTCTACCTACAGGCATTTTTATCTGCTCTTAGGTGTTTATCTCTACCAAGCAGGTGTTTTTTCTCTGCTCTCAGGCATTTATCTCTACCAAGCAGTGTTTTTTCTTTGCTCTCAGGCTTTTTTTCTGTCCAGCAGGCATTTTTCTCTACCTTGGGCGTTTCTCTCCACTGTCAGGCGTTTTTCTCTCCTTCGGCGTTTTACGGACTGATCCGAGTGTTTTTTCCCCGCTCGGCTTGTAATGTCTCCCACCCGCACTGGTGTTTTCTTTGGACTCTGAGGCGTTTTCGCAGTGGCGTTTTGCAGTGGACCGTTACACTGCTTTTTGCTTGTCCTCTGGGCTTTGCCACTCTATCCACGTTTTGAGACGTTGGGCTCATCTTTTTGGTTGACCTCTGACTGTGCTAGTTGTCTCTTGGGCTCTCCCACTCCTTCTCGGCATTGGACTGGTCTGTTGCACTTCTATTTTGAACAGCAGCTACGTGGGAACCGTTGCGAGCTTGGAACGGTAGTCACTGTTTACATGTGGCCTCAGTTATAGGTTACACCACGTTCCTTTTCTTTTAAAAGCTTACAATTGATAAATCAATCTCCTCTTAAATATTTTAAGGTGCTAAAAATCCTTTTCAAGTGGCATTGTAATATTGTAAGTTTTTTGGCTTGTTTTATTATCCTTCCTTCGAGTGTTGAAGATGAAGGGTGAGGTCCGGGATTGGCAGGTGGCTCATCCCCCCTCGCAATACAAAAAAACCCTATCTCAAATTCCGTGCCATTTCCAATGAGCATACATACGACACCCTTTGCATGCGTTTAGGGCACTTTTTTAATCCGTTTGTAGGCTTATTGGCTTTTTCCTCATCAGTTGTGGGAATTGGTTTTTGCTATAACTTTTGACTCGTTGCTCGGTTTTGAGCACTTCTTTAGTCAAAGTTGCATGTTTTTTCACACTCTAGATGATGGGATCATTATTTTTGTAAACACACTAATTTTATAAAGTGCCGCATTCTGGGGGGTGTCTTTGTATTGCTTAATTCAGCTCATTTTTTCTTGAGCTTTGTTCTATTCCTTTTTTGTGGACTTGTGAGCGCGTCCGCCACAGTCTTACAACAAAGGGATTCTTTTGTGCGACGTGAGACACTGTTTCTCACAAAGCTCTTTCTTCCCCCTCTTGCTTCTCTCTTTCTGTGCTTGCTTGCAGTGTTGATCTGTTGTGCCCTATGAACCTTGATTGTTGTCTCCACCATTGCACGCGTTATTACGCTAATTGCAAGGTGAGTGACAAACTGGTTCTTGGAACACAGTCGCATTTGGTTGTAATCAATGCACTGAATTATAAAGTGCCAAACTCGAGGGGGTGTAATTTTGTTCTGGGGTGGTTGTTTCCTTTCTCTCTCCTTCCTTCTGCATTCCTTGGTTCTATCTCTTCATTATGGATATCTCTAAAGTACCAGTGCTCACACCTTTTAATTTCTTCGAATGGAAATCTAAAATTATATTGGTTTTACGAAGTAAAGGGTTATACCGAGTTACCATGGGGTTAGAGACCGAACCTACTGATGAACCTGAAAAATCTAAATGGTTCAACCATTGTGATGAAGCCTTAGGTCTTATCTGTATGTCCGTATCTCCCGACTTGCTCTTCCACATCGAAACTTCCTCAACACCCGATCAAGCGTGGAAAACGCTCGATGATATGTTTGGGAAGCAAGATGACATGAGAGCGCATGAGTTGGAGAACGAACTACTAGGGTTAAACCCTAGTGACTTTGAAAACCTACAGGCCTTCTTCTCAAAAATTTTCCGCACTAGAATGCTTCTAAAGGAATGTAAAGTGGATAAGAAAGACTCTCAATTGATCTTGTCGATTCTTTCTAAGTTAGGTCCTGAATACTCTGTTTTCATTTCAACTTTTCACGCCACGAAAGCCGCCTTGGGTAGTACTTGGACTATGCCCTCCTTTGACAGTTTTTTGTCCCAACTCATTCGAGAATAGGACAAACTCATTCAAATGGGGACTCTAAAATCCAAGTCACATGCCCTTGTGGTGAATAAGGGCAAGAAAAATTAAAAGAAGAAAGAAACTAAGGACCAACCTAAGAAAGAAACCAAGACCAACCAACCCCGATTAAGTCCATCACTCACTTCGACTTCGAGCCTAAAGCAAAGAAGGAAAAGTATAAATGCTCCTACTATAAGAATACTGGCCATGACAAGCAACATTGTTTTTAGAAAAAATTGATCACTTAACTCATTTACTTGAGAAGAATAAAATAAGTGTTCCTGAATCCGTTAAACAAAATGCTCAGAAAGGTGAGTCTTCTAATGCAAAGGAGACTAAAAATGAAAAGAAGAAAGGTAAGGCCTTCGTAGCTAGATCAGCTCCATCATCAACTTGGATTATCGATTCGGTGCCTCGCACCACATGGCTTCTTCAGAGGTTGAATTCTCTAGCATTGAACCATGTGGCATGTCCCAAATCACGTTGGGTGATGACACTCATGTGTCGGTTTCAGTAGTGGATCAGTAGAGATTGAAGGTGGAACATTTAACCAAGTGTTGAGTGTTCCCAATCTCTCTACCAATCTCCTATCGGTTTACCAAATCACCCACCTTGGTGAAGGAATGCGAGTGGAATTTGGTCCTAACTCGGTGATTATTCGTGAGCTTAACTTTGACTGCATTGTGGCTGAGGGAAAGGCAGATCACCGTTCACGGTTGTATACCTTTTCCCACTTCTCTTCTGATTCGACGCCCAATGCCTTGCTCACTCATGCAAATGAGGTTAGCAAGTTATGGCATGAGCATTTTGGGCATCTAAATTATCGTTACCTTGAACAATTGAGCCAAAACGAAATGGTCAATGGGCTACCCCGAGTTAAGTTTTCTAAGGGTCTTTGTGAGGGTTGTACCCTTGGAAAGCACCCTGAAAAAAGCTTTGACAAGGGAAAATCCTGGAGAGCTACTCGTCCCTTGGATCTTGTTCATAGTGATGTTTCTAGCCCTTTTCCATCTCCTTCTTTTACTAGAGCTCTATATATACTAACCTTCATTGATGACTTTTCGCGTTATACTTGGGTATATTTTCTTAAGCTTAAGTCTGAAGTTTTTGAGATTTTTCAAAACTTTAAGGCTCTTGCTGAGAAACAAGCAGAACGGTCTATCAAGGTTCTTCGAACCGAAAATGGAGGTGAGTATGTGAGCAACGAGTTTGAGGATTTCGCACTTCGAGGATTGCTTTGCGGCGTACGATTGCTTTGACCCTTCCCAAAATGGAGTTGCAGAAAGAAAGAACCGAACTTTAAAGGAGATGGCTACTTGTATGGTTCACTCGAAATCTCTTCCTCCACAGTATTGGGCTAAAGCAGTGAATTGTGCTTGTTATATTTAGAACCGTGTCCCACACAAGGCAGTAAGAGGGATGACACCCTTTGAAGCCTGGTTTGGACACAAGCCTGATGTTGAGCACTTTCGAGTCTTTGGATCCAAGGCTATGGCTCGGATTCCCAAAAAGAAACACAAGGCATTGGATCCACAATCCAAACCTTGTATCTTTATCGGGTATCCTGATGGCGTAAAGGGATATCGATTATTGAACCCTACCACCCATGAGCTTTATATTGAGAGGAGTGTGAAGTTTGATGAGTCATCCTTGACTTCAACTTCCACTGAGGTCCTTTTGCCCACTGATTCAGATTCTGACTCTTCAGATGATGATGTTGTTGAGCGAGTTCCACCTCTCCCTACTCCTCCCGATCCTCAAACTTCTGAGTCTTCTGATTTTGACAGTAGTGATGATGAGGACTATGTCCCTTCTCACTCAAGTGAAGAATCTTCCGACTCGGAGCCTGAGCCGTCAGGACCTCTTTGGGCCAGGAAAACCTTACAGAGTGCTGGAGATTTAGTTGGAGATCCTTTGGATGAGAGACATACTCACTCAGACTTCACTGGACCTCACTCCTTCTTCGCCTCTACTTCTGATCCACCATCTTTCCACGAAGCTTCTGGGATTCCTGAGTGGGATTCTACCATGGATGAGGAGTATTCCTCACTCATAAAGAATGACACTTGGGATCTTACCCTTCTTCCGAAAGGAAGAAAAATCATTCGGTGTAGGTGGGTATATCGAACAAAGTATGGAGCTGATGGAGAAGTTGAGAAGTATAAAGCATGACTTGTAGCTAAGGGTTTCTCAGGTAGCTGGGGTTGATTACTTAGAAACCTTTGCTCCAGTTACGAAGATGACTTCCATTCGATTGACCCTTGCCATCGCTGCCACTAACAGATGGGAAGTCTACCAGATGGACGTTAAGAGTTCCTTCCTTCATGGGGACCTAGAGGAGGAGATCTATATGGAACAACCTCCGGGTTATGTCCATGATCCATCCCTCATTTTCAAATTAAAGAAGTCTCTCTACGGCCTTAAACAAGCCCCTCGGGCTTGGTATGCCAAGATGGACTCCTTTTTACTTGCATCAGGGTTCACTTGGTGTCACTCTGACCCAAATGTGTATATTCTGTGACAGGATGACTCCATGCTTATTCTTGTTCTCTATGTTGATGACTTGTTGATCACCGGTAGCTCTTCCTCTATCATTGATTCTGTGAAGATCTCCTTGGCCAACAAGTTCTCCATGTCTGACTTAGGATTGCTTCATTACTTTCTTGGGATCCAGATTTCACAATCTGACTCGGGAATTATGATCTCGCAGCCTAAGTACTCTCTTGATTTGCTTGCTCGGTTTCACATGTCCGACTACAAGTCCTCACCTACTCCTTTTCTTTCCAGGATTAAGTTGGTTTCTGATTGCTCTTCCCCCTTGGTTGACGGTACCCTTTATCGACAGTTGGTGGGAAGCTTGATCTACCTTACTCACACTCGGCCAGATCTATCGTATGCCATCGGGATCATGTCCAGATTTATGCAGGAGCCTCATGAGCTGCACTTAAAAGCAGCAAAGCGGATCCTTCACTATGTTCGTGGCACTCACACAGATGGTATTCATTACTTAGGAGGGACTGAGATTGACTTGGTTAGATTTATAGACTCAGATTGGGCGGTGATCTAGATCATTGGAAGTCTACCTCAGGCTACAGTTTCACTCTTGGTTCAGGTCCTGTCAGTTGGTCCAGCAAGAAACAGAACGCCATTGCCATATCATCGACAGAAGCAAAATACAGAGGAGCAGTTAACGCTGCCACAGAAGCTGTTTGGTTACAGGGTATTATGACAGAGTTTGGCATCCACTTTCGGCGGCCTACCATTATCTACTGTGACAACATGAGCACTATCTCGATTTGTAGAAATCCCATTCAAGCATCAGCGGATGAAGCACATTGAGATTCATATGCACTTCATACGGGAGCTGATACATGAAAACATCATCGACATACAGTATGTTCAGATAACTGATCAGGTTGCAGACATTTTCACCAAGCCCTTCACTGAGGTGAAGTTTCTTCACTTGTGGTCTCTTCTTAGGGTGAGGTCTGCTGCAGCCACCCATCTTCTTGAGCTATATAGTCCTCCTTCTTATCCTCTTCTTCTTTCCAGAAAGATGTTGTTTGTACATGGGAACCTTATTAGGCCTTTAGTTGCCGGGGCCCATTGACACATCTTTCTTAGTTGTCTAAGGAGTCTTTTTTTTACATTCGCTTAACTTGACCTCTTCCTCGGCTTCGATGAAGGGGGGGTGTTGGTGTGTGTGACTATCTAGTCATCATCCACATCACCTAGGTGAGTCATCTCGCCTTGCGAGAGTCATAGGTCTTAGGAAGTCAAATGACAAGTGTCAGATTCTATCATAGAATCTGACATTGTCATTTGCATCAATGCATCATAGGAGTTACATTCCTTATTTGGAATTGTAACTCCTCTTCTAGTGGCGTCATATGTGTCAGTCAACATCATATGCATCAGTGGCGTCATTGATTTCTTTCCATGTTTAGGCATGGGGGTTACACAAACCCCTATTTGTACTTCCTATTTTTCGATCTATGAGCATGAGTAGACCCATTCTTCTTACTTGCAATCTTCTTTCCATTGTTTCAAATCTTGCATATTGCGTTGGCTTGACGTTACCATCGGAGTGCAACTTCATTGTGGTGCATCGCTTTTCGACATCGGTTCTCGCGAATCCCTCTTTCAGATTCCAATCATATACGTCTTCAAGATATTAGACAAATACTTCCATAACTCCTATTACAAACCAATGCTAATAATGATCCCAAAATGCGATCTAAAAGTAAAGCATATAAGAGAAAAAAATGATATTTGAGGTTAGGAATAATGCCCCTCTTGGATTCCTTATAACTCAATTAAACATTTTCATGTGTTAGAAAGAATATAAAATTGCCCTTTGTGAGATAAACTTGAGGAAAACAAATATATATATAAATCCAAATAAAATTTCTTGATGTGGAAATGTTGCAAGGATTTAAAAATTTATTGATCTATATTAACTATGGTATAGGAAATAAATTTTCTGTGATCGAAGAATGTTTAAGGGGAAAGGGTATCTTGAATCTAAATCTCCCTCAAATCCTAAGAATTATTTCTTGATATCATGTCACATTCACGTTTGTAGTAAGGATAATTATTAAACATCGTATAAACATTTGAGAATCATATTGTTAACTTAAGAACGAGAGAATTAAGAACTTTGTATGCAATTTTAACTATGCCAAGTAATTATGTAAGTTAAGGAGATTGTCGTAAAGGATAAAGATCCAACTTAAATGGTCAAAATGTAAGCTAAATGTGAAATGAATTTAAGAATGTGTAGGTGGAGAAAGGATAAAATTATCTATGCACAATAATTTTCTTATAATGTTAATCACAACTAAGATTTAATCATGGTAATGATGGGTTGTCGGTTTGCCAATCCTTGAGTCCCTTTCTTGTGGTTGGGTCATTGCTAGCATTCGTTCAATGGGGAAATTGTGGCATCGACATGTATATGGTGTTTTCATGTGTCTATGTGATTCGATGACTTATGTAAGTGTCTTATGCATTGTTGAGTTTCTATACTTGGAGCACTTGGGGTGTTGTGTAGTGAGCAATGTAAGTCAAAATTAAAAAAAAATCCTGGTATTTTTACTATTGTATTTGTGTGTGTAAAATGTGGGCATTACACTTGGTATTAGAGCAGAGGTTCATGCTCTCGAACCTCTGGGGAAGATTGGATTTGTGATGGTGTTACATGATGGTGGTGGATATTGGAAGAGTAATGTGATATAAGTGTGATGTGAACAATTTTGTAATTGTGACCTTATTGAAGCACATGTGGTGCATGTCACTTAGTGCGTATTTGTTATCATGTTGATGTGCTTGTGATGAGAGTATTCACTCTCTTTTTCATTGATTCAATGAGGAATTCATGTGTGATGTACCACCTTATTATGTGTCAAAAATAATGTTATTGTGGATTGCGGAGTATTGGAGCATTTTGAAATTATGTGATATGAAGGTGTATTGAGGTATTACATGACAAAATTGTTGTAAAGTGAATTGGATTTTATCGTGATGTCGTCACCATGTTGTGATAAATTGTGTGTGTCACCATGTTGTGATTGGGATTGATTATATGTTGTAAGGCTATACATTTTGTTCCTCATACATATAATTCATGTAAAATGTGATGGTCCACGTCGTGATTTAGGGGCATATAGTGAGTGTATGATTCCTAGTGTACAGTGATTGTAATTTGGGTGCAATATGTGGTAATGTGATGTATCTTAACTCATGAAAGTAATGATTGTTTTATACCCCGTATATATACCGTGCATAAGATGCTATGGTTAAATTGTGTGGATCACCATTATGTTAGTGATGTAGTTATGTGTTATGTTGTGGACCCTACACTAACCGACCCTAAGGGAAATCAAGAAATGTGTAGTTATGTAACTATGTGTTATGTAGTAGTAAATATAACTTCATCAATATGGATGTAGCTCAACATCTACATGTTCAAGAAAATCATATCAAGGAAGCTCAAGTGGATGGTAAGTGTATTCAAATTTTTGAAGATTTAAAAATATCTATAGATAAATATGTTTTACATTTAGATTCTTATGCTTTAAATATGAATGATATGGATATTGTTTTGGGATATCCTTGGTTAGATGCCTTGGGAATAATCAATATTAATGTGCAAAATAAATTCATGAATTTATGGTACCATAGAGAGAAAATTACATTGCAGGATATCACACTCAAAGAAGGGAAAAATTAATGTAAAGATGGAACATAAAGATGATTTTGAATATGATGAAGAAGGGAAAAAGGATGATTCAGAAGGAGAGGCTGAAGAACATGATGAAAAAGACAAAAATAATTCATCTACTCAAGAGAAAAAATAAATAGCAAAAAGGTGGAAGAGGAAAAGAAAGTTCGGAAAAAGGTTGATAAGGTTGAGGATACTAAGGTTGCACCATATAGATACCCACATCATCATGAGAGGAAACAATCATGGAGATTTATTAGGACACATAAGGCCAGAAATATATATGGATATATAAGGAATTGGAGGAGTAATCATTACAGCTATACATGGAATCAATGGAGAAATAGTTATGTGACATGGAATCACACGAATAATTATTATGGATATCCATAGATTTTTAAGAGGAAAACATATTTTTTTATTAAGGATAAAGGTTTTTTGACAGGGATTCTACCTTGGAACAAAAAAAAGAGGGTTGTAAACACTCGGATAAAACACCCGAGTAAACAAGAACACTTGTCATAAAGACGGGAGACCAACAATAGTGCCGTGACAACACAACAACCAAATCCTAGAACAACAACGTAAAAATATAGTTGAAAACCTAAAATTTCTAACATGTACAAGATCCAAATAACCCTTGTACCTAACCATAGTTATCCTATCACAAAGTGGAACTGAATGCTTATGTTTGTCTCTTCTTGGTCGCACAATGTTGAACCCGTCGACCACATCTTCATCACACCACGCCATATGTCACATTGATATACTCTCTATAACCCTTACCTTCCTAGAAATCAAGTATCTAGAGGGAGTCGAGATCAATCTAGGAGGGGATCAAATTTTCAATAGGAAAAACAACTTATAACTTACTATTCGGGAAGCACTTGACTTCTCACTTCCATCTCTTTTTTTCATAATCTTTCAATGGGAAATTTCTCCTTGACCAAGTCATCTTTCATCGTCGGAGTCTACCTATCAAAGGAGAAGTGCTCTTCTTCCATTTTCTCAGGATCCACCTCCACATCATCATCCAAATCAACCCTTTCCAATTGGGGAGCACAACCTAATTTCTCCAATGGAGGGAATTCCTCCTTTGTAACGATGCGAAAATGGGGTAGTCAAAGGCTTCCAACATTGGGTCAGCAACAAGTAACACAAAAAGGGGTGAATCATCTTCCATCACCTCTAAAACATCTTATTCCAGCTGTGACATCCATTCCCCCTTCAACCGAGCTCTGTCATTGAATGCATAGGTAATGACAGAATGCATGGTGGAGAGAGAAGCTCTTTGTAGATTAATTTTACTATTTAAAATTTACACGAGTTTTAATTTTAGTGGCTAAATTCCAAATGATTGTTTTTTATTAAAGTGATAAGAATCCAAATGGGTTTTAGTTTTAGAACTAAAATCCAAGTAGAAGTTTCAAGTTATTAATTTTTTTATTTACATTTTTTTCATAATGATTTTTATAAAAGATTACAAAGTGTCCAAACGCAGTCTGATGGATTTTATGAGTTTATTTATTGGCATGTCTTCTCATCTAACTTCAATTACTTTTTATTTAATTAGTAAATCTATTTAATGCTTATTTTAGTTATGATGATTTTTATAAAATTAGAATATTACAAATTTGGGATTTCATTACATCATAATTTGATTATTTTACCAGTTTAAATGCATCTTAATTTTACACCATTCTAATTGAGGGGTCATTTTGTTTGGATTACTGAATTTTTCCTTTTATTTAAGGTGCCAATCAACTTGTACTTGATTTTATAAAAACAAATTCTCATTTAAAAAAATTATTCTTAATTTTTGTGACGTGGATATTTGATTTATTCTTGTCATATGAAGTGTAAAATATTCATACTATAACAATCATCTTCTAAACAATACTTGGTATATTTATCAATTGTTATAGTTCACATGTTCAATTGTCTTCTTATTTTTATTTATTCTATGCATTTCAATTTTCAATAGAAGTTTAGGGTTTCATTTTTAAATATATATTTTTAGTTTGTAAATTGTAGCCACTTCTCATGGAATATCATAATTCCATCTTATAAAGACATGATCATCCTCACTAATAATTACTATGATTTCACCCAATGGAAATAAAATTATGCAAAGGCAACTACCAAATTTTCACTATGGTGGCGGAGGAGTAATTATTTTTCCTCAATCCTTCATCAATATGTTTACCATTTGAACCTCACCCCACCAACAAACTTTTGCATATATGTTTGATATAAGAACATAAGTTATATTTGTAACTATGACATCTAGTGAAAATCCTATTTCCATTATAATTTGTTCGATCATCTTGCAAGCCCCTTTTCTTCCATCATGGAAGTCCTCTAGGAAGCTCATATATAGCTCTATTTTTAGCATTTTTCTTTAATGGATTTTGTCAAATACAACATGTTTTTGGTGTAAATGTCACCCATGGTACCAGAGCTATAGGTATTGATGGGAAAGACAAGTTTTGATAACCAGTTCTATTCATTATCATCGTGAGTACACCAAATGTAATTGTATTTTCATCTTCTACAATGATTAGAAATGGCAAATGAAACAACCAAGTATGCCGATGGAGACCATTTGGGACAATAGTTCACATGTTTAATTGTCTTCTTATTTTTCTTTATTCTATGATTTTCTATTTTCAATGGAAGTTTAGGGTTTCATTTTCAAATATATATTTTTAGTTTGTAAATTGTAACCACTTCTCATGGAATATCATAATTCCATCTTACAAAGACACGAGCATCCTCACTAAGCATTTTCAAAATTTCACCCAATGCAAACACAATAATCCAAAGGAAACTACCAACTTCTCACTATGGTGGTAGAGGAGTAATTATTTTTCCTCAATCCTTCATCAATCTCTTTACCATTTGAACCTCACCCCACCAACACACTTCCGCATAGATTTTGATAGAATAACATTATGCTATGTACCTTGGCATATGATATTATAATGTATATGGGTTGATGGAGATGTCGGCATGTGACACACATCCCCCTTAGTTTGTTATATATTTATAATATACGGGGTCACATAGGAATTAGTTATATTGGTGTTTTCCTATGTATTTACATGGGAAAAATTCACTTAAAAATAGGACAACCATACCCTAGTGTAAAAAAATTTTCTATGTCATACCTTTCCAAGACACCCCTAAGATTAGTCTATTGCCTCGTACCAGCCCTATCCCTGTCATTTAAGTGGTCTATTTTTTTGTCATACTTCCCCTAGGTGATTTAGTAATAAAATGTCATTCAAATTTTTTTGGAGCAACGTATATGAAATTGGAGTTTCAAGTAGTTTTAGGAAGGGATATCATCAACATTCTTAAGGAAAAGTGCACAACCCATGGAGCATATCAAAGGATAAAACTCATCAAGGATGAAAAGTGAAGAGCCAGGAACATTCAAAAATAGGTTTTGGAAGATTCGGGAAGTTTTTGAGTTTAGGATCCAGTTCTTCATGAAAGTGGGTTTTTAAGGCTGAAGGAGCATACACCGCGAAAGAGTACCTGGGATTCAAGAGGTGATTTCGTGAGATCCAGAATGAGTTGGGAGCCCAAAAATATATCATTAGAAATTATTTTCATCCCTCTACATGGTGGAAAAAATAGATCAACTTCAAACACCATGCATTTTTCCAAGCTCATTCTTTCCATGCACAACAGTCGATCCTGAGAGAAAAGGAGGTTTTTAAGGTGTTGCAAGAATAATTAAGGCATGGGACTCATCCTTCCTTATAAAAATTCCTTTTCCATGAGAAATAATATAAATAAGTGTGCAAAAATTCATCTAGGAGCTCAAGTTATGGTCTTTCTAAGTCGCCCTCCAAGGTATGTGTTTTGATACTTAGTCAAATTTGTAAAGGGACACGTGGAAACGTGAAGTTAAGGCACACTTTTGTTTCCTCCTTGTCCCTCACCATAGGGAAAAGAGGATATTTTTTTCTCCCTCCCCTTTAAGCACTTTGGTCACTCATATGACCCCGACGACTCACTTTAAGCTCCTTTGACCAAGTTGACTTCCTCCTCCACCAACTCCCGCATGCTCGCCACTTGTCCTAAAAAGGATAAGGCACAATTTTTTTCACCTATTTTCCCAAATCAATGGGAAAATGGGGATAAAAAATGTGCCCCACCCTGGTTGTCTTGATTCCTCATGCGAGCCTCATCCAACCCTTAGGTGCTTATTTTTGGCTCCTCCCTTTATTTCCCTCATCAAATGAACAAGAAAAACTTGTCACAAAAAGGATAAGGAATTTTTTTGTGTACCTATTTTCCAAAACAAAAGGGAGAAAAAATTGCACCCTTTTCCCCTTATTGTGTTCGAGAGACGATAAATTTAGACTTAGCCATTTTTGTGTTCATTCTCCCACATTCTCTCTTCATATGCTGTCAAAACTTTGTCGTAATTTTCCCATATTATTCCTCCAAAAATTTTCACCTCGATTTAATCCATTCATGCTCCAATGAAATAAGAGAAGAAAAAACACAAAGAAATATGAGTTTTGAAGACGAAGAACAAGAGTTTTTCCGAAAAAACTTCAAGACCCGCGAAGGATATTTCTTCATATCTCACTAACCACTTCACAAATTTTCATGGGTCATGTTTTCTAGGCACCTTGAATCTCATAGAGGAAGTTTTTACACACACCCCAGATTTTTACAAAGTGAAGAAACCCCTATTTTCCCATGGTAAAATTTTTGAAATTAAAAATCTCCATTTCCAAGCACCCTAAAGTAGACTTGAAATTTTAGAGGTGCACTAAAGAGAAAAAACCCATATCAAAAATATTAGTTTCATCAAAAACCGAGGTCTATAAAACCATTTTATAAAAATAGTAAGTCTCCTACATATGCAACTTCTATTTTTAACAAGTCTTCACAAAAGGCGTTTCGGTGAAGACAATATACATAGGACAAACCGTAAGGAGAAACATAGCAACCAAATTCAAAAGAGAAATTATAATTTACTAAAAATAGTAAATTCATGTTTTTAGTGAAGGGAAGTGTCTGGGAGCTAGGAAATTCAAGTTCACAAGATTGTCATGATTTCCTCTTCTAAGTGATTGTTCTAGTTTCCCATTCATTTGTGCAATCCAAAGATCAAAGGAATGGTGGCACTTCGTGGTTTGGGGTGATTGTTTCACATTACGGAATGGGCATTATTCAATACTCAAATGCACTTCATCATATCCTTTTAATTAGTGTAGTAATATAGCCATGTCGTTAAAGTCATCAAGGTCTATTTTCTAGCTTTAACTTCGGGTAAGTGCAACAAGTTGGTGGACCAAAAAGGGGTCATAAGTGGACATCATATTGCAAAAATAAGTAAAATCTCAACTTGTAGGGATTATTAGCAATACACGAACTCAAAATTAGAAACATTTATCTCAATATGAATCGTAGCATCCAAAATCTAGTTTCTAAACTACTAAATGTTTTTAAAAATAAACAACTTTAGCTATATTAAACACTCAAAATTATATGACTTGGTTTTTTTTTTTAAAAACCTATAAGATGTAGTCCGTTTTTCCGTGATTTAGATGACCAATTTTATTTTATTTTTTCCTTTTTTGAAAAGTTAGATGTTGATATCTATCTTGGGATGGATTTTATTTTGTATTTTTCGAGAAATATTTTTTTATGATTTTTTCTATGAAAGTGGTCTGAATTTTTTTAGAAAATGGAGCACTTTCCGTTTTCCCACCATAACTATATCAAAAAATATCGAAATCAAATATATATGTTTTTTAATGTGTATAGAATTTTTCCATGCTTGGGATGGTATAGGTTTTATCACATTTTGATAAGTGAAACAAAAGTTGTAGTCTTAAATGTAGACATGAAAATTCACGGGAAAAAATGTCTTAAAGACCTACTGTTAGTAAAAAATTATAAAATAATATTTATCTTATTTTATTCACTTTAAAATCAATATTTCTACAAAGCTAATAGTCTCCCCTATGCGATGGTACCATTTTTGTGAGATGTTTTTAATTTTTCAACATGGTTCAAGTCTGCGGAAGAGAAAATTTGAAGTTTTTGACCTTTTACATGCCATAATGACCTCCCATAGCTCTGTTGGGAAAAAAAGATTTCCCAAGCCTTGAGGGTCGGATTTGATGATACAAATATAACCACGAGTGTGGTTTATAAAGTGTGATCGTGGTTATTAAATCATATTTACACGTATCCCAATGTTCAAATTACCATGTGATTTTTATTGTTTGGCCTTACTGTATGAATTACTACGAAATTTTGTCACTTTCTGCACGTTTTTCTTATCACCGAAAGCAAAACATCATGGGAGACAAGAAATGAAGTCAAAAAGGAAGTCAATAAGTAAAAAACACCAAACAAATTAGAGGTAAAAATATTTCAAAATGCTGAGCGAATGTGGAATCTTCGTGAATCAAGAAGAGGTTCATCTTCAACCCCTACTATTGTAAGCAATGAGGAACCAAGTAATGTTTTTACCGTTAATGTTGAAGATGAATTAAATACTCGTGATGAATATTTTTTTATCATCAATGTTAAAGACGAATTAAATATTCATGATGTAGATGATGTTGAAATTGAAGGAGACAATGAAAATAAGAATCAGGAAATTTAGGTTGAAAATGTAGTCAAGCAAAATTGGACAAAAACACCTCCTAGGATTTTACATAAGAAACCTAATTATTTTATTGAAATTGATGAGAACATTTTGAAACCAATGTCTGACAAACTTTTTGAATGGAAAATCAGAAGAAAATCCACTAAAATTTGGGATAATCATTTTGAAATTTTAGATGATTCCCAAAGATGTTAGTTGTTGGTTAGTTTGATGAAATTGATTAAAATGAGACCTACATTAAACACCTTAGGATTAACAACATCTAATAAATGTGGTCAAATATCTGCAATTGTTGAAAACCTTCATGATGTATATCACACTCTTGGTGTCAAGAGACGCACAAGGGATAGTAATAGTGTGCGTCCTATACTTGTTACTAGTGTTGTAAGTGAATCAACAAAAAAACAACGCGTTTGAGTACGCAAACAAGTTGAATGTTGAAAGTTAATTGAAAAACTTGAATGAAAGTAATTTAAAGACATAATATCCTTAAATCACTCAATAACACTGATTTTTGGGCTTTTTTGCTAGAAGCAAAGACGTAAGGACAAAGATATATCCGATGCTATAAGAGAAGTTCTTATTCAATTTTGACATGATAACACTAGAGATTCCCCTAATAAAAGAGATATTTTAAAGCAAAAATTTGGTTCTACTAATTGTGAAAAAATTCAAAGAATTTCTTAGATATGAATCAAACTCAATTTTTTCGTAAGTTTGAATAGAGCATTTAAAAATTAAAATTAGTCAATTTTTTTGAAATGTTAAAACTATTTGATGTGAAAATTAACCATGCTTGCACCACTTGTTGTAGGAAACATGTTGAATTTGTGATGTATTATGCTAAATTTTAAAGTATTCGTTCTAATTTTCATTCGAAAATATGTTATCGAGAAGGTGGTGTTCAATTCCACTAATATCTTCTAGGGATTTCATTCCTATGATATTTTGTGAAAGAGAATTTGGACAATTTTTTTATAGTGTAGCGGATTACCTAAATTGGAAAGTTGCATCCATGAGAAAATTGGAGGTGAAATAGGAAATAATTTAGTTGAGCCATACCGGTTGAAAGATGGAAAGGAGCCTAAATGGTGTGAGCTAGTTACTGAGAACATATGCTGTTTTTCAATTTATGAAAAAATTGAAGGATGAAATTTTTTATGAGTATGTTAGGCATGCACACAAAGCTCGATGGTTGGATGAATAGTTCAAGATATGGAAGGACACATTTCTTATTGGTACTATTGTTTCAGTGGTAGATTTTACAAATAACTACACATTGCAACCACAAATGGAGGTTCAATCACAATATTACAACTCAGTAAAGGTTGCCATTTTTGTGCATATAACATTTATACATTCTCTTCACAGTACAGAGAATGATCAAATTTTGTAAAGAGAGTACCACTTTTATATTAGTGATGATCGTACTCATTCTACTGAATTTGTTCAAGGGTGTTTCCAGTTATTTTATGGAAACTTTTCTAATAGGGACATCCACTTCAATCAAAATTATATATGGTCAGATACTTGCATGTCTTAGTTTAAGAATGCATGAATGTTTTATTGGATGAGTAGGATGTACATCAAGATCGATGTGCAAAATATTTTGAGGGGCATGTGTGAAAAAAACTCTTACAAGAGAAGATTTGAAGTACAAAGATGGTTCTAAATTGAAATATGCAAATAGCATAGTGGAATGGTGTATTGACAACATGTCCCGAGGATCTCAAGAAAATTCCACAGTTCACGAGATATTTTTGGTTGATAGAGGAACAAAATTTTTTTAACTACGAGGATTGTATGCCATCCACGGGGTCCAGTGATATGCACTCATTTTGTAGCTCAGACAATACCTCGTGGGACACATGGAAAAGAAATTTGACATATTTTTGTGCATCTTGTATCAAATTTATCATTGGTGAGTGTGATTCACAAGAATGGGTAGATGGATGGATTTGTGGGCCTCTAACTCCACTTCCCAGTTATCAACCTCCACAGGCATTACGACTTGTTTCTCTAGATGAAGTTACAACATCCAAGGACTTTGAAAAAATTTTGATTTTGGTGCGACAAGGTAAATGGTTATTTACAATTTTTGTATTGAGTTATGTCCATTAAAATTAATATGTAATTTAAATTTGAGTTGAAACCTTGTTTTTTTGTAGGACATGTGTTTGCAGTTATTGTGATAGAAGACAATGAAGAAGGAATAGACTATTTCTTATGTCATTACATCAAGGAAAGAAACAAGTTGACTTATCCCTGTTATAGATGGTGAAGATATTGAGTATCCTACAAGGTCAGTTGGTAGTTACTAGAACTTGGCTTCGATGGTATCCATTAAAAATTCCTCTGTTTGGGTGCTTGAAGACTTTGAGATGCATAAGAAAATAATCTTATATTCGCATCTAGTTATAGCAATAAATATTCAGCTATAAATATATCGAGGAAGGCCTAATAACAAGATTGTTTGGAAGGTTCGAGAGTCAGATCATGAAGCAATCCTATCCACTATTCAAAGTAGATCCGATCCTGATGGTTCATTGGAATGAATTTACATGCTCACATCTGGTATATATAATTTCTTTGAAGTTTTTAAATTTTTCAACCAAATCATTCAAGTTCATATATTTTATTAAATTTGTGTATTTTGTATATATCTAGTATATGGTTTTGATTCAACTTAAATTTCTTTGACTAACACTTTTATGTAGGTTAGTGGTGCCAGAAAAGCTTCCAATTTCACATCCTGATGGTGAACATTGGAATGAATTTACATGAGCTTGTCTTGCTATATATAATTTATTCAAGATTTGTTTAAATTTTTCAGTTCTAGATTCACTTTCATATATTTTATTAAATTTGTTTATTTTGTATATATCTAATATGTTTTGATTCAACTTAAATTTCTTTGACTAACACTTTTATGCAGGTTAGTGGTGCCAAAAAAGCTTCCATCTTCATGCGGTTGGCACTGTTAGTAGAGAATTTTATATTCTCGAAGCTAAGAGAAGCTTTCATTGTTTTACAAGAAAAGAGAAGCAACTAACAACAATTTATGTACCTGTGGAGGGGTTCTTGGCTCCAGAGGAGGTAGCCCAGAAGCACCAAGAGCATAGGGAATCAAAACAACTCCTCCCCAAGTGTTTACAAGGCCATCCCTATGCGTGTGCATAGTTAGTTTGGTGCCACAAACCATTGTTTGCAAAATATAGCGTTTGTGACCTTTACACTCGGCTCAAATTACACTATTTCGTGCATTTACAAATAATAGGGCAATAAGAGAACCGATTGGAGATGGAAAAAACTGAGATAGGATATTTTAGAGGGTCCCTATGCTAAGGTGTAGGATATGATGAGACGTCTCTAGATTCCATGGAGTCCGAGTAATCACCCATCGAAGTTGAATGATTTTTTTGTCTTAGGGCTCTTAAGGGACTACGCCCAAATGAAGTAGCTTTGTAAGTAATGACCTCATCACGCATTGAGATGATGCCTCCTCTAGTGTTCACTGGCCACCCAGATATGTTGCAATCATTTTGGTGCCACGACCCATTGTTTGCAAAATATAGTGTTTGATAGCCTTACACTAGCTCAAACTACACTATTTTGCACATTTGCAAACAATAGGGCAGTGAGAGCACCGATTAGATACAAGAAAAACCAATATAGGATATTATATAGGGTCCCTATGCTAAGGTATAGGATCTAACGAGACATATCTAGGTGCCACGGAGTCTGAGTAATCACCCGTCGAAGTTGAACAATTTTTTGGTATCAGGGCTGTTAAGGGACTACGCCCAAATGAAATATCCTGAAAGAAACAACGTTGTCCTACACCAAGAAAATTCCTCCTCTAGCATTCACCTAGTCACCTAGACACTTTGGCATAGTCGTTTTGGTGCCATGACCCACCATTTACAAAATATAGTGTTTGACAGCCTTACACTGGCTCAAATTGAACTATTTCGCATGCTTGCAAACAATAGGGTAGTGAGAGCACTGATAAGAGATGGAAGAAAACAAGAGAGGCTATTATATATATTCCCTAAATGAAGGTGTAGGATCTAACGAGACATTTATAAAAGCTTCTGAGTCTAAGTAATTACCCATCGAAGTTGAGCAGTTTTTAGTCTTAGTGCTCTTAAGGGACTATGCTCGAACGAAGTAGCCTAGAAGCAACACCGTTTTCCGTCTAAAAATGAAACCTCCTATAAAATTAACATAGCCACCTAGACATGTTGGCGTAGTTGTTTTGGTTCCACAACGTTCTGAGGCATGACTTCTCACTACTCGCCTTTGTTCATTTCCTAAGAATGCCTAAAAAAAGTAGTTTGTAAACAATGATGCCACGAAGGTTCAAGGAATGTCATGACCCTGAACTCTTGGGTGTGAATAGATAACTCCTTCACTCAATTTTTGGTTCAGATGGTTATTGGGTTGGATGACCAAATTAAAAGTTGTGATCATCATAAGTTTCCACTAAAAACATGAATTGGGATTAATAGGGAAGGGGTTCTTGGATCTAGATCAGGTGGTCTGACTCCAAACTGGGCCTCCCCAGAGCCCTCCATAGAAACCAAAGGCATATTCTCCCCTAATTAGATGTGTTGGCGGTGTGAGTTTTCTCCCACGACATCCTGGGGCATGACTTCTCACTACTCGACTCACATCAATGAGATTGCAACAAGGTTAACACATTACCATGTAAATACTCTAATGATTGTTTGATCTCTTTTTAAAGCATGTTAATACACAATAGAGTGTTAAGAATATTTTTTGCATATCTTGTGCCAACTAAAGTACAATGTTTCTGTATTTTTTTAAACAAGTGAATTCCAATTAGGACATTATTGTTACACACATCTATAACACTTAATTTGGACTAATACTTAACAAATAAATTGTAAGTACACTAAAAACATATAAAATGACTTGTAATAAATCCCTCAAGACCATTTTTAATTGTGTATATTTTTTCCCACTTTGGAGTGTGTTAACCACGTGCTTAAAATAAGAAAATTGATATAAGTCCATTGTTGAATCTCTTGAAAAAAATGATCTTGCTATTGTACATGAGACTTTATTCTTGCATGGTTGAAATTCGATACTGGAAGCCACCAGAAAATTTGAATGATGGAATGATTAGGACCTCAGATGTAGATGTGGATCTATGAGTGCAAAGAAGATATATGTATAATATAAAGAAGCTAGATCTGCAAAACTAAAACAAATAAGATTAGATAACAATATGCGAGGTTGCTCAGACAGTCTTTGGTTCCAAGAGGATTTTAACTCCCTTGGAGGATGTCAACCCCCGTGTCTAGAAAGATAATGATAAAATACAAGATAAATAGATAACATGCAAGTTGATGAACAAAGGAACCTACCTGCTGTAGGTATGTAGATGATGCTCTTGATCTGATCCAAACACAATGTGCAACAAGAACCATGCTACGTGAACTAAGTAATCATGAGCAGAGTATTGTGGGGATTATAGTGTCATTACCAGGACATCATGAGGATATAAATGATAAATAAGAAGCTTAGAATTCAAAACAACATTTTCCTAGAGTTTCCAACTTATTTCCTCATCCTTTTTTCGTCGGCGTTTTTTGCAAGTTGGGTCTAGGTCCTCCTAAAATATGGGGAAAACCCATATTTATAGCTATGAGGTGAGGTTAGATTGGGTTTAACAAGTAACCGGGGTTGGGTAGAGTAACCCGAGTTAAGAGGTATGATGTGATCACGTGGGGCCCATGGTTTGACTTATTAGATGGAGTGGGGAGCATGATTTGAATGGTTAGGTGAGATAAAAGATTCCATTTGAAATTAAGAAATGGTGTCGGATGGGTATATTAATACCCATGGATTGAATAATTTGATATGGGAGAAAATGCCAAAATCTTAATTATCAAATGGGTCCACATGGAGCCCATTTAATAATTAATTAAATAAAGGTGAGTAAATGGATGGGATTTATTTAAATTTAAGAAAAGAGAAAGGTGAGAGGGGAAGTTGCATGAATGTGAGATGACGGAGGGGCGCTATACCAAAAATTGGTGTCTACATTTTTCCCTTTTTTTGAGTGGTTTGTGATAGCAAGCCACAATACTAAAACAAAAAGGGTTAGATGAAATATGTGTCCAAGGATGGATAAAAACATGACCAAAGACAAGATGCCCCGAGCAAAAAAGGTTCGCAATAACAATGAAAAAAGTATGGTGGTGACTCCAATATCACATCTGTAGAGGACAATTGTGGTCTTAATGAAGATAGATGACAACGTTCTATAGACCGGTGAGTAGGCAAATACCACCGTAGTATGGATGTAAACCAAGATTACCAATGGGTCATACGAAAACACCAAATATATGCGTAGTTGAATGTGAAAGATGTGTGAAATCATTTCTCAGAGAGGAATCAAATGAAAAATCATGCGTCCACAAAAGGGACGAGGATGACGATAATGATGCTCTAACATGGGGCACGAGAAGGATACAAAGTGAGTTATATGCATTGATAAGTACAAGGATGAAAAGGTTCCCCAACATAAGACATAGATGGATGTTGAAATAAGATATCCCAGGGAAATAATCATAAATGTGGACATGATGAGCAGATAGGATAGAAAGGTGAGATAAAATTCCCTAAAAGGGTGATAAATATGATGCCAATCATGTTTAATAGGAAATATGTATAAGTGTTAGCAAATTAGAAGATGTTAAAGAAAAAGAAGTCTCGTTTCTTTGATAAGTAGGATAAGAAGTCAAGATACTTTTGCGATAAGAAAAAGTAGATCAAATATGGAAGAGAACAAGATCAGATAGGTGATGGCCATTATGGTATCTTCCAAGAAAAAAATGTCAAAGGAAGATGAGAAGAGATTCTTATAAATGGATATGATGAGGTCCCCTGTGAGAGGACTGGTGAAGATAAAAGATGTGACAGGGTTCTTAAAAAGAGAATAGGTCAATGCTACCTAGAGAAGAACAAGAACATTAATGAAATGGATCGATGGTGGCTCATAAACAAAGAAACATTGGCATTGAACGTCAATTCAAGGTGTGAGGGATGTTGAGAAAGAGAAAAGGGAAGCAGATAAAAGGATAGGTTGATTATGAGAAGAATAAGAAAAACCAAATGTAAAGGTAGTGAGGGTATGGAATAGAGGGATGGAGACAAAGGAGGAGAAAAGAAGGAAAGAAAGGGGAGGAAGAAGATAACAAATAAGGATTATAGAGAAAGGGGAAATGAAGAAGGAAAAGCAAAGAGAAGACAAGAAAAGAACAAAGTAGAGGGTGAAATTATGAAAAAGAGAGAGATTTATTTAAAACAAAAGGTGTGAAGGAGGATGAAGTAGAGGAAGGCAAAGAGGTAATGGAAAATGAAAGAGATGATAGAGAAAATAAAATTGAAGGAAACAGATCATAGTGAGGAAATCCAAGGCAAAGAATATGGAATTGATTGCATGGAAATGCATGTGGATGATGAGATGATAAAGGAGATGGGACAACGCTAAAGAGTCAGGTTATCGATAGGGAAGTAAGGAGGAAGTGCAAGGAAAAATGAGGAGAAGGACGATATAGAGGAAGTGAAATAAGATGAGGATAGGAAAGGAGGAGAAGACAATGAAGAAAATTATGCAGAAGGAAGGGAACCAAGAACGAAGATATTTGATAAAGAGTGAGAAGCATAAGGAATGTAAAGAGAAGCTTGAGGGGAGGAATGACATCAATTGGAAAAGAATCGAGAGATGCATGAGATGAGGATAAGTTGATGACAAGAAAATAGAGAGAGGGTGCATGATGAAGATAGTGAAGAAATTGGCAAGGAAGAATGGAAGATGGAGAGGTGGCAAGGAAAAAGAAAGGAAGGGATAGGAGAGGCAATGCCAACGAATGGATGTTAGGAGAAATCCACTGATAATGATTAGTAGGAAAGGATGGGACAAAAGATGAGATGAGGTAGAAAGTAAACAAAGAATGGAAGGGGGAACGCCAATGAAGGGATGTTAGGAGAAGTCCCTGATAATGATAAGAGGACACAGAGGAAGGAAGGAATGAAGATAGAATGGAGGAGGTCAAAGAAAAGGATTTAGGCTGTGCAGAATGGGGATGAGTGATTTCTAGGATAATTCCACCAATAATTACTAGTGTGGAAACAAAAGATGATGATGAAAGAATGTTAGGAGATGATTAATGACAATGATGGGTAAGTATGGAGGTAGATATATGGGAAAACTCTAGAAGATGGAGTGGAAAGAGTAAAGAAAGGAGGGATAACGATGTGTAGGAAAATGAAGGCAAGGAGAGTATGCAGTGGATGAGAATGAATGAGAGAAAAATGAAGAAATAAGACATGAAATGAATGGAGAAGAAATGATTAAGTAATATTACCCCGGTGGATCATGGAGATGAAAAATGGACTAGTAAGAAGTGGTGTCTCATGCGAGAATGAAAGAGGAGGTGAGAGGATGTGATGATGGGGGATGATGAGAAAATGTAGATGGAGAGAATGTGGGGTAGTGGGATAGTGCAGGATGATAGATCATTCTTAAGAGGGACTCTTGAGTAAGATCATCATGCTTTGCGAGAAGAATTAAGTAAGATCACCGAACCAGCAAAGTGACGACATGGAAGGAGAAAGACAACATTGTAATGGATATAGGTGTGGAAGGGTTGGTTGGAGTGGATAAGTACAATGAGAGGTGGGAGATAGAAGATGAGGAAGATATGATGGGAGGTGGAAGGGTTAGATGGAAAACCATTCTTAAGAGGAACTCTTAAGTAAGATTTCCCTGCGAGGATGGTTAAGTAGGATCACCAAACCGAAGAAGAAGAAGGATGATGAAAATACTAAGCAATGTATACCAAAATGGAACAAGAGATGAAAGGAGGTGACATCAAAGTGATAACAAGGAAACAAAGGAGTGTGACATGAGTGGATGGAGGAACATATGCAATGTAGATGGAGAGTGTAAGGGCAATCCTTAATTGGGATGCCCACGTGGTGGGAGTGATGATGCAAGAGTGTTAAGTGGAAAAGGAGGAGTGGAAAGACATTTGTGGCGGTGATTGTTGTCTATTGAAAGAGGAAATGGTGGAGAAGCTTCTACAGTGGGAGGATCCAAGGAAGAAGATATACCTTAACTAAGATTCTCTGGCTATATGGATGGTTAAGTAATATTGTCAAACTGAAAGTGGAAGAGTGAAAGGGAAACTCAAGAGGAAAGATAAGTAAGATATCTGACATGATGAAAGGGGACAAAAAGGTGAGAAGGATGATGTGGAGACAAATGGGGATGAGTGGAAATGGGGAGCAAAGAGAAATGGATCAAATACATTATTGAACATGTTGGGAGATAAGGAGCTGTAGGATAACAAACTTTCCTTGAGAAGGATCCTCAAGTAGGATTCACAAACTACAATAGTGATCAAGTAGAATTCATAAACCAAAAAGTGTATTTGTGAGTGCATTCATGGATATTATGGATCAATAGTGTGAAATTTGATGTGATTTTGATAAAATATTACCTTGATGAGATGAATGAAAAAAATTGTAGCAAAAGGTGTACATGGAAACTATGTTTGAACTAGATTAGAGATAAACAAGAAATGTTGCCACTCAAGGCATTAAACTTGATGCCAATAGCAGGAATTAACACATAACCAATGATAGTTAGTTATACCAAAAGATTGTGAGGGAAAAATGGATGAAAGATGCTCGTAATCCTAATGTTGACATGACCAAGGGATTGAGATGTAACTTGTACACGGGAAGAAGGTTCTCCAAAGGTGGTGTTCCTTAAGTCTATGCCCCAGCTCTGGGAAAGAGAAAGAACAATAGTAGAAAGTTGATCAATGCGGGAAGCTTTCAAAAAATGTTGATAAAATGAAGGCTAATCAATGCGAGAAACCTTCTAGATGCCATAATAACAGAGTATCCATCCTTCAAGGGTATGGTCTACTTTATACATAATATGGATGAAAAGAATAATATGATAGCCGTCCTTCAAGGGATCTATCTCATTTGATTTTGCTTTGATTTTGATTTGTATACTTTTCTTTGTTTTTTCATGAACAACTGTCCTTCGAGGGATCAGTCTATTTTTGATGACTTTGATTTTGCCTTTTGCATACTTGAGTTTTAGCTTCACATGGGGGAGAGCTAGGAATAGTGAAGTAGACCACTTAGGAGGGGATAATGAATGTACAAGAGACACCCCTGGACCCTCTACATGGCTGCAATGGGAGAATGAGAAGGTGGTGGATGTAATGGTTATGGGGCCACATCAAAGTAGTGAAGGTGGACCACATAATTTAGATCATTATAATGAAAAATGAAAGGGGATAAGGATGGCATAATAATCTAAGGATGTAACTAAGTGCTCGGTGGTAGAAATGATAATAGTAGACTAGTCACAAGTACAATGCAATTTTACCACCACGAGAGGGAAGAAAATGAAGTTGTAATAAGATGAGATGATAGCCAAGCGGGAAATAAAACTATGTCCTGAAGGAAACAAACATATGACCAAAATGGTGGATTTAGATGAAAACAAATGGTACCCGAGAGAGAGATAAACATAGAAGGAAAAACATGGCCTTAAAAGAGGACTTGATGAAATAAACGCAGCGTCCCAAAAGAGACACAAATATAGCCACAATGGTGGACTTGATGAAATAGATGGTGCCCCAACGAGAGACACAAGTATGGCCACAATGGTGGAATTCAATAAAAAGGTCCCTTAACAAGAGGGAAAATATTTCCTCGAAGAGGAATTCAATGAAAAGATGATGCCCCAAAAGAGGCATAAATATGGCCACAATGGTGGACTTAAAATGAGTGAGGATTTGGGCAGAAATAGTTTAGATTGGATGAATGTGAAGGAGGTAGACAAAACAATGTCAAGGAGTGAAGTCTCCTAGTGACAAGGGATTTGTATGAGATGATGTGCTCAAGGGCGAGGGAAGGTTGTTCCCCAATAAGTTAAATGTGAAGGAGTTAAAGGATGTCAAAAGAGTTTAGATGAGATTGTTTTAGATTTGGACGGGGTAAATGATCGGAGACCACAAGTGTGCTTAGTAAGATAAGTGTATTGATGAACAATGGAGGACCTTCCTTAGGAGGAATGTTGTGTGTAGGAGGGATGTTAAGGGATGATGTGGATGGAGGAATCATGGGAGACCTGAAAGATGGGATATGAATTGGATTCAAGGTAGATGGAGAAGGAACTTTCCCTTGAATGAGGAAATCATCTTTCTCAATAAGATTTTGGATGATTGTCTGAAATGCCTTATAATATTTGATGTCATGGCCTGAGTATGATGATAAGCACAACTGTAATTAGGATTGAACCATGATGGCTTGGAACCATAGGAATTAAAGGATTTAATGGGAGGAAGTGTGATGGAAGATATTCAAGTTAAATGTCGAAGGATATCTGCATAATACCCCATTGAAGTGTCATGGGGAAGGTAACTCTTGTGGGTTTTGATAGGATATCTCAGCTTGGAGTTAGGAGAAAAAATGGATGTAGATTGGATGGGTGAATTTCATGTTTTGGAGGATAAATCAAATTTGGTTGGAGGATTGTATTGTTTGGATGTCATAGATGGAGAGACTGATCCTAAAATATATGTTATGGAATTGGATTGTTGAGAAGAGGGAAAACCTGATTTTTTCTGAGGATGCATAGGGGGTGGTCGGGAATGTTTTCCCTAAGCCTTAGACTTTAACCAAGAATATTTACCTTTAGCAAGGATAATTATAATTTCAACTAGAGGTTCTGATAGTGGTGGTTTGGTTATTAATGGAGAAAATGTCCTAAAACAAGACGAGGATGTTAATGGAAAGATAGGTTTTTGTATGATGTGATTAATGGTATCTATGTGAGATGTGGATTGTTTCAGTTTTAGCATGGAAAGAGTTAATTTTGTAGAGGGAGAAGGTAAACCATCTTTATTTGATTTAGGTGGATGTGTTGGTTCAGTAGATGTTTCAAAGGGTATCTTTGATAGGGTTACAGATCGAGAGGATTTGGTTGGTGTGATAGATAAATTAGGCAAAGAGTATTGGGGTAGACTGGGTGATGTGGCCATGGGTGAAGATATAAGTAAAGATGTCAAGGTAGGGATAGGTGTATTTTTGGTATGATAGATATAGGGGTCATTAGCATAGATAAATATGTAGGCATTTTTGGAAGATTTGGAGATGTGGGTGGTGTGATAATTGATGGAGTAGACCTTATGGGTATGGGTAATGCAACAAATGCAGGAGCATTTTCAGATGTAGAAGTATAAGGGACTGATTATTTCATAAATGTTTCTAGGGGTAAGAATGATATGTTTACTAAGGGGGTTGACATCAGAGGTAGGGTTGTAAGGGTGCATGTAGTAGAATTGAGTTTTTTTGGGATGGTTGTGAGTAATGTAGGTGTAGTAATAGGTGTATTTGAGGTAGATGTGGGATAATACAGGATCTTGGTGATAGTGTCAATCATATAAGCATTTGATAGTTAGGATGTAAAGGGTGTGGCTTGATTTGTTGGTGGTTGATTAGTTTACGCCGTGGAGCTATTAATTTGGATATCCCCTTGATTTATGAGTTGTTGGACACGATCTTTGAAGGAATGAAATTTCTCAATGTCATGACCTTTGAATCGATGATATTTACAATAGTGGGCTTTGTGATACCAAATAGGCTTGGCTTGCAAGTTGTCCACGGGTCGTATGGGAGGAAGTTGGATGGATTTTACAGTCATCAATTTGTCAAACACAGAGCTATATGATTCCCTAAGGGAGTTTGGTTGGTTGTTGACTGAGGGGATCATTGTTGAGACCATGAGCTTGATGTAGATGGGGATGAGGGCTTAGTGACCACAGTGTTGGCTGCACCCTTAAATGTGTTGTTATGTGTGAATGGTTTAGTAGATTCAATTTTTGATTTAATTAAACTTATTTTAAGATGACCTTGCTCAATGGCATGGGTTTCGAGTTTACGAGCCATTGTGAAAGCTTCCTCAAAGGTTTGTAATGATTGGATCTACAAAGTAGAAGATCTATGTTTTGCACACAAATGCAAGAATAATTCAATGAGTTTGGTTTGCGGAAGAGTGAAGGACAGTTGGTTTATAACACGTGCCATCATTTGATGAAGTCGGTGATGGGCTCATCTTCAAACTATCGAATAGTATATAGATCAACGATAGTGGTTTTGAGTATGATATTGATAGGAAAATTTTCTAAGAACAATTTTGCAAGTTGAGTAAAAGAGAATATGGAATATTAAGGGATAATGTTGTACCAGTCCAACATGGGACCAGAAAAAGACATGGGGAAAGTGTGAAGAAGTAGATCGTGATCATGCGCAATAAGACAACATGCATGTTTAAATGCGAGGAGATGTTGTTGGGGATCTTCCTTGTTGAACTTAGTAAGCATGAGAAGTTTCCAATGAGGAGGATAGGGATTGATTGAAACCGACAGATGAATGGGTTCTTTACAGATGTGTTCATAGGATAAGGTGTTCTAGGGTGCTATGGTAAGGGTTTCTAAACTGGCTAACCGATTCATTATGGTGTGAATTGAATCAATCGAGGTGTTGTAAGTTTGATATTGAATTGGATGTGTGATTTGAAAATTATTTTGATAAGGTGAATGATGTGTTTGTGGGTGTGTGTGTAGTTGGGTAATCATCTCATAAGGTGGTTGATAAGTTTGTGGATAAGATGTTTGCAAAATGGTTTAATAAGATAGTTGATTAATTTGTGGATATGTGGGTGTTGGGGAGATGCTTGGCAAGGAATTATATGTGTCATGGGTTGGGATTGCTGCATAGGCTGAATTTGGACATTAGGGACATGATGTGTTTGTTGAAATAGGGTAGGTTTTATAGTAAATGGTAAGCGGGGATATGTGTGTTAAGAGTTTGAGACGGTTGGAGCATACGATAGGCAGGAATGTAAGTGTGAAGAGGTTGAGATGGTTGGACATGCATATTAATGGAATTGTCAAAATGGGATGTGGGTGGAATGTGATCCACCAATTTAGGAGATTGGGAGGATTGAGAGATTGTAGGATATTTTTGGAGTAAGAAGTCATATATGGGGTTAGGAGGAGGCCCAAGTGTCTCGAGAGGAGCGAGGAGATGGTGGTGTGATCGGTTTAGGAAGACTAGCTTGACGAGGGATATGGGGGTTGGTGTCAAGGTGGGGACAATTTTGGATGACATGGTTCTCATGAGGTGAGACCATGGAGACTGGAGGTTGGGTGACTAACGATGTGGTTTTGAGTTTAGTATCTTGTTAGGTGAGATTGTTAGAAGAAGTAATATCATTGGATAGAGTAGATTGTTGTTTTGTCTCGATTCGAGAGAGAGAGTGAAAATAGGTGTGAAATAGAGAAACATTTGTTTATGTATGTTGTTGACAAAAAAATCAAGTAGAATATTTTTATCATCATGATTAATTTTGAGATGTAAGGTAAAATGGATAATGAAGGTGCCTAAAGAAGTCTAAGGTTGGTTTCAGGTAGTTTTGGATTGGGAGATGTCTGAGATGGTTTCTTGTTGGGTGTTTAAGTCCCAATCAGTTAACCAGGTGAGAGGAATGTTTTGATGTGTTAATTATGTTTGTGCAGTCTCAGGCAGTGTGTGATAAGTGAAATGCAGAAGTTAAACCCCTTACTTAGGCTATGTAAGCAAGCAGGATGCGAAGGTTCATTTTAGACCAAAATGAAATGTGACATTTGATGCAGAAAATCACTCGAAAAAGGGAAAATTCAATGCAGAAAAGAGAAAATAGAGAAAAATGAGGAATACCTGGAGAATCACTTTTCTTGGTTATTTAAGTGCGTGTGATAGTGATGTATTTTGAAAGTTCTAGTTAGTGACTTGAAACACTCGGGTACCCTAAAATTACATCGTTTACGATTGCAGACAAGGCCAGTGAAAATGATGTGTTTTATGTTTTGTAAAATGGTCTTTGATGGCGTGATTTAATAGTTGCAAGGTCGTTAAATTCACCTGCAAAAGAAAAGAAATGTAATTAGTTAATATGGTTAAGAAGAATGATGCAAATGTCGTAAGTCATTTGTGTACAAAGAGTATAAACAAAACAATAAAAATAGTGAATTTAGATCATGAAACAAGTAATCTAAATTAATTAATACTAGGAAGCAAACAATAGATATAAAATCCTATAAATCAAAAAAATACTATATACTATGCGATAAACTATTTGAAATGATTAAATGTATTCGACCTCATATTCAATTAGAATTAAAACAAAAGAGCTATAAAAGCTAGTTATAAGATAAATAAATATAATATAAACAATTTGATGCAAATAATACGAATAATATAAACTATAAATTGATGAAAAATGCTAGACCAAAAGGAGCAAAAGACAAAATAGAGGAAATACTTTTGGACAAGAGGACAAGAAAAATGACTTAGATCATTATAGATTTTCTAAACAACAAAATACATGATGTAGGAAGGAAGACTAGCAATAAGGTACTTGGACGGTGGTGATAAAAGTCAATTAATTAGGTGAATGAGTTGACTAGTTGATTTGGATTAAACATAGATCAATTGGTCAAAGTGGAGTAGTTGGTCGATAAGAAAGGACGTGGGTCAGAGGGCCATATTGCACATGGCCATGTATTTTCACATGTACAATGATATAATGTGAATCACAGAAAATATAAACGAGAAATATATAGCACTGTTTATAAACGTGTTGTAAAGAATTGTGAGCCAATTTCTTTAAAGAGCTGTCTGAGCACTACTTACAAATCTTGCATGGATTTTGAACCGAGTTGGAAATAATTGGAAATAATTAGACATCGACAACCTATGAATCTATGTGGATATTCTAGTATACTTGGAAGATCATGGTCAAGCTATTGCCAACAAAGCTTTTGTGAATGTGAAAGCAAACCGTAGATCGTTGGAAGCATTAAACATCGAATCGTGTGAGTCTACATTAAATAGTGGATTCAATTCCATTATTGCTTGGAGGGAAGATTGGGAGGAATCTTGGGAGTTAGAGAGGAAGGTGGAATAACTTGGGGAGGAGACTCAAGTAAGTTGGACCGCGTGAAGTTAGGAGGAGGGAAGCAGGAGCTGTGGGGAGTTTGGTAAGATGGGAGATAGATTGGGTAGGTAGGGATGAGTCAAGGTAGTGTAGATAAGGAGGTCTGGGGTGTGATCCCATGGGTGGCTTGGTGGGAAGGAAGGGAGGATTGAGAGGAATCGGAGTGGAAGGGGGAGGATGAGAGCTTGACAAGTGGTTGAATTGGGTGATGGGATTCGGTGTAGGGTGTGAGAGTGGAGGACTTGGTGGGGGAGTCATGGGGAGAGCTAGAAGGTGGAAGGGAGATACGGATGTGTTGGACATGGGAAGAAGCGACATGAGAGGTTGATGGTGAGGATGGAGTCGGTTGAAAGAGCTCATGAGGGAAGAGATTGTGGAGACTACGTGAGGTTTAGGCAGGTGGAGGCTTGGGTAGGGAGAAGTGATAGGAGTCGAATGGAGAGAAGTCTACCTATGTGAGGACAGTGTGGAGCAAGGTGGAAGGTAACTCAGTTGAGGTTGGAGAGGAGGTAGTATCTCTACTGTGTATGATCCCAGTGGCGGGAAGTCGAGATGGGAGTGTGGCGAAAGTAGAAGATATATTTTTTCTTAGATTGAAGGGAGGTATGGCTTGTGTCTGTGGGGAGTTGGGTGAGGATGGGAACTCGGTGAGGGAGAGATGGGTGAGTAGTGAGTTAGGTGGAGATTCAGTTGGGAAATGGAGTGAGGAAGCGAGGTGGAAGGGAGATAGGGAGCTCAGACGGAGAGTCGAGTAGAGGTGTGTGGGGATGAGTGGGGATTCGTGCGAGTTGTGGAGTTGGGAACGAGTTGAGAGGAAGGTGGGATGGCCGAGATGGTTGAAATAGGGGAATGACGGGATAGGTAAGATGGGGTATTTTAGGAGAATATATATATATATATATATATATAATTTTAATATTAATTGTCTCTTTTTGTTTATTTAAATAGTAAAAATTAACTCTATACTACTTGTAAAACAAAAAATATATATGATTTTTATAACAAAACGATAAGGCTACTTACCTCGAGGTGGAGAAAAACTACAAAATGTAAGTAACATGTCGAAATGTAAGCGCAAGAAAGTAATTCGTAAAAAATGAAAGATGCAAAATATATATCATGTGATGAAAATTAGAAGAATAAGGTTAATTTCGATTCATATCCCATGTGGGTAGATTTCAATAGAAAACAAGAAGAGCATGTACCTCCTAGTGATTTCAATGAGTGACCATATTGAACTAAAATCAACAAATACTAAGATATTGCAAACAAGCAAGTTAGAAAATATGAGTAAAATAACAAACAAAATGACCAGATCTAGGATTTGGTCCCACTAGGCGTGCCAAATGTTGTACATGAAACTTCATTCTCACGCAGGTGAAAGCCGATACTGGAAGCCACCAAAAAATTCAAATGATGGAGGGATTAGGACCTTAGATGTAGATGTGGATCTACGGGCGCAAAGAAGATAGATGTATGATATAAAGAAGCTAGATCTGCAAAAATGAAATAGATAAGATTAGATAACAATATATGGGGTTTACCGAAAAGTGTCGGTTTTAAGAGGATTTTAAATCCCTTGGAGGATGTCAACCTCTGTTTCCAAAAATATAATGATAAAATACAAGATAAATAGATAACATGCAAGTTGATGAACAAAGGAACCTTCAGCTGCAAGTATGTAGATGATGCTCTTGATCTGATCCAAACACAATGTGCAACTACAACCTTATTACACAAACTAAGTAATCATGACTAGAGTATTGTGGGGATTACAGTGTCATTACCAGGACATCATGAGGATATAAATGATAAACAAGGAGCTAAGAATTCAAAACAACATTTTCCTAGAGTTTCCAACTTATTTCCTCATCCTTTTTTTTTGCAGTCGGGTCTAGGTCCTCCTGAAATATGGGGGAAAACCCATATTTATAGCTTGGAGGTGAGGTTAGATTGGGGTTAACAAGTAACCGGGGTTGGGTAGAGTAACTTGAGTTAAGAGGTATGATGTGATCACGTGGGGCCCATGGTTTGACTTATTAGATGGAGTGGGGGGCATGATTTGAATGGGTAGGTGAGATAAAAGATTCCATTTGAAATTAAGAAAAGGGTGTCAGATGGGTATATTAATACCCATGGATTGAATAATTTGATATGGGAGAAAATTTCAAAATCTTAATCATCAAATGGATCCACATGGAGCCCATTTAATAATTAATTAAATAAATGTGAGTAAATGGATGAGATTTATTTAACTTTAAGAAAAGAGAAAGGTGACGGGGAAGTTACATGAATGTGAGATGACAAAGGGACACCATACCAAAAATTGGTGTCTACACTTGCTCCCAAGAACCTTCAAAAACATTATATAACATAACATCATACATCATTTAACAATAACATAACATCATATATCATATATATATCATATGGATAATGGTCACATAATCAAGTCCACGAAATCAAATCAAACATAAAACTAATATGGTTATGAAAACATACATAGAAGGATATCATGTGCAATGAAATCAAATCAAACATAGAAGTAATATCATTATGAAAACCAACATGGATATAACATGTATCAAACTAAGTGTGCCACGTGTCTCTAAAAATATAAGTTCATAATGTATTGAACTAAGTGTGTCATAAATATAGGACCACATGCGGTCACATAACGCTATATACATGGACTATATGAAGAATCATGAACTAGGACCAGATGACATAGATATCTATACATCCAAGTCCTGTGAATCTAATCATGAAACATCTTCCCTCTCTTTGCCCTACCAGAAGAAGCATGTCCATGACCTGTGGATGTATTGTAGGGAGATACCACTACGGATTTCATTTGTGTGGTCCTAGGCATCTCTAAGCAGGCCTATAACCTAGCCTGCACATTCATAAACAACAAGTTTTTAACACCCAAAATTTTAAAATACATTCAAAATTTAGAAACTTAGAATTTATAATGCATGTGAAATCTTACCGCAATCTCATGATCCCTAAAATTTTCATTGACACATTGCACGGTCAACAAAGTAGACTCATGAGGGGTAGGCTACATATAAATAAATAGTTCAAATTAAATATTTCATGTACAAAATTTGATATTATAGATAAGTAATAAGAAAAAATTCCTCCAAAATTTAACAAATTTGAAAAATTGTACCTAAGTTAGTGGATCTGTAGACGCTATGACAACATCTACAACAACCTCCACAGTCTACATATAGGGAGGAGTCTCTCTGGAAGTCATAAGCTATAAAAAAACATGTACAAATCAATATTAATCTACATGAAGTTGCCACATAACAAACCCAAAGCATAATCGACACATAACAAACCAATGTATTAATTTGCTAATAGAAACCAACCAAGGCTCTTAATATCTTCTTCCCAAGTTTATTTTCCTTTTACGATTGAGAGTACAATTTGTCTACAAAAAGTGTCAAAAGTGAATGTGTTCCCAAGACTAGTGCAAAGTGCTCTTAATGCCTTTCTTATTGCATATTATCATGAAGTAGAATTATATACCTTCCCAATTAATATAACCTAGTATTTTGAAACCACCCGAGGCTTGCAAAACCTTCCATACAAGTTGATCTTTGAAAAGAGACAATTTCACAACTTTGACTGGGTTGTCTAGTAAAATGCAGAGAAATTTTACATACCAACAATGTCTAAGATTGAAAATGCAATAGATAAGGTTAGAAGGCATAAATAATGTTTGAGCTCGAGGGAGGTCCACTAACTTTGCTTACGAGCTTTATCATTGATCTTATCTTGAACCCTAATCTATGAATTTTGTCTCATTACTGATGGTGGAAATGACCTAGATATTTAAGGCTCAAAACACCATATCACCTTATCTCCTTTTACTTAAATTACAAATGTGATGACATTAAAAATAACATCATTGAAATCATACTTTTGGAGTCTCTCATAGACTTAGGATCTACCCTATTTGTAAAATTGGAGCCATGACAAATTAATTTCCTTTAGAGACTATTCTTGATGATTTTCCTAGTAAGTTAACACACCATTAATGCTCAAGTCATTGTAAACCTCACAAACATGGATTTTGAAGTAAGTATCAATAGAGTCTTTTCTTAGTTGTGCTAATGGAGTACGTGAATCCTTTCTCACTTCCCAAGAATTTGGCTCATAATTATTTATGCATGAAAATAATAAGTCTACACATTTAGTGAGATATGGAAGTCAATCACCTTATTGAGACTATTTTTGGCCAAGTATTTGAAAATTTTGAATGTGTCTAGTATAGTCAACTTGTCTTGAAAGATATCAATTTCAACATGTCTATTTTATAATTCTTTAATCTACAAGAAGTTAGTTTACAATGTGGAACATGGCTCAAAGCCATGGTACTAAAACATCATTTTATTTCAATAATGGAAAGGATTGAACTTGTATCACTAAGAAGTTGGGTACTTGAAGTATAGTGTTCAGGAAGTTGAATTGTTTTTGGGGGGATTGTCTATAAGTAGGCAAAGTAGTATAGTTGAGTTCATGCATATTCTGAATGAACCACTTTTTCAATCTTTGGAGGAATTTTGTAGTATGAGTTAGTGTATTAATAGGCTTCACAAATGACCTGTCTACAGGAGGGATAGGTGTGAAGTAAATCGACTCAGGTATCCCATTTTAAACAACTCGTTAGCATCATATTCTATGTCCTCTATGACCCATTAGAGATAAAAGTCTGTTATTTGTTGTAATGTCATTCTATAGAAGTATCGGTAATAAACATTAATCTTGTTGACACAATCTTCCCAATAATCCTCCATTTTAGGTTAATAATACTACTTATTGTCATATGACCTCCTAGAAGAGTAGGAATCTAGGTTTAATGATCCTAGGGAAGCTTTGATGTTACTCGAGTCTCTAAAATTCCTACAAGAGTAGATACACAACTGAACTTCCACAATTAGAAACAAAGTGTAAAGATAAACTAACTGCGCATAAAAGTCACGTGAGGTGTGCCAGTAGCCTCAGTGCCCAAAGCAGATGATGACCCGCCAGGATCTTGTGTATAAAAGACAAACATATTAATATGTACATGTACACATGAAACATTATACATGAACATTAAAAATGTGTATTTAATAATAAAAGTGTAATCAAATGAAATTTGAAATGTAAGTAACTTGAAACTTACGTCTGTAACACGCTCAACTACAATAGTTAGCATATCGACGTTGGATGTGTCCTTCACCGACTCTTACTATTTAAAATAAAATAAATATTAGTTTTTACATGTATGTACATGACATAATCAAATACATATATACATACATATATATATATATATATACATATATACGTATATATATATATATATATTAAAATCACAAATGAATTAAACTATTTTACCCATGAAAGACCAAGATCATTTGCACAGTTCAAAAACATCTGCCATCATCTCATCTAGAAAAAGAAATCATGTGATCCGAGAAAATGATGTCTCATCCCAAGGTGCATACGGCACCACATGATCCATAGTGGTGTGGTGCGCTAGAACCTAAGCACCTCCACCAACTTCACTAAATGCAATCTAGTCACTATACTAGGTTAGAGTGTCACTGAGGTCCCTTAATGCATGTAGTGTGTTAATCTACACAACCTCCTTCACTATAGGAGGGATAACTGAAGACAGTGGGGGTTTTGGGGCATGGGGGATCCTTGGTTGACCAATGCGTGCACTAGGTCTACTCTATGTAGAGCCACCTCCTCACCCATAAAACTTAGAAAAGTTAAAATAATTTGGGACCTCATTAAGCACGAACTCACAATATAATTTCTTTAAAAAATAGAGTGGAACCTCATTTTTGTTACATGGTGGATAATCAAAAACCATCCACCATCAGTCCTAAAAATTGTTCTTGATTCGGTCATCGTGGCACCAATGGATTGGGAACCGTTTGCAAGTAGTTGCGAGGGGCATTGGTTCTCGGGTCAGTAAATAATGCACAAATGTGGTCTTTTGTAAAAATTTTGTCTTGTATGGACACATGGGATAATTCATCCGCATACCACCTGCATACAATCATGATCCATAGGGATCCAAAATGACTCTACTTCATCTTATCATCGGCACAAACGAAGGAAAAATAACACACGGAGGTTCTATCTTTTTAGCAATAAGACCATCACTCTATGCAGAGTGATAGTTACATCTTGCTACCCAACGAGGGTGGAAGTCCTAGGACCTGCCAGTCTATATTGGGTAGTAGTCCTGGCTCTTTTGGATAGAAAACAAAAATATGAAACAAACAACCCAGAATTTGTAAGGTTATCGTGTCTCTTCTCCTCCATGACCTTTCCCATCCTCCAGGGCACATGAGGACATGAGAAAGGCTATAAATACATGTATGTAGAAGAGATTAAGATCATCAAAGCATGAAAGCAAGTGAGCAAGAAGTTCTTAGTGCTAGAATTGTGTTTTGTAGAAGAAAGGAGTGTTGAGACAGAGAAAACAAGTATTTGGGAGGAAGTGTGAGATATTATCTACTTCTCTTTCATACTTATTATAAATTTTGTACTTGTTATTTTGAATTGGCCAATAAAAGTGGGAAGAAAGAGCAATTTCCCTTCCGACTAGTTTTTCCTCCTCTGGAGGTTTCTAGGATAAAACTTGTTGGTGTTTATGAGCTTAAATTCTTTCCTTTCCTACAATTGTGGATTCTAAGCATAAGCATAATTCATTCACTAGCTATCTCTGTCATTTTCTAATAGAAAGTAGAACAACAACGTTTAATTTGTGATTTTGTGGATAATTCCAAAGTTGAAGAGTTTATAGATCATTTTGGTATCAGAGCTAACAAGTATCCAAGACTGTGGTATTCATTCTTGGATTTGTATGATAGTGACAAGATCTAAAGGCGAAGAGGCTTTACCTTGTGATCCATAAATTTCTACAAAGAAGTGGAAATAGAGAATTTGGGGACAAATGGAGGAAGAGAACTTGGTCCATAGAATCGAGATGCTGGAGACCATGATGGATAGGATGTTTAGAAGGAAAGAAGAGCTTTCCGATTTGCAGAAGATAACTTCTATCAAGCAAGACTCCATGGAATCAGTGGTTCGGGGCTTAGCTGAAAATTTTGGCATAAGAAGGAGCCACCATGAGGGAAGTTATGGGGAAGATCATGAAGAAAAGACTTCAAACATAAGAGAAAAGGTAAAATATGATCATACTCCCTTTAAATTTGAGACAAAAATTAAGATTAAAGCTTTGAAGGAGTAGATGCGAGTTGCTTGATAAATGGTTAAAACAGTTAAAAGTCTAATTTAGCATCCATAATGTCACTGAGGCACAAAGGATCACCTTTGCATGTCTCAAAATGGAGGGACATGCTCTAGTTTTGTGGGAAACCCATCTAACCACTTGTGAAAAGAAGAAGCATCCTATTGTGAAATCTTGGAAAGAATTACTTATAACTAACTTCTATCCTATTGGACACAAGACTAACCAAATGATTAAATGGCAGTATTTTAGACAAAGTAGTGGTCAAAGTGTGTAGGACTATACTATGGAGTTTTAGAGGTAGGCCATGTTGCTAAACATGGAATTGTTGGATGAGGATATTCATACTAAACACTTGAGAGGACTTAACACTCACCTTGGAAGAAAACTCATCTCCACAAAGCCCAAAGATCTCAACGAGGCGTGTGTGTAGGCATACTACATAGATGATGAAAAGAAGCAATGAGAAGCAGAGATAAGGGAAAAGTAGTCGATAAATCAACAAAAAAAAAAGAGTATGGGAAGACAAGTAACAAGGTTAAGTGGAAAGGGAAAGGTAAATAAGTTACCACTAACTTAAATACTTGTAAAGATCCTAAGAATTTTTGCAATAATTATGATATCAATGGTCATACTGATGCTACATGTTGGAATTTACATCAGGATTTACATCGAAGAACCAAACCAAGGACTTAAAGAAGTCCATGACAACTGTAAAAACAAAATGGGAGGTGGAAATCGAAGATGACTCTAATGTAGATGAAATGCTTAGATGCACGACCACCAACATGGAAAACTAGGAAGAGGAGATGAGTAAAATATTCCAAATCAAAATCTAGATCAAGAGAACTAAGGTAAATGCTTTGGTTGATACCGGTTCTCAGTCTAACTTGATTTTTGAAGCAGTTGTAAAGAAGCTTAGTATTGAGACTTATGAGCATCGACACCCTTATCCTTTGGGTTGGGTGAAGAAGGGTGTTGAAATTGAGGTAATAAGAAGATTCAAGGTCAAGTTTGGGATAAATTCCCAGTATATTGATGTTTTAGAAGCTGACATTATTCCACTTGATGCTTTTGATGTTGTATTCGGGAGTCCTTACTTGTATATTAGGGATGCTATATTTATGAGAAGGGAAAATCGGTAAATATGGATCAAGTATGGGATCAACTACAACATACGGGAACACCATTGTAAGACATGGGTTATTATGGTGATTGCTAAAAAGTAAAATGACTTATTCAAGAAAATCATAATCATCTTTGTTTACTTTTGTTAAAGGATAAACAAGATGGGGTAGAAGTTTCAGAGATTTCTAACAAGGAAAGCATAATTTGGATAGTATTATTCAGTATTTTCGGGGAAGTATTTCGGGCTCCCAATGGGTTACCCCCAAAACCGGAAGCTATTGCGATTCCCCTCTACCGAACATCGGGTTGTATAGGCAATCCTTTCTTGAGAGTACTAAATTTAAAAAACAACTCCAAGAACTACTAGAATAGGGGTGATATGTATGATCACTTCACCATGCGGTTCACCTATTGTGATGGTGCCAAAGAATGATGGTTCTTTGAGAATGTGGATTGACTACCATGCTTTGAACAAGATCACCATAAAGAACAAATATCAACTTCGTTGCATAGATGATCTCTTGGACCAACTTCAACATGCCAAATTATTCACGAAGTTGGATCTCAAGTCAGGTTATCACCAAGTCTAGAATGAAGGAGGAGGATATATGGAAGACTACCTTCAAGACAAAACATGGTTTGTATGAATGGTTAGTACTTCCTTTTGGGTTATGCAATGCACCCACTACATTTATGAGATTGATGAATGATGTATTGTGGGATTTCATAGATTCATGTGTCATTATATATCTAGATGATATCTTGATTTTTAGTGCCACATGGGAAGAACATCTAACTCATTTATAGTAAGTCTTGCAAGTTCTCAGGGAGAAACAACTGCTTTGTAATATGAAGAAATGTGAATTTTCCAAATAGTCACTTATCTATCTTGGGAACGTGGTTGGAGGAGGAGAGATACGAGTGGATCCAAAGAAGGTGGAAGCCATCACTAATTGGCTAACACCAACATGAGCCACAGAGACTAGGATTTTTTCGGATCAGTACAGTACATGCGGAAGTTCATTTTGGGCTTCTCGTGATTGCAGACACCTCTACACATAGTGGCCGTAAAGAGTAAGGGTTTTGACTAGGGTAAGGAACAAGACAAATCCTTTGAGTTATTGAAATACAAGATTAGTCATTCTCTAGTACTTGCTCTTCCTAATTTATAGTAGCCTTTCAAAGTAGAGACCGATCTCATTGATTATGTTATGGGCGTAGTGTTGCTTCAAGGAGGTAAACTATCATTCTGAAACTTTCACTTGAATAGTTAAAGGATATTCAATATATGATAAGGAAATGTATGCACTAGTTCAAGAAATTAAAAAATGGAAGCATTATTTGTTGGGTAAAGAAAATATTGTGCACACTGACCACAAACCTCTCCAATATTTGCAAGCACAGTCTAAATTACAGCAGGAAAGGAACTACAAATGGATGGAGTTCCTTCAGCAGTTCCATCTGGTGATAAAAAACAAGAAGGGTAGTACAAATGTGGTGGCAGACATGTTGTCTATGCCACCTGCATAGGAGAATTTTTATTTTTGGCCAATATCTCTCAAATGAAGCCCTTCACGAAGGAAGCTTACGGAGAGGCATATGCCCAGAAAAGACTTTGGGGTGAAATTTCAACAGTTGTAGTCCCAAGGGATTGAAAGGACTGGGATTGAAGATTTTTATCTCAAGGACAAGCTTCTCTATTGATGGGGGAAGCTTTGCGTGCCTAAAGAAGAAAGAATTTTATTGATGAGGGAAGCACATACCTCAAAATTAGCGGGACATTTTGGTTTTTGTAAGACGTTAACCCACTTTCAAAGGTACGTGTATTGGCCTAATATACAAGAAGAAGTATCAAAATTTACATGTGGATGTAAACTTTGTTGTACTAGAAATCCTAAGACTAGGAAGGAGGGTTTTATATGCCTTTTCCAATACCTACTCATCCATGGGAGGACATTTATATGGATTTTGTAGGAGGATTACCTATGTATAAACATGGCCATGACTATCTTTATGTTGTTGTTGATAGATTTAGTAAGATGTGTATTCTTATGGCATGTAAAAAGATAGTAAAAGAACATGAGGCAATAAGTCTTTTCTTTGCTAATGTATGGGTGCATTTTGGTTTTCCAAAGTCTATTGTTTCTGACATGGATTCTAGGTTCTTGGGGAAGTTTTGGACTACTTTGTGGGAAAATATGGATGCTAGGTTACAAAGGAGCATAAATTTCCATCCACAGACATATGGACAGAAAGAGGTGGTGAACAAGACTTTGGTATAGTTGATTAGAGGGTATAACAACAAATACCTAACGACTTAATATGAGTCCTAAGCCTACATTCAGAATTCCTATAACCGGGAAGTACACACATCAACTATGAAGTCACAATTTGAAGCATGATTGGGATATATAGCTATGAATCCAATGGACATAACAGGTTGGGTAGTAGGATGAAGGTGAGACACGAGACACATAGGTGACTAGAGAAAACAAATTCATTGAGAGGAACCGAAAAATCCATCTCAAAGTCAAAAAACAACTAGAGAAATATCAAACCAAGTACAAAGCTAAGAATGATCAACATAGGAGGGAGCATAAGCTTCATGTTGGAGATAGAGTTTGGATTTACTTGAGAAAGGAGAGACTAAAAGGTTCAACCATGGAAGCTCAAGCCACTACGATATGGGCCCTTCACCAAATTGGAGTAGGTTGTAGAAAATTCCTTTCTGTTTGATTTACCATCATTTATGAGGATGTACTCTGTAGTAAAATGTGTGAACTTACACCTATATGACCCATCCATGCTATATGAAGATGAAGGACTAAAATTGCTACCTTCCATTAAGGATTGTGTTTTGGACTCACGAGGAAAATGGGAGGAGGGATGTAGTGCTACAATAGAAGGTCGGAGAGACTAGGAGAGGTCTATAAGAGTCTTGGAAGATTGGAATAAAAGGAAAGACACCAAGGAAAGCCGGTGGTACTCAAAGGAGAGAGTGAGGGAATTATTTCCTCATCTACTCCCCACTAAGATTTTGTGGGACCAAAATCCTCCTATGTTGGGGAGGTGTGATCCATAGGGATCCAAAATGACTGTACTTCATTAGATAAGTTATCACAAAGAAGGAAAAACAACACATGGAGGTTATGTATTTTTATTAAGAGGACCTCTGCTCTATGCAGAGTGGTAGCTCTGAATCGCCGCCTAACCAAGGCAAAGTGATATCTTTGGGAATTTCGATCTGCGCATTCGGCGGTGGTCCTAGCTCTTTCGGATAGAAAACAAAAATATGAAATGAAAAACCTAGAATTTGGAAGTTTGTCTATGTCTCTTCTCCTCCATGACCTTTCCCATCCTCCAGTACATGGGAGGACATGAAAAAGGCTATAAATACATGTATGTAGAAGAGTATAAGATCATCAAAGCATGAAAGAAAGTGAGAAAGAAGTTCTTCATAACTTTGGAATTGTGTTTTGTAGAAGAAAGGAGTATTGAGACAGAGAAAACAAGTATTTGGGAGGAAGTGTGAGATATTATCTACTTCTCTTTCATACTTATTGTAAATTTTGTACTTGTTATTTTGAATTGGACAATAAAAGTGGGAAGAAAGAGCAATTTCCCTTCCTGACTAGTTTTTCCTCCTCTGGAGGTTTCCAAGATAAAACTTGGTGTTTATGAGCTTAAATTATTTCTTTTCTGTAATTGTGGATTCTAAGCATAAGCATAATTCATTCACTAGCTATCTCTATCATTTTCTAATAGAAAGTAGAACAACAACGTTTAATTTATGATTCTGTGGATAATTCTAGAGTTGAAGAGTTTATAGATCAAATCACCTCTAAAGGTATTCCATCTGTCTATTTGGTTGGTTGTGGAGTTGACTTTGCTAATCAATGTTTGCAATGTGTTAGCTAAAGTCATGCGAGATGGATTTGTGGCTCCATTTTGTCTTATTGTCTGAATAATGTTCTCAATGGCAATTTTATTTTGTCGATTCTTCCAACGATATTATCTTGTGCTCTGTTGGTTTCATGGGGATAGAAGGAGCCATATAAGGTAGAAATAAGTTTAGAGGATGGTTTTGAGGAATGCTTGAAGGGTTTTTGGAATATTTGGATGGTTTGTAGGATTACGAGCTTTTGAACAAGCTGGAAAAACAAAAAAATGTATACATAAACAAAAATTGAAAAACCCATGAAAATCACAAAAATTAACTTAAAATGCAATAAATTTGATCAAAATCAAGGGCTTATCTCTTCATCTTGGTGACATTGTTGAAAATTTCATGATCCGAGAAGTTCAAGAGTAAGTTGCAGGGGGTTTTTAAAGCTTGAGTGCTAACAATCGGAGAAATTGCAGTTCGTAAGGGAAAATGGGGAAAAATGAGAAGTCGTGGGTTTGTTTTTTTTGTCTCGGAGGATGTGATCATGGTTTTCGGTTCGAAAATCGCCAAGCCTATAGAAAATAACCCACAATCGTAGTTTAAAACCTCGATCATGGTACATGAATTTCATATTTTTATGTTCACTTATTTATCCATCAACTTGTTGCACTTACCCCTTCTTCAGAAGGGATCTTCATGAGCAACACTGTGGTAAACATGAGAACTCTCAACAATGTTTTTAAACACTCCTTATACAATTCAGGTTTTTGTGCATTAGGTAAAAGGAAGGAATTGTGATCATCACTAAATGGGAAAAAATATTCAAAATGCATTTTGTTGAAAACTCTCCAATCAAGTATATCAATATAGGCATATGGAAGAAGTCACCGGGGTTGGTTTCCATCCTCCACTTCTTTAGAGTGGGCCTCCGTAAGAAAAATCTATGGTCATCAAGGAAATAATTCAACAATGTTTCTAAACACTCATTTTAAGGTGTCCATACATTACCTAAAGGATTTTTTCTCATGGTTCAAAGGTTCACAATTCATCATTGCATTAGAGCATTTCACCGATTCATCAGTGGAGCTGATCTTCATCGAGAGATGGAGTGTTCTTAAATAATGTTTGAGGGCATATATTTCTATCTCCTTCTCTCATTCTCCTACTTCCTTCTCTCTCATTTCTAATTCTTCCTTGGGGTTCATCATTGTATTTAGTCCTATTCACTTAAGTGACCTACTTAAAAATTGTAAAAATATTTTCTCAAACTTATAAGAAAAATACTTAATTTTGGCAAACGAAAGGTCACAAGTGGAATATGAATGTGAAGATTTGTGTGAAGGGAGATGTGAGGTCAATTCAAATTGCTATAAATTGGGATGGCTTCTCCATTCCAAAATATCCCGAGATTTTAAAAAATTTCTACTCTGTAGAAATTGTAGATTGTAGTTGTTGAACTTTGTGTCAATGCACATGAAATAAATGCTACATTTATTTTATTCTCCTTCTTCTTGTATTTCCTATAGATCTCTCTTTTATGCCCTTTGTAAGCACAATGATCCCAAAAGATATTTATATATTTGATAAATGAATCCAAGATCTTTGTGTTTGGTTTTTTCTTCTCACTAAATAGATTTATTGTTGATTTCCTCTATATTAAATGATTGAAATAATCTAGTTCTTGGGTGTGAACTCCACAATTGGCCTACTCATGGAAGCAACTCTCATTTCATTTCCTAATTTCCCTCCTCCCTACTGAACCTGTAATTTCCTCCCTTGTACCCAGTCGCATACAAAAAAATTCCATAGGTTTAGTGGAGTGTCCCTATGTGATCCACGGCCTTTTGGGCCAACCCATAATAGCATATATGATTAGATTAGTTTTCAATCAATAATATGAGCTGAATCATTCAATGCAAAGGGTGTAGCCTCATGAAAGTTGGTGGAGACAACTAATTTGTCATACCGATAAATTTTCTCACCAACAATTAGGTATTACCCATCCATTAAGAGTTATGTATGTATATATAAAGGATCTCGAGTACCATTATGAGGATTTCATCAATGTATGAGTTGAGTCTTCTTCTCAATAGAGGTACATTGGAGGTGCCCCCTCAAAGTGGATTCCCATCTTGGGAGATTGTGGAGTTAATCCTTCCTTAAAGAACACTATTTGGTGTTGCCCTATGTTAAGGTTATTATTCTTTATATATTGAATATTTTTGCATCTTTTCCCACAAATATATCTTGTGTTGTCTTATCTTTTGCAAATATTTCATTTATTATATGCAATGATCTTAACAAGTGCTATCGAGCATTGATCCGGGAAATTTATGGGATGAAACCCTAATGATGGTGATTTTCCTATATCTAGATATCGCGTGTAATTTTTCTAATATTTTGATAATGAAGAAGATGAAGAAGACAATGTTGATGATGAAGAGGCCACACAGGATTTAGAAGGAGAGACAACAAATCAAGCTACGAGTTCAAATAGTGCATCTCCAAGGAAGGAAGCTTCAATATTTTAGTTTGAAGGGTGCATTAAAAGGAAAAAGGTAATTGTTTCCATAAACCCTAGCAAAAAAATAACTTCATCAATATGGATGTAGCTCAACATCTACATGTTCAAGCAAAGCATATCAAGGAAGCTCAAGTGGATGGTAAGCATATTCAAGTTTTGAAGATTTAAAAATCTCTATGTATAAATATGTTTTACATTCAAATTTTTATACTTTAGATATGGATGGTATGGATATTGTTCTAGGATTTCCTTGGTTAGATACCTTGGTAAAAATCAATATTAATGTGAAAAATAATTCATGAAATTATGGTACAAAAGAATGAAAATTACATTACAGGATATCACACTTAGCAAGGAAAAAAGTAATGTAAAGATGGAGCATGAAGATGAATTTGAATATGGTGAAGAAGGGAATAAGGATGATTTAAAAGGAGAGTCTAAAGAACATGAAAAAGAAAAAAATAATTCATCTACTCAAGAGAAAAAATAAATAGAAAACAAGGTGGAAGAGGAAAATAAAGTTGAGGAAAAGGTTGATAAGGTTGAGGATACTAAGGTTGCACCATATAGACACCCACATCATCATGAGAGGTGTAGTCACTTTTTCCTACTCCTTTTAAACCCTAGGCGTTCCGACATATCACCCATCATGAACCGGGCACTCACCCAAGGTGCACGAAGGCGCCAAGCCCCTATTTTATATGAGCCTTGCAAGAATATTCATCATTATAGAAAAAACATATAGACATAAACACATACATCTTATGACAAAGATAATGAGACTAGATCTGAGCTTAAATGATCCATATTACGATTCTGAATATTAAAAAGAACATACATGAACCAGATCTGAACCATGAGCACAATAAAGAACACAAACACTTAGATCCATTGAACACTGATATTTAGAACAACACCATTATATTAATTCACCAATATTACAGTAGCCAAATACATCAAGAAATCCATAAATGGACTAGATACATCATCAGAGTTTCAGTATTTTCCTATAATGGCTCCATTACAGAAGTCACAACAGTGATCACACATATCTCTCCTAGATCTCTCTACCTTCTTTCTCATACATATTTCACATTATGCACACTTATCATTTTTTCATCCCTCTCTCTTTGTTCTCTCTCCTTGTTGCCATTTAAATCTTCCCTTACCACCTATTCATCACTCAGAGTGAACCACCTATCAAATGTCATCATGTATTGTCATATTCAAGTATCCTCAGCATGCAAGTGCCAGCTAAACCATAATTAAATCCACTTGACAGCTCCTAATCCTATCATGATAACCATATTCTAGGATATGCTTTTCTCGGGCTACAAGTCTCCATGTTCTATCATTATTCGCAATTAGATCTGGCCATATCTCCATGTGTTCCTTATTGAAACTCATTGTATTAAAAAATAAGGCTAAAAATTAAGCCTATTCTTCCTAGGGGTGAATCTCCATGCCTTCCCCAAAGTTACTTCTGTGCGAGCCTTTGCGCCTTTCAGTACGCACTATAAAACATTCCGCACCTTAGGTGCCTAGTCTCCTTAGGGTATCAACATTACCCCACACTAGTTTGATTTCCACCCATGGAAATCCTTCATGCTCACCAAATAAAACTTCATTGATCCAAAAATTGGCGAAGGAAAAATCCTACATGATGTAATAGTCTAGACAACTAGGTGGAGGAGTTCAAGAAACTCTTCATCTATCTCACCCTTCAACTTCTTTCATGCTTCCAACTCTGCTAAATCTTTCCCCGTTGCCTCCCCTACTATCTTTGGGTACTTGTAATGGTGTAACATCTTTAGATTTCCCCTTGAGCTCTTGTATGAATACCACCAGCTCTACTTAAACACCCTCTAACCCATCCATATGCTCTGTGATGGAATCTAGGAGTTTGTCGATCAAAATTCTAGATTTTCATGTTTGGTTTTTATTTTATCCTTTTGTGACATGGTGTCAATTATGAACTAGGAATGCTGAATTTTATTTTTCAGAGCCTTCTCCTACAGGGCCTTAAGTAAAACCTCTTCATCTACTATGCGTTCATCAACAATGGGCTCACATTTTTCGGAAAGGCTGTTGAAGCCCCTATCTCCAATATATTTTATTCCTTGAGCTGGGTGAGAAAATCCTCCAACTTAGTGATCTGGGCCTCCAAAATGATATTGTTGTTCTCCTTATCATTAGAAATCTCCTCAACCATAGGCCATGCGCATCATTTGATGTTAGCCAGCGACATCCCCACCAAGTCTTCTAAATAATCCATTTCATCACCATAATCTATCCTAACTTGGCTCACCAGTTCTAGACATTGTTTAAGGACCTTCTTGACCAAGGTGCCATCTCGAACATATACCTCCTTAGTCTGTGCTTTCTCACCCTTCAACCCATGGTGCAGCCACTCTATCTCCTTTTTTTCCTTCTTAGCTATGACCAAAGTCTGGACAGCCGCCCCCACATCCAAACTCCACCTTATAACCTTTGAGGACATCTTCTACAATGCGTTACATGTCGATCATCGGTGAGGTGGCTTAGACCCTGCCTTATATGTTTCCCCTTTCTTCTTCTTCAAGTGAATGGTATTGATTACATGATCATTGACCTCAAATTCAAGCTCCTCTGCATGACAATGTAGATTCCAACTTATCATCTTCTTCATCCTTGTTATGCCCCCGTCTTGGTCTAAAGGTCCCAATCATGCAGCCTTCTACGGGGAAGGGTGCTATGGAACCTTGCATGTAACACTTTCATGGGATTATCCATGAAGTCTATGTTGGGCGACATAGGTGGAAACTTCTTACTCTTTTCCTTGTGTTTTGAATGTTGCTTCCTTGGGGTGCTTGTTCCTACAGTGAACCCTTTATCCTCCTTGATCACAGAGGATCCTTCTTTTCTTTTATCTCCCGGGATTGTGGGCTGGATAGGTGAAGTCCCTCGTACTAGAATCTTCACAGGTTCCTCTATAGAATGTGATTTTTCCTTGGTGTGTGCATCACCCACTACCTTGTCCTCCACCTAATCCCTTCTCTTCTTCTCCTCTTCGATTTCTACCTCGAGTTCCTCCCAGAAAGCTATGCAATCCTCCATTGATCTCATCTCTATCACAAAATAGGAGACATCATGTAATTTTTCTTTTCTTATTCGGCTCTTCCCCTTTATTTGTTTAGGAGACATTGTGTACTTGTCTATGAAGCCTCGTCACTACCTTTTTGTGATGTACCCATGCCCTCAATTCTACTCTTTCATATATAATAATTCCTCTTCTGGAAGTTTCTAATTTCTCCTCACTTCCTTCTTCTTATTCTTCTTCTCCTCCCTAGACCACTCTCATAGGTGGGATTGACACCTCTCGTGGCTTTGGAAAGGTGGAGTCTGTAACCTCCACTTCAAATCCTCCTTGCGTCTTAGGACATAACTACACAAAAACTCGGTGGATGAATCCCTTGATGGTCACATTTATCTATGGATGGAGATCCGGGAAGTCGGATCAAAAATTTGACATAATTTTTCCTTGTATCAAACTTATAGGTCAAGTAAAGGGTGTGAACATTAGCATCCACTTTATTAGCATTGAAGGTCAAATTTTTCATGTCCTTTGGTGATGGATGATGCGCTTCATATATTTAGCAGTGAATGAAAATGGAAGCTTACACCATGGCCCCATTTCTCCTTTGGCCATCATAAATTTTTACGAGATGAAGTGTTGAGTACATAAAATATTCACATGGCCCCCTACAATTTTTGGCAATTCAGGCAAAATACGCCACTCTTTCTCAAAGGCCATGCATAGTCTCTCATACCACTTGTTCATCTTATTCTTGTAAGTATTTGTAATGGATCCATCACAAGTAAACTATGAAAAATACACCATAGTAGATGGGTTCCCTGGTGGGTAAACCCACATGTTACCATCTATTCCATCAGAAGCACGCTGATTTCCCTAAATATAGTCAACAATAGAATAGACCCCCACGTTATCTTTTCTCCAAATTCATTCTACACCCACACCTCCTCAATGATACTATTCATAATGAATTGTGTAAAGTTTTAGTGTGCCCTTGAATTTCCCCTCCATGTCCAATCCTCAAGCCACACACCTGTCATATGATAGGGAATGAAATGAAACTTTCTAAGAACCTATCATTTCTTTGTAGAATAAAATACAAGCAATATGTTCAAGATCCAGAGGTGTTAACCATAGTAAGACACAATTTAACATTGTAATTTAGTAGTGATTGGATGGTGCAACGAATACCGGGCACCCTAAGTCACTTAAATAGAATGTGAAAGGGATCGTGTTTGAAACACATTCATTGGGACTCGAGAGGAAAGGAACTTACCCCTACTACTATTTAGTTTTAGTCTACGGAAGAAGGAGAAGGATATTGAAGGGTAGGAGGCATTTCCTTCTTAGGATAGTGTTTTGTTGTATTATTTTTTTCTTTTGCTTTTAAACACTTGCATAACACTTGTAATCTCTTAGCACCAATATTAGAGTATATAAGGGCTACCACTCTAATTTTACTATTCATTATCTTTTATTACAATCAATAAATTTTTAAGGCTTTGAAAGTTTCCCTACTGCTTTATCCCAAGTGTTTCTATACAAGACTTGTCTCTTTCACTATTCCTACACAAAAATGCAATTTTAAAAGCTGGGTATGGACCATGGATTATTTAATAAGATACCACCACATTTTGTTTTCCTATGAAGAATAAGAAGTATGGCTTGAAGAATTAATTTTCTAACAATTTTGTAGGAGTCATCGGTTGATCTTCCTGAAAGATCAATCTCAAACAAACATGTGAATTTCATAAGTATTTCCCAAGTTGTATTACAATAGTGTTGTGAGTATAAATATATTATTAGGTACTCCACATGGTGGATACATTTAGGATTAGATCAACATTGAGAGCCATTGGTTTATGCATCTTTGTTTTCAGAAACCAACGGGATCGGTTTCTAGAATAGTTGGAAGTTCATAATATATAACACAAAATGATATTGTTAGAAAGGCCACATAGGCATTTAAGCAAATTCCTCACGGTAATTTTTAAATAGAAAGTACACAAATATTGATAACTTCCTCCAAGCCTGTATCAAAATGAGTTTATATTTTGTTGATTCACTAGGTACATGTGTCCATGTGATCAGTTCACTTTTGTTGCCACTTTGATCTGTGACTTCGATGACACCATGGCCGGTTATCAATTTTGTTAATACCATCGGGATTGGTATCTTGGTTCGAGCTTGGTGAATGTGGCAAGATGATGCGGTCTTGTTTAATGCAGGAATCACGAGTTTCATGAAAAAAGGTATGGTTTTCCTATTTTCTCTTGTATTAAATTTAAACCGTTATTTCTAGATTTTTTTCAAAATTAAATTTTGAATGATAGGGATCAAAATTCCAACAAATATAAAGATATTTCCTTGATGTGAACTCTCAAAACATCCACAACAACAAAAAAAACAAAACTTTGATGTTGAAATTCACAAACATGGAGCGCCACACCCACATATACCGCAAATCTGAAACTCCTAGCATGACCCCTAGTAATGTGGGACATCATGGGGTAATTGATCCAAGTTGTTTGAATTTATTTAGCATCCTTAGAAGTTGAATTTCTAAGCCACTTAGCTTAACAGTCACTTGTGTGACGTGTTTGTTTTAATAAAATGCGGTCGATTTTGTTTTAAGGTTGCCGCTTAGTTTGAAAGAAATTGAAAACCACTTCCACCTACCTCTAAACTACCTGCAAGAGAATCATATCCCACCTTCAGATAAATGAAAATTCCTTAGGAAACTAATTTTGCAAGTGAGTTTTGGGTCCCACTGGTCGTTGTGTGACAAGAGTTCATGACGTAATTATAATAACTTTCCCTGGAATTGCCCTTATATCTTGAGATTTTCTCATGGTAATAAACTTCCGTCGGGCAAGAGGTATTCTCTCTATATGGGGAATAAGTAGGAATCATCAAAATTTTTGATAGAACTTGAACAAGTTTGTTTGAGACCCCGATATAAGCACTTTTTGTTGTTCAGACAGTTTTCTCAACCTTAGCCAGAATCTTATTTTTGAGTCTCGTTGGACTTCTAGCCATGCATGTGACCTCGTAATATTGTTGCAATGCTATGTAGAATTTTATTTTACTTTTAATCTTGTATAAATGAATTTTGAAATGTATGACACTTTTCTCTCTCCATGCTCTTCTCTCTCTAGAAACGATTTATGATACTTGATTTATTTGAAAACATAAATGAGTTGGGAAATGTGAATTAGTTTGAAATGAAGTGATAATGGACATAAAATGCAAATTATTATAACATTTAGAATGGAAAATAAAATGTATCTGAACTTTATCTCTCATCCTCACTAGTTGTAGTCAATTTTACTCCCACTATAAGAGGAAGGAATCCCATGTATGCCGGCCTATCACCCAGCAGAAGTTGAGCGCTCACCCGAGGCACGTGCGGGTGCCGAGTCTCTCTTTTATGTGAGTTTTTAGTGGGAAGCATTCATCAATGATTAGTATAGGAGTATTTAGGAAAGAAGTTTAGACATACAAGGATTACAGGGCTCAGGACGGCCTCTAGATCCTTGTAGTTTCTTTAGACTATGTGTTTTAAAAGACTCCATAACATATAATATAACAGAAAGAAAGCTACAACCATTCATTCATAGCATGAAAGGAAAGAGAACTTATATGAATGAAATATACATAAAACCCATTGATATTCATATCTAATTGCAATAGGTAACCTCATTGTATTCATCATTTCATTACAAAGAGCCATAGAGGGTAGACCGCAGTCATGCACATCACTAGGCTTGTATAACTATGCAAAAATAGAAAAGAAATTAAAATGCCGAGCTCAGTAGATCAGAGCCCCATTCGTAGTAATCCTATAGAGCTTTACCCATGTTATATCTCTTTGTCTGTATTTCTCCTATCTTCTCCTCTTATGTCTATATATTTTTCTTGGTCCATAGGCACTTGTATTTATCACCTTCCGCTACCAACTCACCTTGCCGTGCCCTCGGATCTGTTGAAAAGTTTTGAATTTGATCCTTGAGCAAGCATGTTTCCTCAAGCATGAGCTCTCCACTCCATCTCATGATGGTCTTCTAGAAGATTCCTTTGTTGGCATGCTCTTTCCTAGGCCACCTGTTGCCAGGCTGGCATGTTATCTGCATGTAACTGATCACGCTTTTCACATGTTCTACCTTTGTTTCTTGAATCGGCTAAGTCCTGAACCTCCTTTCACATGCCATGTATTATATGCTTCCTTGAGCCTTTTTTGTTATGTGCTTTTGCCTTACATGCCATCATGTTTGGGTCCGTGCCCCACATGCCTTCAAACTTAGTCAATATTTTAGGGGCCCAACATCACGCCACACTACGTCTATTCTCCGCCCTCAAAAAAATTCTTCTTGATCAAGGTGCAAGTTGGTTCAATGGAACCAAGATGTAGATAAATACTACAAAGATGAATAAGGAATGAAAGAATAGGGGAAAGAATGAAGAATGGGGGGAACATTAAACCAAAAGGCTGGGGAAGTCCTTCTGCAAGACTTCCTCCAACTTATTCCATGTATCGACCTCATTCTACGCCTTCTGATAGAGGTTGCCAACTAGGAGGTTTACCTCATCAAAACTTAGGCCAGATCCTCGAGTGCCCAAAGTGTCCACAATTTTTTCCATATCTTTACCCAGGCCTGTGAGCTTGTCCATTCTCTGGTAATTTTAGGATATAGTTCCTTCAGTCGTGTCTTGGTTGAGCCCCTTAGTGCCTCAATCTCCTTGGATCTTCTTTCTACTTCCACCAGGACTCTATCCCACTCCACCCTATTTCCTTTATTCTTCTCCTAGAACTCTTTTAGCTCTACTTCGAGTGTGGAAACCAAGGAGCTTTCGCCACCTTATCTCTATCTATGCATGTGTCATATGCAACCTCAATAGATTAGGAAGCAACCTTTACATCTGCGAGCAGCACTTGGTATACTCGCAACCGAGTGTCATCACCTTTAACTAGTCCTCCTCCTTCAGGTGCGCAGCTACTTCCTCCATAGATTCCAATGCCAAGGGTCACCTCTCCATGGTGAGGATGTGCGTTAAGTCTTCTAGGCATTCCAGCGTTGATGCATACCTCTGGGGGATAGGTGTTAGATCTGGGTGTTTCAAGATGATGGCACTTTTTATCGAGTCTACTTTCTTGTAGACCTCCTGCACCTTTTCCTTTTCCTCCTTGATCTTGCGCCTTAGCTGTGCGCTAATTAATTCCTCATGTTTTGAGTTTCTGGCCACCTTAGCCAACTCTTTCTCCTTTTTGGCCAGCTTTCCCTCTAAAGCCCTTATGTTGTCGTTCGCGCGAATAGTCTTGCCTCGTTTCCACTTTGTAACCTTATTTAGAGCATTACATACTTGCTTGTCTGTGAGCTCCTAGGAATTCACTAAGGGGTTGTCTCCCTTAGACTCTGGTAGCATGATAAGTGCCTTTTAGCATACTTCAAAGTATAGCTCGTCAACGTGGGATTCAAATGCCCAAGAAAGCATCTTCTTGGTCTTGGGGTACGTGCCCTCCTTCTCGAACGATCCCATGGCTATAATTCTTTTGGTGGGTACCGTGCTCTGGAATCATGTGCGTAACACCTTCCTTGAGTCATCCATGTAGCCCATTATTTGCCTCTATTATGCATCCAGAGGTCTTCTACCCGAGTGCACACCTTTGGGGAAGCTAATTGTCAGAGTGGGGCCTCCTAGGCTGTCATGTCCCTTTTCACCACTTTCTTCCCTCCCTTCCTTTAGCACTATGTTTGCGCTCCGCTCTAATTCCTGGTCTACAAGGATCTCGAGCATCTTCTTCACTTCTCACTCTGCCACTTCAGTTATCTACTCCTTGGTAAAATTTGTGGCTCTTTGTCCCTCGGCATCCCTCTCATCTGCCCTTGTATCTTCAGTGCCTTCATCTCCTTGTGTGCCTTTCCACCACGTGAATATGAACTCTTTCTTTTCTTCTCCACTCTCCTCCTCGAGTCATAGACACTAACTATGTGAGGTTCTAAAGGTTCCTTGTATTTTTCTAGCTCTTTCTCCTCGTCACCACCCTCTTCACTCTCATCCTCTCCTTCTCCCAGATATCTCTCCATGCTATCGATTACCTCGAGTCGACTTCCTCATCTACCTTCTCCTTCTTCTTAAGAGGTTGCTTCTAGTCAAGAGATTCTACCTTCTCTTCTTCCTCTTGTGAATCCTCCAAGGTGGTGGGTTGTTCGGGTGCCTCTACTTCTAGCATCTTCTCCTTTACTAGGGACTTCTTCCTCCAAACATAGGTGCTTGGCTTGGCACTCGTAGAAGGCATGCTCACTATTTGAGTAGTTGGTACACTTGGTGCTCCTTCCTCTCCTCTGCCCCTCTTCTTAGACACTGGATTCTTCATTCCTAAGGGGTCTTCAGGTATGGAGATCTCATCCACCAAGTACGTGCCATTTTTGAATTTTGGCCTTATGTGTACATATACGCACGCCATGGATCCTCCAGCAATAGGAAGTGTTATTGGTCTAGTCATGTGGATCTCATGCGACATGTACTTTTCCACGTATGCATGCTTACCTCCGGGATAGTTCAGTTTCTTCCTCATATCTCTGTGTTCTGGTCCAACTTTCCTAGCTCTAGCCTTAGCTTTTTCAATTCTTTAAATCTGTTCACTCCCACTTGGAAGTACTGGGTAGTGAACGTGAAAGGGAGCTTACACCAAGGGCTCCATGATTCATCAACAAGTTTGAACCTACCCAAGCAATAGTGTTGGTACACCGTGAACTCAGCTTCTCCTTGTGTGGCTGTTAGGAGTTGTTCGGGGATCCTCCACTCCACCCCGAATGCATTTCTCAAGCATGTATACCATTTTTGAGCCGCGCTTTGTGGGGAGCTATCATTGTATCACATGCATACTTTTCAAACCTCTTCATGGGCAAAGGGTCTTCAGCTAGGTATTCCTACACAAACTTATCTAGTGCATCTGACACTCCAACTTCTGCAAATACTATGGTATGGTGGATAGGACATTGCAAAGAGGATCTTGTCCCCTTCCTTTGCACACTTTATAATTTCCTTGGTAATGTATGCGAGACAAGTTGTAAATGGTCCTCTCTGTGATCTTCCTACTGAGGACATGCAGCCATGGTTTGTTGACTTGCATCAACCTTTCTTGGCCATTCGGTTTCATTACCAAGTGCGTGGCCATCTTCATAACTGGGTCCTTGATGTCTGAGATGTCATAATACCATGACCCTTTCTTGCAGGAATACTCTGTGATGGTCTCCTGAATAGCTTCCTTATCGCCAAGGTCATCTTCTAGGCTATCTCCCTCACATATGAGGCCTGTAAACTATGTAATCAACTGGGGAGTTATGTGCATCTTGCGCCCAGCAAAGTGGAAGTAGTATTTGTGAACTTGAGACATCAAACATTGGTACAAGCAATCGGCTTCCCAAAATAAGGAAACTCGTAGAGTTGTAACAACCCTGCCTTTGCTAGCTTGACCTTCACGTCATCATTGTAGATAGGAAACCCTTCAAGTGTTTACTTGTTGGTTGGGCGTACCAGTTCTAATGTCATTTCTTTCTCTATAGTGTTGGTGTGGTGATTATAGTCACTGACTGGTATGTTCCTCAAATGGGATTCCCATTCCTTTCCCATCATCACTCCATCAGGGTACTGCATTTCTACATACCATTCTTCGTTTGTTTCCACCTCGGGTTCTAGTTGTTTAGCCTTCACTTTGCCCTTCCCTTTCTTCGGTGCCATGGTCGAGGTAATTATATTACTCTAGTCCTCTCCTTGTTACTCTACTTTCCTTCTCCCAACCTTCGATCTCAGATCTATGATATAAATCTCCTAAACTCGTGCCCTAGTTTTTGAACCCTAACTTTGATAAATTCTTCACAAAACAACGTCTTTTCACTTCGTTCCAAGCCCGTGTAATTCCTTCCTTCTAGTTCGCAATCTCAAACTAGCTCTTTATTTTTTTATCACACAGATCTTCTCTCTGATCGAATCTAAAGAATTCCTAGCTTATATCTTTCGCTTATATCTCCAACTCTTTGTTTTTGCAAAGTAAAATGAGAGTGCCCGACCCTCTATTTATAGTTTTTTTCTTTTCTGGTCATTAAATGCTACTTTACCTACCCCATACTTTGTTCATTTAATGCAGATTTTTAAAACAAAACCTATCTTCAGTGCCTTTACTCATGTGCCCTTCCTACGTGAAAACTCCTCAAACCTTCTGGCACGCAACCAAAGCAACCTGACGAGGAGACTCTTACGTGTGCTCAGTCCACGCCGAAGGCACTTCTTCTTTTTGATTCTTTCTTTCACCTACCTCGTGTTTCTTTAAATGCACTTCATTTTCCTTTATATGTGGGATCTACAAGTAGCTTTACCCTGGCACCAACCATTCTATCTTTTCTCTTCATCTCTCTTTTAACCGGGCTACTCAATAAGGCTCTTCAACATAACTTCCTTGGTACTTTTAATCACGTGCTTCTTCACTTTTCTCCACCCCACACTTAAATGATGCGTGGTCCTCTATGCACTCATAAATTCTCTAAAAAATAGCAATAAGGTTATTGGCACCCGAGGCGCAAAACAAAACAACAATGTGAAAGGGAAACACAAGGAAAGAAAATGCATAAAGGAAAATTCTAGATTAACTGGCAAAAATTCCTTATTTACAAACACCAAGAAGACTTATTTATAGTAGGGCTTCAGCCTACTACCATTGAAGTGTCCAGGAAACTTCGTTCCATCCAGCACTTGTAATTGGCATGCACTTGAATCAAGGATGTACGAGATTGTGTAGGGACCTAACCAATGGACTTTCAACTTCCCATGATGGCGCATAAATTTAGAATCATACAGTAACACCATCTGCCCAACCTCAAACTTATTGTTTCTAATATGGCGATCATGCCAAGCATTTTTATTTTCCTTTTCTGTTGTTTGGCTCGAACGGGCAAGTGATCGTCTCTCATCTAATTTCATTATTTCATCAATTCTTTCTTCCAATGCTTGTTCATCAGCTAATCCTCCTGCACGCGCTATTCACAGAGAAGGTAACATAAATTCAACCGAGAAAAATAGCTTCCGAACCGAAAACCCATTGAAAAGGTGTGGCTTTATTTAGTATTTTATACGTAGTCCTGTAAGCCCATAAAACTATTGATACCTTGTCATCCCAATCTGTCTTCCAACATCACAGATCTTGGTCAAGGTATGACTTAGTATTTTGTTGAATGCTTCTATAGTTCCATTTGCTTGTGGATGGTAGGGTGTAGTCTTATGATGAGCCACCATGAACTCAGATAGTAGGATCCTCATAGTCTCATTTAGAAAATGCATACCCCTATCACTGGTCAAACTCAAAGGGCATCCATACCTTGTGATAATGTTCTCCCATAGGAACCTTGTTGTTGTTGTTGCCATGCAATCTTTAGTTGGGGATGCTTCCGCCCACCTTGTGAGATAATCTGTGCAAGTGATGACATAACGTGACCAGTCCTACGTGTTTCCGGTGCAATAGGTCCTACAAAGTCTATTGCCCACTTTTCAAAAGCCTCCATGCTAGGAATGGGACAGAAAGGCATTTCATCTCTCCTTCCTAGTTTGCCAATGTGTTGACAGTGGTCACATGCTTTACAATAATCTCTACAATCCCTGTATAAGGTTTCCCACCATAAACCTTCCATTAAAATCTTGTACATTGTGGCATCACCTATGTAATTCCCACCCACACTTCCTCCATGTGCTTCTTCCATGATGGACAGGCGTTCATGTTCTAACACACATCTATGCAAAAATTCATCACATCCCAATTTGTATAAGTATCCACTAATCAACATGTAGGGTGCGGCACGTATGGCCAACTACTTTTTCTCCAATGCCTTCATTCCATTTGGTGCCACACCTTCTTTTAAAAATACAACAATCTCTTCCAAATCGAGGGTGCGCACCACAATCTAAACAATTGCATGTCTGGCATTGTTTCCTCAATACTTTGCACGTCCTCTCCTGAATCAATTCTTGACAGATGATCAGGTCCACAATTGCCTTTTTCTAGGTTTCACTACAATGGTGAACTCAAACTCTTGAAACAACAACACCCATCGACATATGCGCCCTTGAAGAACGAGCTTATTTACTAAATACTTTAATGCCATGTGGTCGGTGTAGAATACAAAGGGTGTTGCCAGTCAGATACTATCGAAATTTGAAAAGCACATAGATCATTGACAATGCCTCGCGCTCGGTTGTGGTATAATTCTACTCTGCTGGTGTTAACTTCCTACTTGCGAAATAGAGAGGATGATCAACAATCCCCTCACCTGGTTGTGCAAGTACTACTCTAATGGCAGTTCCTAAGGCATCTACATGGACATGGAAAGGCTTTTCCCAAGAGGGAAATCACAAAATAGGTGTGGTAATAAGCCTATCTTTTAATGTATCAAATGCCCTCTATTGCGCCTTTCCCCAATGGAAGGTACTTTTGTGTCTAAGCAGCTCCTCTAAAGGTGCGGCGATCTTGGCATACCCCTTAATGAATTTTTGTAATATCCCTTATGTCCAAGGAATCCATGCACTGTGCTCTGGCTAGTAGGTTCCCTTAACCCCACAATAACTACAACCTTAGTAGGATCTACCAACAAGACCTCCTTACATATGATATGCCCCAATAAAGTCCGAAAGGGTGTATGAAACACACCTTCTTAATGTTGAGGGATATCCTCAACTACCTACACCTTTCAAACATTAATCTCAAGTTGTCAAAATGGTCCTTAACGGACCATATCTTTGTCTAATCATCCAATTAAACTGAAGATACTTATGAATGAAGTCCTGGAATGCTTGCACCACTATGCACGAAAAGACAGCAAGTGCATTTTTCAACCCAAAGGACATGACCGTATATGTAAAAATTCCCCACTCGGTGGAAAAATTTGTCTTCTCCTAGTCCTCCTTTGCAATCTGGACTTGGTGGTATCCTAAAAATCCATCCGTAAAGGAATAGATTTCGTGCCTAGTGACTCCTTTTAGAATCTCTTCAATTAAGGGGATTGGAAATGGATTAATGACACAAACTGCATTCAATTCCCTATAATCCACACAAATTCTAATCCACCCATCCTTCTTGATGCTAATTACCATTGGACTTATCCATTCTGATTCTTCTACTGCCTCAATGATCCTAGAAGCTATCATCTTATCTATCTCCTCCTTAACCTTCACGCGTAAGTTGGGATTCATCTGGTAGGGCCTTTTTCTAACTGGCGCACACCTTCCTTCAGTTTTATCCTCATCTCCCCCAAGGAATGGTGGACACCTTTTAACTCATGGTACCCACATGGAAATAAATCCTCGAATTCGCGTAATAGATCAATGATCTTTGATACTTCCTTCTCCATCTAATAATCCCCAATAATAGCTTCCTTAGGTTCTTCTCTGAACCAATGTTAACCTTCTTTTTCTTTAAAGGCTCATGGTAGGAACGTGCACGAGCATCTGCACTGCCCACCACTTCACGCGTCCCCATAGAATGGCTAACATTTAAACTCTTTGGTTCCTCTCCATCAATCACATATACTAACTTTCCCTTTTCCTTTTCTAAACACATGCGCTCAAGTTGGGATTCTTCTATTTCTTCAATCTCTTTAAAGTGCGCCCCCAATCCTGGTTTACCTAGTAGTTCTAACATCCTATCTTCTATTTTGACACTATCCCCCATTATAAGGTGCTTGATACCTTACAAGGCCTTATCAACTGATGGTTTGGTACTCTAATACTCAAAGGTTTGGATAAGATCAGCCGCAAGCTCTTGCCAATTCCTTGTTTGGTGGCGTGTATCTCGAATGAATGTACCATGCACACGCATAACCTGCAGTGTAGAATATAACTTGTGCACCCAGAGGGATGGTGGCAAGGCCTCACACCTCTCTCTCGGACCCATTCACACTCTGTATATAGAAAGAGGTGGGCTCCTTCCCATGGTACTCCTTAATGATGGTGGGTATATTACTTCTAGAAAATCTGACAGAGAGAGCAATTCTTACCTTGCACCATTCTAAAAGGCTCTCTTGATGCGTGGCCCACCAACGAGCTGTTGTGCCGAGCAAGATGTAACTCAACATCTCCCTTCATTCCTTTTCATTTTTCCACTGAGCTTCTATCTCTTGTAGAAAGACCTCAGGGAAGGCTCCTCAAAGTACTTGGGCAGTTCTTTCCCCCAAGGTCATTGAACCATGCGTGCCTTAGTTACCTTGGTCACCGATCCTCTCAACTACCATCTCATTAATTCATAAGTCCCATGTGCCCAATTATCACATGCCAGGCTAGTGGTATCACTCATTGAGTGAGCATCCTCAAATTGGATAACCCCATTAATAGGGTGTACCATCTCAAGGTCTCTAATTGAGCACACATAAATTTTGTCCAAAACCTCTTCTCCCAATGGTTCAATGTAGGGTGTTGACTTCCCATCAACCAGGGGTATAATGACCCGCTCCTCTTTGTTCTCAAAACTGATGTACCCTTTGTTGAACCAGAGGTGCATTATTCTTGTAATACAAGGGCGCCAAGTAGTCTTTGGGAAATTGTCCACCTCGGCGAGTGCCGAGGACTTCAAAGTCCCTAGTAAACTTGGCTCCTTAGCTAGTAATAGTTGCATCCTTCAAGACACCGATAGGCATTTCCTTGGTATTATTTTCCATATATAGCACATTTGAAGATGGTTGTAACGTAGGTCTCCCCATCTGATGCCATGCATCCAAAGTCAAAACATTAACCTCCGCACTAGTGTTAATGAGTATATTGTTGAGGAGCCATCCATCCACAACTACATTCAATGTAATCTCCTTTTCATAGTCAAGGCTATGAGGGGGAAGGTTTACGTGTAAGACTTGCCTCTCACGCTCTTCTCTCGACGTGTGGTACCTTCTCTCTCAACAAGGATCCTAGCAAAGGAATGATGTTCTCCTGCCTTAGCATTTTACACACCTCCTTGACCTCATCCAGGTCATCTTTTTGTGCCTCGATCCTCCTTCCTTGTTCCTCCCTCCTGGATTTCTCCTTTAGACACTGGATCTCCCCTTGTAAGCTTCAAATAACATCCATGGTGTCTTGATATATCTCCTTTTGATGCGCGGGGTCTGGGTACTTTCCATGAATGACCTCTTCTCTTGAAATGAGGCTCTTCTGTCTTGGTATCTCTCTTGTGTGCATGGCTTCTACCCTTATTACCAAAATAGGATCCAAACCTTCATCCTATGTTACCCGAGGCATCCATTGTATGTCTTCCTTCTTGATGCTAACCATCGCAGCACCTTTGTCCTTCCGGTGCTGCTAATTCATATGCTCATATAACTCTGGGCACTCCTCATACTTATGCTTCTTTCCACACCATGAGCACTACAACAAGTTTGGGCACTCACACTTAGATCCATAGTTGAAACATGTCCCTCATGGGAACTCACTCCTTCCTCCACGGTTACCTCATCCACGGAATCCTCCTCAAAAACCTTTTCCTCACGCACCTCCATCTGCGCACTCCTCATAACGGTGATCATCATTCTTAGAACTATGACATTGCTATTTTGGTACACCCCCGACCAATGGCCTCATGTATCTGATCAATGAGTCTACAGTCTTTAGTATCATGGGTCGTGGAGGTGTAAATATTGCAATAACAAGATACATTCTTTCTGATCATGCGTTGTAGCAAGGGACATTTATTGGCATCATGGTCCCCATGAAAGATTTCATAATCTAATGTTATAGTGCATACCATCCTTCGGGGAAATTATCCTTAACGTGCCCCTCTATCTCATAATATGTGCACCACAGACCACTATGAATCTCATGGACTGAGTTCGTAGATAGCTTTTCCAATTGTTTAGCCATAGCAACAATCTGAGCCTCCAAGAATAGGCTAACGCCAGTATCAATACTACCAACGGCTTTGGCATGCAAGGTAGCCTCCAATGCTTCACGTGGGTCTGTGAAAGTCTTATGAGATAGGGCCCTTCTAAAAGGGGTGATCAATCCTCCAACAAACCATTGTGCATGCTAAGAAGGATGTATATCATATGATAATTTAGACAAGAGATTCTTAAAGTGTGCATCATACTCCCGCACACTCTCTCTGTCATTCCTTGTTGTATCTCCTTCAAAGCACTAATGCTTTTTTTCTCGAACTCAGGAATGTGGAACTCTACCAAGAATGCATTCTTTAAGGCAGTGTAATCCACCACTATTTGATGAGGATCATACTTTCTATACCAGCTATGCGCATGCCCTTGCAACGTGGTTACAAATTGACTAGCCTTTTGTTCTGGGGTTGTGATACCTTTTGCACGCCATAGCAATTCACACTTGTGAACATGTTCCATAGCATCCTCAATGCCCCTATAATCTGGTAAGTGCAAAGACATTTCAAAGAAAACTTGAGGTGGTGGCTGGGGACCTTGTCTTGAACCAGAGCCTTGATTTCCTCTGGTATTTCCTATACCACCTAATCCACCAGGTCCACCGAGTCTTGTACCTCTAGAGCCACCACATCCACAGAACCATTGGGTCCAACATGGCTGTAGGAGCTGTGCAAGTGCCCCATGGTCCCACTAAAGCTGTGCACCAATGGTCTCGATGGTGCCCCACCACCACTACTTTGTCTGTCCTGCACCCCACGATGCGAGACCAAAATTTTGTACACTTTCCGCTTGTCCAAAAACTCCTCCAAATCTTTGGAATATGTCTAGCCATAGAAGAAGGGAATGTAAAATTTCATCCCAAGGCGCAGATCTATTTCTTTCACTAGTTTCAATTGGTTTAATAGTTCTTCCTGGCTCGGGAAAACCAAGTGCCAGGGCTTGGTCACTGGGTGGGTTTAGATATGTGCCAATGACTCTCCTTTCTCCATGTAATGAACTCTCACCAAAAGCTGAAGGGGTCTCCCTCATGCGCTTGCCAAGATGGGGTAGCATAAACTGCTCAGGCTCCACATCCTCTGCATGAACCTCAATTCCTTCCCATAACATCTACTTCCATAGATCCATCACACTAGTAGCTTCATGTCATCTAGTAATCTCCCTTTCATGTGCTTCACCATACTTGAGCCATCTTTCTTCCCTCTCCTTTTCTGTCGTATCATCTGCCATCTTCCTCCACCCGAGCTTCCTTACCCAATGCTCAGAACAATTTAGCCACCATTGGGATCACTTCTAGACTCATGGTAACCATCAATATCTTCATAGCTAGAGGGATAGCATGTAGAAACGATCCCCTAGGTTCTCATAGAAACTCGAACTCAAGCAACCTATGGACAAGAATACATGGAAATGGCATATTCCAAAGTGTGTAGCTAGCTAGTACTCCTCCCCACCAGTGATCTACAACATGGATCCACATTATATCTGCATCTTGTAACCTTTGGTAGTCTTCTTTGGTCCATATCGTGATCCATAACACCAACTTGATCTAGATGCATAGGCTGAAAGCCACCCAAATAACTCTACTGGGAAGTAGTAGAAAAAAGTCTCATATAGATCATGGTAGAGATTCTCCTCTACCCATCTACATGTATCAAACTCAAGTCCAGTGCTGAATCTCTAGGAAAATTCATCCTCCATGCTCTTGAACCATGATTCAACATTTTCCAATGTTAATCAATCTATCATTACTCTTTACATAGATCATGATGCATGCTATATCCCACTACAACTTCAAAAAGAGGTCCTGGCAATGAACCAAGATGTAGTCAATTTTACTCCCACTATAAGAGGAAGGAATCCCATGCGCACTAGCCTATCACCCAACAAGCAGTTGAGTGCTCACCCAAGGCACACGCAGGTGTTGAGTCTCTCTTTTATGTGAGTTTTTAGTGGGAAGCATTCATCAATGATTAGTATAGGAGTATTCAGGAAAGAATTTTAGACATATAAGGATTACAGGGCTCAGGATGGCCTCCAGATCCTTGTAGTTTCTTCAGACTGTGTGTTTTAAAAGACTCCATAACACATAATATAATAGAAAGAAAGCTACAACCATTCATTCATAACATGAAAGGAAAGAGAACTTTTATGAATGAAATATACATGAAACCCACTGATATTCATATCTAATTGCAATAGGTAACCTCATTGTATTCATCATTTCATTACAAAGAGCCATAGAGGGTAGACTGCAGTCATGCACATCACTAGGCTTGTATAACTATGCAAAAACAGAAAAGAAATTACAATGCTAAGCTCAGTACATCAAAGCCCCACTCGTAGTAATCCTGCAGAGCTTTACCCATGTTATCTCTCTCTGTCTGTATCTCTCCTATCTTCTCCTCTTATGTTTATATCATTTTCTTGGTCCGCAGGCACTTGTATTTATCACCTTGCCGCACCCTCGGATCTGTCGCCAAGTGTCAAATGTGGTCCTTCAGTGAGCATGTTTCCTCAAGCCTTAGCTCTCCATTCCATCTCATGATGGTCTTCTAGAAGATTCCTTTGCTGGCATGCTCTTTCTGGGCCACTGTTGCCCAGTGGCAAGTTATCCATGTGTAACCGATCACACTTTTCATGTGTTACGCCTTTGTTACTTGAATCGGCTAAGTCTTGAACCTCCTTTCGCATGCCGCATGCTATATGCTTCCTTGATATTTTTTTTTTCTCGCGCTAACGCCTTGTGCGCCATCTCAGAATGGGGTCCCATGCACCCATGCGCCTTCATACTTAGTCAATATTTAGGGGGCCAACACTAGCTCTCTCTAGTACAAAAATATTAAATACAACTGAATTTGAAAGCGTGAATGCACGAGGAATTTCTTTTTCCTTATCTCTCTCTCCCTCTCCCTACCTCTCCTGTCTTCTATTTAATTTAAAATGTTAAAAATTTTGAACGTGTGGATTTATGCTTGAGTGTAGGGGATTTCCATACTCATTCCTAGATTTGACGCCCTTTGTTGGTTGCGGGTACTATGAATAAGAGGAATTTTATGGATGTGATATGTTTTAATTGTAAAGTTATATTCATCTTGCATTATATGTATAACCATAGAATAATCATATGTCTTGTTGTTCAAAGAATTGTTCTTTGTGTATTTTGAACGGGAATACTAATGTGGCAATATTTTATAGTGTTGAATTAGATGTGAAGTTGTACTCAATGTTGTACCTATGTTTTAAAGATATTAATCAAGTATTTTGCTATGTTAATTATTGGTTTACTTCCTTAACACTTGATAATGCTAGGTAGAATTTCATCTCATTAAAACTGTCAAAATCAAAAGAATGAGTTATAATGCCTATTGTACTTCCTCCCCACATTTGAGTCTTTTTCGAGGGAATAAAATATTGATCATGTTAATAAAATACTTTGATGTCACTAATTATCTTCATGCTTTGCACCTAAGATGTCTTATTAAGGACCATTTCCTTGATATTTTATGATGTGGTGCATATATGTTGTGAAACCTATCATATTGGGACGAGTGAGGTGATCATGTCTTGTTGTTGTAGGTATGACCATATCATGAATAAGTTTAACCCCCTAGTGCATATTTTCCCTTGGTACCCTAGTGGGTGGTCAAAGCCTTACAAGATAGTTGGTGGTTGTACCTACGATTGATCTCTTGTGAGATCTAAATTACATGAGTGGAGACTACGTTTACAATTCTTGCGTATTTACCCAACAATTTAAATAGGCCCTTAAGAGGATTTTGTAATGCATAAGATTGTTTGGGATATCTCTCTCGTAATATACACTTAATACTTGCGTGTCTAAGAGAAATGAAATGATTTTTTTTGTGTGAGTTCATACTCCTTGTAGTCTTAAATCCCTAAGTGAAAATTATGTGTTATTTGAATTAGAATTGTTCTAAAACAATTCCCATAAGAGTCTAAATTAACCATCTAAGAGTAATCGGAAATAAGAGTAAATAAGATATTGTTTAGAAATAAAGTTATGCTTGAAGTCTTCATAATTGATTTAGGCATTCTCTTATTGCAAAAAAAAAATTGTTCTCGGAAAAATCAAGCATTTGAGCCAACAAAAACTCTTCGATAACAAAAATAAAAAATGAAAATTTATGATGTGTAAATGATAAATTTACTTGAACTAACTGTTGAATTATAACAAACTGTAATAGGAAAAATAGAGTACTATGAAGGAAGGATTCTTATTGGAAGAGGTATCTTGAATCTAAATCACTCTTAAATCCAAGTAATTCCTTATTTGATCTCACGATAATTTCCCCTTTTCTAGCAAAGGTAAAATTCAAATATCGAATATATGCAAGTATTATAGGAATTAATTTTGTTCAAAGTTGATGTTATTACGGGATCAAAGTAATTGTGTAAATGTAGTTAGTGGAAGGGTAAATAAGATTGAACTAACGAATGACCACTAAAAACATGGTATGCCTTTGAGCGATGTCAAAACCAACTAAAATGTCAAAGGTGATCATAAAATGAATGTAATATAGTAGAGGTCCACGACTAATAAAACAATCTAATTAATAGAAAAACCAAATATGATGCATGATCACATGATTTGTTTGCATAAATGTGGGTTAAAAAATGATGCAACTGAAATAATAAAGTGTAGCCTCAAGAATAGGATACTTTCGACTATAGCCAAGGCCTTGTGAGTTAAGGAAATTGCACTCAAGTTGGACTTGTAAAAGTTAGTTGAACCCTTGGTGTAGATAGGAATATATCAAACCTAAGATCACTCGGGAAGTAGAGTTATGGTGTGTATGTATGCTCCTAATCACAAGCATGCTATATAAATATATTTCTACAAGAGAGATGAGAAAATTCAAAAGAAACCACTATAGGTGAAATGTTAAACGAAAACATGCAGCTTTGTTGTAAAGGAATAAAGGGTCCCATGTTATGTGTTCTTTAGAAAATTTTGGTCAACCGATAAAAATAGGATTGTAATAAATATTTCACCATAAACAATGATATGTTGTGGGATGTGCTTTTGATTAAGTGTATATTGTAGTGGTCATTTTGTACTTTGTCATTTTTTTGGAAATGTGGTTTTTATGTCGATCATGCATTTCATGTTATATATGTGGGCCCATGGTTACAAAAACGTCTCATGTATTATACCTTATTCTTAGTGATCCTATGTGATCTTAGGTATCAAGCAATGTAAGCCAACAAAAACATTATCCTATTATTATGTGTATTGTATTTTTGTGTTTAAAATGTGGGTGTTACATATGCTATCAAAGTAGAGGATCATGCTCTCAAACCTCTAGGATAGATTGGAGTTGTGGTGATCTTGCATGGTGATAGTGAAGATGGGAAGAGTAATGTGATATATGTTGTGATATGACCAATGTTGTAATTGTTATATTATGAATGCATTTATTATGTATGTCACTTAGTTCATATTTGTTATCATGTTTATGTGCTTCTGATGAGAGTATTCACTCTCCTTTTCATGGATTTAATGAGGAGATCACAAGTCATGTACTGCCTTGTTTTATGTGAAAATAATGTTATTGTGGATTACATAGTGTTGGAGTGTCTTGTTATTCTCTGATATGTGGGTGTATTGATGGGTTATAAAGAAAAAATGAATAATTAGTGTGTAGTGAATTGGATTTTATTGTGATGTCGCCACTGTGTTGTGATGAATCATGTGTGTCACCATGTTATATTACAATTGTATATGTATGTTGTCTTGTTAGTCACTATTTTCATCATACCTGTAATTTTTGTAATATGTGATGGTTCATGTCATGAATTAGGGGCATATGGTGTTTGTATGACTGTCATCACCAATCCGGCACTATGATAATTCTTCACCGGGAACTCCTCGTGCTATGATTATTTACTAATGCACAGCCTTTAGTTTGGTGGATGTAATATGGAAACACAACAACAACATAACACAAGAATACCATCGACTATGATAAGACGGAATGATGAAAAATCTGAAATATCAAAGTAAATTATAATATTAACATGAAATTGTTACAATCTCACCCATGAGGTACTTCAAGTGTTATTGACTTCACTTGCCTTTCACCAAGACTATGGGAGAAACTTTACAATTACACCTCTTAATAGCTTCTTCAACACACCTTTAAACTGATGGCTTCCTTTACACACTTCATACAATATTTCTCACTACTTCCTTCTATGCTAAATGAGGGGGTGGCCTCTTTATTTATAGAACTTCGGGCTTATCCATCTTATCTATAAGATAGGATAAGAAATCCACTCTGACGAATCATATTCCATACCTTAACTCTTATACGTACATGTAAGCTTATCTTTTAAGATAAGATAAACCTTATCATTTCACATGGGTTCCACATTTGTAGACATTTTACAAATAAAATACACAAAATATTTATGACCTCACTCCTTGTCCTTATTACCAATATAATATTTCTAATTCCTAATCATGTAGACCCTACTTCTCTACTTACCCCAACTTTGACATTTTAACATTCTTTGGACCACTTACGAAAACTATTTACTTTTTACCACAACATTCCTATTGTACTTTTGACTATTTCCGTACTATACATTATTGGAAGTGTCGATCGGCGAAGCGCCGTTATCTTCGATCGGATGCTATTACTAATTATACTTAACAACATCCTATTCCTAATACATACATTAATGAAATAGAAATTACGGAGGAAAATTTTAGTGTCGACATCTTCCCCCTTCCTAGCTTCTACTCCGTCCTCGGAGTAGACTATTCTGGTGCTTGGAAAATCTTCAACTTGTCGTGGTTGACCCATTTCGTAATGGGAGTGCCATCCAATTCCTCTAGTTGGTACGTACCATTTTCATGCACGATTCTTTATTTTGTAGGGCCCCATCCATTTTGGAAGAAATTTTCTCTGTCTTCTTTTTTTGTATCTGGAATCATATACTAGAACCAAGTCATTCACATGAAATGGAGACCACCGGATCTTTTGATCAAATTATTCCTTCTACTTCATTTTCTTCTTATAGCTTGTATCCTTAGCTATTTCCCTCATTTCCTCTAGCAAATGAAGATGTACCAACCTTTCTTTCACTGAATCACTTTCATCCATTCTTTCATTTTCCATTACTTTGACCATGGGAATATCAAACTCAATAGGAAGAACTGGATCAATGCCATAAGCCAACCGAAAGCGAGGAGTATCCTGTTGCTGACTTTGATGTTTCCTATATGCCCACAATGCTGCATGAATCCTTTTATCCCATTTATGTACCTGCAAGGCTGCATCTTTTGCTAGAATTTGACACAACACAAAATTTGTTCGTTCCACCTGTCCATTTGTGCTTGGCTTGTATGTTGTTGCCTTCATGTGCTTAATAGAAAACTTATTGACTAGGGCTTCTACCACCTCATTAATGAAGTGGCTTCCTTGATCTGTTACAATTTCTAATGGACAACCAAATCTGGTGACAATGCGTTCATATATGAACCTTGCCACTTCATCCATGGAAGCTGTTTTCAATGGCCTAGCTTCAACCCACTTGGTTAAATAATCTGTGGCAACTACAATATACTTATTTTGGCATGAGGTAGTTGGAAGTGGACCTACAATGTCTATTCCCCACTTTTCAAAGGGACCAAGTGGAAGAATAGGACATAATGGAGCTGATGAAGTCTTACGGTTACCATGTGTTTGAAAAATATCACATGTCTTACAATAATTATAACAATCTTTAAAAGAGTGGGCGGTGATAACTGCATCCAAGATCCTTCTTGCTGTAAGTTGTCCAGAGAAGTGCCCTCCACATGTACCATTGTGGAATTCTTCTAGCAGTTCCTTCCCTTGATCACGTCCAATTGCCCTCTTGTACTATCCATCAGGTCCTATTCGAAATAATACTCCATGCAGAATAGAATATGGACAACTGGCTTGAGTAATCTTTCTCTTATTCTTTGCATTGGCACCATCAGGAAACTTGAATTCATTCAGATAATTCCAAATATCTATGTATTCACTAAGGATTGTGTCAAGGGATAACAATGTTGTATCGGGGAAATCATCATCATCACAAGATGATCCTAAACCATCATAGGCTCGAGAGAGTGCATCTACATTGACATGCTTCTTTCTTGGCCTATCTATAATATCAAATTCAAATTCTTGTAGCAAAATTATCCATCTTGCTATCCTCCCTGATGGGTTAGGCTTATTTACAATATATTTTAGAGCTTGATGATCTATTACAACTAGAAATTTTTTCCCTAACAAGTAATTCCTAAACTTCTTTACAAAAAAATGATAGCGAGCCTCTTTTTGATTCTGATATAATTTACCTCAAAGCACTACTCATTTGTCTGCTCCCAAAGTAAACTGGATGTTCATTCCCATTTTCATCCTTTTGGCTCAGTACTTCCTAGTGCTGCATCTGAGGCATCAGTGTACACAATGAATGGCTTGCTCTAATCTGGATTCTTTAGAACAGGTGAAGACACCAAGGCTTCCTTCAGTTGTTCAAAAGTTTCATGTGCTTTATTTCCTGGTTCATAAGTAACATCCTTCTTCAAGAACTGGGTTAGTGGCTGTGCAATCTTTGAGAAATTCTTGATGAACCTTCTATAGTAACCCACATGACCTAAAAATGATCTCAACTTACTTCTATTAATAGGAAATGGTAACTCTTTGATTTTTGAAACTTTATCAGGGTCAGTACCAATACCATCTCTGGATACAACATGCCCTAACAAAATGCCTTTAGAACATCCAAAGACACACTTTGTAGGGTTTAGTGAGGCTTGTGCTTCATCTAACCTTTGAAATGTTGTCTCCATCTAGTGCAGGTGGTCCAACTTTCTCCCATAGATGTAAAAATAATCCAGAAATACTCTGATGAAGGTCCCAATGTAGGGTTCGAACACCCTATTCATCAAACGCTGGAATGTTGCTAGAGCATTACACAACCCAAAAGGCATAACTCTATAAGCAAACGTTCCCCAAGGAGTGGTGAATGTGGTCTTCAGCTGATCTTTCTCCGCTATACGGACTTGGTTGTATCTGCTATATCCATCAGCAAAACTATAACACTCCTGGCCAGCTACTTCGTCCAAGATCTGATCTGAGAATGGAAGAGGGTAATGATCCTTCTTTGTTGCCTTATTGAGCTTCCTGTAATCAACACAAATGCGTAGCTTCCCATTCTTTTTTATTGAGATCACAATGGGAGAAACCCATTCTAAATTCTCCACAGCAAATATGAATCCTACATCAAGCAACTTATCTATTTCTTCTTTTACAGTCTTGGAAAAATTAGGATTCATTCTATATGGCATTTGCTTTATAGGCCTAGCACCATCTACCAACTCAATAGAATGTTCTACCCAACTTACTTGACGGAGTTCCTTGTAATCAAAAGTGAATATGTGTATGTACCTTCAAAAGAGCTAGAGGTAGGATTCCTTCTCACTCTCCATCACAGCATCACCAATCTTTATTTGTTGGAGACGATCATTAACTTCTTCTTCAGATAATTTTATGGGGTCATGAGTTGGTGTGATTGGAAGGATATCCATGACTGAAACATCAACCTCACTTTCTTCATCTTGGTGTCCACTTCTTTGGTACTAGAGTAATCGGAGGATGTCCAATCATCGGTTTCATCACTTGAATCCACAAGTTACGCCTTATGATGCCGAGGGATCACATTTATCTTCACCCTCTCTCTACCACGTCCAAGTGTCATGAAACCTTCATTCCAAAGTAGTTTCTTGCATGAACTCTCCTTAGCCATGGTCTTCCCAAAGCAGCATTGGGTGCATAACAGCAGTACCATTTTCATCACTTAAAAGTCTACCACACATACCACACCCATAATGAGATATTGCCACATTTGAAACTACACCTTCGGTTTAGTTTTTCCTTTATTTAATGACCTTAACATAAGTGTTGAAGGGCGATCAATTTTTAAACCCAACATATTCATTACAGACTCGGTCATTACATTAACTGTAGCACCTCCATCAACTAAGACATCATGAATTGAAATACCATTACATAATACCTCAGCTTGTGGAGCATAGGGATCCGCCTCTGCCTCCAAAATAGGGACCTCAACCTCCTTCCTTCGTCGAGCATTGAGTCCACTTCGCAACTCCCACCTCTTCTCAGAAGACATAGCCAAGAGTTGACCATATGTAATATTTGCAGGCCTTTTAGACAGATCTTCCAAGATGGAGTATGGTCCTTGCCCCTGTGAAATCAGAAAATCCTACACACCCAACTTTCTTCTCCTATGTTTCTTACTAGTTTCTCCTTTCATCTTCTTAGGATCATTTCCATCTTGATTATCTTTTTCTTTCTTTCTTTTTGTTACAAACACATCTACTTCATTATTTCTGCTCTTATCTACTACATCAAAAGAATTCACAGGTGCTTTTCCTTTATCATTATCTCCTTTACCAGATGTAGAAGCTCTATCTAGACAATTATACTTATAATGACCCTTTTTATAACAACCATAACATACAACTTCAGAAATATTTCTTTTTGGACCTCTATCTCCTCCCTGAGAACTAAATTCCTTTCCTTGAAGAAGATTAATAGTTAACTGGCCCATCTTCCTAAGCAGATCTTCATACTCAATAGATATACTAGGAGAAAGATTTGTGCTCACCGAGAGTGGTTGTGGATTATGGACCAAAGAGGCTGGTGTAGGCTCTACTTTAGCAACAATTTCTTTAGGCTCCTCTTCCATGCTCTCTTCTTGCCTTCTTGAAATCTCCTTTGCTTGTTCAATGGTCACTAGGTGGTCATACTTCACTCGTTGTCTGATCTCTGGCTTCATCCCAAGAATGAAGTGCTTACATAGGAGATTATCCATGCCATTCATCAACCCATCCGCTAATCCTTCCTTCCGGATCTAGGCATCGAGCTTCCTCCTTAGCTCTAGAACACGAGCATGATAATCCCTTATCTTCTCCTTCTCTCTTTGGGTTAGCTTTGTGATATCGATCATGAGATATGCATATCTCTGTTGTTCACCAAATTCTTCAAGAAAACTTTCAGTTAATAAATCCCATGAGTTTTTCACATTATCACCTAGTGTTTCAAACCACCTAAATTTGAACCATCCAAAAAGGTAGGAAAAATTCAGTTCATTGTTCCCTTCTTATAAGGCCATTACAAATACAAGATCGTTTAAACTCTTGAATAAAAGAGGAACCATCTTCATTAGATTGGGCTGAAAAAACAGGAATCTTCCCCATTTTCAAAAGTAACCATAGTGAAATACCAACCCACAAGTACAATCAACAAGACTTATGTGCACAAATAATTAAAATCACTATAATAGTAAATAGAAATGACCATGGTAAACTATGGTAAAACTTGGCTTATTGCGGTAAAAAGCGACTTTCTTTGTGGTAAACACTATTCACGGTAAAAGTGAAGTTACTTTGCGGTAAATACTATTCCTGCAAAAATGACTTTACCATGGTAACTACTATGCATAGTAAAAACAAGGTTACCCTCCAATTGATTTTTGACTAAGTGGGAATATCTCTCCAGAAAATCCATTAATGAGGAATGGTCCCTACACGGAACCAAAATGTCATCACCAATCCACTATGATAATTCTTCACCGGGAACTCCTCATGCTATGATTATTTACTAATGCACAACCTTTAGTTTGGTGGATGTAATATGGAAACACAACAACAACATAACACAAGAATACCATCGACTATGATAAGACAGAATGATGACAAATCTGAAATATCAAAGTAAATTATAATATTAACATGAAATTGTTACAATCTCACCCATGAGGTACTTCAAGTGTTATTGACTTCACTTGCCTTTCACCAAGACTATGGGAGAAACTTTACAATTACACCTCTTAATGGCTTCTTCAACACACCTTTAAACTGATGGCTTCCTTTACACACTTCATACAATATTTCTCACTACTTCCTTCTATGCTAAATGAGGGGGGTGGCCTCTTTATTTATAGAACTTCCAGGCTTATCCATCTTATCTCGTAAGATAGGATAAGAAATCCACTACGACGAATCATATTCCATACCTTAACTCTTATCTCTGTACATGTAAGCTTATCTTTTAAGATAAGATAAACCTTATCATTTCACATGGGTTCCACATTTTTAGACATTTTACAAATAAAATACACAAAATATTTATGACCTCACTCCTTGTCCTTATTACCAATATAATATTTCTAATTCCTAATCATGTAGAACCTACTTCTCTACTTACCCCAACTTTGACATTTTAACATTCTTTGGACCACTTACGACAACTATTTACTTTTTACCACAACATTCCTATTGTACTTTTGACTATTGCCATACTATACATTATTGGCGCGTCATCTTGGCGGCGCCGTTATCTTCTATCGACGCTACTACTAATTATACTTAACAACATCCTATTCCTAATACATACGGTAATGAAATAGAAATTACGAAGGAAAATTTTAGTGTCACTGACACTTAATGTATAAAGTACTTGCACCTTAGGTGCTTTATGTGGAAAAGTGATGTATCATAACCCATGAAAGTATTTATTTTCTTGTACCCTATATATAAAACATGTGGAAGATGCCATGGTTAATTTGCGTGAATCAAAATTGTGTTAAGGATGTAGTTATGTTTTATGTTAAGAAACTTACACTAGATGTCCCTAAGGTAAGAAACCGTTAAGAGTGTATGTGTGGAGAGAGGAGGCATGGACCAGGTTTTCATAATCTTATGTCGAGTATGAGTGAAGAAGTGGAGTCTTATATAGACTAAAAAACCACTTCTATTGGTTTACTATACTTCAATATTTCTCAAGTATATTTTGGATGCACACCACCCTAGGCTCAACTTATGTAAAATAGCATCCCCTGCTCTTTCCTATTGGGTTGTTTATTGAAAAATACCATGTGATTTTGACTATGTTGAGACTTGTGGGAGTATGGAGGGCTGATATAATTAGAGATGATGACAATTGCATTATTTGATATACTCATTTTTGTTACTTGTATATTTTTACGAGCTAAGGCTCGACATCCGAGTGCTAGCAAATCGATGAGTACCCCTTCGGTGGCTTGTATAAGGCCACATAGTGATTGTAATGTGTTATTTCTATATATGTATTTTATTCGTAAATTGATCATTATCTCTTTTCTTATCAGAACCAATAGTTTTTATTGATTGATGTGTTCTTATATTTTGGTAATTTTATTTGGTTTCTGCACTAACATGTGGATTTTTCACTAACTATGGCTATGTATCCATTTGTTTTGGCTTAGTTTTGAATTTTCATTTCATATTTAAAAGTTTTATAGCCTTTCCTAAGGCTTGGGATTTTGCCACTTGGCATTTGAGATGGAATGCTATGCTAGTTCTAATGTCGTAATGTGTTGGAACAGGGTCATGTGATTCACCATGGAGTGGTGGAACCTATGGACCTGCTTCATTGTGTGGGTGTAAGCCCCAAGGAGTTACTGAGATAACTAGCGGGTTATTGAACCACAAGTTAATATTTCACTTGGGTTAGGGGTGATGGGGATCTATGTGCCTGTGGCTATAAGGTGACATGACCTCATTAAATGGAGAAAGGAGATGGGGATCTATGGTTGAGTGACCCGATATTCTTGATAGCACTCTATGGTTGACGACTGATATTCTTGATGACACTCTATGGTTGAGTGACCTGATATTCTTGATGGGGCTCTATGGTTGAGCGACCCAACTTGGTTTCGGCACTATGATTTTTTCTCTTAGGAGGTATATGGAGTTGATTGGTGATGCTTTGGGAGGTATATGTTGTTTTTTTGTGATGCTTTGGGAGATATATGGAGTTTTATCATGATGCATTGTGATGTGTGGCGTTGGTATTATGAGTTATGTGTACTCTTTTAATTCTTGTTAGACATTTTTGTGATTGAGGCTTAACACCCCTTTGGTTGGTATGGACTATTGGATATTGTCTTGGCATTGTGTTATTACGGTCATGGTTTTTTGTTCGTGGGTGCTTTTGTATCAGCATCATGATTCATTGATTTTTTTAGTCACTTGTGTGTGTTGGATCTATATACGTGACATAATTGTTGTAAATTATTTGCTATGTGGACTATTTGTTGTCATTCCACGGTGGAATTAAAGGTCTTGTGATGTGATATAGTCATGAAAATTATGTAGCAAGATGTCTCGTGGGTCGTTTGTGTTGTGTTAAGTTTTTGTGACATATTGAGGCCAATTATTGTTGGGCACCCACAAACATAAGACAATTGAAAATTCTAAACAATGAGTATTAAGATCTTGAGATAAGGAATACTGTAAAGAAAAATACTAAGTAATAAAGTAAAAGAGAACTTCCAATCTTTACAGAACATTATAATTTAAGATATCTCAAAATTAGTTTTCTTCTTGTGGCTATGTTATATCGACAAATTGTTTTGTTAATCAACATGTGTCATTTTTGACTTTTTTTCCTTTGTATCCTTCAATCGTCAACATTGTGTCACATCAAGGACAATTCTCTTTTAAGGAGAGGGAGATGTAGTTCCCCTCCATGTCCAATCCTTGGCGCACACTTGTTAGATGATAGGGCATGAAATGACACATGCTAAGAAAGCTGTTCAAACTTTTCATTTCTTTTGCAAAAAAATACAAGCACTTTTTTCAAGATCCAGAGGCATTAACCATAGTAAAATAAAAGTTAACATTGTAATTTAGTAGTGATTTGAGGGTACAAAAATACCAGGAGCCCTAAGTCACTTAAGCAGAATGTGATAGGGATCTGTGCTAATTAGAGCTCTTATTAAGTGATGTCTAGAAATTAGTATGTTTTGTGTTAAAGCGGTCGTGATGAGATAAAATTCTGACCCAAACATATCCCCATCATTTCTATATATGATTTGATTGATCTTGAGCAGTATCTATGTTTGAAGTGGGTTCATTAGGCCTTTAAGAGGAAAGGAACTTATCCCTCCTGTTGTTTAGTTTTAGTCTACAGAAGAAGGAGAAGGATATTGAAGGGTAGGAGGTGTTTCCTTCTTGGCATAGTGTTTTGTTGTATTTTTTGTTTTCTTCCACTTTTAAGCACTTGCATAACACTTTAATCTATCAGCACCAATATTGGATTATATTAGCGTTACCACTCAACTTTTCCTATTCCTTTCTTTTATTGCAACCAATAGTTAAATTGTTAAGGCTTTGAAATTTTCCCTACCTGTTATCCAACGTATGTCTATACAATACTTGTCTCTTTCACTATTCCTACACAAAAATACAAGATTCAAACTGGGTATGGACCATGGAGTATCTAATGAGCTAGCACCACATTTTTTTTCCCATGAAGAGTAAGAAGTATGACTTGATGAATTAATTTTCTAATAGTTGCGGGAGTCATCTGGTTGATCTTCCTTGTAAGGTCAATCTCAAACAAACATGTGAATTTATTAAGTATTTTACCAAGTTGTAATAGAATAATGGTGTAAGTATGAATATCTTATTTGGTACTCCATGTGGTGGATACATTTAGGATTAGCTCAACGTTGAGAGCCATTGGTTTATGCATCTCTATTTTCTTTAAACTAGGGGATCAGGTTTCTAGAATAGTTGGAAGTTCATAATATATAACATAAAAGGAGGTTATTATAAAGGCCACATACATATTTAAGAAAATTCCTCTAGTAATTTTTAAGCTAAAAGTACACAAATATTGATAAATTCCTCCAAGCATGTATCAAAATGAGTTTGTGTTTTGTTGGTTCACCGGGTGCATGTGTCCATGTGATTAGTTCACTTTTGTCACCACTTTCATACTATGAATTTGGTGACATGTTATCCCGTAAAATTGACAAGGGCAATTTTACCGATAACCATACCGAAAATTTTGTTTCGATCCCTCGTTAGGGATCCTTCGCGTTCGAAACGTTGTAAAATCCCTTCCCGGGAAATCTAGTTTTCGAACTTAGTCTTTTTGAGCCTTTTTTGGCTGGGCGCATGGATTTGCCTTGCAACACAAAGTTTTGGTGCACCCACTTAAAAGCCTTTGGCGCATGGTTTTCCATGTTAGCACGTCTTTCGGTGCGCCAAAGGATGTTGAGTCTCTTTTGCGTGCGCCAAGGCGCATGCGCCTTATTGTTGACATTGCTTTTGTTGCTCCACTTTTCGGTGCGCCAAAGGGCACACATAATCTCGCTGCAACACAAAGTTTTGGTGCGCCAAAGGGCGCACGCTTTCCCCTGTCGACAGCAACTTTCATGCGCCATTTCAAAAGTGGTTGGCGCATTGATGACCAGTTTTTCTATAAATATACGTGCGCGCCCAATGTCATTTTCATTCTTTTGCAAAGCACGTGATCGTTCTGGACTTGTCAGCCTCTGCTCCGTCGTTTTCATCGCCCTGTGGACCCGCTCTCCAAACTTTTGCTATATATCCAAGGTGAGAGGTTCTCCCTCTTCTCCGTTTTGTGCTTTCGGTTCTTTGAGTGTTCTTGGTCTGTGTTTTGGCTTGCTGGCCGGTTTTAAAATGAGATTATGATTAAGCTAGCTCCTCCCCTGTGCTGTCCTGTCTCATTTTCTTCTTCTTTTCCTCCTCCCTTCCCTCCCTCTTTCCAGATCTGCTGGTAAAGAGTGTTGTTTTGAAAAGGCTTGGTCTGAAAATCTTTTTATGAAACCTTATATGTCCAAGCAACCTTTGAAATGGAGGAAAGAAAGAAAAGGTTTGAGCTATGAGTTTAGTTCTGTGGCGCACTGGCGCGCCTTGTTACACTAAAAATAGTTGCGCCCCTTTGGCGCATCTACCCACCCTGTTACATGATCTAAACCCGCGCCAATGGCGCACCCATTTGTCATGCTGCATCTAGAACTCATGCGCCCTCAAGGCGCGCCTTTCTCGCATGCTACAAGTGTCGATCCCACGCCCCCCTTAAAAGCCTTTGGCGCACCATTTATCCATGTTACATCCCGTTTCCATGCGCCAAAGGGCGCACCCAGCTTCCATGCAACACAAGCCTTATTCGCGCAAGTATAAAGCTATAAAGGCGCGGGCGCACCCCCGATTGCAGTAACATGATGTTTTGTAAACCCTTTTGGCGCACGAAAAGTCCATGTTACACGATCCATCCATGTGCCAAAGGGCGCACCGAATCCCAATGTAACACACAATTTTCATGCGCCCTGCTATAAAATGCAATCTGCTACATCCGTGCGCCATGCGCCTTTGGCGCCAGTATAACCTCTGCAACACTCTTTTTCTGTGCGCCTTATCCATTTGGCCTGCAACATGCAATTTTCATGCGCCCTGCGCCCTAAGCCTTAAAATCTCTAACTCTTTCTTCTGCTAGCATTCCAATGGAAGATCAAATGACTAATTCAACTTTTGTGGATTGGGTCTCACTTCTTCTTCATGCAGATCAGCAACTGAGTTCGAAAGAACACATGTCTACGTCAAGCAAGAAACCCACCAAACCAAGAGGAAAGGCTAAGCTGACAGAAGAAGAGATGAAATACAAATATCAGAGGGTCAGGATGCCCGAATCACAGGCTGAGTGCAGTATGGATGTCGAGACTCGGGTGGGTCACATTGACATGGAGGAATTGCAGTTAGGACTCGAGAAAGTTACAAGAAGTCCATCGATGGACAAGTTAATAGCGGTGCCCCGCACTTCGCCGGAGGAATCCCGTCGGCTGCCATCGACAACAAATTCATGATGGTGATTGCCCAATGTTAAAACAAAGACACAAGATGTGTCGAAAATAGCAAGGGCGAGGTAGTCATAAACCTCACTTGCCGTCATTTTGAAATAATGCTCGGCATCCGTCACCACCGGAACTTCGTGGCTGTTAGCCAACAAGAATGCATCAAGGCCTAGGAAGACAACGAAGACCAGTGCATGCAGTTGATGAATGAGGTCTACCTAAAGAACAAGAAGGTGGTGACCCGGTGGCCCGGACTATCCCCGAAGTGATTTCTCGGAGGAGCTCAGCGATACTATCACCTTCCTGAGCAGAGTCTTCGGGCTTTCAGATGCCCACTATTTCCATAAGTGGATGCTGCGGTACTTGGAGACAATGAATAAAAATTTACCCGATCAGCGCTTTTGCTGGGGTGAAATAATAAGCAGCACCATCTCACGAGTAGCTACGGTTCACCACAACGGGAGTGTTCCATATGAACTCCTATGTAGTCTACGCCGGCAAAGATCGGCAGGGATTATCGGGGTTGAACCGGCAGAAGTGGAGTATGCCTCGGGACAAGATATTTGATTACTACCTGTAGCCGAGGTGGAGAATAGCATCCAACATTTCACAAAAGTTAACGATGCATTCTTCTATCATGTCATCTCGCCTACTACGAGGCCAAACATGACTCATAATGGACGACCAAAAACATAGTGGCGATCCACGAGAGAAATGGGGGCCCTGTTCACCCAATTTCCCACGTTCACCTATCTCGAGGGCTGCCAACTTTTTGGGAGAGCCAACGGAGCTACCAAGGTATCTTTGGGCCTAAGTGATTCTACTAGAACTATCAAGGCGGCTGGTCACATACCATGAGAAGTGCCTCGAAAAGAAAGAAGGGTGGAACTCCTTTCCCCCTCACAAGGTGGGCGATACACATGCTCCACCCACCATAAGGCGAAGGAAATGTTCGCAGAGTGGAGCTACTCAACTTGAAGCATGACTTCCCCGAGCCTACCTTCGACCCAAGAAGCTGCAAAAGCGAAGCTCGATCCGATCCATGTCCCTCAAATTGAGGATATTTACATTGACGTTCTCCATGAGGCGGAACTCAGAAGAAAGGATCACTCTCACTTGGCATTGGTGGAAATCATCCAATACGGAGTGGCCATTGTCCCCGAAGGCTTCCAGACTACGGAAGATGAAGTAGATAAGGTGTATAATGACACAGATGGGGACAATTGGCCCTTCCCGGCCATTGACAGGAACAAGGCTCCTCAAACAATTGAGGAGAGGGTCAAAGAGACTATGCGGAGAACAGAGCATTGGTGCCGCATGAACGGACTAATCTACCTAGGGTAGATTTCACAACTTCCCCGTTGGGAAATGCACCTCAAGAGTTCAAGAAGCGGTGAAAGGCAAAGGTGCAGAAGGTAAAACTAGCACCATTAAGGAAGAAGCCCCTGAAAGTCCTCTTCCCTCAGAGCCAGAACAGGTTATAACTCTGGAGGAAGAATTGACAGAGGATAGTCCTATACGCCCATCCACCCAGGATGTCGGCGTCGCCTACAACTTCAGAGGTCCCTTATATCCCTTCTTCTTCTCTTCCTTCCCTCCTCGAGTGACTCAACGACCACCCCTTTGGTCGTGTCCTCTGCCCCTTCTTCTACCCTTTCCCCTGCTTCTTCATCTATCTTCTCCTCCCTCACTGATTTGTCTTCCTCTATTTCTTCCCTCATCTCCGAGCTCCCTTCCCTTCCTATGTCTCTCTGCGATTTGCGGTTTCCCTTCCTCCCGTGGACACTTCTTGGCTATTCTTTCAATGCCGCCGCCGCGTGTCTCCACGTTTTCCCCTCCTCTACCGTTCTACCTCCTCTCTGTCTCTCTGGTCCTTCTTCTATAGGACCAGCTTGGATCTCTCAACGATGGTGAGACAACAAAAGAGGAAAGTCCCCATTGCTCAGATGGACTTTTCGGTCATTCCGGCTAAAGGAGCAAAGAAGCAGAAGCCGGTTACACGCTTCTCAAAGAGCGCTGCAGGTGAGAGAGTCATGGAAATAGTGTACCCCAACCCCCTCAAAGAGAAAGAAGATCTGTCTCGACAGATTTCACCGTGACCCAAGTCACAATGGGGACATCCTCGAAAGTCTCCGGGGAAGCGCTTTCCGCGATTGATGCACTCTGCAAAAAGCTTCAGGAAACGAAAGAGGAGAAAAGGCTACTGAAGGAGCAGAACAAATACCTGCTTCAAGCCTTACAGAAGATGGGAAGTGCACCTCCCACAACTGCCGCCGAGACTCCTGAGCTGCTCAGTCAGGAGAAGATCAATGAGTATTCAAAGATCGGCGAGCAAGGTATGGCCGTTTCTGCTTGGAGGAGCCAAATCCTCAAGGATAGTGAAAGAGTAATCGCCGAGTATACCAGTTTATACCTAAACATCGGAAAGGCGAATAAGGAACTCCAAGCATTAGCGGGTCCGATATCAGAAGAGTTAGAGCATGCTAGACTCCAGCACGAGACCTTCCAACAAATGTTCGACTGTTCAGTCGAAGATCTAGTCAAGTTCGGAGTATTCGGCCATCCAAGGGCCCTCAACAAAACTATGTCCACTCTGGACTATCGGATGGATCATTTGGAATTCGTTACGGAAAAGATAGACAAGGTGAAGGAAGAGGCCCTGGATGCAATGCATCAAATGGAGAAAATTGTCCTCGCCATGACTCCAGGGTTGCTCTCTCCTTCCCTTACCTTGAGATCAGCTGATGACACTATCCGGATTTTCAAGGAGATAGCTTCTCAAGGGACAGGGCCAGAGGTCACATTCGACACTGAATCTATCAACAACCTACGGCTGTAGGGACTTCATTGGGTTCCTTATCGAGGCGGGAAAGATTATTCCAAAATCCCGAGAAAAGCTCATAGGCGGCGGGAGACTTGCGAAGCAATCGGTGAATGGCTGAGGATCCATCACAGGATCAATTTGGGCCGATGATTAGCAAGTTTTGGAATACCGCTCAGTTCCACATATCATCTCTGAGCAAGACATCGAAGCAGGCAACCCCTTTTCGGCCGCAGGATGATGATGATGAGTAACTTCTTCTTCTTCTTCTTCCTCTTCTTCTTCTCTCTTTTCTCTGACTTTCTTTTTGAAATGTCTAAAATGTGTTGATACAAATGATGACATCATCCATGTTGCATCATGGGATGATGTCATCCACCAAGTTGTCAAAGTCAACATGACTTTTAGATATTTTGTAAATATCTTTGTAAATAAGTGGTTGGCTCCATTTTGCCTTCTCTCTCCCTCATCTTCTATAAATATGGGAATACTTGTTGTATTCGGGGTGAACATTTTCTAGATAGAAATAGAAGTGAGGAGAGAAAGACTTTGAGCTTTCTTGTAACAGAAGAGAACAGTAATACAATTATTCAGACTTTGTGCTCAATAGCTGTGTTATACATTAGATCTTTCTTACGTTAGATCTGTATGCGTTTAATCTGTTGGATTCATATCTAATTTTCCGTCACTTGCTCATCAGTATTGCTTTGTTTATTTATGCAAGTAGGTTTGGCTCTGTTTACTACCAAACTGAAAACATAAATCTTCTGACCTTTCTGCTTTGGAATTCATTTCTTTTCTTCCTTCGGATCTGTTCTTTCTCTTCTCCCTCTTTCATTCCTTTCTTTTCGCAGCCTGAAACACTCTACTGGGATGAGATCCCAACCCCGAAGGCAAGAATCTGTGAGACTTGCATAGGTTCTGCTAGTAGAAATAGCAATAAACCAGTTTCGCTTTATTGTCTCAAAGAGGGGCTAAGCCCGCACACTGCTGTTGGCTCGTCATCCATAGATCTGTCCACGCGGATGCATTTTTGGACCAATGATTTTTAGCGACTCATTTGGGAACGGATAGATCATCGGATCTATGGTGGTGGTATAATATAAAATTAGAAAAATAATAAAATGCTTTGCCGGTTTGCAAATCTGAACTTTTTGTTGAAAATCCAAAAATTTGCAAAAGTGCCGAAATTGAAAATTTTCTTCTGAGATCCATAGATCGGGCCTAGTTACAGATCTTTAGTTCGCTGAGTTTTTATCAAAATTAGCATTTTTCCGTAGATCTGAGTTTTGGCTGTTTTCTAAAAAAGTTTAAAACCCTCTGAAAAAGTAAAAATCAGATCTGAAAATCAGCCTGCTATTCTTCCCTGCCATCTTATCCTCGCTACTATTTGTCATTAACCGCAATCGGTTTTTCGAAGAGGATAGTTTTTAAATATCTAGAAAAGTGCATGCTGCTGGTTTTTGAGAAAAACCAGAAAATCAGCAAGTACACCCAAAAATAAAGTTTAAATCTGCGCCATAACATCGCAGATCTGGAAGGTACGCTGGCAAGTGAACCTTTTACGCGCAGCAGGAGAGCCCGTGGAGAAGTTGATCCCACTTTCGATCTGCTTCAAAGGCACAATTTCAGCGTAACACCGGCACGTTTTTCAGCGCTAAGCTCGGCTAGCCGGTCATCCAGGAGTGTCTCACCCCCACGAAGAAAAAGTCTTTTACAAGGAGCATCTACATCCCTTTGTAGTGCCTTGCTGCTCAGTGGAACCACCCTCCCAGCTCGTGTGCTTTTTCCAGCCTTTCAAATGGCGGTACCATGGGGAAATGCTATGGGTCCTCTCACACTGCCACATCCAGTTCACGCGCTCCCTCACGGAAACCGAAAGAATTTTCCTAAATTCGACGGGAGCGGAAATCAAAGCACGGATTCCCACATATCTTCTTTCATTATGTCATGCAGTATTTTGGATGTGACTCATGAAGATGTGTCGGTTCGCCTTTTTCTGGAAACTCTACAAGGGCCCGCAGCCGAATGGTTTCAGCATTTGCTGGCCGCATCTATCACCAGTTGGGCAACCTTGCGGGAAGCTTTTGAAGACAGATACAAGCCTTCAGAAGATGCATTTGCGTTGTTATCACGGATCACTCACCTGAAGAAAGAAGCCAATGAGACTATGCGCGATTTCGTCGCCCGGTTCAATGCATTAATCAACCGTGTCCCTACTGCCATGCTTCCAACACCGGAGAATCAGAAGTGTTTCTTCGTGAACGCCATGAGCTCAAAAGTCAGCTTCTTGCTCCTTCAAGAGCGAGTAGCTACCCTGCCGCTCGCTCAGGCTGCTGCCATTCGGATAGAAGACAATTTGATAATATCTGGCGAGTTGAAAAAGGAATCATCAAAGTCAAATCTTGGATCCTCTTCGCTACTTAAATCGATCGGCATTCCAAAAGATGGCGAATGATCTGCTCGCATTGAAAAAGTAGTTGGCCTAGGCTCCTAGTTCTTCATACCGAGACGTTCCACGAAGGAGTTTCGTTCCCAACAATGTTTCACAAAGACCGCGTCTACCTGCAGTTTGCTCCACGGTTGGCGCTTGAAGCTCCTCGGTCGATGCTTTGGCGAAATTGAAGAGGAAGAGCGTCTTATGAAGAACCTTCGCTCAAGGCAAAGATGATCAAGATGTCGGTGAGCCGAGTGGCGACTCTACTATTGGATACATGGAATTTGATGAGGATGAATCGATGAAGAAGAGGGTACTCAAGAGGCTATGCAAGCGGACAATCATATGTCGTTTTTACCCGCTCATGAGGAAAAGAAGAAGCGAAGTTGCTGCTCATGTCCAGCGAGGAGAAGGTCATGTCAAACGTGCCTCTAACCATTGCTAGAAGAGGTAGTCCTCTTCCTACTCAATTCCCTATTAAGTCTTTTGCAAAGAAGTCTTTTCCGCCCATCTCTCCTCCGAATCAGCCCCCTCATATTCCTATCAAGATCAGTAACCCTGTTCCACCATCGCGAAATGAAGGACTCATTCCCTCACCAACGCAACCCTTGGCCGCATTCGATATAATAGATCATGCAAAAAAGACCAAGATCCAAATGTCTGAAGCTGAGTACCTTCAGTCAAATCCCGAACAGCTTGTAAGATTAACTAAATATATTCAGAGTCAAGCTGTTACATCTAAACAGGTTTCCCCGAAAGGAATCCTTTCCACTCCTCCTGAATCCCACATAAATGTTGCTTCAACATCCGCATCAGGCAAGATAGAACCTTTCTATCTCTCTCTCCTAATCAACGGCCATAAGTTGAGCAACTGTATAATTGATTCCGGAGCTTCTGATAATGTCATGCCGGCGAAAGTCGCCCATGCTTTGGGCCTCACTCTTACCAAACCGTTCGGCAGATGTTATTCATTGGAAACCAAGCAAGTTCCGTTGGTTGGCCAAATCAAAGACGCGCAATTTGCGTTTGCGGCTTTCCCAGATAAAAGAGTAAAAATGACAGTCCTCGTTGCTGACATTCCAGCAGCCTATGGAATTCTGCTGGGAAGAAGCTTTTGCAGCGAAGTTGGTGGAGAAATTCACATGGACTGGTCTAAAGCTAGAATACCCGTCAAAGGTGTGATGCAGACTTTAGAACCAGAATCGCAAAAGAAGTACTTGGTTACTAGCTCTGAGGACCCCAAAGCCCAAATCCTTTTTGAATCATCAGGGATGGGGAACTACTTCTTATCTACCGAGACGGGTACAAAGGGCGTTTTTGTTCAAGAAAAGGATCTTAATGAGATCTGGACCTTGCAGTTTGATGGCAGTTGCGCGACTAGTGGATGTGGCGCCGGAATCGTGCTAATATCTCCCGAAGAGGAGGTAATTCCTCTTTCTTTCAAGTTGCAGTTTTTCAATACTAACAATACTGCTGAGTATGAATCTCTGTTACTCGGTATGCAAGCCGCAAAGGAAAGGGGAATTAAAAATCTAAAGGTACAAGGTGATGCTGAGCTAGTTGTAAATCAGGTCAAAAGGATTTACCAAGTGAAAAATGAAAGGCTCAGGCACTACCGCAACGCAGTATGGGACAACATCGAAGAATTTGATGCTTTTTCAATAGGAGCAATTCCAAGAGCTCAAAATGACATGGCCGATTCATTGGCCGTTTCAGCATCTCTCATGCTCCCACACCCGGGTTTGAAAATGGACAAATACACCATTGAGGTGGTTTTCCGCCCGAGCGTGCCGGACAACTCTCAGCATTGGCAAGTATTCAATGATGATAATCAACTCATTGCCTTTCTGGAAAAATCAGAAAATTTTGACGAGTTGTATTTTGAAGGATCCACCTCTACATGCCGTGAATCAATCAACGGTCAAAACCATGAATCAGAGGAGAAAGACGGCATATGTCAGCTCAAAGGAAATAAAATTCAAGGGCCTGGTTTCTCTGGAGCGCTGTTTGTGCATGCATGGGAAAAGAAGAGGCGAGATGGTCCTGACTCATCCCCAGAGACAGAACCAGTCAATATAGGTTCTGAGGCACACCCGCAATTTGTAAACATTGGCAAATGTTGCACACCTGAAGAGAAGCGGAAATTTGTCAAGTTGCTGAAGAAATATATGGATGTGTTGGCATGGTCCTATGCCGATCTAAAGTCCTTCAAGCCAAAGGACGTTCAGCATGACATACCGCTGAAAGAAGATGTCAAAGCCTTTCGCCAGAAGCAAAGGCATTATAATCCTAAGATCTCGGGTACCATCCAGGCCGAAATTCAGAAGATGCTGGATGCGAGAATCATCTTCCCTATCCATCACAGTACTTGGGTGGCGAATATTGTGCCAGTACGCAAGAAAAACGGCGAGATACGCATATGCGTAGACTTTCAAAATTTGAATCAAGCTTCGCTGAAAGACAACTACCCTCTTCCGATAATGGATCAAGTTCTGCAAGTAGTAACTGGATCAGAGATGTCGCTTATCCATGCTTGAGCGGTTTTCGAGCTAATCAGATTGAAGTCTCGCTTGAAGATCAATTCAAAACAGCATTCACTACTCCCTGGGGTACATTTGCCTACAGCAGGATGCCTTTTGGCCTAACTAATGCAGGTGCTACTTTTCAACGGGCCATGGACTTTGCATTTAAAGGTATGATGGGAAAAGTCATTGTAGTTTATCTAGATGACTTAACCGTGTTCTCTAAACAACGAAGTGATCATTGTGATCACTTGGAGCAAGTATTGGCCAGGTGCCGAGAACATGGAATTTCCCTAAATCCCAAAAAGTCCGTTTTTGGAGTCACGGAAGGGAAGTTGCTAGGGCATGTGGTTAGCAAAGAAGGAACGAAGATAGATATTGAAAGGGTTAAGGCTATTCAGAGCCTTACTCTGCCTACAAGCAAGACTGGTGTTCATTCTTTCTTCGGAAAGGTGAACTTTCTTAGGCGTTTTGTTCCTGACTTTGCCGAAAAGACTCGCCACATACTGAACATGATGAAAGGATCACCCACTTTCAGATGGAGTGAAGAAGGGAAAAGGTCATTTGAAGAAATAAAAGCTTCTGTTGCTCGTGCACCAGTCCTGGTATGTCCCGACTTCTCCAAGGACTTCATCATGTATAGCTACGCATCGGAACATACTGTGTCTGCAATCTTAATGCAAAAGAATTCCGAAGGCATTGAATCCCCGATTGCATTCATGAGTTCTCCCCTCAAGCCTCACGAGTTGAAGATGACTCAATTGGAAAAGCATGCCTTTGCCGTTGTCAAAGCAGTGAAGAATTTCAGGTATTACATTCTAAACTCGCATACGGTGGTCTTTGGTCCCGACACGGCGGTGAAATCAATTCTAACTCAGCAGGAGTTAGGAAGTTTGATAGGGAATTGGATCGCAAAGGTCCAGGAATATGACCTGGATATTAAACCAACCAAGTTGGTAAGGGGCAAGGGCCTGTGTCAGCTAATGGCTGAAAACAAAGATTCAGAAAACCCTAAAGGAAAAGAGGACTGTACCGACGAAGAGCAAAGCCCTCTAGAGGAACCTGATTCTCTGCCTCTAGTTTTATTTGTTGCAACTAGTGATGAGTGGTACTCCGACATCGCTTTCTTCCTTACCTACGGCGAATGCCCAATGCACCTAACCACAAAGGAGAAGCGCACTATAAAGCTCAGAGCAGCTAAATATGTCATCTGGGATGACGGTTTATATAAGCGCGGGATAGACGGTGTCTTCCTGCGATGTGTCGACAAGCCCCAGCAAGTAAAACTGCTGGAAAGTTTTCACAATTCAGCCTGTGGAGGCCATTTTTCTTCTTCCGTGACAGCACACAAGATCATTCGAGCCAGGTACTATTGGCCGACGCTCTTTCAAGATGCGGCTACCTGGGTGGCAAAGTGTGAACCCTGTCAGCAATTCGTCGGCAAGCCCAAGTTGGCTGCCCTTCCCCTAAGGCCGGTCATTATCAATGAACCATTCAGGCAATGGGGAATTGATTTTATTGGCGCACTCAATCCTCAATCGAGTGCCGGACATAGCTATGTCCTTACAGCAACGGATTACTTCACTAAGTGGGTGGAAGCCATACCCGTCAAGCATGCCACTTCTGAGGTGGTTTGCAGTTTTATCAAAGAGAATATCATTGTCAGGTTCGGCGTTCCAAACAAAATCGTTGCTGATAATGCTTCTAACTTCTCCTCACGGGAAGTTATTAGTTTTTGCTATGAATATGGGATAACTTTAGCGCATGCCTCGGATTATTACCCTCAGGGAAATGGTCAGGCGGAATCCAGTAATAAGAACTTGGTGACCATCATACGGAAATTAGTAGATGAGAACCAGCGGATGTGGCACAAGTCTTTGTACGACGCTTTGTGGGCGGACCGCATTACTCCCAAGAGATCTCTCGGCATGTCACCTTTTCAAGTGTTATATGGCGCGATGTTGAAGCGCCCATTTTCTTTGGAGCTTCCTGCTCTGCGCTTGGCACGAGCCATAGAAGATGAAACTTTCCAGAATTCTCTAGAAAAGAGAATCATGTATCTTGCGGAACTTGAAGAAAAGAGAGTAAGAGTGGTCGACAGGATCACTGAACATCAGAATCAAGTAAAGAGGCTTTTTGATAAGAAAGCCAAGCAGAGAAATTTTCAAGTGGGAGACCTTGTCCTCTTGTGGGACAAGCGAAGAGAGCCAAAGGGCATGCACGGAAAATTTGATTCCCTGTGGAGAGGGCCCTTCAAAATCAAGCAACTCAATGGAGAGAATAGTTTCTATCTCTCATATCTGGATGGAGCTGAACTCCCGCTTCCCTATAGCGGGCAACATCTCAAGATCTTCAGGAAGTAGAGCTTGCTCTCTTCTTTGTACAGTTTATATTTTAGTTGTGTGTTTGCTTTTGTCGTGTGTTTGCTTTCGGTTTGTTGTGTGTTTCCTTTGTTCTCCCTCCGGTCCCCCTTGTTTTTGACTTTGTTACCCAATGGATAGGCACAAGAAATCTAGGATTCTCTACCCCCGAGTTTGCTCAGGGATAGTCCCCAGAAAGAGCCAGCTGTTATCCCGTAAAATTGACAAGGGCAATTTTACCGATAACCATACCGAAAATTTTGTTTCGATCCCTCGTTAGGGATCCCCGCGTTCGAAACGTTGTAAAATCCCTTCCCGGGAAATCTAGTTTTCGAACTTAGTCTTTTTGAGCCTTTTTTGGCTGGGCGCATGGATTTGCCTTGCAACACAAAGTTTTGGTGCGCCCACTTAAAAGCCTTTGGCGCATGGTTTTCCATGTTAGCACGTCTTTCGGTGCGCCAAAGGATGTTGAGTCTCTTTTGCGTGCGCCAAGGCGCATGCGCCTTATTGTTGACATTGCTTTTGTTGCTCCACTTTTCGGTGCGCCAAAGGGCGCACATAATCTCATTGCAACACAAAGTTTTTGAGTGCGCTAAAGGGCATACGCTTTCCCCTATCGATAGCAACTTTCATGCGCCATTTCAAAAGTGGTTGGCGCATTGATGACCAGTTTTTCTATAAATATACATGCGCGCCCAATGTCATTTTCATTCTTTTGCAAAGCACGTGATCATTACGGACTTGTCGACCTCTGCCGTCGTTTTCATCGCCTGTGGACCCGCTCTCCAAACTTTTGCTATATATCCAAGGTGAGAGGTTCTCCCTCTTCTCCGTTTTGTGCTTTCGGTTCTTTGAGTGTTCTTGGTCTGTGTTTTGGCTTGCTGGCCGGTTTTAAAATGAGATTATGATTAAGCTAGCTCCTCCCCTGTGCTGTCCTGTCTCATTTTCTTCTTCTTTTCCTCCTCCCTTCCCTCCCTCTTTCCAGATCTGCTGGTAAAGAGTGTTGTTTTGAAAAGGCTTGGTCTGAAAATCTTTTTATGAAACCTTATATGTCCAAGCAACCTTTGAAATGGAGGAAAGAAAGAAAAGGTTTGAGCTATGAGTTTAGTTCTGTGGCGCACTGGCGCGCCTTGTTACACTAAAAATAGTTGCGCCCCTTTGGCGCATCTACCCGCCCTGTTACATGATCTAAACCCGCGCCAATGGCGCACCCATTTGTCATGCTGCATCTAGAACTCATGCGCCCTCAAGGCGCGCCTTTCTCGCATGCTACAAGTGTCGATCCGCGCCCCCTTAAAAGCCTTTGGCGCACCATTTATCCATGTTACATCCCGTTTCCATGCGCCAAAGGGCGCACCCAGCTTCCATGCAACACAAGCCTTATTCGCGCAAGTATAAAGCTATAAAGGCGCGGGCGCACCCCCGATTGCAGTAACATGATGTTTTGTAAACCCTTTTGGCGCACGAAAAGTCCATGTTACACGATCCATCCATGCGCCAAAGGGCGCACCGAATCCCAATGTAACACACAATTTTCATGCGCCCTGCTATAAAATGCAATCTGCTACATCCGTGCGCCATGCGCCTTTGGCGCCAGTATAACCTCTGCAACACTCTTTTTCTGTGCGCCTTATCCATTTGGCCTGCAACATGCAATTTTCATGCGCCCTGCGCCCTAAGCCTTAAAATCTCTAACTCTTTCTTCTGCTAGCATTCCAATGGAAGATCAAATGACTAATTCAACTTTTGTGGATTGGGTCTCACTTCTTCTTCATGCAGATCAGCAACTGAGTTCGAAAGAACACATGTCTACGTCAAGCAAGAAACCCACCAAACCAAGAGGAAAGGCTAAGCTGACAGAAGAAGAGATGAAATACAAATATCAGAGGGTCAGGATGCCCGAATCACAGGCTGAGTGCAGTATGGATGTCAGAGACTCAGAATTGGGTCACATTGACATGGAGGAATTCTGGGTTAGGACTCAGAAAGTTACAAGAAGTCCATGGATGGACAAGTTAATAGGCAGTGCCCTGCACTTCGCCGGAGGAATCCCCGTCAGCGCTGTCAACAACGAATTCATGATGGTGATTGCCCAATGTTACAACAAAGACACAAGATGTGTCGAAAATAGCAAGGGCGAGGTAGTCATAAACCTCACTGCCCGTCATTTTGAAATAATGCTCGGCATCCCTCACCACCGGAACTTCGTGGCTGTTAGCCAACAAGAATGCATCAAGGCCTGGGAAGACAACGAAGACCAGTGCATGCAGTTGATGAATGAGGTCTACCTAAAGAACAAGAAGGTGGTGACCCGGTGGCCACAGACTATCCACCGAAGTGATTTCTCAGAGGAGCTCAGCGATACTATCACCTTCCTGAGCAGAGTCTTCGGGCTTTCAGATGCCCACTATTTCCATAAGTGGATGCTGCGGTACTTGGAGACAATGAATAAAAATTTACCCGATCAGCGCTTTTGCTGGGGTGAAATAATAAGCAGCACCATCTCTGAGCAGCTACAATAGTTCACCACAACAGGAGTGTTCCATATGAACTCCTATGTAGTCTATGCTGCAGCGTCGGCAAGGGATTATCCGGGGCTGAACCGAAGTGGAGTATGGCCTCAGGCCAAGATATTTGATTACTACCCAGAGCTGAGGCTGGAGAATAGCATCCAACATTTCACAAAAGTTAACGATGCATTCTTCTATCATGTCATCTGCCTACTGAGGCCAAACATGACTCATAGCCGGACGACCAAAAACATAGTGGCAGTCACAGAGAAATGGGGGGCCCTGTTCACCCAATTTCCCACGTTCACCTATCTGAGGGCTGCCAACTTTTTGGGAGAGCCAACCGAGCTACTACCAAGGTATCTTGGGCCTAAGCTGATTCTACTAGAACTGTCAAGGCAGCTGGTCACATACCATGAGAAGTGCCTCAAAAGAAAGAAGGGTGGAACTCCTTTCCCCCTCACAGTGGGCCGATACACATGCTCCACCCACCATAAGGCGAAGGAAATGTTCGCAGAGCTGGAGCTACTCAACTTGAAGCATGACTTCCCAGCCAGGCCTACCTTCGACCCCGAAGGTGCTGCCAGCGAAGCTCGATCCGATCCATGTCCCTCAAATTGAGGATATTTACATTGACGTTCTCCATGAGGCGGAACTCAGAAGAAAGGATCACTCTCACTTGGCATTGGCGGAAATCATCCAATACGGAGTGGCCATTGTCCCCGAAGGCTTCCAGACTACGGAAGATGAAGTAGATAAGGTGTATAATGACACAGATGGGGACAATTGGCCCTTCCCGGCCATTGACAGGAACAAGGCTCCTCAAACAATTGAGGAGAGGGTCAAAGAGACTATGCGGAGAACAGAGCATTGGTGCCGCATGAACGGACTAATCTACCTAGGGGTAGATTTCACAACTTCCCCGTTGGGCAATGCACCTCCAAGGTCCAAGAAGCAGCTGAAAGGCAAAGGTGCAGAAGGTGAAACTAGCACCATTCAGGAAGAAGCCCCTGAAAGTCCTCTTCCCTCAGAGCCAGAACAGGTTATAACTCTGGAGGAAGAATTGACAGAGGATAGTCCTATACGCCCATCCACCCAGGATGTCGGCGTCGCTACAACTTCAGAGGTCCCTTCTATCCCTTCTTCTTCTCTTCCTTCCCCTCCTCGAGTGACTCAAACGACCACCCCTTTGGTCGTGTCCTCTGCCCCTTCTTCTACCCTTTCCCCTGCTTCTTCATCTATCTTCTCCTCCCTCGCTGATTTGTCTTCCTCTATTTCTTCCCTCATCTCCGAGCTCCCTTCCCTTCCTATGTCTTCTGCAGTTGCGGTTTCCCTTCCTCCCGTGGACACTTCTTCGGCTATTCTTTCAATGCCGCCGCCGCGTGTCTCCACGTTTTTCCCCTCCTCTACCGTTACTGCCTCCCTCTCTGTCTCTGGTCCTTCTTCTATAGGACCAGCTTGGATCTCTCAGCAGCTGAGCCAACAAAAGAGGAAAGTCCCCATCGCTCCGATGGACTTTTCAGTCATTCCAGCTAAAGGAGCAAAGAAAGCAGAATCCGGTTACATGCTTCTCGAAGAGCGCTGCAGGTGAGAGAGTCATGGAAATAGAGTACCCCAACCCCCTCAAAGAGAAAGAAGATCTATCTCTGACAGATTTCACCGTGACCCAAGTCACAATGGGGACATCCTCTGAAAGTCTCCAGGGGGAAGCTCTTTCCGCAGTTGATGCACTCTGCAAAAAGCTTCAGGAAACAAAAGAGGAGAAAAGGCTACTGAAGGAGCAGAACAAATACCTGCTTCAAGCCTTACAGAAGATGGGAAGTGCACCTCCCACAACTGCCGCCGAGACTCCTGAGCTGCTCAGTCAGGAGAAGATCAATGAGTATTCAAAGATCGGCGAGCAGGGTATGGCCGTTTCTGCTTGGAGGAGCCAAATCCTCAAGGATAGTGAAAGAGTAATCGCCGAGTATATCAGTTTATACCTAAACATCGGAAAGGCGAATAAGGAACTCCAAGCATTAGCGGGTCCGATATCAGAAGAGTTAGAGCATGCTAGACTCCAGCACGAGACCTTCCAACAAATGTTCGACTGTTCAGTCGAAGATCTGGTCAAGTTCGGAGTATTCGGCCATCCAAGGGCCCTCAACAAAACTATGTCCACTCTGGACTATCGGATGGATCAGCTGGAATTCGTTCTGGAAAAGATAGACAAGGTGAAGGAAGAGGCCCTGGATGCAATGCATCAAATGGAGAAAATTGTCCTCGCCATGACTCCAGGGTTGCTCTCTCCTTCCCTTACCTTGAGATCAGCTGATGACACTATCCGGATTTTCAAGGAGATAGCTTCTCAAGGGACAGGGCCAGAGGTCACATTCGACACTGAATCTATCAACAACCTACTGGCCTGTAGGGACTTCATCGGGTTCCTTATCGAGGCGGGGAAAGATTATTCCAAAATCCCAGAAAAGCTCATAGACGAGCGGGAGACTTGCGAAGCAATCAGTGAACGGCACAAGGATCCATCACAGGATCAATTTGGGCCGATGATTAGCAAGTTTTTGGAATACCGCGCTCAGTTCCACATATCATCTCCTGAGCAGCATCAGAAACAGGCAACCCCTTTTCGGCCGCAGGATGATGATGATGAGTAGCTTCTTCTTCTTCTTCTTCTTCTTCTTCTTCTCTCTATTCTCCGACTTTCTTTTTGAAATGTCTAAAATGTGTTGATACAAATGATGACATCATCCATGTTGCATCATGGGATGATGTCATCCACCAAGTTGTCAAAGTCAACATGACTTTTAGATATTTTGTAAATATCTTTGTAAATAAGTGGTTGGCTCCATTTTTCCTTCTCTCTCCCTCATCTTCTATAAATATGGGAATACTTGTTGTATTCAGGGTGAACATTTTCTAGATAGAAATAGAAGTGAGGAGAGAAAGACTTTGAGCTTTCTTGTAACAGAAGAGAACAGTAATACAATTATTCAGACTTTGTGCTCAATAGCTGTGTTATACATTAGATCTTTCTTACGTTAGATCTGTATGCGTTTAATCTGTTGGATTCATATCTAATTTTCCGTCACTTGCTCATCAGTATTGCTTTGTTTATTTATGCAAGTAGGTTTGGCTCTGTTTACTACCAAACTGAAAACATAAATCTTCTGACCTTTCTGCTTTGGAATTCATTTCTTTTCTTCCTTCGGATCTGTTCTTTCTCTTCTCCCTCTTTCATTCCTTTCTTTTCGCAGCCTGAAACACTCTCTTGGGATGAGATCCCAACCCCGAAGGTAGAATCTGTGAGACTTGCATAGGTTCCTGCTAGTAGAAATAGCAATAAACCAGTTTCGCTTTGCTGTCTCAAAGAGGGGCTAAGCCCTGCACACTGTTGGCTCGTCTATCCATAGATCTGTCCACGCGACAGATTTTCGGACCAATAGACACCATGGAAAATTTTCAATTTTATGGATCTCATCATGATTGGTCTCTTGGTTCATGCTTGGTGAGTGTGGAAAGATGATGTGGTCTCATTTAATGTAGGAATCACAAATTTCGTGAAAAAGGTATGGTTTTCCTCTTTTTGCTTGTATTAAATTTCAATTCATCATTTCTAGATTTTTTCAAAATTAAATGTTGAATGATAGGGAGCATAATTCCAACAAATGAAAAAATATTTCCTTGACCTTAACTTTTAAAACATCCACAACAAAACAAAAACAAAAACAAAACTCTAGTGTTGAAAGTCACACGCATGGAGTGCCACACCTACATATCCGCAAACTGAAGCTCGCTAGCATGACCCCTATTAATTTGGGACACCATGGGGTTATTAATCCAAGCCATTCAAATTTATTTATCATCCTTAGAATTCAAATTTCTAAACCACTTAGCTTAATAATCACTTGTGTGACATGTTCATTTTAATAAAACACGGTCGATTTCATTCTATGGTTGCCATTTAAATTGAGAGAAATTGAAAACCCCTACCACCTACCTATAGAATACCTACAAGAGAATCATAACCCACCTTCAAATCAATGAAAATGCCTTCAGAAACTAATTTTACAAGTGGGTTTTGGGGCCCACTGGTCATTGTGTGACAAGAGTTGATGACGTAATTATGATAACTGGCCCTGGACTTGCCCTTGTATCTTGAGCTCTGCTCATGGTAATAAACTTACGTCGAGGCATGAGGGATTCTATATATGTGGGGATAAATAGGAATCATAAAAATTTGTGATGGAACTTGAACAAGTGTGTTTGAGACCCCGTTATAATCACTATTGTAATTTGGACAGTTTTCTCAACCTTAGCCAGAATCTCCTTTTTGAGTCTCATTGGACTTCTAGCCACGCATGTGACCTCATAATATTGTTGCAATGCTATGTAGAATTTTTTTATGATTTTTATTTTGTATAAATGAATTTTGAAATGTATGGTGACTTTCTCTCTCCACCCTCTTCTCTCTCTAGAAAAGACTATGATACTTGATTTATTTGAAAACATAAATGAGTTGGGAAATGTGAATTGGTTTGAAATGAAGTGATACTGGACATAAAATAAAAATTATTATAACATTTAGAATGGAATATAAAATGCCTCTTAACTTTCTCTCTCATCCTCACTAGCTCTCTCTAGTACCAAAATATTAAATGCAACCGAATGTGAAAGTGTGAAAGCACGAGGATAAAAATAGTCTTCTCTCTCTCTCCCTCCCTCCCTCCCTCTCTCTTATATTTAATTGAAAATGTTAAAAATGATGAATGTGTGGATTTATGTTTAAGTGTAGGGGATTTCGTGCTCGAGTCCTAGGACTCGACGCAATGTTGGTTGTAGGTACTCGAACAAAAGGAATTTTCTAGATGTGATATGTTGTAATTAATGAGTTTTCATTGTAAACTTATATTAATCTTGTATATACATTGTATAACCATAGAATAATCATCCTTACTATTATTCAAAGAATTATTCTTTGTGTATTTTGAAAGGCAATACCAATGTGGCAATATTTTATAGTGTCGAATTGGATGTGAAATTGTACTCAATGTTGTACCTATGTTTTATAGATATTAATCAAATCTTTTTCGTGTTAATTATTGGTTTACTTCTTTAACACCAAAAATGCTAGGTAGAATTTCATCTCATTAAAAATATCGAAATTTAAAGAATGATTTATAGTGCCTATTTTAATTCCTCCCCACATTTGAGTCTTTTTCAAGGGTATAAAAATTTATCGTGTTAATAAAATACTTTGATCTCACTAATCATATTCATTATTTACACCTAATACATCTGATTAAGGACCATTTCCTTGATATTTTCTGATGTGGTGCATATATGTTGTGAAATCTATCATATTGGGATGAGTGAGGTGATCATTTCTGGTTGTTGTAGGTATGACCATATCATGAATAAGTTTAACCCCCTAGTGTGTATTTTCCCTTAGTACCATAGTGGGTTGCCAAAGCCTTGCAATATAGTTGGTTGTTGTACCTACGATTGATCTCTTGAGAGATCTAAATCACGTGAGTGGAGACTACGTTTCAAATTACTTGCATATTTACCCAACAATTGAAATTGGCCCTTAAGAGGATTTTATAATGCATAAGATTATTTAGGATATCTCTCTAGCAATATACACTTAATAGTTGCGTGTCTAAGAGAAATGAAATGAGTTTTCTTGTGTGAGGTTGTACTCCTTGTAGTCTTAAATCCCTAAGTGTAAATTATGTGTTATTTGAATTATAATTGTTCTAAAACAATGCCCATAAGAGTCCAAATTAACCATCTAAGAGTAATCGGAAATAAGAGTAACTAAGATATTGTTTAGAAATAAAGGTATGCTTGAAGTCTTCATAATTTATTTAGGCATTCTCTTATTACAAAAAAAAAGATTGGTTCTCGGAAAAATCAAGCATTTGAGAAAACAAAAACTCTTTGATAACAAAAACAAAAATAAAAATTTATGACATGTAAATGTTAAATCTTTTTAAACTAAGCTGTTGAATTATAACAAATTGTAACATGAAAAATAGAGTACTCAAGGAAGGATTATTATTGGAAGAGGTATCTTGAATCTAAATCACCCTTAAATCCAACTAATTCCTTCTTTGATATCACGATAGTTTCCCCTTGTCTAGCAAAGGTAAAAGTTAAAAATCAAATATATGCAAGTATTATATGAATTACTTTTTTCCAAGATGATGTTATTACGGGACCAAAGTAATCGTGTAAATGTAGTTAATGGAAGGGTAAATAATATTAAACTAATGAATGAATGCTACAAATATGGTACGCCTTTGAATGATGTCAAAACCAACTAAAATGTCAAAGGGGATCATAAAATGAATGTAATAAAGTAGAGGTCCACGACTAATACAAACACCTAATCAAGCAAAAAACCAAATATGATGCATGATCACATGATGTTTTTGCATAAATTTGGGGTAAATAAAAATGCAAATGAAATAATAAAGTGTAGCCTTGAGAATGGGATACTTTCAACTTTAGCCAAGGTCTTGTGAGTTAAGGAAATTGCACTCAAGTTGGACTTGTAAAATCTAGTAGAACCCTTGGCATAGATAGGAATATATCAAACCTAGGATCACTCAGGAAGTAGAGTTATGGTCGAAACATGTAATTCACCGTTGCTATTGAGAATACATCCTTAAGATGATGAAACATAAGTAGTTTGAAATGTGAAATTCATCACTTAAATTCAAAGAAAATATCTATAATGGGAACATAGGTGTAATGTACCCTTCCATGTGCAATATGATTGTGAAAATATGAATCCCTAATTGGAGCAATGGATTGTGAATCAAGAATGATACAACCTAATTAGTTATCCTACATAGTTGGTTGTAATAACTTGAAGATGAAAAGAGTTTATTTTTAGTATTAAAAAATGTTATGAAATGAACTTGGGATAGGTTTTCTATTGATCTAGTAACCTTCCTTTTTATTCCTATGAATTTTCCTTCTTGTAATGAGATTATTTTTATAAACCTAGTAAAAACAACTCTCAAAAAAATCCTTAAGTCAAATATTATAAGACACATGTGTGTATGTACGTTCCTAATTAAAATCATGCTATATGAAGTTATTTCCATAAGAGAGATGAGCAAATTCTAAAGGAACCACTATAGGTGAAATGTTAAATGAAAACATGCAAGCTTTTTGTAAAGGAACAAAGGGTCCCATGTTCGAGTTCTTCAAAAATTATAGTCAAATAATAAAAATAGGATTGTAATAAATATTTCACCATGAATAATGATGTGTTGGTTATTTTCCTATGAGTAAGTGCATATTGTAGTGGGTCATTTTATACTTTGTCATGTTTTTGAAATGTGGTTTTTATGTGGATCATGTGTTTCATGTTATATATGTGGGCTTGTGGTTTGTTGGTTGGATATTTTGTCAATCCAAAATATGAGGTTCAACCACAGTATATGGGATTAAATCCCTCCTCAAAGACAGGTGAGGCTGCCTGCTTATTACTAATCTAAAACATAGCAAAAACAATATATACAGTATTCACACTAATCTAACCATTGGGGTTGGGATAAAATCCCGAAATCCACATCCACACGATTCAAAAGTATTGCTTTCGTAAATGAACTGAGTCGGAAACTATTACAATGAAAGAAGAACAATGGAAAGGAAATGAGAGAAACGTATTTTCTTTCGAGTAAACACAGAGCACGAAATAATCATACGGGCTTTAGATCATAAATATAATGTCTGAAATGATTAGAAACACTGAGGTGCTAAACAAAGAATAGCTTAAGATTATGGACGTAAGAACAATGTCTTAAGAAAGATATATCCCACAACACAAAGTTTGCAAAATAATATCAACTCCTATTCTTCACAATGATTAAAAGAAAACACAAAGTTTTTCTTCTTTCCAATAGCTCCCAATATTTCAAAAATCTCGACCCTTTGGAATGCATAAGCATCCCTTATTTATAATAAAAGGAAATGAGAGAAAATAGGATAAATCCTAGAAAATAGTGTTCTTTAAAAAGAGTTCTATTTTGCTTGACTCTCATGTAGGAGACCAAGTCAAAATTTTCTTCCTATGTGACGAAATCAGAAATGAAAAAGACATGTCGATTTCAAGATTGAAATGACATGAAACATCAAGACTTAATCTGAATCATCATCTTTCGCTCCTTCATCTTTCTCTTCCTCCAGCTGAGCCTGTTTGTTCCGAAATTCTTGGAACTTTTGAATTATGCCTTGCATTTCATTTTCATCAGGCACAGTGGAATGATCATTCAAAACTTCACAGGTTTCATGGGTATCACTGGCACTACCAGAAGATTTTTAATCTTTTGTTGAGCTTTCAAGGCCTCCAAAGAATGTTCAATTCTTACAAACCGATCAATGATCTCAATACCAAATCCGTGCGTTGGTTCATGCTGAACAGACTCTTGGACTTGTTTGAAAAGATCATCTGCTGATAGGATACCTGAGTTTCCAACTGACACCTTTGGACAAATCTTCAGCAACTCTTCTTCCAGATCACTTTTTCCATCAATCAATTTATCCCTTGATTCTCTCAACTTACCGCAGGCTTCGTTGAGAATCTTTACTCTGAACCTGATGGCTTTGGTCAGCTGGAAATGCTTATCCGTATGTGGGATGATGCCTTCTTCTACCAAGAGATGTGATGGTATTTGCTTTAATACCTGGAGAGCTTCAAAATTCAAATCAAGATGTCCAATTTCTTGAGAGAAATCATCGTCCATCTTCTCTCCATCCTTCTGAATGTCCCCCAAAGATTGATAAACTTTCACAACGTCTTGAATCACTTCCTTCCCCTGTTGGAGCAGCCTTTGGATCCATTCATCGACCACCCTTCCTTTTTTATTAATCTTCTCAATTGTAGGCACTGATGAGAAATCGAATCCGACAGGGACAAAAGAAGATGGTATGGATTCAAGGGGTTTTGAGAGTTTAAGAAAAACCTCAGTCAACTGCTCCACCTTTCCTTTAAGCTCATCTCTGCTATCTTTTGTTTCTTTCAACTTCTGACACAACACGTTCATAGCATCCCGTGTATCCTGTTGTGCCCCTTCTGCTATCACTTTTCCTAGAGCCACCTCTGGTTATCTCGATAATCGAGGCTATTATTTCCTCTTTAGTTTTTTGATCGCGGGAGTGGCGATCTCGTGAACTTATCCTCGAAGTGTCCACCAAAACCCTTGAAAGCTGTTTTAGGTTTCTTGGCTGATTTAGTAGTAGAAGCCTTGAGTGAGCTAAAATCAAAGGTGGTATGGGTACAATCACATTCCTCTTCCTCGAGTTTGCTCGAGTATCCATTATGGCGTATCGGAGGGAGTTGCCACCTTTGTTGTAGAAGATGGTATCATACTCTCGAGGAGAAGGTTCTACTAGTGGAGAGGGAATAGTTACCAACATGGCAAACATTCGGAAAAAGAGGCACGGGAGGGGGTGTGTTGGTGATTACTTGGGTCCCAAAGCAGAGAGGGGTGAGAGTCCAGAGAAGATACTGGCCATGATTGAAGAAGTGGATGGAGAATGAGGAGGTAGGAGTGGTTGTGAGGGGGGAGGTGCAGATTCAGACTCCAAAGCCTGGGATGCAAGAGATAAGGTCTCTTCAGTTGGGCAATCAACAAATGATGAAACCAGAGGCTGGCTTCCTTCTCCTTCCAAAGTAATTTCTCCTATTTTTGGTGGTGTTGGTGATTCTGGGACATCCACCGTTTCAACTGGAGAGATAATTGAAGAGATTTCTCTTTCTTTTCTCTTTTTGACAAACTTGACCTTTATAGGCCCCTTAGAAGATTTTTTGTCCTTTTCCTTTTTGGAGGGCCCCGCCTCTGAAGCAGCCAACTTTGAAAACTTATTATCTTTAAAACTCATTCCCCAAGAGGAGAGCCATGCTTTTGTGCATGCAAGAATCAGAGCCGACCTATCTCAGTAATGGATGCTTTTTCACTGATCGACCAATCAATAGGTGGGAAAACATATTGATCTTCATTCAGTCCATCATAGGAAAGATCCAGAACACTTTCATTATCACTAATACCTTCTGGTAAGTTAGCAAGCTCAAGTGTTTGAATCTCAGCAAGTTTCAATCTGCTATGATCCTTTTTACGAATAGCAACCTCATCACGTAGATCAATCCAAATGTCTTCTATGCTTGGTCTGTGCAGGTGCAGGGTTCCATACGCCCGAGGACTCCTCGAATGTCAAACCCATCTCGGGGCTTCATGTGCTTCTTTAACTTGTCCTGAAGCTCATGGAAAACATTCTTAGCTTTCACCACTGTTGAACAAGTGTATCTTCCAATAGAAATTAGGAAAGATACAAAGCAGCCTTTATGTTTACTTTGTTGGAACTTATGGAAATCCAGCGGTTGCCTGACCAACTCCATCAGGATTAATTTATCCCCTGGATATCGGGGCAGACATAAAGGATCTCCTGGGTACATGACTACCCATAGATATGTGAACTTCTTGAATTGCAAGAAGACACAACCCCACTTTGAAACCTCAGCCCATGCTTCATCGGATACTCTTGTTTTCCTCAGTTCAGGATTTAACCTGCAGATGTTTTCGTAAAAGAAGGCATCATTCACCCTTCTGAATTGGTCTTTAGACCCTTTTCTTGTCAGCTGAGGAAAATACTGATAGACATGGTCCACCGCCCTATTTCCCTTGGTATCCAACCGGGATAGTTCCTCATACCGGCCGCTACATAGGTAACATATGAGGACATATAAAACCTTCCCGTAGACAAGACTGTTGTCATTTGGGAATCTATCTCATTACTAATGAGAGTGCCCCAATCAATCCCTTGTTGATTCTTCTTGATGGTGATCATGAATTGATACATCCACCCTTGGAAAACATTTGATTCGGGTAAACCAAAAACCCGACTCAACAGAGTGATGATGTCATTGATTTCCTGAATGAAATCACTTCTGGGGACAAGTCTTGGGAATCTGGAGACAACCGGTTTGGATTTGATCAAGAACTTCTTATTTACATGCTTGATACAATCTTCCTGGTCATTATCCCAAGTTTTCTGAGCTGACTTAATATCTAACTCTCCATATTCTTCAAAATTGGGTAGTCTGAGGAGGTCATCAAAGTAACCTCCGTCTAATTTGATCATAACTTCTCCCACCTGATTTCTCACAGAATGAGAAGCAGAGTCATAACTCGAAGCACAGACTAAGATGAATTCAAGGCACTGAGCGGACATAGGGAAACCCGCTGTAAGAGGTAAACCACTATTGGATATCGACTTCATCCATGGAGTTTGGGAGGAGCTCTTTACCCTACTCCAGAAATCCTCCATATCTATATTTCTGAGCTCTGTATCTCGGATGTCATAATTGCAATCGATATAGGATGGAGACTCCACCTTTCTGAACTTGTATTTCATCCTTCCTGACTTCTCAGTCTTTTCTTGTGATGGACTAGGGTCCGACATGAGGGATTTCAAAGGAAGAGAGTTTCGGAGATCAGGAGATGTTGCACACTGTGAGAAAACCCGACCTACTAGAGATGCCGGAAGGATGGAAAAGTCCGACACACTAAGGATGTCGGAGACTTGAGAAAACCCGGCACTTTGAAGATGTCGGAGATTTTGGAAAGCCCGACACTTTGAAGATGTCAGAGATTTTGGAAAGCTGAAACTTTGAAGATGTCGGAGATTTTGGAAAGCCCGACACGTCAAATTTTCTAATATACTGCGGGTTTTGATCGCATAAAGACCCTTCAAAACCCGAGAAGAGGGAACAGGGTTTTTGTTGAATTTAAAACATGCAAGTTCTTTCTTTACCATTCATATACCAAACATATTTTAATTACAACAACATTCCAGAAATAACACAAAATGATAATTCCAAAGAGATAAACCCTAAAACATAAACCCGTTTTTAGAAAACAACCCAAAAAGGAAAAAGATAAAAACCCCACAAACCTGGTAAGAATTCCATACATAATTAATTCACGAAAACCATGAACAAAGAATGAAGAGAAAAATACCTTCAACCAGGGCAAGGAAAGATCAAAAATGATTAACGCAATCAGGCACAGGTGAGTTTCGGGTTTCGAGGTTGGAGAAGCATGCGTGAAAATCCACGAGGTAAAAATACGTCCGGTAAAAATGACGTGGAAATCCACATATATATATGAAAATTTACAATTAATACACTTCAGCTGGCACATGCCAACCCACCCGACAACTCGGCATTAACGCCATGTCAGCATGCTCGGGAGGTCTGAAAACCCGACACAAAGGTGTTTAGAGTAATTCGGGTTTGGGTTCCGGAAACAATCGACATAAAGCATGAGATGTTTAGATGCTTCAAAGTTCCGAAAACCGACATGAAGGACTAAATCGGGCTTCGGGTATCGGAAGACAGGTGACATGGAACATGTCTCGGATAAGGCATGTTCCGATGCGACGAAGTTCCGCAAACCCGACTCACCTTACTTGAAGCGGGTTTCGGGTTTCGGGGAACACAAGACATAAAGCATTCAAAACACATGTTGTCCTGTCGGTGAAACCCGAAAACCTGATTATCTCTCATAAAGGCAATTTTGTAAAATCAGCTTAAAAATTTTGTAGGGTTATCTGATAGTTTTGGCGTAAACTCAAAACTGAGATAACATGGTTACACAAATGTCTCATGTGTTATAAATTATCCCTAGTGACCCTATGTGATGTAAGGTATCAAGCAATGTAAGACAAAAAAATTTATCATGTTATTATGTGTATTATATTTGTGTCTATAAAATGTGGGCATTTTATATGGTATTAGAGTAGAGGTTCATGCTCTCAAACCTCTACAATAGATTGAAGTTGTGGTGATCTTGCTTGTTGGTGGTGGAGATGGGAAGATTAATGTGATATATGTTTTGATATGAACAATGTTGTAATTGTGATATTATGAACGCATGTGTTGTGCATGTCACTTAGTGCATATTTGTTATCATGGTGATGTTCTTATTTTGAGAGTATTCACTATCCTTTTGTAGATTTAATGAGGATTTCACGAGTGATGTACGGATTTTTTTATGTGAAAACAATGTTAGTGCGAGTGTAGAGTGTCTTGTTATTCTATGATATGTGGGTGTGTTAATGGGGTGTAAAAAAATAGTGTGTACTTGAATTGTATTTTATCATGATGTCACCACCTTGTGTTGTGATGAATCACATGAGTCACCATGTTGTATTACAATTGATTCGTATGTTGTAATGTTAGTAACTTTTTCATCATACCTATAATTCATGTGATTTGTGATGGTTCATGTCATGAATTAAGGGCATATGGTGTTTGTATGACCTCTATTGTGCAAGACTTGCACCTTAGGTGGATTATGTGGAAAAGTGATTTATCATAACCCGTGAAAGTATTTATTTTGTTATACCTTGTATATAAACCACGTGTAAGATGCCATGGTTAATTTGCGTGAATCACAATTATGTTTGTGATGTAGTTATGTGTTATGTTGTGAACCTTACACTACATGTCCCTAAGGGAATAAATTGTGAAGAGTGTATGTGTGGAGAGAGGAGGTGTGGACTAGATTTTCATAATCTTGAGTCGAGTACGTGTGAGGAAGTGAAGTCTTATATAAATTGAAAACCCACTTCTATTTGTTGATTATACTTCAATATTGCTTAGTATATTTTGGATGCACACCACCTTAGGCTCAACTTACGCAAACTAGCATCCCCTTTTCTATGTGATTTTGACAATGTTGAGACTTGTGGGAGTATGGAGGGCTGATCTAGGTAGAGATGATGACAATTACATTATTTGATATACTCATTTTTTGTTACTTGTATTTTTTTATGAGATGAGGCTCGACATCCGAGTGCCAACAACTTAATGAGTACCCCTTTGGTCGCTGTAAAAGGCCATGTAGTGATTGTAATGTGTTATTTCTATATGTGTAATTTATTCATAAATTGATCATTATCTCTTTTCTTATCATAACCAACAACTTTTATTGATTGATGTGTTATTATATTTTGGGCATTTTTTTGGTTACTGTACTAACATGTGGATTTTGCATTAACTATGGCTATTTAGCCATTTTTTTTGCTTAGTTTTGAATTTTCATTTCATATTTAAAAGTTTTATAGCCTTGCCTAAGGCTTGGGATTTTTTCCACTTGGCATTTGAGATGGAATTTTATGTTGGTTCTACTGTCAGTAATGTGTTGGAATAGGGTCAAGGATTCACCATGGAGTGGTGGAACCTATGGACCTACTTGGTTGTGTCGGGGTATGCCCCAAGGAGTTACAGATAACTAGCGGGTTGTTGAACCACGATTTATTATGTCACTTGGGTTAGGGGTGACGGGGCTTTATGTGCCCAGGGCCATAGGGTGACCTAACCTCATTAAATGGAGAAAGGATATGGGGCTCTATGGTTGAGTGACCCGATATTCTTGATGGCACTCTATGGTTGAGTGACCTGATATTCTTGATGACACTCTATGGTTGAGTGACCTGATATTCTCGATGGCACTCTATGGTTGAGTGACCCGATATTCTTGATGGGGCTCTATGGTTGAGTGACCTGACCTGATATTCTTGATGGGGCTCTATGGTTGAGTGACCTGACTTGGTTTTGGAACTATGATTCTTTCTCTTGGGAGGTATATGGAGTTATTTGGTGATGCTTTGGGAGGTATATGGATTTTTTTGTGATGATTTGGGATATATATGGAGTTGTTTCGTGATGCTTTGTGATGTGTGGAGTTGGTATTATGAGTTATGTGTACTCTTGTGATTCTTGTTAGACATTTTTATGATTGAGGCTTGACACCCCTTGGTTAGTATGGACTATTGGATATTGTCTTGGCATTGTGTTGGTACAGTCATGGTTTTTGGGCCATGTGATACCATTTTCCTTTGTATCAGCATCATGATTCATTGCTTGTTTTTAGTCACTTGTGTGTGTTGGATTTATGCCTGTGACATGATTGCTGGAAATTATTTGCTATGTGGACTACTTGTTGTCATTCCATGGTGGAATTAAAGGTCTTATTATGTTATATAGTCATGAAAACTATGTAGCAATATGTCTCATTGGTTTTTTGTGTTGTGTTAAGTTTTGTGTGACATATTGAAGCCACCATTCCTGTTGGGAACCCATGAACATAAGAGAATTAAAAATTCTAAACAATGAGTATTAAGATCCTAACATAAGGAACACTGTAAAGAAAAATACTAAGAAATAAAGTAAAAGAGAATTTCCAATATTCATAGAACATTAAAATTTAAGATATCTCAAAAATTAGTTTTCTTCCTTCTGGTCATGTTGTATCGAAAAGTTGTTTTGTTAAACAACATGTGTCATTTTTAATTTCTTGCCTATGTATCCTTCAAGCTTCAGCATTGTGTCACATTGAGGATGATTATCTTATAAGTAGAGGGAGATGTAGTGCCCCTCCATGTCCAATCCTCGATCCGCACACCTGTCAGATGATAGGGCATGAAATGACACATGCTAAGAACCTGTTCAGACATGTCATTTCTTTGCAAAATAAAATACAAGCACTTTGTTCAAGATCCAGAGGTGTTAACCATAGTAAAACACTAGTTAAAATTGTAATTTAGTAGTGATTAGATGGTGCAGTGAATTCAAGGTGCCCTAAATCACTTAAATAGAATGTGACATGAATCTGTACTAATTAAAGATCTTACTAACTTCTTTCTAGAAATCAATATGTTTTTGTTAAAACGAGTCATGTCTTTGAGATAAAAATTTGACCCAAACATCTCATTATTTCTGTATACGATTTGATTGATCTTGAGTAGTATCTGTGTTTGAAGTGGGTTCATTGGGCCTTTGAGAGGAAAGGAACTTATGCCTGTTGTTGTTTAGTTTTAGTCTACAGAAGAAGGAGAAGGATATTGAAGGGTAGGAGGCAATTCCTTTTTGGCATAGTGTTTGGTTGTATTGTTTTTTTTCTTGTGAATTTAAGCACTTGCATAACACTGTAATATCTCATCACCAATCTCGAGTATATGAGAGATACCACTCCAATTTTCCTATTCCTTATCTTTTATTGCAATTAGTAGTTAAATTGTTAAGGATTTGAAATTTTCCCTATCTGTTGTCCCTTGTATGTCTATACAAGACTCATCTCTTTCACTATTCCTACACAAAAATGCAAACTTTAAACTATGTATGGACCATGTTGTATCTAATAAGCTAGCACCACATTTTGTTTTTCCCATGAAGAGTAAGAAGTATGGCTTGAAGAATTCATTTTCTAACAGCTTATAGGAGCCCTGGTTCATCCGCTCTTGTAAGGTCAATCTCAAACTAACATGTGACTTTCTTAAGTATTTTCCAAGTTGTAATAGAATCATTGTGTGCATATGAGTATCTTATTTGGTACTCCACATGGTAGATACTTTTAGGATTAGATCAACGTTGATAGCCATTGGTTTACGCATCTTTTTTCTCGTAAACCGAGGGATTGATTTCTAGAATAGTTGGAAGTTCATAATATATAACACAAAAGGAGGTTTTTATAAAGGCCACATAGACATTTAAGAAAATTCCTCTGGCATTTTAAAGCTAAAAGTCTACAAATATTGATAACTTCCTCCAAGCCTATATCAAAATGAGTTTGTGTTTTGTTGGTTCACCGGGTACATGTGTCCATGTGATTAGTTCACTTTTGTCGCCACTTTCATACTGTGACTTGGTGACACCATGGCCAATTTTGGTGTCGGTGTTTTGGATCTCATCATGATTGGTCTCTTGGTTTGAACTTGGTGAATGAAGGAAGATGATGCGAGTCTCATTGAATGCGGGAATCACAAGTTTCACAAAAAGGTATGGTTTTCCTCTTTTCGCTTGTATTAAATTTCACTTCATCATTTCTAATTTTTTTCAAAATTAAATGTTGAATGATAGGGAGCATAATTCCAAAAACAGGTAAGATATTTCCGTGATGTGAACTCTCAAAACATCCACAACAACAACAAAAAAACAAAAAACAAAACTTTGATGTTGAAATTCACACGCATGGAGCGCCACACCCATGTATACTGCAAACCCGAAACTCCTAACATGATCCCTAGTAATGTGGGACACCATTGGGTTATTTATCCAAGCAATTAGAGTTTACATAGTTTCCTTAGAAGTTAAATTTCTAAGCCACTTAGCTTAACAATCACTTGTGTGACGTGTTCGTTTTAATAAAATGTGGTCGATTTTATTTTACGGTTACCATTTAGTTTGAGTGAAATTGAAAACCCCTTCCACCTACCTCTAGAATACTTATAAGAGAATCGTTTCTCACCTTCAGATCAATGAAAACACATTTGGAAACTAATTTTACAAGTGGGTTTTGGGGCCCACTTGGTCATTGTGTGACAAGAGTTGATAACGTAATTATGATAACTTGCCCCTTACTTGCCCTTGTATATTGAGCTTTGTTCATGGTAATTAAATTCCGTCATGAAAGAGGGATTCTCTATATATTTGGAATAAGTAGGAATCATCAAAATTTGTGATGGAACTTGAACAAAGGTGTTAAAGACCCCGTTATAAATATTTTTGTTGTTTTGGGACAGTTTTCTCAACCTTAGCGAGAATTTCCTTTTTGAGTCTCATTAGAATTCTAGAAACACATGTGACCTCATAATATTGTTGCAATGCTATGTATAATTTTATTTGATTTTAAATCTTGTATAAATTAATTTTGAAATGTATGCCAACTTTTTCTCTCCACCCTCTTCTCTCTAGAAACGACTATGATACTTGATTTATTTGAAAACATAAATGAGTTTGGAAATGTGAATTTGTTTGAAATGAAGTGATAATAGACATAAAATGCAAATTATTATAACTTTTAGAATGGAAAATAAAATGTATTTGAACTTTATCTCTCATCCTCACTAGCTCTCTCTAGTACAAAAATATTAAATGCAACTCAATTTGAATGCGTGAATGAATGAGGAATTTTTTTTCCTTATCTCTCTCTCCCTCTCCCTACCTCTCTCTCTCTCTTCTATTTAATTTAAAATGTTAAAAATTATGAACGTGTGGATTTATGCTTGAGTGTAGGGGATTTCCATACTCATTCCTAGGACTGACGCAATGTTGGTTGCAGGTACTCCGAACAAAAGGAATTTTATGGATGTGATATGTTGTAATTAATGAGTTGTAATTGTAAAGTTATATTCATCTTGCATTACATGTATATCCATAGAATAATCATATGTACTATTGTTCAAAGAATTGTTCTTTGTGTATTTTGAAAGGGAATACTAATGTGGCAATATTTTATAGGGTTGAATTGGATGTGAAGTTGTACTCAATGTTGTACCTATGTTTTAAAGATATTAATCAAATCTTTTTCTATGTTAATTATTGGTTTACTTCCTTAACACCCACAATGCTAGGTAGAATCTCATCTCATTAAAACTATCAAAATTAAAAGAACGAGTTATAATGCCTATTGTACTTCCTTCCAACATTTGAGTCTTTTTCGAGGGAATAAAACATTGATCATGTTAATAAAATAATTTGATCTCACTAATCATTTTCATGCTCTGCACCTAAGACTTCTCATTAAGGACCATTTCCTTGATATTTTATGATGTTGCACATATATGTTGTGAAACCTATCATATTGGGACGAGTGAGGTGATCATGTCTTGTTGTTGTAGGTATGACCATATCATGAATAAGTTTAACCCCCTAGTTTGTATTTTCCCTTGGTACCCTATTGGGTTGCCAAAGCCTTGCAAGATAGTTGGTGGTTGTACCTATGATTGATATCTTTTGAGATCTAAATTACATGAGTGGAGGGTACGTTTCAAATTACTTGCATATTTACCCAACAATTGAAATAGGCCCTTAAGAAGATTTTATAATGCATAAGACTATTTGGGATATCTCTCTCACAATATACACTTAATACTTGTGTGTCTAAGAGAAATTAAATGACTTTTCTTGTGCGAGGTCATACTCCTTGTAGTATTAAATCTCTAAGTGAAAATTATGTGTTATTTGAATTAAAATTGTTCTAAAACAATGCCCATAAGAGTCCAAATTAACCATCTAAGAGTAATCGGAAATAAGAGTAAATAAAATATTGTTTATAAATAAATGTATGCTTGAAGTTTTCATAATTGATTGAGGCATTCTCTTATTGCAAAAAAACAAGATTTGTTCTTAGAAAAATCAAACATTTGATCCAACAAAAACTCTTCCATAACAAAAATAAAAATTAAAATTTATGACGTGTAAATGTTAAATCTACTTAAACTAACTGTTGAACTATAACAAATCTGTAACAGGAAAAATAGAGTACTATGAAGGAAGGATTCTTATTGGAAGAGGTATCTTGAATCTAAATCACCCTTAAATCAAACTAATTCCTTCTTTGATCTCACAATAGTTTCCCCTTGTCTAGAAAAGGTAAAATTTAAACATCAAATATACACAAGTATTATAGGAATTACTTTTGTTCCAAGATGATGTTATTATAGGACCAAAGTAACTGTGTACATGTAACTAATGGAAGGGTAAATAAGATTAAACTAATGAATGACTGCTACAAACATGTCATGCCTTTGAACGATGTCAAAACCAACTAAAATGTCAAAGGTGATCATAAAATGAATGTAATAAAGTAGAGTTCCATGACTAATAAAACAACCTAATTAATCGAAAAACCAAATATGATGTATGATGTCATGCTTTGTTTACATAAATGTGGGTTAAATAACAATGAAAATGAAATAATAAAGTGTAGCATTGAGAATGGGATACTTTCAATCAGTAGTCAAGGCCTTGTGCATTAAGGAAATTGCACTCAAGTTGGACTTGTAAAAGTTAGTAGAACCCTTGGCGTAGATAGAAATATATCAAACCTAGGATCACTCAAGAAGTAGAGTTATGGTCGAAACATGTGATTCAACCGTTGTTATTGAGAATAAATTCTTAAGATGATGATAAGTAGTTTGAAATGTGAAATTCTTCATTTAAATTTAAATAAAAATCTCTATAACAGAACATAGGTGTAATATACCCATCCATGTGCAATATGATTGTGAAAATTTGAATCCCTAATTAGAGAAACAGATTATGAATCAAGAATGATACAACCTAATTAGTTATCCTACATAGTTGGTTGTAATAACTAGAAGATGAAAAGAGTTTATTGTTAGTATTAAACAATGTTATGAAATGAACTTGGGATAGGTTTTCTATTGATCTAGTAACCTTCCTTTTTCTTCCTATGAACTTTCCTCCTTGTAATGAGAGTATTTTTCCAAACCAAGTAAACACGAATCTCTCAAAAAAATCCTTAAGTCAAATATTAGAAGACACATGTGTGTACATATGTTCCTAATCACAATCATGCTATATAAAGTTATTTCCACAAGAGAAACAAGAAAATTATAAAGGAACCACTATAGGTGAAATGTTAAATAAAAACATGCAGCCTAGTTGTAAAGGAATGAAGGGTCCCATGTTATGTGTTCTTCAGACAATTATAGTCAACTAATAAAAATAGGATTGTAATAAATATTTCAACATTAACAATGATATGTTGTGGGATGTGCATATGAGTAAGTGTATATTGTAATGGGTCATTTTGTACTTTATCATTTTTTTGGAAATGTGGTTTTTATGTGGATCATTTGTTTCATGTTATATATGTGGGCTTGTGGTTAGGAAAATGTCTCATGTGTTATACATTATCCTTAGTGACCCTATGTGATGTTAGGTATCAAGAAATGTAAGCCAAAAACAATTATCATGTTATTATGTGTATTGTATTTGTGTGTGTAAAATATGGGCATTACAACCCACTTGGATACCTTGTATGCAATATACATGAATCTCTTATTTACATCTATCCTCCACTCTAACACACCTAATTTGCAGCTGATGAGTTGGGTTGTGACCCTTAATTTCGGGTCACCAAGGTTTGAGATAACTTGGGCCCTTCCCCCTTCTCATAGTTTATCTCGCTTCACCAATTCCTTGATTTTCACATTGGCACATAGGTTGATTGTCATATATTCAAAAGTGTTCTACACGCATGTCACACTCATAATCAACTAGGTTGTAATCCTCATTATCTTCCCTACAAAGTAGAAACAAATCCTCATTCACCTGCGAAATTAACCACTGAAAGAGAGGGGCAGGTTTAATGAATAAAGGAAGCTCCCAAATCTGTAAAACTCCATTCTTCTACAACTATTATTGCACCAAGTCATCAACCCTAGGGTTTCTGAGCTCTTCTAACCCTAGTACATCTTTGACCAAGTCCACTCACATCTCCTTGTCATTTTCTTATCTTGTGGTTGAATTTGATGATCTTACACCTATAAATTTTCAAACTCCACTTCTCCATTTTAATCACACCCGGGGGGTATTGCATTTCGAGTATACCTCAATGGGTTCCTCCTTCTCCACCACCGGTTTCTTGGTTTGTGCCTTCTTTGGTGTCATTACTCTGTTTCCTAGGTGTTTTGAATTATCCTTATCTACCCAAGCTCTTCACTTCAATAGATTCACTTTTACACAACCCCTATTGCCTCATTGTCTACTCTTCATTCCACTCCGCAAGGTCTCGTTCTGATTCACACGATGCCATTTTTTTGTAGAAAGTACTTCTTTTCCATATCACACCCTCGTCGCACTTTAATAGCTTAGAGCACAAAATTTATGAAGGCAAGGTAGTTAAAAGGACTACCCTCACCCCTTATTTATAATTTTTCAAAGATCGCAATTCCCTTCCGACCCACGCTTCTTAACTTTACTTTTTAATAAAGTACCTTTTTTCTGTTAAATGAACTTACGTGACTCCACCTCACGCGCTACAGTCATAACCTTCTAGTGTGCTATCATTACTTCCCTGCCACAGACCTCCTCCGCACACCTTACTACACCAAAGTACTTAACCTTTGCACCATCCACTAAGTAATTTCCCATGTCATCACCTACCTCATGTTATACTATGTGATCTTTATTTCTTTCCAATGTGGTCTTTAATCCACTCAACTTTTCACAAAACACCTCTACTATAGCACAAACCCAAAACACCTTATATACCACATAGATAATTCTTCTACCTTTGCACCCATCATTCCAGAATGAGTCTTCCATCAATCCATCCTCCTTTCGAAATATGCCAACCATTTTTTTGAATTTATACGCCAATCTCGCCACACACTTAAAGGTATGCATGGTCCTCTGTGTAATGAATCACTTAAAATGTAATTAACTCATCATGCGTTCAAATGCACAACACAACATAGGACAACAAAACCAATCATAGTGATGAGGAAAGGAAACACATATCAAGGAAATTGCATCAAAGGGAAACCTAAGCTAAATGGAAACACTGCTTATTACAAACACCAAGAAGACTTATTTATAGTAGGGCTTCAACCTACTCCCAGTTAAAGAAATCAGAAACCGTGTGTCATCCAAAGCCTCTAACTAGAAAGCACCTGAGTCAAGTATATAGGTCACAAAATATGGTCCCAACCAATGCACTTGGAACTTCTTAGGGTGGCGCAAAACTTGGAATCATATGAAAGTACCATCTCATCCAACCTCCATCTTCTTATTTTTAATTTTCCAATCATATTAAGCATTTTGTCTTGTTTTATCTATTTTTGGCTCTATTGGGCTATGGCGTGCCTCTCATCTAATTGCATAATTTTTTCTATGCACTCTTTAAGTGCTTGTTCATATGCCAATCCTCCCGCGCACACAATACATAAGGATGGTAACATGAATTCAACTTGTAAAACATCCTTAGCGCTAAACACCAATTGAAAGGGTGTGGCTTTGTTGAGTATCTTGTAGGTTGTTCTATAGGAACAAAGAAAATAGAGACTTTATCATATCAATCCTTCCTTCCAACATCACATATTTTCATCAAGGTGTGGCTCACAATCTTCTTTGAAAGCTTCACCATTCCATTAGCTTGTGGGCAATAGGGTGTAATCTTATGATGGGATACCATAAATTCCACCAATAATATACTAACAATATCATTCAAGAAATGAGTACCCCTATCACTTGATAAACACAATAGATATCCACACCTGCTTATAATCTTCTCCCAAAGGAACCTTGCTGCAAGAACTACAAGTGTAATCCTTCATAGGTGTTTCGCCCACTTGTGTGTAAGATAATTTGTATAAGTAATGAAGTAGTGTGATCCTATCCTACACGTCAAGGGGGAAATAGCACATATGAAGTCAATTTCCCATTTTTCAAAGGGTTCTGCACTTGCTATAGGCCTCAATGACATTTCATCTCTATGCCCAGGCTTCCCAAGGCATTGGAAATGATCACAACCCCTGGCATATTCTTGGCAATCCTTATATAATTTCTCCCACCACAAACCAACCATCATAATCTTATGCACAATGGCACAACCTACATAATGTACACCAACAATCCTCTATGAACTTCCTCCATAATACCCACGCACTCATGCTCTAGTACACACCGACACAAAATCTCATCCCGACCAAGTTTGTATAGATCTCCACCAATCAACATATAAGGTATGATGTAAATGGCAAGTTGTTTCCTTTCTATAATCTTCATTCTTTTAGGTACCACATTTGTTCATAAAAAATAACAATATTCTCCAAATTAGTGGGTGCGCATTGTAATTTGAACAACTATGCATATGAAATTGTGTCTTCAATGCTTTGTACATCCTCACCTAAATTAATTCTTGAAAGATGGTCAAGTCCTGAATTGCACTTTCCTGGTTTGACTACCACCAAAAATTTAATTCCCAAAATAACAAGATCCACAAGCATATGTGCCCTTATAAAACAAGATTGTTTACTAAATACTTAAGTTCCATGTGATCTTTATAAAAGATAAATGAAGTAGCCAATAAGTATTTCCTAAACTTATGTAGCGCATAAATCATAGAAAATTCTCCGTGCTCCGTTGTTGTCGATTCTCGCTTGCAGTGGGTTAACTTTCTATTTGCAAAACATAAAGGGTGATCAATAATCCCTTCTCTAGGTTGTGCTAACACTACTCCAATTTCCATACTTGATGCATCCACATGCACATGAAAGGGCTTGTCCCAAGAGGGAAAGTGCAAAATGGGCGTAGTGGTAAGCTTCTCCTTCAATGTATCAAAAGCTACTTGTTGTACCTCATCCCAGTGAAATCTCCTTTATGCCTCAATAGTTCTTCCAAGGGTGTGGAAATCCTGGCATAACCTTTGATGAATTTTTTATAGTAACCCGTATGCCCTAAAAATCCATGCACTGCACTTTGATTGGCAGGCTCCTCCAAACCCAAAATAACAACTTTAGCAGGGTCTACCAATAATCCTTCCTTGTAAATAATGTGACCTAGAAATGTGCCAAAGAGAGTAACAAAGACACATTTATCAATGTTTAGAGAGATAATTAAGCGCCGCATCTTTCAAACATCAATCTTATCTTTTCGCAATGATATTTTACTAATCCATACACTCGTCCAATCATCCGAGGTAGACTAGTAGATGCTTATGAATAAATTCTTGGAATGTTTGTACCACAATGCGGAAAAATATTGCAGTGCACATTCTTAAGCCTACATGACATAACCGTATAAGCAAATATTCCCCATTCAGTGGTGAAAGTAGTCTTCTCCTTATCTTCCTTTGCAATCCTTACCTAGTGATACCCGATAATCCATCCGTAAAAACTAGATCTCACGCCCTACTACACCTTCTAATATTTCTTTAGTAAAAGGTGTTGGAAAATGATGTATGACACATGTAGTATTCAAGTCTTTGTAGTCTACACATATTCGTATTATTCCATATTTCTTGATAATAATCACCATTGGACTAACCCATTAGGATTATTCAATAGCTTCTATGATCCCAAATTCTAACATCTTGTCAATTTCTTCTTTCACATTTATCACATGATTAGGATTCGTCCTATAATACCTCTTCCTAATCGTGCACACACCTTCCTTTAAATTAATCCATAGATCTCCCAATGAGTGATGAAATCCCTTCAATTCATGGTATCCACATAGGAAAAAAATCCTAGAATTCACATAGTAGATCAATTATCTGGAGACCTCTTGCTCTATCTAATAATTGCTAATGATTTCTTCTTTCGGTTATGCTTTTGTGCCAATGTTGATATCATTTGTCTTCAACCACTCATGGTAGGAATGCACCTTCTCATCCACACTATCCATTACATCACATGTACCCTCTGTATAATCAACACCAAGCTTTTCTATCTCTTCATCTTCTATTAGGTACACCATTTTTCCTTTCTCCTTTTCAAGGTAGGTGTGCTCAAACTGTACTTCATCTATTTCTTCTCCTCAAAATGCACCTCCAAATCAATATCCCCTAGAAAATATAAGATGAGGTCCTCAAATTTGGCACTATCTCCTAGAGTAAGGAACTTGACCACCTGCAACACCTCATTCAATGATGGTTTAGAAGATAGATACTCAAAAGTATGACTAATACATGTTGTCATCTCTTACCAATTTACCATCTAACAACGTAACTATGAATGAAAATACCAATCACATGCACAACCATCACGTGACTCTATAATATTATCCCAATGAGTCATCTACCAATGCGTGGTTGTCCCATGCAAGGTATAAACAATAATATTCCTCCAATCTACTTCACAGTCCACTAGAATTCCATAGTGCACAAAAAGACATCAGGGTAACCTCTCCGGTGTAACTTGGAAATTGTCTCTCTCTCGGATGCCTAACCGAATGCGCCTTTGACACAAGTCACAATTCCCTTCAATTCTCTTCCAACCAACTCATAAGTTCCATGTGCCCAATTATCACATGCAATGCTAGTCGTATCACTCAAGGACTGAGCATCATCCCATTGAATGACTCCTTTTTTATGACTTGATAACCTTTGGGTCTCTGATGGTGTGCACATAAAATCTATTGATTTCTTCTTCCCCCAAAGGCTTGACATAATGTGTATACTTGCCATCTCAGTTAGTGGAATAATAATGAGCTCCTTCTTGTTCTCAAAGATGATGCATCCCTTGTTGAAGCACAAATCAACATTATTTGCATAACACCAAGGGCACCCAAGTAATGTAGGAAACTACCTACCTTAGAAAGTGCTAAGAATTCAAAGTGCCCAGTGAAATTGGCCCCTTGAATGGTTATGGAAGCATCCTTTAAGACTCCAATGAGCATAGCTTTAGTTCTATTTTTCTGTGTACAACACATTCGAAGATGGTTGTAATGGTGGTCTCCCCATCTACTTCCACATATTTAGAGTAAGAACATTAACCTCTACACTTGTTTCAATTAGTATGTTACCCAAAAGCCATCCATCAACTACCACATTCAATGTGACCTCCTTTTCATAATCAAGACTATGAGGAGGTAAATTATAATGAAAGATTTCCCTCTCACACTTGCATCTAGTGCGCAATACATTTCCTCTAAACCATTCTCCTAATAGGGAATGATATTTTCCTAGTGTAACATCTTAGATAATTCTTTCACATAATCAACATCATTATGAGGGATCTCAACATTCTTAACCTGTTCCAACTTCCACGACTACTCTTTCAAGCATTGAATCTCCCCATGTAAGCTCCTTATCACCTCTATAGTTTCCTAGTAAACCTCCTTCTGATAATTTAGATCATGTTACTTCCCATGTAATACCTATTCTCTTGTAATGAGAGGCCTCTACTTTGGTATCTCTCTAGCACATACAACTTTAATGCGTGTAGGTACTAATACATGCTCCAACTTAGGGTTAAACACTACTATAGGCATGAAAAAAGGTTCAGTGTGTTTCACACTAACCATTCCCATGCCCTTGTCCTTCTGATTCTAGATCATGTGATTATACAAGTTAGGGAACTCCTCAAAATTATGTTTATTTCCACACCATGAGTATTGTAGTAAATTTGTACACTCGCACTTGTAGTGATCCATAGATCAACAATTGAAGCAAGTTCCATGAGGTATTTCACTCCTTCTGACGCCACGTAAACCATATCCTTTCAATCCTCCATGAAATCTTCTTCCTCTTTCTCCACCATCTTCATTCCCTTCATGTCAGCATTCCCTTATTCTTGAAACTATTTGCAATGTTGGCGTGGTGCACACCAAAGCATCAATTACATCATGAATCTAATCTATCAATTTGAAAGTCCTTCATGTCATGAGTAGTAGAGGTATAAATCTTAAAATAACAAGACACATTCTTATGGAGCACACATTATAACAAATGGCATCTACTTGGATCATGATCCCCATGACATATTTCACTATCTACTATCATGATGTGCACAAAATTTTGAGGGAAAATATACTTGGTGTGTCCTTCTACTTCAAAATCTGTACACCAAAGTTTGCTATGAGTCTCATGTGCTAAATTTGTAGATAACTTCTGAAGTTACTTTTCCATGGAAGTAATTTGTGCCTCCAAAAAGGGAATTACCCCAGTATCAACACTCCCTATGGTCTTAGTGCACAAAGAAGCCTTCAAGTTCTTGCATATATTTGAAAGTATTATGTGAAATCTCTCATTTGAAAGGTGTTATCAGGCCTCCAATGAACCACTAAGCATGCTAAGAAGGATGGATATCATAAGATAAATTTGAATTTTTTTATTAAACCATGCATCATACTCACGCACACTTTTTTTCATACCCTGTTGAATCTCCTTGAGCACACTAATACTCTTTTTCTCAAACTCAGGAATATGAAATTCCACTAAGAAGGTATCACACAATGTAGTATAAACCACCACCATCCGATGTGGGTCATATTTTCAAGCATTACCGATTATGCACATGCTCCCGTAATGTAGTTAAAAACTTACTTTCCTTCCACTCGGGGTAGTGATCCCCTTAGCTGAATATATAAATTCACACTTGTGTACATTCTTTACATAATCCTTAACACCCTTATAGCTAGGAAAATGAAGATACATCTCATAAAATACTTACCGATGGGGTTTTCGTCCTTATCCACCAGATCCAGAAATTTGATTTCCTCCTGTGTTGCCTCCACCATGAGATCCACTAGTTCCATTAACCCCCGACCTTTGAGATCCATTAGATCCTTTAGATCCTCCTCTTATAAGCAGGTATAGGGCTTGAAGTATTGTAACTCTACATTCCCACTATTGTAATAATCTGATATCCAATAGTTTGTGAAGTTGAACTACTTCTAGACATGATACCCAAATTCTTAAAGCCCACTCCTTGTCCAAATGATGCACCTGACAGGATACCACCAAACACAAGAAATTTCTGCATGGCCATAAATGGATGTAAAGTAAAATTATATCTACCTGATGTTGTTTGTTTACCAATGCCAACTGAACTAGCAATACTTGTCTAAGATATTGGAAATCTAAGTGCAAGGGCTTGGTCATGCAGTGGATTCAAATGTGCACCTACGATCCATCTCCTTTCTCCATCTGACAAGCTCTCATCATAAGCCGAGGGGGTTCTCCTTCTATAATTTCCAAGATGGGGTAAAGACAGATCGCTCAGTTCCACGTCCTTTGAGCAAACCTCAAATCCTTCCCGCAACATCTACCTCTAAACATCCATTATTCCTACAATCTCATGCTATCTCACCAATTCCCTCTCCCAAGCTTCATTATACTTGATCCATCTCTCTTCTCTTTCCACTTCTACCGCAAGATCCGTGATCTCTTCACCACACCCACTTCGTGCCTCACTCCTAGTGGGAGTTTAACCACCATAAGAAACAATTCTAAATGCAAGGTGATGATCAAGATCTTAATGGCTAATGGTATAACATGCAAGAAAGATCCTCTTGGTTCTCACAAGAACTCAAACTCAACAACCTCTAGGAAAGAATACGTAGAAACCACGTACTCCAACATGTAGCTAGTCAACACACCACTCCACCAATGATCAACAACATGAGTCCAAATCAGATCAACATCATGAAGATGCGATAATCTTCTTGGGTCCACACATGAGGTTGATAGTACCAACTCCTCCTCAATGCATACACCGATAACCATTCATATAGTTCTATTAGAAAATAGAAAAATAATGTTTCATAGAGCTCATGATACATATGCTCCTCTACCCATGTATGTGCATCAAACTTAGGTCCAATGTTGAATCTCTGTGCAAACTCATCCTCCATGTTCTTAAGCCAAGTCTCCATATTGGCCAAAGTCAAGCGTTCTGCCATCACACACCATTCTTACAATAGATTCAAAAGAGGTCCCAGTAATGGAACCAAAATGTAGTCACTTTTACCTACTCCTTTCAAACCCCAAAGATGCCAACATATCACCCATCCTTAATCGGGATCTCACCGAGATGCACGAAGGCGTTGAGCCCCTCTTTTATGTGATATTTGCAATAATATTCATCATTATAGCATAACAACATATAGACATAAACACATACATCTTATGACAGAGATAATGAGACTAGATCTGAGCTTAAATGATCCATATTACGATTATGAATATTAAAAAGAACATACATGAACCAGATCTAAACCATGAGCACAATAAAGAACACAAACACTTAGATCCATTGAACACTAATATTTAGAACAACACCATTATATTAATTCACCATTATTATCAAGAGCCAAATACATCAAGAGATCCATAAATGGACCAGATACATCGTCACCATTTTTTTATTTTCCTATAATGGCTCCATTACAAAAGTCAAAATAGTGATCACACATATCTCTCCTATCTCTCTCTACCTTCTTGCTCACATATATTTCACATTATGCACACTTTTCATTTTTTTCATCCCCTCTCTCGATCTCTCTCCTTGTTTCGCGCAAATCAATACATATCAAAGTACTAGGAGGAATATTTCCTTACCGCTTACTCATCACTCAAAGTGAGCCGCCTACCAAATTTCATCATGTCTTTCCATACTCAAGTATCCTTAACATGAAAGTGCCAACTAAACCATAACTAACTCCAATTTATAGCTCCTAATCTCTGTCATGATAATCATATACTATGATATGCTTTCCTTGGGCTGCAAGTCTCCATGTTCTAGCCTTATCCGTAATTAGATCTGGCCGCATCTCCACATGTCCCTTATTGCACCTATAACTATAGTCCAAAATATGGCTAAGTCCTAAGCTTGTTCTGCCTTGGCATGAACCTCTATGCCTTCCCCAAAGTTACTTCTACAAGCCTTTCAGACCTTACCGGTGCACGAAAAAGCCTTTTATGCTTTAGGTTCCTAGTATCCTCGTGGTATCAACAAGAGGAAATAATCATGGAGATATATTAAGACACATAAGGGTAGCAATATATATGGATATAAAAGGAATTGGAGAATTAATCATTATGTCTATACATGGAATCACATGAATAATTATTATGGATAACATGGATGTCAAGGAGGAACACATTTTTATTAAGGATAAAGATTTTTGGATAGGTATCCTACCTTATAACAACCAAAAGAGGGGTATAAACACCTAGATAAAACCATAAGATTAGATAAGAACACATGAGTAGACAAGAACACTTGTTAGAAAGACATCGACCAACAACAATGCTGCAAAAACACAACAACCAAATCTTGACACAACAACATCAAAAATACAAGAGAAAACACGAAAAATTCAAACATGTACAAGATCTAGATAACCCTTATACCTACTCCTACCGATCCTATCGAATGTGGAACATAATGCTTACATTTTTATCTTCTTGGTTGCACATATTTCCACCCATTGCCCACATCTTCAGTCCCACCACCACCATATTTTGCATTGACATACTCTCTATAACCCTCACCTTCCTAGAAATCAAGTATCTTAAGGAGTCAGGATCAATCTATGAGGGGATCAAATTTTCAATAGGAAAAAAATTCTAAGTTACCATTCGGGAAGTGCTCAACTTCTCTCTTCCATATCTTTTATTCATATGATTCAAGGGGATTTTTCTCCTTAACCAAGTCATCTTTCACCACTTTAGTCTCCATATATATGGAGAAGCACTCTTCTTCCATTTTCTTAGGATCCACCTCACGCCCTTAGCCAAATCAACCCCCGCTAATGGGGGCATGTAGCCTAATTTCTCTAAAGGAGGAAATTCTTCCTCGTAATGATGCCATGAAATGGGGAAATCAAAGGCTTCCAATGTTAGGTCAGCAAAAACTAACACGAAATGGGTGAATCATCTTGCATCACCTCTAAAGAATCTTATTACAAATGTGACACCCATTCCCCCTTCAAGTGATTTTTTCTACCGAATGCATAGGTAAATACATGAGCTCACCAACAACCACCACCATATTTCCCTTAGTCACATGATTTCTACCTTTAAAATAGTTAGCCCTTCAAACGAGGTCATGGGCACTATGTAGATATCCCTTGGCTCGAACATTGAATCCCCTTAGAGATATCCAAAAGAAGCAACATAGTATGAGTCGAATCCTTCAACTTGAAATTAAGCGATGATATCATCAAGCTCATCCCAGTACACCCAAATCCAAACTACTAGTTGTAGGGGAAGATAGAATATGTTCCCTAGTTTTCTAAACTTTTCTTTCCCTCTTATAGTTTCTCTCTTATGGCCCACATCCATACATCTAGCATATAACATTGGTGAGATGTCAAATTCCAATGGTTGATCAATCACTCCATAGGATGATATGATGTAGATGGAACATGGTATAGCCTTACCTCAAGCTATATTAACACATATCCTGACAACGGTCATCCTTGTCCTAGCCATAGTGGTGAGATCAATAGAAAAAAACTCCCCTAAAGTCTTGGCAATCCCAGCTATAACTTCTCTTTCAAAAATTCTAGGGCTAATGCAAGGAGCCCGACCCATAGGAAAGGAATTGGGTTTTAGGATCCCCAAGTCCATGACATGACACCATCTAGATAGGTGTAACACTATTTTACCAAAGAACCAGGGGCCTCTATTGATCACTTTGAGAAAATAATCTTTCCTCTAAACTGGAATAAGAATAAGCTATTAGCTAAGGCCACCACATCAATACCTCCAAGTGGTGTTGATTTTCTTCTTTATTAGGCTATCACCGAGTCTATATTGGGCCTAAATCTTGCAAAACATCCAATGAAAAAATCCCATACCGATTTTTCTCTTTTCAACACAACCTTTGGGATTTTCGTGATACGGTCCAACAAAGTGTCCCATTTAGGTTTGAGAGGAGGAACAGGGGGTAGATACAAGACAACACAACCTTCAAACACTTTATATACCCATTAAGCTTTTTTCAACCTATGGATATCACCGCCTCTTTATCAAGCTTTTAGAAGAAGGACCACCAGTTCTCACCTAGCATTATTTTAAAATGCTTCGCCTTATTCATCTTCTCTGTCATAACCGATCATTTTTTAATTTTATGGGGAACACATATGGACATGGATGGAATTAGAAGATTGCAATGGAATATGGAATCAGGTTTAGAGAAACATCACCCACTAATATCTCATATGGGTGTTTGGATGATTGAGCATGGTGACAAGTGTGCAATGATTTAAAGAAAACTCATTATATGGATTCTTCTTATGTTTTGGGGATGAAACATGTCAAGGAGGGAGGGAATTTTATGTACCTTGGGATATGATATTATAATGTATATGGGTTGATGGAGATGCCGACATGTGGCACACTTTCCCTTTGTTATATGTTTATAGTATATGGGGTCACATATGATTTAGTTATATTGGGTAATGAGTCGACCTACATTGATATTAGGTGTCACCCATACATCAAGAGTAATGTATGTTTATATAAAATATGTGAGTATCATTATGATGAGGTCATGGATGTGTGAGTTGAGTCTTCTCGCTTGGTATAGGTATAAATTATTCAAATTATTCATATGAAAGGATCTTAACACATTGGTTGTATTTGCAACTAACTATGACATCTAGCAAAAATCCCGCTTCCCTTATAATATGTTGTGATAAACTTGAAATCCCCTTTTATTTAATCATGGAATTCCTTAGAAGCTCATATTAGTTTTGTTTTTATCATTTTTTTAATGGGTTTTCTCAAGTACAACATGTTTATGGTGCAAATGTCACCCACGATAACAGAGTTATAGGTATTGATAGGGAAATATGAGTTTATTATATCACACTAGAGGTACTACTATTTTCATCTTTCTTTAATGATTGGAAATGGTGATTGGAACATTGAGTATGCCAATGGAGACCATTTGGGACAATAGTTCACATGTTCAATTATCTTCTTGTTTTTCTTTATTTTATGTTTTTGATTTTCAATGTAAGTTTAGGGTTTCATTTTTAAATATATATTTTTAGTTTGTAAATTGTAGTGACTTCTCATGGAATATCATAATTCCATATCACAAATACATGAGCATCCTCAATAAGTATTGTCACAATTTCACTCAATGCAAACACAATATTCTAAAGGAAGCTACCGAATTCTCAATATGGTGGCAAGGAATAATTATTTTTCCTCTATCCTTCATCAATATCTTTACCATTCAACCTCACCCCACCAAAAAAATATATATATATATATATATATATATATATATATAGAATAACATAACATGTATTTGCAACTATGACATATAGAAAAATCCCTTTTAATTATAATTAGTTGTGATCAACTTGCAAGCCCCTTTTCTTCCATCATGGAAGTCCTCACGAAGCTCATATATAGCTCTATTTTTTAGCATTTTTATTTAATGGGTTTTATCAATTACAACATGTTTTTGGTATATATGTCACACATAATAACATAGATATAGTTATTGATGGGAAAAGACAAGTTTTTATAATCGATTCTATTCATTATCCTCATAGTACACCAAAGGTAATCATATTTTCCTATTTCTATAATGTTTGGAAATGGTAAGTGAAACAATTGAGTATGCCAATGGAGACCATTTGGGACAATATTTCACATGTTCAGTTGTATTTTTATCTTTATTTATTATTTACTTTTCAATTTTCAATGGAAGTTTAGTGTTTGACAAGTTTACTACCCGCTCTTATTTCAATTTAATGAAATGGCATGCAAGAAAATAAGAAACTCTAAAATATGGGAGGGTTTAAGGATACATTTTGATGTGTGATGATGATGAAGATAAAATATGGGTATAAATATCCTCTCTTTTGTGAGCTTGGTAACATGCACAACAAAGAGACAACTAGACAAGAAAATATTAGTAGATTAAATGGTAGACAACAAAGAGATAGATAATCACAATGGAACAAAGTTCATATATATGCAAGATATGCTAAGATATATAGGGAGAGAGAAACCGAGGGTCCCATTAATCTCTTTTCCCCTGCCCCCAAGGGCCCTATAGATGAGGGAAGGTGGTAGATAGAGAGGAGGTGAGAGGTTCGGGAGTGAGAGATATGTCTATATATTGTATACCCCCATATATAGATAGGTCCTCCCTATAGATATGGAACAAAATTTATGATGATGATGAAATGAAATAAATGGATATAAACCTGACATGTTTGATGGTGACTCGGGAAATATAGAGGAATTCGATGGTAATCGTATTAAAGCATATCAAAAGATGTGAAAATAGTGGATCTAGATCGATTGTTCGATGTTGTAGAGGATCTAGATCTGATGGTGGAATGATGATGAAATACAAATGATATAAGTTACGGATATATTTGATGAGGATATGATTGATGTAGATGGGGTCGATGATGAATGAGGCCAAAAAGGTGAGATCTAAGCTATCAGATGGGTAGATCAGAAAGGTTATAGGATTTAAGGGATCCGGGTGATGTAGAAACTGGGGAGATGATGGTAGAAATGATATAATACGGGGAAGGGACTGATGAAAATTGGGTCAATGGTGACTAGGGATGGGTCGACAAGTGATCGGGGTGGATTAGGGTTTGATGGGGCTTGATATATGGAAAATGGGATATGGTGAAGAATCAAGGATGGTCAATAGGACAATAAATATCCAAATTTGTGAGAATACCTACAAGGTTGATGGGAAGAATGATTAAAAATGGTAGGTCTCTAAGAAAAACTACAATTCAAATCTCTAAACATGACATGCAAGTACTCTTAGATGACTCCACATTAATGATAAAAATTCACAAGAAGAGAAGGCAAAAAAAATCTTGCAAGAAGTCGATTACTAAAATTTCATCCTCCTCGAGGGGGTGAAGATATATTTATAGGTCACCAAAGTGATTTGCTAGGGTCACCATCGATGTGGGGGACCATTTATTTTCTTGATGGGGATTATTCATAACTCAAGACAAAATTCCCTATTAGGGTTAAATTAGGGTTTCAAGATGTTTAGGTAGGTTATGGTTATATAAGGATGAAAAAAGTGGTCGGAGGGTGGAAAGGTGTTGAATGAGGGTAGATGAGAGCATAGGGAGGATAAATGGGGTGTTTATGGATGTGATTAAGAGGGTCATCATGTTTAGGGGTGATTAAATGTGATTAGGGGTGAATTATGAGAGATAAAATAATGATGAGATTAAGATAGGAAAGTAGGGAATTATAAGAACAAGTGGGATTTAGGAGGGAAAGGAGAATGTGAATAGGAAGATGGATGTGAATGTGTAATATGATGATGAAGGGGAGTGTGTGCAGGATGAGGGACAAGTGAATCAAAATTTAGTGTCTACATTTTTTCCTTTTGTTAAGTGCTTTTTGTTGAGAAAGTTGTGAGACAAAAACAAGAAGTGATATAATATGGTGGGTGAGGTTCTCCCCTTAAAACTAGGGATCAATGACATGAAGAGGAATTGATTAATATGTTTAAAGAGATAGATGGAGGAAATATAGAAAGAATGGAAAGGATGAGAAAATAATAGAAAATATGCCACAAGTGGAGAGTGATAATGACCATTGTGATAAGGATAAGAAAAAAATTAAAATTAAAATATGGTAGTGATGTTGGAATTATATTGGTAGGGAACATAGCATGAACTCAATGGATGTGATGTTAATGTCCTATGGACCCATGGGTCAAGGAAAAGATCATTGTAGGATGGAGGGAATCCAATGGGAATCCACTCATATTGATGAAATAAATATGGAAAGAATCCTAGAAATACATTAGTAGGGAACATAGCATGACCTCAAAAAGGTGATGTGAATGTCCTATGGCCCCGTGAGTTAGCAAAGATCACTATTCACTGGATGGAATCCAATGGGAATCTTCTCGGATGGATGTGATAAAGATGGAAGGAATCCTGGAAACACATCAGTAGGGAACATAGAACAAACTCAACGAAGGTGATGTTAATGTCCAATGGACATGTGAGATGGAAAAGATCACTATAGGATGGAGCGAATCCAATGGAAATCCACTCAAATATATGTGCAAGTTGTGGGACCAATGGGTCAAAGACATACATCAAAAATATGTGGAAAAAATGTGAGGATGGTCAAGATAATAGTTTAACAAAATGTTGATGGAAAAATGTAAGTGTTATCCTTATGTCATGAGGAAGCGAGAAAATATTCATCCAAGCAGAAGGAGATAGGAAATGGCCACAATGATGGGCATAAACAAAAGATGGTTCCCAAGGAGGAACACAAAGATGGCCACAAATTTTGATGCTAGATAGGATGAAGGATGTACGATGAGATACGTAGATAGGCTAAAAGATAGCAAAATAAGTTATGTAAGACCTGCCATAGTGTGTTATGAGTGACGACAATGAAGAAGTGGAAGAAAATATCTTTTGAATCAAAATATTAGATGAGAGAAGATGGATGAAAACTAGGGTTGGGTTAATGATGACTGGATTAGGTCGATGGCGACTAGGCATGTCGACAATGACTAGATCGGTGTGCTTATATAAGCAATGGAGAAGGCCAAAAATACTCATTTAAATGACACGATTTGGTGATCGAGAGAGCTCGAGTGATATAAAAGTTTGAGATTTGAGAAAAATGGAGGCCAACGGAGGAGGGAGGAAGTGCTAGAGGTCTCAGAGAGTGGTAAGTGCTGAAAACCTATCTTAGTTTTGATTTTATTTGATGGTTTTTTTATTATTTTTATAAAAAAATTGATTTTGGATGTGTGCCAAGGGCGGTCGGTGGAAACTAGGTATGGTTATCATCGACCTAGGTAAGTCGGTGTCAACTTGGGTTGGGGCAACGTTAACTGGGTAGATATATATTTGTAGTTATAATTTTTTGATGATGGATGTTGATGGATGTTTGTTATTTGGTTTTTATAGGCTCGAGACACCTTATACTTGAGTGATGGAGTCCTAACCATGTTGGGGATAATTACGGTAGATGTGAGATGTCGAGTTGGATCACTTGGATGTAATGGGATTGGAAATATTCTGCCATTATCAGAGGGTGCCCATCAACACATGACTTATAATAGCATTGATATACAGGTGGGACCCAAGGACTAGCACCTTCTAGTTTTGGACAGAGAGACGATGATAAATTAAAGGATGTGTATCATATACCGAGATTACTGATTGTGGGGACATTGATAGTGCCAATTATAGTAGAGGTTCAAATGGATGCTTTGACATGACTGTTTGGAGGGGAGGATCCTCACATCACTTTTATATATGGGTAATTTCACATTGAGATCCACTATCATCCATTATCTTTGGGGACAATGATGTGCTTTGTCATGATGGTGATATCTTGTTATGCATTACTAGATTCACATGGGGATAGATTCCCATGGGAATTGGTAGTAGTGGGGTAAGTGCAGGAAGTTGATGGACAAATATAGGTTCGTCCGTGGACATCATTTTGCAAATAACAACATAATATCAACTTGTATGGATTATTAGCAATACATACACTCAAAATTAGACAAAATTATATTAATATGAATCATAGCATCCAGAATCTAGTTTCTAAAATACTAATTTTTGTAAAAAATGGACAATATTAGCTATATTAAACACTCAAAATTCAATGACTTGGTTTTTTTTAAAAACGCCGATAAGATTATAGTCCGTTTGCCCACAATTTGGATGACCAAAAATTGATATATATATTTTTCCTTTGGTGAGAAGTTATATGCCACTATCTATCTTGGGATGGATTTTATTTTGTATTTTTTGAGTAATATTTTATTTTTATGATTTTTTCCATGAAAGTGGTATGAAAACATAAAGAAAACAGAGCACTTTCCGTTTTCCCACCATAACTTCATCAAAAATATTGAAATCAAATAATTTTTTTTTGAACATGTATATAATTTCACCACGGTTGGGATGGTATAATTTTTATCACATTTTGATAAGTGAAACAAAATTTGCAGTCTTAAACGTAGACATAAACATTCACAGAAAAAGTGTCTTAAAGACCTACTATTAGTAAAAAATTATAAAATGATATTTATCCTATTCTATTCACTTTAAAATTAGTATTTCTACAAAGCTAATAGTCTCCCCTACGCAATGGTACCGTTTTTATGACATAGTTTTTACTTTTTGGCATGGTTCAAGTATGCGCAAGACTAAATTTGATGTTTTGTTGTTTTTAATGTAAAATTCAGGATTTGATGTCCACTTAATTGTCCCCCAACTTGGTGCACTTACACGTGGTGATAGATATTGTTGAGTATGGGATAATATTTACATTCAGACATCTCTACTAACACAAAGTTTATCATGAGATATGGATGTACGTTACAAAGAGGAGGTCAAGATGGATGTGGGATTTTTGTTACGTTCATCGGGTGTATGAGCATAAGATTGGTTTTTAGATGAGGTGGAATGAAGGAAATGATATCCCTGATGTTAGGTTGATACAAAGGAAATTTCTTTTGTCTACCAAGTCGATTGGGTGTGGGAAGAGAATTAAGGGTGAGGAGTTGATACTCCCCTAGTGAAAGAAGATGCATCATTGTGTCGAGAGATTCATTGTTAGGTAGCTTGGATGTATGTATGACTGAACTTGTGGATGCTTCGAAGATTAATATTGTTTATGAATGAGAAAATTATTTGGCCGATAGTTCATGTGGCATACTTTAAATGGAGGAAGACCAATGGGAAGTGTTTGCATTTTCTCATCATATTTGTATTTGAGGCGAAATGAAGAGTGGATGGGATGCATCACATGGCATGAATCCATGGGCATCCTAGTAATATTTTATATTGGAACCCCCTCAAAAATGTAGAATATATCATGGAGTAGTTTGCACCAATGGAGATGGGGAGGATAAGCGTTTATAAAGTAGGGGAAATGGTATCATTAAAGAAAGAACCATGGGTAATTGAGTGACAATGGTCTCAGGAAGTTTGAATTGGTTGAAGGTATGGGTTGAGATGATATTGATGTTAGTACCATTGCCAATCATAAATCTTCAAATGAAGGTATCATTGATTCAAACAAAGATGGTCTTCAAGTAAAATGTTAGGGATTTCAGAATTATTAAAAGATATGGCATGGGAAGTTACAAGGGCTCCAATGATGGTCATGAAAGGTTGAGGATCATCACTGGTGATTTGGATACACTACAAGGATTCGATGAGAACCATCGATTATTAAGGGAACTTTAGATGGGTTCATAGATAGACATTTTGATAGTATCTTAATGTAATTTTTTATGATGCTTTACTTAATGGAAATAGGGTTTTCGGATATACAGAGTGGCTAGGATGTATTCCTTATCCTTTGATGAAGAGGGAGATGGATTGGGCTCATTAGAAAGAGTAGTGATGACAAATCTTGGTTTTGATTAGGTAGATGGTTAAGAATCACAAGGGAGAGAACGAGTTGTAATAAAAACGACATTCATGAAAAGAGGGGGACCTTATTTGGAAGAGGTAGAGTTTGGTGGCGGGATGATGACAAAAGGTTTGGATGAAGGGACAAATTTAAAGGCCTTGGAAGTTGTAGATTTGATTTGAGGGTTGCGCTGGGATGTGGATGAGCTGGTAGATAGAAGAGGGTGGTATTTGTCGATGAGAAGGTCATCCTATTCTATGAGGTTATTGATGAAGGTTTGAAGAGCCTTACGGTGCTTTGTGTCATGTCCATGGGTATGATCATAAGAAAAACAACATTATAATCAAACCATGTGGGTTTCTTCCCCACATGAATCAAAGCATTTAATGGGGAAGGTTGATTATGAGATGATTATATAAAATGATGAAAGATTTTGGTATAAGAGCCAATGGGGTCTTATTAAGAGGGAGTTTCGTGGATTACATATTGATTGGATTTGGGAGAGGAAGATGAAGGAAAAATTGGTTCCTTACTCTTTTGAGGTTTGGTAAGGACCTTGGATTTTTATTTGGATTTGGAAGGAGTGGATGGTCTTAATTCATATTTGTAGTTGATGGGGAGATTTAGATGAAGGGAACAATCCCAAAATAGATGGATGAGGTCCTAAGATAGAATATTGGACATTATATTTCTTGGATTGATGGGGATTTAGAGGAGGAAGCTCTAATTTATTTTGTGGATGAGTAAGATATTTTTGAGTAAGGGTGCCAAGGTTATTAAATTTGTTTTACCCTTGACATGGATCATGATGATTTCAACAGTGGGATTTTCCTTAGAAGTGGGATTAGATGATTTGGATATTGATGGTGTTGTACATGTAAAGATGGAGGATGAAGATGGTTTCTAGATATCACAATTTGTGAGATCAAAAGAGGTTACTGATTGTGTGTATTTTGGAGGTGTTGATATAGAATTGGTTGTACTTGTTGAAGATGAGGATGGGATTGGGACATAATTTTTAATTAAATCAAGTGGAGACGTCCTCTTGGTAGAAAATTTAAGGGATGATTTAAATGTGGATGTTATGTTGGTAGAGATATAGTTGTATATGTGGGTATAGAAATAAACAAAGATATGGGCATGAATGTAGAGGTAGATGTTGAAATAGATGTGGAGATGGATGTGGGTATGGATGTAGATATGGGTGCAAATGTAGATACGAAGGTAGATGTAGATGTAATAGTAGATATAGATGTGGAGGTTATTATAGATGTAGGAGTGGGTATAGTAGATGCAAGTATGATAGATGTGGGTGTAATAGTGGATGGTGATGATGAAACTTGACCTAAACTATTGATTGTATGGGCTTCACATGCTTGAGATGTAGAAGAATTAATTTAGGTTTTTGGTGGATGATTATGGAAGGGCTTCTACTTGAATACATTCATTGGTTGGTTAGGAGGAGCATTAGGATTGTCTAATTGAAGGTCCCCATGATCAATAAGTCGTTACACAAGGTCCTGAAGGTAAGATACTTTTTAATATCATGATAAATGAATTGATGATGTTTGTAATAATGGTCATCACAATACCATGTGGTTTTTGGATGTGAATCATCAATAGGGAGGATAAGAGGAATTTGCATAAGGCTTACAACCTTGAGTTTGTCGAAGATAGAACTATATGATTCGTTAATGAGGGTATAATCGGGAGTTGGTTGAGGAACCCTTTGTAGAGGCTTGACATGAGATGTATATGCGGAAGAAACTTTGATGACGATGACATTTTCTGCATTTTTGGATTTGTCTTTATGGGTGGAGGATTTGGTGAATTTAGTCTTAGGTTTGTTGGAGTGAATATTGATAATGGCCTTGCTCAAATGTGCATAAATCTATTTTTGGGCCATAGTTAAGGCTTCTTAAAAGATTTAGAGAGATCAAATTTGGAGGGTGGATGAGATATGTTTGGCACATGATCTAGAGAAGAGTTTGATGAGTTCAGTTTGAGGAAAAGAGAAGGATAATTGATTGATAATTTCATGCCATGTAGCAATCAAGTATGTAATTGATTCATTGTCAAAATATTTGATGGCATAGATATGTGATGGTGATTTTGCATGTGATATTGATGGAGAATTGCTCTAAGAATATTTGTGCAAGTTGAGTGAAAGAGAAGAGGGAATGTTGAGGAATTCCATTATACCAGTCCAAAGCGGGTCGACCAATGACATGGGGAAGGTGCAAAGCATGAGGTCTTGGTCATGGGTGATGAGATAACATGAGTGTCTAAAGGCACGAAGGTGTTGTTGGGGATCCTCCTTACTATTGAACTTAGAGAACTTAGGAAGCTCACAAAGTGTGGAGAATATGGCTTGATGAGTATGGATGGGTTGATAGGATCATTATAGATTTGTTCATAGGTGAATGTGATCTTAGGACCCAAAGTAGCGGCTTCTAGGTTAGCAATTCTACTTAGATAGGATTTAATTTGGTAATTGGATGTGTGGGGATGAGGAGTTGATTGATGTGGTTGCAGATTATAAGAGGTAGATGGATTGGGTTGTGGGTAAGATTGATACTATTGGGGATAAGTAGGAGTTTGTGGGGGTGGTTGATAAGGAGGAAGATAGTTGAAATATTGTGGTTTGATAGGTTACAAGATAAGATTTTAGGAGGGATATAATTCAATGGGTAGGATTGAGGGGGTTGTTGTTGAGAGATGGGGAGATTAGATTGGGTTTGTATTGGGTGAGTTGGGATATGCACATGAGATGGTTGAGATGTTTGGATAGGTTGATTAGGGAACATGTGTCAAAATACGCTCCAGAGTGGAGGTTGATGGGTTTGATTTGAATCTGAAGGGTGGGGTTGGGAGGTAATGACATTGGTATGAAATTGAGATGTGAAGAGGGGCACCAAGCTTTGAATGTGTTTCTCAGGTGGTGGAGGAAGTAGAAGATATTCTTGAAGAGTTTCAGAAGGGCATTGATAACAATGATAGATGAGGAAGTGATAGGGATATAATATGTAGGAATGGTATTGAAGTGAGGTAGGTTAGGTGGAATGGGTACCACTAATTGAGTAGAATGATGTGCTTGAGGTACCATGGTAGAAGAGTCATGAGGGACATGTTCATTTTGGACTAACGATAACTCATTCATGGCCTCGGGAAAGAATAAAACAAGTTGTAAAGTAAGAACTTAAGTGGATCTAGAATAAGATGGATAATCATAGAGTTTTTGAAGGAGGTCCATCAATGGGGATATGGGTGGATTTATGAGAAATATAATCATAAAGGGAAATGGGATTAGCATCAAAATCACCTAAAACTCCATGCACCCATGAGGGATAGTGGGAGGTCTAAATGCTCCTATGGAAGTAGCAGATTGAGGTGTAGCTAGTCTAGAGGGGATGGATTGATGATAGAAAAAGGATTGGTTTCAAGATGGGGATTGGTTTGAATCATATGAGGCTCATGAAGAGGAACCATAGAAATAATGGGTTGGGAGACCAAAGACAAGGTGATCATAGGTGTAGAAGAGATAATAGAAAGTGTGGATGTTTGTTGTGAAGATTGTTTGAGGTGGGGATGTTATTGGAAGAGGTTGATTGTTCCATTTTTTTGGCTTGAGAATGAGTAAGAACAATCATGAAACGATAAAAAGACTTATGAATATTATTAATGTGATATGAAAATCAAGAAGAAAATTTTAATTATCTTGTTTATTTAGAGATGTGTGAAAAAATGGAAGAAGCTAAAAGGGAACCTAAAGAAGTGACTCGATCTAAGGATGGTTTTGGGTTGTTTAAGGCTGGAGTCCTTGATATACTTGAAGGTACATGAGGCAAAAATCTGTGATGACTACTAGTATGTGGCTTGGTATTAGGGCCTACCACCACAATGATAAGGGTGTCGACACTTAATTGATATCCCGATAGTCAAAAATTTCCTAATCAACTAGAACATCATTACAACTTCCTTATTGGGTGATGAAATCCCAATAGATCCACCTGGGAGGAGAATTTTAGATGTATTGATTTGATGCGGGTGGTTTGGCCGTGTGTGAAGAAGTGTGAATGCAAAATATCACCACCTACTTAAACTATGTGATCAAGCAAGCATGAAGAGGTGTTATTTTTAGATCTAAAGCCAAATGTGATATTCAATGAGAGAAAGCAAACAAATAAGGGAGAAATGATGTAAAAAGTAGAAAATAGGGAACAAAAAGGGGAATACCAGGATAAACACTTTTTCCTCTTTTTTTTCAAATTAAATGCATGTGTTGTTGATCTAAGCAAGCAAAACCCCAAGTGCTAAAAAAAATACAACCTACAAGGTTAGCGAAAAGAGAAAAAATAATGTAGAATAGAAAAAGGAAATAAATAAATAACTTACCAAAAAAAGATAGGTAGGTCCCACTCCGGGTGTGCCAAAATGTTTGAGGATTTTAAGGCTATGTCCTAATGTGTGATGATGATGAATATGAAATATGGGTGCAAATATCCTATTTGTGGCAAGCTAGGTAACCTAGACAATAAAGAGACAACTAACTAAGAAAAAGATTAGTAGATTACATGGTGGGTTTCCTAACAAATTTAGTCTCAAGAAGTGATAAACTTCCAGGAGGATGTCAACCCACTTTGATTAAAATATTGATAGAGGATAATGGATAAATGACATGCAATATATAATTAGAATGAAACAGAGATAAGATATATGTTAGATATGCTAAGATAAAGATCGATGATGATAAACTGAAATAAAAAGATGTAAACCTAGAAGGGTCGATGGTGACTCGAGATAGATAGAGGAAGTTCGATTACCGTATAAAGGTAGATCAAAAGATGTGAAAACAATGGACCCGAATCTGATTTTTGGATACTGTAGAGGATTTGGATATGATTCTGGGATGTTGAGGAAATAGAAAGGATGCAAGTTACAAATAAATTTGATGAGGATGTGAGTGATGCAAATGGGGTTGGTAGCAACCAAGGTAGATCTAGAACTGTCGAAGTTGTTTGGGGCCAAAAAGGTTAGATATAGGTTGTTAGATGGGTAAGTCAGAAAGGTTGTAGGATCTAAGGGATCTGGGTGATATAGAAATTGAGGATTTGATGACAGGAATGATAGAATTCGGGAAGGGACCAATGTATATCGGGTCAATGAGGACTAGGGCTGGGTTGATGGTGACTTGGGTTGGATTAGGGTTTGATGGGGCTTGATGGATGACAAATGGGATATGGTGAAGAATATAGGGTGGCAGATCAATCAAACTTGCAAGGCTAATAGGAAGAATGATGGATCAATGGTAGGGCTCTAAGAAAATTGTACACTTCATATCTCTAAATATGACATGCAAGGACTCTAAGATGACTCCAATTTGATGATAAAAACTCATAAGAAGATCAGGAAATAAAAAAGTCTTGCAAGAAGTTAGATTACCAGAATTTCATTCTCCTTGAGGAGGGGGATAGAAGTATATTTATAGGTCATTGGTGATCCACTAGGGTTTTCGTCGATTCTTTGGGACCGTTGATTTTATTTATGAGGATGATTTACAACTCGAGACAAAAATACCTATTAGGGTTGAATTAGTGTTGTATAGGGATGATAAAAGTTGTTGGAGGGTGGAAAGGCATTGAATGAGGGTATATGAGAGATTAGGGAGGATAAATGGGGTGTTTAAGGATGTGATTAAGAGGGTAAGCATGTTTAGGGGTGATTAAATGTGATTAGGGGTGAATTAGGAGAGATAAAATAATGATAGGATTAAGATAGGAAAGTAAGGAATTAGAGGAATACGAGGGATTTAGGAGGGAAAGGAGAATGTAAATAGGAAGAGGGATGTAAATGTGCAAGATGACGATGAAGGGGAGCGAGTGCGGGATGGAGGACAAATGAACCAAAATTTAGTGTCTACATTTAGGGTTTCATTTTTAAATGTATATTTTTAGTTTCTAAATTATAACCACTTCTTATGGAATATCGTAATTCCATCTTGCAAAGACACGAGAATCCTCACTAAGAATTGTTGTGATTTCACCCAATGTAAACACAATAATCCAAAGGAAACTACCAAATTCTCACTATGATGGAAAAGGAGTAATTTATTTTCCTCAATCCTTTATCAATATCTTTACCATTTGAACCTCACCCCACCATCACACTTCTAAATAGATGTTTTATGGAAGAACATAAGTTGTATTTACAACTACGACGTCTAGTAAAAATACCCTTTTCATTATAATATGTTGTGATAAACTTACAAGCCCCTTTTCTTCCATCATGCAATTGCTCGGAAGCTCATATATAACTCTATTTTTAACATTTTTGTTTAATGGGTTTTATTAAGTACAACATGTTTCTGGTGTAAATGTCACCCATGGTAGCAACGTTAGGAAATATTATTAGTGATCCACATTGGACTAGTAATTATTGTGTAAATGTAATATTTATTACATTAAGTGTGAGGATGTAAATGAGTTGTTATTTAAACAACTCATAGTTTATTGGTTAGTTTGTTAGACCCGTAAAACCATTAAATGGGTAAGTTGTTTGAAAGACTTCCTATTTCGTAGGAAGTGGTTTTCCTATTGTAATGGCTATAAATTAGCCAAATACATTGTGTAAATTATATAGTGATATTTTATTGATTATTCAATTTGTGTCAAACTAATCCAAAACTATTAATTGGTATCACAATGAGAGGGGTTTTTGTGATGGAAAGGTGTGCTTCCACATTTCTCTAGTGAGGATTCATGTTAGAAAATCTATGAATTCTTCTCTCAAGAACTTTCATGGATGCATTGACTACCATATGTCTACTTTAATTTGTGTCTTCCCATGTGTTGGTTAATGTAGTAGCATATCATTAAAATGAATAAATGTGTTGTAGATACTTTTATGTTTAGAGTTAATATGTCATACGTTTTAGAGAGTCATATTAAAAGGTCATTTAAAAATTACTTTTCAATCATTTTATCTATTCTCGAGTCTAATTTGTAATTGTGTTGTCAAAATCTTGCATTCATAATGAGTATATTAGAGTTCATAGTTGTGTCATGTTGTGTATTCCATTATTATACAAAAATAGTCTTTTTATCACCATTTTTTTGTTTATCATTAAGTGTCTTTTGTCCATTTCTAAATTGTGTCATTCATTATTTATTATGATTCATCTCATATGAATTTTATCATCTTCAAACATGTCATCAAGGCATAATTATGTTATTATTTAAATGCATTTTTTTATTGTCAAGTATCAATGTATTATCAAGAGTCAAATTTTGTTTAGTCATTAAAATTTTGTTGTGAGTTGAAGTCAAAAGTCTGAAAAATAAATAAACATTTACCTTAGGACACATTTTTAGTGTTACCCGAAGTCCGAAAATAAAAAATTTCACATTGTAGGGGGAATAATAAAAAATTGGGAATTATCGGGATTCATATCTAAATCCAATTGAGTTACTAACATGTCACTAGAGGATGGAGGTACACGAGGTTGGAGGTCGATCAGAGACATCTCATCGATCACCAATGATGAGGTCAAAAAGTAGTGGTGGGATTTTATGGTGTGAGTTTATTTTCAGTTGTAGGATTCATTTTCATAGTACCTATTTTGCAGAGTGTTCTGTAAAACCATCTGTATGTTCCGGGGTTGTTGGTTGTCTTGTAAAACCAGCCGTATGTTTTCGATTGTTGGTTGTCATGTAAAACCATCTATATGTTTAGGGTTGTTGGTAGTCCTGTAAAACCATCCTTACAGGTTGTTGGTTTTCCTTGAAAACCATCATTTTTGAGGTTGTTGATTTTCTGAAAGACCATCCTTGAAGGTTTTTCATTGTCCTAAACAACCAGCCTGTATCATGAGCATGCATGGGCAAAGCAAGTTCTGCAAAAGAAAGGCAAATTTTTTCTCCCATGTTCCAACTAAGGGGGGGATGTTAGGAAATATTATTAGTGCTCCAAATTATACTAGTAATTATTATGTGTAAATTTAATATTTATTACATTAAATGTGAGGATGTAATATTTATTGGTTAGTTTGTTAGACCCGTAAAACCATTAAATGGGTAAGTTGTTTGAAAAACTTCATATTTCATAGGAAGTGGTTTTCCTATTATAATGGCTATAAATTAGCCAAATACATTGTGTAAATTATATAGTGAGAGTTTTATTGATTATTTAGATTTGTCAAACTGAACCAAAACTATTAAGTAGAGCTATAGGTATTGATGGGAAAAGACAAGTTTTGATAATCGGTTCTACTCATTATCCTCATAGACACTAAAGGTAATCATATTTTCCTCTTTCTCTAATGATTGGAAATGGAGAATGGAACAATTTAGTATACCAATGGATATTATTCCAAACAATAACTCACATGTTCAATTGTCTTCTTATTTTTCTTTATTATATGCTTTTCGATTTTTAATAGAATTTTAGGGTTTCATTTTTAAATATATGTTTTTTAGTTTGTACATTATAGCCACTTCTCATGGAATAACATAATTCCATTTTTAAAAAGACACAAGCATCCTCAATAATAATTGTCATGATTTCATCTAATGTAAACACAATAATCCAAAGGCAACTACCAACTTCTCACTATTATGACAAAGGAGTAATTTTTTTCCCTCAAATCTTCATCAATCTCTTTACTTTTGAACCTCACACCACTAACACACTTTTGCATATATGTTTGATACAAGAACATAAGTTGTATTTACAACTATGACATATAGCAAAAATCCCCTTTCCATTAAATTTTTTTGTGATCAACTTGCAAGCCCCTTTCCTTTAATCATGGAAGTCATGAGGAAGCTTACATTAGCTCTATTTTTCGCATTTTAATGGGTTTATCAAGTACAACACGTTTATGGTGAAAATTTCACCCATAATAGTAGATTTATAGTTATTTATGGGAAAACATGAGTTTTTTTACCAATTCTATTCATTATTCTCATAGAATACTAGAGTTAATCACGTTTCCTCTTTTTGCAATTCTAAAAAGACTATTCTTTAGCCTTTCCAAGACATGTATGCATCCTCTAGGGCTGATCAATAATCCTAAAGTCCTCTATGGATTTAATTGAATATATTGAAATATAATGTATAATGTTTATGAAGATTTGGGAAAGTTTTAGAGGTTTTGGAATTAGAACATGAAAGTGGGTTTGGATGCCTAAAGAGCTTGCAGAATGGAAAAAGACACCTGAAATTTAATAGAGGATTATAGTTTCTCGAGACGATTCAATAGTAAAACAATATATCTTCATAAATATTAAATAATCCTCTACATTGTGAAGTTTTCACATTCTTCCCAAGACCAAATATCTTCTCAAGGTAGATCAACCTCGTAGACTCTCCTTGCGGTCTCAAATAAAAATGTATTGTTTTTTTAAAGGAGTAAGAAAAAGGTCTTGAAAACCATCCCATTGATCTTATAATTGTCTTGGGAGTCAAAATGATATTTTTTTATTCCAAAAAAACCTCTTGAAGCTCCAAGAAAAGTGTTTTCATTATTTTAAGAGTAAGTCAATTTCAAAGTTGGAAGGGTGGAGCATTTTGGTGTCTCGACTGTCCCAACTGTCCGAGATATTGGGGAAAGTAGGGACAAGTAAGTAAACAAAATTCACCCCACCCCCGCTTGTATCCCTTAGACCCTCATGTGACCCTCAATCTTCTCGTTGAATGTTAAGTGGCCATGGATGAAAATATGGCTAAGTTTTTGCATCTTCACCCTTTGACACGTTTTTACCTAAACTATCCCAACCTGTTTAGTACGGCTTGAGATAGTTGGGATAGAAAAAGCACCCCACCCCTACCTCGGCTCAAAGTTCACCATGTGACCAAAAATTTTTCCTCTCGGGTTCTCAAACCTTTCTCTCACATCCTCCCATCTCTCCACTGCCTCCCACCACTTGTCAAACCTAGGAAGGGGGTCAATTTTCTTGCCCGAAATGTACCAACTATCCCAAGGATAGTCGAAAATTGGGACAATAAAATGCACCCCATCCCTTTTACTTTCAAAATCAATTTTTAAAGTGTGCTTTCAAGAGTTAAAAATAACATTGTTTTTAACTTTTAAAGAGCTTTACAAACCTTTTTCACTCCATTCCTTCACCAAGTTGACCTAGGAAGCCATTTTTGACACCTTGAAGCTAAAGAATACCTAAAATTTCATTGAGGGAAACCATGAACACTAAAAAAAATATTTTTTCATATCTCTCAAACCAGTGATACGATTTGAATTAGATTTTCTCAGTTGTTCTACAATATATGTTCCTTCAAGAACATATTGATTGTAAACCCCACAATGTTCTAAATTATTTATAATAGAAAACCATAGTTTCATGCTTTCTTTTATTCTTTTTGATTTCCAAGAATTTCGATGGGCGGATTGAGATGAAATTTTGAGCACGAGATCCGGAGAATGAGCTTATTCCAGTGAAGCTATTTTTCATGTAAAACCAATAGGGGAAGTGATATTTCTATTTTTAGTAAGAATATGTTCTTTCCACTTACTATAAACATAATTTTTTTGAAGAATCAAAACCTTTCAAGACAAAGTGCACTCATAGATCAATGGTGAAGATAACCTAAAACAACCCCATTTTAATCATTTTACCCAATTTCCCCTACCCATTCCAAAGTCACTCAACTGACATCGGTCATTACCAGGTATTGGCATCGGTCACCTAACTGATACCAGTCTCTATGACTGGTAATTTATCCCAGAGCAACAAGCTAATTTACCTACTCAAAAAACTCTCAAAGATTCCCAGAATCTCACCCAGACTTCCTTAACATCCTTTTTCATAACCTTAGACCTCAAAAAACCAACCAACCTCTTTCTATTTAGTCTTGTATACATTTATTTAAACTAGATTTAATTTACTATGCTTGTGTAGGATACCTAAACTATACAACTATAATAGGTATCTTTATTTCATGTTCTTTATCAGCATTGATTTTTCTTAAAAAGTGGATTGAAAGCCTTATACGAAGCACCCCACTTCCTGGATCTAGTATCTGTTAGGAAATCCACCAATCAATCTTTTTAATGCTATCTTTGGTCTTGTGTTCTATTACAGTAGTTCTTTCGAGAAAAAAATGAGTTCTTCACATTCAACCCGGTCTTCTACAACGTGTGTAACCCATCTTCGACTTCACAGGTAAACCTCCTCACCTTTACCCTTATATGTTTTATATGCAACTTTTTGGTGAAACATTTTGGCATGCTCAATGTGACCCATCTTGTGGGTTCTTTTTATTTTTATATAGGGTTCATTTTTTTGTTAGTTTCTTTCCTAAAATACTCACTAAAAATATCTCTTTAGTAAATCAACTTTTCTTTCTATTTGTCTAAAGGAAATCTATCTTTTGGTGCTTAAAAATAACACTTCATATTTCTTATATACTGTATTAGTGAAAACCATTCCTCTACATGTTCTTATATTTTCCACATCGAATATCATTTTCAATTTGGGTTTTAAAATTTGTACATTTCATCCTTTGAGTGCTACATTAGATCACATATCTCTTTAATTAGCAATCACATTATGGAGGTCATGACCACTTGGTGATTGGATTGGATTGAGCATAGTTCACATTTCACACAAAAGAAAAACCACTTACATAATTTACAAATTTCTTAAACGTCTCCTTTCCAGAAGAATCCATCAAGGATTTAACAACCCGTTGACAATGGGCCTCACCCAGTTGTGTTCGCTAGTTTGTCATATCGTGAGCATGGACCTCACATATCGGAAGGTATATTGAGGAATATTTAGCCAAAACTAACCTAAAACTAGCCATAGCATTTTTAGGGAACCTTTGTTATCCAAATACTCTATTTCATTCACATTCAGTCTAAAAGGCATAAGCCACTTAACACTAAAATCTGATACCTAGGATTGACGTGGTTTTTGTTAGTTTTTTCTTGTGGGACTATTGATTTCTTTTTGTCTTCTTAATTTTTAGTGTGGGGACGATTCATCACTTTTTCTTCTCTTTCACACTCCACCATCACAGCCAGTGTATTCTAGTTTTTGAGTGTGATAGGACATATTTATGATATACACACAAATTTGTGTTGGCTTATTTTGACTTAATTCACTTCAAATTTAATAATTTCTTCATCAAATATCTTAGTAACTAGCATCGCCTAGCAAGAACCCCACCGGTTCCATCATCATACCGACATCGGTTAATCGACCCTTGTTGGTTTCTCTATGTTATTGATTATTCTATCAAAAACAACATTCTCTTCTTACATACCTTGACTTTTTGTGTTCTAATTATTTCAATACACTTATTTTTGAGTCTTTTTCACCCTTAACAGGAACCAATTATACCCGCTTTACACCTTTCTTATTTATATTTCAAAATTTCTTGGTTATCCAAAGTAACCAACATTGGTCCAAATGGATCGGCATCGTCATCTTGCCTAGCCGTAATCAAGTTAATCGACTTTTATCGCTCTCTGTGTTTTTTATTTTTATCAAAAACAACAACCTATTTCTATTCTCTAGACTTCACCAAACATCCTGCTTTTTGAGTTCTCGTTAGTTCAAGAGCCTAGAATACCTCTTTTCCACCTTTCGTATGGTTTGGACTCACAAATAAGCATGAGCCCTCACTTTTCATGATAGTTGTGTGCCCTTTCCCACTAGCCCTTAATCACCCTCTATCTCATCTCTAATGGATCCTAATATCGTGACTTTACCTGTAGGTGATAAGGAGTTTTCTAAATTCCTCAATCATGACCTCTTGGCCTTGCAACATTATCTTGCCACCTCCTCCACCCATGATTCCTCAGGCCAGCCTATCTTTGGGATGGATACCTCCATGTCTACTTCCACGATGCCTAATTCTACCATCTATGTCGCATCTGGTAATGTCGATGTAGCTACCCAATATACTGTCACATTACCTACCCTAATCTCACAAACTCCCATTTACCAATTGACCTCTACACCTTCAACATTTTTCATCCCATTGACATCTACCATTCCTTCGACATATGCCACACCCTTATCTACAGCCCCTCATATAGGATCCCCTTCATCATCAGCACCTTACATAACTATGTCTACACAACACTGTTAGTGATGTTGACATCCTATACCCCTTTTTAGAATATGGTCCTTTATATACTCCAAAATCTTTCGCCCATCGCCACAAGGGAATTTACAAAATTTCCTCCCACCTACACCCTACCTCAACAACTGAATGTCACCTCCACTTATTGTTTAGGGTACATACCTTCATCATCTACTCCCTCTTACATACCCCTAGCTCAGTTTTCTTATTCAGAACCACCATACACTGGTGTGCCATCTATGACTTATTCATCTCATCCACCCCCTTATACTATAGGGGAACTCCTCAATATAATCCTATAATGGATCTTATAAAGATGATGATGGATAATATGCATACCCTTAAAGCATTTGTTTCCATCTTTCGCAATGCCTTAACTTACAACGAAATCTATAATGAGCCTATTCATCCATCCATACCCATTCACCCTTATCCCTCACATTGGGAGTTTCCTAAGTTTAATCAATTTAATAGAAATGAATACCCTCAACATCATTTTTAATTTTTCAAAAAATCCTATTACTTGATCGCCCATGAGGATGCCTTTCTCGTTACGACTTTCCCCATGTCCTTGATAGGACATGCTCTTTCAATTAGTTACCTTAGGCCTTCCTTGATCATTTCTCCATCAATATCTCTAAGAAGGTGTCCATGAATAATTTATAATCTATTCATCAGTATGATGATGATTCTATCATTGAATTTTTTGCATGCAAGCGGGGGCTCATTGATCAGTTCACCTTTCAACTTCCACAACCCGAGATGATAGAGTTTTTCACTAGGGCTTGTGTCAGGAAAATTTCTTCAAATCTTTAGGTACAAACAATCAAGGTTTTACGAGGCATTCACCATGGCTCAGAAGATAGAGATCCATTCCCTTGAAGAGGAAAATATTAAGTTATGCAATAAGAGTACTCCATTTAAGTCGAATGACTCCTCTTCTTATTCTAAACTACAAAACAATCATTCTAACAATCATTCTAAGGAAAAAGGATCTGCCAATGTGGTGGTCTTGAAATCCATCCCCTCTCATCCGTCAAACCAACCAAAACCTCCTCCTAATCTGTCCCCTGTTCAAAATTTCTAGTACAAGTATGAACAGAAACATTATACCCCCATAGGAGATCCTTATTCCTCTGTGTTAGAAAAGCTTTTAAAAGTGGGAGCCATCACCCTTCCACTGTCAAACCACATATTGGTTTTGACCCTTCCCATCATGTACCCACATGGTATAAGGAGAATGAATATTGTAACTATCACTATGTTAGGCGGCATAGTGACGGTAATTGTAAAATCTTCAAGAAAATTTTCCAGGAAATGTTAGATAATGGAGATATTGTCCTAGAAAACCCTAATGCATTGGAAAATAAAAACCTTCATATCTTTAAGAAACCTTTTCCAAACCATACCCCTTCATCAAACTAGGATGGTGAGACCTATAGTAATGAAAAAATGTTCATGAGGTTCATGTCGTCTTCGATGCAAAGACTCTATCCCTTGTGCTTAGTTTCCTCCCATCCCATCTATTGAGGAAATTATTACACGAGCTTCTCTACCATGAAGGAGCCTATTTCACCTACTCCTCTACCCATGGAGGAGCCTACCTCACCCACTCCTCTACGCATGGAGGAGCTGATCCTACCCACTAGTTCACCTACCAAGTAGCCTACCTCACCTACACCTTCATATATATAGGAGCTTACCCCACTTATCCCTCTACCTATTGAGGATTCTGCACTACCCACGCTTCTACCCATGGAAGAGCCTATCTTATCCTCTTCTCTACCTAAGGAAGAGTCTACACCACCTACCTTTCTCCTTTCTTAACCCATAGAGGAGCCACTTTAATATCCTCTTCCTACTATAAGTGATGCCTCTCCTGTGCTCTTTTAAGATCCGATCAACCTTCTTACATCACTTCTACCTACAGAGTCAGAAGCCAAAAATTCCCCTGTCTCACTGGACTCCTCATAATTCTTCATAGGGATTACCACCAAGTTGTCATCACCATCCTCTACCTCTACACCATTTCGTCATTTTGTCGATCACCTAGATTATGTTGATTAATCCACTCTTTAGGGGCACCATCGACTCCCAATATCCACCCAAATGTAGATGTTGTCCCCGATACTTCAACTATCTATCCTAAATTATTCAAGGAAACCAAATATATCACACCTGAGCTAGTCATATCAGCCTTTTCTTCATCACCTCACCTTCACCCCAACCTTCACCTATACCCAAACCTCCATCCACACCCAAACCTTCACCTGCACCTAAACCTACCACTACATTGGGGGTCTTTCCGATGCCTAGTCTAGTCCATCCCCTATGAAGATATATTTGAACACCTCTTCACAAACTACCACCAAGTCTATTCATGCACCTAAGAGGAAGACCCAACCTCTTAAGCCTCGCACCCCAGTTTCTCCCACGCCTTCTTATTCACCTTCACCTCTTCCATCAATATTAGTCCCACATCCATCGACCTTGGTCAAACTACCTCTCCCCCAAGGAAAACTTAAAGTGAGGAAACCCATACCCTCACTTCGATCTTCTATTCTACCCACGCCTTCTTCATCACCCATGCCTTTACCTTCTCTTTTACCTACACCTTCTACATTAACCTTGATCACGATCTTACCCACACCTTTGTTATCACCTTGGTTGACTCACACACCTACACCTTCTGCATCCCCTTATTCTTCACGCACTACTCCAACACCTTTACCCAAGAAGGTGAAACCTAAACCAAAACCACACTACCTACCAAAAAGGTAGTTAAACCAACCCAACCCCAAACTCCAGCTCTTTCATGAAGGGCACCCATAACTTCATCCAAAAATACTCGAATTCTCATTGTGATCCATTTATAATATCCTAGTCTAATATCCTCGCTAGGTTGTTAGAAATCTATGCTACACACTGCCACCTATTAAGCCTTATGACCCACTCAAACCCAAACCAATAGGGTTTGACAATACCAAAATTTGTGTATATCATCACTCCCTGGGCATGATGTTGAAGGTTGTAAGGCCCTCAAAAAAATTCTCCTTCAACTCTATACTTTGGATGGTCTCTTTGACAAATATGACTTGTTGGAGGAGAATTACATTCCCCCTTTGTCCACCATCACATAGTGTAGTCCTATATCTATTCAACAAATTTTAGTTGATCTCCACAACCTTATTTTCCTCCTCCAAGCTTAGAAATAAACATGGTTCGAATAGACAATTGATCATAGAAATATAAAGGAAAAGAGAAAACTCGGTATCCCATCCAAAGGCACCTTCACCCACAATTCCACCTACACCTACCCCCGTGGTAACCATATGTGGGTTGGATTATCCTGCTTGCATGCAGAGTCACAGATTGCACTATGATTAAAAAAATTCATCAATCTCTCTCGAAGATGTCTTTGTATGATCTAATTTAAACCTCTCGAATCTCATTATTAGGCCCTCATTGAGGTCATGCAATCTATCAAGGTTCCAAATAATGATCCGACAACCGTGGCCACCATCTTTACTCCTCATCATGTGGCCGACCTCACCACTTCACCTCAAACTTATACCCCCATTACCTCTCCCGAGGTTTGCGCCATCAATTTTGATGATTCAAAGATTTCACCTCTACAATCGATGATCATGATCATTCCCTCTTCATCACCGCATACATCAATGATACTCATATTTGATGCGTTATGATTGATGTAAGTGCTAGAACTAAAATCATTTCTTCCCATGTGTATAAAAATTACGCATACCGCCCACCGCATACATAAAATCCTGTTATGCTGCATTATTTCAATGATGCCAAGACTTATACACTTAGCACCATCATCATCCACATCTATGTGGGCCCCTATACCAGTCCCGAACTATACTATGTTCTTGAGGGGGAGTTTCAATATAACATGTTGTTTAGCCAAACCTAGATTCACGCCACGGGCTATGTACCTTCAACCCTTCACTGTTGCATAAAATTTGAATATGAGGGGAACTCCTACATCATTCATGAGGATCCTTCACCTTTTAAAACCCGCAACATCCGCCGACCTCACCACTTCACCTCAAACTTATACCCCATTACCTCTCCCGAGGTTTGCACCATCAATTTTGATGATTCAAAGATTTCACCTCTACAATCGATGATCATGATCATTCCCTCTTCATCACCGCATACATCAATGATACTCATATTTGATGCGTTATGATTGATGTAAGTGCTAGAAATAAAATTATTTCTTCCCATGTGTATAAAAATTACACATACCGCCCACTTCATACATAAAAGCCTCGTTATGCTGCATTATTTCAATGATGCCATGACTTCTACCCTTAGCACCATCATCCTCCACATCTGTGTGGGTCCCCATACCAGTCTCGAACTATTCTATGTTCTTGAGGGGAGTTTCAATATAACATGTTGTTTAGCTGACCCTAGATTCACGCCATGGGGTGTGTACCTTCAACCCTTCACTATTGCATAAAATTTGAATATGAAGGGAACCCCTACACCATTCAGGAGGATCCTTCACCTTTTAAAACCTGCAACATGATTTATCAACCAAATGATTTCCTTATTCTAGTCAAGGCATCTACCACCTCTCGTCACTTCATCTACCACCATTATTGCTTCATCTACCTCTGTTGTTGCTTCACCTTATTATGCTTTCTTATCTACCACTTTTTTGCTACACCTTCCACAACTAGCCCATCTATCCCCACTACTGCCAAACCTTCCATAGCTATCCCTTCTACCAACACACTTACTTCACCAATAAAAATGTCCCACCTTCTTAGGCTTCAAGTAGATCATCCATCTCCGCTACCCAAGTACAAAATTTTGATCCCTTGGTAGGTGTTTTTCAACACCTCTCCATGGGAGAGTACCTTCTATACAACATAAACACTTTCCTTACTCCTCAAGAGTATGGAATCCTTCACCAACACCCACGTTACAACCATCATGTAAGAGAGACTTTTCCATACGGTCCTCCCCACCTTCATACTAACCTAATATATGGAGGAATAGAAACTTCTTCTTATTCTCCGAATCACCTACCCAAAACCAACCTTTCTCATCCAAATTCTAATACCTCACCAACCATCACTTCACCCACACTTTTCTTCATCGATGTGCCTAGAAGGGATTTAGCTTTGGTCTTTATGAGCAAGGTTGTTATACAATCATACTGCACCACCCAGAAACACAAAGACCATTGTGGACTTGGTTTTCTTCATAGCCTCCTCCCAAGAAGGCTTGTGTTACCCTCGTCAAAGAAGAAAGTTCTTCCCCACCTACCTCACCTACCACACCACCTTCACCTACAGAATCCATAGATCTAGAATCCATCTCTCCTAACTTTTTTTTTCGTAAACACCATTTCTTTGGGACCTATGACCTATCATCATGATGAAGAGGCACCCTCTTCTCTTCCTCTTCTTTATTATGACATGTTAAATGATAAAACACCTTCTATCAATGTCGTTCAATGTCAGGATGATGATTCTATTCTCACATATTTAGGTGAAGATGACTCTTATATTCATCAATCATTAACTTCGAGACACAAACTATGCTAAATGAATCGACCATAGAGATCAACATTCACACCCAAGATAACCCTCTAATTCTAAAGATAGGCCAATATTAGATTCTTCCGAATAGGAAGCCTTCACCTCTTTCATTAGAGATCATAACAATGACTTTTTAATTCTCACGCCTATATTCTCAGTATTGACCCTAATATCATGGTCCAAAATATTGTGACTATCTCCAATGCCAACTCGTGAATCGAAGTTCAAAAATGCATCTATGTATTTCCCTTCTTATAAAATAAGAACTCTAGTTTCTCCTTTATATTTACTTCATTCTACCCATTGACTATTGACGATGGATTTATAACATTTTTCCTGTCACCAAAGCGACAAGGGGACTCCACATCTTCATAGAATTTCGTGATCTCAACCTCACCTACTCTAAGGATGACTTTCCTCCGCTTATCATTGACCAAATTTTTGATCTTACAGCTAGCCATGAGATGTTATCTATTATGGAAGGATTCTTGGGTTATAATAAAATATTACTCACTCTAGAAGATCAACACAAAACTACCTTCATCACCCCTTGGGGAAGCTTCTATTATCACATCATGCCCTTTGGCTTGAAAATTTTGGTGCCACCTATCAGAGCATTATGACCTATATCTTCCATGATATCATGTATGACATATTTGAATATTATGTCGATGACCTTCTCGGTACTTCTAAAATTTGTGTTGAACACCTCCTGGTCCTAAAATTCATCTTTGATTGTCTCATTTAATATTGTGTTTGCCTTTAACCAAATAAGTGTGTCTCTGTACCATTCTCTCTAGGAAACTACTTAGTTTGATCATCTCTATGTGGGGCATCCAATTCAATCCCGCAAAAATCAAGGCTATTCTCGAGATTCCTCCACCAACTAACCTTCGAAAACTTCATAGTTTGCAAGGAAATTTACAATCCATTCGACATTTTATTTCCCAAATTTTCAACCGATGTCACCCTTTTCATCTTCTTAAAAAGGATATCTCATTCAATTGGAATGATGAGTTCCACAAATCCTTTGAACAACATAGGGAGCAAGTGGTTTATTATATAAGTCCTACTCTTTTAGAATATGAGACAAGGTATACTCATGCTAAAAATATTTTCCTAGCCTTCGTCTTCATGGCCACAAAATTTGCCACTACCTAACTAACCACACAACTTTCGTCATCACCAACACTGACCCTATGCATTACATGTATGATAAACCTTATCAACACTAATGCACCGCATTTTGGCTCATGTTCCTTATAGACCTAGACTTGGAAAAACCATTGCAGATCAGCTTGCAGATGCTCCTATTCCTAGAAATTAATCTTCTAACTTTGATTTTCCTGACGAATCCATTGCCATTCTTTCCCTGGATGAAAATGTATATTAGATGACCTTATTATTTGATGGTTACAAATGTCAATGTGGGGGTGGTGTAGGGGTCATCATCATTCCTCTTGATGGCAATCCTATGCCATTATCCTTTAAACTTGACTTCGATTGCACCAATAACATTGCGAGTATGAATCACTTATCTTAGGTCTTCGACTCATCGTAGCTTTAGATTTTAAATCCATTAATATCTTTGGTGAATCTCAACTAGTTGTGAACCAAGTCAATGGTTTGTACCAATTTCATAATGAGGTCCTTCAAAAGTATAAATATCATGTCAACATAGTTTTGACCATGTTTGACACTTACCTCATTCAAACCACTTCATGATCCACTAATAAATTTATAGATACCATGAATTTACTTACCTCAAAAATAACTACCTCATCTTTAGATTCTAATTTATTTGTCACAAGACAATAGTTGCAGTCACCCTCTTATCTTATCTATAGTGTAAATTTTGTGGGAAGAATTGAAACCAACCCACATGACATTTGGTATAAGAAATTCACTGAATACCTCTCCCTTTCAATTCTTCCTCTAGATCTAACTCGCAATGGCCGAAAATCCTTCTTACAAAAGTGTCTCTCATGACATCGTCATGGGGGGTCTTCTCTACAAATGTGGCTTTGACAATATCCTCCTACGATGCCTCACCAATTCTAAAATTCCGTACACCATTAAAGAAATCCATGAAGGGATTTGTGGTGGAAATTTCAAAGTGGCCTCAACATTGCTAAACATATCCTTGACCTCAACTATTACTAACAAACCCTTAACCAAGACTCAGTTATGAATATGTCAAATGTTGTGTGAATTTTCAACAAACATGCTAATCTTCATCATACACCCCGTGTGAATTTTCAGTAGCATGGTAATCTTAATCATACCCCTAGTCACGCCTTATAAGTCACCGGATACTTTTTGTCTTTATCTCAATGGTGTTTGGATCTCATCGGAGATATTAACCCTCATTCTTCTCAACATCATCAATGGATCATCACAAAGAACCAAATACTACAAAAATGGGTAGAGGTCATTCCTCTCATTTCTAAAAATCTATAAAGATCATGGAAATCATCAATAATCATATCATTTTCCGTTTGTGTGTTCCTTATCACCTTATAACGAAAAACAAAAACAATTCAAAAACAAAACCCTTCGTAAACTTTGTGACAACTTTTGCATTCAATTTAGTTTCTCTTCACCCTATTACCCTGTGCCAATGGCCAAGATGAATCATCTATAAAAACCCTCAATAAAATTCTTATGAAAGTCGTCAATGATACTGGTAAGGATTGGCATATGCACATTCCTTTCTCCTTATGGGATTATCACGCCATTATAGTACAAATGCCACACCTTTCTCTTTGGTCTATGGTATAGAGGCCATCGTACCTCTTGAATTCCAAATTCCATCTCTTCGTATATCACTCAAAGATATGCTCTTTGATGATGATTTTCGCTAATAACATTTGGCACAACTTGATCTGCTAGATGAACACCATCTAAATGCTCTAGACAATCTCCAAATCTACCAAAAAAGCATCAAGTGAGCCTATTAGAAACATGCTCATGAACGAACCTTCAAAATCCATGACTTTGTCCTCAAAGAAAACTAACATGTAACCAAAGCCGATAAATTTAAATGAGAAAAGTTTTCTCCGATTGGCTTGGACTCTACATCGTGACCCATACCTATAGATTAGGAGCTTATCATTTATCCTCCTGAGGGTAAACTCAATCTTGAGCCCCTTAATTCCTTGCATCTTCGACCATTATATTGTTGAATAAATTACTATATCACTTTATTTAACTTAGATCCTTGTCCCTTGAGTGAACCTTTCCTTTCACCTACCTCTTTCAAGGACCAATGACTCAAATAGAAATGTGTGATTATTTGTCACCATTCAACCTTGTCTTAAATATGAGTACCAAAACTCTACTCATGGCATGATTCACATAGATACTTTTCATTCTTTTCAGGAAGGAATCCCATGGTTGTTTATCACTTGAAATCTCTCTTTCATAGATAATCTTTTCATCTTATGGTTTTTCTCTCCTAAAAGAGGCATGTACTCCTTTATAGTCTTGTCTGTGACTTCAAGTGCAAAAATAAAAACAAAAATATATGGGATAACAAAACCTCTTCTCCTTTAGTCAAAATTATTATGAATAGATGATTCCCTTGAAAAGAAAATCTATCTCTCACTCTCATGCTGCTATAAGTAGACTGTTCCCTCAAAGGAAAAATATAAAATCCATCCACCTATGGTACTTATTCTATTCCTAAAAGAATAATCTGGTTTGTATCTTTCAAATAAAATAATTTTGGAGCTTCCCGCATCAATCAAATTCATGAAGACCTCAAGGAGAACTTATTTATGTTGATATAAACTTCCCACATCGCTCGTCTATACACGCAAAGAGTAATAAATAAATAAAAATTAAGGAAAATACAAAATTTTGTTCATGGACTTGCCTATTCTCGGTTTTGGGTATCTTCCAGTAACTAACATGTTGTCCCCATAGCAAGGCTACACTTAACAAACTCTTCCATCTTACCTTCTGTCTATTATCTTCTAAATCAAGTCAAGGAACATGGTGTGAATTCTACACATTGTGATCACACAACTTATTTCAACTCTAGATCCATCGCTCATGTAGTGTATCTAGGGACTTATGCTCAATAACTCTATGGGTATGACAATTATAGTCCTTGCTAAATATGGGCATGCTACTTCTTTTAGTTTATTATCTATTTACTTTTTGTTTCTTCAACAAGACAAGACCATCAAAATTAAATCAACCATAACACCTTCATTTGTGCCTATGCTTAATTCACATTTCCTATTACCTATTCAACATACAACCTTTCCTATTTTAAAACACACCTTACCCACCCAACTTATCCTAACCTAATTTTCTAACCTACCTACCCAACTTAACAACCCAACCTACCTATTTAATTTACCTAATCCAATCTCATTCTTCCATGGTTTAAGGGATAACTACATCGACCGAGGCTCCTTTTCACAAGGGATATGTAGGTAGTATTGCGAGGAATAGAAACCTCGAAGGTTATCTCGGCCACTCTTTTCCCCTACTATTCTTCCCCATAAAAAAACCTAGTTAGTTATTTTCCTAAAAACAATAACTTCAAATTAATACAAAACAAACCACATGTCACATGTACACATCATCATTTACTTTCCATAAAAAAATAACTTGGAAACTAAGCCAAACCATGCCTATCATTTATTTTCCATAATATCAATAACCTGGAAATTAAATCAAAATAAACATAATCAAACCATTCCTAAACATCTAGTTTCCATAAAATCAATAAATTGGAAATTAAACAAAACCATGCCTAAACATCTAGTTTCCATAACATTAATAACTTGGAAATTAGACCAAACCATGCCTAAACATCTAGTTTCCATAACATCAATAACTTGGAAATAAATCCAAACCATGCCTAAAAATCTAGTTTTCTTAACATCAATAACTTATTAATTAAACCAAACCATGGCTAAACATCTAGTTTCCATAACATCAATAAATTGGAAATTAAACCAAACCATGCCTAAACATCTAGTTTCCATAACATCAATAACTTGGACATTAAACCAAACCATGCCTAAGAATCTACTTTCCATGACAACAATATAATGGAAATGTAATCAAATCATACAACCATAACCAACCATGCCTACATATCTAGTTTCCATAATAACAATACAATGGAAATAAAATCAAACACATCATATGTAAATATCATCATCAACTATATAACTGGAATTTATATGTGTCAATACATGTATAAACATATATAAATAATGAGTGTCTCTCAAAATATCTCATATACATCTCTCTTTGGCATAAAGGCTGATATATACATCAAAAATCAAAATACAAAATAGCAATATCTCTATGATCTCCATATCATCTCTCTATGAGGGTTTGACACCTCTACTTCTCTCTCTTGTCTCCTCCAATGGCCTTAGTATTTGTGAACTAGTCACCTCTCAATGGCCCTACTCATGTGATCAGTGGCTCCCCCGAACTACTAGTAATATAGATCCGTGAGTTGGTCTTCTCACATTGGCTACTGTTGTAGGCTTTGTACTCGACATATGACACAATTTGGATACCAATATCTCTAATCTAATCCTGATAGTACCTGGCCTCATCCAAAACATATCTATATCTATCCATGGATATCACCTAGAGAGGTTCCATCACTCTAACCCCAACCCATGGACCCTGGCCCAAGTAATAATGGACCTTGTTTTGCTAGTGGAAAATAGGACCTGTCCCGAGCCTATGCTTGTACAACGGGACCTGTCTTGTTGTCGGTGCTATGCAGCTACTATTTATACCTATATGTGGCCACCTATACCTGTAAAGTAGTCACTTGGGCCTAAAATTCTGCTACCTATCCCCCCCCATCTCTCGACCGGTTCCCTGGGCTCGTGTTTATGTCTGTGATGCTACTAGTTGTGCCTGTAAAGTATCCACCTATGCTTGAGATCTTGTTAGTTGCCCCTGTGACCCAACCACCACTCCCTATAATTTTTCTCTCTCTACTATAATGGTGGCCAAATAAGATTGTCCTAGCCTCAGCGGCACTACTCATATCTAGGCTATCCACCACTACCTATACCTAGGAGTTGTGCCTGCATCATTAATCCTCATGTCAGGAACCTAATCCTCTTGTCCCGCTATTTCTACTAGATGTGGTGGAGATAATAGTCTCTCTAAGTCATCCCTATGGTAATATGGAAAGGGTGGAGGCACATCCTTTTACAACCCAAAATAGTGTCTAACTCGGTCGACTGGTATCATCTCATGCTCCCAGTGTCATTGTCTCTATATCCATCGAACTAGATATAGGCCTCTGCTAGCTCCTTCTCCATGCCTCCATATGAAAGTAACTCTATATAGGGTCACCACAAAATATCAAGCGTTGATAGGCCCTCTAATATACACCAGTAATATGTCACATCCCATGATGCCTCATCCACCCTTAGATGTGCCCCTATCGGTACCCACCTCCTATAGCCATCTCTATAGACCCCTATGTGCCAATTATTTCATGAAAGGCATATGGAGGAAGACACACTATGTGCTTGTAGGCCCAACAATGAAGAAGATAGATGCAACACACACCAAACCATTGAATCCTCCTATAGGCCCACAACTTCTTCTAAAGTTGTACCAAGTACACTAGTGCCCATGCAAAGAAAAATATCTCCTTAATCATATCCTCAAAAACTCCCATCAATTGCTTGTGAAAATCTCCCACCCTCTGAGTCTGGGAGTGTAAAACAACCAATCACTACCATCATCAACACCACAAGTCAAGTCTCTGTAGATGTGTGGTATACATCTTACCATAACTAATGATTACATTGTGATAAGACAACACTCTCATTTCCTTTCCAAAAATTGTAACCATAGGATCAAATGACTCATCTAAAGAAATATGATACAATGGATCCCCAACAATAGGTAGCCTCAAGATCCTATAGATGTCCTCTAGAGTGATCATCATCTCTCCTGTTGGTAAGTGGAATTTGTTGGTCATTGGATCCCATATGTCGATGAGAGAGACCATCATGCTATGATCTCAGACTATCCTCCTATACTGCCTAACGATGCCCATCCCAACATCCCTCATGTGTGCCCACTCATCCTCTATGATGCTAGGTCACATCTACACCAAAAGGGGTGGCATTCTATCTCTCATCATCAACTATTGTCTCGCCTACATCATCACCATTCAAACATGTTAATCAATTGGCCCTTCAATCATTTATTTGACCCTACCTAGCCCAATACTTACCTACGCCTTTCCTAGCCTACCCACCTTTACCCAACCTATTTTCCTAACATATATTCTATCTAGCCTAAACATATACACTTTTTCTATTTCATTCCTTTCCCCCTTCACCTATTGACATAACTTACCTCATCTATCTTGTGCCCATCCTACACTGTTGACCTATACCTTCGATCTATCCTCACACCTCATTTCTCCCTACCTACCCTAACCCACCCATTCCTACCTTAGATCAACCCTAACCCACCCATTCCTACCTAGATCAACCCTAACTCACCCATTCCTACCTAGATCAATCCTAACTCACCCATTCCTACCTAAATTAACCCTCACTCACCCACCCTTTTACCCTAACCCATCCCTTCCTACCTGAATTAACCCTCACCCATCCATTATTTCCTAAAATAAACCTAACCCACCCTTCCTTTACCTTTCTACTTTCCCAATTTACCTCTTTCAAACCTTGCCACTTTTGACAATGACCGGCATCGGTCACCTTGACCGATACTGGTCGCCCTTTAAACCTATCGACATCATCCAATAACCGATCAATGTCGTTAGTGGTTCGGCCATAGACTGAACCTCCATGTCCCCATTTTAAAAAACTTAACTTAAACACCTTAACTACCCACCCAAATCACCCTCATTTGAATTTACATTTAGTTTACCACCTAATTAAACTATATTTCACCCTTCCCATACCTAATTTCACCCAATTTTAAACAAAATTCCAATTCAATTTCCAACTCCAAATTGTTAATTTTTCTACCTTAGTTTTAACCCAAAACAACAATAGAGCTTGAATCCTACCTCTACCCGGCTTTTTCTACGTGGTGGGATGTCGGGTCTCTAGATGGGTGCTCCTCTTGCACCCTCTCCTACCTCTGCCATGTCTGAATCAAATCTCTCAGCTCTCAAGCAATCCAATGGCTCAGGTAGATCTCATGGGCCTGTAAAATCCACTCCTCCAACCACTAAAATCTTGCCAAATCACCTCTCTCTAACCCTCTTTGTCATTTTTCTCATCAAACTACTCTCTCTATCATTTTCAACCATGTCAAATGTACAAATGAATATTTTTAACATGGATTTTTCATTTTAAAACCAAATTTTCCTAACCAATGTCGGTCATGATTGTGCCCAAGGTGATCGACATTGGTCACCCTTACCGCATCGGTTCCCCTTTAACCAGTACCATCACCTTGCCTAAACCATGTATACCTAATTTACCCAAAATTTTGATGCAGGATGCCATTTTCTTTCCGCCTCAGCCTTACCCCAACCCTACAAGCTCACCTACTCACCTTATCACCTACCCCACACCTACGTGTAGGTCAAGGAAAAAAATTCCTACACCTGGCCGTTACCCATGACCTTATCTATACACCCACCCCGACCCGCCTATTGAAAAATTGAATTCATTTCCTCGTTGTACCTTGCGATGACACTACTCATGTTGTTTAGCCTACCAAATTTTCCTTGCCTTATGTCGTGTTGTTTAACTTGACCAAACAAAACCTTTTTTGCTTTGGAACACACCTAATGCTCTTTCCTAAACCTATCATCGTTGTGTTTCCAAAACCATATCCTACACCTGGATACCTAGACCACATCAACCTTGTATGGATAAACTATTAAACTTTGACGATGTAGAGTTTTGATCTCTTCAACTTAGTACCTTATCAAATTTTACACATGTATGTGCATTTGAATGCCCCCACCTATTACCCACATCGATATCACCATTGTCTATACCCAAACCTTACCACATTTTTCATTACCTACCACTTTATTAAACCCATAACCAATTCTACTTGCGACTTCATCGGTTCAAATTTTGAGGAGGATCACCTCCACCCATACCCGGGAAACCACCTCTTATTTTTATCATCATCACTTATCAATAATAAAGCTACGCAACAAAAAGTGGTAAATGTAGACACCCAAATTAGGTCACACCCTACCAAATCCCCTTGATTAACATAAATCTAACCATGACCCCTCGTGACATCATTATTAAGTTAATTACCTAAATTGAATAAATTTCCTCCTCACCAAACCACCTCATCTCTCCACCTCATCCTAGACATATTCCAAGCATATTAATTAACCTAGAATAAGTCCCCACTCCCCTTAACTAACTAGGACTCATTCTAACCCTAATCTTAATTACCTATCATTCCTCCAACCAAATTCCTACTCCATTTAGTGCCATTCCACACTCTTGACCCGGAATCAATTTTGAATCACACCAAAATTGGGAAGAAAAGGCTATTTTTGGCAAAGTATAACATTTTCTCCCTAACTAACATCTGGTTATTCCTACCAAAGTGTCGTTCACCTAATCTTCTTTATCGGTTGCCTTAAATAAGGATTTCCAATCCTTTACCTAGGTTCCTGAATCTTGGTTTTGGCATTCTTACATTCTGAACTCTCAAGCATCCAAGCAATCAAATGACGAACCAGAGCATTCCAGTTCTTCACTAAAGAATCAACCTCTTGCTTCTTAGTATCGGATCTTTCATAGGAAGCACAAAATCTCTCATTACCGCAAAACTAGACCAGACCCATTTCTCCTACAAACTCCCATCAACCACCACCATTTACCGATCTATAGGTCTTTAGATAAGTATCTTAACCTTGTTTGTTAGTTCTTATTTTGGTTTTAGATCTCTCATCCTCTTCTGTTGCCCAACTCTTTTCTCATTTGAATATCATCCGTCACCCATCTACCCAATATCCTACCAACCTGAACCCTTTTTCTTCTCTAATCACCTCTCTCACCCTTGCTGAGTCCTCACATAAATTCTAATACCCGACTAAGACCTCTTCAACACTTTGTGATTGTATAAAGAGCCTGAAATAACCCCATTTTAATCATTTTACCCAATTTATCCTATCGACACACGGTCACCCAGTGACATCGGTCATTACAGATATTGACATCGATCACCTAACCGATACCGATCTCTATGACTAGTAATTTATCCCAGACCAACAAGCTAATTTACCTACCCAAAAACTCTCAAATATTCCCAGAATCTCATCCAGACTTCCCTAACATCCTCTGTCATACTCACAGATCTCAAATAAACAACCACCCTCTTTATATTTAGTCTTTTATGCATTTATTTAGACTATATTTAATTTATTATGCTTGTGTAGGATACCTAAACTATACAAATGCAATGGGTCTCTCTATTTAATGTTATTTATTAACATTGATTTGTCTTAAAATGTGGATTGAAAACCTTCTAGGAAGTACCCACTTCCCGGATCTAGACTCCACTAGGAAATCCACCAATCGATGTTTTTAATGCTATCTTGTGGTCTTGTGTTCTATGCAAGTAGTCCTTTCGAGCAAAAAAGGATTTATTCACATTCAAAGATGATATTCTACGACACATGGAACCCATATTCAACTTCACAGTAAACATCCTCACATTTACCCTTATCTGCTTGCATACACAACTTTTTGGTGAAACAATTATAGAACAAAGTTATACGATCTTGTGTATCCGGCTATGAAAGCTTCACCTCTCCCATAAGTTTCTTAAAGCATCCAAGAATCGGGTGATATAAAAAAGGACTTATGTAGTGATTAGGATATCTAGAGAGTAGTTTAAAAATAATATGGCAACATTCATCACTTCAAGAGGTATCCATGCTCTCAAGAAACAATCATCTCCTCTCTACACTTCGAATGTAGCCTAGAAAGCTTATAGTTCCACCCACTCAAAGCCTTCAAACGAATAAATCAATGTAATACAATTAAAATCAATATAAGAGGACACAAAAGAAGGTGAAAGAAGCTTAAGAGGATGTATAAGGTTTAGAATAAGGTGAAATTGAACTACCTCAACCACCAACTCTTCAAAGATCTCAAAACATTTATTCTTCCATAGCCACACCCATTTAATTAGTCCAAGATCTGTCTTCTCAACCAGAGAAAGAAACTGCCATCATGCCCAACATTGAGCCTAAAAAAATGAAAAATTCTCATGGGTACATGATATGATTGAGCTGATACACTCACGAATCAACAAGTGGTGATCCTAAATTTCTAGGCTATATTTACAATGGTGAAGGAAAAGAAAGGGAAAAATATCAAATTACCTCCCGTTTTTCAACAGTACTTCAAGAAACGAATATGTGGAGATATCTCAACCCAAATTCATCAATCCTATCAATGAGATGGCCCCATCGGATTATGAGATTAACATTTTCCCCCCTGGACAATCGAAACATGAGGGAAACACTCATTTTTTCCAAGATTCTTCCAATCACCTTCTCGTGATAAACTAGGAGTATAAGGAGAGAATTAATTAATTGGAAGACCATATAAGGACTCTCACCTCATACGTGTATAAATTTATGGATCTAAATGTTACTTCATGTCTTCAAACCAAGGAAGTTACTTCAATCAATATCTTTGACTCAAATTCTATCAGAAAAACACAAGGCTTCACCATGCAGGGTAGAGAAAATGATAAATGGGTAAGCAAGATATTAGAGAAAGGTAAAAATTTTCTTTCGGATATCTTGTCATTGTTCAAGTACATGATTGAAACAACTGCAATTACAGGAAAATTTTAGTGGCGAATATTCATTAATTCATGAATATTCTAGTTTTGAAATTTGAAATTGGCAAATTTTTTGAGTACCAACTAGGACCAGTTCGCCAAAATTTTTGGGGTACAAGTCAATTTTAGGGGTCAGTTCGCCAAGGATTTTACACCAATAGCCAACTATTATCATTCAAATCACCCTTAGTGCAAAATTAAAATATGTCAAATTCACCTCATATATATACATTATTTAAGTATTTATAATTCATTATTCATAGTTCCAAACATCCAATTTCCCCTTCCATAAAATTGTGATTATCAAATATTCCTCACAAATTCATAATTCCTTTTTGTTGATCATCATCGACTTAATGATTGGTTATTGGATATTTCCTTTTTCTTTCAAGGTAATTTAATTTATTATACATCATTTTGAGTGCGTAAATTTGTTACCGGCCGGTTTCATAATCCATGCAGATGCCCAAGAGGATACAAAATGTTTTCAGGCGGTAGCATGCAGTATGATACCGGTTGGTAGTATATGTATGCTACCAACAATTTGAATATTGTCTGGGTATATGGATGCAATCAGCCAAAAACATACAATATGCTACCATATGGTAGTATGAAGTATGCCAATGGAATACAACATGCAAAAGATTCTATGGGAAGGCAACATGTAGTATGTTACCGGCCGGTAGCATGCAATATGCTATAGACGAAAACATGTAGTATACTACTGACCGGTAGCATACTGCACGATATCGGTCGGTAGCATACTACATGCTATCGGTTAGTAGCATACCGCATGCTACTAATGGGTATCATACTTCATGTTGTTGGCCAGGTAGCATACTACATGTTGTCGCCTAAGTAGCATATTGTATGCTTCCAAACAAGAGCATACTACATGCTACCAGATGTTAGCATGCCGAATGCTTCCTATCGGTAGTATGCGTTTGCTCCCGATCGGTAGCAAAATTTTCATTCTAAATTTGGTTTCATTTACAAATTTTAAAATACTGTTTCGGTAGCAAAATTTTCATTCTAAATTTGGTTTCATTTACAAATTTTAAAATACTGTTTATATTTTGTTTAAACTAATGTATTTAAAATTTTCTCATGGATGGGTACGATGAATTTTCTAAACAATCAACAAAAGGTAGATAAACTAAAAATAAAAAATTGGCATATTAAATTTTTTAGTCAACCAAAAAAATGAAGCCCCAACTTGCATCCATTGCAAACATTAACATGGGTACTGGTAAGTTATGACAAATTATCATAACCTTTTTTCTCTTTTTCATCAGTTTGGTTTAATTTTTTTAATATCTTTGTAATAATCAAAACATTTTTCATTTTTGAATATAGAAACCCCTACTGTTAATTTTAGTCAACAAGAAATAGTAAACTAAAACATAAATCCTAAAGAAACAATTATTTCATTAGATGAAGATATAATTGACCCAGACATACCAAAGCTAGAAGATTGTCTCAATTTCCAAATGCATTCAATAGATGAATGTTCAAAAGAAAATATTCCAGTAGAAGATGATATTGTCAGGGCCCTTCAAAAAACTAAATCTGTGAGACTGAAGAAAAAATCATTGACAATAGGAATGTCTTTTCGGGTAGAGTGGGTAGAAAAATACCCATTCATTGAACTTGTACAACCAGATAATTGTAGTAATACTCTTAAAGAATGTAGATGTACTATTTGTGGTTAGAAATTAGGAAAAGAACATAAAATGCAACTTAAATTGGACACTATTGAGAAACATTATGGAAAATTATGTTACACTATCATGAAAATGATGGAAAAATAACAAAGACTCATAGATGGAAAAATGCAAAAGAGTGCATGCATGTAAGATATAAGGAGGAGTATGACAATAAGATGAAACATACTCAAAAACTTGAAAGGAGGAACCATTAATGAAAAATTTAGAAAAGCTACAAATGAAAATATGAAGGAAAAACGCCTAGATGTTCAACCATATTCTTTATTCTTAAAATGGGAAGATCAATTTCATATTTTTAGAATATAAGAAATTGTTCAAGTTTAATGGGTTTCCAAACCTTCCACATTCACATTGGTCATAGAGAAATGCTTGGGAGATGGTGAGATGTCTTACGATGATTGATTAAGAAGATCTGAAGAAAACTTCAAGAATGCAAGTTTCATCTCCCTTTCAATTGATGAGATTATAGTTGTTGAAAAAAATTCTTGGGTTTGCATGCATGTATATACTTTCCAGAACCACACAAGGACACCTCATTTACTATGTGTTCATAAAATGCAAGAAAATTGCATTGTTGAAAATATTTTCAAATTGGATTTAAGATTAATGGTGTTCTTCAAAAGGGATCCTTGCATTGCAATTAGTTGATTTCATCCAGGTAATGAGAGAACAATTTGAATTATTGAGTGAGCCAATAGAGAAAGGAGAAATTAAAATTCTATGGAAAAATTTATATCCTAGCACCATCCTTCATGAAAGTATTATGAATATGTCCGATTTTATGAATTATGTCAAACAATGATATTGGGATTAGTTGAAGACGAAAGAGTTTTCAGCACACTAACATTTATTAAATCAAAATATCGAAACATACTCGATAAAAATCTTGATACTTACTTGAGATTATATCTTTCACAATATGATTTGGATACATTTCCTTATGAACGGGTAATAGGAGAATGGAATTATCTTGCACTGAGGAGAGAGATCAATAATTATAATACAGGACTACAGATAACAACAAAGCGTGACTAAAAATCACAACGAAAGATTAGATAATAGTGTTGGGAACCAAAAATATATGTTTTAGTTTGAGCTAGTTGATATTGAGTAAAGAATAATGAATGTACATTTTAATTCTAGAAAGAAAATCTCATATCATAATATAAGTATGTATATTGTTATTTTTTTTATACGCATGTTCATTATTGAATAATATTTTCAATGTTGCAATTTGTTTAGAGTTTTTAAATGAGAAATGTCATACTTATTTTTTTGTTGTCTTTTAAATGATAATAATATCATTCCATTTATGGTAGATTTTTCAGTCTTACGCATGAATATAGTACAAATACAACAACATATAATTTTTTAATTACCGATATTTTTAGATAATTTGAGTGTTTGTTCTTTGAAAAATAATTTTAGTGTTTGGAAATGAAACTTGTAGTTCTGTCCACATAAAGTATTTGAAAATGATAATAATCAAGTAATGTAATATGTAATAGTAATATCAAACACAATTGAGAATAATAATCACATTAAGAATCCACTTGAATAACTTATGCACTAATATAACAAAATTAAAAGTAAAATGCCACATTGATTGAAATTTGAAACTTTCAATATTTTCATTAATAAGTACATATATTTATACACTAAATTTGAAAAAGTTTTACAAAAATCCTAAAAAACAATTACAATTTAACAATTTGTTTTTACAACATCATCCTTGAGAAGATTCTTCTATGTGTATTTCAATTTCTTCCTCTTGCGCAATGTAACTTTCTTTTTACAACACCCGAATGAAAAATATCCTTTGCTGCAAGTTTGATAGTCAAAATAATTTCTCATTCTGGATTTTCTACATTACCAAGAAACACTAATGTTGGATATTTTTCTATTTACTTCTTCACGAGTATCTCTTGATCCATTCCATGTTTCTTTATGATCCTTCTCAAGGTATTATTCTACTTTTTTACTATAACAAACTTTTACTTCAATTCAATTGTTGCATTTAAAAATTTTCTAGCACATTTTAAATGCACATAAAGCATTGTAGCCTCATTTTTCAAATTTTTGTACTTTGACTATATTTCAAAATAGAAAATTAATTAATAAAGTTTCAAAAAATTGTAAAAATATTTGAAATTTTAGTAAGACTTACCAATGCCTTATCTCGTTCTACATTTGCAATAACTACAAGGCCCTTGTCTCTCAACCACATATTATGGTAGGCTTGTGCTTCGCATTTAAATTCTCAATTCTATTCAACATAATGTCCAACACTTCATCATCATAACTATTTTCAAAATATACATAACCAGAAACAACTCGATCCAACAAAATATCAAACTTTGCTGGCTCATTTTGAACTGAAGAATACAATATATGTCTTTGGGAGTGATTTTAAATCATAAATTTATTTATTTAATTATAAATTTATCCCTAAACTCCCAAAATTTTAATTTTTCAATATCCTTCAATAAAACATCAACATTGGCTTCACAATTTTCAGCCAAAAGAGCATTAAGTGCAACAAAAAGAAGTTTTTTGATCATCAATTAAGTCAGTATGTATTGGAGAAGGTGTGCTTGATCTATCTAATCTTATTGGAAAAGGTGTGCTTCATCTATCTAATATTATTGGAGAAGGTTGTCTTGCCCCATGAATCATATCTTGGGGATTGAAAGTTCCATGGGCTTGAACCCAACTTTCAATCCCTATATATTCCTCATCCAAATCAATTTCATTCAAAACAAAACACCCCGTCCACTAGGAACATTTCCCAATGAAAACATTGGAAACTCAACTGCAAAATTATGGTCTTCCCTACTTGAAGCTGGAGGAGCAAATGAAATATGTTTTCCACTACACTTAGTCCTAATATTTTATGGTGGAGGTGGAGGATGTGGCATCTTCCTCTTCATAGTAGATGGATTTTTTATTGGATGTAGAGGAGGCCCTGCAATAATCAAATTTAATATTGTAAATAACATAAGAAAAATCAAATGAAAAACATAATAGGATTGAAATAATAATAAATGTAACATTATATGATATATGACTATAAATATTACTTTGTTGAAAGGATTCCATTTGAGTTGTAAATAAGGCCTGTTGCATTCGATGTGGTTGTTATAGAGAAGTAGACTGAAATTTATGGGAGTTGTACTAGTAGGTGTGGTCTAAAACATTATTAAGCATCAATGATTGATGATCTTGTCAAATTTTTGTTTAAAAATAAAAAACAAAAAAATGAAATTCATACATGGAGCCAAAGAGTGAGGAACTGAATATATTTCTACATCTTGTTGTGTTTGATCAAATTCAAATACATTTTTTTCTAGGCTACCATGATCCCAAAGATATAATCCTGTGCTACTGGAGGTTTCTACAGAAAGGAATATAAGTTACAAGAAATATTGAAACATATACAAGTTATAGATAATTAGTTACGTTTATTTTCAAACATATGTTATATATACATTATAAATTAAAATACCTGCAGTTAATGTCAGTGATATGGTGGATGTGTCAATTTGAGGGTTTGAGGAACTCCTCATCCATTTAATAGATAATGGAGCAAAGTGTCCTCCTCATATTGATTGTCATAAAAAGTAACTAAATCTCCTGAAATTGGTGGGGAGTGACCTTTGATAGCAGTGACCCTTCACAATGCAGACGCAATAGCTATTTTCTATTATAATTCAACAAGTAAAATTTTTATTAATCCCAAATAAAAATTATACTAGATAAATATTACAAAAAGAATAATAATTAAAAACCAAATAATCAAAAATTGGGACTCACCTCCTTCTCTTGAAGTGTTAACGACAAATCTGATAGCTTTGCATGCATTTCTGTCGGAGGAGTGGTGCCACGTAAATTATAGAGGGATTCATAATATAAACCAAGAATAAAATTTGTGCAGTTGATGGTAACATTGTCATTCAAATGAACATTGGAAAAATCACCTCTTATCCTAGAGGATAAGTAACTACACGAGTTAAATTTATGCCCACTTAGGGTGCAGACGATATAAGCCAAAGCCCATCACGAAATATCCATAAATCAACCTTGAAATATAATTTTGTCCTGGAATAACTACACCACAGATTGAATAAATGGGTGACTAAAATCCTTGAGTTGAATTCCTCTTTTTGAAGGGTTTTTGGAAGCTATAAGTGTAAATACAAGGAGACACATTTTTTAATACTAAAATGAAATGTAAAATTGAAAATGATCAAAATGAAATGTTAAACTAAAAATAAACTTATGAGCAGTAGAAGCTTCGACTGCATCAATAGATAATTGAAAATGAGACTCCAAATACTTGCAATATTCATCTAATAAAATAACTTTGGTCATGACAAGATCCACATCCTTGTGTGGTAGTCTTTAGATGCTCAATATCCTCAGGTGAAGTTACAAATGATTATGCATGAGATGGGAGTTGATAATGAAAGGTGAAAGTTGAAGTGTCGTAGTTGAGTAGAAGATTGTTAAGTATTTTCTAGTCTATCCAAAATTGGGGCATATACACTAACCCTGTGAAACTAACCGCTTCAATCCATTGGGAAAACATATTAGGATCCTCTAGAAATGTGTATAGTTGAGGAAAGACCAGGATATTGAATGAATTTTTTTTCATATTTACTATTGAAGCGGCTGGAATCTTGGGTTGTGTGGAAATTGTCTTTCTTCTTGGCACTTAATTCTGTTTGTAGTTGTCCTTTGGTGTTCTAGTTTCTCTTTCTAGATTCTATAAATCACCTTGTTTGTTGAGAATTTTTGCTCATATGCTCTGGATTCTCTCATTTGTGTAGAGTGAAAATGACTTCCCTTTGAGTATACATAGGACCTTTTAATATAGCTATGTGAAAAATAACCCTTTATGCCACATGCTAGTAGAATTCTACATGCTACTCACCGAAACCATTCTATATGCTACCAACCACTAAAATGTGGGATGCCACCGGGCTGGTAGTATGCGAGAATGATATTGTTTGGTAGCATGATACATTCTACCAGTTTTTAACATGTTTTGAGAATACTACCGGTCGGTGGTATTGTAAATGCTACAGATTAAAAGCATGCAAAATGCTACCGATCGGTAGCATGTAAAATGTTATCAACAAGTAGGATGCAGAATGCTATCGATCGGTAACATACATATTGCAACATTCTGGTAGTATGTAGATTACTACCAGTTGGTAGCATGAAGAATGCTAGTCGTTGAGAACATGTAAAATGCTACTGGCCAATAGCATGTAAAATTCTATCAGTTAACATCATGCAGAATGCTACTAGCCAGTAGCATGCATAATGTTTTCATTCGGTTGCATTTAGACTACTACCATCCAATAACATAAACAATTGTGATAGATGTTACTTCCATAACACCTACCTTGCCTAGAATGATGTTAAAAAATTGCCTCCACACAAACCAATTTTTCTTGTGATTTACCATATATGTGAAATTGGTTTTACCAATATTCGCCAAATATTTTCTAAGGATTTTTTTCGGAGGGACCCTTAAAATATTCCTTATGAGATACATGTAATGATTTATACTTGAATGGTTATTTGTACAATAGTTATTATGACTATACATGTTAACATCTTTAAAAGAAAACACAAAGGAAGGACCTAAGTAGCTACGCGTGCTTTGGGAGGGAGTTCAAGGTCTTGACCGAATGAGGTGCTAGTGTGCATAAAGCAATTGGGAAAATAAATAAAGACTACATTTTTGTTCTATTTTTGGGACCTCATTTCATGTTGACTTCTAGGATGTTGCATGCAAATGACATATCGATTATCTTTGGAGAGCATTGAAAGTTGGATGGAAGATGGACAAGATAAGTTTGCATGCAGAGGTATAACATTGGACCTGATTTCAATGCACAAAAGTGGGTGGAAGATAATATTATCATGAGCTTTATAAGGAATTCTTCATATTTTTCCAAGTAGAATTATACCTATGGCTATCAACATATATATCAAATAAATCTTGATATCCTAGACCACCGATTTGAAAGAAGAAAGATTATCAAACTCTCTTTGATGTAAATGAGTAGTGGACTAGAGTTGTATATCATTAGAGTATTACGTAATTATATGTTGGAGTATGTAATTACCATGTATTATTTCCTTGAGGAAGTTGAGTTTCAGTTCTTTCACGAGCCCATGGGATCATACTTGTGCACATTGCCTTTAGTAATCAAGATCTTGATCATATAACTAGATTTAGAGATATTTCCTATGGCTAGCTAAATCCCCACCACATGTAGGGGCAAGAGAAGGTGTGGAGAAGGATGGAGATGACCTTGGAAGAAGATAGACAAAGAGAGGAAAGATGACTCAAGTATAATAAAGCATGAGAGAGGGACATGGCACGAGCATGGGACATTGAAGAGTCACTTGAGTTGAGGAGAATGATAGCTCACGAAGGATTTGAAGTTCTCATGGAAGACGAGGAACTACAACATCAGGTCCTCCCAAATTTGGGAAACCACAGGAAAGATTCCCTTTAAATTCAGATGAGAGTGCGTTAGAGGAAAGAATGAGGATTGTGGGCATGCATATGATCTCACCTAGCCACCTATCCCTTGCGCAATGTGTTATAGATCCAAAGATAGTTTAAGGAAAAAGTAGTCAAAGTAATCAGATAGATATCTTGGTAGATATCATTGTGTTTTAAATCAATAAGTACATCAGACTAGTAACATGCCCATGATAGCATAACAAGCGCTAGTGTTTGGGAGTACTCTTGTAGGATTGTTTTTAGGATCATCAATAAGGCAGAATATTTACATGTAGACTATTGGAAGAACATCGTGGGTGAGGGGAAAATACAGACCATAGTTGTCCAATTCAAGTACTACAATTGGGACACAAGGTATTTCATCATTTGGGTGACAACATACTGCGATAGTTGGCATGACGGGCTTAGGAGGATCAAGACAATCACTGCATGGAGGAACCCGGTGGAGGTTTAGGATATAGATCTAATGGATAAGGACCACAACCACTACCGCATCATCCTTAGCAGATACCACCGAACTAACCTCTATAACCACAACATACATCTCAAGTATTTAATGATATTTCTCTCCACTTTCCAAAGTATAGAGGTATTAAAGATGCAATAATGCATGTGTATAAGTGTGAATTAATATGGCACACTAAGGTAATTACAACTTCAGATAAAAAGGTAAGCCAATTTTCTAATATGCTTCAAGGGCACTCACATAGTTAGTACAGGGAAGTATGACCCCACCGAATGTGGTGGATTATGATGCTCTATGTGCAACACTCTTGCTTGAGTTTTACATTCCAAATTTTGAGCAGCAGCGTATGAGTGTACTCAAGGATGTCAACCATGTTTTATCAAAGTGTGTAAGAGAGTATGATGTGTGCTTTAATATGTTGTTTTCTAAATTATCTTATAATATTCATCCCAGTCAACATGCACAGTGGTTTGTTAGAGGATTACTAACTCCATTATGAAGGTATTTGTCTCATAAGACATATGTGGATCCGCACAAGGCATTGGAAGAAGCAATGCATGATGAAGTAGTTGGGAGTGTTGATACTAGAGTGAGCCCATTTTGGGAGGTGCACATAACATCCATGGAAAATTTGGAAAATCTCTCTGCCAATTTAGCACACGAGATGCGCAATGGTATATGGTGCACTCATGGTGAGGTTGAAGAACATACTAAGGATAACTACCTATGCAAGTCAGTGTGCATGTTGTTACTAGATTGTGAAATTTTCCACAAGGACCACGATGTATGGAATTTTCCTCTTTTGAATCACATGATCATGCAAAGTGCATCTATGTATTGCAATATTTGTAATGCATACACTCATGATATGAAGGATTGCAGTTGATAGATCAGATTCATGAGGCATGTGTGACTAGATTATGACAGACCACAGTAGAAAGAAACTCTTAGGTACAAAATCTGCAACCCTCTGAAGAACATAACAATGGAGGAGGTGTATTTCATGGAGGATATAGAAGCGAGAGGTTGCGGTGGAAGAATTATATTTCGTGAGGGTCGTGTTATACTTTTGGATCCCGAATCATTACCAACTTGATTATCCTTGGAATATAGCCTGTTCATGGTTTGAAAGAAAAATAATTTAGAGGAATTTCTAAACTCGTATGAGATCATGGGAAAGAATAAGAAGAAGGAGAAGGGTGTGGGGATGATCAAGGTACCGAGTGTAAAGACAAATCAGTGGATTCCAAAGAAGACTCTTGATCTTGAATTGTAACCTTTATTAGTTACCACTCATGCCGAGGATGCGCACATGTGAACTTCTCAATGTTAAGGCAATCATTAGGAAATAAGATTTTATATATGCTAAGTATCCAGATGTTGCACATTAGAAGGAACAAGAGACCATGGTATTCATTAAAAACTTACGGTGGTGAGATACAAGATTACTTGAAAGAACAAGCATGAGTAAGAGAGCATGGAAAAATGTTGATCTCTCGCAAAAGGATGTGGATTATCTTAAGTATGTAAGTTGTTATGCCAAGAGAATATCATACCATTTCTCAAGGAATGGTTACAAGAAAAATTACCACATGTGGGAATTGATCATGAATGATATTTATTGCATGCCAAAGCATGATGTGGTGATTCATGAGAGGTTGGTGCACAATATTTTGATTGATATAGGCATTGAGGCCAATGTTCTAACTTTGGATGCATGGAATCATATGGGGAGACCAACATTATATCTATCTTTTGATGTGTTGTACATGGAAAACAAAACTAGGGATATGCCTAGATGCATCCATTACTATTCAGGGAGCCAATCTTACTAGAGACTTTGAGATATTAGAGCTTGCTGAATAAAACAATTTTATAGCATTACTTTGGTGAATTTGGTGTTATGTGAATAATGTTGAATTATGCTTTAACAAGAGGTACATCAGTTTTGAGAAAAATATGAGCGTGTGATCATACCTTTGAATGATGTGAAGTGAGAGCCATATGTTGATCCCTTGAGTGATAAAGAGATTAATATAATCTATGCACATACATTGCGTGATCTAGAACATGTGGAACCATTGAAGGAAGGCATACTTTAGTGGGAAGACATGTAGTCTATAAGTGACACTACTAGTGTTTCTTATGATAACTGGGCTCATGAATATACGAGATGGTTGGGTATGAAGTTAAGGGATGAGTCACCAGGATGATCAGGCCACACATGGTGAGGTGGTTAGGCTCAACTCAAGTACCATGGTATACTGGTGAAGGGAATCCCGATACATTCTTGCATGCATTTGAGACTCACTTGCATAATGAGGGGGATAAAAGAAACATGTTGGTCTATACCTTACATGGTAAAATAGTGCGTTATTAGGAAACACATAAATATAACCTTTTGGAATGGTGAGAAGTGAGAATCACCTTTTCTACAAGATTTACTCAGAACAATGTACCTATGCACATATGTTAATTTCATGGGAAAACTCATGCTTTATTACACGTTCATAATTGTGAGAGACTATGGGCACAAGGTCAAGAGGCCTTACCAATCCCTATGGGTACATAATTTCTACTTCACACACCACATAGATGCATGTGCGCATGGTATTTCCATACTAAACTAAAGAGAGATACTAAAACATGGCATGAGATGAGTGTAGGTATGTTCAAACATTTGACTATTTTTCTAATAAACCGCTTGTCCATGATGCTTTATAGATTATGAAGTGCATCACTTTGGGGGATAACGCTAGAGTAGAAGATATTATGTTGGCATTAATTGGTGAACTTGATTATGAGGTGTGCATGGACACCGAAGAGACATAGGATATGCAGTTGGGACACGCCTAGAAAGAGAAGGAAAAAGGAAAGCTAGTGTACTTGATTAATGATGAAGAAATGGACAACCTATATAATAGCCATATAAAAGTTTCACGCAAGGTCATGGATTCTACAAATGATAAGGCATGCACATACCATCCTCCCATGAAAATGAAGAAGGTTAACATTGGTATTGAAGATGAGCCTAAGGAAGCAATCATTTGGGATTACTGGTCATAAAAGGAGGTAGAAATATCATTGAGATCTTGCACGAATTCAGGATCACTTTCCAAGAGGTTATCATGAGTTTAATGGAGTGTACCCCTATTTAGGTGAGATGAAGATCAAGTTAAAAGAGGGAACACTTTTGGTTAGGAAGAGGCCCTAAAGGATGAATCCTAACCTGCACGTGAAGGTGAAGGAGGAAATTGATAAGATGTTAAATTTTGGTGATTATCAAGCCCATTGAGGAAACGAGTGGGTCATCCCCATGGTTAAAATAATTAAGAAGGATGGGAGGATAAGGATTTGTGTCGATTATAGGGAACTCAATTCCACATGTCTTATAGATCCTTTTCTCACCCCATTCATAGAAGAAATCCGTGAAGGAGTTACAAGGCATGAGATATATTCATTTACAAATGGGTTTTCAAGCTATCACTAGATGTTTATCACAAAAGAAGATCAGAGAAGACAACTTTCATCACCGAATGGGGAAGTTTTTCCTATAAATTTATGCCTTTTGGATTGAATAATGTGCTCAAAGTGTTTTCGTGTATTGTTGTGCAAGATTTTCATGATTTTATTCACAAGTTATTATAAGTTTATTTGGTTGAATGGAATATCTATGGTTTAGTCAAGGATCATTATGATAACCTAAGGCTCATGTTTGAGAGGTGTAGGTAGTTGAGCATCTCTCTTAACATTAAAAATGTATCTTTGTTACACCCTTTTGAACTCTACTGACGCACATCATTTGAAAGGAAGGATTATTTGTAGACCAAGCCAAGGTACTTGTGATCTTAGGTTTAGAATATCTTACCAATCAATGTGAAGCGTGTGGATTCTTGGGGCATATGGGCTACTCTCAAAAAAATTATCAAAGGCTATATGAATATTGACATGCCCTTGGAGGAATTGCTCAAGGCTAAAGGAAAGTTTCATTGGGGTTACACATAACAATAGCCATTTGAGACTTTAAAGGAAAGATTTACTACTCGCACATATTTTGTGCTTCCTTCTTAGACCAAACCCTTTCATGTTAATGTAGATGCCTTTGGTATGGCAATTGGCATAGTCTTGACACAACCTAGGAAGGAAATGTGGATCATCATGGTATTATTTGCAAGTAGGAAGTTGACGCCATGAGAGCAGAATTACATCACCAATGAGCGCAAAGTGTTATATATAATCTACATGTTGCATAGGTTCGAGATAGTATTATTGGATCTTAAACTTGCACCCATCCAAAATCAGAATGAACTGGTATTTTTAGGTAACATAAGACTGCTCTCCAAGTTATGGGACCTTACACACTTGATATAGACCTTTGGAGAAGGCTAGTTCCTCTACCTATTTTTACCGCTAAAAATACTTCTATAAAGGGAAATGCATCTATCTATCACTACTCTAAAATTCCAAGGACCAAGGTTATGAGGAGATGCATGAAAATGGAGAACACTAAGATAAAGAAGGCAATAACACCGAAGGAAGGGGGATACATATAATTATATTTAAGAAAAGATGAAGGAGAATGCATACAGAAAGAATAGACATGCTATCACATCCCAAAACACATTCATACACTCATTTTCATGGGAAAAATTAGAAAAAGAACCTACAGGGACGTGAGAAATCACAACAAATAGAAAATGCAAAAGAAAGGCAAGAAAAAGTAATAAAAATGAGCCAAGGAAGAGAATAACCACAAAACCAAGCTTCTATTGGTTCCAAGAAATGCATAGTCGATTATAATGGCAGTTGAGACTAATATCCACATGCAAAAACCATATCTAAAGGCTTACAACTCAAAATGCTAAGGAAAAGATATCTTAGCAAACTAAAGGGGTACAACCTTTTTTGATGAGCATTTCTCTTACATTTATAGAAGGAGAGAAGAGAAGGAGAAAGAAGAGGGAAACTCAAATTTTAAATCCAACCACCAAATGCAAGCATTAAATACCTGCAAATATGCATATAATGTTTATAGATGTTCCTCCCCATGTCTGTGTTTCTTATAGGAGAATGAAGGAGGTGAGCTTTGAATAAAATATGGTGGTTTGGTTGATTGGATGTCAAAGCATAATTGGCTAGAATGCATTTCCCTACTTCTCACCTACCAAATCTTGCCAAAATATTATTTTGAATAGTCCATCATTTATCCCACATTAGTGGATTTCTAATAAGACCAAGAACACATGAATTTGAGCTCTGCAGCAAAAGTTATGATGATATGAAGGAAGGTTACAAGTGGAGAACAACTATTCATGTGGTGCACCACTGATTGATTGAAAGATCGACCAACTATTCATCTATTTTTTCTTTTATCCCATGTGTCACACACTTTGGTTCATTTTCAAGATTCGACATCCATTTGGTTCACTTTGATAGGTTACATGTTGCACACTTAAGTCTAACAAAGTTATGACGTGGCACATGTGATTGGTGCGAAAAGAATGAACAAAGCATGCATAAGAGCAAAAGGTGCAAGATTGCAGAAGATCAATCATAAGGGGAGTGTACATTGAAGAGAATGAGGGTACATATCTATAGAGTGATACAAGTATGTAAGCGTGGCATAGGAATTTTAAAATGAGAAGTGTGCGGTGCATAAATACAAAGGAAATATGCATGAGGGAGGAATGCGTAAGAATTATGCAAGGGACTTAGCCAATTTAGAGGGAAAGTCGGGGTGCACGTGAAGAATGCACGAACTATGGGAAGGAATGCGGGCACACAAAAGGGGTGTGTGACATGCATGGAAGAACTGTAATCAACTAATGTGCTAAGGAAACAAACAGCAGTGCATACAACCCGTAACATTGATCTTTAGAGTTAGAATGAGAATGTAAGTTGTTAAAATAACTAGGGGAGTTATTTTGGAAAATAGTTTGGTGACTTTTGGGGCCATCTTCTTGCTAGATAAAGGAGACTAGTAGCCTTGCAAAAGCATCCATTGGGCACGGAGTCTACCTAGAATGAAGTTTCTAATCTACTTTTTTTTAAGAAATACCCCTTAAATCACTTGAAGAACTATTTAAACTCTATATTGAGCTACTATGAAAATTGTTGGAAGCTATTGAAATATCCTTGAACCAAACTAACATCCCGGAACCAACGAAAGAACACATACAAGTAACATGTGAAAGGAAATAACTATATACGAGATAGAACAAAAGGGGTGTGTGACATGCACCGAAGAACTATAATCAAATAATGTGCCAAGGAAACAACCAGAGTGCATGCAACATGTAACATTGATCTTTAGATTCAAAATGAGAATGTAAGTTGTTAAAATAACTAGGAGTTATTTTGGAAAATAGTTTGGTGACTTTTGGGGCCATCTTCCTGCTAGATAAAGGAGACTCGTAGCCTGAAGCATCCATTGGGCACAAAGTCTACCTAGAATGAAGTTTCTAATCTACTTTTTTGAATAAATACCCCTTAAATCACTTGAAGAACTATTTAAACTCTATATTGAGCTACTATGAAAATCTTTGGAAGTCTGTTGAAATATCCTTGAACCAAACCGACATCCCAGAAGCAATGAAAGAACACATACAAGTAACATGTGAAAGGAAATAACTATATAGAGATAGAACAATGCGTGTAGGGTGCACTTTAAGGAATTAAAACTAATCTAATATTTATGATAATGTAGAAGACTCAATGAAAGTGCTTGAGATAATTCCCATTAAATGGGGTTGACAGGCACCTCCTCAAGGTAAGACAACTCAAAAGAGTTAGCCTCATTATAAGAAATGATAGTGTATGGACCACTCCAAAGTGCATCAAAATTTGAATGACACCCAGGTTTAGCTTTGTCAGTATCCCATTTTAAGACCAGATCACCAACTTTGAAAGCTTGAAGCCTAGCCTTTCTATCAAACCATTTATTTGTCGATTATTGATTATGTTCCAACTTGATCATGAAAAAGTTTCTCAATTCTTCAAGTCCAATCATCTCTTCCATTCTAATCTCTCTTTGGTCCACACCCTCAAACTCCAGCTGATAGAAAAACTCTAATGAAGGAAATTCAAGAGATAAAAGAAGTCTAGCTTCATTTCCATAAACTAACTTGTAAGGTGAAGTACCTATTGCCTTTTTCATCATGATTATGTCTTTCCAAAGTACGTGTGAGACTTCATGGACCACTATCTCTATTTGATACTCATTATCTATTTTATGATTTTGATTAGCTTTTTGTTGGTAGACTTAGCCAATCCATTACCCTAGGGGTAATAGTTAGAGGAATTATTCAAAAATATTCCAAGGCTAAGAACCCAAATAGAAGTTTTAGTACCAAGGAAGGCCTTTGCATTTGTTTCAAAGCACTTTCTTCACCTTTTCAAAATGATGAAACAAATAAGGGTAAGGGCCAAGGAGGAATACCTATTAAATGTTGGTTGGTTGATGGTTATTACATGCGTTCTAAATTCTTGATCCACAACCTGAATGTGAGAGCTTCCTTTTGGCTAGGAGGAACTACCTGTAATAGAAAACAAGACCACAAAAAGATAGTTAAATGATATATGATAGTGGACTGCCTAGCGTATGCTAGTTCGGGAAGTGTGATACTTCCTAGATGGTTGTCAATCCACTATTTAAAACAAGTTAATGTGAGAAATAAACAAATTCATACTATAGTTGATATGATTTACGTATCTCATTCTAGCACAATAAGCAAATCTAATCACAATAGGCTATGCTATAGTTAGACCTAAGAGGTGAGGTATCTGTCAAAGTACTGGGACTGGTCAGGGTCTGATTATGGGTTATTTAGGTCAACTAGTAAGGTGATTGTTGGGTTTTTCTTGGTCAAGGTGTAAAACATAGAGACCGATGTCTGCTAAATGTGACAGATGCTGGTTTAGGTAGAACTGATGGCACTTGTGGATAACTAGCATTAGTATGGTCGAAGTAAAAGAAACTCAAATAGATTAAATGGCAGGGGTGATCTGAGGTCAAATAAAGTTTGGGAGAGTGAATGGGGAGGTCTGTAGAGGTCTTAGGTATTCTCAAAAGTATACACCATGTGAGGATTAGTGATTTGGTGATATGAGTGAAGGGATATTTGAGTTCACATGCAAGTGGGTGATGAAGCAATAAGCATGCAAAGAATAGATTAATAACATGAGTAATAAAGATTACTAACTGAAATAAACCATACTAGTTAGGGCCATACTTATTGTGTTAAGGATCTGATGGCTGAGTGGTGGAGGTGGTTGATCAGAGAATACATGTATGGTCCTATAGCGGTGATTTCCCAGAGTGCTCCCGTGAATGCAATGGCTCTATGATTGATCCTGGTGATGGCTCTAGATGTCTGGATGCGTAAAAGGATGTTTGTTTCACTTGTATGTAGATCTGATCTCCTTTCCTTTCCTCGAATGTGCCAACCCAAAAATAAGGCTATTTGGGTGAATAAATGGTAACCGACGATGGTTCTAGGTTGACCGGCATCGATTAAGGCGGGATTCCCTAGGTTTACTAAAATGGGTAGATCTTTGTAATTTCTTATGCCCGGTTAGTTTAATCTTGTGAATAAGAATGAAAACTTCCCTACTAATGAGAGGGAATGTGGTTAGAGAGATTTTAGGGATTGATTTTAGGGTTAGACCAAATCTTAGCTCATTAAGGAAAGTAAGACTTAGTTATTGTTAGTTATGGAAACATGCCAAGAATAGGTCTAGGGTGAGGTGGCTAGGTGAGGTGGAAATTAGCTTAATTAAAATAATTAAGTAATGAATATTGTGAGGATGGGTATTAATTTAATTAAGTTAATTAAATTAATATTAATGTGGGGTGGAGAGGGTCATGGTTAGATGAGTATGCTTGAGTCGATTACTTGAAAAGGGACCATGGGGAGTGTGACCCAATTTTGGTGTGTACATTTTACCCCTTTTTGTTGCATAGCTTGTATTGGTAAGTGACACTGAAAAAAATAAGATGTGGTTGCCCCATGTGTGGGTGAAGGTGATCCCCTCAAACTAGGAACTGGTGTGGTAAGACACAATCGGTGAGTGGTTTGATAAAATGTGAAGGTGATGAATAGGAAGGTGGACAATAGGGGTAATGGGGTAAAGGTCTAATTGGGTAATCCAAGTAATGGGCCAGGTCAAAGGTAGTAATAGTCAAATGAATGCAGACGTATAAACCGTAGTAGGGTACCTGTGTCTAAAAGCATACAAACTCTACATTGTCACTGTCGATAGGTTTATCCAAACAAGGTTGAGGTGATATCGGTATCCAAGGTATAGGATATGGTGTGGAAGCACTTCACAAAGTTAGGTGCAGGAATGTTTAGATATGTTCCAAGACACCAAAGGTGGTCGGGGATAAACATTCATGAAAATAGGAAAAGTAAGGTCATTAGGTCAAATAACACAGGTAACAGTGTCGTAAGGTATAGCAAACACATGAGTTCACAGGTCACTAACAATTTTCTGGGTCCAAGTAGCTAGGTCACGACACAGGTAGGGCCGAGGTATGGGTAAAATAAGAAATCCCTAAACATAATTAAAGACCAACATAGGTAATATAGGCTTAGAGGTAGGTTGCGATAAGGGTGGGTAAGGCCAAAAGGTGGCTGGGTTGGTTAAGTTGGGTTAGAAATGGGGAAAGGGTAGGGGAAAGAGTATGATAGGTAACCAATGATAGTCTAGGTAAGCCGGTCACTTTCTTATTAGGGTAGGTGACCGATGTCAGTTTTGGTATAACCAACCACATTATTCTAGTGCACAAGACCGATGTCTATTTAGGTATAATTAACGTCGGTTAGGTAAATGTGGGTATATAAAAATAAAAATCCATATAAGATAGATTCATTTGTACGGTTTGGATTTTATGAAAATGACAGAGCACTAAATGAGTTGTGCTTTGTTGGGAGGAAAAGATGAGGGATGATATCCTGCTAAGGTGGAGAGATCCGGTTGGTTAGAGGAGCCAGGTAGATGGGTTCATGAGCATAGGGGGATTGATTGTGATTGGGTGGAGGTCAGGAGGATTGGATTTGGTGATTGGACATGGAAGAGGCGGGAGAGGGATCAAGTGGACCACCGGTGTAGTGGCCTAACGTGCCACCATGGAGACGATAATGTGATGAGGTAAGATTCAATCTCTTGCATTGGTTTGGGAGGTAGATTGGGTATATAGGTTAGGGAAGGAATACGGGCATTTGGGGGAAAAGGGGATTTGAATTTGGGAAGGAAAATTGGGTAAAATAGGAATGGGGAGAGGTGTGGTTAGGTGAACGAGGGGTGGGGAGGAGTTGAGGGTAGAGTTAGGTAGGAATGGGTGAGAAGAAGGGAGTGTTTTAGGAAAAAGGGGGTTTTGGGTGTCATAGATTTCTACGTGATAGTGACCAACATTAGTCAAGGGGTGGCTGATGTCGGTGGTGTCGAGCCGGTACGATCATAGATAAGGTGACCGATGCCAGTTTGGGAGAGACCGTGGTCGGTTAGGAGTAACTGGTACCGGTCATCATGTGGAGAAAAAGGGGCCAAAAGAGCCCTAGGGTGGGTGGGTGAGATAGATAGTGGGCAAAAAAAAGATTGTGGTGATGAAAAATAGAGCATGGGTAAGAGGTTGAAAGAGGTATGGTATGATCGATAGTGGGTGAGGGTTGGGGTGGGTAGATAGAATATGTGATAAGAAGGTAAGTTGCAAGGGGGAAAAGAGGGAGGGTAATAGGTGTAGGTGAGGTGTCAAGAGTGATTGTGGGTATGATCAAGGTGTATTAATGTGATGTTTTGTTGGATGTAGGTGAGAGACCAGCTGCGGATGTGAGATAGGGTGCCGCCCCTGCTTGTGATAGTTCGAGGAGGTACATTAACCAAGGATTGGTAGTATGTTGTAGAGGCTAGCTCTATTGAGGTCAGACACTACCGACATGTAGTCCTAAGCAACTAATTTTGATGGTCACCCTCATCGATAGATGGGATTCGGTGACCAACACATTCCATCTACCAATGGGTGAGATCATGGTCACCCTAGAGGATGTGTACAGGATCTTGCGATTTGCCGATAGTGGGGATGTAGGTATATTCGATCTCCTCAGAGGCATCTGAGGAGTTGATGCTGACAGTCTTTGGTGAGGGGTTGGCGGAGATGAGGTTTCATAGTGCCAGCATGAGCTATGGGGAGATGTACTTGGCTCATCCAGAGGAGACTAGGCTAGTTGTGTTGTTGATGGAGGTAGTCTGCTACTTTGCATTGTCAGATGCAGAGGGTGGGAGATTCTCATGATCATTGATGGGGGTCCTGCATGATATGGTGATAGACTAGACATGTTTTGCATGGGCACCAACATTCTTGGCCTAACTCTATAGGAGTTATGGGTGTATGGGAGGCTTTGGAGGTTCAACTTGTGCTGCACCTTTCTACTTCATTATTGGGCATACAAGCACATTGTGTGTGTGCGTCTAGTTGGTATGCCTCGGGTTGATGCATTGAGCGATTTGGTTCTGTGGGTCATAGGCTATGGGTTCCCGCGATGGGAGAGCATTGAGAGGGAAGGGTGACATATGATGTCACCTACTACAGGCATTTACTGGAGGGGTTTTCGGCATAGACATCATTTGGAGACCATATGTTGGTTTTCCATCATACAGGCAGATGGCCAAGGAGCTAGATGGATTACAGCTACTTAGATGGATAGAGGGGCAATGTGTCGGAGAGCACAAGATGATATTTGTAGACAGGTTAGGCGAGCATACGCTTCAGTGCCTCCCATAGTAAAGGAGGGATGACGTGGAGAGGTTGTTGCCTCTCGCCCCAACAAACACTTCCTATAGGGTAGAAGGATCGGTGTGAGATATCGATGGATTGATGATGCTAGGGTGACTAAAAGATATAGATAGTGGTGGGTTGCACACCTATGACCAAGTACCACCAAGGCCAAGGTAACTGGATTTAGCCACCATCACTGTTCAGAGGGACACCCTACAGGACAAGTGTCTACCTTGATTACATAGCTGGGGTTGGTGCAGGGGTAGTTGACAGGTGACAGCACAGAGGTAGAGGTGGCCACTTTACGAGCACAAGTGGCCGCTTTAGAGGCCCGAGATAGCATAGGGTGGTGATGGTGATGGGATATAGGTGGCCGCCCCTACAAGAGCAAAGTTATAGGTTTATAGGGCTAGTTGGCCATTGCACAGAGGCATAGATTATGGCCCTACAGACCTAGATACGAGGAAAAGGTGGGAGGCCGGTGGCACCACCATGCACCGGGACAGTGGTCCCACAGAGATAAAGTGGTCGAGACCAATGGGGCCACCGCAAACAATACCCGTAGCCAAATTATGGGATGCCCTAGGTGAGGCCAAGTATTATCAGGACCTATTGATGGTGGCATGGATAGATTTCCTATCCTATGGAGAGTACAGGCACAACAGCCTTGAGTGAGAGGACCAAGTCACACACCCATAGTGTGGAGAGTACAGAGGGGCCAACGAGCCCCGAGATAGGGTTAGGGTGAGGTCACCAGTTCATGGAGGCTAGTCCCAGGTGATGTACTAGCTAGGACCCAGCCACGACCCATGATGGGTGGTGAGATGTTAGCAGGCCGCCGTATAGGAGCCAAGGAGGAGGAGGAGACAGGGGAGACAGAGATGGAGGATATCTGACAGGATGATGCCTGATAGCCATGTGGACCTCCATTTTGATGTAGTTGTTTTATTTTTGATATACACTAGCCTATATGCCAAAGAGAGTGAGGATGTATACGAGAGTTTATTGATTTTGATCATATATCGCCTATGTGCCAAAGATGGTGAGGTGTATGTGAGAGTCTTTTATATATTTATGATATACCATTCTGCGTGCCGAAGATGGTGAGGGTGTATATGAGATTTTTGTATATTTTGATGATTATTACTAGGATATATGTTCACATCTATTTTTATACAGACTTTTCGATTTATAGATGATGGTGTTTATAGTATGAATGGTGTACATGTTTTAATTTTCATTGTTATTATATATATATATATATATAGGTGGAAATCAGGTGGATTAGGCATGGTAGAGTCAAGGTCATGTAGGCATGGTTGAGTTAGGTCATAGGCATGGATGGAGTCAGGTTGACTTAGGCATGATTGAGTTTAGGTTGGTTTAGGCATGGTTGAGTTTCTAATTCATTAATTTGTGTAATTAATGATGATGTGGATTGTGTTAAGATGATTTGTAGGGAAATGTATGATTATGGTAAAGAAATTGTAGACAAGATGAAATGAATGTGTAAGTTATGATGGTAAAGATGTTAAGCAATTATTGTTTGTTTGGTTTAATTTCCAATTTCGATATAAAAATGAAACTATCTGGGGTAGAATGTGAATAGGAAAGGGGAGAGGGAATTGGTTATGGTAGAGAGTGGCCGAGCTAACCTCTAAGGGCCCCATGCCCTCAAAGTGCTTCCTACATAGTCCCGGTGAAAAGAAACCTCAGGCCGATGTAGTTCTCCCATAAACTAGGGAAGATTAGGGTGAAATAGTAGAATGGTCTAATAGGTGTTAGGCATGGGTGATGTAGGTCATAGGCATGATTGAGTTTAGGTTTTAGGTATGGTTGATTTATTTTTAAATACATGTGTCGAGGATCTGGTATTGTATAAGATAATCAATAGGTAATGAGGAAGGTGAATGGTAAGAGGTTGTAAAAGAGTTGCTTAATTGATGAGAACCCTAATGAGTCTACCATACCCTAAATGGGCTTATTAACATAAGAATTTACAGTGCCTTGCATAATCAACTATTTTAAGGGAGAAGAAAAATCACATGATCATGAAATATCACATTTGTGGAAAGTCCCTTGAGTAACGTGAAATTTAGGCAAAAAAGGCAAGGAGGTGAGAATGAGAAGTTTACAATAACTTAGTGTCTCGATGACATGTATTTCAGAACAAGAAACCCAGAATCCAAAATAGACAAGTCCATGATGAAAATTTCATCTTTTTCTTGATTTGTTTGTTTTTAATAGAATGATCAATGTGGGAAGTCTATATGGGATGAATATATTATCTCCTTGAGGTCTTCGTGAAGCTGATTGATGCGGGAAGCTTTTGAATATTTATTATATTTTTGTAATGACCATATATAGTTGTCCTTCAAGGAGAAGTCTATTGATAGTGGTAGAATATAAAGAAGAGATATCCCTTTAAGGGAGTCATCTTTTGCTGGAAGTTTGACTCAAAGAGTTGTATCCCTTTTTGTTTTTAGACGTTTAAGTCATGAACAAGATTATAGAGGACAATTAGGTTCCTGATTTAGAAGACAAGATCGTAATACACAAAGATTAACTATGAAAGAGGTGGTTTCAAGTGATGAACGACCATGGGATTCCATCTTGAAGAAGACAAAAAATATCCATGAGATTCATGCTATGAGTAGAGCCATGGTACCCATATTAAAGACAAGGCTAAAAGGTGACGGGTAATCACATGATTCTTGTTTAGTCATAGATCCTCAAAATGGGTAATTATGGAAGGTGAACAACACTCAAGGGATGAGTGATCAATTGACAAAAAGTGTTATAGGACTTCATATCAAAAATAAAATGGTCGAAGATGTAAAGCATTAAGGGGCTCAGTTCAGTTTGCCTTGAGTGAAGACAAACGATAAGCACCTGATCCATAGGCATGGGTGATGATATAGGGTCCAAGCCAATCAGGAGTAAATTTTCCCTGTTGAATTTTCTCCTCTTTGGTTACATGTTGATTTTCCTTTAGGATGAGGTCACCTACTTGAAATTTTCATTCGTGAACACATTTTTCATAGGCACGTTTGATACGTTTTTAGTAGATTTGGAGATCAAGAGTGTTGAGATGACGTTCATCTAATAATTCAAGTTGCGGCAAATGATTCTGGTGAAATTCATCGTCGTTGAGTGTGTCTTGTAATGAGATGTAGAGGGATGGAATTTGGACTTCGAGAGGTAAGACAACCTCAATACCGTAGACCAGAGAAAAATGGGTGGCAGCAGTCAAAGTGTGAATACTAGTGCAATAAGCCCACAAGGTGAAAGGAATGTGCATATGCCAATCCTTCCCAGTATCATTGACCACCTTCATAAGGATTTTGTTCAAGGTTTTATTGGTTGATTCGGCTTGACCATTGGTTTACGGGTAATAAGGTGATGAGAAACTAAGTTAGATGCCAAAAGCATCGCATATTTTGTGTAAGGTTTTGTTTTTGAATTATTTTCCATTATCCGTGATAATGCGGTGAGGGACACCAAAGTGACAGATGATGTGATGGTTGATGAATTCACATATTTTCTTGGCTTTGGTGGAAATGAGGGGAATGGATTCTACCCATTTAGTGTAATATTCAGTAGTGGTTATGATTCATTGGTGACGTTGTGAAGAATGGGGGTTAATCTCACCGACAATATCCAAACCCCATTGAGAAAAGGACCAAAGGTATCACACGATCTGTAAGGCATGACTAGGGGTGTGATGGAGATTAGCATGTTACTAGCATTTTATGCAGTGTTTGACATAATCGCAATCAGTCACGGTTTAGGGTTGGCTAGTAATAGCCTAGGCGAAGAATGAGTTTTATGACAGCGAGCCCACTAAAGTGGCCTCCACAAATTCCATCGTGGAATTCCTTAATGGTGTAAGGAATTTCATAATTGGTAAGGCATTACAAGAGAATGCTATCAAAACTATGTTTGTACAGAAGACCACCCATGATGACATAATGGAAGACACTTTTAAGAAAGGCACATTGTCCATTACGAGTGAGATCGGTGGGTAAAATAGAAAGGGAAAGATAGTCTTTATATTGCTTATACCAAAGGTAACTTAGGTAAGGAGAAATGATTCCAATAGAGTAGAATTCATGAGGAAAATAAGAGGGTGATTGTAGTCTTTGTATAGTGATAAAGATTTTAGAGTCAGCAGGAGAAGTAGGTATCTGAGAAGCCAAGCAAGCCATGGTATCTGTAAATTTATTGGTAGAACATGAGGTGGTTTGAAGTGCGTAATGGTTGAAGGTGGTCAAAAGTATGTCTATGTGATGCTTATACTTTGTTGAAGTATCTCATTACGACACCGATATGTGCCATTGACTTGGTTTATGACCAACTGAGAATCACCAAAGATGTTGATTGACTTAACATCTAAGGCATAAGTAGCCTGGAGACCCAATATGAGTTCTTTGTATTCAACAATATTATTTGTACAATCAAAATTGTGTTTGAAATACAAAGGCATAGGTTCACCATCAAGTGGAATGAGAATAACACTAGCCCCACCCCCACACTGACACTTGGAGCCATCGAAGAAGAGTGTCATTTGGTAAGTGGGTTCGTCTAGGGAAAGGGTAGTAATAGACTCATCTGGAAAGTTGAAGTTAGAGGGTTGATCCTCGGAAATGGGTGCGTCACCAATTGGTTGGTGATATTTTGGACCTTGATGGAATTTTGATTGATGAATTTGAGGTTGAGGTCGGCGTAATCATAAACCAGCGTGCATCATGTTGATTTTGATAAGTTTTGGCATACATGTAGTGTAATGGGTTAGTATTAGTAATGACGAAGGTTTTGTGGTTGAGTAGGTAATGGCGAAGTTTGGTGGCGATGAAAACTAAGGCTCATAACAGTTTTTGAGTGGGTATATCTAGTTTCTTAGTCAAGAAGGGTAAAAATTAGGTAATAAATTGGTTTCTCTCGGTGTTGGTCATCACGATGAGTGAGCATGGCACCTAGAGAATGGTCGGGCAAGAAATATATAAGTAGAAGGGCTAGTCATCCTTAGGAGGAATGATCACCGGTGGTTGAAGTAGGTATTATTTCAAGGCTTCAAGGCTTTATGGCATTCATCATCCCATTTGAATGGAATGTCCTTCTTGAGAAGATAATGGAATGGTTGACAATGGTGTCGAAATATGGGAGATAAAATGATGAATTGATTGCAATTTTCCTTGTAGGCTACAAAGTTGATGGAGATTAGTGGGTGGTGGAATTTCAAGGATAGCCTTGACTTTAGTAGGATTGACTTCATTGCCACACAAATAGATGATGAAACCTAGGAGTTTCCCGAGAAAGTACTATAAAGATGCACTTTTTTTTTGGTTCAAGACGAGCACAATATTTGATGAGGTAGTCAAAGATGACTTTAAGAATGGCTAGGTGTTCGGTTCGATGCTTGGATAAATATGCGTGAGGGAATTGTGCGATCCGTGAACCGATGCTTCTAGTGTCTGCAGATCTTTTCCATCATCAACCCGATGAGGTCATTGGTAGGTTGTGATGGAGAGAAACCTCTTGTGACATAAGGAGGCGGATACGAACTCGATAGGGAGGTTGAGAATAAGGAACCAACATAGAAGGTACTTATCCGTAATGGGTGATAGATCGATAGGGGTTTTTTTAATAGTAGGTGTATGTAGGTGAGATGGTCGTCATGATTCTCGGTAGTGATTAGGGATAGTGTTTGTGGGATGAAGAGGATGAGTTTCTAGAATGGACTAGGGGTCACTGACACCACGTGCGGTTGTGTTGTAATGGGTATTTTTGAGAAAATGGGTGTGGATTGTGATATGGTCTGGGTGGTTGTCAAGGGGACAACATATACAATAGGCTCGAGGGAAACCTGTAGACACACTAGTCATGACAGTATGGGTCCTAGCTGCAAAACTACTAGGGGTGAAGTAGGTGAGGGTAACGCTGCATTATTAGGGGCTGATGCAGCAAAGTAGGAATAAGGGTAGGAGAGATTGATACAAGCATGTCATATATAAACTAATCAGATGAATCTCGGGTGGAAGAGTGGGAAAGGTGGAACTGTAAGGTCACAGGATTCGATCAAGGAGTCATGCAAACTATTTTTCTCCTATAACAATGGTGGTAGGTAAGGTTGGATCCATGGGTGACAGGATGGAAGGTGGTGAGGGACTAGGTGGGAGTGGTTGATGACTAGCGTGGAATATGAGGGCATTAGTCTAGCTATGAGTCAACACCATGTGAACAAGTGTTGACCTGGTAAGACTGTATTCTATAGATGACACAGAAAATAGTAGAAACAGAGAATAATGGGGTCCGGAGGTGAATTTGGTCAATGTCTAGATTTTGAAAAATCAAACACAGAAACCGATGATGGTCAGGTTGACTAGTGATGGTTATGGGAAAACTAATGACATTCAAGCCGATGGTGACGATTGGGGAACACCGATGATGGTTTCTGAAACTGATACTAGTCACTATGGAAGAAACCAGTCTCAAAAAAATGAAACAAGAATGTTGGATGTGTATATGTGAAAACTGTGTATGACAGTAAGTATCAACAGGGGAGAAATATGATGATGCCTTGAGGGCTAGAAACATAATAGAAGCAGTGATGAAATCTATTCTAGGTAAAGTAACTAGAAAGCTAGAAGCCAACACCGATTGTGGTTTAACCGATGATGGTCAGATGTGAACCGGTGATGGTCACTAGACCGACGTCGGTGACTGTGAAATTAGAAAGGAATGAAGAAAATTAGTTTTGTGAATTAAATTAAGTGAAGAATCAAACTCAGAAGCCTAAGAATGAGGAGATGGGGCCTTGGTACACTAAAAAAAGTCAAAATACTCCAACTACGATGGTGGAGTGTGCAAGGAAGAATAAAATGGAGATTCGTAGTCTCACATCTCAAAACACAAGCCAAGAAGAATGCTAAGAAAAAGCACAATCCTAACAGTGATTTTCTTATGTTTGTTTATCTTATGCTATTTAGGACTGATTGTGTGTATTTAGAACATAATTTTTTGGTTGGGAAGGCATCCTGCGAAGAAGGATATCTAAAATTAGACGTTTGTGTATGTTATGGCAAAGGCGGGCCCGTCCTCTGAGATGATGACTTGACAGAGGCAACAAGCTGGGGAGTACCTACCAACTGGATCATGTGATCATTGATGATGTTCCTAGGTAAGATGTTGTTTAAGAAAGATGTGTATATTTTGATTTTGTGCAAGTTTGGTAAGACACACACAGAGAAAAATGTTCTTTCTACGATTCTTTGTGTCAACCATGAATTAGACATGACTTCCAGATATAGGTTTCCCTCAGTTTTAATGTGAGCTAATAATGCAACAAATCAGAATGCAATGCAAGTGTTTTAAACCCAAATCGAAGTGTAATATTCGATGTAGCAAGAGATGAACAGGAAGAGGGATGCTCTTTCACTAATGCAATGCAAAAGAAAGGAAGGTGTGTTCTTTTTAAAGCACCAAAAATATGATTGTTTTTAGACAATAGAAAGAAGGAGAATGATTCCAAAAGAAGAAAATTAATGTGGAATCTTTTCAAAGGGAAACAAACACACAAATTTCACCTAGGAATGAATAAATGCAAAATAACCCCTGATGGGTCCCATCGGGTGTGCCAAAATGTTTCACCATTTTCTTCACCTTTTCGAAATGATGAAACAAATAAGGGTAAGGGCCAAGGAGGAATACCTATTAAATGCTAGTCGGTTGATGTTTGTTACTCGCGTTCGACTTCTTGGTCCACAACTCGAATGTGATAGCTTCCTTTTTCTAGGAGGAACTACCGTAATAGAAAACAAGACAAAAAAGGATAGTTAAATGATATATGGTAGTAGATTTCCTAGCGTATGCTAGTTCCAGGAAGTGTGATACTTCCTAGATGACTATCAATCCACTGTTTAAAACAAGTTAATGTGATAAATAAACAAATTCCTACTGTATTTGATATGATTTAGGTATCTCATTCAAGTACAATAAGAAAATCTAATCACAACAGGCTACGCTATAGTTAGATCTAAGAGGTGAGGTATCCGTAAAAGTATTGGACCGGTCGGGTCTGATTCTGGGTTATTTAGGTCAACTAGTAGGGTGATTGTTGGGTCTATTCTTGGTCAAGGTGTAAAACATAGAGACTAACATTGGCTAAATGTGACCGATGTCAGTTTAGGTAGAACCGATGGCGGTTGTGGATAACCGGCATTGGTATGGTCAAGGTAAAAGAAACTCAAATAGATTAAATGGTAGGGGTGATATAAGGTCAAATAAAGTTTGGGAGAGTGAATGGGGAGGTCTGTAGAGGTCTTAGGTATGCTCAGAAGTATACATTAGGTGAGGATAGGTGATTTGGTGATATGGGTGAAGGGATATTTGAGTTCACAAGCAAGTGGGTGATGAAGCAATAAGCATGCAAAGAATATATTAATAACATGAGTAATAAAGATTACTAACTGAAATAAACCATACTGATTAGGGCCATACTTACTATGTTAAGGATCTAATGGCTGAGTGGTGGAGGTGGTTGATTGGAGAATACATGTATGGTCCTGTAGCGGTGATTTCCCAGAGTTCTCCCGTGAATGCAAAGGCTCTATGATTGATCCCGTGATGGCTCTAGATGTCCTGGATGTATAAAATGTTGTTTGTTTCACTTGCATGCAGCTCGATCCGCTTTCCTTGCTCTCAAAATGTGCCAACCATAAAATAAGGCTGTTTGGATGAATAAATGGTAACAGATGATGGTTCTAGGTTGACCAGCGCCATTAAGGTGGGATTCCCTAGGTTTACTAAAATGGGAATATCTTTCTAATTTCTTAGGCCCAGATTAGTTTATTCTCACAGATTATAATGGAAAATTCCCTTCTAATGAGTGGGAATGTGGTTAGAGAGATTTTAGGGATTGATTTTAGGGTTAGACCAAATCTTAGCTCATTAAGGAAAGTAAGACTTAGTTATTGTTAGTTATGGAAACATGCCAAGAATAGGTCTAGGGTGAGGTGGCTGGGTGAGGTGGAAATTAGCTTAATTAAAATAATTAAGTAATGAATATTGTGAGGATGGGTATTAATTTAATTAAGTTAATTAAATTAATATTAATGTGGGGTGGAGGGGGCCATGGTTAGATGAGTATGCTTGAGCCGGTTACTTGACAAGGGACCAAGGAGAGTGTGACCCAATTTTTGTGTCTATAGCATTATCGAGAGATAATGGTCGGAGGAATGCCAAACCTTATTGCGATGTCTTTGAGAAAGTCAAGGATAACTGAATCACTTGATTTCTTGAGTGCGACAACATTTTTCCATCTAGTGAAGTAATCAGAACTATCAACACCCACTTGTGGTCTGGCGCTTGAGGAAGGATTGATCATGCTTATGAAGTCAAGACCCCATTGTGTAAAAGTTTGATCCGCTTGGATTGTTCGTAAGGGAACCGCTACCAATCTCTTCTTTCTTGGAAAGAAATCAAAATCTTTACATTTCATGATGCAATTGTGTGCATTTGTGAACATGGTAGGATAAAATTATCCTTCCTTGATCTTCATCATTGTTACTTTGGTAGAGAAGTGTCTATAAGAGAATCCATCATAAAATATTGCTAATAATTTGTCAATTTTCACATCGTCAATACATCTTAGTAGCACACCATCAATGTTTATTTTGAAGAGAATGTTATTAGTCAACGCATGTGTTAGCTTTTAGAATGGGACACAGGTTGAAACCATAGTCAGGGGACAACAAGTCCCTCTTCTTAAATGGGAAATGTTCCCTTCTTGAAAGCTGGAAAAACAAATGTACAAATCTACAACTATCAATGTTTGGATCCTGGTATATTTTCATACTCCAAAGAATATCAATTAGAAGGAATGGAAGAATAAAGAGATGGGAGAAGGAAGAAAACTATAATGCTTTTGGTAGATATAGATAATGAGTATCTCCTACTCACATTGAACCAAGAAAATATAGAAAAGTTTCAATTACTTCACCACCGGTGCAAATCTATAGACACAAAGTTCTAAAGATTTACATGCACTGAACACAAAGTTTCTATTGAATGCAAAGCAAAATTAGTCCATTGAATCGGGAAGAGAAAGAGGGAGTTAATAGAGGAAAAAGATAGAAATAACTTCCGTATTGAATTACTTCAGAATTTACAACCTTCCCGTAAAACCGTAATCCCCTTTTCCGTGGCCAAACCCATGTTATTATACCAATCTATGTACATCCATACTTTTCCCCAAGAAAAGAATATCCAAAAGGAATAATCTTTTTGTAGATCCACTTTTGGAAAGTGACATGAAACAAACGCACTCATGAAAACCGTAGGTTCAAAAAGGTGAATATTTTGTCGAGTTCGAGCATAATTACTTTAAAGAGGGGCATCTCATGATTTCATTCTTTATGTGGTCCTAGAATTTCCACCTTTTACCATTTTCATAGCACTCAAGTGGTTCTTGGTAAGTTTTCCACTTTTTATCATGTATGCCCAATAAATTCCATTTTCTGATGATCAAATTTACATTCCTTTAAAATTATTGATTTGGCTCCACAATAAACCAAAAATGCCATGGAGAAACAACAAGGATACAAAGGAAAAGGAATGAAGAATGATCCATTTTTGCATTTTGTAGAGCTATGGTCCTTAATGGTGTTAAAAACTAGATGAGTGCATTTGGCTTTATTTTCCTTTTTACCTTCAAATTTGGATCCTACACGTGGCAAGATCTAAGCAACGATGACCCTGGGGGAGAAATCTACATTTCCTAACATTTGGGAGAAAAACCATGATTTCTCATTTTGCTCCTCCCCTCTACAACTCCACCAAAGGCTAGACACATGGCGCCATCTGAGTGGCTGAGGAAATGTGGTTCAAATCTGCCATTTAAAATATTTTTAACAAAAATCTCAAATTATCAAAAACCTCCACCGCCCGCTTTGACTTTTTAACATGAACACGTGGCACACCACGATTGGAAAAAGGGGTCGCACTCAATTTGCAACATCTTAACCCTTTGGTGAAAAAGGCTCAAATTCTCAATTTCCCCTGCAGGCCCGCTATTTCAATTTCATTCATCAACATGTGGCATCACCTGATTGGTTGTGGGGATGTGCTTCACTTTTTATCTGTTTTGAAAAGGGGAAAAATTCCAACCTTTCCCCAAAATTCCATGCCCCCGTGGTTGACTTTTCAACATAGGCCACATGTCCTTTTCAAATTTTCTGTGGGCCTCAACTTAGAAATTTTCCCTTCACATGAGCGGGGCCTTGGGCCATTTTAGAACTTTTCGCCCTTTTGTGGAAACAAATTTAAAATTCCCAAAGTTCTCCAATGGTCCGCCAAAGCACCTATGAATTGAAAAATGACCACGTGTCCCTGTTTCATTCTTCAACACATGGCGTCACTTGATTTGTTGAAGGGTTGTGCTTTTCTTTTTATCTATTTTGAAAAGGGGGAAAATTCCAACCTTTCCCCTAAAAGTCCATGCCGCCGCCATTCACTTTTCAACGTAGGCCACGTGTCCCTTCCCGATTCACTGCGAGCTTTAACTCAAAATTTATCCCTTTCACATGGCCGGGGTCACGGGTCAATTTAGAACTTTTCGCCCTTCAATTGTAATGCCTTAGAGAATAAAATGGATACATCAGCTCGAACTTCTACCAAAATCGCTCCACCAATCAGTGGATTGGCGGGGATGTGGAGCAAAAATCGACATTTTTCCAAAATCACCAAAAGTGATAAGTTCAAAAATAAACTCATCCACCGCATCCAATGAGAAAAAACCACATATCTTCACCTTCTGGGAAAGAATTTGATGGGGAAAAGAACATAGGAAGTTGCAGGAAATGGGAAAATGCCATTTTTGCTCCCGATGAAGAATTTATTTCTCTACAAAAAGATTAAAAATGAAAGATGCAAGGTCCCATCAATTCCAAACACTTGAAAGAAGAACTAAAATCATTTCCCATCCATTGAAAATAGGTAAAACATGTTAATGACAACAAACTGAGGAAATTTTGATTAAAAAGTGTCGCGGGAAATGAGAACGAGCATTTGAGGAGTTTATAACATGAATTTCTTCTATGGAAGGGCTCTAATTTTCAAGAAATTAGATTCGAAAGGGTGGGGAAAATTGAGAGGACAATAGCTAGCTCCTTCTAGGGATGATTTGGCAGAGGAAAGAGGCAAAATCAAGAACCTTAGAGAATTCTGGGTAATCAGATTGAATCAGTGTCTTAGCCAATGGGAAATGGAGTAAAAAAGAAGCAATACCAACATAGAAGAGAACGTAGAAAGGAAACCAACCAAAACAAAAACAAGGAAAGAAAAACGCTATACAAAATGTATAGAGGGACTGCCAAAACTCCTAGGTTTTGAACAACTTCAAAAATTTCCCACTATAAGGAAGTGGGAGAGGAGAACCATCCATGTAATCCAGGTAAAAATATTTCTCACCGAGAAAAATGTCTAATTTTAAAAGGACCAAGCCAAAGGGAATCAAATTTACCATGGCTACCTCGAGGTTCATGCCTTTTGTCCCAAAGAAGAACACTGTCTCCCACTTGAAAAGTTCTAGGTTTAGCCTTTTTGTCAAATAGAGATTTTACCTTGAGTTGATGAGCTGATATTTTGTCAACCACTTGTAATCTATCTTCATTCAACTTTTGGAGGTACATAATTCTTTTGTCCAATGAATTGGTAAAGTTGGCATCTTTAATGGCCTTCATCAAATGTAAGGCTGGCAATTCCAATGTCACTAGTAGTTGAGCTTTAACTTCATATACCACTTGAAAAGGAGACATTCCAATGGCTCTCTTAGGTGTAATTCTATCTACCCATAAAGCATCATATAGTTTCTTATGCTAATTCCTCTGAGATTCATTAACAAGCTTCCGAACAATGGTGACCAAGTTCTTGTTAGTTGATTTTGTTTGTCCATTCCCTTAGGGATAGTAATATGAAGAGTGGGCAAGGTAAATGCCATAGCCATAGCAAAAATCCATCATTTCAGTAGAAGAAAAATTGGACACATTGTTAGTGACAATCTTGTTTGGTATCCCAAACCTTATTAAGAGGTTCTCCTTGATGAAGTTGCATACTACTTCAAAAGTAGTACTTTTAACTGGAATGGCTTCCACCCACTTGGTGAAATAATCAGTGGCAGTCAAAACATGAGTATTCCCTGCACTTGAAGGTGGATTGAGTGTCCCAATGAATTCCAAACCCCATTATTGAAAAGGTTCCTCAATCACCACTAGTTTGAGAGATAAAGCAACCAATTTTGGTCTTCCAACAAAGGTTTAACATGTTTCACACTTGCCTACCCACTTTGATGCAACTTTAAACAAGGTAGGCCAATAATATCCAACACAAAGGATTTTTTGGGCCGTGATATCAAAAGAGAAATGACCTCTATAGGCCTGGTCATGAAAGGATGAGAACAATTTATTTTGCTTTCTTTTTCAACACATTTCAAAAACCTTCCATCTATCCCTCATTGGAACAATGCATTTTCCCACAACACATATTGCAAAGACCTTAATTTGATGGATCTCTTATCCTTGGAACTCAAATTGGATGGACATTCTTCATAAGTAAGAAAGTATGCAATGCCAACATACCATTCATCGGTTGAGCCGAGGAAAATAACAACAGGATATCAACTTCCTCCTTGGACAATTTAGCATTAGCTCCTTCAAGAATGAGTTCACATAAGCCCTTTCCTCGAACTAGCTTGGTGGGTATGATGTCAAGATCATACTCCTGAAATTTGGCTACCCAATTGCCTCTCTTGGTTCCTTATTCTTGTTGTGTAAGAATGGATTTAATAGTTGTATCGCACGAGCACAATAGAATGAGAATTGAGGATGTAAAAATGAAAGCGCTTCATAGCTTTGACCACCGCAAAATCATGTCTCTCCATCATGGTGTACTTTAAATCATGGGATTTCAAAATATAACTCATGAATGTTATGGGAGTTCATGACCTTCAAGCATTCTCTTGGGTTAACACAATAGCTAGAGTACTTTCAAAGAGCGTAGCAATAGATAATGAAATCCTTGCTATAATAAGGGCATGCCAAGATTGGAGTCTTTTCTATAGCTCTCTTGATGTCTTGAAATGCAACCTTTCCTTCAGAGGACCATCCAAAAGTCTACTTCCCTTTCATCATGTGGGTTGTGTTCAAAGTAAGTTCAGAAAAATAAGGTATGAATCTTCTTAAGAAGTTGATCTTGCCAAAGAAAGAGTGCACACCCTTCTTGCTTGTGGGGAGAGGGGTCTGTTAAATCATTTAGACTCTTTTGGATCAACCTTGATTCCCTCCTTGAGAGACAATGTCTCCCAATAATTTTCCCGGTGACACAAAAGACAGATTTCTTGGGATTCAAGGAGATGTCATGCGCTCTACACTTTTGGAGGACAAGTTTAGGTGTTGGAAATGATCAACTATGGTTTTTGAAAACACAATGATCATCAAGGTATACAACTATGCATTTTCCCTTAATACTACCAAAGGCTAGGTCCATTTCCCTCCGAAAGGTGGCACCAGCTTTGATGAGGCCAAAAGGCATTCTCCTACAAGAAAAGGTTCCCAAGGATTGGTAAATGTAGTCTTATGCTGATCCACAACAATTACTTCTACTTGATTATATCCCGAGAATCCATCAAGCATGGACAACATTTCGAACTGTAAACGTCACAACACTTGATCCATTATGGGGAAAGGGTAATTATCCTTCAAAGAGGCTTCATTCAAATTCCTAAAATCAACACAAATCTAGATCTCACCATTCTTCCTAACAGCACAATATTATTAGCAATCCACATTGAATGGTGAATGGGGAAAATGATCTTAGCCTTAAAAACTTTTAGATCTCTTGAAAGATGTATCAGCAATTTTAGGGTTATACTGCCTCTACTTTTTCTAGAAGGGCTTGATCCTAGGTTTTAGAGGAATGAAATGTTGCATCTATTTTGGCTGAAAATCCTTGAGATCATCATAAGAATATGCAATAACATCAACATAACTTTTCAAAAAATTGCTACTTTCTCCCTCTCCTCTTGTGTGCAGCACTTTCCGATGTTTACTAGCATGGGTTCATTAAGATTCCCAATGTTTATCTTTTTATAGTCAGTAGACTGTTGAGCTCCTTTGGAAGTTTTAGTTTTGATGTACCTATCATGTTTATCAAATAACTCTTCCAAACTTACCAACCCTTTAGGTATCTTATTACCTTTTAGTTTTATGCAACCATCATGATCCATTTCTTCTTGGTTATCTTCTTCATTTGGGGGCACACACTCTCTAGGAAGATTTCCACTTCCTTCAAAGTATAGCTGGTCAAAATTATCTCTGAGTTCAAGGAAATAAAGCAAGTGTTGATCATCATTGAAGACCTTCCAATTGTTTACATTGTCAGGCACACTAGGCCTATGAATCATCTCAATGGTGAATTTATATTGGGAGAAATCTGGATGAGGGATCAGTAGAGACCCCAAGATAGCCAAGGAATCATCCCTGGTGTTTCTTTCCCTTGGTGTGGCTTTAATTTAAAAGGCATCAAGGAACTCAACGGAATCCCAAACCAAATTCATGTAATGTTTCAACCTTTTATTCTTCACTTGAAAAATATCTCTGACTTGTTTTACAATCAGCTCTGCATCTCCACGAGCAAGGATATTCTTGATCTCCATCTCTTTTTCCATGCTTAAACCAAGGATGAGAGATTCATACTCAGCTATATTATTTGTGTTTTTGAATTGGAGCTTGAAGGAGAAAGGATGAATTTTCTCTTTAGGAGAAATAAGCACCACACCAGCTCCATGACTAGTTGAGGAGAAGTTCCCATCAAATTCCAAAATCCAAATGCCATTAGGATCAAGAAGCAATTCCTTAGGATGGTTAGCCTTATCTTGTGACATGATTATGTAGTTACCATGACCAATGTCCTCGTAAAGTATTTGTGCTTTCTGGGTCATCTTTTTGTTACATGATATATTCAGTTTGTTTCTCAGCAAGAGCTTCTTCATTTTCCCATTCACTAGAATAAGAGCATGTGACCAATCCATCATGATTTCTCCTCCAACATCTTTGCAAAAATTTCTACTCAGCAGCATGCCATAGGAAGGGGGAATATCAACTACCAAAATGGTGGCTAAAACTCTCTTCTCTGGCAAAGCAACAAAGGCTACTTGTGCATCCTTGATCCTTCCAACCAATGGCACTTCTCTACTTTCCATTGAGTAACATGAACCAAAAGTGTGGGTTAGGGTTAAGCCTAGGGCATGAGCTACCTTAGTAGGCATCACATTATCTGAAGCACCAAAATTAATAACACAATTCTTTGAGTTTATGTCCGCCTATGAGGAGAGTGACAAAAATGATTTGATCTTATCATCGATGAAGTGACTACTACCACAAGGTTTGGTTGAGATGAATGAGAAGGAGTGGACAAGATACATTTAGAACTAGGGGATGAAGGCTTGGATTTAGAATTTACAAAGTCTACCATCTTAGTAAAGGCCTTGGGATGGGTTTGGTAGAATTCAGCTTCGAGATCCTGGATCTTAGTTTTCTTCAAATGGTCAATAATGTCAAAAGAACCAGAGGTAGATGGATCATCTTTAATAGGAGTAGATGAAACTTTTGACTTATCAACTCTATCATTTGAAGGGCAAGAAGTTTTAGGAGCAGAAACAAAAGAGGAAGGAACAATAGAACTTACCTTGGGTGTGGAAGAAATTGGAATAGGAGCTCCTCTCCTTGTAATGAATGGGATGACTGTAGGAGGCTCCTTAGATCTTTTAGTAGGCTGCACCACTTTCTCCTTCTTGTTGGCTTGCTCACAAGTCATGACAGCATATGACTCATTGTTCATCTCAAACTCTTTCTTCATAATCATCCTCTTCATCTAAACTTTCAGTGGTGAGAAAATGGACATGAGATCCACTCAACTCTTCTAATTCTTCATCAGCTTCTTCTTCATGTTCTTTACATATTTCATCCTCCTCCTCGTCAGTGCCAACACTTCACATGTTGCATTGAATGGAACTTTAACAGTGGGCCTTCAATTGGCCAACTGGGTTGAGAGATGGCAACCGATTCCTGGGCTGAAAGTTCTTCCTAGGAAAATCTTGATAAGGAGGATGCTGGGCAAACTACTTCTTGAGAGTAATAAGATCATTAGAAAGTTTCTATACTAACTGATCTACATTAGCTTTAGGAGAAGATGTGAAAGAAGGAGATGCTTTGGATTTGGATGATTCTCTCCTTAGCTTTCCGGACATGATAAGATCGTCTTCAACACTAATAGCAAATCTATTATCAACATATAAAGTGGCAAGATTAGCTATTCTAATTGCATATCTCACTTTAGGTAGTTGGGCATTAAGTGTAGACAATAAAATTAGGTCACACTCCCTTTGGTCCCTCGACAAATAAGTACCCTTCATCACATTCGCCTAACCATGGCCCCTTTCACCCTACTAATATTAATTTAATTAAATTAATTCATTATCCTGACTATATCTATTATTTAAATATCTTATTTTAAATAATATCCACACATACAATTCACTTAGACACCTCACCAAGCCAACTCAACCTAAGACCTATTCTTAGTAAGTTGCCATAACTAACTAAGACTTACCCAAACCCTAAAAATCAATGCCTACATTCCCTCTAACCACATTCTCACATGCTTACAAGAGGCTCCTAGTCTAATCCATGGGTTAATGACATGATATTCGAGGAAATCAAGAGGATCTCGCCTAGTTTAGTAAACCTAGGAAATCCCGCCTTATGTTGGTTACCCCTAACCATCAGGTTAAGCTAGAAATGCCGCTTGTTACCCTTTTAACCCCAAAAAAACCTTATTCTCAAAGTTGGAAGAAAAAACCAGAAGGTTGGTAAGAAAAAACACATCTCAAAGAGATAACACATCTTCAGAGAGTGAATTCCAGTGAGAATCCACATGCAAGGAAGGAGATCAAGCATCTTTTCCTGCACAACCATCCCAGCCATGATCTGATCTAACCAAGCAAAGAGGAATGTACATGCAGCCCATGCAGAAGATTTCCTTCAGTTTGTGATCACTTGTAGCCTTCAAAACCCCTCATCAACACCTCCATCCCTCACTCACAGGCATTTAGGACCAGAATCCAAGTAAGTATAACATCATACTTTTCTGGTTTATTATATTTCATCATCATTTTATCACCCATTGTTTACCTAGTCACCTATTGACCTCATCCAAAATTTCCACCTCCATATACCCATTAAATGCCTTGCCAAAGCCTACCCAGCTTACCTAATATCTCATCACGACCAACCGAGTCCTTTGTGCAATCACAGAAGAGACCTAAAGCTTGTTCTGTGGCATTTCCATATTTCCACAATAATCGGCACCGGTTACACCTGACCGCCGTCGATTACCCTTAACCGACATCGGTCTTTGTATTTTCCCATACGGCCAGTAGGCTGACCTACCCACCAAATTTCATCTCACCCTCATCCACCTGTGATCTACCCGAGACCTCTGTCAAACCTGTAGAACCCAGAACCAATCATTTGACCTTTGGATTCTATTCTAGCTTAGCCTGTTAGATTAGATCTATTTCTTATTGTGTTTTAAGTGAGATACCTAAATCATTTCAAATTACAATAGGATTTACTTTGTTTATAGCATTAAATTTTTTTAAAACAGTGGACTGATAACCATCTAAGAAGTATCACACTTCCGGATCTAGCATACACTAGGTAGTTCACTGCCCATATTGTTTTATTCCTTTCTGGTGGTCTTGCTTTACATTACAGGTAGTTCCTCCTAGCCAAAAGGAAGCTCTCATGATCAGCTGTGGATTCAAAAGTCATATGTGCTCAACAACCCATCAACCAATATTTGAACAGTATTCTCCTCCTATGCATATTAACCTATCTCTTTTGGCCAACACTTCAAAAAATGATGTAAGAATAAGGTAAAACATTTTGCCACGCCAAAGTGGGACCCATCCGGGGTTCCTTGCATTTCATTCATTCCTAGGAAAAATTTTGTGTTTGTTTCCTTTCTAAAAAGCATACACATTAATCTTCTTCCTTGGTAACCCACCTTTTCTTTCTATTTTCTCTAAAGGAAACCTTTCTTTTGGTGTAATTAAAAAGAACCATTTCTTTACATTTTCTACATCAGTAGTGAAAGAGCATCCCTCTTCCTCTTAATATTCTTGTGTCATCCAACTTCACACTTTGATTTGGGCTTAAAAATAAGTGTATTGCATTCTGATTTATCGCATTAGCTCACATTAATTAAGGGCAACCTATACGATGGAAGTCATGTCTAGCTGATGGTTGACAAATGAATCGTAGAAAAGCACTTCTTTCCTTTTCTCTTTCTCCGAGTCTTACCAAACCTCACAAAAATTCAAAATACATACATTCTTAAATAACATCCTACCTGGAAGAAGTTGTAGGTGATCACATGATCACAGTACATTGGGCACCCAGCTCACTGCTTTGTCGAGTCATACTTCAAAGCGAAGCCCGCCCCCACCATAACATACCTGAAACCTCACCTTTTAGATCTCCTTTTTCGTAGGAAGCCATCCTCACCGAAAAATATTTTTCACAATTCATGTGTCAATCCATAAATAGAATAAGCTAAACAAACATAATGGAAAAGGCACTCCTAGGATCACATTTTTCTTAGTGTTTCTAATTGGCTTACTGGTTTGAGGTGAGAGATCATGTTCTTCATTTTTTTCTTCATTTTTTTCTTGTTCATCCTTGCATACTCCTTATCATAACTAGTGTATTCTCGGCTTCACCGAGTGTGCCTCGAGCCATATCATCATCATTCCTAGAATTCTAGGTCTAATTCTACATCAAATTTTAATTCATAACCTCTTTTCTTTCATCACTATTTCAATTTCATGAATCGTCATCGGTTACTCTCGACCGCCATCGGTTATACCCAACCGACGTCGGTTCCAGGTCCTTTTGCTAACCTACTCAAAAGGAAATTTTTATTCATTTTCTTCCACTTTTCACAGTCCCTGTCACTACCATCATACCCATTGATGTTGTAAACATCATCAGATTTGGCATACCTATCAGATTTCACCTTCTGCCTTGTTTTTCACTCACTGCTCGCATTATTTTCTACGGTGACTGCAATGGTTACTCTACACCGGTGTTGATTTTCCCTAACCGACATCGGTTATCCTGTTTCACATTCCAACCACCATTTGGTACCTAATCCACTTTTTTCCACCAGATTCACCTATTCCTGTTATTCTCTGTGTCATTTACAGAGAAGCAGCCCTACCTGATCAGTATTGGTTCACATGGTGTTGACCCGAAGACAAGAAAGCACACTCATATTTCATGCCAGCTTTCAACCACTCCCACCTAGTCCTTCACCACCTTCCATTTTATCACCAGCCATGGATCCCATCAACCTATTACTATCACTACTGAGAGATGAGGAGTTTACACAACTCCTTGACCAAAACCCTGTCGCTTTATAGTTTTACCTTTCCCATTCATCCACTCGAGATGCCTCGGGTTAGTTGATATACAACATGCCCGTATCTATCCCCCGAGTCTTGTTCCCACTCCTACATCAGCCCCATCTCACCCGTGCTCCCCGCATCTACTTTACCACCTGGGTCATTTTCCAAACCTAGGTCATATACCCACTATGATCGCCACATTTACCACCTCTCGTGGCACTCGCTACATCCACTATACGTGCAATAACTACCCCAAGCACAACCTCATCCACCCCTAATGTCTCACACATACTTTGGAAGCTACATTAGCACTCTATAGTGTCGGTGACCCCTACCCCATTTCAGAACATCGTCCTTTCCATTCCACAATCATTAGCCCCTATTGCCACCGGGGTTACCACTACCCTCCCACCCCCATATATATACTATCAACAACCTCCCGTTTCATCCATCATTCATTCTGCACTGGGTATGTACCCCCTGTTTCACCGCTTCTTCTTCTCAACCAACCTACATGGTAGCCCCATACATTGAAGTGATACCCTTGTTGTATGCCCAAAACCAACCTTATCATGCTATAGAGGCACCTAATCATCGCAACCCACCAACAACCTAATTAAATTGATGTTGGACAAGATGCGCATATTCAAGGCATCGATTTCTGCCCCGTGACACTCTCACCTACAACGAGATTTGCAACGAGCCCATTCACCCATCCATTCATATCCACTCATACCCCATGCATTGGGAAATGCCTAAATTCAATCGTTTCAATAGCAAAGAAGACCCACAACATCATTTGTGGTCATTCAAACATGGGTGTTATCTGATCACTCATGATGATGCTTTGCTCTTGAGAACCTTTCCCATGTCCCTCACTGGACCTGCATTAGATTGGTATAGTGGGTTAACTAGACACTCTATATTCTCTTTCAATCAGGTAGCCCAAGCCTTCTTGGATCATTTCTCTATCAATATCATCAAGAAGGTTACCATGACTGATCTATACTCCACACATCAATTTGAGGATGAATCTATTACAAATTTTGTCACCACTGCATAGCCTCGATCAACCAACTTACCTTCCAACTACCACAAATAGAACTCATCGAGAACTTCACATGGGCTTGTGCTAGACATATCTCACCGACCTTGCAGGTCTAAACCTTCGAACATTCGATGAAGCAGCATTCACCATGGCACAAAAGTTAGATATTTGGGCCATCGAAGAGAAGAAAATCCAATTACGCAATAAGAATTTGACATTCAATTCGAAAGATACCTCTTCTTCTTCTACACCACAAACCAATTATTCAAAAGCTAAGGGTGTCATTAACACAGTGGTACTCAAGACCGCCCAAAGACATCTCACAAATCAAAGTTACCCATTCATCTAATCTCTCACTGCCTAAAATTTTCAATTCGACATAAGAGCAACAAAAATATACCCCAATTGGGGAACCTTACTCTTCTGTCTTAGAAAATCTTATCAAAGTCGGAGCCATCACTCTTCCACCCATAAAACCACACATAGGTTTTGACCCTACTCGCCCCATGCCGCATGGTATAAAGAACATGATTTCTATAATTATCATTGAGTAAAGGGTCATAGTGATGGAAACTGCATCACTTTCAAAAATATTGTCCAAGAAATGCTTGAGAAAGGTGAGTTAACTATGGATAATCCTAATGCACCTGCCAACCAAAACCTACACATCTTCAAGAAACCATTTCCCAACCATGCCCCTTCATCTAATCAAATCGGTGAGACCTCAACTCATGATACCCATACCGTGAGGTTCACGCTATCTTTAATGATGTACCTATCACCTCCCAATTACCCCATATTCCTTCCATAGAGGATATCCTAGCCCAAAATCCTCCTTCCACGTCGGAACCAACCTCCCTTGTTCCTTCACCAACAAAGGAACACCTTTCATCTCCTTCATCACCTATGGAGGAGTCTTCTCGCTAACATTGAGACCATCTCACCCCGACTTCACCACTTAGAGAACCTTTACCCACAGTACCTCCTCCACCCATAAAGGAGCACCCATTACCTCCTCCACCCATAAAGGAGAACCTATCCATTCCTCCACTTATAGAGGAGCTCCCATCATCTCCTCCACCCATCATAGACCCAGTTGAGATACCTTTACCTCTTGGCGAGCATTCTCCATCAGCTACCCAAAATCCTATAGACCTACTTTCGGCTCTCTTACCCACGGAAGCTGAAGCTAGCCAATTCCCCGTCTCTAAGACACATTTTATGGGAATTTCCATTAGGTCCTCATCAACTCCACCTACAGACATGCCATTCTCACATTTGGCCGATCACTTAGATTATGTGGATAGAGCCTTACTATGGGGGTGTCTTCTACTTCCGATCTCAACATAGATGTAGAGATCCCTTGTTGATACCTCCACTATCTACCCAAAAATATTTTGACCAATCAAACCAAACACAACCACCTCTATCACAACCCCTTTCACAACATCTGTTATAGCTCAAACCAACACCCTTACCCATAACTCACCTACACCTAAACCCAAACCCATACCTACAACATTTGCCTCGACTAAACCTATTACCACTTTAGGGGTCACCCCAACCACTAGCCTTACTCATCCACCTATCAAACTAGATTTAGCTACATCCTCCAAAGTCAACACCATACCTACTCCTACACCCAAATAGAAGAACCAAACCCATCGACCTCATACCCCGGCTGCGCCAATCACACCTGCACCTATCCCATCCATCTTAGGATCTCAGCTTCCCCACATGGTCAAGAAACCTCCACCCATCAATAAACCAAAAACACAACAGCCCATTCCTTCCTCACAAACCTCTAACCTACCTGACACCCAACATGACTTACACCCATACCTCTAATACCCTCAATTATTTCTTTACCACCCACTATACTTTAGTCACTGTCTCTCACACCCTAAGCACGACCCATGTCATCTACCTTCACAACACCCCTATTATCCCCATGGATAACTTGCCCTCTTCCTCCATCTACTTTTCCTTCTAGACCTCATACACCCACATCACCTTTACCTAAGAAGGTGCAACCCAAAAGCAACACTCCACTACCCCACAACAAGGTAGTCAAAACAACCACACACCCTCCTACCCATTCACCTACTATACCCATACCTAAACAAACACGACCGACACCCAAAACCATGCCAGCACCCAAACCCATAGCTCGACCCCTCCTCTTCCAAAGACTATTCCTTAACAATCACCTACACCTACACCCAAACCCATGTTCACTTCCCATTGTGATCCACTAGCAGGGTCCTATGCCAAAATTTTAACCAACCTCCTTGAGACTTCGTCATCACATTATCGCCACTGACCTTATGACCCACTCAAACCCAAGCCAATAGGGTTTGACGATACTAAAATTTGTGCATACCATTGTGTGCTAGGGCACGATGTGGAGAAATGTGAGGCCTTGAAATCCATTCTTATCCAGTTGTGTCCTCCAGAGGCTAACTTTGACGATGACGACCTTCTTCAAGAGGATCTTGCTATACCAAAGCAACCACAACCTCCACCCTCATAGCTCCTAGAGCCACCCACAAAATTCCAAATTAACATGGTTCGCATCGAGAACTTGCCACACCTCTACCCAAATATCATTACGCCCAACTCACCTCATAGGGTTTTTTTCTCTAGTAGGTTTTTTCCCATCGTATCGTTATACCACTCACCCTACACCTTCTCCATTTGCCAACTCCCCTCGATCAACATAATACACGTCACTACACCCGATTATAAGGATAAGGGCAAAGAAAAGGTAATCGACCCACCAACCAATCCTATACCCAACATACCATCTCGCACCCATACCTAAAATAACTATTTGTGGCCCCACGTACCTATTTCTAATGTTGTCACATATCGCACCATGCTCAAACAATTACACCAATCTCCCCTTAAAATGTCCCTATATGACCTCATTCAAACCTTGGAATCCCATCATCAAGCTCTCATGGAGGTTCTTCAATCTATTGAGGTTTTACCCAATGACCCTACACTCGTAGCCTCCATTATCACACCCCATCATGTAGCGTATCTCACCAAATTACCACCTTCATATTCACCCCACCTTGTTCACCAAGTGGCCTCCCTTAGCTTCTCAAAGGAAGAGATCACACCACACCAAAATGATGACCCGGACCCAGCCCTCTTCCTCTCTATCCACATCGATGACATACAGTACACCGTGTGATGATTGATCGGACCGCTAGCATTAATATCATTTCATCCCATGCATTTGCTAAAATGTGCATACCTAACAATTGCATGCATAAACATCTGGTCATGTTTTTTTGTTCAATGATGCTATCATCTCTATACTAGGCACTATCATCCTCCACATTCACGTGGGTCCCCACACTATTCCAAAATTGTTTTACGTTTTGGAGGGGGAATTCCAATATAACTTGTTACTTGGTAGACCATGGATCCGTTTCATGGGTTGTGTTCCTTTCACTTTGCATCGTTGTGTAAAGTTTGAACATGAAAGACACACTTATACCATTCCATCTGACCCATAACCTTTCAAAACATGCAACATGCTTTACTGACCCAATGATGTGCTCATACCTATTAAGCCATCTACCTCCGCAACCACTACCACTTCACCTACACCTCCACCTACTAGTACAGCCACTGCTTCTACCGCACATACCTCCTCCATTCCTACCACTACCATAACCTCCATGGTTGACCCATCAGCTTCCCAATCCATTAACTCCACCTCCGCATTGACCTCCGACACATTATCCATACCTAGCTACCTACATACCAACCGATGATCCCTTGGAAGTGTTTTTCAACGCCTCACTGGGGAAGTACCACCTATATAGTGTTAACACATTCCTTACTCCGCAGAGTATGGAATCCTTCACCAACACCCTTGCTACAATCACCTTATAGGATAATTCCTCCTTTATGGTCCTCCTCATCTTCGTACTAGTCTCACATATGGGGACTTGATACTACCACTTACACACCTAAACCACCATCACAAACCGCCCATTTTCTGCTAACTTCCAATCACTTACCAATCACCGTTTTACCCACACCTTCCTACACCGATGTGTGGAAGGGTTTTGGTTTTGGATTTTACAAGCAAGGCCACCATACCATTATTCCATGTACCACCTACAAACATAATGACCATAGTGGTATTAGCTTCCCCGAACCACCTACCAAATAGGCCCGCATTGAACTCATTAAGGACACTAGCTCTTCTCCACCTTCTTCACCCACTCCACCTTCATCACCATCCTCACCGATGGAGTCAATGGATCCTAAATCTATCCCTCCTAACATTTTTTTTTTCATAAACACCATTTCCTTGGGGCCTCTGACTTATCAATGTGAAGGCGAGGCCCCTTCCACTCTTCCCTTCTTGTATCTTGAAATGATTGATGATGACACACCTATAATTAACGTCATTCAATGTTAGGATGATGAATCCATACTCACCTACCTTGGTGCAAAAGACTCATATATTCATTGGTCATTACCCTCTGAGATGTAAACCATGTTGAATGAATTGACTATCGAGATCAACATTCATACTCAGGACGACCCGCACATCCTAAAGATCAGACAATCTTTAGTGCTACTGAACAGGAATCCATCACTTATTTTCTCAGAGATCATAACCACGCTTTTGCTTGGTCTTACGCAGAAATGCTTGATATTTACCCCACCATAGTGGTCCACAATATTTTAACCATTCCTGATGCCAAACCCATCAAATAAAAGCCGAGGAAAATGCACCTCACACTACTCTTCTCACAAATAAGAACTTCAACGCCTTCTTTTCATTTCCTTCATCTTATCCATTGATTTTCCTCATTGGATTTCTAACATTGTCCCTATCACTAAAGTGATAGGGGACTCCACATTTGCACAGCACTTCCATGACCTCAACCTAGCCTATCCAAAAGATGAGTTTCCCTTACGTGGTATTGACCAATTTGGTTGACCTTATAACCGGCCATGAGATGCTATCACTCATTGATGGATTCTGGGTTATAACCAAATTTTTCTTGCCCCGGTAAGATCAACACAAGACCTCATTCATCACTCCTTGGGGCATCTTCGCTATCGATTCATGACTTTTGGCCTTAAAAACATTGGTGCCACATATTAAAAGGCTATGAATTACATCTTTCATGATATCATGCATTGCATATTCAAAGATTACATGGATAATCTCTTGGCCAAATCTAAACGTCACTCGAGCACCTTTTCATCCTTAAAACCATCTTTGACCACCTCATGAAATATTACATCCACCTTCACCTAAGAAGTGCGTTATGTCCATTTGCTATTTCATTTCACAATTATTTGATCGGTGTCAACCATTTCATCATCTGCTCAAGAAGGATGTCTCCTTTAAATGGGATGATGACTATCACAAAGCTTTTGAGGCCTTAAAACAATACCTTCTCCAACCACCCATACTCATCCCACCTAAATATGATCAACCTTTCTACCTATACATATCCACTACTGATCACTCCTTGGGAGCCATGCTCACTCATTGTGATGAACAACACAGGGAGCAGGTGGTTTATTACATAAGCCATACTCTTTTGGACTATGAAACCCGATACACCCATCCCAAAAACTTTTCTTAGCCTTAGTTTTCATTGCCACCAAACTCCATCATTACCTACTCAACCACAAAACCTATGTTGTGACCAACACCAACCCCTTACACTTCATGTACACTAAACCTTATCAAAATCAGCGTGCCACACGATGGCTTATGATTTTAGCTAATCTTGACCTCAAATTCATTCATCAAAATTCCATCAAGGGCCAAGCTATCGCCGACCAACTGGCCGACGCACCTATTTCCGGGGATCAACCCTCTAATTTTGACTTTCTAGATGAGTCAATTGCTACCCTTTCCCTGGACGAACCCTTACCAAATGACACTTTTCCTTGATGGTTCCAAGTGTCAGCATGGGGGTGGAGCTGGTATTATCCTCATTCCTCTTGATAGAGAACCCATGCCTTTATCTTTCAAACTATATTTTGAATGCACCAACAATATTGCCGAATACAAAACGCTTGTACTAGGTCTTTGAGCCGCCACGCCCTAGATGTCAAATCAATCAACATCTTTGGTGATTTTTAATTGGTCATGAACCAAGTCAATGGTATGTACCAATGTCGTAACGAGATACTTCAAAAGTATAAACATCATGTAGATATACTTTTGACCACCTTTGATCATTACACCCTTCAAACCATCCCACGTTCAACTAACAAATTTGTAGATACCATGGCCTGCTTAGCTTCCCAAATACCCGCTTCACCTACCGATTCTACAATCTTTATCACCGTATAATGACTCCAATCACCTTCTTATTTACCTCATGATGTTTACTCGATTAGAACCACTACCCCGACTCCGAGTGACCTTTGGTATAAATAATACTCCGACTACCTTTCTCTCTCCATCTTACCTCCTGATCTCACCTGTAACGGACAATGCGCCTTCCTTAAAAATGTCTCTCATTACGTCATTCTAGGAGGACTCCTCTATAAACATGGCTTTGATGGTATTCTCTTATGATGTCTCACAAGTTTTGAAATTCCTTATACCATTAAGGAGGTTCATGATGGAATATGTGGTGGTCACTTTAGTGGCCTTGCTATGCTAAGCGTATTCTTCACCTAGGCTATTACTGGCTAACCCTTAACCATGATTGTTGTGACTACATCAAACGTTGTGTAAAATGCCAACAACATTCCAATCTTCATCATACACCCAATCATGCCTTACAGGTCACTTGTGACCTTTGGCCCTTCTCTCAATGGGGTTTGGATCTTGTCGGAGAAATCAATCCTCATTCTTCCCAACGCCATCAATGGATCATTACTACTACCGAATACTATACAAAATTGGTGGAAGCCATACCACTCATCTCCATGAAAGTTGAGAAAATATTTGAGCTCATTAATCACCACATCATTTGTCACTTTTGTGTTCATCATCACCTCATCACTGACAATGGAATACAATTCAAAAACAAAACATTGCAAAAATTTGCGACACCTTTGGCATTCAACTTAGTTTCTCATCACCTTATTACCCACAAACCAACAACCAAGCCAAATTCACTAACAAACCCTCAAAAAATTCTCATGAAATTGGTTGACGATCATGGGAAGGATTGGCATACACACATTATTTTTTCCCCGTGGGCATACCACACTACTATTCACACTTCCACCGCAGCCACACCATTTTCTCTCGGGTCTATGGTATAGAGGTTATTCTACCTCTCAAATTATAGATCCCCTCACTCCACATTTCTCTCCATGACATTATCACCGATGATGAATTTTGTCATAACCATTTATCACAAACTAGAGTTATTATACGAACGTCATCTTAATGCTCGGATCACCTTCCAATTTACCAACAATTTATAAAATGTGCCTATGACAAACATGTTCATGAATGAACCTTCCAAGTCGGTGACCTTGTCCTAAAAGAAAATCAACACGTAACCAAAGCAAAAAAAAAGTAAACGGGGCAAATTTGCTCCTAATTGGCTTGGACCATACATCGTGACTCACACCTATGGATCGGGTGCTTATCGCTTATCTTCTCTTGATGGTAAACCCAACCCGATCCCTTAACACCTCTCATCTTTGACCATTCTATTGTTGAATTTTAGTCCTACCTTACCTTTTGTCTCTTTCCATGCTCGCCCTCGAGTGAAATTCACTCCATACACCTCACCAATGATTAAAAAGAATCATGTGAATACCCGTCACTAGTTATCTTCTCTTAAATATGTGTACCACGGTATCGCACATAACATGATTCTCATGGATACTTTTCATCTACCTTTAGATGAGATCCTATAGTCATTTCACCTTGCCTTTTGAACAAGATTCCTATCTTTCACCTTGGTCTTCCATGACCGCAAAGAACTCACATTGGGACCAAACTCCTGAGTCAAACTTCTAATAAAAAGATGACTCCCTCAAAAGGACATCTTCCTCTTGACAAATTATTGATATAAATAGACTGATCCCATGAAGGAAAACTATGTAAATCTCTTCAAAAAAATAGAGCAACCAAAGCTTCCCACATCGATCAGCTTCATGAAGACCTCAAAGAGTTCAATTTTTCCCATATAGATTTCCCACATCGATCGGTCTATCTCAACTATAAGTCAAAAAACTCAACCTTTTTGTCATGGACTTGCCCATTGTGACCTCGATCTCTTTCCCGAAGTGCATGCTACCTCATACCATATAAACACTACCTACTTTTCACCCTTTCAACCATGCCCACTCTCATTTCCTATTACCTCAAGGGACTTCTTGGAACTTAGACATTTAGTGATCATGTGACTAATTTTCACCATAGAACAGTCCATTATGCAATGTCTTTAGGGTATTACATTCATCACCTCCACCAAGGTATGATCTACTTGGTATGATCCTACCCAATCAGGTGGCTTTATTGCCCCCTTTTATCTTTTAACCATCTTTGTTTACGTTTTGATTACCTTATACAGGACTTGGTCCTCGATGCTTACTTTTGGGGTAATCTCCTTCTTTCACCACAATCACCCCCACCTACATCATTTTACCTATAATCTACCCACACCTAGTAGATCTAAACCCACAACATGCCCAAAAACCTACCAACTCATTTTCACACCTCCTCATTTTCTTCCCTAGCTTATGGGAGAACTACATTGGCCTGAGGTCCCTTTTCATCGGGACTATGTAGGTAGCACTCGAGGGCATGGGGCCCTTAGAGGTTAGCTCAACCATTCTCTACCCTAAACAATTCATCTTCCATGTTCCCCACCATTTACACCACATCTCACTTAGTTTCCCTTTTATATACAAAATTGGAAATTAAGCCACATACATAACAAGTTGCTTCATATTTTATACATTTATTACACCTACCATTTCTCTATCATCACTATGCATAGATTATACCACATCTCACATATGACCCATAGTATCATTCATTACAAAAATAATGCATCGCCACTTCACCAACCCGAATCAATCCATGCCTAGCCAAACCCGACTCGATCCATGCCTACCAACCTAACTCAACCATTCCTACCAACCTAATTTCATCCATGCCTAACCAATCTAACTCATCCATGCCTACCAACCTAACTCGATCCATGCCTATAACATGACTCAATCCATGTCTAGCCAAACTTGACTCGATCCATGCCTTAACCGACCCGACTCCACCATGCCTAACTCACCTAATTTCCATCCATATCTCATCTAACACAAGCCTTTACACCGACCATTTACCTCACCCAACCTTCACCTTGATCATTTACCCCACCCCACCTTTACCCAAACCATTTACCTCACCTTCCTAACCTCATCATTTACTACCTCCCTTTGTCCTCCTTTGGGGACTCATTATTTTACCCCTACCTTGGCCTTACCCATGCCGTGACCTAGATATTTGGACCTAGACCATCGCTAGTGACCTTTGACCTCATGTGTTTGCTATACCTTATGGCACTGTTACCTATGTTATTGACCTAATGACCTTACCTAGCCTATTGCCATGACCATTTATCATGACCCTACCTTTAGTGCACCAAACATACCTAAACGTTCCTACACCTAACCTACGTTGTGTTTCCGAACATATCCTATACCTGGATACCGTACACACTTCAACCTTGTTTCGATAAACCTATCAACCTTAGACGATGTAGAGTTTGCTCGCTTTTTAACTCGGTAATGTGCTATAGTTTATTCGTGTGTGTGTGTTTGATCACATTACCTTTGACCCAGACCCTTTACCTAGATTTCCCAAGTAGACCTTTAACCCTTTCTCCCCCGTGCCCACCTACCTTTTCCTCACATTCACCTTATAAAAACCACTCACTGATTCTTACTTCGGCCTCGTCTGCTTCCTCGGTTTGAGGGGGATCACCTTCACCCACACATAAGGCAACCACATCTTATTTTTGGTAGTGTCACTTACCAATACAAGCTACGCAACAAAAAGGGGAAAAATGTAGACACTAAAATTAGGTCACACTCCCCTTTGGTCCCTTGACAAATAAGCACCCTTCATCACATTCACCTAACCATGGCCCCTTTCACCCTACTAATATTAATTTAATTAAATTAATTCATTATCCTCACTATATTTATTATTTAAATATATTATTTTAAATAATATCCACACATACAGTTCACTTAGACACCTCACTAAGCCAACTCAACCTAAGACCTATTCTTAGTAAGTTGCCATAACTAACTAAGACTTACCCAAACCCTAAAAATCAATGCCTACATTCCCTCTAACCACATTCCCACATGCTTACAAGAGGCTCTTAGTCTAATCCGTAGGTTAACAACATGAAATCTAAGGAAATCAAGAGGATCTCCCTAGTTTAGTAAACCTAGGAAATCTCACCTTGACCAATGCCGCTACCCTAACCATTACCTAGTTAAGCCAAAACCTCCTTTGCTAACCTTTAAAACCAAAACAACCTTATTCTCAAGGTTGGAAGCAAAAAGTAGAAGGTTGGCGAGAAAAAAACACATCTTAGAGAGATAACACATCTTCAGAGAGTGAATTCTAGTGAGAATCCACATGCAAGGAAGGAGATCAAGCATCTTTTCCTACACAAACCATCCCACCATGATCTGATCTAACCAAGCAAAGAGGAATGTACATGCAGCCCTAGGCGTGCTTTCCTTCACTTGGTGATCACTTGTAGCCTTCAAAACCCCTCATCAACACCTCCATCCCTCACTCACAGGCATTCAGGACCGGAATCCAAGTAAGTATAACGTCATACTTTTCTGGTTTATTTCATTTCATCATCATTTTATCATCCATTGTTTACCTAGCCACCTATTGACCTTCTCCAACATTTCCACCTCCATATACCCATTAAAAGCCTTCACAAATCCTACCCCAGTCACCCAATACCTCATCCCAACCAACTAAAGTCCTTTGTGCAATCACAAAGGAGACCCAAAGCTTGTTTTGTGGCATTTTTAGACTTGTATAAGAATCGGCACCGATTACACCTAATCACATCATTGGTTACCCTTAACCGACATCAGTCTCTATATTTTCCCATACAACCAGAATAGAGACCTACCCACCAAATTTCATCTCACCCTCATCCACCTGTGATCTACCCGAGATCTTATCAAACCTGCAAAACCCAGAACCAATCATTTGACCTTTGGATTCTATTCTAGCTTAGCATGTTAGATTAGATCTATTTATTATTGTGTTTTAAGTGAGATACCTAAATCATTTCAAATTATAATAGGATTTACTTTGTTTACAACATTAAATTGTTTAAAATAGTGGAATGACAACCATCTAGGAAGTATCACACTTCTTAGATCTAGCATACACTAGGCAGTTCACTACCAATATTGTTTAATTCCTTCTGGAGGTCTTGCTTTGCAGACATGTAGTTCCTCCTAGCTAAAAGGAAGCTCTCATGATCAACTCGTGGATTCAAAATTTATATGCGTGCAACAAACCCTCAACCAACATTTAAACAGTATTCCTCCTTCGCCTGCTACCCTATCTGCTTGGCCAACACTTCAAAGAAACGATTTAAGAATCAGTGAAACATTAAGGAAAAAAATTTCTAAATATTTTCCACAGAGCGTGTGTTTTGTGGGATCTTGTTAACCATCTTGTTGAATTTTCTCAAAACTCCTCATGGGCTCATGTGACTCTTTCTTGATTTGAGAAATCCGGGCCAATAGGGCATGTACATCCTCAACAGGTTTGAAACGCTACTCAAATTGGGTCGTCATGGTGTTCTAATTGGTGATGGATCTAGCAGGGAGATGGTAAAACCAATTAGCAACATTATCTTGTAATGTCTCCACAAAATTCTAATAGAGATATCTTCATGTTCAACTTCGAGAACACCACAATCAATAATGAAGGCCACAATATGTTCATCTAGATGAACCTTCCCATCACCTTTGAATTTAGGGAAATTATTTCTATTGCCTCTAGGAAATTCATGCAATGGCTGGGGAAGAGCAAGAGGCCCAACCCTTGGGCCCCAAGGTAGAGGAGTTGCCATCCTTGGAAAGATTGTTCAGAGAGGGACTGAAAAACCAGCGAGAATCAAAGCATGCAAATTAGGACTGATTTGATCTTGAGGGATGTCACTCCTAGAAGTTTTGTCTCTAGCAGGAGGAGTGCTTGCAAATCTTGTTCCTCTTCTTTTTCTTGTTGATGAAGGGAGAGAGAAATCTTGATGATCCAGAAATTGGAAATGAGGGTCTTCTTCCCAAAGGGTTCTTCTACCCTGAGTGTATCTTGGAGGCGCAAGATCAAAGATGAACAAGAAGTTGTTATTCAAAAATTGGAATCCATTTGTAATGAATTCCCTAGTAGAGTCGCTTAAAAACTTTTGGGTTTTGAATGGGACACAAGTTGAAACCACGATCAAGGGACAACAAGTCCCTCCTCTTTAATGGGAGAGGTTCCTTATTGAAAGTTGGAACAACAAATGTACAAATCTACAACTATCAATGTTTCGATCCTGGTTTATTTTCATACTCCAAAGATTATCAATTATAAGGAATGGAAGAATAAAGAGATGGGAGAAAGAAGAAAACAACAATGCTTTTGGGAGATATATATAGTAGAGTATATCCCTACTCACATTGAACCAAGAAAATATAGAAAAGGATCAATTACTTCACCATCGGTGCAAATCTATAGACACAAAGTTTCTATTGAATGTAAAACAAATAATCCATTCAATCGGGTAGAGATAGATAGAGATAATAGAGGAAAAGATAGAAAGAACTTCGTATTGAATTACTTCAAAATTTACAACCTTCCCGTAAAACTAGAATCCCATTTTTTCCATGGCCAAAACCCATGTTCTTATAAAAATTAGTGTACATCCATACTTTGTCCCCAAGAAAAGAATATCCAAAACGAATAATGTTTGTTATGATCTACTTTTGGAAAGTGACATGAAACAAACACACTCATGAAAACCGGAGGTTCAAAAGGTGAATATTTAATCGGTTCAAGCATGATTACTTTAAGAAGGCATCTCATGATTTTTTTCTTTATGTGGTCCCACCATTTACACCTTTTACAACTTTCATAACACTCAAGTGCTTACCGATAAGTTTTCCCCTTTTATCGTGTATTCTCGATAAAATCCGTTTTTCGATGATCAACATTACATTCCTTTAAACTTATCAATTTGGCTCCATAATAAACCAAAAATGCATCTCATGGAGAAATGACAAGGATACAGAGGAAAAGGAATGAAGAATGATCCATTTTTGCATTTTACAGAGCTCTGGTTTGTTAATGGCGTTAAAAACTAGATGAGTGCATTTAGCTATGTTTTCCCCTTTTTACCTCCAAATTTAGACCCTACACATGGCAAGATCCAAGCAATGATGACCCTGGAGGAGAAATCTACATTTTCTGCCATTTGGGAGAAAAAGCGCGATTTCTCATTTTGCTCCGCCTCCGCAGCTCCGCCAAAGGCTAGACACATGGTGCCATCTGAGTGGCTAAGGAAATGTGGTTCAAATCTGCCATTTAAACTCTTTTTAACAAAAATCTTAAATTCTCATAAACCTCCACCGACATGCTTTGACTTTTCAATGTGAACACGTGGCACACCACGATTGGAAAAAGGGGTCACAGATTAGTTTGCAACATCTTAACCCTTTGGTGAAAAAGGATTAAATTCTCAATTTCCCCCATAGGCCCGTTGTTCCGATTTCATTCTTCAACATGTGGCATCACCTGATTGGTTGTGGGGATGTGCTTCACTTTTTATCTATTTTGAAAAGGGGAAAAATTCCAACCTTTCCCTAAAAGTCCATGCCACTGCAGTTGAATTTTCAACATAGGCCACGTCTCCTTTTCTAATTTGCTATCAGCCTTAACTTAAAAAATTTCCCTTCACATGAGTGGGGCCACGGGCCATTTTAGAACTTTTTACCCTTTTGTGGAAACAAAGCTAAAATTCCCAAAGTCCTCCGCTGATCTGCCAAAGCACCTATGAACTGAAAAACGACTGTGTGTCCCTATTTCATTCTTCAACACATGGTGTCACCTGATTGGTTACATGGATGCACTTCGATTTTTATCTATTTTGAAAAGGGTAAAAATTCAAACCATTCCTCAAAAATCCATGCCCCCGCTGTTCACTTTTCAACGTAGGCCATGAGTCCCTTCCCGATTCACTCGTGGGCTTTAACTCAAAATTTATCCCTTTCGCGTGGGTGAGGTCGTAGGTCAATTTAGAATTTTTTTCCCTTCCGCCGTAATGCCTTAGATAATAAAATGGATCCATCACCCCGAACTTCCGTCAAAACTACTCCAGCCAATTAGGACCGGCGGGGATGTGGGGAAAATTTGACATTTTTTCCAAAATCACCAAAAGTGATAAGTTTAAAAAGAAACCTGTCTAGCCGCATCCAATGAGAAGAAAACACGTAGCTTCACCTTTTGAGAAATAATTTTTCAGGAAAATAATGTAGGAAGTTGTAGGAAATGGGAAAATGCCATTTTTGCTCCCGATGAAGAATTTCTTTTCTCGTAAAAAGGTTAAAAACGAAAGATGCAAGGTCCCATGCATTCCAAATGCATAAAAGAAGAACTAAAATCATTTCCCATCCATTGAAAATAGGTAAAACATTTTAACAAGTAGTGGGTCGAGGAAATTTTGATTTAAAACATCGTGGGAAATGAAAATGAGCATCTAAGGAGTTTATAACACGAATTTCTTCTATGACAAGGCTCCAATTTTCACTAATTTAGATTCGAAAAGGTGGGGAAAATTGAAAGGACAAAAATATGGAATATATTACATCCTTATATGTCATCTCTTTACTTTGTTCAAACTATAAGGGTACGTATCAAGATAAAGGAATGTGATCATGTCCTTCATTGAGGCATGCGCGCTAGGATCATCATTTTGTTTAAGTTCAACATGTGAGATCTCTTCATCTACAAATAATGTAGTCTCAAGATCAAGTTATGTGTCCTCTGCAAGATTCTTATAGAGTGCATTTCCTCTAACAAGCTTAATGACTTTGATAGTCACATCAAACTCCATGATTTTGGTCACCCATCTTGCTCTCTTCTCATTGATTTCTACTCCCATGATGAAGTCTCTCACACCTAAGTGTGAAACTAACACCTTAATATGATTTTTGGTGAGCATAATTTTGAACTTATTTAGTGTGTGCATGATGGTAAAGACATGTTTCTCCATATGACTATATTTCAATTCATAATCCTTCAGTGTTTGAATGAAGAAATCCACTAGCTGCTCCAGTCCTTGTTCATTTTCTTGTGTTAAGACAACAACAACACTAGCATCAGATCTATAAACATAAATTATGAAATCCTTGGAATAATCCAAATTAATGAGTGTTGGAGTGCAAGTAATTTCTTTCTTTATTTTTTGTAAGCTCTTTTTTCCTTCTGCTATCCACTTGAATATTGTGTTCCTATTGAGCATTATGATGATGGGCCTAACCAGTCCTACAAAGTTAGGGATGAAGCTCCTAACAAAATTTATTTTTCCTAGGAATAACTACAAGGCTTTATTTTACGCTGACACAGAGAGAGTAAGGATGTCTGAAACGAAATTAGGATCAATGGTGATGTTTTCCTTTGAGACCACATGGCCTAGAAGCTTTCTTTGCACCACAAAAAAGTTACAATTCTTGGGATTGAGAGACACCCCAATTTTTTTTCATCTCTCAAATACTTTTTCCATATGTGCCATATGATTTGTGCCCTAATTTGATAAGATAGTAATGTCATCCAAGTAAACTAGGATGAACTCATTTATATATCCTTTAAAGGCAATGTCCATGGCTCATTGGAATGTTGCACTTGCATTTAGAAAACCAAATGACAACTTCTTATATGCATATGTTCCTCATTTGGTTTTAAATGTTGGTTTAAATTGATTGGTTTCTTGACCATGATCTAGTTGAAACCAGAATACCCATCCAACATGGAAAATATTTGCCTACCAACTACAGTCTATAAGATCTTCTCCATAAATGGAAAAGGATAATTATCCTTCAAATATGCCTTATTTAAATATCTAAAATCAACACAGATTCTCGATTTCACTATTCTTTGTGTATCGTAACATGATTTGTGACCCAAGTAGAGTACTTGATGGGGAATATTATCTTTTCCTCAATGATTTTAGATAACTCTTTCCTCATGAGGGTTTCTATCTTTGGATTTACCATCCTTTTCTTTAATCGATGGGGTTGAAACTAGAATTCAGTTCAACGGAGTGTTGAGAAACACCTGGATCAAATCCTTTGAGGTCTTCATACTCCCATGAGAATATGTTGTTGTATTTATGACATAAAGAGATAAAGTCTAGCTTCTCATCATACGCACAATATCTTCTAAGAAACAAATCTTTGTCACTTGCAATAGTGACTGAGTGCATATTCTTGTGCTATGTGCATATTTATGTATTTTCCTTCGAACTCATCATTAGGGCTAAACATCTTCTCTAAGGTAACCAACCTTTTAGGAAACTTATTTTTCTTTAGCTAGATCACTTCATCACCATAGCTATCATGCAAGTCAACTTGCATTCTTGAAGAGAACTCAACTTCATTCTGAATGAACAAGATAATTTGTGCATCACTATAATACTTTCCAACCGGTGTCATTGTAAAAAATAGACATCCGATCACCATCTTGAAATACTACATGCTACCTTTGATGAAATCCTCAATGGGTGAGAACTTTGAACCAAGTGCGACCATCGATATACTTCCTTGTTCATTTTTCTTGGCATCACTTGTAGATTCAAAGAATTAAAACCTTATAGGAGGTCCTAAACTCGTATTTATAATATTTGATAATCTTATTATTTGTTGTGTAATTGTTTGTGACTGGTGGACAACCAACTCAATTTCCTAAAAATTTACAAGTTGCTTTTACCTTTTTCTATTCGAAAATAAGAAGACCATACACCAAAGCTTCATATTCTGCTACGTTGTTGGAGCATGCAAACTATAGCCTATGCAGGAATAATAATTTCTCATTCTTGGGAGAAATGAGAACAACTCCTACATCTATGTCTTTTCTACATCTGGAGCCATCGAATTATAACTTCCACAGTCCATAATTCTCTTCACCTTGTTCTTTCTTAAGCGCTCAAGGAATCACAACTTCTTCTTCAAGGATAAAATAAGTACCAAGATTTTTTTTTTAATATTTAAGGGCTTTAACATAAGGATCAAGTTCATAATGATTGTCATCCCATTCGTCTAATATTAGATCATGTATTGGGGGAGAAATAGGCTTCTCTATTGAAATTGAGTCTTGTTCTTGGCCTTCTTGGATTAGACAATTAACTTGGAGAGGTGAGGGATCATATGACTCAACATGATATGAAAATATGGGCTCAACTTGTATGGTAAACTAGGTACCATACCTTATTCTAAGTAACATATGAGACTAATCGAAGACAAGTAGCCACCCACTTTGGCAGTGAAAATCTCTTGATAGGAAAAGGGAAAACAAAGGAGGTAGGTCAATGATTGACACATCTTGAGTTATAGTGAGGCTTGGACATGCATGGAGGGTTAACTCAAGATCCTTGATGACTCCTAGAGTGGTGATAGTTGAGCCATCAAGTTGCAAGAATCCTTTAGACATAGGGCTATACTTAAGACCTAAGACATCAACAATTTTCTTTGGCATAACAGAAGTATACTAGCCGTTGAATCAATCGTACACTTGTGCAAAATTTTTTACCTACTATCGAGGACATATAGTAAGGGTGGGGTTTTGACATCCTTAATTTTTTCTCCTTATCTTTGACAGATATTAATAACAACATGAGGTATTTGGATAACTGGATCATAGCGTTGAAGTTTTGTTAGAGCTTCATGCAAAGAGGTTTCATTGCAATGGAATGGCCAGGTGTCCCACATTATAAAATTTATATTTTTCTTCTTCACTTGGTGCATAATGATGAATGGAAGGCCCATTGACTTGTGCGTTTGAGGCACAACAATATATTTTCTTGATTACTTAGGTGCAGAGGTAGGGGCCTTAGCTTGTGAAGAGGCTTGACCTACCAAAGAAGGGGCATGTGTCACTTTTGTTGAAGCATTGCGTGAAAACTTACATATCATAACTTGTGCACCATGAATTTTGGGTTGATGAATCACGTGCTTCTCTTTGCTTATAAGGATCAGCCTATGTGGAAGGAACATAAGGATATGTGACAGACTCAAGCATTCTCTTCTTGTATCTTTTGTTATCAGCAACCTGTGGCACGTGGTCTTTGGACTATCTATAGCTTGATAGATTACACAAAAGGCTTAAACACCAAATAACATAAGATTGGCCTTAGAAAACACTTCCGGAACCTCTTGGTTTGTTGATTTGCATGCGCTATTGGAAGGTTCATAGTTTGAAGTAGCTTGAATCATATAATCCTACATGCATAAGGTATTGACACAAATATACTGAATATGAGGCATATTATAAGGAAAACACCACTCGACTCCTGGGCCATGTTATTCTGAACTAGAACAAGTGTTTGACTTGAACTAGGATTTGGAAGAGGTTGTAGAGGAAGAATTGTTTGCAAGGGGATGTGCACATTAGCCTACCATATATCATTATGTTGGTTATTTCTATATCTTTGATTTGGATATTGATTTCTGAAGGGTTAATGGCCTTGATTAGAATTATTCTTGAAGGCTTATGCCTACTATTTTTCTAAATATATAACTTTATTGGACAAGTTTCTAATCAATGTCTTCATTTCTTCATCATCCTTTTGTTTCATGGGAGAATAAGAAGTGGAGGTATCAGGTTGAGCATTCTACTCAAGAATACGGAAATGGAAGGATGAGATGCTTGAAGCATTTCGGGAATAAGGGCACAGCGGCCTAAGGGATAACTTTCCTACCTAAATCAGACAGTTCTCAGACATAATAGCTAATGTATAGGTCCTGTGAAGTGTTATACCCCCATGGATTGAATCATGACATTGATACTAGAATTTAAATCCGTTAAAAAGTAAAGGAAAGCAGCTTATGGATTCGGTCTTAACAAGGCTAAAATCCTCTCCCATGTTTTCTAAAATCTGAAATTGAAGTCTACCATAAGTTCATTAGGAGATCTCTTTATAGTAGTCAATTTTTCTAGCAAGGAGAGATTATCTACCTTCTCTCCAAACTGATTACAAAGGGCTGCCCCAAACTGATTCCAATTTTGAATTGACCCTGGTGTCAAACTCTTGAACCATTACAAATTTATCCCTTTGAATGAAGAGGATAATAGTCTAATAGCCACATCTTGTTCAATGATCACGGTGGATGGTGTAAAAATTGGCATCCTCTTGTATGTGTTCAGCTGGAGTAGTATGGTTTTCCCAATGAAGAAAGGGATATTCTTAAATTCGATGCTAGAATAATATTTTGTGCATTAAGAGAAAGAGGACTACTACCAGTAAAATTAACAAATCCCTGATTTGCTTGTTGTGTTGCCATAATGATATGCTTGAGAGATCTAGTAGGCTATAAGGAAGGCCTACTAGGAGGTGGTGTTAAAATTGCATGGCATGTTGGAGATGAAGATGCACATGGGGTATCTCTCTTGCATGTTATTTTTGGATAAAGTTGAAGGTATTCAAAGGAATATTTAGCTACTATACTTTGTCTAATATGTATCCTTCTTGTGAAAAGGTGTGTGGACTGCTAAATAATAGTAGATCTGAGAGTTGGGATTTTCCAGATGTGTTGAAACAAGCCTCCAAAGGCTGGAAATCACTAAGTCACACACCGAAACTTAGCAATGATGAAATTTAAGCTTTCAATACATGTCCCACTCGGGCATGCTAAAAATGTCGAGATCAAACTTACACTCATTCCAAATCAACATGAAATGGGCTTTTGAGGCAACATGGACTATCTCTAAGTTGTGGGACCTTGCACACTTGAGACAAACCTCCAAAGAAGGTCAATTCCTCTACCTATTTCTACTACTAAAACTACTTCTAGAAAGGGAAATGCATTTATCTATCACTACTCTAAAATTCCAAGGGACCAGGGTTAGGAGGAGATGTATGAAAAAGGAGAAAACTAAGATAAAGGAGGTGATAAATAATAGAAGAAGGGGGATGAACATAATCAACTTTAAGTTAAGATTAAGGAGAATGCACACAGAGAGGATAAACATGTGTATCACAACCTGAAACACATTCATACACTCATTTTCATGGGGCACAATCAGAAAAGGAACCTATAAGGGACGTGAGAAAGTACAACAAATAGACAATGCAAAAGAAAGGAAAGAAAAAGCAATAAAAATGAGCCAAGGAAGATAATATCCAAAAAAAAATATTTTATTACTTCCAAGAAATGCACAATTGATTACAATGGAAAATGAGGCCGATATCCACATGCATAAACTAGATCCAAAGGCCTACAACTCAAAATGCTAAGGAGCAGAACTCTTAGCAAACTAAAGGGGTCTAACCTTTTACAATGAGCATTACTCTTAAATTTATAGAATAATAAGGAGAGAAGAGAAGGAAAAAGAGGAGGGAAACTCAAATTTGAAATTTAACCACCAACAACAAGCATTGAATGCCTACAAATCTACCTATAATGTTGACAATACAACTCCCCATGTCTATTTTTCTTATAGGAGAAGGAAGGAGGTGAGATTTGAATAAAATATGGTGGTTGGATCGATTGCATGTCTGCATTAATGGTTGGAACACATTTCCCTACTTCTCACCTACTAAATCTTACCAAAATCTGATTTTGAATGGTCCATCATGTAGCCCACATTAGCATATTTCCAAAAATACCAAGAGTGCCTAACTTTGAGTTCTACAACAAAAGTTATGATGATATGAAGGTTACAGTGTATACTGGACATGTAATGACACATGGCACACTCTGATTGACTGAAATATTGGCCAACTGTTTGTTTTTTTCATGTTTCTTCCATGTGTCACACACTAGCTCATTTCTAGGATTCGTGCCTAGTTGGTACACTTTCATAGGTTAAATATTGCATACTCAATTTTGATAGGTTATGACATGGCACATGTGACTCGATACGAAAGAATTCACAAAACGCACATAAGAATAAGAGGCACGAGAATGAAAAAGACAAATCCCGAGGGGAGCATGCACGAAAGAGAAGGAGGGTGTATATCTCAGAAGGTATACAAGTATGTAAGCGGGGCATGGGCATTTAAAAATGAGAAGTGAGCTGTGGTAATAAAGAAGGGATGCATGGGGGAAACTAGGAAGGAAACACGTAGTGCACAAAGGAAAAGGAAAGATTCGGTAGGGAGGAACGTGGAAGAAGCATTCAAGGGACTTAGCCAATTTGAAGGGCATGTCGGGGTGCACGCAAAGAATTTGTGAACTATGGGAAGGAAGTCATACGCTCAAAAGGGGTGTGTGATGCATGCCAAAGAACTACAATCAGCTAATGTGCCAAGTAAACAATGAAAGTGCATGCAACTCGCAACATTGATCTTTAGAGTCGAATGAGATTGTAAGTTGTCAAAATAACTAGGGAGTTATTTTATACAACTACTTGTTGGTTACCTCATTTATCTTCTATATAGATCATATGACATTGAAGTACTTAGTCAACAAGCTTATTTTACAAGGGCACATCTACAAGTGGATAATTTTGTTTTAGGAATTTGATTTCACTGTCGCTGTCATACCACGTAATAGAAATTTAGGGCTTGATCATCTTTCAAGAATAAATTTTGGTGAGGACATAAAAAGAATCGAATACATAATGTGAGATGCATAGTTGTTCACGTTGAACCATGCACCAAAGATATTTGGAAGATATAGTTGTATTCTTGCAAACCGAATTAGCACTCGAAGGAATGAATACATTAGAGAAGAAGAAAATTGCTATATGTGTAATGCCTTATTAGTTGATAGAAGGATATTTGTACAAGATAGGCCATGATCAAGTATTGTTTTTTTGTGTTTTGGAACATGAGTGCGAAGCCATTATGAAGGAGGATCATGGAGGTATTGCGGGGAGGGAACTATGCGGTGATGCAACCGCACATAATATCCTTATTGTTGGACTTTGGTGGGAAAATTTTTATAAGGATGTTAAGGATTTTTTGAAATAATGTGATCATTGTCGTGCATGTTGGAAATCCTCGGAAATAGAGATGAGATGTTTTTACAACCTATCGCAAGCGTAGAACCTTTTGTAAAGTGGGCCATTGAATTTGTATGACCTATTGCACCCCCGCATGTAGGATTGGTGCATGTTATATTATAACTTGTATATATTATTTGACAAGGTAGGAAGATGTGGCACCCACAAAGGATTGCACTGTATCCATAGTAGAAAGGTTTCTATGGGAAAATATCATAAGTAGGTATGGTTTTCCATTAAGCTTGAAAAGTGATAGAGGAACTCATTTCTTAAATGAGACAATCTAAATTCTATGGGCATAGTATATGGTGGCACACCATAAAACTACTCCTTACCACCACCAGGATAATGGTATTGTATAATCTTTCAATAAGATCTTGAGCTAGACCTTAACAAAGATTTGTGATGTTGGAAGAAAATATAGGGATGATAAAGTGTCAGTTGTACTTTGGTCATAGAGGACCTCATATAAAATATTCAACCAGGCCACACCTTTTCAATTTGTGTTTGGTGCAAAAGTAGTACTTCCTATAGAGTTTTTATTTCCATCCCTACATATTACACATGCGGGAGAATTAAAAGATGAACATGATACATAAGAGTGCATTGAGAAAGTAATGCAATTAACGAATGAAAAACTATTGTACATTAGATCCATAAGATTGAAAAGGCACGACAAAAGGCCGAAATGATAGGCACATTAAGAACAAGACATTTGCAGTTGGTAAGATGGTACTTCTCTATGACTCCAAGTTTGTGCGCCACCTAGGGAAATTGAAGGTGCATTGGTTGGGACCTTTTATAGTAACCAAGATACTTGAATCAGGCACATGTCAATTATAGGTGTTGGATGGAACCATGTTTCCTAGTTACTTCAATGGGAGTAGGTTAAATCCCTATTATAAATAAATCTTCTTGGTGTTTGTAATAAGGCAATATTGCCACTTAGATTAGGTTTCCCTTTCATGTTTTGATTTCTGTTGATGTTGTTTTGTTTCATTATTTTTTTGTAATAAGAGCACTTGTGAGTAGGAAGATTCTTACTATCTATTGAGTTCATGCATAGAGGATCATGCATACTTTTAGTGTGGGCTGATCCAAGTGCATATACATGAAAAGGAGACATGTGGCATTAGAATTTATTAGAAAGGGGTGCGCATGGGAAAGTTGATGAAGGTGTTAAACTAGGATGCCCTTTGAAATAATTACACACAAAGAGGAAGGTGATGTAGGTGTTAAGGGTGATGGTCCTCATGAAAAATTACTCGATCAAAGACAACGTGAGGAAAAAAATGTCGTGCAATGTAACGCAATGTAAGAAGCAACAGGATGGAATCGCTTGGTTGAAAGCACAAAGGAAAGATTTGTAGTGGCACAGGGGAAGAAAATGCAAGGGTGCCTATGGATTGGAAGTATTAAGTGAACCAAAATTTTACAAATGAAGTGCGTGGAAGAAAATAGACTAAAAATGTGAAAAACATAAAAGGGGAATTAAAGTTGTGGTATGGTGGTAGTTGGTGAGTAGTAAATATGGGAGATTTTTAGAAATTTATAAATAAGATGTTGAAGAAGTTTTATTATTTTTATTTCCTTGTGAAGAGTTAGATCTGTAAAGAGTGTTAAGTGTGCGAACTACTATAAGATTGCGATGAAGTGTGGAAATCAAAAGACCTAGATTGAGGAAGAACACATCCCGTTATAGAGTTCCTTCATGTGTAAGTTTGAGGCTAGAAGGCGTGGAGGTTTGGATCTATGAAGGGTTGTGAATTAGGGTTTATGGAAACATGAAGTTCAAACTAGGCATGGATTGACGAAGGATAAAGAGAAAGGGAGTGACCAAATAAGGTAGTTGGTGTGAGTGAAGAGACAAAAAGCTGTTAAAACACCTAAGGTACATAAATATTGAAATCAAGAAGATAAACAAACGATAAATGACACCCAAATGAGAATTTGTTGCAGAAATAAAGGGAAAGGGAAAGAATATGGAACTGGAGGTTGAGATCAAGAAAACACATGAGGATAGGTTTTTAGAGATGCAATACCCATAATAAGTTATCATGGGACACACCTAGGAGTCCCACATCTAAAAGTACAAACTGAGTGACTACAATCATCTCTCTAGTGGAAATTAGAGCCAAATAGAGAGTGAGTTGGTAAAAAATACCAACTAGAGGACTACCGATGATAAATTGATTTATGATGATAAAGGGTATAATATTTTGGAAGGCGCGGGAGTACTGCAGATCTACGAACTACCTTACTTTGGTAGGCTGGAGTGCCTTTACCAATGGTTTGTAAATAGAGAAAATTACTGTAAATGAAAGATAAAAAAACCATGCAAACCTCTCAGCAACCTTCTGTGCAAACCTTAGATAAGGGTCTCTTATGAAACCTTATAGAAATAATGTCAGAAGTGTTTTGCAGTGCTCTTTGCGTGCTCCAAGATTTGAAGGAAAATGCTACAGACATAGTTCAACAGAGTTTTTGTGCTTCAAATTCAAGAGGGATTGGAAGGAAGGTAAGCTTGTAATTTATAGAAACAGAAGGTAGTTGGAATTGGTTACATGGATAAATGAACATGCTAAAAATAACATTATGGGTAGTTGCAATAGTGTCGGGGCAATAATGAAATTAATTACAAAAAGTTACATCCGGAAAGGTGGTTGTACGTGCATTTTAATTTCCCCCACCTTTCTAGGATTCTAGAAGTGCAGTTAACTAGGGTAGTCAAAGTGGAGTCTAAGTGGAGTTTGATCAAGTGGTAGATGACTAGGATGTGCACACACTTAATTAATTAATAATAATTAATTTAGCCAAAGGGGTACAAAGGGTACATGGGATTAATTTAATTAATCCAAAGGGGTATAATGTGTATTAATTAATTAATTACAAATGGGTGAATAACAGGGTGTATTAGCATAATACTAGGAACAAGTGGAAACATGAATGTAAATTTGGGGTGTCTACATTTTGCCCCTCTTTAAAGTGCTATTGCAAAGTAATAGTGCTTTAAAGATAGTAGATGCATGTAGATTGGGAAACGAGAAAATTGTGAAGCATTAGGATGCCCCAGAATCAAAATGGTAGAGGAATGCCCCCTCAAGTGGGTGGATGATGTAGCAAGGCGGCAGACAACCGCTTGATAGGAAGAAAGCAAGGGATTAGAACAAGGATGGGAAAGGAATGTGTTCATAGCATGAGCATTATTTGGAGAGTAATTTTTAGAGCAACCTAATTTTTGTTGTTGCACAATAGAGTTGTCACCATGATTATGAAAGAATCAAGATGGTTAACCTAGATGCACATAAACAAACACACATAGCAAAGAAAAGATAAAAAGAAAAAAAAACCCAATATACAAAGTAGGTGCCAACATCAGGGTTATAAAGGAACCAAGATGTGATCACACTACTTGTAAGTGGTCCAAAAAGAGTAAACATCAACAATGCAACACAAATTTGAAAAAGAAGACAATCAACTATGCCCCTAATGTATGCCACAATGATGATTAAGTAGATACAAATGCTCCCAAATGGAAATAGGATCAGACTGAAAGAGCAGAGTTAAAGCGACTCCTTATGACACTCTTGCTAAATCCATTGTGTAAATGATCAAAGTTAAAATTTCCCCAGGTGAAGTTATATCACAAAGGAAAAACAATTTGTGTGACTTGCCCCAAGTAGAGTTAGCATATCATGCAAAGGGAAGAAAGTGATAGTTGTAAGATTGGCACGAGCACTAGAGTAATAGATAAAAGTATGACATTTATCAAGATTGTATTAAGATGTTGAATGATTTACTTCAAGGGTTTTCCAATTGTATGATTTCTATGAGAAGTGAATGTTTGTTTGATTTTTGTGATTTATTTATTTATTTATTTTTATTTTTGAAATATTTGATTTTTTTGGATTTTTGAAATATTTGATTTTTTTTTTGGATTTTGATTTTTTTTTTGGATTTTGCAAGTTTGGAAATACAAATGCAAACAAAAATGAAGAAATTCCATGGCTTAAATAAACCAGGAGGAAAACACAACATGTGTAAATGACAAAAAGATATAAAAGAAGTAACAAATAAACCCAATATGAACAAGAAAGAACCACACCAAAGTTATATGTGAACTAGGATGTGAATAAATTTCTTGCAATTGGTCCATAAGTGCATTCCAGATACACAAAGTATTGGTTATTCAAACTATCACACATAAGAAACTAAGCTAAGAATAGACAATACAAAATTCCATATGTACAAATGTTAAACAAACAAGCTAGTGAACAAAAACACACTAATGTAAAAAATCTAATAAAGAAGCGAATATATACAGATGTCAAGTTGCCCCCAAGAGAAAGCCAAAGCCAAGTGATGTCCCTATGCAAAGTTACATTGCAAAGAGTGGCTTGATTGATTGGAAAAGATGATTGGGAACAATCAGGTGAAGAAAATGGTGAACGAAATGGTGATTGCATGTTTTTTTATTGTCTAAACAATTTTATATTGTTTTTGGGATTTTGAACAATTTTATATTGTTTTTGTAGTTTTTTCGAGACATTTTTTGAATTTTTTTTTTTTTGGAATTTTGAACCACACGCCAAAGAAGAGGGAAAGGAAATTCCCAAGTCAAAACCGACATGCTAAATGGAAGGTGAAAAATGGTGGTAGACAATGGGCATGACAACCTACCAAGGAGAACATGTGACACATGGCAAGGTGAAAAGTTACAAGTGGGAAACAAAGTGAAATGAAAAAATAGGTGGATGCATTGACATGCCCCCAATACAAGGGTTACTCTTTGGAGACTCAGGAGTAGAAATTCTTCAGATGAATGGCATTCATAGGCTCCTTCAACTCTTTTCCATCCTCGGTAGATAGTTTGTATGCACCAGATCCAAATTTAGCAGTTATAACATAAGGACCCAACCAATTAGGCTCAAATTTTCCCTATTTTTCTCGTGGTTTTGTTGTGTTCTTTTTATTTTCCTTTAGGACTAAATCACCGATTTCAAACTGTCAAGGTTTGATCTTGCAATTATAATTATAGTGCGAGTCTATTCTGATACACCTGCATATGGTCTAAGGCATAAAGCCATCTCTCATCCAAGTAATTCCATCTCTGTAAGGCATGTAACACGGTAATCCTCTTCATGAATGAGATGTTGGAGGGATACACGAAGTGAAGGAAGCTCAAATTTGATAGGTAATATGGCTTCAGAGCCATATACTAGGGAAAAAGGAGTAGCTCTTGTAGGTGTATGGAAGGAAGTGTGGTAGGCCCAAAGGGTAGGATATAACTGCGTATGCCAATTATGTCCATGTTTATTGACATTATTTTCCATAATAGACTTGATAGTCTTGTTTGATGCTTTGGATTGGCCATTGCATTGTGGATAATAGGGTGTAGCCCATTTTAGGTGGATATTATATTTCTTAGCTAGGGCCTTGAGATCCTTATTTTTGAAAGAACCACCATTGTCAAGTGATAATAGCAGTGGGGATGCCAAAATGACAGATAATATGGTTGAAGATGAATTTAGAAATATTGCACCTAGTAACATTAGTAAGAGGCATAGCCTCAACCCACTTAGTGAAATACTTAGTGGCAGTTATAATAAAAGTGTGGCCATCGGAAGATGTGGGATTTATTTTTCCAATTAAATCAAGTCCCCATTTTGAAAAAGGCCAAGGTGAAGTAATAGGTTATAAGGCTTGGGATAGTGCATGAATGATATTACCATGTTTTTGAAAGCATAACATTTATTCACAAAGTTGCATGCATCTTCCTCCATTGTGGGCTAGTAGTATCCAATGTGTAAAATATTCTTTGCAAGGACTATTTTACTAGTATGGGCACCGCAAATACCTGAATGTACTTTAGCTAGCATCTGATTAGCTTCATCCTAATTGAGACATATTAAGAGAGTCCCATCATAGCCTCTTCGATACAAGGTGTTAGAAAGAAGGGTGTAGTGTGAAGCATGTTGTGCTAAGGATATTTTATTAGCTGAATTAAAATTAGGAGGATAGGATTTAGTTTGAATGAAGGTGTATATATCGTGGTACCAGGGATGATCAGGACCAACAATCTCACAAACCATGGTGGACTTTGGCAATTCGTATGTGGGCACCAAAAGATGTTCAACAAGGAACTCGTTGTGAGTTTGATTAGTGTCAAATGAAAGAAGGGAAGTGATAGTTGTCATGGCATCCACTACTTTTTTTTGTATGTGAGGAATTTGTTCAAAATTGATAATCCGGAAATACCCTCTAAGGCTATCAACCATTCTTTTATAAGGTAAGATCTTTTCATCTTTTACTTGATATTCTTTGTTAACTTGATTAATGACTAGAAGAGAATCACCAAGAACTATCAATTCTTATAGGCGCCATGAGATAGCAAAGCCTAAGCCTGCTATCAATGCTTCATACTCTGCATATGTTATTTGTGTAAGGGAAGTTGATACAATAAGATTTAGGTATGAGGTCTCCATCCTAGTGTACACAAGACAATTCTTGCTCTAGAACCATGGATATTGCAAGATCCATCAAAGAATAATGTCCATAAGGGTGTTTCTTCTATGTATAACAAGTATTCATCTAGAAATTCAAAATTTAGCGGTTGTGAACCTGGTAATGGTGTTGCAGCCAATTGATCTGCTAGTGCTTGACCTTTGATAGCCTTTTGATTGACAATTTCAATGTCAAATTCACTAAGTAGTGCAATCCAACTAGACATGCATCCTGTTATGACTGGTCTCAAAAGTAGGTACTTAAGAGGATCAACCCATGAAATTATCTTGGTGGTATGATTTAGGAGATAGTGTCATAGATTTATGAAAGTATAGCCTTTTCAACCTGTGAGTACTTGGTCTCATGTTCAAGGAGAGTTCTGCTCAAGTAATACACAACTTGTTCCTGACCCTTATCATTGTGTTGCACCAATAATTCCCCAATGACATGTTCTGTTGCAGATGTATACAACAACATAGGCTTATCCTATATAGGCGGCATGAGTACCGGTGGAGATGCCAGGTATTCTTTCAATTTTGCAAAGGCGTCTTGACAGTCTTGTGTCCATTTGAACTGGACATCCTTTTTAAGAAACTGGTTGAAATGATGGCACTTATCTACCAATTGGGAGATGAAGCGATGAATAGACTATATTTTTCCTTGTAGGCCCCTTAATTTTCAAAGGTTTTGAGGAGGTGGCATATCTATTATAGCTTTGACCTTGGTAGGGTCCACTTCAATTCCTCTTTGTGAGACAATGAATCCTAGAATTTTCCCGAAATGACACCAAAGACACATTTTTTTGGATTAAGGTGAACCTTGTACTCCCTTAACCACTCAAATATACACCTAAGAACTACTAGATGATCCACCCTAGTCTTTTATTTAGCAATAATATCATTGACATAATATTCCATTATGTCATGAAGAAGGTCATGGAAAATAACAATCATGGCATGTTGATAAGTTGCACCAACATTTTTAAGGCCAAAAGGCATGACCTTGTAACAAAATTTCCCCCATGGGGTTGTAAAAGTTGTTTTATGTTGGTATTCTTCAGCAATTTGAATTTGGTTATACCCAGAAAATCCATCCATAAGGGATAACATCTCATGGCCCGCAGTAGAATTAAAAATCATGTCAATATTAGGCAAAGGGAAATCATCCTTAGGACATGCCTTGTTAATGTCATGAAAATCTATACAAATATGGATTCCGGGGTCTTCTTCACAACTGGTACCATATTAGATATCCACTATGAGTAATCAATGCACCATATGAAGCCTACATCCAATAATTTTTTTAGTTCGGCCTTAACAAGAAATGTAACCTTGGGATGCATTTTACGTAGTTTTTTCTTGATAGGTTTAGCATTTGGGTGCACCACAAGGTGATGAACCACAAGAGAAGGATCAAGACCAGACATATCTTTATAAGACCAAGTGAATACATCCTGAAACTTGGTTAGAAGTGTTGTGAAGGCTTTGATTTCAGTTTCTGATAAACTAGCACCTAGTTGTAACAATTTTGGTTGGTCTTCAGTTCCAATGTTAATGGTTGTCGTCTCTTCTACCAACAGCTTAGAAGTGTCATTATCTTGAAATGATGCTGGAGGCTTGTGTAGATTTTTAGATATTTCGGATCCAAATCTCCTCTCTCTAGTTCCTTTGAAAGGTTTTCACTAGGAGATGTGTCCTTTTCTTTCTTTTTCTTTTTCATTTTTTGCTTCTCGTATAATGCCTCAGAAAGGTTTTCACTATGTGAGATATAATTTTTCTTTTTTCTGTGTTTAATTTATTTTTCTTTAGGACTAGAGATTGTAAGTTCTTCACCAAAGTAAGTGGTAACATCAAGGTTTATATCGAAACCCTTCTTGTGATCCAACAAGGGAAAAGGGTCTCGAGCCCCAAGGAACTCCTGGATGGCCTCATCATTTTGAAAGAGATCCATGGAAATATGACACTATTGGTCCTGATCAATGAGGGAAGGATAAAAAATGTCAAGGGTTTGAATGGATAAGTAGTCTAGGAAAAGCATAGTTTTGGCTAGGTCTTTGAAGAGGCTATGTGTGGAACAGTCTCAATTTCAAAATCTGAGTCTGCATCACTAGATAATACCTCAAAGACTATAGGCCTCTTCTCATATGTCTCATATCCTAGACCATATGTGTAAAGGTTAGACTTGATATTCATAGGTTCAAGAACACCATGCCCTTGTGGGCCAAGGCCTCTTCCTTTCTAATTCATGTTTTTCATCATTTTATGGCCCTTGGTGTAATTAGTGGATTCATAGCATTCTACCATCCTGTCATCGTATAGCCAAGATTCATCGGAGATTGGAATATGTTCATCTTCTAGATATCCATATCATCTCTAAAGAGTGTTTCGAGATAGTAAGCTAGAGGTTCTTATAGATGAGGAGCGTTAGGACGCCCATAGCTATGAGGTGATAATGGGAGTTTTCCAACAAGGAATGTATTTTCAAGTGCATACTCACCTAAACCTTTATGAGAGAATGTAACGTCAGGTGACACCTTAGATGTAGATGCTTTAGAGGAAGGCATGGAAGCATGAGGGCTCAATAGTATATCTAGGTCAATATGGTTGGTAACAATAGGAGTTGGGCTAGGTTCGGTTGTGTTATCAACAGATGGACAATAGTTTTCCTTTTTGTACCTTGATTTAAAAACTTATAGTATTCAAAGGGGTTAGTATCGCCACACAATGTTAACTCTCTGCCATTATGTGGAAACTTTATGCATTGATGGAAAGTGGAAGGTACGACATGCATGACATGTATCCAAGGTCTACCCAGAAGAAGTTTATATGATGTGTCTACGTCAACTACATGACACAGTGTCAAGGAGGTGTGGACCTACTTGTATGGGAAGAGTGATGGTGCCATAGGACTGGCACTTAGTATTATCATAACCATGAATGGTAATGATATTAGCATCTAAGTCATCTATTATATGACCAAGGAAACATAACATTTTTATAAAATAGATGTTAAGGGCCACTCCATTTTCGATAAGAAATCTCTTGAATTTATGATTGGTAACATAGGATTCAATGTACAAGGAGTTGTTGTTAATCAGATTTGGGTTCAACATATCTTGAGGGCCAAAAGATAGGATAGGATTTTTAGGTGTAAGGTTTGCGATCATAGCCTGAAACTATTGAACATTGAGAGTATGAGGAACACATGATTCATTTAGAGCATGAGTGAGAATATATTGAAAGCTAGGTGACTCTTTTAGTAGTTCCATGAGAGATATATGTGCTGGCGTGGTTGCTAATTGTTTGATGAAGTCATACTAACCTGGTGGAAGATTTGGCATTAGAATTTGACTTTTGATTTGAAGGAGCTATTGGTTTGGACGTTTGAGGTTCTACAAAAGACGTAGAAGGTTGGTTTTCCACAGAACCCATATATTTTTTAGCGTGTGGTCATAACACTACTCAAAGGTGTGAATTTAATGGTCTCCATTGTAGATGGTACTTCCTCAATAAATGAGATAGTTAAACTAAAATCAGTGTTATTGGAAGAAGGACCTTTTCAGCATTTTTATAAATCAGCCACCGCCATGTTTGGGAAATCATTTTTAGAACACCTTAAGATTGTCATTGGGTGTCTTATTTGGTGATGATTCTTCAATAGTGATATCTCCACTATCAATGAGATCTTGGAAAAAGTGACGTAAGAGAAAGCATCGATCATTCAGGTGACCGTCTATGCAATGAAAATCATAATAAGTATCAGCCTTATACCAAGTAGGCTTAGGTTCTCCCTCAACCTAAGGTCTGGTGATGGGATAAGTAACCATGTTTTCATTAATGAGTTTTTGAAGGATAGTTGATAGAGGTTCTCCCAAAGGAGTGAAATGATCGTTGTTTAGAATCAGGAGAGGATGAAACCTCTTTTCTAGAAACAAAAAGAGGTTGTTTACCTTTGTTTGGTCTAGTCTGAGTGTTTTGGACATTGTGGACATTGTGGTTGTCTATAATACCATCATTGACCATATTACGATTATGGTTAACATGTTTAGATTTGTCTTGGTGAGAGCTATTAGAATGGTTACTATGTTGCCCATTGTCTTTTGAATGAGGTTTAATCAAACCTTTTGTAATAAGGGATTTTTCAATCTATGATCCTTTCTCAATAACTTCTTCAAAAGTATTAAGGAAATGCATTTGCATGTGAAAGGATAGCTCATTGTTGAGATTGGGTACAAAGATGCTCATAAGTTGCTTCTCAGGCATGGAGCATGGGAAACGACTAGCAATCCCATGCCATCTTTGTAGGAATTGTGTGAAGGTTTCATTTGTTCATTGTTTGGCATTACACAAGTCCATCATTGTAATTTCAGACTCTATGTTGAATGAGAAATGTTTGACAAACTTCTCTGAGAGGTCTGCAAAAGTTTGCACAGAGCCCTTGGGGAGAAGTAGGAACCATTCCAAGGCTTGTCTTCCTAGACTTCATGGAAAAAGATGCATTAAGAAGACATCACTATAGGCCACCTCTTAGAAATCCATATAAAACTCCCTGATATGCTCTCTAGGGTCATTTTTCCCCGTATTTGTCAAATTTGGGCATCTCAAAAGATTTTTGAAAAGGAACACACAAAATGTCCTTATCGAATGGGTAAGGACACATTTCTTCAAAGCTAAATTGTTTTCCTTGATGTTTCATACTAGAGATGGTATCCTTCATCATTTTCCATTTTTGGGCAAACAATGAGTTGTTCTATAAGAAAGATAAGGAGCCATCACTTGTAGAGTTGTTATTATCTTTGGCGTGCATGGTATGACTCTTAAATGAAGCATCACTAGATTTCTTTGGTTCCTCCTTGTCATGGGATTCATTAGTGACTTTGGAATTTAAAATAGCAAGTTTCTTATCCATGTCATTAATTTTATTCATGAGGGCTTGAGGAAGATCAGTGGTTGAATCAGTTAATTTTCCATTTTTCCTTTCACCATTTTTTTCTTTATTTGATTCATTTCCTTTGGCATTATTTGAGGTCGACTTGTTTTGATCAGCATTATTTGTGTGACTGGGTCCTACCTCATCATCGATGTTTATTGAAATCAAAGGTTTACCCTTGTTAGGTGGTGGTTTACCAAGTAATTTTTGTAAACTAGCTTCATCAAAGTCAAAGGGTAATTTTGCTCCCATATTAAGGAGATGAAGAAAAAATTGGTCTTTATTCATACGTAAAATATTTTCAACGTGGGATTATTCTTCGAGTGAGATGTCATTCTGATCATCCTCAGAGTTTTGGTCATTATCACTATCAAAATTTCCAAAAGGATTTTATTTTCCCCTTCCAAAAGGACTATAATCTCGTGTTGTGTTCCCACCATTTTTAAAAGAGGGAGGGAGCAAAAGAGATATGCAAAAGATAACTCAACCCGCAGCAAAGTGAATGTGATGATGGAAGAGAGGTGTGTAATTAAGTTTGATAATAACTTGTCCCTTAACAAAGTGAATGCTAAGATGGGCAAGAGGTTTGGAAGATATGAGTGACGCAACCCTTAACAAAGTGAATGTCAAGATGGAAGCGTGCGAAAGTGTTTGATAAACTCAACCCTTGACAAAGTGAATGCCAAGATGGAAGAGTGGCATGATGTGATGAAGGTTCTCATCCTCTAACAAAGTGAATGCTAGAATGGAGGAGGGTTATAGTGACACAATGTGAATGCTAGAGTGAAGAAGCGAGGATAGATTGATTGCAAAATGCACTCTACCACCTAGAAAAAATGAATGCTAAATGGGAAGAGGGTATGAAGAAAAAGGAGTCAAATCGTATGTGATGTGCTCAACCCTTAACAAGAATTAGTTAAGAAGGAAGAGGCTAATGAAGAGATAAGACTCAAATACTGATAATGGAAGCATTGAAAAGAAGATATGATGAAGTGTCTAGAATGCAACAAATATGTTGTCAAGTTAGAGACGTGAAGAAAGAAAATGTATTCAGTTTAACAATGATGTTGTCAAACTAAAGGTTGTAAGAGGAGAATGAAGATGAAATGTGATGAAATAAGTTGTGGCAAAGTGAAACACAACACCGATAAGATGTGAGTTGTAAGATGAAAGTGCTTGAGTGAGGATGTGGATATCCACAACTCAAGACTTGATGTCGAAAAGAGGATGAAAACTTAAACTTTAGGAAATGTAATCCAAATGTTTAAGTGTTGAATGAAATGGGAGATGAACTCAAGGAGGTGAATATGACAGATAGAAGGATTTGATAATCGTGAAAGGGGAAGAATCAAATAAGTGAATAAAAATCCAAATGAGTGAAAGAAGCTCAAATGGAGAAGACAATGAGGATGAAAAGAAGAGAAAATTGAAATAATTAAAAAGAGATGAAAGTTCGAAAAGGGGAAAATTGAGAGTAAAATGAAGGTTAGTGAATGACTGATGATGAGAAGAAAAGAAGACGAGAATAAATGAAATGAGGATGAAAGTAGAATCCAAACAAGGATAGTTTGGAAAAAAATGAAAAGATAAGAAAAGTGAAAGATGGATCCCAAAAGAGTATTTGGGAAAAAGCGAGTGTGGAACACTACAAAAAAAAGAAAAAAACAAAGAAGAAAGTCAAAAATAAATAAATTTTTGTTTTGAATGTTTGTTTGTGGCCTCTACCTTAGATTGGCTTGGAAAATGTTTGGATTCCTGGGTGGCTCTCTCAACTAGGTGTCAGAAAAATATCTCGAGTGAGTGCAACGCTATTGCTAGATGATGGCTTTACTTCACCCCCTTTGAAACCCTGAGAAAAGAACTTGCTCAGAATTAATCACACTGGGTTTGCCACTACGGATATTTCATGACTCTAACTCACAAAGGATTTACTAGTCAGGTAGGAGAAAAAGTTCCCATTTCGTCCACCAGTTCCCTCAAGGTGTGGACTACTTTGGGGTTCCTAGAACCACCCCCTTTATTGTATCTTAAGGCTTATGCCAAGGGGTTATGTTCTAGTTAAGTGGTCAAGCCGTAGCTCTTAACCAAACCTGTAAATCAAGTGTTTTGAATGTGGTGTTTTTTTAATTTTTGATTTAGGTGTGGTTTGGTTGAACTCCTTTGGCAACCTGTAGTTAGTATTTTTCAATTTTTAATCCACCTTGTGTGAGAGTGGGTCCTGCAAACAATGATTAGAAAGTTTTCTAGAAAAGAGGTAAAAATAAAAACAAACAAACAAGACGACAAAAGCGAACCCATGTTTCTAATTTCCAAGATCGCTTAAAAAAGTGTGAGGAAAGAGCATACATGTGGGTTGGCTTTGGTTAAGTGAAATGTTAATTCCAAAAAAAAAAAGAAAGAAACGACCATGTTTTTGATTCCCAAGATCACTTTAAAAGAATGAGGGAAGAGCATATGCGTGGGTGATTCATGTTAGTCTCACAAAAACAAAAGAAAATGACAAAGGAAAATATTAGTACAAATTCATAGCACCCCCAAATCGACCCTCGGATCTCTTTGTTGGGAAATGGTCAATTTGGTGTGAATGCACAACATGGAGTTTTCCCTAAGTGTGGGACCTTGCGAATTGGGAAAACTCTCCAGATTGAGGTTGGTTCCTACTCCTCTATTTAGGTGTATGCATGAAATTTGTAGAGGTTTGATTCAAAATCCTACTCTAAAAATACCAAGGAGACAGGTTTGAGAGAAAACGTGGAAATGGAAACAAAACTAAGAAAAAATAGAACGTAGATACACCAAAGGAGTGTTGGACTTCTTGCTTTGTAGATTTGACACAGATCATGGAGATTTAACACCAAAACATGCACAGATTACGAGAATGCAATGAAAGATCAAAAGACAATAATAAATGCATGAGAGGATTGAAAATCGATCACATAACATACATTATCATTTCCAAGTTTGATACAATACATTCCATTGGAAAAGAGGCAAAAAATGAGTTACAATCTCAATGGGAGGTATAAAATTCTACAAATATACCTACTAAGGAATAAAAGAGAGCTTTGCAAGAGAAATAAACGTTCAACCCTTACAAAATGAGCCAAAAATGGCTTTTAACGATGAATTAGAATGAAGAAAGGTGAAAAAATGCAGGAAAATTGATTCAAGATCTCCAATCATTGATAAGATTCATTAAAAAAACAAGGGAACTCTCAAAAATCCATTTTTCGATGCATTCGTCCATGGTGGAGAAAAAACAGAGGCCATACTTCATCAATTTTGGTGGTTGGGGGTCGGTTACGCATTTTTCTCGGTACTGGGACATTTCTTCAATTTTTCCCATCAAATTCTGTCAAAATTTAAAATTGAGGAGTCCATCGTGTAGAGGATTTCAATACTTTTCCAATGATATAAGGATCATGAAAATCTGAACTCTAGGTCGAAAGATATGGCCCTATGAAGATTTAGGGAAAAACGGAGCAAATTAGGGCAAAAAAGCGGGTCGGCATTCCAAAATTTGACCTTTTTCCCCTTTTACGAAATTGGGAAAATTTCCCAAAATCCTCTGCTAGTCCGCCACTCTAATGACACATGGTTCTTCCTAATTCACTGATGATATCATGGGCTCATTTATTTCCTTCAACCTTTTGACCAAAAAGGCAAAAACTTAACTTCTTCCGACCCTCGCCGCGGCACCGCTAACGTGGACTGGACACATGGCACCTTTCTATTAGATGTAGAACCTTGGAAAATTTCCTTCCATTTTCCTTTTCCAGATCCGTGGTCCAATTCTTGACTTTAACCCTTTTCCCAAAAAGGCAAAGTGGAAAAATTTTCTCCCTAGCCCCGCGAATGCGCTTTATTCCTCCTTCGAGCCTGCGGACTAAAATTTGACTTTGAGAATTTTGAAAAAAATGTGTAAGTGCTACAATTTTCCCATCCCTCGCGAGTCTATCAAATCTCCTTGGTAAAAATTCTTCCTTAGGTCCGTCGGCCCGCCTTGGGAAAAATTCCCCTTTAAACTCCGCTAAGCCATAACTCAAAAAATACAAGGAGTTAGGAGGACTTCTTTACCTTTTTGAAAGGGGAAGAGATTATCTATCTGTTGAAGCCATTTCTAGAATATTTTGAGTGCTTGAAATGTGTGAAAATTGAATTTGAAGCACAAGGAAGGAAAGAATGAAGGCAAGTTAGCCAAAATAAGCAAGGGCTCATTTTGGATAACAATTTTGGTGACTCAGAGGGGTCATCTACCTACTAGATGAAATGACCAGCTACCTTGAAGCCTCCATTGGGCATGGAGTCCAAAATGATAGATCGATAACTGATCTTCACTTGGAAAAATTCCCTTTTAAGCCTCTTGGAAACCACTGAAAACTGAAACCGGTTGTGACCAAAAGCCAAAACAATGCACTGTGCAAGAGCAAAACTAGCACCACAAAAACTCTGTAAAAACATGAAAATCATACATAACCCAAGTCAGATATGTAGAGTGTGTAAAAGCAACTCTTCTACTAAAAACAAACCTACCTACACTAATCAAACAAAGACCAAAGGAGCTCAAAAAATCTTGCAACTAAGCAGGGAGAAATATCTTCCCTTCCTCAAAAATGGCAGCCATGCAACTAATTTGACACTGAACATCGCTGGTTGGATGAGTGAAAAACTAACAATAAGATAGTCCCCCACCCAAATCATCAAGTTATCAACATTACTGGAAAATACCTCCTTAAGTTGACTGTATTGGACTCCTGGAGGCATTGATGGTGACCTTTGGTACTTTGATGATCATCCTCATGCCCTGAAGTAGGCATGACTAGTTTTGGTCTCTCCTTTGGCTCTAATGAAGCCAAGTACCTAATTGGGCATGGTATGATCCTTTGGATGTGCCCATTTCTCTGAAATTCAACTCCAAAATTTTAGTTTTCCTATGGACCTTCTTGGGTGGATGGTGTGAGAGAAATGATGACATCCTCCTACCTTTCTCGAACTCCTCCTTTGAAGAACATGGAAGATCAAGATCTTCCAACCTTGGTTCCAGAGGGTTGTTATGAAGTGCAGGCTGTTGTTCCTAAATGTTCTCCTCCATGGTAGTAGGCTCATGTGCTTGGAAGGATGAAGATAGAGGAAAAAATGATGTTATCTCCTCGGGCTCCTCTCCATAAAGACAATCCTACAAGTCAGACAAATAATCTACCTCCTTGTTGTCCTACTACAGGTGCTCAACCTCCTCCATGGTGTTCTTCAAATTTGTAATTTCCTCACCATGGTTCCCCTCATCTTTAAACATGAAGTTTGAAAGATAAAACTCTTCCTCAACATCAGAGCTTAAAGGGGATGAAGTGGGAGGAAGAAGTGAAGGTTCTTTTGTGGCCTGCTCCGCACTTAGAGCCTCTGAAACTATATGGTCCTCCTCCATAACTAGAATGTACTCCTCTTCTTTTGAATTAGGAGTAGCTCCTTCTTCCCCGTGTTTCTGTAGCTAGAGCTTCCACCACTTGCAGCTTGACCTCAGCCTCCTCCATAGGCTTAACCAATAAGGGAACCTTTGAAAACTCAAATTTAGTAGCCCAACTCTTTAGATTTTCTATCATTTCTTCTCTGTTGGGTTCCTCTGTTTGATGTTCTCCTTGGCTGGTTTTTTTATTGTTTTCTTCCCAACATGGACTTGGGAAGGCAAGAAGAGTGGTGGGTGGGGAAGGCATTTATTTTGGCTCTTGTAGAGGGGAATTGGATTTGGAAGGGAAAAGGATAGAGAAACTGAGGTGGGATGGGAGAATAGGAGGTGAAGAAATGGAATTAGATTTTGGGACAGTAGATGGAGAGTTTAAAACTTGACACTGCTGAGATAAAACAGATTGGGAAAGAGGAAAAGAAAAAGTATGAGATTTTGTGCTTACCTATTGACAAGGTTACTGAATACCACTCTCATATACCTTTATTCCTTTTGTCCACTTTGCAAGCAATGGCATCATTGTAACAATGAAGTCAAATTTCTCTTGCAGGCTATAATGCCTTAGAAAAGGTCCCACCCATGGACAAGGTGCTCTACAACCGATTCCAAATGCTTTCATTTGTGCTTGAACCCTAGATTACACCATGTTTGCCTCCATCTTTTGGATTTTCTCCAACAAATCCACATTTTCTTCTTGACTTCCCTCATCATATGTGTATTCTTGTGCTTGATATGCTTCATAGCCAAACTAATTTTGGCATTGCTCATATGGATATGCATACTAGTTTTGAATTTGATCAAAATGTTGATATGGAGGATTTGAAAAACATGTTGGAGGTGGGAAACATTTTTGCTATTGTAAATGCAAATTCCATGAGGGAAATGAAGTCATGATTGCACAACTTCATGGAATGAAAAAGGAATGAAAGAGATGGAGGGAAAAATGAAATGGAAAATGAATGAAAATGAATGGAAAGAAGGTCTATAACTTCAGAGATGGGTTGCTGATCAGATGGAGTCACCAGATGTGCTTGCAAGTGCCTCCAAAGGCTGAAATCTTAACCACGAGCACATCAAATTGATGAGATCAATTAGAAGACCTCTTGGTCTCACCCGATGTGCCAAAAATATTAGTGCAAATTCACACCACCCCCAAATCGACCCTCATATCTACTGTTGGGAAATGCTCAATTTGGTGTGAATGCACAACATGGAGTTTTCCCTAAGTGTGGAACCTTACAAATTGGGAAAACTCTCCAGATTGAGGCTGGTTCCTACTCCTCTATTTAGGTGTATGCGTGAAATTTACAGAGGTTTGATTCAAAATCCTACTCTAAAACTACCAAGGATACAGGTTGAGAGAAAACATGGAAATGGAAACAAAACTAAGAAAAAATAGAACGGTGATACACCAAAGGAGTGATGAACTTCTAGCTTTGCTGATTTGACATAGATCATGGAGATTCAACACCAAAACATGCACAGATTACCAGAATGCAATGAAAGATCAGAAGAATATATTAAATGCATGAGAGGATTGAAAATTGATCACAGAACATACATTATCATTTCCAAGTTTGATACAATATGCTCCATTGGTGAAGAGGAAAAAAATTAGTTATAATATCCATGTGAGGTATGAAATTCTACAAATCTACCTGCTAAGGAAGAAAAGAGAGCTTTGAAAGAGCAAGAAACGATCAACCCTTACAAAATGAGCCAAAACTGGCTTTTAACGATGAAGCAGAATGAAGAAAGGTGAAAAAACGTGGGCAAATTGATTCGACATCTCTAACCACCGACAAGATTCATTAAAACAGCAAGGGCACCCTCACAAATCCATTTTTCGATGCATTCAGCCATGCTAGAGAAGAAACGGATGCCATACTTCATCAATTTTGGTGGTTGGGGGTTAGTTCTACATTTTTTCTGTGCTGTGGGCATTTCTTCAAAAAATTTCCATTAAATTCTGTCAAAATTTAAAATTGAGGGGTCCATCATGTAGAGGATTTCAACAAATTTCCAATGATATAAGGATCACGAAAATCCATGCTCTAGGTCTAAAGATATGGCCCTCGAAGATTTACGGAAAAAATAGAGCAAATTATTGTAAAAACGGGTCGGCGGGCCAAAATTTGACCTTTTCCCCATTTTACAAAATTGGGAAAGTTTCCCAAAATCCTCCACTAGTCCGCCACTCTGATCACATGTGGCACTTCCCAATTCATTGATGGGATCATGGGCTCATTTCTTGCCTTCAACCTTTTTGACCAAAAAGGCAAAAAACTTAACTTCTTCCCAACCCCGCCATGGGTACTCGACGTGGACTGGACACATGGCACATTTTTATTGGATGCGGAACCTTGGCCATTTTTCTTCCATTTTACTTTGCAGATCCATGGGCCAATTCTCAACTTTAACCCTTTTTCCCAAAAAGGCTAAGTGGTAAAATTTTCTCCTTGGCCCCATGAATGCACTTTGTTCCTCCTTCAGGCTTGTGGGCTAAAATTTGACTTTGATCATTTTGACAAAAAAATTCCCAAGTGCTAAAATTTTCCCATACCTCTGCCATCCACCAAATCTTCTTGGCAAAAATTCTCCCTTAGGTCCACCGGCCCGCCTTGGGAAAATTTCCCCTTTAAACTCCGCCGAGCCATAACTCAAAAAATACAAGGAGTTAGGAGGACTTATTTACCTTTTTGCAAAGGGGAAGAGATTATATATTTGTTGAAGCCATTTCTAGAATCTTTTGATGCTCAAAATGTGTGAAAATTGAATTTGAAGCACAAGGAAGGAAATAATGAAGGCAAGTTAGCAAAAATAAGTAGGGGCTCATTTTGGATAACAAAAAAGTATGCAAAAACACGTGACAAAGTGTTAGTCCGGGTTAGAAAACAATAAAATGTGTACAAAATGGCTAAAAAGTAGGAAAATTGGACCAAAACATCCAATAACACTAAAATTGCAACATTTACAATTAGCGCAAGAGAGTACGTAAACGTGTCCGCGAACCCTGCAAAAGGAAATGACACAGTTAGGCCAATAAAAAGAAATAAAGAACTAATGTAGTTGTAACTTAAACTATAAATAAGAAATTAAAAATAAAATAAAAGAAATTAAATAAACAAGAAAACCTAACCCTAAAAGCAAAACTATACGCATGTGCAACATAAATGGAAAAAAGCTAGTGTTATTGTATTACGTGTGTGTGCAGTCGAGAGATCAAGAAAGAACGGTGAGGTGGGGCGAGCATCTCGGAAGGGGCAAGGAGGGATCTCGGGTGTGGAGGGATCGAAAAGATGGGTAGCAGGTCAAGCGAGATGCAAGGAGTAAGTCTGTAAGGATCGAGGTGGGGAGAGTAGGATGCGAGTGAGGATGGGATCGAGGTTGGGAGAAGGTCACGGTGTAGGGCTATGTGGGAGAGACGAGGGCTCGGGTCGGGGGTAACGAGAGGGGAGTGGTGTGTATGGAGATGGCTTGGTCGAGAGCTCCAAGGAACAAGAAAAGTGGGTTGAGGGTTTGGCCGAGATCGGGGTTTGTCCGGGTGGTCGAGGGATTGGGAAGGGAAAGGGAAGCTATGAGGGAGTTAGGGAACAAGATGGGCTTGATGAGCTTGGGATAGGATGGGTTGAAAGGGGAATGGGGAATGGGGTAAGGAGGTGCAATATGGGTCCAAATGGGATGGGGGTGACTCGAGAGGGTGTGAGGGGATGGGAAAAGTGGGTAGGGGTGAGCTGGGAGGTGGCTCAACCGAGTCAGTGGCCGAGCTAGGTAGGGATGGGGGGTGTAGGGTAGGTTTTCAAAAATTTGGTTTTTGTTTTCAAAATTTTTGTGTTTAATTTTTTTCAAATTTTTTTGAAATCTAAATTAGATTTATTAAAAAGCTAACAAAATCTATAAAAAAATCTACTTTTTGTTATTAAATAAAAAAAAATATAAGCTGTATTTTTTTGATAGTGCGGGTTGTACGTAAAGGACACAAAATGTAGAAATGGAGAAACTAAAAGGGAAACCACTTTTAACAAACCTTGCAAAAGTAAAACAATATACAATGGATCCAAAAGAAAATAGTAAACAATGGTAACTTCCCAATTCACCTGTGAAAGCTGCACACAAACAAGAAGATTTTTGTGAAACAAATAAAACACAGGAATAAGAAATAAAACCAAAAATAAAACAAAAAAAGCGAGTCCCACCGGGTGTGCCAAAATGTAAACAGAGAAAATTACCGTAAATGAAAGATAAACAAACCATGCAAACCTCTCAACAACCTTCTGTGCAAACCTCAGATAAGGGTCTCCTGTGAAACCTTGCAGAAAGAATGTCAAAAATGTTTTGTGGGTGCTCTTGAGTGCTCTCCAAGATTTGAAGGAAAATTCTATAGACACAGTTCAACAAAGTTTTTGTGCTTCAAATTCAAGAGGGATTGGAAGGAAGGTAAGCTTGTAATTTATAGAAACAGAAGGTAGTTGGAATTGGTCACATGGATAAATACCCACACGAGAAAAAAATCCCTTGCCAAATGATTCACATATTATACCTACGATGGGGTCATAGATGCATACCAAATAAGGGTGGATATGTGGTATAGGAAAACACACAAGGAATTTTAACATGATTGATGCATCCCTAATAACTTACCCAAAGTTATGGATGGAAAGGCAGACTTCACAATTTATCAACACTTTTGCATTAGAAGTTTCTACTTGAAGAATGGAAAGTTTATGTATGCCTTTATAGTGCGCTACTTTCAAGCATCGATGAACCGATTTTCAGACACGTGTAAGTTGAGGTTTGATGTTGATAAGGTGGATTATGACTACCAAACGCTGCAAAATACCTATGTGTATCCAGGGAGGGAAGCCTACATTGAAACCTTGATATCAGATGATATCAACATCAACTCCATGACTTTAGCAGTTGGGAATGAGGAGGAAATGAAGGTATACATATACCTAAAGCCCAGATTGGTTAATGGAAAATATGTTGAAGATGAGCTGAAGGTTCCAGAGCCACCAAAGGGAAAACAAATGGTAGGAATAAATAAAGTGCGCAAGGTAACTTTTTTGAGGCCTGAAGAGGAAGAAAAGGCTAAGGATGAGGAAGATGAAGAGAAAGAGAAATAATACAATGTTGTGTTTGAACATGGTGCTAGAGGAATATTCAAAAGGATGCATGAAGAGGAAAACATTGGTGTAGGGATATTTCAACTTGTGAAATTACCAACAACCTCACCATCTAAGAAAATCCTAGAGAAGAACAAGAAGAGGAGATGAAGGCTGGTGGGAAGGGGTGATATTGATGAGGAAAATGTGGTAGAATAAGAGGCTCTAGTTCATGAATTGGAGAAATAATGACATCGATAAGAGAGCATCCCAAATGATATAGAAATGCACGAGGTCCATGAGGTGCATGCGAGACCATCCAGAGCATGAAGAGGAGGTAAAAAGAGATAATACACTCGACTAGGGATGAAGCATCAAACAAAACTAGTGTGCACACTCAAAATGAGTAGTATGTATCTACTAGGAGGTGTACTAATGGAAGGAAGAGAAAGGATGAGGTCTTGAAAACACCTCAAGTTAACTATATTGATGACCAATCAAAGGTGGTACATGCATGATTCTAGAGTATTGTGGTAATGAGAGAAATTATATGGCTGGGAGGTAATCAATGAAGAAGGGGCATCCATGCATATAAGAAATATGTTGTCTTAGAGCATGAAAATGCACATGGAAAAGCTCCGCTATCGAAATTGTAGGTGATGTACTTACCAAATGAAAATCAAAGAACGTGCCAAATAAGATGTTGAGGGTGAGGCCAACCGAGCTTAAGATGATAAAACTAGTAATGTTCTCAAAGAGATGGTAGAAGAAGTAGCATGTAGAAATATTGACAAGGTGGCCACTATCTAGACATTGGTGGAAGATAAAAAGGATAAGGAACAGGAAGTATAGTGACTCACCGAGGGTAAAGAGAAAGTAGAGGAGTGAACAAAGGCTATCCTTGACATGGCAGTCCATATTGCTGATGAAATCTTAGAGGCATGCCCAAGGTTTGTAGATAGGACCAAGGATGCATATCCCTTGGTGTTATATCACTTATAGGATTTGGTGCATATGTTTCTACAAGAAAATACAAGTGTGTAAGGGCCAACATAAAAATATAAAGTAACATAGTAGGAGAAAAATAAGAAGATCATAGCACGGAAAATTGGGGAATATGAAGCCATGTTGCAAATGATGAAGGATTCTTTGAATAAGGAGGGATGGGCCTTTGAGCATATTCAAGACCTTGAACCCATTCTCAAATCATATACCACTCATGAAGAGGAGGAGAAGATTGGTCAAGAGGTGATCATGTCTAAGATTACGCAGAAGTGGGATTCCTTAAAAATAGTTAAAGATACATATGAATCAAGGTTTAAGGAGTTAGGGTCCTTGGTCACGTGGAATATGGATGGATGTGAAGGGTTAATCTTGGGTCTATACGGAATGATAAGGAGCTAGATCATAAGGGTGAAGACATGACCCTTGAGGAGATGATGAAGGGAGTTGGGTTACTCCCAAAGACAACTACAAAATGTCTGGTAGAGTGGAGTGAGTTGGAGATCAACCTTAATAAGGAGTTCACGAAACTATTGCATCAATTGAGGAGTAGGATATCGGTGCTCGGTGAAGATTATTTCATTCTTTGCCTTATTCTTTGTTTCACATTCTTTATTTTTTCATGAGTATTCTATGATTGGTGTTTCCGATGATGGAAAACATACCTAGTGTGGGGTAATGTTGATTAGGAGAATATTTTAAGGATCAGATTGAAAATGCGTAAGAGCACATGGAAGGTTAATCATGTCATGCAGGAGGGCACACAGGACTACGCATATGAGCAGAGACATGATTAAGGACTTAGCCATTTTGTTGATCATAGGATAAAAATAGAAAAGTGGGATGGAGGTGACCAAGAAAAGAACTCAAGCATGATGACTTGGTAGCTAAGAAAAGGCTATTTTTGGAGAATGAACATGCAGATCAAGCATACACATGGAGGTTATTAATAGGATTAAAGAAAGTCTTATTTATAGGATGATCTATTATTAGTTGTTATGTAAAAGCATGCATGTAGTCTATTTTGGGAACGCCTATTATTAGGAGAGTGCATAGGTGGTGAAGGGAAAGTCACAACCCATATATATACTTTTTTTATGCCATGCTTATGGTATTAGTCTTTAGTTCTTAGTTCTATGAGTCTATTATGTTTTCCAAGTTTAGGGTTTGATATATGAGTGCATGGACCAATGCTCTATTATACTGGTTATGTATTCAAAGCGTCCGTTATGTAATGATTTTGTTATCATGGATTATGATCATTGATATGTCTGAATATGGTGATCTAATGATACAAATGATATTGGCTATTATCTTATCTATTTTATGTGTTTCAAGATGATATATATGTAATGGTTTATAACTAAATAATTATTTGGACAATTTTTATTATGAATATTTATGCTAACATCTTGAAAAGCAAACACAAAAGAGGGACCTGGTAGTTGTGCACACTTCGAGTTAGTGTTCAATGTTGATGAATGAGGTCCCAACACATACGAAATTGAGAAAATAAATAAATACTATATATGCTTGTCAATGTACCTCTTACTAATCCCACCGAGGATCCTAGGATCATAGAATTTCTCATACACTAAAAGTGCTATTATTTCATTCTAAACTACTTCCTATTCTTACTAGCGCATTACTTTACATTGATACATACATGCTTTGACATAATATTTATCTTTATAATATGTTAACAAGTACTTCATGTGTATGATTTTCCTTGTAGAAACTATTTTCCACCCTGGTTATATGTTACAATTTCTTTGACTTTGTTTGCTATTTTATGTTATTGTTTACGGGATATGCCCTATGTCTTGTAGGCTTCTTTTATGATTTTGGATGTTTCGGCCCTTCTTATCTTATGAGATTGTGAGAAATGTCCCATGTCTAAAACCCACCTTTCACTATCCACTTTGTTTTCACACTTGCTTGATTACATTTTCTTCTATTACATTCTTTCTAATTTTTCTACTAACACATGTGACTAGTCATTTTGTTTGCATGTTCCTTGGTATCTACCATGCACATTCCCTCCCCCTATAGGTATCAGCCCTAGTTCAACATCATGGCCTCTCTTTTGGTCTTCACATTCCTACCGATGTCACATGCACCCTAAACAAGGTGGCATACATTGGGTGAATGAGTCACCCCATACAACAACTCCAAGCTTCGATTCGGATATGCACAATACACAATCAACAAAGTCTATAGTTAAAGAAATGAATCAGAATATGAATTGTGTCCTCACTTTAGCATAGACACTAGTGCCCAGATATAGACACTAACCGGGTATTCCTAAGCTTTCCTAGGCATCTATGTCCCGGGGTCGGATAAAACTACTTTCTCATATCAACACTACTCATAGTAGTCTACGAGTAGTTTCACATCACAGAACATTCCTCCAATAAGAAAAATTCATTCTATATCCATTTCAACTTAGAAAAATACAAAACTAATATGGTACAAGTCAGAAAACCACAAATCACACCATCTATAGTGGTGTATAATCAAGAAGAAATCATGGAAGTAGAGTAACACTAGACCTCTCTCCCTAACAATCTTCTTTCGTGGAATGAGATTGGCCAAAAATATTGCACTTGGCATGAGATCACCTAAAAAAATTTCAATTGTAATGAGATCACCCAAAAATTATCCATTAGAATGAGATCTCCTAGAAAACTCATTCTTGGCTTGAGACTTCCCAAAAATCTTGCTCTACACAACATTTTCAGAAATATTTCTATCCTTTTACACTCATTATCATCATGTACACACTTTCCTTTTACTACTTTTACACACATTTGTGTACTTTTACCTATTTTTTATAACATATGATTTTGATTACTCTTTCATTCTTCTATTTCAATTCCATCCATAATACGCAACAAGAACTAACCCTACATAATACACTTAACCTCTAGGATCACTTGTCTCCTTAGCATGTTATCACTATCACATTCTACATGGTTACTAGGTACACATCTCTTATTTACTTTATGTTATCGAGTATTCACTCAACAAAATAAAGTGAGGGAAAATGTAGAAACAAAATCACACACTTTGCTACATTTCTAGGTCCTAAATGCATACTTGTATTCATATGATTCCTAAGTGGGAAAAATAATAATTGAAAGCTATCTTTGGCCTCATTACTTTGTTTCTTATCTTCTTTCTAGTTTTGTACACCCTATAGCCCATCAACACTTTATTTCTTTATATTTCATGACTCTGTGTTGAATTGTGTATATTAATTACTTCACTTGGCATGCTTTTACATGACTTGATGGAAAACATAGTAACTGAAATCAATTGATGAACCGGCTTCAGTCACTCATGGACTGGTATCGGTCAAGAAATAAGGAACCAACATTGGTTAAGGATAACCGACATCGGTTTCCAGTGCGTGACTACTATAGTTAAGTTACAGGAATTAGATATATCTTTAGTTGTAAAGTGAATCTAATGGTTGTAATTGCATAGCTAAAGTTCCCTAAGATTGTATATGCATATATAAGCATAAATTTAGGGTTAGAAGCGAGAGAGAATTCAATTGAGAATTAAGAGAGGTTTCATTTAGAGAGAAAAAGACAAATTGATAGAGAAAAAGTACATGACATCTAAGAAGGTATGGAAGATTAAAAATCTTCATTGTATTTCCTCTATGATGATAAATTGGCTATCTCTTAGTGGGCATAGCCCACATTGGGTGAACCACGTTAAATATTGTGTATTGTTTCTTCTTGTTTATTTTTGTATTGATTTCTTTTATTTTAAGATCGATTAATATAGCTATACTAGTGTGTTAACCCCAACAACTGGTATCAAAACTTAGTTGTTTGAGGGTTGTGTGTGTTGATAGATTTACTCACAGAGGGATTTCTGATTTATTGGGAGAAAAGTAATGGGAGAAGAAGGAAAATTTAGAGTAGATAATTTTGATGGTCATGAATATCTATTATGGAAGATGCAGGTGGAGGATTATATGTATCAGAAAGATTTATATTTACTATTGGATGAGAAGGAAAGACCTACAAATATGACTAATGAAGAATGGAAAATTCTTGATAGAAAGGATCTGGTATCTATAAGATTGATCCTGTCAACATTTGTCACTTCGAATATTAACGAAGTAGGATCTATGGTAGAGTTGATGAAATATTTAGCAAATCTATATGAAAAACCTAGTGCTTCAAATAAAGTTTATTTGATGAAAAAAATGTTTAATTTAAAGATGCAAGAAGGTGGATCTGCATCAAGTCATTTGAATGATTTCCAGTCTATTATAAATCAATTAAAATCAGTTAGTATTCTGTTTGAGGATGAAGTGAAAGAACTTTTATTATTATTCTCTTTGCAGATAGTTGGGATAACTTGGTAATGGTTGTTAGTAATACATTGTCATTACTAATGTTTTAAAGTTTGATGATGTGGTTAGTATAATCTTGAATGAAAAAATATGTAGGAAAAGAATGGGAGAATCATCATCGTGAATGATTTGAATGTAAAAAGTAGGGGAAGGAAGAAGGAGAGATCAAGAGAAAGAATAATGGGAAATAAAAGCATAAGAGTGACAACTCTAAATCAAAGGTAGAGGAATAACCTACTGGAATTGTGGAAAAAAATGACATGCAAATAAAGATTACTAGTTCAAAGAAAATAAAGAGAATGTACCAGAGAAAGATAAAGAGGAAAATGTTGCTGTAAAATAGGTAATGCAAGATTCCCTAATTCTCTCCTTAGATAATAAAATTGAGTCATGGGTTTTAGATTTAGGATCTTCTTTCCATGCAACCCCTAATAAGAGTTATTTCAGAAATTATGTCCAGGGTAATTTTGGGCATGTTTATATAGGAGATGATGAACTATGCAATATTACTAGTAAAGGTGAAGTTCATTTTAAAGTTCAGAATGGAAACACATGGATATTAAAATATGTGTGGCATGTTCCAAGCCTTAAAAGAAATCTAATTTCTGTAGGACAATTATGTGAAACTGGTTGCATGGTTACACTCACAGCTGAATCTTGGAAAGTTACCAAGGAATCTCTTATTGTAGCAAGAGGAAAGAATTTAGGATCATTTTATTTATCTACCTATATTGTTGATTCCTTTTCTATTCTATCTACTTTATATTCAGATACAAGTAGGTGACACAATCAAATAGGCCATAAGAGTGAAAAGGGAATGCATATCTTAAAGGAAAAGGGTAAGTTATCAGATCTAAAATGTGTAGATATTTATTTTCGTGAGCATTGTATTTTGAAAAGCAGTAAGAGAGTGATATTTCTAAAAGTTGGGGCAACAAAGAAGAATCATAAATTGGAGCTTGTACAATCGGATGTGTGGGGACCAACCCGGGTAGCTTCTCGTGGAGGATCCTAATACTATGTTACTTTCATTGATGATGCCACAAGAAAGGTATAGGTTTTTGTATTAAAACTAGATCTTATGTTTTCGAAACTTTTAAAATATGGAAAACCCTTGTGGAAAATGAATCAAATTCAAAGTTAAAGTTCCTTAGATCTGAAAATGGTGGTGAGTACCGCAATAAGACTTTCAATGATTATTGTTTAGTAAATGGAATACGAGAGAAAGGATGGTTCCTAGAACACCAGAGGATAATGGTGTTGTAGAGAGAATGAACATGAAAATCATGGAACGTGTTAATAGCATGATGATACATGTTGGATTTCCCTTATAGTTTTGGGTGGAAGTAGTAGATATGACGAGTTTATTAAATTAATCATGGAACTTCAAGTGCATTGGATGGTGGACTACTAGAAGAAGATTAGACAGGAAAAGAGGTAGATCTTTCTTTTCTTAGAATATTTGGCTGGAAAGATATTTTGCATATTGATAAGGAAAATAGAAAGAAATTGGATGAAAAATCTAAAATATGTACTTTCATTGGTTATGGCTCTGGTGATTTCAGATTCTGGTTTTGGGATTTAGAAGGTTTTAAGATAATTAGGAGTCATGACATTGATTAGAATGAAAAGAGAATGTACAGGGATCAAGTTTTGGTACCCAAAGGTGAACCGGTGGAGAAGTTTATGGATGAAAATGAACTCTTAGATTTAAAATTAACACCTACAAGTTTACATAGTAACCAAGATCGGTTTACCCTTGACCGGTATTGGTTTACCCCTAATCGGAATCGGTCCCCTATCTTGGTGTCGATTAAGAAGAGATAGACCGATACTAGTTAGCCAAACCAACATCGGTAGAAGGTGACTAGCGTCGGTCATTGTCAGAAGTAGATACAAATCTACAAGATGAGCAGATTGAGCCTTTGACACCCCAAATCTTAGTGAGAAGGTCACAAAGGGTAAGTAGACCTCTAGAAATATTTTCACCTTATTTTTCTTATTTATTATTTACTGATAGAGGTGAACCAAAAATCTCTTAAGAAGTAATGCGAATAAAGCCTACAAGTAGTGGGATCATGGCATTAATGAGGAGTTGGACTCCTTAGAGTAGAACCATACATGGAATTTGGTTAAGTTTCCAATAGGTAAAAGAGCATTGTAGAAAAAGTGGGTTTAGAGGATTGAGGAAGAAGAGGGTAGAGACGTAAGAGATACAATGAAATGCTTGTAGTAAAGGGATTTTCACATAAAGTAGGTATTGAATTTTGTGAAATATTTTCTCCTATTGTTAAGTTGACTTATATTCATATTGTATTGAGTTTAGTTGTAGTAGAGGATTTGCATTTATAGTAACATGATGTCAAGACAATATTTCTTCATAGTGATTTAGAGGAAGAGATTTACACGAATCATCCACTTGGGTATGAAGTCAAAGGTAAGGAGAAATTTTTGTTGAGATTTAAAAAGAGTCTATATGGGCTCAAAGAAGCTCTAAGGAAATGGTATACGAGGTTTGATGGTTTCATGCATGAGCATGGTTATTTAAGATGTGAATTTGACCATTGCATTTATTTCAAGATGATTGGAAATGGGAGCTATATTATTTTGATACTATATGTATATGATATGCTTATTGTAGGATATAGTATGTAGGACATTGGTGAGCTTAAAGAAAATCTAGCTCACACATTTGTAATGAAGGATTTTGGAGCTACAAAGAGAATCCTTGGAATGTAAATTCACAGAGACAGGAAAATTAGGAAGTTGTATTTGTCTCGGGAGAATTATATCAATAAGGTGTTGGAAAAGTTTAATTTGAAAAATTTCAAAACTACAAGTACACCTATGACTGGATACTTCAAATTGAGAAAAGATCGGTGTCCCACATCACACAAGGATGTTTAGTACATGGCACGAGTTCTCGTATGCTTCAATAGTTGGGAGTTTGATTTATGCTATGGTTTTTACCAGACATGAAATTGCACAAGAAGTGGGAGTTGTGAGTATATTTATGGATAATCCGGATAAAGAGCATTGGAAAGAAATCCAATGGATTCTAAGGTATTTGAGAGGGACATACGGCATGTAATTATGGTATGGAGGGTCAAATACTTCTTTACATGGCTATCCTGGATTCGAGACATGGCTGGTGGTTTGTATGGCGAAGGAGCACCACTAGATATGTTTTCACAATAGGTGGCACAACAGTTAGTTGGATTTCTAGATTATAGAAGGTTGTGGCCATGTCTACTACAAAGGTTGAGTATGTTACAGCTACAGAAGCTAGCAAGGAGATGGTATCGATGAGAAGGTTTGTGGAAGAATTGGGAAAGGACCAAGAGGATTTTAGATTATACAGTGATAGTCTAAGTGCAATTCATCTTGAAAAAAACTCAAAGTTTCATTCTAGAATGAAACACATTCAGTTGAGATATCACTTCATATGGAAGGTATTAGAGGATGGGCAGTTGAAGTTGGAGAAAATTCATACAAATGAGAACCCTGTGGATATGCTAATGAAGTTGTTGGAAAAGGAGAAGTTGGAGCTACACTCCACTTCGTTGGTATTCAATTTTGAGACTTGAGGAGGGAGAAACAAGGCCAAGGAAAGGATCAAAGGATGGAGTTGTATGATACAATGCAACAATTTATCTCCAAGTGGGAGATTATTGAGTTATGGAGATTAATTGATTCACTTGGAATGCTTTTATAGAACTTTGTGGAAAACACGGTAGTCGACATCGGTTGAAAAGCTGTTGTCATCACCCATGGACCGGTATCGTTCGGGAAAGAAAGAAGGAACCGACATCGGTTAAGGATAACTTGAGAATCGGTTACCTATGCATGACTACTATAATTAAGTTGCGGGAATTATATCTATCTTTAGTAATTACATAGCTAAATTTCCCTAAGATTGTAGATGCATATATAAACATAAATCTAGGGTTAGAAGTGAGAGAGAATTCAATTGATAATTAAGAGAAGTTTCCTTTTAGAGAGAAAAAGAGAAATTGATAGAGAAAAAGTACATGACATCCAAGAAGGTTTGGAAGATTGAAAATCTTCATTGTATTTTCTCTTTGATAATAAATTGGTTGTTTCTTGGTGGACGTATCCCACACTGGGTGAACCACGTTAAATCTTGTTTTTTATTTCTTTTTGTTTATTTCTGTATTAATTTCTCTTATACTTCTATCTGATTAATATATCTGTACAACTAGTGTTCTAACCCCAACACTCTAGAAACCAACACCCAAAGAAGGAAACTAGAGCCTAGGTGTCGTTGTCCCCTCAGGCGCCCGACCTCTTTCCACCTTAATTTCTCTTTTTGGTCATGTTTTATTTTTTTGCATCTTATTTTCTTATGGTCAACCTTCCAATTTTTAATTACGAAATCCAATCATGTGAATCATATAAATACAAAGCTATATAACTAAAATAAAGGACCAATCTCTAAACATATATTATCATCACCTAAGCTTGCATCCAAAGGCATCTAAGAGCATCAAAGACATCCATATAACATACATAAAAGGGACAAAGGTCTATATTTTCTGCATACATTGCATAAGAAGGGGGCGTTCATTATTCCATCCACAAATCTATTTACATTTCTACATATAGCTAATTCCCATTATCAAGTGCGCAGTTACACAAGGGCATCCTAGGGAATGATTCTATCACATATGCATAAGAACTACATGGATTCCGAGATGTAGTGTAGCACTCATCATAATTTCACCCATTCGGGTGATTGTCGAGATCATTCGACTCCCCCTATTATATCTTTCTTTTTGGATTTGATGTAGTATTGTGGTTTTTGCAAGTGAATCTTTATTTTTAGGATACAAATGCATTTGACGATCATATCACGACCCACAAGTGACCAATAAAAACTATTAGCAACACTTATATGGCACCATAAAAATCAAGTTTCGACCACTTCCGTGGTCATAGGCAGTAAATGAAGTAGACTTTGGCACCCAAGAACCCTTGACCTAGAAGTTCCAAACTTTATAGTGCATAGTGACGATGGTCCGCCCTTCCTATTTAGTATTTTTCCAGTCCAGATCAATTCAAGAAACACACAAATCATCTAATTCCTCCTCTCTTTCTTTCACTTAGGATTTCATATTTTATCGATTAGTGCTTGTGTCATATTATATCATATTTTATCATATTAGTGCTTGTGTCATATTATATCTATTATCTATATTTCATTATTTCTATCAGTTACTTTGCAATTAGGATTTAACATTCAAATTATATTTTTATTAAATCAATTTTTTAAGCTTTAAAAGATTTTAACAATCCTATTTCACTTCATTCCTTCACCGATTCAACCCAGACATCCATAGTTTATGTCATGAAGCTCAAGATACCTAGAAATTCATCATACATACCTACAAGTTCCTCTAGGAAAGCCATGAGCAAAGTGAAATGAAGAAAATTCATATCTTCCAAACCAGTGATCAGATCGGATGAGATTTTCATGTATGTTTTACAATCCATGCACCTCTAAAAAGATAGTTATGACAAATTATGTGGGCACGTAATCCAGTCTAAATAGTTGTGCATCTAGTATAGTATCTTCAATGCTTTACACATCCTCACAAGGGTTAATCCTTGATAAATGGTCGAATGCCACTCGAATTACTTTTTCCTAGTTTCACAACAATGGTGAAGTCAAACTCTTGAAATAGAAGAAAGGAAAATTATAGTGGATTTTTTTTTGTAAAATTGCGAATATTAGGGATTTTGAAATTAGAAATGGTGAATTTTCAGTAGTCGATTTCCACCAGGTTTGCCTAAAATTTCCACTAACAACTCATTTGTATGGGTTAGTTCACCTACTATTTATATGTAAAAATTAACTTATGTATGTATTTTGCCAATGTTTCTAATCAAAATGTGCAAATATTCATTGAGGTATAATACATAGCTTGGGGGGTTACAAGGGGGATTTAATATAGATGTCCAATAAAGAGTAGTTATCCATCCAACTTGGGTTGAAGCAGGTCATCCATTAGCTACCATCCAACCTGAGTTGGATGACAGCTAATGGACGGTCATCTAACCCAAGTTGGATAGCCTTCCATTGGCTATCGTCTAACCTGGGTTGTACGGAAGCTAATGGATAGTTGTTTAAAACCATCACAACTATGTGAAATCCAAGAAAATTGTGCCCTACCAAATTACCTTTGCCACGAAACATTTTTTCAAAAATTCGTCATCAATTCAAAAGTTGATTTTGGAGATTTACCACCCATTCTAAACTAATTTTTCTCGATGGAGTTATTAAAATGAACTCTAAATAGAAGTATCCATTTATATATTCTCCTTACAAAATATGCTTGTTGAATAAATACTTGAGCACCATATGGTATATATAGAAAATAAATAGAGTTTCTAACAAGTATTGTTTGAACTTGTGCAACACTTAGATCATAGATAAAGCTTCACGCTTAGTAGTTATGTAATTATTCTCCATGGGTATTAACTTACTACTTGCAAAGCAAATAGGATGATCCACAATTCCTTCCCCTGGTTATGCTAACACCACAAAAATTTCCATGCTAGAGGCATCAACATGAACATGAAAGGATTTAACTCACAAAGGAAATTGCAAAATAGGTGCGAGAGTATGCCTTTCCTTTAGTGTTTCAAACTTCTGCCATTGCACGTCACTCCGATAGAATTTCCCTTTAGCTTGTAATAATTCTTATAAGGACATGGAAATATTTTCATATCCTTTGATTAACTTCCTATAATAACTTGTATGTCCTAGAAATTTGTGCATCTCACTCTAGTTTGTAGGTTCTTCTAGGCCCAAGATTACAACTATCTTGGTTGGGTCTACCAATAATCCTTCCTTACAAATGATGTGACCAAGTAATGTACCAAAATGTGTAGAAATGATACACATCTTGATGTTAAGAGAGATTATCAACTGCCTACACCTCTTAAACATAAGCCTCAAATTATCACAATGGTCTTTGACTAACCCATAGATTTTCCAATCATCCAAATACACCTCCAAGAATCTATGAATAAAATATTGATAGGTCTATACAACAATGCACAAAAAACACTACTAGCACATTTTTCAATACAAAGGGAATAACTGTATATGCAAAGCTACCCCACTCGATGGTGAAATTATTCTTCTCCTGATCTTCCTTCATGATGCACACCTGGTGATATCTTGAAAATCCATCTATGAAATAATATATCTTGTGCCCTACAAATCCTTCAAGGATTTATTTTGTGAATGGTGTGGGAAAAGGATCTATTACACATGAAGCATTCAACTCTCTATAATATAAACAAATCATTATCCTCCCATATTTGTTAATGCTTATGACCATGGGGTTGACCCATTCTAATTCTTCAACAGGCACAATAATTCAAGACTTGAGCATCTTATCAATTACCTCTTTCACCTTCACCCGTAGATTAGGTTCATCCTACAAGGCCTCTTCTTAATCGGACACATACCTTCTTTTAGTTTGATCTTCATCTCACCTAAAGAAGGATGCAATCCTTTTAATTCATGATAGCCCCGTGGGAATAAGTCCTCGAAATCATGAAAAATTTCAATAATCTTAGCCACTTATTTCTCTGACTAGTAATCACCAATAATGGCCTACTTAGGCTTTATACGCACTCAATGTTAACCTTCTTCATCTTCACAGAGCATTGCATTTACATGCCTTTTCATTTGTAGAATCCATTACCTCGTACACACCTTCAAATGTGGCTAACATCCAAATTATCAACTTCCTCATCATCTATCATGTACAAAAATTTTCCCTTTTCTTTTTCCTTCTAGGCGCGGACAATATCTTCTTCATTTGTTTCCTCAAGTTCAAGGTGCGCTCAAGAAATGCAAGGATGAAGGGTATGTATTCTACATTTTTTCATCGATTTCTTAATGCACCTCCGAACTTCACTCCCAATATCTGTAGAAAATTCTAAAATCTCCTTCTTATGCTTTGCTTTCCTATTGCGTGTGCCATGTCCATCTCTAGTACTTCATTAAACTTAAGTCATCTTTCTTCTCTCTTTATTTCTACCACCAAGTCTACCATATTTTTTCCACACTAATCTTGCCCCTACACATAGTGGGATTTTAGTTATCCATGGGTAGGTTCTCTAAACCTAGTTCTATAATCAAAATATTGATCGACAATGGTATAATGCGTACATACAATCCTATAGGCTCACATAAGAATCTAAACTAAGCTTCCTCTAGACACAAATAAGTAGAAATAACGTACTCTAATGTATAACTGTGTAATACTCCATCCCACCAATGATCTATAGCTCGAGTCCACTCCAAATTAGCATTAGCAAGATTTTGGTAATCTGTTATGTCTAAAGTCTCAGTCTATATCCCCAACACTTTCCTAATGCATATGCTGCCAACCACTCATACAATTCTATTGGAAAGAAGTTGAAGAAAGTCTCATAGAGCTCATGATAAATATTTTCTTCAATCCAATGACATGCGATGAAACCAAGTCTAGTACTATATCTCTATGCAAACCGATCCTATCGATTTTATACCCACCTTTCAATGCTCTCTAGAGTCAATCGATACACCATCTACAAGCAACATCCTAGAAAACAACTTGAAAAGAGGTACCAAAAATAGAACCAAAATGTAGTATTATTATTTTACCTAATCTGTTATATGTGTTGGCACCTCATCCACACATATCCGAATGGTCACCTAATGCACACAAAGCTACCTTGGTCCCTCCTTTTTGTTTCTTGTCAAGATGTTAGCATACAGATACATGATGATAGATAACCAAGTGTTCATTCATTCATAAGAACTCATTACATACATTCAATTGGAAACACATGTAATAAGGAAACATACAGATTAGATAACAATTAATATCATATGCACCATGTAATCACCATATTCAGACACATCAATTACCAGAATCCATCCTCCATATTCCATTATAACAAAGTATTACATAACGAAGTTGAATACATGTTGATAAGATAGAATATGCTACTAAAGAGAGGGAACACGAGAAGATTCATGCATGAGAACAAGGAATATTTGAAGGTGTAAAAGGATAGGGAAGAAAATGCGCATGAAAGACAGATTGATTTAAGACTTAGCCATTTTCATGGTTATAGGCTATTTTGGACATAGCATAGGAGCACACAATGAATTGGAGACTTGCGCGACAAGGTAAATATTATTTTGGGAAGAGCGTCTACTAAGCGCCATGCATGAGTTTGATTTAATAGTAGGATTAATACTTTCAGATTAAGCGTAAGAGATCTATTATTAGTGCACTTGCATGTGTGCACATTATTGTAAAGGAACATGACTATTTTTAGCATGTGACCTATTTTGGGAAGTGGGTAAGAGGTGAAGAGCAAGTCCCCACCCTCATAAATATGTATTAATTTGTGTATTTAGAGAGATATTTTATATAATTTATTGTGGAGTTATGTTGTCGATCGATGCATGCATAAACTTATGATATTATTTATTGTAAGAAACTTCGTATTTACCATGTTTTAATATAATGGAGTGTATTAGGTGAATAATGGTGCTAAACATGACTGTAACTAGTTCTTACATGGTTGACTTCATTATTTTTATCACTTGATTCATGATTCTTTAAAGATCTAGATCTAGAATATGCTTTGTGGAATGTTTATGCTATTTATGGATCTGAATGCATTATATCTTCATCATGTTCACATCTTGTACAAGCAAATCTAAGGAGGGGCATGGTACCTTTGTGAGCTTCGGGTGAGATCTCAACTTAGGTTGGGTGATGTGTCGGCCAACCTAGGTTATTTGTGGTAAATTATAGGCTACATCATTGGTTCTGTTGTCGAGACCTCTTTTTTAGTTGTTTTCAGGATGGTTCACGATGAAGACGTGCGGTTACCCCTAGAAAGTGTTGAGGAGTGGATAAAATATCTAGAAGAAGAGTCTACATAGAGGTTCAACAATGGATCTAAGTTTGACACATGCGCGTGGGTGGAAAAGAATCTATATAAGCTGTTTGTATGAGGAGAGCTTCTTTGTGATTTTCTCAGTAGAACTGTACATGTGGCTAGTTGCTTATGCATCTAAATGGAATTGGAGGTATCATACACTTGTCTAGATGTAGGAATAATTTTAGGCCCTGTGTGATGCTGATATGATTTGGACAAGCACTCGGGATATTTGGTTCCATGGTGTTTTGAACAACTATATTTTGTAGTACTCAATTTCCACTTTTTCTTGCCTAGAGGTAATGAGTTCAAATTTTATGATATCCTAGGGAACTTACTTATAAGGCATTCCACTGGTGATCAAGATATTTATGGTAACATTGAACTTAGAGGAAAAGCTGATGGCTAGCTAAACCCCACAACATGCGGGGATAGGATCAGGTTTTGTGAAAGATGGCGGACTAGCGCTAGAGAGGTAGAGAGAAGAAAGGCGGCTTAAGTACAATGAATTGTGAGAGAGGAAGATATAGAAGCATCGTGACATTACAGAGTGGATTTCATTGAGGAGAGAGATGAACCATGAAGGATTTAGAGCTCACGTAGAAGGCATGGAGCCAAAGCATTAAGAAATCCCCATTTGGGCAAGCATGATATAAAACCCTCCTCAGGCTCACACAGAGCGTTGCCCAAAGAGAGACGACTTGGGCCGTAGACGTGCATCCGAATCTACTTGGAAACCTAGCCCTTGCACTTAGTTTTATAGTATCTAGTACATACAATAGTCGTAAGATAATTTTAGAAGTAGGAAGTAGGATTAAGTCACATATAAAGTACATCTATGGTAGGGAAAACGTCTCCATTGTTTTTGGAGGTACCTTCTCAGGCGCATCATCTACACTGAGAATTTGGGGCTCACTTCTGGGAGTAGTACAACCACGCAGACTATAGGAGTTCATTACAAGTACTAGTGTTTGGATAGAGGGAAGTGCATCTTCTAGTCCATTCAGCTATAGGTGGAGGATTAGGGGGTATAGGTGGCTCTAATTCTAGTGGATCTCATGGTTACGGAGGCGGAGGAAACACAAGAGGTTCGGGATCAGTGTGGGCAGGGTCCATACCAACCCCATAATATTTACATGGAGATGCCTCTTCATCTTCCAAAGTATAGGGAATTGAAGATGTTGCTAAATATGTGCACATGTGTGAGATAATGTGGTGCATAAAAGGGATCATGACTTCTGAGTGCAAGGAAAGTCAATTTACAACTACATTACAGGGATGCACACATAGTTAGTACATGAAGTTTGACCATGATCAAACTTGCATAGATTATGTAGCATTCAAAGATGCATTCCTTAAAGAGTTTGTAGAAGAGTATAAGCAGACTTAAGGATATTAAGTAGGGCACTACTGAGAGTGTCCGGGAGTATGATGCCCATTTCAAAACACTTTTATCTAATCTTTCTTATGATATTAACGAAATCCAATATGCACAATTGTTCATTAGAGGTTTGATCACACCTTTTAGAAGGGCACTGTCACATAATACATACATTGATCTCGTGTGAAGCACTTGAAGAAACTCTGCACACCGAGGAAGTTTGGAGTATAGACACCGAAGTCAACCCATTATTGGAAGCACAAGTTGCAGCTATGACAAAGCAGTAAGAGAAACTATCAGTGAATTCAAGTACATGAGACACACATTGGGATTTAGTGTATAGACTATGAAGTGGAAGGACACACCAAAGATAGTTTTACATGCGAGTAACATTACGTTCATTATTTTTAGATCGTGAGATATGTCACTCGAACCATGATGCTGCTGCTACCCATTATTACAACGTGTGATAAGGAAGAATATATCCTACTATTGTAATATTTTTGGTCCATGACTCACGATACAAAAGACTATAGGTTGATTGGTCGATCCATGATGCTATAGATATTGGTGTGTGATAGAAAGGAGTATCAAATAACTCTAAGGGTAAAGGTGAGCACGAGATTGGAATCATAATCGGGCACACTATGATCGAATGAGGGGTGTTATAAAGGAGGATGTGGCAGAGGTCGAGGATATTGTGGTGGATTCGGAGGTCAAGGCCATGGTGGTGGATGAAGTGAATTCCCTTGTGGAACATGATTTACATGTGGATCACCTAAACCACTACGAGTACGAATTTCCTAAAATGTTACATGTTCTTTCCGTGGGAAGAATCATAGCTATGAGGAATTCTTGGATCTATATGAGCATCTTAGCAAGTAGCATAAATAGGAGAACAAAGGTGTAGGGATGGTTAGGATACAACGCGCTATGGAAAATCAGTGGATGCCAAAGTTGCACCGAGACCTGGGGTATTACCTGTGAAGATCACTACATGCACTGAAGTTGTGCATGCTAGAGAAGCATTACAAAATAAGCCTACCATCACTAAGGAGGACATTTTACATGTAAGGTATCCGGATCCTGTGCACCAGAAGGAGGTTTATCAGGAGACCATGGAAGTACTCAGAGACCTTCAAGGGGAAATACAATGTTTAAAGGAGAAATCACGGAAGATGGAATAGGAGAAGGAAACAGAGAAGGTCCAATCTGATATTGATGACTTGAAGAAGGTATGAAAACTGTTGCACTAGGAGAATATCATTCCATTAGTATGGAGTTAGCTAAAGGGAAACACTCCACACATGAATATTGAGAATGGGGATCAAATCCTGCATGTAAATCTTCCCCCGATAGCCTAGATTACAATAAGGAGATCACTCTAAATGTTGTTGTCAATGGATGGCTCTTGAGTAATATATTGATTGACATAGGCACGGAGGTAAATGTGCTTACTTTAGATGCATGGGTATAGATGGGGAGACATTCATTATAACCATATTCTAATGTATTATTTATGGCTAATCAAACTAAGGCCACTCCTATTAGAGTTTTAAAAGATGCATCCATTATTATACAAGGGGCCAAGTTCACTTGGGGATTTCTAGGTTTTAGCACTTGGTGAAGTAGACAGGTTCCCCATATTTGCTTGGGCACCCTTGGTGTTACACAAAGAATGCTGATTTTTGGTTCAACAAGGGATATATCATTTTTGGGAACAAGGAGGAAAGATTTATTATCCCTTTAATAGATTGGAAATTTGTGCCTTATATTAAGCCCTTAAGTATGGAAGACCTAAATAGGATTTTTTGTACGTGCCATTTGGGACCCATAAGTACTCGAGCCCTCTAAGTATTGAATCCTTCGGTGGGAAGATGCACAGCCTATTAGTGATACTACAAGTATTCCTTGTGATAATTGGGCTCACGGTACTTATGAGATGGTTGGGCATGAAGTAAGGAATGCATTTGTGTGGAAAATTAAACCTCGTTGCATTAGGAGGATAGGTACCAACTTTGTACCTCGAAGACGCTAGAGAAGGAGACCCTACGGTATTATCGCGCGTCATGGAGGAACAAAGTGGATAGACCAATTTGAAAGAAGAAATATGTTAGCATATACCCCGCACGGGATAACATCCTACCGGTGGGTGGTTCACAGGGGATAATCTTGTAGAATGGAATGAATTCAAGATTGCTCTAACAACTTGGTTTTCTAGGAAAAATGCACCTACTCAAATCTATAATTATAATGGTAATCAACCTATTCAAAGACCACATTTAGTAGTGTGAGATGCTCGGATAGAGGGGAAGGAAGCTTTACCACCTTTTGCTATAGGTGCACAAAATTTAATCCACTTTGCAAGGATGTGCACGCGCTTGGTATGTATATGCAGAGCTACATAGAGAAAATTGAAATTGGTAGGATTTGATTGCAGGAATTGTCCAGAATTTTTATTACTTCTCTACTAAACTTCCAATAGAAGACGCCTTAAGGGTTATAAATCATTTAACTATAGGAGATAGTGCAAAGGTGGAAGAACTCATTAAAGAGTTATTTGTTGAGAATGAATCAGAGCACACTTTGATGAATAAGTAGAGATAGATGCCACACTACTTGAACATGCTTAATTTGAGAAATAAAAAGGAAAGATGGTCTACATAGTGGATGATGAAGAAGTAGAAAATTTGGATATATATCATTTAAAGCGGGTATGCGTGAGGTCTTGGATAGTGTGGATAACAATGCACGCACCTCATGAATCTATGAGGACAAAGTGAATATTGGTATGGTTCTTGAACCTAAGAAGGCCAAAATTGGAGATTATTGGTCCGACTTTGAAGTGGAAAAGATAGTTAAGTTACTCGTGATTTTTTAGGACTTATTTCCTAGGGACTACCATGAATTAAAGGGAGTGCATGAATCATTAGGAGAGATGAAGATCAAGCTTAAAGAAGGTGTGCACCCAGTTAGGAAGAGACCCTACAAGATTGTTAGGATTATGCCAGTCATACAGATAAACAAGCATGTAATGAATAATGCAAAAAATGTAAAATAGAAATAAATGCAATGAATAATTCAGAAAATGTAAAATAGAAATAAATGTAATAAACAGATACACATTTAACGTGGTTCACCCAAAAAGGGCTACGTCCACCAGAAATAGCCAATATTTTTATTCCATCTAGCTAAAACTCTCTCACAATGCCTACACTGATACAATGAGCCTCATACATAATGAACCTTTTCAGATATTAGGGTTTTTTATCATTTCAGGAAAACATAGAAAACCACCCGTTAGATCTATGACCTAATAAGAAATGGTCTAGATTTCACAATGCACAAATACATATAAAATGTGGCTTACGGGGGCGCTACCCCAAATCCCCAAATTAGGGTGCATGGCCCTTGAACCCCATAAAGGGGTGAAGCCCCCTTATAACCCCCATCGCTATCAGGCTCCACAACCAACAATCTCCCACTTGGAGACTAATTGTTGTAACTCCACCACTACAGCTCCTGCTTGGACTTTTCTTCTTGGCTTGTTTCTTCCACTTCAAGATCAATCTTGAAGACCCACAAAATTTGAATGTAAATCCAACTTATCCTTTTTCATTGGCTTAGTAAACATATCAACAGGATTATCATCTGTATGAATCTTCACTAACTCAAGTTGCCCATCCTCCAACACTTATCGTATGAAGTGATATCTTAGCTGAATGTGTTTTGTTCTTGAATGGAAGGTTGAGTTCTTTTCTAGGTGAATTACACTTTGACTATCACTATGTAACTTACAATCCCCTTGCTCCTTACCCAACTCCTCTATGAACTTGCTCATCCATAACATTTTGTTACTTGCCTCAGTTGCTGCAACATATTCTACCTCTGTAGTAGATAGGGCAACTACCTTCTACAACTTTGAGATCCAACTCACTACCGCATCACCAACTATAAACATGTATCCAATAGTTTTCCTTCTGCTATCCATATCTCCTGCCATATCTGAATCCAAAATCATTGTAAAGTATAATATGACCCTCCAAAGCACAAGTGCCTACTAGTGGTCCCTCTCAAATACCTGAGAATCCACTAGACTGCCTTCCAGTGTGCTTTACCCATTTTCCATATACCGCTAATGATCCACCGCTTGGGCAATGTCTGGCCTTGTACAAACCATGGCATACATAAGGGTCCTAACTGTTGAAGAATAAGGAACCCGTGCCATATAATCTTTTTCCTCTTGTGTTGTTGGGCATTACTCTTTGCTTAATCTAAAATGCCTAGCTAATGGTGTACTAACTAGTTTCACATTCTACATCTGAAACCTTTCTAACACCTTTTCTACATAGTCCTCCTGAGACAACACCAATTTCTTATTTTTTTGTTCCTCTTGATTTGCATACTAAGGATTTTCTTTACTGCACCCAAATCCTTCATTGCAAATGTTTATGCAAGCTTTTCCTTAAGCTTTTCAATTTCTGCATATTAGACCCTACTACAAGCATATCATCTACATATAATAGAAGAATAATGTAGCTCCCACTATCCAACTATTTAAAGTATACACAATGATCTGATTGACATCTAGTAAAACCATGCTCAAGCATAAAACTATCAAACTTTAGATACCATTGCTAGGGAGCTTGCTTGAGCCCGTATAGGCTCTTCTTCAACTTGCAAACCAATTTCTCCTTACCCTTCACCTCATATCCAAGTGGTTGCTGCATATAAATCTCCTCCTCCAAGTCACCATGGAGAAATGTCGACTTGACATAAAGTTTCTATAAGTGTAAATCTTCAACAACAACTAAACTTAATACAGTACGAATGGAAGACATCTTTACAACAAAGTAGAAAATTTCATCAAAAATATACCTTTCTTTTGTCCATACCCCTTCACTACAAGCCTTGATTTTTACCTTTTCTGTCCACCTTCTTCTTCTTTCACACAGTCGACCCATTTGTTTTGTAGTACTCTCTTCCCAGCTAACAATTTGACTAAATCCCATGTTTGGTTCTTCTCCAGGGAGTCCATATCCTCATTCATGTCATGTTCCCACTCCTTAGTGGACTCCACCTACATTTCCTCATCAAATCTCTCTGGCTCACCACTATCTATTAGTAACAAGTAATACAAAGTAGGGGAAAATCTTTCTGGAGGTCTACCAATATGTTGTGACCTTCTTACCAAAGATGGGGATGTCACGGGATCATTATTTTCTTGCTGCTCATTTTCTTGAATTTATGATAGAGGTGCCGATGTTGACACTGGTTGTCATGCTCATCCTATAAGACTATCAACCTTAGTACCTGTAGGTGGATATTTTCCACCTAAGATTTCAATTTTAGGAGCTATATCCTCAACCAATTCTTCCTTGGGATTTTTGGCATTTTGTACTGATCCCCTGTACATTCTATTTTCACGCCTGCGAATAACAACATCACGACTCCTAATTATCTTAGATTCATCTAGATCACAAAACCAAAATCCATAATAACCATTTAAGCCATAGCCTATGAATGTACAACGTTTGGATTTCAAATCCAATTTTTTTCTATTTTCTTTATTAACATGCACAAATGCCTCTAAACCGAATACTCTTAAAAAAGAAAGGTCTACCTATTTCCCGGTCTAGGATTCTTCGGTAATTCCTCCATCTAATGCACTCGAAGGCTCACGGTTGATTAAGTACATAGCAGTATATATGGCCTCTTCCTAAAAATGAAGAGGCAGCCCGCATGTAATCTCATTGACCATGCATGCTCCATTATTGTTATATTCATCCTCTCACTAACACCATTTTGTTCATGAGTCCTAGGAACTATTTTCTCTCTACAAATCCCGTTGAAGGAACAATAATCATCAAATTTCTTACTGCAATACTCACCGCCATTATCGGATCTCAAAGATTTTAATTTAAAACCACATTCATTCTCAAAGAAGTTATTTCCATTTCTTAAATGTATCAAGGACATTAGAATTACGCTTAATGCAATATACCCATACCTTCCTTGTGGCATCATATATGAATGTGACATAGTACAAAGAACTATAAGAGGGTACAAAAACTCACAACCGAGGATCATGAGGGATGATGTGCACATCAATAGACGTGCAAATGGTAGCATGAAGATATCTCGAGAGGAGCGAGCATCAACCGAATGTGCATGCAAATATTTGAAACATGAGAAGAACCTCGTTACAATCCACAAACTCTCCTCTATCTCATAGATCAAATGGGGTGTACATATAGGAGGTGTTGAGTAACCCCCAATACTACAATCTTGACAACTCGAGTAGAGAGGGGGAGTTACATTCCAAGAATAGAAGTGTAACTCCCAATGATGCATATGACGCATTGACGTGTAAGAGAATCTCATAATGACCCCTAAATGACACGTTGACCTATGATCTCACCTAAGTGAGATGACTCACCTAATGATGTGGAAAATAATGCACACCAACACCCCCTTCATCATAACTTAGGATGAGGCAGTAAAGTCAGAAATGAGAAATGGGTCCCAACACAAAGCCTGATGAGGTACCCATGTAAAAAAAAAGAAGTCCCAAGCAGTGAAGGAAAACCCAGTGGGAAAAACATCCACCACAAGAGAACAAAACACTCTCTAATCTAAGAAAGATTCCAAAGATGGGTCCCAACTATAGACGAGCCTGAAAAGGTACCCATGTACAAAGAGGAAATCTCTCATAAAGAAGAAGAAGAGAGAAGAAGAGGGAGATGAGAGGGATGCAGAAGATGCCATGGACGGATCTGAACTCTGCAACTCTAGGAGGTCTCCCAAAAGAATGTCGATGACAAGATCCTCTTCCTCTAGACTGAAGAAGAGCCACCTGCACCGAACTATGTGCCTACCCTTAGGAAGGATAGAAATGACATGCTGAAATTTCACCCACTCCGTAAAGGAAACCGAAGGTAAGTAGCACGAAGAACTCTGAGTCTGGTCCACAAAAGTGTGACATAGGTCTAGTAAATGAGCGCCAAGGAACCAAAGGTAATGCCACGTGTGTAGAACTATCAGAGTGTGAAGAGTGAACACCTATAGAAAGGATGTCCACATGATGTGAAGGCAATAAAACATCCCCCATAATAGAAAATGGATCCACAAGCAAGGGTGGATCAATGAAGGTCTCTAGAAAAGTGGAAGTGGTAAGAATCCTAGAAGGGGCACTCCTAACAATGGATATGATGAATTCCTCTGAAATACCTGTAGATGGATGTAAAACCTGTAGAGCATCACAAGTAGACTCTGTGAAATGATGACTAAGGTCAGGTAGATACTCATCCCAATGAGGGGGCTCAACAAATGTAAGAAGAGCGATGTCGGATAGGTATGAGTAATCCAATGAAGTTAGAGGAGTGAAAGGGGCCTTGCACACTAAAAGTGGAAAGGAGGCAGTGTGATGACTGTATAACACCGAATAGGATCTTGCTTGATAGTTGATGAGATGTGGGATGTGTCAACACTCTCTGGAATAGTGAGAGAAGGAGGAGAAGAGTCCTCTGTAGTACTCTAAACATTAGAACTGGGTGCACAATCCTTGTCATTAGAAGTAGAACCAAGTGAGTATGTGTCAGTGGAACTGTCATCACATGAAGAAGGGAAGACAACTAAATCAGCAGCAACAACAATGGTGGTATTATGTGAAGGGTCTCCATAGAGGGACTGAAGAATGCTCCAAACACGGTGAGGTGGATCTGAGTGTGCCATGTGAAACCAGAGAGATCGAGAGACATGCATCATCATGTGACCAAATACATGGTTACAAGTGTTAAGGAAGTCCTCCAAATGATGATGATTAGTGGGTGCAGGAACTGGCCCAAGCAAGAAGGGTAAAAGACCCTCGTGGGCGAAGTAACGTTCCATGGAAGCACACCAAGCTGAATAGTTCCCTCTCCCGGTGAGAAGTGGTAGAGGCTGTAAGGTGATCCTATGATGCTCAAGTATGGAAAGAGCACTCTCCATGATGAAAAATGCAAGATGCACAAAAGCAAGACGTCGAACTCGGTCGATAATGCGTCTGCATGTGAAAACCCAAGAGTACTAGTCAACCCCCAAAATGTGGCACTTTATAAAGTAGTGCATTTAAAAAACTGACAATGTCATCACGTAATGTGTAAAAAAGCATGTAACTTTGACAAAAGAAGCGCTAAAAATGAGCAGCGAGTCAAAATTTATAGCATAAATACGATTCCTGCAACTGATGGAAAATGCCAATAAATTCTGCAAACAGATTAAAAATGTGCTTGAAATGAGTGCAAAGGGTATCATGTGGGTACTCATTGGAAAGGGCATAAAATTTCAAGGAGGGTTTGTTTTGCTTGCGAGGGGGGATTAGCCTCCTGCCAACCCCGGACCTCACCCTCCATCTTTGACACATGTAGGAAGGGCATACTACAAGCAAAATAGGTACCAAAAAATATTACAATGCCGATAATGAATTTTTCTTCCTCTAAACATTAAAACAGGGATTGTTTTAACTTACAAACAATTCTAAAAGGGAGGAAAGAGCTAGTGTGATTGACCGAGCTCAAAGGCCAATGCACTGAGCAAGAAAGTAGGTGTAGGGAACCGAGCTACTTGAAGGTGAGTAAGACCAAGCCAAGTTGATCAGATCTAGCTAATGCAAACAAGTGCTATGAGTTGAATGGTTGGATAGTTGAGTCACGTGTCAGATACCAGAAGAGGCATCAACCTAGCAGTGAAACGGTCCAAAACTTCATACCTCCACGTGGGGGGAGCCACAAAAATGACAACACAGGTCCGATATTTCTAGCGGGAGTTCAGTGAAGAGTCCACACACCAGAAGAGAGCTCTAGATAACGACAAGGATCCCTAGTAGGGTGGACAAAGTGGAATTCAAGCTACAGGTACGTTGTAGTAGTTGTGTAGAGTAACAAAGATTGAGCATGCAAACAACGAATCCACCTCAAACCATGCTGAGCACACAACCATAAAAGGGAGTAACCGAGAGATGGAGCACATAGACTAGGGAGTTGACACAGGTGGTGAGCTCTCCATGGGACATGCAATGTGAAGGAAGAGTGGAAATCAAGGTGGTCTAAACCAATGCAGCAATGAGAAGTAGAGGGCAATAGTGCGGACATAAACCGAAGTCAATCGAGTAATGCGAGAACACGTTAACCCACAAGAAAACTACAGCCATAGACCGGATGCACTGAGTATCAAGGAACACCAAAGCTGAAGGGTAAATCCAAGGTAGGCACGGTGTGTGGCAAACCAGAGGTGAGCAGGACGAAGCATGTTGTGGAGAAGCCAGTGCAAGCTTGGATCAGTGGGTATAATGATGCAGAGTGAGCTTTGAGTGGGTAGCGGTAGGCTTCGAGAAAAAAAGTTGAAATCCAATGCATGAGTATGAAGAGCCAAGACAAGGAAAATGGCCAACCCATTGTAGAGGAACTTGTGCGGATGAAGATTGGATGCAAACCCAATATAAAACAACACAGAAAGCTATCAAGGAGTACATAGACCAGTGTAGAGGGTGAGCTAGGGTCAATTTGGGCCCATAACCAACTATCAAAACCTCAAAAAACAACGAAACTCAGATCTAAGCTCTCAAACAACACCCAAAACTACAAATCACCTTTGAAGACCACATGCAAAATCCAGAAAACCATGAACACTCCAAAAAACACCCACGATCACATGAACAATTATATATGAGGTGTGAAACCTAAAATCAATGCAAGAAGAGCACAAACGGAATATCCATTACAACACACGCAACAAGAATTGGATATCACGCTGAGAATAGGAAAAACACACAAAAATGCCAAGGAGTGCATGAGATCCACAAGATCCACTCTGATACCATGTAAGAGGGTATAAAAACCTACAAGTGAGGATCATGAGGGATGATGTGCACATCAATGGATGTGTGAATGGAAATGTGAAGAGATCTCGAGAGGAGTGAGCATCAACCGAATGTGCATGCAAAGATTCAAAACACGGGCAGAACCTCGTTACAATCCACAAACTCTCCTCTATCTCATAGATCAAATGGGGTGTACATATAGGAGGTGCTGAGTAACCCCCAATGCTGCAATCATGAAAACTTGAGTAGAGAGGGGGAGTTACATTCCCATAATAGAAGTGTAACTCCCAATGACGCATATGATGCACTGACGCACTAACGTGCTGACACATTGATGCGTAAGAGAATCTCATAATGACCTCTAAATGACATGTGGACCTACGATCTCACCTAAGTGAGATGACTCACCTAATGATGTGGAAAATAATACACACCAACAAGAACCACCATGAGATGCAACATGGGCCGGCCCCCACACATCCTGTATGAACTAGCTCCAACTTTTTTTCTCTTTCTTGGTATTCCCTACCTTGAGAAATCGACTCTTTCTGTTTCCCAAAAATTCAATGCTCACAAAACTCTAAGTTTAATTGCTTCAAACTTGAAAGATTACCTTTTCTGTAGAATTTTCATGCCCTTCTCACTTATATGTCCCAATCTACTATGCCACATGCTGATATTCTCATTTGAAGTAGACAATATGGTAGATATACAAGTAGACAAATAAAGAGTGCCTACTTACTTACCCCGTGCCACTACTGGGGCACCCTTGGAAACCTTCCAAGCATCCGAATTGAATGTGGTGTGTAACCTTCACCACCCAACTATCCGCAGGATGAGATTTCTCCTGAGACTAGGTACATGCCTCACATCTCTTAATATCCATGTTGTTCCATTCTGTAATTTCATGCGTACATTGCCCTTCCCGATAATTTTGCATGGCTCATCATCACCCAAATAAACCTGTCCAAAATTTCCTTGGACATACTCTTTAAAATATCCCTTATCAGGGGTTGCATGGAAAGAGGCACTTGAATCTAGTACCCAAGATTCTACTCTAGTATCAAGAGAAAGTATAAGAGCATCCTAAAAAATATTACCTGTTGGATTTTCCTCTTTAATACCTTTAGGCTTGTTTTCTTTTTTTCCTTTGAACCAATAATCTTTTTAGCATATCCTCTCTTTCCACAGTTTCAACAAGTAATGCCTCTACTCCTAGATTTGGATCTGCCCATATTCGATTTAGATCTCCCATGAGCCTTACTCTTTGATTTCTCCTTGCTCCTCCCTCTACTCTCCATATTCAACACATTTCCAGAAGAAGAATTTTCCCCTATAATTTTCCTGCACATTTCCTCATTTAAAATGACACTTACTACATCTTCAAATTTAAGAGAAGTAGATGATGTATTACTAACTACCATTACTAAGTTGTCCCAACTTTCTAGCAAATAACATAGGAATAATAATTCTCTAACCTCCTCATCAAATGGGATATTAACTGAATCTAACTGATTTACAATAGTGTGGAAATCATTAAGATGGTTAGATACAGATCCACCTTCTTGCATTTGTAGATTAAACAATATTTTCATCAAATAAACTTTATTGGATGCACTAGGTGTTTCATATAAATTAGCTAGGGTTTTCATCAACTCTACCATACTCTTCGCCTGTGAGATATTTGAAGCTATGGACGATTCCAAACTCAATTAAATCACACCGAGAGCCTTCATGTCTAGAACCTTCCACTCCTCATCAGACATGAATGGGGGCTTTACTTCTTCACCTCCCAATGGTAGGTATAGATCCTTTTGATACAGGTAATCTTCCACCTACATTTTCCATAGCTAGTAATTTCAGTGTCAAACTTCTCAACTCTAAACTTATTCTCCTCTATCATTGTTGCTTCTCCCACTCAAATAGAAATCCCTCTGTGAGTATACTACCAACAAATAAATCTCAAATGTGCTCTGATACCAGTTGTATAGATAAACAAGCATGCAATGAATAATGTAGAAAACATAAAATAGAAATAAATGCAATAAATAGAGACACAAATTTAACGTGGTTCACCCAAAAAGGGCTACATCCACCAGAAATAGCCAATCCTTTTATTCCGTCTAGCTAAAACTCTCTCACAGTTCCTACATTGATACAATGAGCCTCATATATAATGACCCTTTTTAGATATCAGGGTTTTTATCATTTGGAAAGCATAGAAAACCACCTGTTAGATTTGTGACCTAATAAGGAACGGTCCAGATTTCACAATGCATAAATACATATAAAATGTGGCTTACGGGGTGTCTTTGTCCCTAGACCCCGTAAAGGGGGTGAAGCCCCATTACAACCCCCATCGCTATCGGGCTCCATTAAAGGGAGTGCATGAATCATTAGGAGAGATGAAGATCAATATTAAAGAAGGTGTGCACCCGATTAGGAAGAGACCCTATAGGATGAACCCTAACATGCGCGTAAAATTTAAAGAATAAATTGACAAGATGTTGAATTCTAGCATCATAAAGCCCCTCGAAGAATCAAAGTGAGTTAGCCCCATGGTTATCAGTATAAAGAAAGATGGTTGGATTAGGATTTGTGTGGATTATAGAGAACTAAATTTTGCATGTGTGATTGATCCCTTTCCTACACCTTTCATAGAGGAGATATTAGAAGGTGTTACAGGGTGTGAAATATATTCTTTTGAGATGGATCCTCAAGGTATCATCGGGTTGGATTGCAGAAGAGGATCGAGAAAAACAACTTTCACCACTGAATGGGGGAGTTTTGCATATACTGTGATGCCCTTTGGTCTAAAAAACACGTTTGTTGTATTTTTGTGAATAGTTGTTCAAGCATTCCAAGATTTTATTCACATTTTCTTGCAAGTTTACTTGGATGATTAGATGGTGTATGGGCTTGTTAAGGATCATTGTGACAATTTGTGCTTAATGTTTGAAATATGTAGATAGTTAAGCATCTCTTTAAATATCAAGAAGTGTGTGTTTGCTACACCTTTTGGCACTCTATTAGGGTAGGGCACATCATCTACAAGGAAGGTTTGTTAGTAGATCTAGCTAAGGTTATAGTTATTATAGGCCTAGAAGAGCCTACTAGTTAGAGTGAGGTGCACGAATTCTTGGGCCACACTGGGTATTATAGAAAATTTATCAAGGGATATGTTAAGGTTATCACACCCTTGGAAGAGTTACTAAAAGGAAATGGGAAATTTTATTGGGGAGAACCGTAAAACGCACATTTGAGACATTGAAGGAGAGACTTACTACAATGCCTATTCTATATTTTCCCTCATGGGACTAACCATTTCATGTACATGTGGATGCCTCTGGTATGGCCATTAGCATGGTGTTAGCTCATCCTAGAGAAGGTATTATAGATCATCCTATCTATTTTTCTAGTAGAAAGTTAACTCTTGTAGAACAAAATTATACAACTACTGAGTGTGAAGCCTTGTCAATGATCTATGTACTGCATAAATTTAGACAATACCTTCTAGTAAAACCATTCATATTTTATACCAATCACATGGCATTTAACTACTTAGTAAACAAGCCCATTTTACAGGGGAACATATGTTGATGGGTGCTCTTATTCCAAGAATTTGATTTCACAATTATGGTAAAACCAGGAAGAGTAATTATGGCCCAGACCACTTATCAAGAATTCAGTCGGGGAGGACATGCAAACAATAAAAGATAAAATGTTGGATGCACAATTGTATAGGTTATAACATGCACCTTCGAATTGGAGGATATTTCTATATTTTTATGTATAGATATATGGCACGAAGGAATGAAATACTTAGAGAAGAAACAACTTGCAATTCGTGCGACACCTTTTATGTTGATTAGTGGTGACCTATTAGGCTAAGATGAAGTATTACATCGGTGTGTACTAAATCATGAGTGCTGAGACATCGTGGATGAGGGTCATGGTGGTATTATAGGTGGGAAATACGTAGGTGATGCCACTATGCACAAGATTCTCTTGGTTGGATTATGGTGGGACACCCTCTACAAATATTGCAAATCATATTGTAAGGCATGTGATCACCTTTGTCATGCATCGGTAAACTTTGGTAAAGAGATGAATTGTCTTTAAGACCTATTCCTAGTGCAGAGCCATTTGAGAAATGGGCTATAGACTTTGTGGGTCCTATTTCACCAGCCACGTGTAGAACTGGATCACGCTACATCATCACTTACACAGATTATCTTACAAGGTGGGTAGAAGCAGCACCTACCAAGGATTGTACAACAACTACAAAGTGGCTAGGTTTTTATGGGAAAATGTTCTTTCAAAGTATGGATGCCCGTTGAGCTTGATAAGGGATAGGGGTACACACTTTTTGAATGAGACGATTAGGATACTATTGGATGAATTTATGATTGCCCACCATAAGACTACACCCTATCATCCTCAGGAAAATGGGACTGTTGAGGTATTCAATAAGATTTTGAGTCGGACATTGACAAAAAAATTGTGACATTGGAAAGAAAGATTTGGATGAAAAATTTTCTATCGTGCTTTGGGCGTATAGAAAAACATACAAGAGGTTAAACAAGGCCACACCATTTCAGTAAGTGTTTGGCATGAAAGTAGTTCTTCCTATGGAATTCATGTTACCTTCTTTGCATATTGCATGCACTGGAGGTCTAGCTAATGAGAAAGCATCAGAAGAAAGAATTGATACAGTTGGATGAGAGGCGCACCATATCACGTTGGAGTCGAGAAGAAGGAAAAGGCTAGGAAGAAGGCATGACATGACATGCACATCGGGAAAACAATCTTGAGATGGGATAGATGGTTCTTGTTGGTGCTCATCTTGATCTCGCACCATTTTGCCCTAATTTTCCTCTGATCTACGTGTTATGAAATGTTTTATCTCTTGATGTGAATGCTCTAAATATTTTACCTCCATTTGAATGCCTCAAATTGTTTGCAGAATCCATTGTCATGCCCATTTTTGAAGGAGTCTCCGAGTTTGCCCTAGTTTTTCCCTAATTTCTTCAAAATCTGCGGGCTTTGTCATTTTTCCTATTTTTCCCCAACCATGGAAGCTCAAGAATGATCAATTTATATTTGCATGCCTTTGAAAATCCAAATACATGGTTAAAAGATGCTTGGAACCATGCTTCACTTGGTTTTGTTTCAAAAACATTCATCCTTGGCAAAAATCAGATTATGGGCATGAATGGTGAATTTCTATGTTTTTTTACAGTCTAGTGGACATATTTTTCATGTCAAAATTATTCCTCAGCATTCAGCAGTCACGTGGCTTCTTTTGGTTGGTCAGGGGATGGTAGGTAAATGTTTTAACTTGTCATTTTTTTCTTTTTTGGCAAAAAGGAAAATTTGGTCCTGTAGCTCCACTCAAATATGATTGGTTCTTTTGGTGCTTATGTGGATTCTTCTAATTAGATGGGGCACGGTGGGTTTATTTTTGAACTTGTTCTTTTTGGCTACTTTGGAAAAAGTTTGAACCCACCCCGTGGCCCCGAGCTTTGATTAAAGAAAAATTTAAGTGGCAGGGAAAAAGTCTTACTTTGACCCCACAGAAGGACACGTGGCAAGGTTAAAGGCGAAGATGCGGGCCTTTGGAAGTAGGTTGGATATTTTTCCCTTTTGGAAAAATGGAGTAAAATTCTAAAATGGAAACGTGCCCACCAAATCATTTTGAAGCCTTATAGGGTTCTTGAAATTGTGCCATGAAGACATGTGGAGGCTTCTGTCGGGTCTTCCCATACTTAGTCTTTTTTCAAAAGGTTTTGAGAGGCCTAGGACACGTGGAGGGACCGTGCATGTTTGAGGACTGGCCCTTGAATTTTATTTTAAATAAGCACCAGGAGGACATGTCATCACCAATCCAAAGCACTATGATAATTCTTCACCGAGAACTCCTCATGCTATGATTATTTACTAATGCATACCCTTTAGTTTGGTGGATGTAATCTAGAAACACAACAACAAACATAACACAAAAATACCATAGACTCGATAAGAATGAATGATGATAAATCTGAAATATCGAGTAAATTATAATATTAACATGAAATTGTTACAATCTCACCCATGAGGTACTTCAAGTGTTATTTTCTTCACTTGCCTTTCACCAAGACTATGGGAGAAACTTTACAATTACACCTCTTAATGGCTTCTTCAACACACCTTTAAACTGATGGCTTCCTTTACACACTTCATACAATATTTCTCACTACTTCCTTCTATGCTAAATGAGGGGGTGGCCTCTTTATTTATAGAACTTCCGGGCTTATCCATCTTATCTCTAAGATAGGATAAGAAATCCACTCTAACGAATCATATTCCATACCTTAACTCTTATCTATACATGTAAGCTTATCTTTTAAGATAAGATAAACCTTATCATTTCACATGGGTTCCACATTTTTAGACTTTTTACAAATAAAATACACAAAATATTTATGACCTCACTCCTTGTCCTTATTACCAATATAATATTTCTAATTCCTAATCATGTAGACCCTACTTCTCTACTTACCCCAAATTTGAAATTTTAACATTACCGGACCACTTACGAAAAATATTTACTTTTTACCACAACATTCCTATTGTACTTTTGACTATTACCGTACTATACATTATTGGCGGCGTATCGGCAATGTCGTTATCTTCTATCGGATGCTACTACTAATTATACTTAACAACATCCTATTCCTAATACATACATTAATGAAATAGAAATTACGGAGGAAAATTTTAGTGTCGACATCTTCCCCCTTCCTAGCTTCTACTCCATCCTCGGAGTAGACTATTCTAGTGCTTGGAAAATCTTCAACTTGTCGTGGTTGACCCATTTCGTAATGGGAGTGCCATCCAATTCCTCCATCAGTACGTACCATTTTCATGCACAACTGCTATTTTGTAGGGCCCCATCCATTTTGGAAGAAATTTTCTCTGTCTTCTTTTTTTGTATCTGGAATCATATACTAGAACCAAGTCATTCACATGAAATGGAGACCAACGGATCTTTTGATCAAAGTATTCCTTCTGCTTCATTTTCTTCTTATAGCTTGTATCCTTAGCTATTTCCCTCATTTCCTCTAGTAAATGAAGATGTACCAACCTTTCTTTTACTGAATCACTTTCATCCATCCTTTCATTTTCCATAACTCTGACCATGGGAATATCAAACTCAATAGGAAGAATTGGATCAATGCCATAAGCCAACTGAAATGGGGAGTATCTTGTTGCTGACTTTGATGTTGCCCTATATGCCCACAATGCTACATGAATCCTCTTATCCCATTTATGTACCTACAAGGCTGCATCTTTTGCTAGAATTTGACACAACACAAAATTTGTTCGTTCCACCTATCCATTTGTGCTTGGCTTGTATGTTGTTGCCTTCCTGTGCTTAATAGAAAACTTATTGACTAGGGCTTCTACCACCTCATTAATGAAGTGGCTTCCTTGATCTGTTACAATTTCTAATGGACAACCAAATCGATGACAATGTGTTCATATATGAACCTTGCCACTTCATCCATGGAAGTTGTTTTCAATGGCCTAGCTTCAACCCACTTGGTTAAATAATTTGTGGCAACTACAATATACTTATTTTGGCGTGAGGTAGTTGAAAGTGGACCTACAATGTCTATTCCCAACTTTTCAAATGGACCAAGTGGAAGAATAGGGCATAATGGAGCTGATGAAGTCTTACGGGTACCATGTGTTTGACAAATATCACATGTCTTACAATAATTATAACAATCTTTAAAAAGAGTGGGCAGTGATAACTGCATCCAAGATCCTTCTTGTTGTAAGTTTTCCAGAGAAGTGCCCTCCACATGTACCATTGTGGAATTCTTCTAGCAGCTCCTTCCCTTGATCACGTCCAACTACCCTCTTGTAATGTCCATCAGGTCCTATTCAAAATAATACTCCATGCGAGAATAGAATATGGACGTGGCTTGAGTAATCTTTCTCTTAGTCTTTACATTGGCACCATCGAAACTTGAATTCATTCGAGATAATTCCAAATATCTATGTATTCACGGGGATTTTGTCAAGGGAGAACAATGTTGCATCGGGAAATCATCATCATCACAAGATGATCCTAAACCATCATAGGCTCGAGAGAGTGCATCTGCATTGACATGCTTCTTTCCTGGCCTATCTATAATATCAAATTCAAATTCTTGTAGCAAAATTATCCATCTTGCTATCCTCCTTGATGGGTTAGGCTTATTGACAATATATTTTAGAGCCTGATGATCTATTACAACTATAAATTTCTGCCCTAGCAAGTAATTTCTAAACTTCTTTACAACAAAAATGATAGCTAGAGCCTCTTTTTCGATTCAGTATAATTTACCTCAGCACTGCTCATTTATCTGCTCCCAAAGTAAATTGGATGTTCATTCCCATTTTCATCCTTTTGGCTCAAAGTACTTTCTAGTGCTGCATCTGAGGCATCAGTATACACAATGAATGGCTTGCTCCAATCTGGATTCTTTAAAACATGTGAAGACACAGGGCTTCCTTCAGTTTTCCAAAAGCTTCATGCGCCTTATTTCCTGGTTCATAAGTAACATCCTTCTTCAAGAACTGGGTTAGTGGCTGTGTAATCTTTGAGAAATTCTTGATGAACCTTCTATAGTAACCCACATGGCCTAAAAATGATCTCAACTTACTTCTATTCATAGGAAATGGTAAATCTTTGATTTTTGAAACTTTATCAGGATCAGTACCAATACCATCTCTGGATACAACATGCCCTAACAAAACACCTTTAGAACATCCAAAGACACTTTGTAGGGTTTAGTGAGGCTTGTGCTTCATCTAACCTTTGAAATGTTGTCTCCATCTAGTGCAGGTGGTCCATCTTGCTCCCATAGATGCAAAAATCATCTAGAAATACTCTGATGAAGTTCCCAATGTAGGGTTCAAACACCCTATTCATCAAGTCGTTGGAACGTTGCCGGAGCATTACACAACCCAAAAGGCATAAATCTATAAGAAAACATTCCCAAGGAGTGGTGAACGTGGTCTTCAACTAATCTTTCTCTGCTATACGGACTTGGTTATATCCGCTATATCCATCAGCAAAACTATAACACTCTTGGCTACTTCATCCAAGATCGATCCGAGAATGGAAGAGGGTAATGATCCTTCTTTATTGCCTTATTAAGCTTCATGTAATCAACACAAATGCGTAGCTTCCCATTCTTTTTTATTGAGGTCACAATGGGAGAAACCCATTCGAATTCTCCACAAGTAAATATGAATCTGCATCAAGTAACTTATCTATTTCTTCTTTTACGGTCTTGGAAAAATTAGGATTCATTCTATATGGCATTTTCTTTAAAGGCTTAGCACCATCTACCAGCTCAATAGAATGTTCAACCCAACTTACTTGATGGAGTTCCTTGTAATCAAAAGTGAATATGTGTATGTACCTTCAAAAGAGCTAAAGGTAGGATTCCTTCTCATTCTCCATCACAAACATCACCAATATTTATTTGTTGGAGACGATCATCAACTTCTTCTTGAGATAATTTTATGGGGTTATGAGTCGGTGTGGTGGAAGGATATCCATGACTAAAACATTAACGTCACTTTCTTCATCTTTAGTGTCCACTTCACTTTGGTACTAGAGTAATCGAGAGGATGTCCAATCATCAGTTTCATCACTTGAATCCACTGAGTTACGCCTTATGATGCCGAGGGATCACATTTATCTTCACCCTCTCTCTACCATGTCCAAGTGTCATGAAGCCTTCATTCTAGTAGTTTCTTGCATGAACCCTCCTTAACCATGGTCTTCCCAAAGAACATTGAGTACGCATGCAAGATTTACCATTTTCATCACCGAAAGTCTACCACACATACAACACCCATAATGATTATTGCCACATTTGAAACTACACCTCTCGGTTTAGTTTTCCCTTATTTAATGACCTTAATGAAGTGTTGAAGGGTGATCAATTTTGAACCCAACATATTCATTACAGACTCGGTCATTACATTAACTGCAGCACCTCCATCAACTAAGACATCATGAATTGAAATACCATTACATAATACCTCAGTTTGTGGAGCATAGGGATCAGCCTCTGCCTCTAAAACAGGGACCTCAACCTCCTTCCTTCGTCGAGCATTAAGTCCACTTCGCAGCTCCCGCCTCTTCTTAGAAGACATAGCCAATAGTTGACCATATGTAATATTTGCAGGCCTTTTGGACAGATCTTCCAAGATGGAGTATGTTCCTTTCCCCTGTGAAATTAGAAAATCCTGCACACCCAACTTTCTTCTCATATGTTTCTTACTAGTTTCTCCTTTCATCTTCTTAGGATCATTTCCATCTTGATTATCTTTTTCTTTCTTTCTTTTTGTTATAAACACATCTACTTCATTATTTATGCTCTTATCTACTACATCAAAGAAATTCACAAGTGCTTTCCCTTTATCATTATCTCCTTTACCAGATGTAGAAGCTCTATCTAGACAATTATACTTATAATGACCCTTTTTATAACAACCATAACATACAACTTCAGAAATATTTCTTTTTGGACCTCTATCTCCTCCTTGAGAACTAAATTCTTTTCCTTGGAGAAGATTAATAGTTAACTGACCCATCTTCTTGAGTAGATCTTCATACTCAGTAGATGTACTAGGAGAAATATTTGTGCTCACCGAGAGTGGTTGTGGATTCTGGACCAAAGGTGCTAGTGTAGGCTCTACTTTAGCAACAATTTCTTTGGGCTCCTCTTCCATGCTTTCTTCTTGCCTTCTTGTAATCTCCTTTGCTTGTTCAATGGTAGCTGGGCGGTCATACTTCACTCGTTGTCTGATCTCTAGCTTCATCCCAAGAATGAAGTGCTTACATAGGATATTATCCATGCCATTCATCAACCCATCCGCTAATCCTTCTTTCCAGATCTAGGCGTCGAGCTTCCTCCTTAGCTCTAGAACACGAGCATGATAATCCCTTATCTTCTCCTTCTCTCTTTGGATTAGCTTTGTGATATTGATCATGAGATATGCATATCTCTGTTGTTCACCAAATTCTTCAAGAAAACTTTCAGTTAATAAATCCCATGATTTTTTCACATTATCACCTAGTGTTTCAAACCACCTAAGGGTTGAACCATCCAAAAAGGTAGGAAAAAATTCAGTCCATCATTCCCTTCTTATAAGGCCATTACAAATATAAGATCGTTTAGACTCTTGAATGAAAGAGGAAGCATATTCATTAGATTGGTCTGAAAAAATGGGAATCTTCCCCATTTTCAAAAGTAACCACGGTGAAATACCAACCCAAAAGTACAATAAAAAAGACTTATGTGCACAAATAATTGAAATCACTATAATAGAAAATAGAAATGACCACAGTAAACTATGGTAAAACTTGACTTACTGCGGTAAAAACTGACTTTACTATGGTAAACACTATTCACAGTAAAAAGTGAAGTTACTGCAGTAAATACTATTCACGGTAAAAAGTGACTTTACTGTGGTAAATACTATTCACGGTAAAAAGTGACTTTACTACAGTAAATACTATTCACAGACAAAAATGACTTTACCATGGTAACTACTATGCACAATAAAAACAAGGTTACCCTCAAAATGATTTTTGACTAAGTGGGAATATCTCTCCAGAAAATCCACCAACGAGGAATGGTCCTGCAGCAAGAACCAAAATGTCATCTCCAATTCGGCACTATGATAATTCTTTACCAGAACTCCTCATGCTATGATTATTTACTAATGCATAGCCTTTAGTTTGGTGGATGTAATCTGGAAACACAATAACAAACATAACACAAGAATACCATAGACTCTGATAAGAAGGAATGATGATAAATCTGAAATATCAGAGTAAATTATAATATTAACATGAAATTGTTACAATCTCACCCATGAGGTACTTCAAGTGTTATTGACTTCACTTGCCTTTCACCAAGACTATGGGAGAAACTTTACAATTACACCTCTTAATGGCTTCTTCAACACACCTTTAAAGCGATGGCTTCCTTTACACACTTCATACAATATTTCTCACTACTTACTTCTATGCTAAATGAGGGGGTGGCCTCTTTACTTATGGAACTTCCGGGCTTATCCATCTTATCTCTAAGATAGGATAAGAAATCCACTCTGACGAATCATATTCCATACCTTAACTCTTATCTCGTACATGTAAGCTTATTTTTTAAGATAAGATAAACCTTATCATTTCACATGGGTTCCACATTTTTATACTTCTTACAAATAAAATACACAAAATATTTATGACCTCACTCCTTGTCCTTATTACCAATATAATATTTCTAATTCCTAATCATGTAGACCCTACTTCTCTACTTACCCCAACTTTGACATTTTAACATTACCGGACCACTTACGACAAATATTTACTTTTTACCACAACATTCCTATTGTACTTTTGACTATTACTGTACTATACATTATTGGTGGCGTCATACTGGCAGTGTCATTATCTTCTATCGGATGCTACTACTAATTATACTTAACAACATCCTATTCCTAATACATACATTAATGAAATAGAAATTACGGAGGAAAATTTTAGTGTCGAAGAAACTTGGAGGCTTCTGCTCACTTTTCTTTTTTCTTGGACTTTTCAATAGCCAAAGGAGATTGCCTCGGACCCTAACACATGGCACCTTCCACTGAGCTTTAAGCCTTCAAACAAATTTTTCCAAGCCAGGACACGTGGTGAGCCCACGCTCATTCAAGGTCTCAATTTTTGGGGACCATCCGAAGATGCGCCATTATGACATGTGGTAGTTTGAAAAGTCAAAGGAGTGGGGAAGGGCACCATCAGAGGCAACTTGGATTTTTTGCCTCTTATCACCAAAAGGATAAAAATATCAAAATATCCCACAATCCTGACAAGAAGGAGGTCAAGGTTGGCTTTGAAAATGTCAAGAGATGGGGAGGCAAGCCATCGGGGGCAACTTAGATTTTTTTCCCTTGATATTCAAAAGACTAAAATCATCAAAATTACCCTTGGGCCTGATAGAGAAAAGTCAAAACTTGCTTGATCAATGGTGAAAGTACAAATTTTTGGGGGTAAATTGGAAAATTTTCCTTTTGTGGAAAAATGAGTTAAAAGTGAAAAACGAAGCATGGTTCTGCTGGGACCCACATCAGAGACTAGAAGCAGAGGGCGAGCTACGGAGAAAACTTGGAAAATTTTCCCTTTCAAAAAAAAAAGAGGTGAAATAGCAAAATTTGGCCGCGGTTCCTTTGAGACTCACCTTAGGACATGTGTCAGGCTCATTTCTCAAGGGCGGAGATGTGGAGAAAAATGTGAAAAATTTACATTTTTCAAAAGTTGTACTGAGGAAAAAAGGAACCCACATGCCCATTTTGAAGTGGACCTCCACGTGGATGGTCCAAATTCAAAGTAGAAATCAATGATAGTTGTGCATCTATATCTGATTTTTCCACCATTTTCACTCCAAAGCTCCTGGAGATGCGAGTCTTCATGATTTCTCAATATTTCTTGCATGCCAAATAGGGAAGGGGAGTTAATTTGATATCCTGGTTTGGTGGGGAAGGTCTGTAAACATATTTCACCATTAAATATGTAATCTGACTGTCGGATTCAACCCAATTTTTCTTTCCTTGGCACGTGAAAGACTTGTTGATATCTTGGTTTGGCGAGGAAAATATAGGGACATCTTCTGTCATTAAGATGAGATCTGACCTTTGGGCTCGATATAATCTTCCATTTTTTCTTCTTGGCCACACAAAAAACCAAATTTGATAGATTAGGGGTGGAAGTGGTTGGCGAGTAGAGGGAAAAGTGATCTGCTAGAAGAAGGATTTGAATGCGGGAGATGTTCGAAGAGATCTACCCCGAGGCACTGACAACTTTTTATAGATCTGATTCTGGGAATTTCAATTGAGATCATGGTGAGCACTGGTGCACTCAATGTTTGGATTTGAGGGGGAACTCTGTTGTAAAATTTAATAAATTTGACAAATTTATCGTGCAAATGGTGGGATTGTTAGAGGTCGGGAATGATTTTTCTAAGAGAAAAGCTTGATAGAACCCATCCTTCTAAGAAATCATCTGAAGAAACTTGTTTATCTCCTATGTTAAATTTGATCATGTCAAGGTGGTTGTGTGTGTATATCCATTGACAAGCTCGATATTTTCTAGAAACTTTCCCTTTGATAAATTTAATCAAACTTGAGCTAATCTGTGTTATTTTTGGGAAAAATTTGTGTTTGCTTCATTCATGAATGTCTACACGTATTTTTCTTGTTCCGCTGCAATATTACATTGAAATCTTTGTGAATCACACAAGATCTTATCCTTGTGATAGTTTGGTGGCATTTGCAATTTCATTTATCGAAGAGATTTCATGTGATAGTGAAATAAACAAATTTAAAACCTTTGTGACTCTAGCATGACTATAAGATTGTTTGTTAGCCTTTAAGGGTATCTTAGGCATGATGAAATAGATGTTGATAATGTTTAGTTGAGTTTTCCAATTTGAGCCTTCATTTTGGATCCTTGAAGTTTGTGTGAAAAGTGCTGATTTGGGCCTCCATTGAAGCACATATTTTGGTTAAAAGAACATCATAGATATCCCAAAGCATTATGTTGTTCAAGTTCTCCATTTTGTAAACATTATCAAGGATCCGGTGAATCAAGTTCATTTTGCCTCACCTCCCACCAAAAATTCCTTTAAAAACAACCAATCATACCCATAAAAATGCATAATTTTTACTACCAAAACATGTAAAAACAATTAGGTTTTCATTGTCTTTAATGGCTTGAACCTTGCTTAGAAAATATCTCCATTATCTAGGGTGACAACTCATGGGAGTTAGGTTTTGATGAATTGATCATATTTTCTTCAAGTTCTTCCTAATAATTTCACAAGGAAGGATATCTCCATCTCCTCCACAAACAATAGGCTACAAAAAGGGTCCTCTCACCATGGTCGAAAGGCACAACCATAAAGTAGTGAAGATAGATCAAATCCTCTTAAGGGTGCTACCCATTTCTCCACATCTGAGTGACAAAGAGCAAGCTACATTTCATCCCCGGCTGCAAAATGACATACTACATAATTTGCTTGTCTCTTTGCTTTCTACCAAACCTGTGATGTTGCTCAACTTTCGAGGGAGAATCAATTTGGGTACCAATAGTGCTTCTTTATGACTCTAAGTTTCTACACCATCCAGGAAAGCTTAAAGTGCATTGGTTGGGACCATATATTATCACTCATATACTTGAATCAAGCACTTGTTAGTTAGAGACACTTGATGGAATACGGTTACCCGGTTACTTCAACGGGAGTAGGCTGAAGCCCTACTATAAATAAGTCTTCTTGGTGTTTGTAATAAGGCAGTGTTGTCATTTAGACTAGGTTTTCATTTCTGTATTTCCTTAATGTATTTCCTTCTTCATCGCTATGCTTTGTCAATTTATTTGGTGTTTTGTGTAATAAGTGTGTTTGCATGCTGGAAGCTAATTACCATTTGAAGAATTTTTATGTACAGAGAGGAATGCACATACCATTGGTGTGGGGTGGATATTTACAATTAGGTACACATAAAGGAACAAACTACTACAAGTGTTATTCAAGTTTGGAGAGGAGTTGTTAGAAAGGAGATTACTTTAAAAGATGACCGTAGATGGAGATAAATGAGGGAACAATATAATGTGAGGTAATTAGTGGTCGTGGAAGACTACCAGGGAAGGCATAGTAGCAAGGTACTTGGGTACATTGAAGTGTGTTGAAGAGAAGTCATTAGCTAGAAGGTAGGAAGGCATTCTAAAAGGTTATAGCTGGGGTGTGAAGATGTACCGTGTAGAGATTATGAAAATGGTCAATTAATGAGAGGATTGTTGGTTGATGAAGGAGCAATAACTGTACTAACTATTTGAAAATATATATAAGGACGTGATGCGGGTTCATTTTTACTCATGCGATCACAAGTATTTGAGTGAGCTAAGTGCGATCAAGTTGAGTGAGTCATATTGAGGTGCAGAGAGTGTGAAACCAAATGTGGAGAGTCCATTATTGCATGGAAGAGGATTGCATCCCCATTAGTGAAGGGTTTAAGTGAAGAAGAGGTGTTGAAAAAAATATAGGGCACATAGTTTCAAGCTAGGGCACACATATTCAAGCTAGGGTTTGAGTTTTCTCGTTACAAATATTTAAAAGGAAGGATTTTTACAATGGCACTAAAGAAAGCACTGTAGCAGCACAAAAGGAAATAAGAATGTAGAAGAAGTTGAAATGGCTCCGAGATTAAATTTTTATAAATGCATTACCCAAAAGGTGTGATAGTCGGATAAGAGTTGGATTCCTACATACACAGTGTTAAATAAGTGACTACAACCACTATACATATGATAACAAGAAATATTTGGACACATTGTTGAATAAAAAGACCACCAAGCGCATGGTGCAAGATATGGCAGATATATGAAGATGATGGGGAAATTTTTTTGAAGTAGGTAAGAGTCTATCAGTTATATGAGCTCCCGTATTTTAGCAAGTATGAACCATTATACCAATGGCTGGTGAGAAGATTCCATGAGGACTTCTTCTATTTTATCAGACAAAGGGTTAAAATCACAATAGCCCTGATTTCAACACTAACAGGATTAAAGGGCATAGGGGTAGACCTTGCTAGTGATTTGACTAATGAAGCATTGATTGTAGAGACAAGAAAGGATTTGTGGTATACTAAGGGTCCACATAGAATGGAAATTGATAAATTAAAGAAGTACCTAGTGGTGTAAGAAGTCGTGCATCTGGTATCCAAGTTAAATGATCAAGAGAGATGGTCACAAGTGAATACCATGTGGTTGCATGTTGCAAAGAAAATGTCTTAGAGAGTAGTCTACAACCTAGCAGGCTACATTACATACATCATTTTTGAGGAAGCGTGCATAGGAGAGAAAATGAGTTTTGGTGCTATCCTACTTTCTCTTGTATTTGTAGAAATTGGCATGCTCGATGGGCTAAATAATAAGATGCGGGAGTATCCTATGGAAAATAAGTCCCTCATGGAGAGGTTTGACAAATATTTATGTGAAGGATTAATGAATGGGTCATTTAAGCATAGAGGGCAGAGATGTGGTATGATCTGACTTCATGTGGCATTTGAGGAGTGGTGCATTCCCAAGGAGCTACCTTCAGTGGTGGGAAAGGTAGTACAGTTCATAGTGTACCAACACTTCTACATCACACAATTTTCTATGAGGGATGAGTCATGGAGCCCATGGTGTAAAATTTTGTATGCTTTCACGGTGTACTAGTTCCGGGCATCGGTCCACCGATTTCGATGCATGCCACCTAAACTTTAATGTAGACAAGGTATACTATGACTACTACACTCTACGAGGAAGGCTTGTGTATCCAGGATGAAATGCCTACATTGAGAGGTGCATCTTAGATGTCATATGTATGAAGCCGTAAGCTTGGCTATTGGGGGACAGTGGATCCGTGCTCATATACCTTCAACTTAAGCCTAATTTGGATAATAAAAAGTATGTACAAAATGTTTTTGCACTCTCGGGACTCGCCTAAGGGAAAACATACACTAGAGAACGTGCCAGCCCCATAGCCTACTAAAACTATAGCGGTAGATGAGGAGGATAGAGAACATGAAGATAGTTGTGGCTTAGATCATAGAGGTGAAGGAAGCCCATAGGCAGATTAGAGACTACATGCACGGGTATTCCACCTCGAGTACAAGAAGAAGATGAAGACTTGGATGTGGAAGTAGTACGTGAAGAGTACTACTTTAAATGGTATTGCAAATAACAAGGACCTAAGGTGTGGGAACCCCACACCCTATGAGGACATCACCACAAATCTCTCCACAAAAAGAGACAACTAAGCGGAAGATGAGAAAACTAAAGTTGAATGAGGAGGCAGAGGAGTTTGCAAAGAATGTGCCTAGAACCCCTATACAACCAAAATATGTGGAATAACCCAGGGATGGGGATATGAAGGATGAAGAGGAAGGTGCGAAGGAGGCAAAAGAAACAGAGCATGATATTTTTAAAATATCAAATATCCAACTCCAAACCTTGGTGCTCAAGTTCCTAAGGGGCCAAGAATGAGGAGAACTAGTGAGGAGTATGTTGGGCTAATTATGGGCTATGTTGAGGACACAAGTAAAAATTTTCGTGCCCATTTGCAGAACATAATGGGCCTTAAGGGGTTATATTGACCTAGACATGGCCACTATGCACATGAGAAAATAGTTGTCCTAGTCAATGCAAACTCACATGGATGAGCCCGATTTTGATGTATGTGAGGAGTCATGTGTGTCAAGAAGATTGAAGAAAGCACCCCAAAGTAGGAACATGACTAGAAATCCCTCTCTCATGTCGATGAGCAAGTGAGCAATTCCTTTGTTAAGGTATCTATAGAGGTTGCATTTGAGGAATATAGATAAGGGTGCCATTATTAGAGCATTACACGAAGATAACAAGGAAAAATCTGCAGAAATAATGTGTCTAAAAGGGAGAAGGACTTAGAATAGAAAACGAATGAAGCCCTCATCAGCATGGCAAAGGAAATTGGCAATTATGTCTTGAAATCAAGACCACACTTAGAGTCTAAGGTACCTAAAAATTTTCCTTCGGCTATGCATTATGTGCATACGTTATTTTCTCGTAGTGCTTAAGGATGGACCAATTCACATGCCAGCACCAAAGGACCCTGAACAAGAAGCAGAGAGAGAAAGGGCCTCCATGGTTAGAAAGATTTCATCATACGAGGCATTGCTCCAAACTTTACAAGATGAGCTGAAGAAAGTAGACCAAGCTTTGAACATATGTGTAGCTCCAGAAGTAGTGATCAGGATCAAAACTATATTAGAAGATAATGAAGTTCTAAAAGAAATGAAGGATGAGACTTTAGGGTGTGTAGAGATATTGGCATTAGTAAAGTAAAAGTGCGAAGCCCTTGCAACAACACAACATCCACATAAGGAGGGGCTAGATGAGCTTGGAAAGATTATAGCACAAAAGATGGATCTTATAGAGGGAAGCATGTCTAATATGGCTAACGATGTCCTAGTATTACAGAATGAATAGGAAGAGATGACCTAGGACAAGTTGGAATCCATTGCCGTAGACATTCCAGAGAAGACTAAAAACACTAGATGATTGAAAAGCTTTAGAGGCTAAGATTAAAGAAGAATATCTAGATTTGATCCTCCCAGTTGAAGCAAAGGGTGTTGCAAAATAGAATTCCATTATTTGTAATGTAATTATTTACATTCTTTCCATTCGTATTCTTTATTCTTTGGGAACATCGGGAGGAACCCCATTGCCGAGATGATAATGTAGTTTAGTGTGGGGTAATGTTGAGTAGACAAAAATAGACACTAAGGAGAGGGCACACATAATATTTGCGCATGGGAGCAAGGAATACTTGAAGGTGTGAAAGGATAGGAAAACACACATGTGAAAGATAGATTGATTTGAGACTTAGCTAGGATATTTTTGGAGATAGCATATGGAGCACACAATGGGATGGAGACTTGAGTGAAACGAAACTACTATTTTGGGAATAGTTTCTACTAATCACCATACATGAGTTCGAGTTAATAATAGGATTACTACTGTCAGTTAACTCTAAGAGATCTATTATTAGCGCACTTACATGTGTGCATATTATTATAAAGGCGCACAAATATTTTAAGCATGTGACTTATTTTGGGAAGTGCGTAAGCAGTGAAGGAAAAGTCCCCACCCTTATAAATATGTATTAATCTGTGTAGTTAGAGAGATATTGTGTATAAGATATTGTGGAGTTATGCTTCCAGATCTAATGCGCACATAAACTTATGATACTACTTATTATAAGAAGCTTCTATATTTACTATGTTTTAATATAATGGAGTGTATTGGGTGAATAATGGTGTTAAACATAACTGTAATTGGTTCTTGCATGGTTTACTTCATTATGTTTATTGCTTGATTCATGATTCTTTAAAGATCTAGACCTGGAATATGCTCTGTGGAATGTTTATGCTATTTATGGATATGAATGCATTATATCTTCATCATGTTCACATCTTGTACAAACAACTCTAAAGAGGGGCCTAGTACCTTTGTGCGCTTCGGGTGAGAACTCATCTTAGGTTGGGTGATGTGCTAGCGTGCCAGGTTATTTGTGGTAAATTATAGGCCGTATCAATACATCATCATAGCTAGGCACTAGAACATGCGCAACATCAAACCTAAAGCCATAAATATTCTCATATGCAAAGTGGTATTGTACACGGTCCCTAAAAATATGAAGAAAAACTAATATATATGGACACACACACACACACACACACACACACACACACACACACACACACACACACACACACACACACACACACACACACACACACACACACACACACACACACACACACACACACACACATAGGGGTGAGGACTTTCCTTTATTGCCTATGCATCCTCAAAATAGATCGCATTCTCAAAATAATCATTATTACATCAATAAAGTAGTGCATGCTTTTCTTTCGATCTTGATAATAGATTAATCTATATATAAAATATTCTTTAATCTTATTATTATATCGACCCTTGCATGACCTTTGATATTTTCCTCACATGTTCTTTATCCAAAAATATACATTCCTTGATCATCGAATCTCCTTGCTTTTCTCTTTGGCGTGATCCACACTACAATATACTTTATCCTATTTTTATCCCATAACTTAAAAATTGGCTAAGTATTGAATGTTATCTTCTTGGGCACATGCAACCTCAACTATACTTTTATGTGTGCACATGCACCCCAATTACATGCCTCATTCATGTACATGCTTTCCATACTTAGCCATTTCTACCTGTCCAACATTACCCCATAGTAATTTCATTTCCATCCTCAAAATGAGGTCTCTTTTCTTATCCCTCTAGAATGTAATGAATAAAGAATGGAAAATAATAAGGAATTAAATATATAAAGAATGAAATAAATGAGGTAGGTTCAGTGCATGCATTTATCTCTACTCCTCAACATATCAGAGGGCCTATCTCTAGTACTCTATGTCTTGGGTTTTCTTCTAAGATACCTCATACAGCCCTCGTTTGTTTCTTCTTTCTAAGCCCTAGCTCCTCGAACCCTACTCTTCACACCTTTTTATTGATCTCACACTTCTCATGAAGGAGCTCCACCACATCCGTGACTGAATTCAATGGTTTAGTGTACCTCTCATCTATAATTATATTATGGACATGATCGTACTTCAATTCACTCTTCAAATACTCGAACACTCAAACATGCAAGGTAAGAATGAAGTCACATGCACTCCTTTTATAGATTTTCAAAAATTTCCTGCATTAATTGATCCTCACCTACCACCATACCCAGATTTAATTACACTTTTCTTCTTTCTCTCCACTTTTCTTTGCTTTCTTCCATGCTTTAGTCGTAACCTTGAGTGCACCTTGCTACTTCTTAGGCCACAGACCTCCTTACGCACACGTTCTGCGTTGAAGTACAAAATCCTCTACGCCTGATTCCAAGTGGTGCATCCTTTTGTTGTTTACCTTGTGTTACTCTACGTGATCTTCTTCTCACATCTAGTCTTCATCGAGAAATTTCCTTACTATCACCAACAACCTTAGCAAATGTAGCATTTTTTTCTTCTACACCAATCTTCCAAAGGACAACCTAAAATGCACCAACCCCACACTAGTTTTCTCTTCCATGAACTTGCACATGGTTTAACCCACACTAAAAGTATGTGTGGTCCTATGCTCATGAACTCAATAGATAATAATCATCTTCCCATGTGCAAGAGCGCTTATTACAGAAAACAAAGAACTAAAATGACAAAGCATAGGAATGATTGAAAGGAAACACATAAAATGGAAATCATAACCCAATGACAACATTGTCTTATTACAAATACTAGGAGTGTTATTTATAGTAGGGCTTCAGCCTTCTCCCATTGAAGTAACCATGAAACATAGTCTAATCCAACACACTGTAACTAACAAACACCCAATTCAAGTATATTGCTTACTAAAAAAGGTCCCAACCAATTTACATTCAATTTCCCTAGGTCCTGTACAAACTTGGATTCATACAGAAGGACCATGTTGCCAACTTCAAATTTCTTGTTCTTAATGTGCCTATCATTCCATGTTTTCTACCTTTCTTTCTCATTCTTCTCGGATCCAATGTGCAATGGTGCACCTCTAATCTAACTACATTAGTTTATCAATACGCTCTTCCACACCTTTTTCATCATCAAGTCCTCTTGTGCATGTAATACATAGTGATGATAACATAAATTTAGTTGGTTGCACCGCCTCTACACTAAACAACAACTGAAATGGTGTGGCCTTATTCAACCTTTTATAATTGGTCATATATTCCCAAATTATAATCGATACTTTATCATCCTAGTATTTTCTTCCAACATCATATATATTTTTCAATGTTTGTCCTAAGATATTTTTAAAAGCCTCTGTAGTACCACTAGCTTAAGGGTGATATGGAGTAGTTTTATGGTGTTCCACCATAAACTCTACCAAAACAATCGGATTGTCTCATTAAGGAAATGAGTTCCTCTATTTGTCATTTTAAAGAACAATTGTTAGAAATTTAACTTACCTTGAAAGATAAGTCAAATGAGGTCGGACAAAAAAATTTAAGAGATCCCCTATACAATGAATTTCCAAGTCTTAGAGTCTAATTGTTAAATTTTGGATTTTTGGAGTTTTCATTTTGGAAGTTTTTTTGAAGTCCAAAGTTCCGAAATTTTTTGGGTTTTCGGAATTCGGAGCTTTTGTTTGAAACATTTGGTGTTTTGGTTTCATTTTTCCGAAGTCTGAAATCCTAAATTTCCAAATTTTTGGACTTTCGGGTTTCAGAACTTTTCATCACCAATTCACTTTTTGTTTCCAATTTCCCAAAGTCTGAAATCCCGAATTTCCAAATTTTTAGACTTTTGGGTTTTTGGGTTTCAGAACTTCAGAGTTTTCTTGAGCATTTATTTCTTCACCAACCCCATACGGATCGGATTTTTCCATAAATGCCAGGTTTTCTATTTAAACTCAATTTTCTATGGTCATTTTCACCTGACAAATATCTCTGACATCCACTTTTCTTGTCTTTTTCGACATCCTTTTCCAAGGTATGTTAATTTTGTTATTTCTTTTTGGTTTTAGATTTTCTTTTTGTTCTCATCTCTCATTTTCTTTCCTTTTGTTTCTTAGGTTTTTTCGAATAATGGACTTCCTATTCACCATGTTTTCATTTTTTAGTTATCTCAGGTTATTCACAAAATCATCTCGAGGTAGATCTCAAGTTTTCGTAGAGTTGCTAGTTTTGCTTTTTCAAAGAGAGCTTTTGAAGAGACTCACTTCAAAGAAAATTACTTCAAAAACTTCAGGAAACTCATTTGGGAAATTACTAGATTTCGGGGATTACCATTTCGGAGTTTCAAGGAAAATCACTTTGGGGATTACCATTTGAGTTTCGGGGAAAATTTTTGAGAATTTCCATTTCAAAAATTTTTTCAAGAAAGTTCTTTCGAGACATTTTGTCATTTCAGGATTTCGGGAACATGGCGATTTCGGACTTTCTTTGAAAGATTTTAACTTCAGAGATTTTTCTTTTCAAAATTTTCTTTTCGGACTTTTTTTTAGAAGTTTTCTTTTGAGAGAAGATTTTCATCCTACAGACTTTCGAAGTTTTTCTTCTTGACTTCCAAAATTCAGAACTTCATGTCTACTTCTACTTCAAAAGAGAAAGAAAAGATGAAATATTCATTCCTTGGAGTTTCTCCTTAGTCTTGCCTATCCTCCGACCTAGGTAACATAGGGGATACTGACTTAGGTTAGATTGACTTCCCAGATTTCTGGAGCAGAGTGAAGGCTCCTAACAAAAATCCATGGATGCAGGAAATTTATGACAATGGGCTTGTCCTTGTGGCTGGTTTTCCTACTTCAATGCATTGTCCCGAGTTTGTTCTAGCTGCAACTACCCACTTCGATGCAGATTCTATGTCAGTTAAGGATGATGATGACAAAGGTGGTCATTCACCTAGATCTTGATTTCTTTGAAGATCTTCTCAAGCTACCTGACATTCCAAACTATGCCACTATTTCACCGAAAGCGCAGTAGAACATTGGAACAATGATGTTGATTCATGTACAAGATTGTCATGAAAAGCTACTTGGCTAAGAGCATGACCAAGTTGCCAAAAACCTTGTATAGGGAAGACTTCATCCAGGAAGTCAATGACATAATCATACTACTGAGCCGAGTCTCAGGCCTCCCAGCTGCCAAGGAATTCCAAGAGTGGATGTTTTTATACATTGCCACTATCAAGAAGAACAAGGAGCTTATTAGGTGGGGAGAGCATATCAGTAGCTCCATCTACTATCAGCTGGGCAGAGTGTCAACCACAAACTCATTTTACATGACATCATTCTGGTCTATGCTGCCGCTACTATGGGAGATTTTCCTAGACTAAATACCAAGGGGGTTTGCAACACATCCCATTTATGATTTCTATCCCTAGCTCACTCTGAGTGAGGGTGCAAGCACTTTCGAAGGGTCAATGATGCTTTCTTTGTAGTCATCCTCTACCACTTTGACAAAGAGTTTAAATAGAGAATTTCTGATGAGGCCTTCAAAGAAGTATGGGAATGGGGAGCTATCTATCTCCAATTTCCCACTTTCACCTACATTGAATTCAGGTTTTTTGGTGCCCCTAGCAAATTGCCAAGGTGTCCTATGGACAAATGGGTTCTACTGGAGCTGGTTCAACAACTGTTGGATTACCATTGGATCCAAAACAAGTGCCACAAGGTAAGAGTGCATTTTCTAGTTTTGATTGGTAGGTATTCTTGTCAAAACATTCACAAAGCCAAGAATGTCGATGCAGAGATGGCTGAGGTAACCCTGCGGACTTTTCATCCAAGAACCAACTTTGACTACTTGGGAAAGTTTGGTGAGATAGGACATTCAACTTCCCATACATCTCAACTAGAAGACATCTGGATTCATTGTCGGGATGAGTATATCATCCGACAAAGAGATTATGAAAGATTGGATGTAGATGAAATTCACCAGTATGGGATAGCTAAGATCCTAATAGATTTGTAAGATGATGGTGAAGTATTGGATGAAGCATATAAGACCAAAGGTATTGCCGATCAACCACTTCCATGGATTGATTGGTATCAAGAAGAATGCTCCAATACAAAAGATAGAGCGGGTCCCATTCTTCAAAGGACCTACAGGTGGTTGGCTACTTTTGGAATCAAACCCAAAGGGGTTGAAGCAAAGGTTATAAGTATAGTAGCCCCACCAGTCTTAAACCCAACAAGCACCCACAAAGGGAAAGCGGTCGACTCAGAAGACCCCCATAGTACCAAGAAAATTTCATTTGTTGTTGGAAGTTCATCTCTTCCTCAAACTCCTGTTTCTCAGGAAATACCTATAGCCAAGACTGGGGTGGATGTGATTGTGGTCAGCAATTCTCCTGATTGTTCACAAGGTTCATCACTTCCTTCTTCTCTTCCATCATCCCTTCCTCCATCATTTCCTCCCACTTCTACCAGCATTTCATCTTTCCCATCTCCTTCTATGGCCCAAGTATTCTCATCCCTTCCAGCTCTCTCGGTTGGAGAGAATATTGGATCACCTTTCCCTCCTCCATTTCCTTTGTCACTTCCTTTTCCTACCATTCCTTCTTCCAATACTGTTGTATCAATTCCCACTATGTTGTATTAACATCCACCCCATCCATCATTGCCACCTCTATCCAGACACCCATGAATGTTCCCAGTACCCTTGCCTCAACTCAGACCTTAAGTGTCACACCTACCACTCCATCTTCTTCATTATTAGCTATTCTAGAGTGGTTATTTAGGAAAACCCCCAAGTAGAAAAAGAAGGTGCCTCTAGGAGATGTCATGGATCTCAAAGCATCTTGGAGCAAACACCCAAAAGGTAGGCCAAAAGACCAAGGACCATGTCAAATCTGATAGTAAATTCATCCGAGAATGGGTGATAGAGGTCGCTACTCCTGCCGAGGGAAAAACCAAGGAAACAATCATGGCTGCTGATTATCAGATTTCTAGATTTTCATTGGGAAAGGCCACTCATGAGGGGGCCAAACAAGATGTTCACACTGCTCTGGGGGCCCTGATGGTGAAATATGACAAGGATAAAGCTACAAAGATGAGCTAAAGGCTAAGGTCGAACAACTCACATCTTTGTTATGGAGAGTTACACAACCATTTCATCTACTGAGTCCTCATCTACTACGGCCTTAGCAGTTTCAGCTTCTATTGATGACTTCTCTTATCACGAGCTTGAGAAACTTGGCCAGAAAGGGAGATCAGTAAATGGGTGGATCAAACGAATACTACAAGAAGAAAATCCTTTGATCAAGGAAGCTGTGGAAATCTATAATGATTTATAGGAGGCAAAGATAACTATTCAGAAGATGGATGAGGCTTTCTCTGAGGAAAGCAATAATCTAAATCTAAATCTAGCAACATGGGAAGAGGTTAGGGTAGTGGATTCGACTTGCTTCTTCAGGAAGGGGTGATTGATGATGCTTCAAAGTTGTTTGAATATCAGAAGGCTATGGAGTTCAGGTGCCAAGTGTTACAAGACTTGATTAAAAATTGGATGACAAGTGATTAGAAATCACAGATGCCTTGAATGACATATCAGAAGAATTTGATATTGCTCATTGTAAATTCTTTCAATGAGAATATCGATGCCCTCCCTGAAGAACAGATTCAAGAAAACTTCAAAGACTTGGTGAAGTGGGATGATGATGTCACAAGAACTTTTAATTCTGATTCCATTGATCGAATGGTCTTGTGCCAGAACTTCATAGGAAGGATGTCCAAGGTCATGTTCAAACTGAAGAGAATACCAGCCCAAATTACCAGAGAGATCGAGACAACAGACGTAGTAAGTCACTACGCATGTGGACCTGAAGATGAAGAAATCCAGGGAATAATCAAACATTTTTTTGAATACAATCAAAGACTGGCTATATGGAAGGAAAGCTAGGAGGAGCTTGGAAAAGGTGAACAAGTTGCAGAGCCAAATCAGGATTGAGTGGCCATGGAAGGACAAATTTGAGCTCCAGATCGGTCAGAGTTGTAGGGTTGACTCGGTCAAACCCTTGCAACAGTTTTTCTATTTTCATGGGAGCTTGTTCCCTTAATTTAATGACATTTCTATTTTTAGTAAAATGTTAGTTAAGGGCCCAACTGTAATGGCTCAACCTAAAGAACTTATAAATAGATGAATGCTTAGAGTTCATAGATATACAATTTTTGAGATTTTGGTGATTTTACTCTTCAAGCTTGGAAGAGTATTTTCATATATTTGTGAAGTCCCTTTTAATTTTATTGAGAATTACACTCTGCCATTTGAAATTCTGAATTATTGTGTGAAATAATTATTTATTACATGCTTTGTGAATGTGATTCCTTAGTATGTTTGAGTAACTTGCCTTTACTTCAGATTATTTACTGTATGCCAAGATTAAGTGATGAGGTTATTTTCTCTTCAGCTGTGATTGTATTTCTCCTGCTATTGATTGGAAGTTACATTATCTTTATTTTGTGTAAAGTGGGTGTTTAAGATGTGCTTGTGTTAATTTTTCCAATAAAGTTATCTGTGTATCTAAAACCAAATCATGTTCTTTCTCTTTTGTATAAGTTTAACAAAGGAACGTGTGTTTCTAGTTTGTGGTACTCATACCCTTTTTAGTTACAATAGGTGAAAGTGATTTAGGATGCTAGCATCTCACTCACATAACCCTTCCAAAAGTTGAACATCCCTGCTCTTTGGTGCATCACCACTTCTAGTTTAGGATTTATTTCTTTGCAATTTCTCCTTAATCCCAGGAAGAGTCATAGAGCACCTAGTTTAAACAAAGGAAGCCAACCTCTCTCCGGAGGTTCATCTCTAACCCAAGTCCCACAACTTGAGAGATGATCCCATGTGTCACTATCACACCAAATGTCGTGATTCATTTTCAGGCCATTAGGAGGGTGTAGTGATTTTGTGACAACAGTTTTTGGCATGCCCGGTGGGACGAGTTGGTACTTCTCTTCTCATTTTTATCAATCTAAGTACCTAGCGACTCCATATCTCTAGATTTCAAAGTTTAGTATATCAACTTATGTGAAGGATTCATACAAGAGCTTCTCCAAGGTAGGGAAATTATCAACATATAGAGCTTTCATTATCCCCTCCAAGAAGAAGAGGTAGAAGTCCTTTAGTCACCACACCTGTGGCTTTTCCTCGTAGGGGGCATTCAACTCCACCTGATGGTTTTCCTCTACCAAGGCATAATCCACGTAGATTCACAATGGTGGAAAATACTTGTCCTCCTTTTAATGCTAGCAGCCCCTTGCAGTTGGCACAGAGAGACGCTATACCAAGCAAGCCGCCCTTAAAAGTTTTCCATTTTTTAATGGTGAAACTAATATTTCCCCTCGGGAACACATACTGGATGTAGCAAGCATTTGCATAGTTCACAGTATCACAGAAGATAACATAGCAGTTTGACTTCTTGCTACTTATTTTAAAGGAAGGGCACTTCAATGGTTCAGGAGCTTAAACACTGGTTCGATTACTACATGGAATGAGTTGGGCACCAAGCTTTGTAAGTAGTTTGAAGACAAAAGTGATCATTTATCCCTTGTGGAACAATTCCATACCATCAAAAGATCTCCTCAAGAATATATGAGTGATTTCAATCTTCACTTCGACAAAACTTGGAAGTGGATCTCGCTCTTGTACGTCCATCTCCACAAAGTGCTTTCCTATATTATTTGTGAGCATTGAATAGTGATATTGCCATCCTGATTCAATCGATGGGAGGCAATATTATTCCTAACATCTATGAAATTGCTGTCATAACTGAGAATTGCCTAATTCAAGTAGGTAAAATTGCCCCTAGGCCTCCTATGCCTATGTTTGTAGAACTCACAGGCCAACAACCAGCTCTTCTTGCCTAATTCTGACGTAGCTTCAAATTCAGCAACCACGCCTGTGTCCAACCCTGCTAATGACCTAGGCTGAGGTGAAGTCACTATTGCAAACTTTTAGGAATGAACTTGTGGTAATGAAGAGGTAGCAATCCCAATATACTCACCCCTTCCAATCTCAATATCAAATGAATCATTCTCCCTTTCAAGGAAATAGTCAGTCATATACAAACCAAACCATAAGCCAAGCTACCAATATTAAACCTTTGAATTCCTGAAATCCTTCTGCTACAGTTCTTCTAGAGCCATAGTTCCCATTCAAAACAATCTCATCCAAGATTATGAATGGTGTTATCCTTGTTCCCAACCCCACAATCAGAATCTCTACCCAAATGGAGTTTTGAGTCAGGATCTCATGGTCCAAAGTATATCCAGCCCATCGAATCATCAAGTTGAGATAACAACCCAAGATAATCAAACTCCACTCACTGAAGAAACCACATTAGTAAATTGGCAATCTGATGATTTTTGTGGACTAAATGCCGATGCCTCCTCGGTGGCTTCAAATACGCATTCCAAAAAGAGGGCAATAGAACCACAAAGTTCTAAAGCTGACCAAGCATCTGCTTCACATCCTCAAACACAACCAGTGATAGATAAAGATGCAGGGAGGAAATCACCGAGAAGTATCCACAAGCCAATCTCCAAAGAGTAATGGACCTATAGTTATGACGGTGCCGAATAGACATTTTCCAAAAGAAGATACTAATGCCCAGAAGAGCATCAACAAGGTAGGGGCAATACCATTTAGTATCGTAGAGTAGATGAAAAAGACTAATTTGAGTGTTACCATGTGGGATGCGCTTTTGATACCATCTCAACGAGAATTTTCTACGAGAAGCTTTAAATAGTTTTGGCACTACTGATAAACCATCGAGTCATGGAGCATCCATATCAACCATTCTATGTCAACCGGAGACAAAAGGGATTCCTAGAGAAAATAAGCCACCACCATTTTACATCTCTCTAATCATCGGCAATCATTTGGTTCATAATTGCATGATCGATTCCGGGGCCAGTAGTTTTGTCATGCCTAAGTAGATTGTGGACGTATTGGGGATTTCATATACCCCAATTTCAAAAGGAGTAGTTCAGTTGGATGGCACATGGTACAAGTCAAGACTATTGGGATCATTAAAGGGCTACAACTCACCATCCACGCATGTCCCAATTTTTCATTCACATAAGACATATCGGTCATCGATCTCCCTCCTCTCTTTGCCATTTTCTTATCACGAGACTTCACCACCAAAATGGGTGGTTATTTATCAATAGACTAGTCACACATGATTTTGAGAACTTAGTATGGGATGAAGGTGACTATAAGAGTTGAACCCATTTTCCACAACCATGTGGAACCATACACAGTCAAGCCCGTAAATGGAAATTATGCCATTGGTGAACCCGAAGAGGAAGGTGCAGACCACGAACCGACTACTCTCATAGAGGAGGTTCCTGACATAGTCCTTGATGAAGTAAAGTACAGATCACCAATATGACCCGTATGATGACTTGCTGGCAAATGAAGAGTCTGGTCTGTTATTTTTAGAAGAGACTGGATTGGGAACATACTATGTACATGAGGAAGGTGTGATTGTACCACAATTGGTCAAAGCGCCCAATGATTCGAGGGACTATGGAAACTTTTCTTTGATGGCTCAAGGAGAAAAAATGGATCTGGTGCAGGAGTTATGTTGATCTCTCCAAAAGGAGATAAATATTTCTCATCCTTCCGATTGCAGTTTAGTTGCACCAACAATGTTGTTGAGTACGAAGCCCTAGTGCAAGGGATCCAACTAGCTCAAAAGAGGGGAATCAAGGCTCTGACTGTGTTTGGAGATAGTGAATTGGTTGTTCATCAAGTAATAGTGCGCAACGCATCCAAGAATGATCTTCTAAGATCATACAAAAATCAAGTTTGGGATCTAATTGAAGATTTTGAGGCTTTTGGAATTCATGCAATTCCTAGAAGTCAGAATCAAGACGCTGATAGGCTGGCCATGGTGGGCTCACAATATGACATACCTATTGATATCATGGAGGAAAGACAACAAATCGTCAAAATGGTAGTTCATCCTGTAGTACCCGATAATGTGAGTAGTTGGCAAGTGTTCGACAATGATGAACAAATTGTCCTCTTCCTACAACAAGAAGCAGAGTTCACAGTCAAACATCAAGATAATTTAAGGAATCCTATGGTGATCAAGTCATCTAGTTGAAAGGAAATAAGTTACCAAAAGTCCTAGTCACTCTCGAATCCATTTTTGACACAGATGATCAGGTCAAGTGGTAGGCACTAACATGACAATCAAAGAAGAAGATTTTGAGGAGGTTGAGGTAGCTAGCGAGAAATTTTTGAAGATTGGAAAAGTGTGCACTAATCAAGAAAAGAAAGCTTTCACTGAGTTGTGTCAAGAATACCACGACATCTTTTTTGGAGTTATAAGGACCTGCGTGGTTTTGATCCAGGCCTAGCACAACATACTATTGAACTGGACCCAAGTTCTAAGCTAGTTCATCAAAAGCAGAGGCCGATCAACCCTCGAATTGAGCCACTAATGCGGAAGGAACTAACAAAGCTCATTGAAGCCTGCATAATTTTTCCCATCAAACATTCATCATGGGTGGCCAATCTGGTACCTGTAAGAAAGAAGAATGGTGAAATTTGATTGTGCGTGGACTTCAGGGATTTGAATCGTGCCTCGCTAAAAGATCACTACCCTCTGCCTCAATGGAACAAATTCTTCAGATAGTATCAGGGGCCCAAAGGTTTTCTTTACTCGATGGATATTCAGGGTATAATCAAGATTCGGGTCCAAGAATCTGATCAATTCAAGACAACATTTACTACTAAATGGGGCACTTATGCTTACAACAAGATGCCATTCGGGCTATCTAATGCAGGGGCTACTTTCCAAAGAGCTATGGATATGGCATTCAAAGGGCTTATCAACAATATTATCTTGGTTTACCTCGATGACATAACTGTCTATTCCAAGCATGTTGAGGATCATATTGCACATCTACGAAAGGTTTTCGAAGATGCAGAGACTTTGGGGTCTCATTGAATCCTAAAAGTGTATTTTTGTAGTTCAAGAGGGAAAGTTGCTAGGACATATCATCTCTGAGAAGGACTATCCATTGATCTAGCCAGAATCCAGTCAATTATGTCCCTATCTCTTCCGAGTCACAAGAAGGGTCTCCAGAGCTTCCTGGGAACCATTAATTTTGTATGAAGATTCATTCCCCAATTTGCAACAATGGCCAAGCCACTTACACCATGTTAAAAAAGAATATTCCATTTTCATGGACAAAGGAAGGAAGAGAAAGTTTTGAGGCTATCAAAACAACCATTTCACAGGTGCACCCACATTGGTGAATCCTAAGTTTGATAAAGACTTCATTCTCTACGCCTTCACAGGACAAGAAAGCATTTTAGGGATTCTAACTCAACAAAATGATGATCTGATGGAGCAACCAATTGCCTTCTTCAGTCAGTCTCTCAAGGAGTATGAGCTCAAATATTCATTCATCGAAAAGTAGGTCTTTGCAGTCATTCGAGCTCTGAAAAAATTTAGGCACATGTTGTCCAATAACAAGGTGCATTTGATCACCCCAACATTAAAGAATTTTTTTAATAAAGAAATGAATGAAAACGTTGGGTGGATCATGAAAGTAATGGAGTACGATGTACACATCAAAGTCACTAAGCTTGTCAGAGGCAAGGGGTTATGCCAATAGTTGGCTACAGACATGGAAACTAAAGAGGACAAAGATGTTGCACTCCTCAATACTGATGGTGAAAATGATCAGGTTGATTGGTTGACTAAGATGCAAAATTTCCTCCTCTTTGGGGTATATCCTCCAAATATGGATAAGGTTCAACGATGCACTTTCCGCCTCCAGTCTATTCCATACGTTGTGGTGGATAACATTCTCTTTCGAAAGGATTTGAATGGCATCCTCCTACGCTGCATCAAGCCAAAACAGGTAAGCAAGATATTGGAGGAGTTTCACAATGGCCTTTCGGGAGGGCATTATTCAAGCACGAACAAATGGCTACCAAGATCATGCGGGCGGTTATCACTAGCCAGACTTGTTCAAAGATGCTCATTTTTGGGTAAGAAAATGTAAGGAATGTGCTCTCTTTGTGGGTAAATAGAGGCTGGAAGCACTTCCATTACATCCCATTCAGGTAGATCAACCTTTTTTTAGTGGGGATTGGACTTTATTGGTATGATTAATCCTCCATCTAGTGAAGGGCATAAATGGGTTCTTACCACTACAGATTATTTCACTCGCTGGACAGAAGTAGTGGCTTTGAAGGAAAGCAATGAAAAGGTTGTTCTCAAATTTTTAGAAAATATCATGACAAGATTCGGTATTCCATTTACTATTATCTCTGACAATGCAATGGCATTCCTCGGGATGAAGGTAAGTGAATGGGTAGTCAAGAATGGGTCTACCTCAAGACTTCATCCAACTACTACCCACAAGGAAATGGGTTGGCCGAATCTAGCAACAAGAATTTGATAAGGATCATCAAGCGCACGATGGAAGCAAATAAAAGGACCTGGCATACTCAGCTTAAGGTCACTCTGTGGGCTGACCGAATAATGCCTAAGAAGGCCATTGGGGTTTCACCTTTCGTAATGGTATATGGATGGGAAGTGAAAACTCCCACTTTCATTGGAAATACCTTCCTTAGACTTGGCCTATCGGCTTGAGGTTATGGAAGATGATGCCTTAATAGTGAGATTTGCTGAACTCATGGAGTTAGAAGAGACTCGGAATATAGCTATGCATACACTCACACATCACCAGACCCAGGTCAAGAAATCCTTTGATAAGAAAGCTTCAGATAGATCATTTAGGGAAGGAGAGTTAGTCCTTAAGTGGGATGAAGACCGAGCTAAACCTAGCAAGGCATGCCAAGTTTGACACCCTCTGGAGTGGGCCCTATATTGTCACAAGTTGTAAAGAGGTGAATTCCTTTCATCTATCCAGACTCAATGGAGAAGAATTACCCATTCATGTGAATGGGATACATCTCAAGGCTTGCTTTTGAGATTGTTCCACCCTGTATAGTGTTTTGTCTTTTCTCCAAGTGCTTTGCACATCGTTCATCCATTTTCTTTTGCTTCTTTTTCTTCTTTTGTTTTGTTGTTTAGGGACTCCTTTGCCCAATGTTTTGCTTAAAGCTACTGGTCTAGAAAGCTTAGCAGCAAGTTTTCCCTGGAAGTCACAAAAATGTTAGCAATTTAACTTACCCTAAAAGATAAGTCAAATGAGGTCGACAAATTTTTTTAAGAGATCCCCTGTACAATGAATTTCCAAGTCTTAGAGTCTAATTGTTAAATTTCAGATTTTCAGAGTTTTCATTTTGGAATTTTTTTTGAAGTCCGAAAGTTGAAAGTTCCAAAATTTTTGGGTTTTCAAGTTTTGGAATTCGGAGCTTTTGTTGAAACATTTGGTGTTTTGGTTTCATTTTTCCGAAGTCCGAAATCTTGAATTTCTAAATTTTTTTGGACTTTGGGGTTTTGAACTTTTCATCACCAATTCACATTTTGTTTCAATTTTTCCCGAAGTCCAAAATCCTAAATTTCCAAATTTTCAAACTTTCGGGTTTTTTGGGTTTTAGAACTTGAGAGTTTTCTTGAGCATTTATTTCTTCACCAACCCCGTATGGATGGATTTTTTCCATAAATGTCAGGTTTTCTATTTAAACTTGATTTTCTATGGTCATTTTCACTGAAAATATCTCTGACATCCATTTTTCTTGTCTTTTTCAACGTCCTTTTCAAGGTATGTTAATTTTGTTATTTCTTTTTGGTTTTAGATTTTTTTTTTTTTGTTCTCGTCTCCCATTTTCTTTCCTTTTTTTTTTTGTGTTTTTCAAATAATGGACTTCCTATTCACCATGTTTTCATTTTTTAGGTATCTCCAGTTTCTCAGGTTATTCAAAAAGTCATCTCGAGGTAGATCTTAGGTTTTTGAGTTACTAGTTTTCCTTTTTTGGAGAGAGCTTTTGGGAGACTCACACTGCGGGATTTTCAGAGAAAATTACTTCAAAATTTTAGGAAAGTTTGGGAGAATCATTTCTGAGAAAGGATTTTGGGAAAATCATTTCGGAGAGTTTTGGGAAAATCACTTTGGGGATTACCATTTTAGAGTTTTAGGAAAAATTTCTTCGAGAATATTTTTCGGGAAAATCACTTTGGGAAACTTCTTTCGGAGGTTGTTATTTCGGGATTTCAGAACTTAGTGATTTTTTAGATTTTTCAGAGATTCTAAATTTTAGAGATTTTATTTTCAGAGATTTCTTTCAAATATTTTCATCCTATAGACTTTCAGAGTTTTTCTTCTTGGCTTCCAAAATCTAGAACTTCATGTCTACTTCTACTTCAAAAGAGAAAGAGAAGATGAAATATTCATTCCTTGGAGTTTCTCCTCAGTCTTGCCTATCGTCTGATCTAGGTAACATAGGGGATACTGACTTAGGTCAGATTGACTTCCTAGATTTCTGGAGCAGAGTGAAGGCTCCTAACAAAAAGCCATGGATGTAGGCAATTTATGACAGTGGGCTTGTCCTTATGGCTGGTTTTCCTGCTTCAATGCATTGTCTTGAGTTTGTTCTAGTTGTAGCTGCCCACTTTGATGCAGATTCTATGTTAGTTAAGGATGATGATGACAAGGTGGTCATTCACCTAGATCCTGATTTCTTTGAAGATCTTCTTAGGCTACCTGACATTCCAAACTATGCCACTATTTCACCGAAATTGCAGTAGAACATTGGAACAAGGATGTTGATTCATGTACCAAGATTTTCATGAAAAGCTACTTGGCTAAGAGCATGGCCAAGTTACAAAAACCTTGTACAGGAAGACTTCATCCAGAAGTCAATGACATAATCATACTACTGAGCCGAGTCTTAGGCCTCCCAACTGCCAAGGAATTCCAAGAGTGGATGTTTTTATACATTTCCACTATCAAGAAGAACAAGGAGCTTATCAGGTGGGGAGAGCATATCAATAGCTCCATCTGCTATCAGTTGGGTAGAGTGTCAACCACAAAATCATTTTACATGACATCATTCCTAGTCTACATTACCGCTGCCATGGGATATTTTCCTAGACTAAATACCAAGGGTTCGCAGCACATCCCAAATTTATGATTTCTATCCCCAGCTCACTCTGAGTGAGGGGTGCAAGCACTTTGAAGGGTCAACGATGCTTTCTTCAGTAGTCATCCTCTACCACTTTGACAAAGAGTTGTACAATCAGAGAATTTTTGATGAAGCCTTCAAAGAAGTACGGGAATGGGGAGCTATCTATCTCCAATTTCCCACTTTCACCTACATTCGAATTCGGGTTTCATTGGTGCCCCTAGAAAATTGCCAAGGTGTCCTATGGACAAATGGGTTCTACTAGAGCTAGTTCGACAACTGTTGGATTACCATCGGATCCAAAACAAGCGCCACAAGGTAGGAGTGCATTTTCTAGTTTCGATTGGCAGGTATACTTGTCTAAACATTCACAAAGCCAAGAATGTCGATGCAGAGATGGCCGAGGTAACCCTGTGGAATTTTCATCCAAGAACCAACTTTGACTACTTGGGAAATTTTGGTGAGACAGGACATTCAACTTCCCACACATCTCAACTAGAAGACATCTGGATTCATTTTCGGGATGAGTATATCATCCGACAAAGAGATTATGAAAGATTGGACATAGATGAAATTCACCAGTATGGGATAGCTGAGATCCCTAATAGATTTACAAGATGACAATGAAGTATTGGATGAAGCATATAAGACCGAAGGTATTGTTGATCAACCACTTCCATGGATTGATTGGTATTAAGAAGAATGCTCCAATACAAAAGATAGAGTGGGTCCCATTCTTCAAAGGACTTACAGTGGTTGGCTACTTTTGGAATCAAACCCAAAGGGGTGAAGCAAGTTATAAGTACAACATCCCCACCAATCTTAAACCCAACAGTACCCACAAAGGGAAAGTGGTCGACTCAGAAGACCCCCACAGTACCAAGAAAAATTTCATTTGTTGTTGGAAGTTCATCTCTTCCTCAAACTCCTGTTTCTTAGGAAATACCTATAGCCAAGACTAGGGCGGATGTGATTATGGTCAGCGATTCTCCTGATTGTTCACAAGGTTCATCACTTCCTTCTTCTCTTCCATCATCCCTTCCTCCATCAGTTCCTCCCACTTCTACCAACATTTCATCTTTCCCATCTCCTTCTATGGCCCAAGTATTCTCATCCCTTCCAACTCTCTCGGTTGGAGAGAATATTAGATCACCTTTCCTCCTCCATTTCCTTTGTCACTTCCTTTTCTTGTTGTTCCTTCTTCCAATACTGTTGTATCAATTCCCACTACTATATTAACATCCACCCCATCCATCATTGCCACTTCTATCCAGACACCCATGAATGTTCCCAGTACCCTTGCCTCAACTTAGACCTTGAGTGTCACATCTACCACTCCATCTTCTTCATTATCAGCTATTCCAGAGTGGTTATTTAGGAAGACCCCCAAGTAGAAAAAGAAGGTGCCTCTAGGAGATGTCATGGATCTTAGCATCTTGGAGAAAACACCCAAAAGATAGGCCAAGAGACCAAGGACCATGTCAAATCTGACAGTAAATTCATCCGAGAACGGGTGATAGAGGTTGCTACTCCTACTGAGGGAAAAACCAAGGAAACAATCACGGCTATAGATTATCATATTTCAAATTTTCATTGGGAAAGGCCACTCATGAGGGGGCCAAACAGGATGTTCACACCGACTCTAGGGGCCCTGATGGTGAAATATGACAAGGATAAAGCTACGAAGGATGAGCTAAAGGCTAAGGTCGAACAACTCACATCTTTGTTACGGAGAGTTACACAACCCATTTCATCTACTGAGTCCTCATCTACTACGGCCTTAGTAGTTTTAGCTTCTATTGATGACTTCTCTTATCACGAGCTTGAGAAACTTGGCCAGAAAGGGAGATCAATAAATGGGTGGATCGAATGAATACTGCAGGAAGAAAATCCTTTGATCAAGGAAGCTGTGGAAATCTATAATGATTTATAGGAGGAAAAGATAACTATTTAGAAGATGGATGAGGATTTCTCTGAGGAAAGAAACAATCTGAATCTAAATCTAGCAACATGGGAAGAGGTTAGGGTAGTGGATTCCGACTTGCTTCTTCAGGAAGGGGTGATTGATGATACCTCAAAGTTGTTTGAATATCAGAAGGCTATGGAGTTCAGGTGCCAGGTGTTACAAGACTTGATTAAAAATTGGATGACAAGTGATTAGAAATCACATACGCCTTGAATGACATATCAGAAGAATTTGATATTGCTCATTGTAAATTCTTCAATGAGAATATCGATGCCCTCCTGAAGAACAGATTCAGGAAAACTTCAAAGACTTGGTGAAGTGGGATGATGATGTCACAAGAAATTTTAATTCTGATTCCATTGATCGAATGGTCTTGTGTCAGAACTTCATAGGAAGGATGTCCAAGGTCGTGTTCAAACTGAAGAGAATACCAGCCTGAATTACCAGAGAGATCGAGATAGCAGACATAGTAAGTCACTATGCATGTGGACCTGAAGATGAAGAAATCCAGGATAATCAAATGTTTTTTTGAATACAATCAAAGACTGGCTGTATGGAAGGAAAGCCAGGAGGAGCTTAGAAAAAATGAACAAGTTACAGAGCCAAATCAGGGTTGAACAACCATGGAAGGACAAATTCGAGCTCTAGATTGGTCAGAGTTATAGGGTTGACTCGGTCAAACCCTTGCAACAATTTTTCTATTTTCATGGGAGCTTGTTCCCTTAATTTAATGACATTTCTATTTTTAGTAAAATGTTAGTTAAGGGCCCAGTTGTAATGGCTTAGCCTAAGGAACTTATAAATAGATGAATGCTTAGAGTTCAGATATACAATTTTTGAGATTTTGGTGATTTTACTCTTCAAGCTTGGAAGAGTATTTTCATATATTTGTGAAGTCCCTTTTAATTTTATTGAGAATTACACTCTACCATTTGAAAGTCTGAATTACTATGTGAAATAATTATTTATTACATGCTTTGTGAATGTGATTCCTTAGTATGTTTGAGTAACTTGCCTTTGCTTCAGATTATTTATTGTATGCCAAGATTAAGTGATGAGGTTATTTTCTCTTCAGTTGTGATTGTATTTCTCCTGCTATTGATTGGAAGTTACATTATCTTTATTTTGCATAAAGTGGGTGTTTAAGATGTGCTTGTGTTAATTTTTCCAATAAATTTATCTGTGTATCTAAACCAAATCATGTTCTTTCTCTTTTGTATAAGTTTAACAAAGGAACGTGTGTTTCTAGTTTGTGGTACTCGTACCCTTTTTAGTTACAATAGGTGAAAGTGATTTAGGATGCTAGCATCTCACTCACATAACCCTTCCAAAAGTTGAACATCCCTACTATAGGTCAAAGTTTGATTTATTTCTTTGATTCTCCTTAATCCCAAGAACATAACACCTAGTTTCAAAGGAAGCTAGCCTCTCTCTAGAGGTTCATCTCTAGTCTAAGTTCCACTGACTTGAGAGATGATCTTGTCACTATCACACCGAATTTCGTGATTCATTTTTAGGCCATTAGGAGGGTGCGGTGATTTTGACAACAAACAACCATACCTACTAATAATTTTTTCCAATTAAAATATAGTTGATGTAGATATTTTATAATCCTTTGTAAGTGTTGCCTCTACCCACGTAAAAAAATTCCCACCAAATTCCTACCATAAGAATCTTGTGCGCAGTGAAGCATCACCAACATAATTCCCACCCATTATTCTACCATGAGCTTATACTATAATAGTGTCATGCTCATGATCAAGAACACAATGACACAAGAATTCATCATAGCCCAACTTATAGAAATCTCCTCCTATCAAGTGATAAGGCACTTGGTATTGCAAGTTAATTTTTCTCTAATGTCTTTATTAATTTAGGCACATATCTAGTGCGTAAAAACATTGCAATATCTTCCAATTATGTGGGCACATGATTCAATCTAAATATTTATGCATCGACATAGTATCTTCAATGTTTTTCATGTCCTCACTAGATTTAATCCTTGAAAATGGTCAGGCCCTTAATTGCTTTCTCCTAGTTTCATAACAACAGTGAAGTCAAATTCTTTAAATACAAGTATCCATCTATATATGCACCCTTGCAAAATAGGATTTTTGACTAAATACTTGAGCGCCATATGGTGTATAGAAAATTAATAGAGTTTCTAACAAGTATTGTCTAAAATTTTGAAACACGTAGATCATAGATAAAGCTTCATGCTCAGTAGGTGCATAATTATGCTCCAAAGGTATCAACTTACTTATTGCAAAGAAAATAGGATAATCCATAATAAATTCCTGGTTATACCAAAACTACACTAATTGTCATGCTTAGAGGAATCAACGTGAACATGAAAAAAGTTTTTCCCATAAAGGAAAACAAAATATAGGTGCGAGTAGTCGGACTTTCCTTGAGTGTTTCAAATGCTTGTTGTTGTGCATCACCCCAATAGAATTTACCTTTATCTTTTAATAATTCTTACTGCATATCCTTTGATTAAATTTCTATAATAGCTTATATGTCCTAGAAATCCATGCACCTCACTATGGTTTATATGTTCTTCTAGGCCCAAGATTACAACTATCTGGTGGGTCTACCAACAATCCATCCTTATAAATGATGTGACCAAGTAAAGTAACAAAAGGTGTATAAAATATGCACTTCTTGATGTTAAAAGAGATGTTCAACTACATACACCTCTCAAACATAAGCCTCAAATTATCAAAATGGTCTTTGACTAACCCAAAACTGTCCAATCATCCAAATACACCTACAAAAATCTATGAATAAAATATTGATAGGTCTGCACAACAATGCACAAAAACACTATTGACACATTTTTCAATCCAAAGGGCATAACTGTATATGCAAAGATACCTAATCAATAGTGAAAGTATTCTTCTCCTGATCTTCCTTTGCGATGCACACCTGGTGATAACTGAAAAATCCATCTATGAAATAATATATCTCGTGCCCTACAACTTCTTCAAGGATTTATTCTATGAATGGTGTGGGAAAAGGATCTATTACATAGGAAGAATTCAACTCTCTATAATGTACAAAAATCTTTATCCTCCCATATTTATTAATGTTTATGACCATGGGGCTGACCCACACTGATTCTTCAATAGGCACAATAAATCAAGACTTGAGCACATTTTTAATTTCTTCCTTCACCTTCACACGTAAATTAGGGTTCATCCTATAAGGCCTCTTCCTAACCAGGTGTGTTCCTTATTTCATTTTTATCTTCATCTCTCCTAAAGAAGGATGCACTAATTTTAATTCATGATAGGCCTATGGGATTAAGTTCTTGAAATCACACGAAGTTCAATAATATTATCCACTTATTACTCTAACTAGTAATCACCAATAATGGCCTCCTTAAGCTCTGCTTCTATACCAATGTTAACCTTCTTCATCTTCATATGAGCATGTTACATGTGTGCCTTTTCATCTGCACAATATTTTACCTTACGTACATCTTCATTATGGATGACATCTAAATTATCAACTTCCTCATCATCTATCATGTACACCAATTTTGTTGTTTTATTTTTCCTTCCAGAAAAGATCACCTCTTCTTCATTTATTTCCTCAAGATTAAGGAGTTCCTCAATAAATGCAAGGCTAAAGGGTATGTCTTCTATGTTTGTTCATCAATTCTGGATGCACCTCCGAACTTCACTCCCAATGTCTGCACCAAATTCCGAATATCCTTCTTACGCTTCACTACCCTATCGCGTGCACCATGTCCCTCTCTTACACTTCATTAAACTTTAGTCAACTTTCCTCTCTCCATATTTCTACCACCAGGTCCATCATATTTCTCCATACCTTCTCCTTCCCCTTTGCATTGTGGGATTTTATCTAGTCATGGGTAGATGCTCTAAACCTAGTTCGATAACCAAAATATTGATCAAAAATGGTATAGTGCGTACGTACGATCCTCTAAGATCATGCAAGAATCTTAACCAAGCTTCCTCTGGAAACAAATAAGTAAAAATAGTGTACTCCAATGTATAACTATGTAAAACTTGATCCCACCAATTATCTATAGCTCAAATCCACTCCAAATCAGCATTAGCAAGAGTCTAGTAATCCTGTTGCATCCAAATTCTCGGTCTATATCCCCAAGACATTCCTAATGCATATGCTTCCAACCACTCATAAAATTCTACTATAAAGAAGATTAAGAATGTCTCATAGAGCTCATGATAAATATTTTATTTAACCCAATGATGTGTAATGAAATTAGGTCTAGTAGTATATCTCTATGGAAACTGATCCTACATGTTTTCTACCCAAATTTCAATTCTCTCTAGAGTTAATCGATAAACCATCTATAAGAAACATACTTTGGAAAACAACTTGAAAATAGATCTTGGCAAGGGAACCAAAATGTAGTCTTATTATTTCACCTAAATGTTATGTGTGTTGGCACCTCATCTAGATAGATTTGAATGCTCACCCAAAGTGCAATAAGCCACTAGGTCCCTCCTTTGTGTTGTTTATCAAGATGATAGTGTTAGTGAAAATTCACAAAGCACCCCCAAAATGACCCATGGATCTGATTTTCTAAGGCAATTCATTTGGTGTGAATGCACAACATTGAGTTTTCTCCAAGGTGTGGGACCTTGCAAGGTGAGAAAACTCTTTAGATTGAAGCTAGTTCTTACTCCTCTATTTAGGTGTATGCATGTAATTTTTGTAGAGGTTATGGTTCAAAATTCCTACTCTAAAACTACCAAGGAGACAGGGTTGAGAGAAAATAAGGAAAAGGGGAACAAAACTAAGAAAAAAACAGAAGGTGATACACCAAAGGAGTGTTGAACTCCTTGCTTTGCAAATATAGACATAAATCATGAAGATCACAGTTAAAAAAAAATGCACAAATTAATGAATGCAATGAAGGATCAAAAGACAATAATAACTGCATGAGAGGATTGAAAATTGATCACAAAACATACATTATCATGCCCAAATTTGATACAATACGTTACAATAGCAAAGAGGCAAAAATGTGTTACAATCTCCATGGGAGGTCTAAAACTCCTTCAAATCCACCTACTAAGGGGAAAAGAAGAGCTTGCAGAAGCAAGAACATCCAACCTTTTACAAATGAGCCAAATATGGCTTTTAACCATGAAGCAGAATGGAAGAAAAGAGAAAACGTGAGAAAAAATGATTTTAGATCTCCAACCACCAAAGATTCATTTAAATGGCAAGGGCACCTCTAAAATTCCACTTCCCAACACATTTGATCCTCGCAAGACAAGAAATTTCCCATACCTCATTAAATCGGTAGATGAAAATATGATTTTTTGTCTTTTCCAGTGCCAAGGACGTTTTTTCAAATTTCTCCCACAAATCTTCACCAAAATCCAAAATTGAGGGGTCCAATGTGTAGATAATTTCACCAGATTTCCAATGATATAAAGAATGCAAAAATATGAGCTCTGGATCAAAAGATATGGCCCTCTGAAGATTTAGGGTGAAAATGGCGACAATAGAGTCAAAATTCGGTCGGCAGGTTCAAACCTTAAAATTTTCCCTTTTTGAATTTGGGAAAATTTCCCAAAAATTCCCCATGCCCCACTACTCCTCTGCCACATGGCACTTTCCCATTCGTTGATGGAAATGCGGGCCCAAACCTCACCTTTTCCCTTTGATTTTTGCCTTGGGAAAATTTCCCAAAATTAGTCCATGCTCCACCACTCCGCTATCACGTGTCGCCACGGTCACTCCGGGATGTGCTTCAACATTTTCCTTTGCACCTTTTGTAATTTTGGAAAATTTTGCCAAAACCTTCCGCACCTCTAACCCCCGCCACCGACTGGACATGTGTCACTTCCTGGATGCTCGGTGGGCCTTTCCCTCCATTTCCTCCTTCGCGGGCCCACGGGATGGTTTTCCCCTTTGCACCTCTGCCAATTTCTTCATGAATTTTCCAACTTACCTCCACTACCCCCGACTTTTGCTGCCATGTGGCATCTTCTCATTGATTACAGGGCTGTCAAGGAAAATTTCCCCAAAAAACTCCACCGAGCCATAACTTTCAAAATATTTGGAGTTAGGAGGAAAATTTTACCTTTCTGGAAAGGTGAGAAAAAATCCTATCTAATGGAGCCATTTCCAGAAACCCTTGAGTGCTTGAAATGTGTGAAAATTGAAATTAAATCACAAGGAAGGAAAGAATGAAGGCAAGTTAGCCAAAATAAGCAAGGGCTCATTTTGGATAATAGTTATCATATAGATACGACGATAGATAACCAATTGTGCATTCATTCATAAGAACTCATTACATACATTCAATTAGAAACACATGTAATAAGGAAACATAAAGATCAAATAACAACTAATATCATATGCACCATGTAATCACCATATTAAAACACATCAATTACAATAATCCATCCTCTATAATCCATTATAACAAAGTATTACATAACATAAGCTAAATAAATCATCATAGCTAGGCACTGGAACATGTGCAACATCAAATCCTAAGCCATAAATACTCTCACATACACGACAATCTTGTACATGGTCCTCTAAACTATGAAGAACAACTAATATATATAGGGGTGGGGAATTTCCCTTCACCACCTATGTATCCTCAAAATAGATTGCATGCTCAAAATATCCATGCGTACATCAATAAATAAGTGCATGCTTTTCTATTGATCCTAATAATAGATTAATCTATAAATAAATAAAAAATCAGTCCTATTATTAGATTGACCCTTGCATGACCTTTGATATTTTCCTCACATGTGCTTTATCCCAAAATATATGTTCCTTGATCTCCAAGTCTCCTTTATTTTCTCTTTGGCGTGATCCACACTCCAACATAGTTTGTCCTATTTTTATCCCATAACTATAAAATCGAGATAATTTTTGAATCCTATCTTTCAGGCACGTGTCACCTTAACTACATTTTCACATGTGCACATGCGCCCACTTGCACACCCCATTCCTCTACGCACTTTCCATACTCAGCCATTTTTTCTAGTCCAACAATCTCACACAAAACATCTCCCAAAATTCCCCGCCTATGAGATATATCCACCATGACCCTAAAAGAGAGCAATCACCACTTTGCAAAAATGAATGATGCATTCATTATATATGTCATGAGCCTACTCGAAAGAAATCTTGAACTAATACTATCCTTGTAAGTTTTTTTCTTTGATCCAAAGATATGGGTCTTTCTTCACATAATTCTCCACTTTCTCGTACATCAAGGTAGTTGGATTTGACCACACCGTAAAAATTCTAAGATACTTGAGTGACAAGATCATGATGTTTTACGAAAATTTTTCTATATCAATGGAAAACTCAAAATAAGGAAAAAGAAAGGTGTGTCTTTCCCTATCTCTCTGGGAATATTCTCTTATAATTCTTTTGTTGATTCATCAAATTTGGAATCATATTTATCACAGTTGAATCTCTACTCCTACACTTTGAGATCCAACTTTGATATCTAGAGCACTCTTGATATGTTCTACATACCTAACTTGCACCATGTTCCATAAATTAAGGAATATTAGGTGAATTGTTCTGATGATCTTAGAGTTAGGGAAAGGATTCATATGAGGATGACAATTGGGAAAATGAGGAAATTGTGCTTTTATTGGTTCGAGGAAGGAATTGATGATGATGGGACTAATTTATATGACCCCGAGTATCAAGCTGTGAAATATTTACTCCTCCCACATGTTTCTTAGAGAATCTAAGAACCAAGGGATATTTAGGAATCGATTGAGGCAGTGATTTATAGATCTAGAGAGTGTTTTAAGAAAAGAGAGTTTCATTCATAGATTTATGAGGTCTCTAGGCTCTCAAGAAACAAAAATATCCTCTCTCTACTTTGAAGGCAGCTGATAAAGCTTCAAGTTCCACCCACTCTGAAAGGCCTACAAAAGGAAAGCTAATGGAGTCCTAGCTAGCTCACTATAAGAGGATACACAAAAAGCCAAGAGCAATTCAAGAGCTGGAGGAAGGTGTAGACACCATGTTTTGGTGTCCCACATCCCATATTCACTCTCCATCATCATCATTTCCTACACACATAAATCCCTTATAATTAAAATCCCCCATTCCCTCCTAAATTCAATTACCCTTTTAATTGTTATTTCCCACCTTAATCTCATCCTAATCATATCCTTAATTTATCTTCCCTAAACATCCCTAATCATCATTAATTAATCTTAAATATTCATCTAATCTATTTATCCTCCTTAACAAGCCCCTTTGTATCCTCCCTAGGCTTTCATTTAATAATTTGATCTTCCCTTTGTCTTTATTTAATCTTTTCAACCTCTCACCTACCTTTTTATCATCCCTAGGTAGCCCTAGTTTGTCATTATCACCCAAAACCATAAACTTCCCTCTTTAGGCCTATTTTACCTCGAGTTAGGAATCATCCCACCACCTAAATTGATGGTTTTCCATAGTCTTCGGTGACCCATCTAGGTCACCTTTGACCTTATAAGTACCCCTTCATCCCTCCTTTTTCTAAGGATGCAATTTCGAGAGCTGAAGCTATCTTGAAAATTTCACTATGATTATCAATCTTAGAGGCAATATTACACGCCATCTTGAAGCTGCTTTAGAGCCCTTACATGTTTCCTTTGAAGATATTAGAGCGTTGAAGCTTTTTAAAGTCCTTTAGCCATATCATCATCCTTTTACATCAGTTTCTTGTAGGTTATCGGTTGCCCCAAAGCTCAGTCATTCACCTGTCATCCATTTATCTTACCTCATATTTTATTTTTAGTCCATTTATCCTTATCAAACCCTAATTCCTTTCTTGGTCACTTTGTTAACCCTTCTTGGTCACTATTGACTTAGCCTATGTCCATTTTGTTTCTGTCATCTACATATTCTATATTTTGTGTTTTGAGCTTGAGACCCTTAGATCACCGGACACAGCCATTTTTCCCACTTTCCACCTCATATTTGACCTTCACTATATCTAGTCACTATCGACCTTGTCTCGGTCACCGATGAAGGGAGAAGTATTATTTACATCCTTTATTTCATTATATAAATTTCTTGCATCCTATATATTAAAACCAAGTTTAGATATTTCTACATCATCTCAACTTCATCACAACACCATCATTTAGTTCATATTATCTTCTAAGTCATCCAGATCCACTCTTTTTGGTCATTTTTGACTCATCCTATTATAGTAATCGTCGATTGGGCTCATTAGTCTTGTTTCACTGTCGACCCACTCAAGTTTTATTTGGTTGTTACTTACTTAGATCAGATCTACATTTTACTTCATCAATTATGTTTCACTTTTTGTTTTATCTCAAATCTTGCCGCATTATATCAAGAACATAATTTATTTATTTATTTCCATCAAAAGTGGGTTGACATCCATCCTAGGAAGTTTTCACTTCTCGAGACTGAATTTACTAGGAAACCTAATCACCTATATACTAATCATTTTCTTTTTTGTTTCTCTTTGTTGTGCAGATCATCTAACTCATTGTGAGGAGAATCTCTCTTTTTTGCATGTATCCATCGTCATCTCATTAGGAGGTAGCTTAATACCTCTCATTCTTAGTTTTACTTATTTCCTTTATTACTATTTCACTAATCTAAAATAGGAACAAAAAGTATTTGTCAACATTTTGGTACACTTGATAGGGCACACCCTTTCTTGGTGAGTCTTTTCATTATCTTTCACTTCAATTTTATTATATTTATTTTCTACTAACTTTACAATTAGGATATTTTCTTTGTTTTTTTGGTGTGGCTTTTTCTTGGATCAATTTTCTTTCTTTAAAATTAAAAATAAAAAGGAAATTACGTTGTCCAGGTATTCTTCATTTTCTCTATTTTCTCATTTTGCATTATTTTTCCTTCTTTTTCCAAGTGTCTTCATCAAATGCAACACTTCATTTTAGACTTGAAAATAAACTTAATTTTTACTTGGTAATCTATTCTAATTAGGAGGTATACTATTTACATACACTTTCACCACACACATCCAAAATGCATACATCAAAACTACACATCTTAAACATCTTCTTCCAGGTGGAACTATTGGGATTTCATCACCCAATAGGAAAGCCACTATTGTGTTCTAGCCATGTTATAAATCTTAAGCTATCATTATATTGGCTAAGATCCGATACCTTGTCGTTGTAGTGTGTGAAGTGTGGGGGTAGGCCCCAATATCAAGCCCCGTATTGGTAGTCATCATAGATTTGAGCCTCACGTACCTTCAAGTATATCAAGGAATCCAACCAAAACCACTGAAACTATCCATATTTTTTCCATTTCTTAGGTTCCCCTTTGAGCCCATTTTCTTTTGCTCCCTCAGATTTTTTTAATAATAAAGATAACTAAAACTCTATTGTGTGATTTTTTTGAAGTAATTAATAATAAACATAGTTTTTGTTTTATTTTTGTTTCATGCCCATTATTACATGTTCTCAAGCAAGAAAAATGGAACAAAACATGACATCTAACAAAATTCCCACTTTTATTGTTGTTTCCCAACAAAATTCAGCTTTTTCCATCATTACTTATACCCCATTAGTCACCTCTTCCATGGTTACTCAACCTATGGTTTCCATTCCCCCTCTTCAACAATCTCAAGCTATCTAATCTAACACCCATGTTGAAACTAACCCTTTCCTTTATCACCACTCAATCCCATCTGGACCAACCACACCCCTATCTATTACCTGTTTGGAGAATTTTGGACCTCCTACCATTCCTTGTGGATGTATGGAATTCCAAGAGCTTCTAGATACTAATCTCATTTCTTTACATGAATACCTCCTCCGTAAATCTACATATATCCCCATTAAAGGTCCCCTCTTCAACAAATTTATGCTTATCATTCTCATCTTGAATCTTCCCAAATCTTAACATCACAACTCGTTTTTTTCTTCCTAAGATCCATAAATGAACTCGCCACGGCATAAAACAAACTTGGCCCCTATCAATATTCTCTACAATACCCCAAACTTCCTAATCCACTCAACTGGTGCTTCCCATCCCTTCCAATGTTCTTCCCATTAACACTATCTCATCTTCCTCTATCCCCATCAAATTTTCACGTACTTTCATCAAAGTATCATCCCCACCCAAACTTTATAAGAGTCTCATTTACTTTCTCCTGAATAATACAAACTGACTATGGTCCCCATCTCTACATCCATATATATATATATATATATATATATATATATATATATATATATATATATATACCATTGAATCCCAACCTCATCCTTTGGAATATACCTAAACACATCAACCCCTACCTAGAAATACTTTCCATTACATCTTCCCCTAATCAGTCCACTCAAACAACTCAAATATCCCATACATATATCCCCACTCAACCTACACAAGGTCTATCCAATATCCCCATCTCCAAAAACAACACATGAAACCTTATCAATTCAATTACTTCCTACCTCTCAACAACATATTATTTCCCAACCCATTCAATCACAATATCTCATCAATCTTCCTCCTTATCGACAACATCCTCAAACACGTACTTACTAACAAGCCTATCAATATCACCCACAATATCACCAATCTCTTCCATAACATAATCCATCTACTTATTATATCCCACAACCAAATCCATCAACTTCTCATCCATCCACATCTAATGATCTCATGCATGTGTTATTAAGTAGAATGGCTAATCTTGAAGCCGCCACTTTGGGGTCCAAAACCACATTTTCCTATGACCATAGTTATAATGAACTGCCAATCCCTCATTTCCCATAAATTTGTATCCTCCACTTTGAGAATTCCCAAAATTTTCTAATTTTAATAACAAGGACCCACAAAAACATCTTTGTTCATTTATTAAGTAATGCTACCTCATTGCTAATGACCAAGACCTTATGCCTTATACATTTCCCATTTCATTAGTCGACGTGCCTTGGATTGGTATAATGACATTCCACAACATGCTTATTTTCCTTCACCCAACTCACGCAACTATTTTTGAAACATTTTTCAATCAACATTGTGAGTAATATCACCATCATAGACCTCTATTCCATTACATAGTTTGATGATGAATCTATCGTAGATTTCATCGCAAGATGGTGTAGTATAATCAACCAATTATCCATTTCCCTTCCACAAACTGAATTAATAAAAATCTTCTCATAGTCTTGTGCAAAGAATATTTCCTCTACTATTCAAATATGATCATTCCAAACTTTGAAGAGGCATTCACCATGGCTCGTAAACTTGAAATTCATTTCCTTGAGAAAGGCCAAGTCAAACTTCAATCAAATAAGCCCAAGCCTAAATTTACTAAGTCCTCCACACATGGTGACAAATCTAATAACACTGCTAATGCCATCATGGTCAAATATTCTTTTAAATCTACTTCTCACACATAAGGTTCTCAAAGATCTCCTAGGACATCTCCTAAATATACCCCTCTCGGGATTCCTATAGTTCCATTTCGATAAGTTAATGACAGTCCATCTTATCTAACTTCCTCTCATTTGACCCTTGGATGAATCACGACCCAATCCAGCATGGTATTGCAAGGAACATTATTGTAAATACCATCAAGTTTATGGTCATGACATTGAGAAGTGTCACACTTTCAAGGACCTTGTCCAAAATCTCATAGATCATGGTGATCTTCAAGTAGATAACCCTAATGCACCACCAAATCAGCCCCTTGATGTCTTCAAACAACCCTTCCCTAATCATCCACCAACCAATGAAACTACACCCCCACATCTCAAGCACCTAATGCCCATATGATCAATACTATAAACCAAGATTCATTATCACCATATCTTCATCCATCACACCCATGCCTATTTCAAATGCTCCTCCGACACCAAAAATTTCATCATCCACACTTATCTCTACATCTATTGTATCTACATCAACTATATCCACAACTATCACACCCACACCAATTTTAATTACACCTACTTCCTCATCTATATCTACTAAATCCGTATCCATCACATATAATTATTTACCCACATATCCCTTGACACCCATCATAACATCCTCATCATATGTGCCTACATCTATACCTATTTCCAAAACCACATCTACTACTATGATCACCCACATCAACATCTGAACCCATATCCACAACCGTACCATCCCTTAAGACATCTATTATGCCGACACCCCCACTTAATACAACTACAAATGATACTCTTATCTCATCCACAAGTCCAATCACCCCTACATCAACAAATCTTAGACCTATACAATATATAACTCCTTTTGATCTCATCAAACATATTATATAAAAACCACTTCCATCTCTAGTATCCACATTAACAACAAGATCAAAATTTCCCAAGCCTACCTCTAAAGATCCCCCAGTTAAAATTTTTATCATTCCTGCCAAAGGTAATTTCTCATAGAAAAAATATAAAAACCTTGGCATATCTATTCAAAAATCTCACACACACCCTTGTAAAAAGATGGAGCTTCCTACTCCCAAGTTTAACCCCCTAAACAATTTAATATCATGTCATCACTTTTAGGGGAACGTCCATAAATTTTAGGACTAGGAACTTCATCCAAGAACCCTATTATCAACAATCATAAATTAATACAATCTAATCCTCCTTCCAAACCTAGTCTCCCTTCAAAATAATCAATATCACCAATTGCTAAATCAGAATCCAAACTATATAAATCCTAACCATTGAAACCAAATATAAGTCATCTAACCATCCTCTTTAAACTACACTTGAATCACAAAGATCCACTTCCTCTTCCAAATATAAATATGAATCAAAGACACCAATCAAGAATCATAAGAGTAAATCACCTCTCTTACCTTCCAATTCATTTGCAATCCCCATCGACCCTCCCTTAAAAAAATTATTGGGTCCTATGCAAACATCCTCTAACGTCTAATTCAAACATCTACAATCACAATTCACCCCATTAAATCTTTCAACCCAAGTGTAAAAACCATCATGGTTTGATCCTTATGTCACATATTCCTATCGTCATACATCTAATTCAAACTATCATCCATAATATAATTAAAGAATACAATATTCTCGTCAAATAGGATCACCCTCTTCCATCTACCACTTCATCCATAACCAATTCCAATCCTCCACCCAAGGATTTATCTACTAAAATTTCTAAGTCTCGTCATTCATCTAGAACCTTCATTGTCATCCCTCCTCCGAATGTTACTTCATCCAAAGAAGGCCCTACTCTTTTTATCAATGTCATTTAGATTTATGCTCATTCTCACACCCATGATTTTCAATCACCTTCTAAAAAACAAAGGTTATTTTCACTACTCCCTCTAGTGATCCTACTCCCCCTTCTTCATCAAAAATAAAGTATCTATCTTAATTATCCCATGACCTACTACCATTGAAAACAAGATTGTGAAATAGATTCATCATTCCCACTCAAGATTTCAGTATATGATATTATCCAAAGCTCCCAAATCATATAAAATCCCTCATGGAAGATGTAAAGTGTATCCCTTCTCCTGAAAATGAGACTCAACCTTTCACAACCATTGTTGGAGTGTTTCCTTCTTCTTCCGCCATATCTTTTGATAACTCAAATTCCTAAAATATCACCGAATACCATGACCTCCCACTTTTCATCACTGTGCATATCAATGATACATTCATCTAGTGTTCCATGATAGAAAACAGAGCCAACATAAATATCATTTCATCCCATGCCTTTGATCAGCTCAAGCTCCTTATTTCATTCTCGCCCAATCTCCATGCGTTCTTCATCCCTTCAATTAAGTTATTGATTATATTACCCATGATTTGGCCATGGTCATTATTCCTATTTGATTCGGTGAAATACTCCTCCATGGTTTCTTTTATATCATAGATGGGTATTTTCAATACAATATCCTACTTAGATGACCATGGATTCATGTCATGCGTTGTGTTCCTTCCACCCTTCGTTGTTTCATCAAGTATAAGGAAATTCTTATACCAAAACAATATTCTTTTGAAGCATCCACTAGCTCATTTGTTTCTACATCTAAACTTCTCAATGATGACTCTATAGACAAAGTGATGGATAAAATCTCACTGGGAGTATCACCTCCTTACCCTCAACACAGCTTCCAACACCTCATTGAATTTGTAGACCGAAAAATCTCTAGTGTATCAACCTCGATGTTGGGGATGTCATTTCTTTTGGTCCACCCGATATTTTCACCAACCTTATCTATGGTGACATCAATCACCCTTCTTCTCACATTGACACTCAACCTCACACCAAAATTTACACCAATGGATTTGAATTCCTTTATAACAAATCCTTTTCCTACACTTATCTCCATCGCTACACACCGGAAAGGATTTTGAATGGGGTACTATAAACAAGACATGCATGAACTCATCATAAATCAATCCTGTAAGCCCAATGAAAATTTTGGATTAGATTTTAAGGAACAACTTACTAACTCTCTCAAACATTCTTCATCCTCATCTCTCATGGACATCGATTCTCCTTCTTCTCTAACCAAAAAAATTATGGATATGGATAACATCGTGTTTGTTTCCTCTAGATTTTTTTAATCTCCACCATCACTTTGGAACCAGTCACTTATCAGTGTGAAGGAGAAATTGGGTCTCTCCTCTTTAATTTCCTGATATGATAGAGGAAGATTCTCCTACCATTCCATCCTTTCCTATATGGGGGAAGAATATTCCTATCTTCATAATTCCTTACCACCAGACACATCTACACTTCTCAATGAATCCACCATCAAAATCAACATAGGGACTCGCAAGAGCCCCACATCCTCAAAGTGGGTCAATACCTTGATTCATAAGAACTTAAGTCTTTCACTACATTCCTTTCTATACCTAGCCAAGACTTTGCATGCTCATATGTCAACGTGTCAAGACTTGATCCTTCTATTTTATTCCACAACATCATTACCATCCCCGATGCTAATCCGGTTAAGTAGAATCTTTGCCGCATACATCCTTGATGCAAAGCCTAAACATCTTCCAATCAATCTAACAATGGTGATTATATCATAATACTTCAAAATAATTCTTTTCCAAAATGCTTATTCTTCTCAAGCTTAAACACACCATCACAATCCAATTTTTTCCTAACACTCCATATTATATCCTTTACCAACATTGAATTGTTAATACACCTCCAATAATGCTTAATCATCTCAAAATTTGAAACAAACTAAAAAAATTAGTAAATTACCTTAAAAGCTGTCAAGACCGCCTTACTTACTTTGCTCACTCTTATCCATCTATCATGGTGTGTAATTAATTGGTTACACACTTGAATCCTCTTAGTTGGATTTGTAAATGTCTTGAGTTAAACTTGGACTCCACCCTACTCGGTCCTTCAACTCTTTTTCCTTGTCTTCTTTGTCATTGTACAACACTTGCTTCTCAAACCACTCTGTCATAAATATCATTTTCAACATTACCTTCCCTTCACTGAGCCTTCTTGGGTATGTTAGGGTTGAATTTTTTAAGTCAAGAGTGCAAATATTCATATACTTGAACATGCATTCAACCTTACAATTTGCACTTACGGGTCAAAGTTATATTTTGGATGGATTGTGCATCAAATACTCTACCTATTGCTTGTATGGGGCCTAAATTTCTCCAAAACCTTATTACTTCTTACTCATAAGCTTCCCTCAAGCTTTAAGAAATCATAAAATAAGATTTTAGGCCCTTTATACAACCCTTTCTAACCTTTTATCATTGTGTATGGTTTTGATAACCCTTAAATGGATTATTATTCTTCTTATTTTCATTACACCTAGGTTTCTTGATGATTCATTGACTTATTAATCCCTTGTTTAAATTTTTTTAGCCTTCCTACCTTCCAAAAAAATGACTACATTGTCTCTTTAAGGGTTCCTTGATCTATTCCTTAAACCGGCTCGCATAGAATTGGTTATTATTGCTTGGGAACCGTTAAGAATAACTTGAAAGGGGGAAAAGATGTTGACCTAATTCCTTTTCTAATCCTTGAATGATCTTAAGATAAATATTTCTTCGAAATTTCAGGAGATTTGTTTGGTTGAACTTCAAAATAAGTGGAGTTTTCCTTCTAAAACCCTATTTCAAGGGTTTTGGCTCCTTAGACAACACAATAGGAAAATTTTTATGGTTCTTCATGATATTTTCACTTCAAACCCATATGCTAGCTATATAAAGACTATATTAACATCTATGACCTTATAAAAGATAAATCACCTCATGAAAACCTTTGTTTTCTTTGCATATTTGAATTCAACAAAGATCGAATCATGTGATCCTCTATTTTCGGGACTAGGGAGGGTTTTAAATATCTTTTCTGACTTAAAAACTCATATTAGAGCCTAGATTCACTCTAATACTCTCCTCCTTGATTCCAAATGATCTCGATTCCTTCTTAACACTGAAACAAGTGTAGAATCCTAAACTATGCCCTATAAATAGGGTTTTCCTCCTACTCTTCATTGTTATCTTCAATAAAACTTGATGAAATTCCCACCTTCATAACCTTCTAATAATTTTTCAAGATCTATACCAAGGATACAACTCTTCTTTCTTATATGCAACACTCATATGGGTTAGACTCTTTTACACAAGCACACACACCAAATTACAAAATGCCTTAATAATCGCCACAAACCGTATAGTCTCATTCTCTTGCAAAAAATATTCCTTTCATATAATAAATCAAACAAACCATGTCAATATACATGGATGAAATTATTACCAGTATTATAATCTCATTTTTCTATACATGCACAAAGTTCTAATGCTTAGTCACCATGCCCAAAGTGCTCAAATAGTCACAGAGAATAATAATACACAAGAAACACCAAATTAAATTTACTAGAACTTAAATCTCATAACCAATTTTATGATCAACCTTCACTCAACTTTTACATCAAGCATATTTTAAATGTACAACAATAGACACACAATTATGTAAGAAATGTCACAAAATTGAGTTTTCTCCTTCAATCCCTTCTTGAAACTTTACACCTTAATTCATATCCCGATAGAATGAATTAATTCAACTACATTATCCTTCTTAATACCTTATCCATCATCACCTACTCAAGGTTATTTATCATTAGATTAATTACAAACATAACTCATGATGGGATTCCACTCTAGGATGTTACCTTTACCTAAAATGTCTTAAGTTTAGCATGACTAGCTTCTCTCATGACTCATGACCTAGAGATGCCCTAATACACCACCCTTTTCCTCATTTCACCCTTTTATATAGTTCTAAGCTTCAAGAATTATTTAAAGTAACTATAACAAGCCAAAATGGCCTAAAATCCAAATATTACAATTTGGATGGAAATTCTTCATTTGAATTTTAAAATTCCCAAAACCAAACCTGTCCACATAGATCGACACCTAATAACTCCTAGGACTCATGAACACATTTAAAAATTCAAAATGAATGTCTTCGTGGTTTATTTATATGTAAGGAGTGATGTTCCTACATCAATCCTTGCATTACTCTCCTTGTCAAAGAAGAATTGCAATGCCTTCTCTTAGCTAACTTCATCATTCTTATTGACTATCTACAATTGGTTTCTAATATTTTACCTCAAATCCTATAGAAAGCGTTGTATCTACACCAAATTTCAAGATTTAAATCTCACTTGTCCTAAAGATGATTTTCCTCTCTCTAACATCGACAAAATCCTAGACCTCACTATAGGCCATGAGATTATTTCTTTTATGGATGGGTTATCTTAGTATAATAAAATTCTTATCGTGTCGAAGACCAGCATAAGACTTATTTTATCACTCCTTAAGGGACCTTTTGTTATCGTGTCATGCCCTTCGGTTTGAAAAATTTAGGAGCCACCTATTAGCATGATATGACTTACATCTTTCATGACCTCATTCATAAGAATGTAGATGACTATCTCAATGATCTCTTGGGTAGATTCGGGCATCGAAAAGGCCATCTTTCCATCCTTGAATTCCTATTTAAGCACCTTATTTTCTTGATCCTACATCTCAATCCCACCAAGTGTGTTTTTGGAGTCTTAATTAGCAAGCTCCTTGGCTTCATCATCTCTATCAAGGGTATTGAAGTTGACCCCTCAAAATCAAAGCCATCCTAGAGATGCCCCTCCTAACCTAAAGAAGATTCATAGTATCCAAGGCCAACTTCAATCAGTTCATTATTTCATCTCACAACTTTCTCGACTATTTCCAACATTTTCACCATATTCTTCACAAAGATATTGACTTTAATTGGGATGATAATTGCCAAAAATCCTTTGATGATCTCAAGCAATATCTTTTATCCCCACCCGTGCTCACACTTCCATGTGAGGGGGAACCTTTCTATCTTTATATCTCTACCATTGATCATGCTCTTGGTATCATGTTGGCACATCACGATGGGAAAGGTAGGGAACATTTCATTTATTATATCAATCATACCCTTTATGACTATGAGACTTGCTACACTGAAGCTAAAAAGCTATGTTGCACCCTTTTCTTCACCACCTCTAAGCTCCATTGTTATCTCATCAATTATAAAAATTTGTCATCACTAGCTTTCATCTTCTTAAAACCACGCATTCAAAGGTTTATCATAGTGATTGCATTACTCGATGGCTCATGCTCATGACCAAGTTTGACCTAGATTTCATCTCTCAAAAGTCTATTAAGGGTCACACCATTTCCGACCAGCTAGCTAAGGCCCCTCTTTCTAAAAATCATCCTCACTAACAATTTCCAGATGAGTCTATCTTCAGCATGGATCATGAGTTCTCTCCTACCAAATTGAAAATTTTCTTTTATGGATCCAAGTGTCAAAAAGGGGGAGGCATTGGCATTATCATAACTCCTCCTTGAGATAATCCTATCCATATATCTTATAAGATTAAGTTCAAATGCACTAATAACTTGGATAAGTATGAAGCCCTCATTCTAGGCCTTGAAATTTATCTCATGCTCGACATCCAAATCCTTGACATATATGGTGATTCTCAACTCATCATTAATTAGGTCAAGGTAATCTATCAATGTAAAAATTAAATCCTTCATAAATATAAGGACGCTGCCTAATTTCTTCTTAGATCCTTCGACTTATACACTACCCAAACCATCCCTCGGTCATCTAATCATTTCACAGTCATGATGGAATCTCTCATGTCTCTTATCCCATGGGCAATATAGGAATCTAAACTTTATGTTGTTGTTCATCATCTTAATCAACCATCTCATGTCCATGAGCTTCCTCGCATCAATCATGTTGAAGCTAATACATCAGATCTTTGGTATTATCAAATATTTGATTATCTATCCCAATATATCATCCCCTCTAATCTATCTAATGAATGGTAAGAAGTCATTTCTTCAACTTGTTAACCACTATGTTATTATTGGTGGAATCCTCTATAAACACAGATTTGATGAAACCTTGCTTCGTTTCCTTAAATCTCATGAATATACTCATGTTATTCGAGAATTCCATGATGACATCTATGGTGGTCACTTGGTGGCTTGGATATCACCAAGCACGTTATTTGGATGGGCTATTATTTGCCTCCCTTAACCAAGATTGTTTTGAATATGTTAAGAAATGATTCAAATGCAAGAAACATTCTAATCTCATCCGCATTCCTAGCCGGACCCTACAACCATCTTAGGATATTTTGCCTTTCTCAAAATGGGGATTGACCTCATTGGCCTGATCAATCCATGTTATTCCTAATGTCATCATTATATCATCACCACCACTAATTATTTCACCAAATGGGTGGAAGCTATTTCACTCACATTTACTAAAGCTAACCAAATCGTTAACTTCATTTATCGACATATCATTTTTACTTCAACGTCACTCATAATATCATCACGAAAATGGAAATTTATTCAAAAACAAATATCTCAAGAAGCTATGTGATTCATTCAATATTAAGCTTAACTTCTCTTCTCTATACTATCTCGTAAGTTAACAACTAAGCCAAAGAATCTAACAAGACTCTTTGTAACATCCTTGCGAATTTTTTTGATAAAACAGGTCATAATTGGAACCTTCATATCCCCTTCATTATTAAAGCTTATCGAATAACATCAACACCTCTATGGGAGTTATTCCCTTCTCTCTAGTCTATGGCTCTAAATTTTTCTTCCTCTTAAAGTCCAAATCCCATCCTTGTGCATTTCTCTTTACAACTTTGTTTCTAATGAAGATTATCACTAAGAGCATCTAGCACAACTTGAACTATTATATGAACATCACCTTCTCACTCTTAAACATCATCATGTATACCAAGAGCATATTAAACGTTATTTAAAAAAACATATCAAGGAACATGACTTTAATATCGGTGACCTTTTCCTTAAAGAAAATCATAATGTCACTACTCTAGAAAGGAGTCAACATGGAAATTTTTCTCTCAAATGGATTGGACTATACATTATCACACATAAGTATGGGTCTGAAGCATATATTTTGGCTTCCCTTGATGGTAAAATAGAAGTGGAACCTCTCAATTCCTTGCACGTGCGACCCTTCTACTGTTAACATACCTACCAACATAGTCTTAGTCATTTCTTAAGATATTTTTCCCATCATTATCCTCTTCCATCTATAATTTTAGTGATTAGGAATTGTGTTGTCTACCATCACTTTCCTATCTATGACCTTTAATATGGGCACCATGGATCTTCCCATAGCATATCCCTTATGGACAAGTTCCTCCCTCTCGGTAAGAACCTTACAATCATTACATCCATCTCCTTTTTATCTACCTATTAGAACCATCATAAAGGTCCATATGTGTTTCTTGTACATCTTATCATCCCCTCCCCAAGTGGTTTACTTGGTTGTCCTCAACTTTATCCTAAAAATTCAAAAATCCTAGATGCTCCTACCAAAAATTTATCATATTAAAAATAGATTAATCCCTCGAAGGACAGATGTTCATAAAAGTAAATTGTCAAAAGTATAGAATTATCCCTCAAAGGACAAATATCATATATCCCGCAATCTTGCAAATCCAAAATATCCAAAGAAAAATCAAAATATAGACAACTCCTTGAAGGATGGATATTATCTTATTTCATGGGAGTAGAAGGTTTCCGCTTTACACTCTTATCTTGCCCCGTATGTGTAACTAATAATGTCTAACTCATTTCTATTTTCACCTACTCATATCTCGAATCCATCATTTCTATCTCTATATAACAAATGCACTCATCATTTCCACTCTAAATCATATCATGTCATCTCATATATATTTAAGCACACGCGTATATCATGATAATCTATCATAAATCACATCAAAGAAATCATATCACATAATCATGTTCTTATCATACATGTATGTGTGTGTGTGTGTGTGTGTGTGTGTGTGTGTGTATATCCTCATCAAAACATGTCCATACATCCATGATAGGCCTCTATGGGTTCTATCTCAAAATATATACATAATCAAAATATCTCATATAATTTCCACTTAATCAATGAGTTGAACATCGATAATCTTAAAATCAAACCTTTCCCCTAGGCAGGCTCCGCACATATCTCTCGACTATCATTTACCAGATTTGGACTTAGTTCTCACCTCGGTTGTGCCACATTAGTTGTGTTCCCGGATGGCATTGGTCACATTAAACTCTCTACTCCCACTACCCTATTAGGTATGTTATATATCTCAAAGACACATCGGGAAGCCTCGATGTCACTATGTGCTCATAATAGTGCACCTATGCTTATAATTCCTTATAATGCCCTATTAACACAAAGACTCGGTGGTACCATCTAACCATCTCCCTCCAACACCGCTAATACCTTGCCTCCCGATGTCATAGTTGCATTACGACCAAGATCTTTGAATCTAGCCATGTAGGCATCCCTCTACCTCCTATATCTATCTCTCTGCTGGATGGCCAAGTCCCTCTCTAGCATAACCTTGTCACCTCTTAGTGCATTACATCTATGTCATGTAAGGTAGTGTCTTGCTCCACCCATAGGTGGGATATCTCTACTATCACCCCTTTATCTCCACTTGCCTCTCCTCTAGGTTCCACATCATCCTCTTTTTCTCGGCTCCTCCTCCTAATCCACTCCTAACTTGTCTCTCTCCTATACCTCCTTGGCTGCCCATGCCATCATCATCCACTCTATAAACTAGCTCCAACTCCTACATCATCATCACTATTCTATGGTGCACTGCATCCTCTAATGGATAAACCATCATAGGACTAGGAAAGTCCCTCTATACCTCATCTCTCCCGTATTTGATAGGGTTTCTCGGCATAGTCTCGAACCACACCAAACTACCTCATGACTCATGGTAACTGCATACTACCTCCACCATGTCGCCTCCTCCCCTACACTCATCTAATCCATCTCATCTCATATAACTAAATGTATGCCCGACCATGTGGGAAAACATTGGTAAAACTACCATCAAATCTGATCTATCTCTAATCCACCCAATCTTTTCGTGTACTAATCCTCCCTCTCTCTCCTCTCTCTATGATCCTACACCACCTCAAAATCTAACTCGCAAGCTCAATATGCTCTCATGCAACCAATGAATTTCTTGGTGGCTTGATCACAACAATGTACTTGTAGGCCAAACAATGTAGTAAAATCCAACATCCAATCCCGACCTCCTCTCTGTCACATATGTCCAAAGGTCATGATATACCTAAGCCAATAATGTTGTGCTAAATGATAACATTATCCTATGATCTACTATATCCATAATCACCCCTACCAATGTCCATAGAAATATCGCTCCACCTTTGGAATTTGGAAGTGCATAACATGAAATAGCCATTATAATAACACATAAAAACTACTCCTCACTATCCTTGGATCATATTGAGCCTCTATGTGAAAATCCCAAAAGGTGAATGTGATCTATGGGATATCAGCTCTAAATAGTCATGTCAACACACCTTGTCTCCTATCACATGTAATTGGCTCTATCAGCTCCTCTAGTATCGAAGCCTCCAAATATGATACATGAGATCAAGCTTGACCATCATCTCTCGTAGTCCTAAACCAAAATGTTACAGTCCATGCATCCTATCTCTTAAATAATATAATCATCAAATCAACGTCTCTCGGTATCCTCTAGTAATGTTGGAATCCACCCATCCTGGTATGGCTATGTGATCCCACTCCACATCAGTAACATCACCTCTAATCTAGACATAAAGTATGAAATATTTCTCAAACACATAATGTGTCTCTAACCTACAAAACCATCAAAAAGTAATCATTAGCATCTCGCACATGAAAATTATCCTTAAACATTACAAATTTCATATTTTAGCCTAATCAATACCGACCCGGTTTGGGTCGACGCTGCCTAATTTTGGGTCACCACCTTAAATCACCATTTGATAGTGAGCATCTCCAGTCACTAGTGACCACCCTTTGCACCAACTCTAAAACTCTAAAAAAATGCAAAAATATAAAAATAATTAAATAACTTAAAAACAAAGCTAGGGCTTAGGTACTTACCATCCTCTGAGTCCTCTGACGCTTCCTCACTACTCTTCTAGCCTCCATCTCACTTCAAATATCAAATATATCTTTTACTCGAGCTCTTTATTAACAAATTTGTAGAATGTAAATGAGCTAAGTCAACCTCCTAGGCACTTATATAGCCCATCGACCTAGGTCGACATTGACTTACTCTAGTCACCTTTGTTGACCCCTTTCGGTCACCATCAACATGCTCTCATCACCATCAACCTAGCTATTTTTGGCATTATCTACTTCCTTTCGTTATCTTTCCTAACATTTATTTCTAAATTTATATTTTCTTCCACTTATTCCTTATGTGTCACCATCGATTTCCTTGTGTGGCTTACCTATTTATTATCATTCACCTCCCTCATCTCACCTTTTGGTTATCTTTATGTTCCATGTTGGGGAATCATTATCTTATCCATTATGGCCATATTTTATGGTCCTTCCCACCAGGATTCATGTTTTCCCAATGCCTCATGTATGAAATATATCGCATTTTACTCATCCTTACATTTGTTTGTGCATGTTTTTGATGTATACCTTCGACCCATTGGTCCATTGGCTTGCACATCCATCTGAATGGATTCTCGGTGGACTCCTCAATAACACAGTTGATTTTCTCTAACTCACAGATCTATAGGAAATTTTTTTCATCTCCATTGAGGGTGTACTTTGTTCCCTATCAAATTGATTCCAAAATCACCGCCATATTTTGTTTTTATTTGTTGTTTATCCTTCTCCACTTGGGGAATATTCTTCCCCACCTCTTATTTTCTCATCCTTTTTGCCATTTTATTTCTTCATCTCTTTCAAAGTTAAGATTGATTCTTCTTTGTCTCATTGATCCCTAGTTTGAGTGGGGGCACCTCAAACATCATCTATAACTTTTCATTTTTGTCTCATCGCTTACCCAATGCAAACCACTCGGAAAAAGGGAAAATGTAGACACGATTTTTGGTGTCCCTTGTCCTCATCCCATGTTCACTCCCTATCATCATCATTTCATACTTATATACCTCTATTCCCACTCGGACTCATTTCCTCCTAAATTAAATTTACATCTTTAATTTTTATTTCCCCCTTAATCCCATCCTAATCATATCCTTAATTTATCTTCCCTAAACATCCCTAATCATCCTTAATTAATCCTAAATCTTCATCTAATCCATTTATCCTCCCTAGGCCTTCATTTAATAATTTTATCTTCCCTTTTCCTTTATTTAATGTTTTCTACCTCTCACCTACCCTTTTATCATCCTTAGCAGCCCTAGCTCATCCTTATCACTCAAAACCCTAATATACCCTCTTTAGGCCCATTTTTCCTCGAGTTGGGCATCATCCCACCACACAAATCGATGGTCCACCATAGTCACCGAAGTGACCCATCCGAGTTACCGTCGAACCTATAAGTACCCCTTCACCCCTCCTTTTCCCAAGGATGCAATTTTGAGAGTTGAAGCTATCTTGCAAATTTTACTATGATTCTCTGTCTTCCTTGGAGTTGTTATTGCCATCTTGAAGCTTATTTGGAGCCCTTGCATGTTTCCTTTCAAAATATTTGAGAGTTGAAGTTTTTTTAATTCCTTTGGCCATCTCATTATCCTTTTACATCAGTTTCTTGCAGGTTATCTCTGTTACCTTGAGCCCAGTCATTAACTTACCATCCATTTATCTTACCCCATCCTTTGTTTTCAACATATTTCTATTCATAAAACCCTAATTCCCATCTCGGTCACCATTGACCTTGCTCGTGTCCATTTTGTTGATTGTCATCTTCCTATTATACATTTTATTTTCTAATCTTATATACCCTCAAATCACCGGATATAGCCATATTGTCCACCGCCACCTCGAGTTTACCTATACCATACCTAGTTGTTTTTGACCTTGTCTCGGTCACCATCAACTAGAGTAGTATTTTTTACATCCTTCATCCGATTCTATAATTTTATTTCATCATTTATATTAAAACTAGGTTTATATATTTCTACATCATCTCAACTTCATCACAAAACCATAATCTAGTTTTGATTATCTTCTAATCATCCAAATATGCTCTTTTTATCACTGTTTGAATCATCCTACAATAATCGCTTCGAATGGGCTCATCAATCTTGGGTCACCATTGACCCGATCAGTTTTATTTGGTTTGTATTTACTTAGATCAGATCTACATTTTACTTCATCTATTTCATTTTATCTTTCTGTTTTATCTCATATTCTTCTCGCAATATATTAGGCCTATCATTACTTTATTGATTTCTATCAAAAGTGGGTTGAATTCCATCCTATGAAGTTTTCACATCTCAATACTTATGTTGTCAGGAAACCCACTCACCTATATCTACTAATCATTTTATTTGTTGATTTTCTCTTTTTACATAGGTCATCTAACTCTGTGAGGAAAATCTCTCTTTTAGACTGTATCCATCATCATCTCATCAAGAGGTACCTTAAACCCTCTCATTCTTGGTGTTACTTATTTCCTTTATTACTATTTCACTAATCTGAAATGAGAATGAGAAAAATTAGTCAATAGAAGGTAATGAACAAGGTGAAATGGATCAACCACAACCATCAACCCTTCAAATAACTCATAGCATTTCTTCTTCCATAGATGCACCTATTTAACCAACCCATGATGCACCTTCTCAACTAGAACAAAAACTACCATCATGACCAATATTGAGCCTAAAGAAAATAAAACATTCTCAAGGGTACAAGATATGTTTAGAGGAGATACCCGTATTTTCCAACAAGTGGAAATACTAGATTTTTAGGATATATCCACAATGATGAAAGCAAAGAAAGGGAAGAAATCTCAAATTTCCTCCCACTTTTTCAGTGGCACTTCAAGAAACAAATATGGGAGGTAGCTTAGCCTAAATTCATCAATCCTATCAATGAGATGGCCCCATATAATTATGATATTATCACCATTCCACTTGGACCAAAAACACATGAGGGAGATGCTCATCTGTTCAAGGAGTCTTCCACTCACCTTCTTACAAGAAACTAGGAGTATAAGGAGAGAATTGATCAATTGGAAGACCATATAAGGACCCTCACCTCATATGTACAAACATTCATGGATATGAATGCTTCCCCATATCTCTCAACCGAGGAAGTTACTCCCATCAATAGCTTCGACCCAAAATCCATCAGAAAGGCACAATATTTCACCACACAAGGCAAGAGAAAATGATAAATGGGTAAGAAAGATTCTAGAAAATTGTAAATTGTTACTCCATAATATCCTTTCATATTTCAAGTACATAAGTGCAATGGTCATGAAAGTGGGAATGACTAGAGAGTATATTGAGAAAGAAAAATAGTATTGGGACCAGGTGATTCCACTGGTCATTGAGATGGGAAAAGTCAATCCTTCCCTATTGATGAGCAAAGGGGTATTCACTTCAGAATTTGAGGAATTGTCTCAATTCTAGAATAAAACTCTATTTTCTCATTACAAAATGATAAATTATTATCTTAGTGAATTAGATACGTATTAGGAACATACTTTAAAGATGTAAGAGGATTTCAATGTTGATATATGAAAAATTAGAGTGTAAGCAGTGGATGAGAACACTTTGGTGGATGATCTGTTGAATCCATTTGAATATCTCATCAAGAAGGAGGTCAAATATCCTTTTTCCTTCAACAAAGATAAAGTGGAGTATATTACTTATATAAAGGCCATATCAAACATTGCAAATGAGCATCAATCATGGTTCATGGAGTGCAAGAAAATCAATGCCTTTTGAAAATTGGGTCAAGTCTTTGAGCTTTGTGCACATCCTCAAGCTAAGAAATTTGCACTTGCAGTGGCATGATACAGGAAAGGATTCAAAGGTATTGTGATCTCTCTAGAAGAGCTATCTAAGATTTTGTCATCAGAGGAATACCCATCAGTAGATGCAACATTTTCTTTATCTGAGTATCTATCTTCTATCTCTCTTCCCCGCCCACTCTTGATGTGCATGTTATTTCTTCGTTAGGGGGTTGCAATTTTCATTTTTTCATATTCACTTTTGTATTATTCATTAATATGTGACTATTTGATTAATGATTGTAAGAATATGATTATCATACTTGTAGTATTAATTCCTCTGTCTAATTTTCCACTCCCAATACTTCACCTCTCTCACAAATTCTTCCCTTGCACAAAATTGCAAGCATTTTCTCGTAGGTGCACTAGAGTGTGCATATTGGATCCCCGCCTATTGTCCAACCATATAGTTTTTTTATTTACATACAATAAGGGAGCCTCCCCTTTCAAGCAAGAGGGACATTATCCTAGAGCGTTGGTGAAAATAAACTAGTTTATCCTAAAGAACAAATTAATTCACCAACAGAGTCATAATGCTAACTATATGTCGTCGTCTACTCAAAGAATCTATGATGATATTATATTTTCCATTAATATACTGAATATCCATGTCATACTCACATAAGAAATCCATCCAACGTCATTGATAAACATTGGTTTTAGTCTGTGAAAACATGTGTTGTAAGCTTCGATGATCGTTACTCAAGACAAATGGCCTACCTAAAAGAAAATGCCTTTAACAAAATAGAGTGTGAACCACTAGTGTAAGCTCAAGGTCATGGGTAGGGTAATTAAGGTCATATTATTTGATCTTACATGACTCAAATGTAATGAAATACCACTCTTGCATGAGTATCGCTCTAAGTCCCTTTAAGGAAACATCGGTAAAAATACATACTCTCCTCTTGGATCAGAACTGCTAGAATAGGTGATGTTGGAAATTACTCCTTGACTAACTAAAAATCCTTCTCTCATTTCTCTGACCACACAAATTTCTTCCCTTTATGCTGAAGATAAATGATAGGATGAATAATTATAGAGAAGTCTTGTATTTAATCTGCAGTAATAGCCTTCTAAATACTTAAAAATCCTTGCCTATGTCACTAAAGTAGGTATTGGAAAATTAAAAATGGAATGTATCTTTGAGGTATCTACAAATATACCTATTTTTGTGCAAATGTGCAACCGGGAAATTTATAATTTCTAAGCATGATAATGATACCCCGTACTCAAAATTTTCCTGTTTTATCATTCTGAGGAACCTTGGGTCTACCTACAAATGACTAGTAACCTCCTAATTGGTGTTAATTCATTCCCATATGTGATTTAGGAAATTCAAATCAACCCCTAGGTGATTTTAGGAAATTCCATTGAAAATTGCAAGCTTCAAGCAGCTACGGGAAGGGATATCACTAGCCTTCCTAGGGTGAAACAACCCCATGAAGCTGGAGAAAATCCAAACCAAACACGGAGGTGAATCAAAGGCCTAGGAAAATCATGGAATTGATTTAGGAATATTTAGGAAGGATTCAGAGAAGTTGGGATAGTTTCACTAAAATCAAGGTTCACAAGCCTAGGCAGTGCACAAGCCAAAACATCTGTTGAGCTTCCGAAGGTGATTCTAGGAGCTCTGGATGGATTTAGGAGAAAAAAAAACATAGATGGAAATTTAATTCCAATCCCTACAATATGGTGAAATTATTTTTTTCATAACACTTTAGAGAAATAGGTCTAAAAGTAGTTTTTTTCATGCACAGGTGGATTATCAAATCAAAAATCCAATTTTTTAGGGATCAAATGGAGGAATTCAGACTTAAGACCCAAACCACTAGATTCATGAGTCCTTCTAGTCAATATCATATATAATTTCATCAAACAATTCCCTTCGGGAGCTCAAGTTATCACTATTTTAAGTTTCCCTCAAGCGAGTTTGGGAGTTACTCAAATTTTGGAAGGACACATGTCACTCTAGGATCTGGCGGGATTTGGTGTCCTCACGTCCATCAAGGTTAGGGACATCAAGGTCATGAAAATGTGCATATCCCCCATAATACCTTTAGACCCTCATGCAACCTCTAGGATCGCTTGATTCTGACTCGGTGCTTCGCTAAGCCTTCATTCTCAACCATCGGATCTCCACCATGTGTCATCACCTTACTCATCATGGAATTTGATGTCCCTCATGTCCCTTTGAGGTAAGGGAAATTAAATAAGGGAAAATAATCCCAGCCCCTAAGGAAACTTATGGTCACCCTTGTGACCAGCTTCCAACCTTTCATTGCTTTAAAGCTAATATTTTGTCTTTAATCCCCTATCATGGATCTTCACCACATGTCACCACCTTGAATTCTATGGAATTTGATGTCCCTCACATATATTTTAAGTGAGGGAAATTAGGGACATGAAAATTTTCCTATCTCCCATCTGTGCTTTATTTCAAAATTTTAAAAACCCACCCGCTTCTAACAATTCACATCTAAGTCCCTCATGCACATCTTGCTCTGTAACATTTTTTGCAAATTCTCACCACCAATCCACCATTTCTTAACCTATAATCATCTCCCTCACAACATGTAAAAATATACTTCATGATAATATGCAGGTCACAGAGGAAGAATTGATCGAAACAAGAAGAAATAATGAAGAACAGGAAGAAGAAGCCTGAAAATTCCATTGCCATAGAACGAAGAATCAAAGAAATATTTCAAACCAATATGTGAAATGATCCACCATATATTTTTATTTCTCCAATCTCAAAAACCATCAGAAAAACACCTTCAAACCTCCCATTCACAACACGAAATTCTCATAGCGAAGAAATTTCACTTCCGGCTCTACGAAGGAAAAACCTCAATTTCTCGTCAAACCGGCAACCGGATCGAAGAGAAATTTCACCAATAAGATAAGAAGAAAAACCCATATCAAAAATGTAAATTTCATTGTGAATGGAGGATAAAACCAAACCTGCAATTTTTAAGGTCCATCAATGGTTTCCGTGTCTAGAAAACCACCAAGTCAAAAATAAATAAAAGTTTAAAATCTCCTAAACTATTGATTGGGTAAGCACAAAATTTCAAAGGGGCGATATTGGGAAAAAAACCATATTGGAAAACTTTGTTCTACATCAATCTGACCCCAAAAAAATTTCTAAAAATATTGGGTCTTCTACATAGAGGAATGTTATTTTGGGAAAGTCATCAGTAAGAACTGCGAAGGAGACGCTTAGACACAGAGGATGCACTGCACGAGTTGGAAGTTCATCAGAATGGGAATTTTGGTCCAAATTCGACACTTACTAAAAATAGTAAGTGGTCTCATGAGCACCTGCCAAAAATATAAAATTGGTCCAAAAGTGGGAGGAGCGTAGAAGGAAGGAGATTCTCAGTAATCACAACTAGTCAAGGATCAAAGGGGCTGATTTTTCACACTGCTAAAAATAGTAAGTTGTTTTTTCAGTGCTTACTAAAAATAGCAAGTCATCCCAAAAGGGTGAATTTCATAGAGGGAGCATTCTGGGAGTTGAACATTCATGTTGCCATCAACAGTTGGAGACCAGGGAGGGAAAATATCGACACTTGCCAAAAATAGTTTCCCTTTCCAAATACAGTAAGTGTCAAGAAACAATGAAGTTTGATTCACGAAGGGGGAACCAATGAAGTCTCTATCTTTATGGATCTCAACAGTGTCCTTTGACACTCATTTCATGCTTCAATCAGTATGTACAAGGTGGAATTCACAATCAAACACCGTCATACTGTTCATCAGGATCATGTCCAAATCAACTAAGCAGTGTGGCAGTGTTGTAGGGGATCAAGATAGGGTTTGTTCCAAAGCTTCAGTATTTCTGAAGGGATCTCCATGTTTGATGCTCACAGTCACCAATGGAATCATTCAACAACACTTAGCTCATGGGGTTTATGCATCATCTAAAGGAATCCTCTTGTGGTATAAGACATTCGAGGATCCAGGTTTCACTACATTGGAGCATTACATGGTTTGGGTTACAGGTATATCACATGAAGGGTGGAATTTGTGGTCATCGGTGAAACAAGCCCATTCAACCTAACATGATCAGTTTTGAGCTCCTATCTCTTCATATTTGGTGTTCATGGTCATCAATGAAGTCATTTGACAAGTGTTTTTAAACACTCATTCCAAGGCTTCCATAAGCCAATTTGAAGAAGTTTCTTAGGAGGTGGCAGATTCAGAGATTCAAAGTCTCATTGCACTTGAGTTTTCAATCAACAAGGATCTGCAGACTTCATCAGGGGTGAAATCCTTTCTTTTCCTCCTCCTTTCCCCCTAACATTATCTCTCCTCCATGTTCTAATTTTCATTGGGGTTGCACTTTTTCATATGTATTAATGTTCCTAATGTAATAAGTCACCTTTATGTTATAAAAAGGGACTTAAAAGTTTCCTAGGAAATTGAAAAGTTAAGTTGTGCGAGAACATATGAGAAGGCATTGGGGGTAGATGAAGAGTCATATCTCATTGTATAAATTTTAAATCCATTCCCATTTCAAAGGTTGGTGATTGATTTTGTAGACTCAAGAGTGCATTGTACTTAGAGAGAACAAAGGAGATAACCATTTTCTTCCATTTTCCCCACTCTCAAATTTCTTCCATTTCCATGCTATGTACAATTTCTTCTCAAGCATCAATACAAGAAGAAGGAGTTTCATTCCTTTTTTGATGAGGAGATTTTAGAAACTTTGAGTTCTCAATCTTAACTCATCTTGTTGCCATTTACAGGGTTGTTTCTTCTTAACTTTAATGCGTGTGTGAAATTTCTAGTTAATGGGTGTGGGACTCTGATTTTATACCCATGACATTAATCCCCTCTTCTCTTTTCTCACTCCCTTTCCCACTCTCTTGAAAAATTCCTCTCTAGCAATAAATTGCTAGCTTTGTCACAGGGTCAGTGGAGTGCCCCTGTTAGATCCCCGATCACAAGGCCACCAAGAAAATCCACCTTTACTCACACATGTATATATGGAAGTTACATTGGTTAAGTAGAGGACCTTAGATTCCCAAAGCGTTAGAAATAAATCCACAAGTTTGTCCACCCGAAAAATTTCTTGCCAACAATACCATCACCATAAATGATGTTTCCCAAGTAATCAATCTCAAACTAAAAGAAACTAAACTTCTCTAGATTCCTAAAATTATCTACTTTCTCAAAACCTCGTAGAACTTGTCTCAAATGTTCCTCATGTTCCTCCTTTGAACAAGAGTAAACCAATATATCATCGAGAAACAACAAGACGAATCAGTCCAAGAAAGTCCTAAAATCCCATTCATGAGGTTTATGAAAACTATTGGAGCATTAGTCAAACCAAAAGGAACTACAAGAAACTCATAGTACTCATATCAAGTTTGGAAATTTGTTTTGTGAATGTCTCGCATCTGCAATGCACAACTGGTGATATCCTAACTTAAGATCAATATTGAATAACAATTTTCTCCCTCATCAAATCAAATAATTCTTTCATCCTCAGAAGTGGATAATGGTTTTTCACTATTACCTTATTAAGTTATCCGAAATCGACACAAATTCGAAGGGACCCATCCTTTCTTCTTCACAAAATCATTGGTGTCCCCAAGGAGACATAGTAGGGTGGACAAGACCCTTCTCCAATAAATCCTCTAATTAAATCTCCGGTCATGGAGCTTTGGATTCATCATCCTATAAGGTTCCCGAGATATTGGTACTACCCTTGGTACCAAGTCTATAGTGAAATCCACCTCTCTACATGGTGGTAATCCACAAAGCTCACTCGTAAACTCATTTGCAAACTCCCTCAACAAAGAATGCTCATCCAAGGGTGAATAACCTAGAGTTTCCTTTTATCGATTACTAATCACGATCGCAAACATTTGAAAACCCTTGTGTATGCTCTGTTTGAGTTACTTAGCATAGATCATACACAAAGAGACAGAGGCCTCTGCATTCCGGTAATCACAACTAAATTCCCAAGGTTATCTTCATAATCAAAGATCTTACTTCTACACTCCACTTTGGCTCAATGATACTCAAACCAATCCATTCACACAATAACCTCATATGATCCTAAAGGTATCATACAAAGGTCTAAGATGGTGGAGGACACACCTAGATCAAGTACACAACTCTCCACATAGGTGTCCACAATGAGTCTATCCCCAAAGGCCATATTAGCCTGCTAGTTATCTAATTTTCTAAATGCCACTAACCCACACCGGTCCACTATATATGATTATATAAAGGAATGAAAGTCTCAAAAGTCAAATAATACTGAGATAAAATTACCCATGATAATACTTGTAGTCTCGATAATCGTGGCATGATTCTCATCTTGGAAATCATCCACATCTACATAGACACAATGAGTGTGTCCCATATCTACTATTATCTAATCTAAACTAGGGGCCTTCTACTTATCAATGAAGGTGGTCTTGTGTGGACAAAGGCAATGTAGTTATCATAAACCCTACATTATAACAACCTAGTGACTCTCTCTCTACTGGGGTCCCACATGTGCTTGAGTGTACTAAATCGGATACTCGGCTATGGTATAATGTTGTGTATGGGTTGGTTATACTTGTTCAATGACCCATCTCTCGCTCCTATGAAATCCAAATCCTCCTTGCCCTCTACCCTCTCGCATATCATGTGTGTGTCTAGCCATCTACTACCGATGTGCATAGTGTGCGAAGGTTGTTGAGCGTGTGGTGGAGGTCTCAAATATGACTATGGAGGCCTAAATCCTCCTATATTTGGTGGAGTTACATCTTGTGTCCTCTTCTCCTAGAAAGACTATACCCACTCCTATACCTACTCCCGGTCCCTGTCTTGGTAATCCCGGAACTTGCCCTTGTTCTCCTTTTCCAACTAGAATTTATCCACCACCTTTTCCAAATTTGGAGGAGACCAAATCCTAACTACACCAAACAAATCCACATTTAGGCCCCTGATGAACTTGTTCACCTATAACTTGTTCACCTACCGTAGAAGATCCAAGAAGTGTGACTCGTCAGATTATGCCATTTTTCCCTGAGCCACGATGAAGGTTGTGAAACTCATCTATCCTCTTCAAAAAAATTCTTAGACATATATCAGCTCTAAAATGCTCCTAAAAAATTTCCCATGTCATTGAATCTCAAGTCGATAGAGCTTCCACTCCTCATTCCTCCACCATACGCCTACTACATCACATAGGATATGAATAAAAAGTCTAGCCTCTACATTGTCTTCATATGGGTGAAGCCCAAAGTAACCATCGCTACTTAGGAGCCATGATGTGGCCCTAAATCCATCAATAGTTCCTCCATAAGTTGGTTTCTACAATCAAATAAGGTATACTATAAGAATTCTTGTGTTGTGATCATGTCTATAGTGCTCAACCATCTCCCTATTTGGTGAATGTGGTCATCCCGACCCTAGTGGTCCCTCAATGCTATGAGAGCGGCTCTAATAAAGAGTGATCACTCTCCCAAAGTTAACTAATGGACTATAAGACCTTTCTTATCTCTGCTAGTCCCGATGATGTGTCACCGAGTGTGTGCCCTTGGTTGGCTATATACCCTCACCCATATGAGAAACCTCCCTCTCGGCTCTCGTTGTGTAGGAAGACGTTGTTGTAAAAATCCCATCATCTACTCTAATGTCTCCAATATTTTTGGTCCTAACTCTACAACATGAATCTCTAGCATAGATGACCTACGCCTAAGAGTCCTTATGGATTGATGCCTCATCGCCTCTAGTCATCCTCCGAGTGAAGGAAATGGGAATTTTTAAAAAATTTACACGTGGTAGTAGAAATGGTCAAATGGGTTAATTTTATTAATTTTACCGCGATTAAATTAATTTTACAAATCCATAGAGCATCCGACATTAAAACATGAGCTATGATACTATTTGTAATGCCCCAAATTTTACCCCCAAAAAATCCAAGGTAAAACAACATAAAGGAGTCCTAATTTTGTGGGAATTTGTTTTTTGAGTTTAAATCTCATGTGTTGCAACCTTATTTAATTCATTAATTATACATTTGTTGCATGCTTACGGTGAAAATTTAATCGATGTTATTAATTTTTAAAAGTAGTCGAGTTTCCAAAAACAACGCAGTTGATGATTCATTGCGGACGACAACATGGGTCAAAAAAATTCCCATTAAAATTTGTGATAGATTCAAACCTAACTCACCATTTTACTGAGAGGTAATCCTAAGGGGTCACAATGATAAACATCGGCAGAAGTATATTTCCTAATGCTAATGTACTTTAGCTAGTACTATTTAATTCACTATAGTTTTTTCATTTGATTTATCGATCAAATCTTATTTTAGTATATTTTTATTTAATTATTATTATTTTTAAATACTTGTGAGTGAAAAGGGTCATGGGATTCCATTTGGCCCAACCAAATGAATCCCATGCCCACCCATTTCCATCTTGCAATTATAACCATAGACATTAATTGTTATTAAGTCCATAAGGTTCTAATAAATTTATTTTAATTCCACTTTAATCATTTCCCAACCAAAATCCCAAAGTAAGAGGATCAATTTGTGACCCTAGGATTAGATAAATTTGGGCCTTAGGATCTAGGTTTGATCTAAAATACCTAATATCTTCCTAAACCATCATTTCATTTTCCTTTGTTGATTTTGTTATGTTATTTTCATTTATTTTCTTTATTTTTATTCTATGCTAGGTTGACTACATGGAGAAGGAGGAAGGGTTTTAATGAAGGCAATTTTTTTAATTTTAGGGATGATCCCTCACAAATAAGGCGAAGACCACAAATGAGGCTCCTTTTATTTTTATGTAGGGTTTCATTTTTCCATGGGGAGAATGCCCAAGGATTTGGGGAAGATTGGTAGAGGTTGGGGTGGTTATGTGTTGTAGGGAGGGTGCAAGCATCCATGCAAATAGTGGAGGGGGAATCCTTATGTCGCCCACACTACGGTGTGGGTGATGTCACCCATACTAGTCTCGAGGTCCCTCAACCCACAAAGTGTTGGCCCTAAAAATATGTAATAGATGGTTTTAATATTAGTTTTACTAAATCAAAATATATAGAGTTTTATATACACATATACATATATAAATATATGGATTGCTACTACAATACGTAGCCTAAGAAGAAAATGCACGTCACATACAAATACCAACACATATTTGTATTTACACACACACACACACACACACACACTAGAGGGTTTAAAATTTCTTGTTTTTAGTTTATTGTGTTTTTAAGTACAAACAAGAATCACATTTTATTATTCATTATATATATATATATATATATATATATATATATATATATATATATATTAAAAATCCCCATGATCTAAAATGTCTAAATAAAGGTATTTTTCTTACTTATATGATTATACAAACCAATTGTAAATAAGAGAAATAAAGGTGCATACCATTCTTTAAAAATAGTTTTTTTAATAAACTAAAATTGTCGTGTATCATCTTTATATTTTATATTAAACCATAACACAATGCAACTAATAAGTTTATTTCTCTTATTTTCAAAAACTCATAATATATAAAATGTCATTGGATAATAATATATAAAATTTCATTGGAAAAAGAATGCAATTATGAAGGAAGTTGCTTACTTTGATTTTGAATACAAGAATGTTACTTCAATAAACTAAGAATAATAATTTTAGTACACTTCTAATGAACTTATCTTTTACATTTTCTCCATGGTTCAAAAAGGAAGAAACATTCTTAAACAATACTATAAGATAATGGAGAGAAAACAACTTAAGTCTCCCATACAATACAAAGGAGAAACAACTCCAAAACCCCTAGTTTACAAGCTTACAACCTTCCTCTCAAGAGAGAGTTACATAACCATAATATCTACTTATCAATAAAAATTAACAAATAAAATGCAAGTATAACAAGCCTCCCAAATAAGGGAACAACATCCAAATTTGTTTGGGTAACTTTCCAACTAGACAACCCTCCAAAAGAAGTCCACAAGTAGCTCAAATATTCTCATTCATCTAGCTTCAAACACCACCAAACAAAGCCCTCATGTGCCTCCTAACCTACATGCATCATCACATGCCTTCTTCCCAAAGGAAGAGCATGCTAGCCTCCCCCAAGCCCATGGGAAAGAGGTGTAGCATGCTACAAAATATTTCAAGGTAAAAACAAGGTTTTCAAGCACTAAAACAAGGATAGCCAAGAGAAAACAAAAGGGAACTTAACCAAAATCCAAACCACCAAAACACAAAAAAAAATGAAAAATGGAAGAGGGGATAAGTGCCACGTAGTGCCAAAAATATATGATAACAAGAGTGTCCAATTATCCTTCAAGAGTATCTCCAAAATCATCAACAACTCACAAATCCTTACACCTCCTTTATATCCTTCTTTCCTAGGTTTTTCAAGCCTTACAAGCTTCCTTGGCAAGGATAGGAGGGGGTTCCCAAACCAAATGGGAATCCCTTCTAATTCCACCAAGGAAGGGAGTGATAATAAAATATCCATGGCTTCCCCAATAAGCCATAAAGATGAGAGACCCCTCCCATTCCCAATTCCCACTCTAAATCCACATCCAAATGGAGTGGAGGAGTAAAGAAAACCAAAATAAAATTTACAACACAAAGTAAGAACTCCAAACACACAAGAATCCCAAAACCAACCCAAAATCAAACCATAGCATATTATACATCCACACACATACAAAAAAATTATCTGAATCAAAATATAAAGAGGTGTGAGACCTACCTCACACTCCAAGATCAAACCTAAGAGATCCTAGCTCTTTTTCTACTCAAGCTACCAAATCTCCCAACAAAATTTCTCCACCAAAAATCCCCCAAACATCAAAATTCAAACAAAAATAAGAAATTTTCCATTCCACAAACCCATAGGACAGTGACATGTATCACCCTCAAACTAAACAATTCTCCATGTGACCCTAGTCACTTTCCATGATTCCCAAAACAATAAATATAAGAGGGGACAAAATACCACTTACATGGGGGTTCACTTAATAAAATTATGGTATAACACGTTCATTTGAAAGGTATTAAAGAATACCTTTAATGTTATGTTTTACCTCTAATTATTGAGTTAATAATACCCCTCCAACTATATTATTATAATTATAATACCCCTTATTTTCCATGTACCTTACCCATTTTTCCATTACAATTTTATTCACTAGTTTTTATTTATCAAATAGAAAATATATCATGTTTCTCACTCAATTATTATTTTCTTAATACACATTTTATCTTTAATCATTTATCAATAGTTCTTCAAATAATTAAGATGTAAAATAATATCACTTGTGTTGAAAAGCATACTCAATCCTAGTTTTCTACCATCTTGTTATTTCTTAGTTAACAATCTCTTAATTAATATTTCCTTATTTAAAAAGAGATTATAATTTAATTTTATGACTACACTCATTTTGCAATTTTAAGGGATTTGGTTTTAAAAACTAGGGTTCAAATGTTTTAGTTTTATATTAAAATTATACATCCCTATCCTTTGGCCAACCTCTCTAACCTACCCCAGAACCTAATTCAAAAATTATTAAATTAAACCCTTTCACCCTCTCATGTATACCGGTATATTAAATTTTATTTTATTAATTTTATTTACCTTGATATGAATGAACATGTTAGGATATTTCCTAGCTAATGAACCCCCGTGCCCACTTATCCCCCAAATTCCACACAAAATCCCAAAGCCAACTATGTGAGATAAGGAAAAGAGATTGAGATAGTGACTTGTGAGAGGATAGAGTGAGGAAGAGGATTTTTTTGTTCACAAAATTTTCCCCCCGCCCATATATTAGGTCCCATGGACCATTTTAAAGGTAAAAGATACATTTTCCTTTTAATACATGCCTTCAAAAATGTCCTTAAAGGTGAAATTCGGGATTTGGTGTTGAATGAGAGGTTTAAGGTGAGGAATGGTCCCCTCTAATTTACTTAACAAATCCCAACGCATCCCTAAAAATGTTTAGAACACTAAAACACCCCATAACACACAATATCCTAATAGAACTCATTAGTACAAGGAAATCCAAATTAGGTGAACAATGAAGTAAATTAATTTTTACCATGGTGCTCAAGGTTAGGAAATATAACAAAATAAATAAATAAAATCACATGCAAGAGTCAACAAAATTTCCCAATTACAAACAATGGCCAAAATAAAACAAGGTGAGATAAAAGGGTTCGAGTATGTAGTTTAGGTATCTTTTGCAGGTGTTACCAAGTGAGTCTCACATTCTCCAAGTGGTGTTACCTACAAATCCTACACACTCAAGGAAAACCTCAAGTCTAAACAACATGTTTGTATAAATAATAATGGAATATGCCTATATAATAACAACTAAATAAAATTTCACAACATATATTCTACCAATGATACATATAAAAATGATCCAAAATCCACAATATATAACTTGAAATAAAGATCATTAGTGAATACCATATAGAAACATAATCCATAAAATCTAAAACAACATAATATCACCATCTTTAATGAAAATGAACTAACCAATGTCATGAATATCATATAGTGTCACAAATGTCATGTCAAATACGATGTCATAGACCATAGGATAATAATCGTAGCAAATGAAAATCAAAATATACCTTAATCACATAGAAATGTCTCATATTCCATAATAAAACTACTCAGATGAGTCAACAATCTCTAGGAAAATATTGAAATATGGTGGGTACAACAACAAATCAGACAATGTAAATAAGAAATTGAATATATTAAGTTAAAATTTAGATTGGTTATAGACAAACAACCATACATATTTGGCTCTTAGGTGTAAGATAGAAATGAATTAGGTGGGAAAATAGAGACCAATTCTAGGAATATTATACTAATTAAACTTATCAGAAGTCTAGCTTAGGCCATCAACTTATGGATCTTATTGATGGTTTAGTTTAGATCTAAAAACTCAAATAAATTTTTGAAATCCTAAACAATTTTGATTTTGAAATAATGATAAATGTGATTGGTGCCATAATTCCATCGATAGATCAACAAATTACACACCAACTATTGTCTAAAATAACTCCCTAGTTATTTTGACAAATTACATTCTCATTATGACTTTGAAGGTTTAAACTTTGCAAGTTGTGCACACTTTGTTTGCTTCTTTAGCACATTAGTTGGTTGTAGCTTATTCCCCGCGCCCCCACACCCTCCCTTCTCCTTTCATCCTTCCTTTGCGTGTACCCCTTTTTTACATTCTAAATTGACAAAGTCCCTTGTGTGATTCTTCCGTATTCTTCCCTCACACATCTTACTTATGCTTTCAAAGCACATTGCACACTTCTTTCTTGGCTTACTCCATGCACCCATTTTATCTTCTTGTTACACACTTCTCATATTGAATGCTCGCGCCATGTTTGCATACTTATATCCTTTTATAGATGCACCCTCCTCTTCCACACGCATTCCACTTGTGCCATGTCTTATATATCCTAGTTCCTATTTCTCTAGCATGAACTTCATGCATTCTTTCTCGTCAACCACCTTTTCCATGTCACCATCTATCGAATTGAGTGTGTAACATGCAACCTATCAAAGTGTGCCAATCGGGCATCGAATCCTTACAACAAACTAATGCATGACACATGGTAGAAATTACAAAACAAATGAATAGGTGGTCATTCCTTTAATGAATCAGAGCTGCTCCATGTGTCATTGTGTGTCCAATTTACATTATAACCTTCATATTATCATAAATTTTGTTGCAGAGCTCGATTCATGCATTTTTAGTCTCGTTGGAAATCTGATGACATGGGCTACACGTTGGACTATTAAAAATCATATTTTGGTGGGATTTTGTAGGTAAGAAGTAGGTAAATGCATTCCATCCATTAATGTAGATATCTAATTGACTCAACCACCATATTTTATTCAAATCTTGCCTCCTTCCTTCTCCTACAAGTAAAATAGACATGGGGAAGTGCATCTTTCAACATAGTAGGTGGATTTATAGGGATTTAATGCTTGTTCGTGTTGGTTGGATTTTAAATCCAAGTTTCCATCTTCTTTATTCTCATCTTTTATCCTTCACCTATAAATTGCATATCAAGGTTCGTTGTAAAAGGTTATACTCTGTTAGTTCACTAAGGACTCTTGTTCTTTTCATTTTAAGTAGCAAGATTTTAGATCTAGTTTTTACATGTGGATATTAGCCTCATCTTCCATTATAATGGACTATGTATTTCTTAGAAGTAATAGAAGCTTTTTTTGTGGCTATTCTCTGTCTTGGCTTGTTTTATTACTTTTCCTTTCCTTTCTTTCACATTATCTATTTGTTGTGCTTTCTCACGTCCCTTGTAGGTTCCTTTTCTGATTGTTCCCCATGAAAATGAATGCGTGAGTGTGTTCAGAATTTGATACATGTGTTTATCCTCTATGTGTGTATCCTCTTTCATTTTCACTTAAAGCTAACTGTGTTCATCCCTATTTCTTTTTGGTGTTATTACCTTTTTAGCTTAGTTTTCCCTTTTCTATGTATCTCCTTTTGACCATGGTCCCTTGGAATCTTATAGTAGTGATAGATAGATGCATTTCCCTTCAGACGAGTAATTTTAGAGTTAGAAACAGTAGAGGAACCGGTTTTCTCGGAGGTCTGTCTCAAAGCATGTAAGGTCCTAGAACTTGGACACGGTCCCATGTTGCCACCAAACCCGTGTTCATCCTGAGTGGGATGGGTGTAATTTTCAGCTCCAACTTTTTTTCAAGCCCGGTGGGATGAGAATTGAAAGCTTAAATTTCATCATTGATAAGTTTTGGTGTGTGACTTAGTGATTTCCAGACTTTGGAGGCTTGTTTCAACACATCTGGTGACTCCCAACTCTTAGATATATTATTTTCAATAGTTTATGCACATTTTTCATAAGAAGAATACATACCAGACAGAGTGCAACAACAGAAGATTCCTTTGATTACCTTCATCTTTCTCCAAGAATAACACGTAGGTGAAAACCATGTGTGCATCTCCATCTCCAGCGTGCCATGTAATTTCTACACCACCTCTAGGAAGACCTTCTTTACAACCTGCTAGAAATATCATGCCTGTCATTATGGTAGCACAACAAGAAAATCAGGGATTTGTCAATTTTATTGGTAGTATTCCTCTTGCTCTTAATTCCCAAAATCCTATTCTAACATTTGCACTTAAAAGTATCCCTTTCTTCACTAGGGAAAACCATACTACTCCAACTAACCACATACAAGACATTGCTAATGTCTACGCCATCCACCAAATCATTGAACAAGATGTGGTTGTTAGACTATTAGCCTCTTCATTCAAAGGGAGAGATTTGCAATGGTTTAGAGTCTGATAGCAAGGTCAATTCAAAATTGGAATCAGATGGGGGCAGCCCTTTACAGTCATTTTGGAGAAACATTTGACAATATCTTCTTGCTTGAACAGCAGGTTGACAACCATCAAGAGGGATCCCAATGAGCTCATGACATAATTTAATTTCAGATTTCAAAAACATGGGAGAGGATTCCATCCCTAGTAAGACCAAATATAGAAGGTGTTTTCCTTTAATTTTTAAGGGCTTTAAATTATGACATTATTTTCATGATTTAATCCATGGGGGTGCAACACTGCCTGGGGCCTATGCATTAGATATTAGGGCTAATAAATATCGATTGAGGTAGGAAAGCTATCTCTTAGACTGCTCATACCCTTGTTTTCATAAATTCCTCAAGCACCCCAACCTTTCATTACTCCTATTCCTGAGCATAGCACTCTACCAGACATCCACTTCTTACTCTCCCACGCAACTGAAAGAAGATGAAGAAATCAAGGGCCTGATTAGAAACTTTTCTAATAAGGTCATCTATTTAGAAAAATAGCAAGTGCAAGCCTTCAAAAATAATTATAATCAAGGGTATATCAAAGGCCATCATCCCTTTAAAAATCAATATCCAAATCAAATATATGGGAAAAATCAACAGAATGACAGATGGTAGCCTAATACACACCTTCCTTTGTAAAAATTCCTCCTACGTGGCCTCTTAGGCACCTAGTTCAAGTCAAGCAATTTTCTCGGTTCAAAAAAATGTGGCCCAAGATTCAGAATGGTGTTTTCCTTGTAACATACCTCATAGCCAATATAATTACGCTAATGCCTTATGCATGTAGCCTTACATGATTCAATCTGATTCAAATTGTTAACCTTCCATCAAGACACGTGAACCTGAAAATCAAGAAGCTTGAGAAGTTGTTCCCGAGGCCAACCTTATGTTCTTTAGTGCTAAATAATTGTGTACAATCAATCAAGTTGTAGACATCTCAAATAGACTGTGCACCTAGGTTTCTGATAATACAAGATATAAGAAGAGAATGTTGGACTCCAAACACATAGCCTTCCACTTCTTCTAATCAGATGATACTCAAAGGAAAAGAGATGCAACTCATTTTCAAGCATCAAAGGATGATAATGGAACCAAAAATCATGGCACACATGTTCTCATTTGTGAGGTCTCATGCAATGCTTCTCCAGTATGACGTGCACCCCTCCTTTGGTAGGTCAATCCTTTGTGCAAGATAAGGCCCCCACCTCTGCACTTAAGCAATCAAGAAAATATGTTGTTGTGCCTCAAATTCATAAGTCATTAGGCCTTTCATTAAACATTGTGGACCAAATGAAGAATACAAATGTAAATGTCACAATGTGGGATGCCCTGGCCATTCCATCTCAAAGACAATTTCTTGAATGAATCTCTAGTGAAACTCTCGCATGATGATCTAGTTATCCAAAGATCCCATGTTAATATCAATATCTATCAATAATAGGAGAAGAAAGTAATAAAATTTAAAAAAATCCCACCTTTCTATATGTCTTTGATAGTGGGTAAACATCTTGTGCACAATTTTATGGCCAATTCGGGGCTAGTACTTTTTTATGCTAAATAAAATTGTTGATATCCTAGGTCTTAAGTATAACCCTATGTCCAAATGAATCTTACAACTTGATGGCTCAACCATCACCACTCTAAGAGTCATCAAGGATCTTGAGTTGACCCTCCACGCATGTCCAAGCCTAACTATAACTCAAGATATGTCAATCATTGACCCACCTCCTTTATTTTTTCTTTGTCTATCAAGAGATTTCATTTCCAAAGTGAGTAGTTACTTGTCTTCTGATTGGTATCATATGTTACTTAGAACAAGGTATGGTACCTAGTTTACCATACAAGATGAGCCCATATTTTCATATCATGTTGAGTCATATGACCCCTCACCTCTCCAAGCCAATTTCCTAATCCAAGAAGGCCAAGAACAAGACTCAGTTTCAATAGAGAAACCTATTCCTCCCTCCATTCTTGATCTGATATTAGATGAGTGGGAAAACAAGTGCTATGAATTCAATCCTTATGATGAAGCCCTTAAATTTTTAGACTAACCTTTGTACTTATTACATCCTAAAGAAGAAGATTGTGTGATGCCTTCCCCACTCAAGAAGGAACGAGATGATCATTCTTACGGACGTTTGAAAATGTATTTTGATAACTCTAGATATAAAAATGGCATAGGTGCAAGAGTGGTTCTCATTTATCCTGAGAATGAGAAGTTATTCTTCACGCATATGTTGTAGTTTGCATGATACAATAACGTAGTAGTATGAAGCATTGGTGTATAGTTTTCTCATTATTGAAAAGAAAATGTTTAAGGCACTATAGATCTTTGGGGACACTACATTGGTTATCCATCAAGTCACAAACAAGTGTGCAAAAAATAATAATCTTCTCAAAGGTTATAAAAATAGATTTTGGACCTCCTAGAGGGATTTGATACTCTAAATATGCAGGTGGTGCCAAGAAAAATGAACAAGGAAGCAAAACAAATGGTTTTGATTTGTTTGTAGTTCTCACCTACTAAGGATTTTATCTGAGGAAGTGCACAACATATTAAGATAGTGATCATGCCATCTATTCTAGATAATGATACCAACTGGAAAGTGTTTGACAATGACGTGTAAAGTTTCTAGTTCATTCAGAGTGAAGTTGAGTTATCTTTAAGAATAAAATCTTAATTGTATGCCAACTATGATGACCAAGTGATCCAGTTAAAGACAAACAAGTTTCCTAAAGGGTTGGTCACCTTAGAGAAAATTTTCAACCCTAGTGTAATAAAACTACACTCTATTCACTATTGTGCATGGAAAATAATTTCTCTTTGTGCAAAGATTACACACATGATGAAAAGGACTTCATTTCTATCCATCAAAAATACATCATCTTCTCATATTAGTATGAAGACCTCAAAGGATTTGACTCAAGTGTTTCTCAACACTCCATTGACCTTGATCTTATTATCAAGACCATTAGAAAAAAGAAGACGCCAGTCAATCTGAAGATAGAGCCGCTCATGAGGAAATAGTTTTCTAAACTCATTAAGGCCAAGATAATATTCCCTATTAAATACTCTCCTTGGGTCACAAATCTTATTCCAAAGGTGCATAAAAAGAATGGTGAAATTAGACTCTATGTTAATTTCAGATATTTAAACAAGGCATCCTTGAAGGATTACTATCATTTTCCTTCTATGGAGTAGATTCAACAAAATGTGGTTAGTGCGCAATGATTTTATATGTTGGATGGGTATTCTGGTTTTAAACAAATCAGGCTCAAAGAAGAGGGTCAGTTCAAAATGACATTTACAACCAAATGGGGAACATATGCATATCATAAGATGGCTTTTGGTTTATCAAATGTAGGTGCAAAATTCCAACAAACCATGGGCATTTCCTTCAAAAGTAATATAAATGATTTTATCCTAATTTACTGGATGACATATTTTTCTTCTCAAAGCAGAGCACAAATCACATGACACATATGGATAAAGTCTTTAAGAGATGTATAGAATTTGGGGTATTCCTTAACCCTAAGAAGTGTAACTTTGGTGTTATGTAAGGCAAGCTTCACGGGCCATGTAGTATTAAAGGATGACATTTCCATTGATCCACGAGCATGTTTCTTTCATCCTTGCTCTTTCCTTGCTAGGACACAAGAAATCCTAGCACTTTTTCCTAGGAAAGATAAATTTTGTTATGAGATTCATTCCTAAATTTGCACGATTGGTAAGGCCTATCACCCTTATGATCAAGAAAGATACATCCTTCAAGTCTACAATAGAAGGAAAAGAGAGCTTTAACAAAATCAAACAAAAAAATTTCTTGCACGCCAACAATCATCAACTGGATTATTCCAAGGATTTCATCCTTTATGCTTGTGGAGTTGATATGAGCATTGTTGTTTTCTTGACATAAGAAAATGAACAAGGAATGGAACAGCCAATGGACTTCTTTAGCTTAAATCGAAGGATTATGAGTTAAAATATAGTCATATAGAGAAATAGGTCTTCACCATTATATGCACACTCAAAAATTTCAAAATTATACTTGCCACAAATCATATCAAAGTGTTAGTTTCACACTTAGGTGTGAGGGAATTCATCACGGGCACAAAAATCAGCGAGAAGAGATTAAGATGGGTGACCAAAATCATGGAGTATGATGTGACTATAAAATCCAATGAACTTGTTAGAAGTAATGCACTCTGTATGTAGATTGTTGAGGATGAAAAATCTGATCCCAAGAATTCATTTTTGTAGATGAAGATATCCTACATGTTGAACTGAGAAGAATGAAGATCTTAGCACATGCACCTAGATGAAGGAGATGGTCGCATTCCTTTCTACTAACACATACGAACCTGGTTTGAGTAAGGAAAATAAACAACATTTGAGGTTGTAGTCCATTCCATATGCGTTGATTGATAGTGTTCTCTTCAAAATTAACATTGATGGTGTGATGTTGAGATGTATTGATGGCGCACAAGTTAACAAAGTGTTAACACAATTTCACGATGGATTCTCGGTGGAAAATTATTTTCCAAAGCTATAACAATAGATATCATCAAGGGTGGATACTTTTGGCCTACCCTATTCGTAGTTGCGCATGATTCGAAATCAACCTTTTACACAAGAAAGAAGAAATTGACAATGCTTCCCCTCTAACCAATCAAAGCGAGATCAACCTTTTTGTGTAATGGGGTCTAGAATTCATAGGCATGATCAATCCTCCTTTGAGTGTTAGCCACAAGTGGGTGTTGACACTATGGATTACTTCACCAGATGGACAAAAGTTGTCACACTTAAGGAATCAAGCTGATTCAAGTCATCCTTTAATTTCTCGAAGGCATCGTAACAAGGTTTGGCATTCCTCATACCATTATCTCTAATAATGCAAAATACTTCCTTGGTACTAAAATTTCTGATTGGGCGCTTAGTCTTGGAATATACTTGAAGAATTCTTCTAACTATTACCCCCATGGTAATGGCTTGGCTAAGTCTACTAACAATAACCTAATCAGAATCATGAAATGAACAATGAATATCAACCAGAGGTAGTGGCACAAAAAGGTCTCGTCGTATGCTCGGGAAGACAAAATCACGATGAAGAAGGAAATATGTACTTCACCTTACAAACTTGTCTATGGAAAGAAATATAGAATTCCTTTATCTATTGAATTTCCTTCATTAGAGCTTACCTAGTAGTTGGAGTTTGAGGGTATAGATCAAAGAGAAATTAGAATGATAGAGCTGGTGCACCTTGAAGAATTGATAAATTGTTCCATGATCAATCTAGAACAACGTCACTTGAGTCAAAAATAAATGGTTTAATAGAAAGGCTAGGCCTCAAGCTTTTAAATTTGGTGATCTAGTCTTAAAATGGGATGCTAACAAAGCTAAACCAGGGCACCATTAAAAGTTTGATGCACTTTGGAGTGGCCCATATACCATCAGTTCTTGTAAGGAGGATAACTCTTTTGAGTTATCTCACCTTGATGGAGGCGCACTTCTAATCCTAGTCAATGTGATTTATCTCAAGCAATTTCATCAAGTATTTTGCATCATTGTATATAATAGGTTAATTTCAATTCCTCAGAGTTCTCCCCATGCACACTATTTTGTTTTTATATAGTTTTTTCTTCTCATGCACTCCTTACATGTAATATATTTTTCTTCCAAGATGCCAGAGTTTGGTTCAAGGACATTCCAACATTTTTAGCAATTTTATGCTCTCATGAAATTCATATCGAATATATTCATATGAGAGAAACACCTTATTTAGAGTTCAGGTAGTGATTAAAGTGACTTTAAGGTTATTCTTCAAGTAGCAGATCATAAATTTCATCCCAGGAACACTCCATGCCTAATGGATGCTTCTAAGACTACTGATATCCTTCATTTAATAGGAAAATGGCCTAATTTTTTTCCAAAATAATTCCCTAGTTATTTTGACAAATTACATTCTAATTCGACTCTAAAGGTTCAAACATTGCAGGTTTCACACACTCTAGTTTCTCCCTAAACACACTTTTTTGTTTTTATATAGTTTTTCTTCTCACGCACTCCTTATGCGCAATATATTTTTTTATTCTAGGACGCTAGTTTGGTTTAAGGACATTCCAATAGTTTTTAGCGAGTTTTATGCTCTCATGAAATTCAGATCGAGAATATATTCATATGAGAGAAACACCTTATATAGAGTTCAAGCGGTGATTCAAGTGACTTTAAGGTTATTCTTCAAGTAGCGAGATCATAAATTTCATTCCAGGAAGAATCCATGCCTAATGGATGCTTCTAAGACTACTTGATATCCTTCATTTAATAGGAAAATGGCCCAATTTTTTCCAAAATAACTCCCTAGTTATGTTGACAACTTACATTCTAATTTTACTCGAAGGTTCAAACATTGCATGTTTCGCACACTCTGGTTTCTCCCTACGCTTTTTGTTTTGTTTTTATATAGTTTTTCTTCTCATGCACTCCTTATACGCAGATATATTTTTTCTTCTAGGATGCTAGTTTGGTTCAAGGACATTCCAATAGCTTTTAGCAGATTTTATGCTCTCATGAAATTTAGATCAAAATATATTCATATGAGAGAAACACATTATTTAGAGTTTAGGGAGTGATTCAAGTGACTTTAAGGTTATTATTCAAGTAGCAGATCATAAATTTCATTCCAGGAAGACTCCATGCCTAATGGATGCTTCTAAAGTCTTGATATCCTTCATTTAATAGGAAAATGGCCCAATTTTTTTTTCCAAAATAACTGCCTAGTTATTTTGACAACTTACATTTTAATTCTAACTCTGAAGGTTTAAACATTGTAGGTTTCACACACTCTGGTTTCTTCCTTGTCACTTTAGTTGGTTGCAATTATTTTGTGCACTCCCCATGCCCTTCCTTCTCCATTCCTCTATCTCATTTCATCCTTCCCTTGTACCTACCCTTCGTGTGTCCAAATTCTTTCCCACAATTTTTACATCCTTTTTGTACTTCCTTGAATTTCCTTCTAAATTAGCTAAGTCCCTTGTGTTATTATTTTACATTCTTCCTGACACGTCTTGCTTCCAATTTCGGTGCATTATGTACTTCCTTCCTAGCTTGCTTTGTCCACCCATTCGATTTGTTTCCAAGTGTTTCTCATATTGAATGTTCCTTCCATGCGTACATACTTGTATCCTTTTACAAATGCATCCTCCTTCTCTTCTGTGCACATTCACCTTAGGCCTTGTCTTCTATATCATAGGACCTCTTTCTCTCATGCATGCTTTGTGTATTCTTCCATGCCTATTGACCACCACATTGCGTGCCACGTCACCATCATCTGTTAAATTTGAGTGTGCAACATGTAACCTATCAAAGCACGTCATTTGGGTGTTGAATCCTTGCAACAAACCAATACACAACACATGGCAAAAATGGAAAAAAGGACACTTGGCCACTCCTTCAACTAATCGAGTGTGTCACTTGTCATTGTGTGTCTAGTCTGCACTATAACCTTCATATAATCATAAATTTTTCTCAGAGCTCAAATTCATGCGCTTTTGGTCTTGTTGGAAAGCTTCGACATAGGATGCATGTTGGACTATTCAAAATAAGATTTTGATAGGATTTGGTAGGTAAGAAGTAGGGAAACATGTTTCATCCATTAATGAAGATATCTAATCGACTCAACCAAGTATATTATATTCAAATATTGCCTCCTTTCTCCTACAAACAAAGAAGACATGGGGAAGCACATCTCATCAATATAACAAGTGGATTTATAGGCATTTAATGATTTCTATTGGTGGTTAGATTTCGAATCTAAGTTTCCCTCTTATTTCTCTTCTTCTTCTGTCCTTCTTCTCCTATAAATTACGGATCAAGGATTGTCATAAAAGTTTGGACCCATTTAGTGTTCTAAGGACTCTTGTTCTTTGTATTTTAAGTTGTAGGATTTTAGATCTGGTTTTTGCATGTCGATATCAGTGGAATCTACCATTGTAATTGAATGTTTATTTCTTGGAAGTAATAGAATATTTTCTTTTGGCTATTCTCTGCCTCATCTCGTTTCTTGTTTTTCCTTTCCTTTCTTTTACATTATCTATTTGTTTTGATTTCTCATGTCCCTTACATGAGGTTTCTTTTCGATTATGCCCCATGAAAAAGAATGTGTGAGTGTGTTCAGACTATGAAACATGTGTTTATCCTCTCTATGTGCATTTGATTTCATTTTCACTTAAAGCTAATTTTTTCATCCCCTTTTTTTTGGTGTTATCACCTCCTTTAGCTTATTTTTCCCTTTTTATGCATCTCCTTCTAACCCTGGTCCTTGGAATCTTAGAGTAGTGATAGATAGATGCATTTCCCTTCATAGGAGTAGTTTTAGTGTTAGAAATAGGTAGAGGAACTAGCCTTCTCTAGAGGTCTGTCTCAAATGTGCAAGGTCCCACAACTTGGAGATAGTCCCATGTTGCCTCAAAACCCCAGTTCATCTTGATCTAGGATGGGTGTAATTTTGAGCTCTAACACCAACCATTGAAAATTCTTAGTGATGATTTTCATGTCTTTGTAAGATGGAATTATTATATTCTATGAGAAGTGGTTATAATTTATTAACTAAAAATATGTATTTAAAAATGAATCCCTAAACTTCTATTGAAAATATGTTGGAGAAATAATTTATCGGTAGGAAAAATTAGTCTATTCACCAACTATATGGGACTAGGTCCCTCACCTTAAATGGGGCATCTCCATTATTTTATGTGAAATAAAATACAAATCTATTGTTGGCCTAGAGGCTAGGGATCCAACAGCACACTCAATTGCACACTGTGGAAAATTCTTGTAATTTTTTTGCAAGGGAGGGATTTGCTAAGAAGGTGGGAATGTGGGAGTGAGAAATTAGGAGAGGGATTAATATTGCAAGTATGGAAATTCATATTCTTACAAGGATAACTAGCGATATCAACACACACAATTAGGAAGAATAACAACTTTGCTAATAATATAAAGACAAGATGAAACCATGAACATAAAATCTCACTTATTCACTCATCCAAAAAAAGATGAGACTTCTTTCTTTATTGACATTTTCACTAAGTTGTATAGTGAAAGAGAAAGAGGAAAACATATAGAGAGGGAAATAGAAGAATTTTTTATCTTTTTCTTATTCTTGGTAGCTATCTACTTATGAAATTACAAAATTGACAACCCTTTGGAATGATGAATAGGAATAGACTGACCAACGTCGTATGTATCGATACTATTGTGTGGGATATGTTGTGTATGAGGAATAGGCATAGCCGTAATAGGGTCTATGTGACATAATTTGAAAGGTTCAAGATTTGTCAAAATAGTGTGTTCATATCCATCATGTAAGAATTTGACACATTGGTGAATAGTATATGGGACCGCTTGCATTGCTTGGATCCAAGGCCTGCCTAGTAATAGATTGAATTGAAATGAAGTATTTATAACATAGAAGTTAGTGAGAATAGTATAAGACCCAACGCGCATGTGTAATGATATAGTCCCTAGACATGTGTGAGTGGTAGAATCATAACCTCGAATGAGAGTAGAATTATTAGAAATTATATTATCATTAATACCCAGTTGTTTTAAAATATAATGCACACATAGATTGATGGTGACCCATATAAATGCATGCAGCTGATTTACACAACAAAATCTCTCTCTGTATATTATCTTTTTGTCCCAATATCTGTGATACATTAGGCTAATATATAGCCATAATAACAGCTAAACAACCTCCTATAAAATAGGAAGGAGTCACAACAATTAACCCGAAATGTTATTCATGGGTATAACAAAATCTAAGAATAATATATTGTTGAAACAATATATTATAACAAAATACTTTCAAACCTAATATTTAATATATAACAATATTAAATATTAGCTAACAAACTATAATGTAAACATTAATAATTAATTTCCTAACATTCCCCCCCTTAATGTTTACATGGTAACAAAAGAACTTTCACACTTCCTCTGCAGCCTGCCGCCTCTGCGTGCTCATGATCTTGGCACACACTCAAACTGAAGGTAGAAGAAGGAACACATCAACTTCTTATCGACCATGCACTGTCGGGAACACATCTGACCGACGAGGATGGGAACACGCTCAAGAATCATCTACTTATCAACTAGTCACTCTAGGGAACACATCTGACCTAGTAGTGTGGGAACTCAAGCAGGAACACATCTGAACAACCTTCAATGGTTTTCAAGAGGCTAACCAAAAACCTAGGTATGAACAGGAACACATCTGACTATTCTACCTCATCAAGACTCATGATGCTGCATTTCTTTGTGTTATATGTTTACATACTATGTTTTTGCATTTGGGGAAATACGAAAAGCCACATACTAAACCTGAAAAACTGAAAATGGAACATTGGATCATGCTGATCATGTTCCCCCCTCAATGTGAACATTTCACTTATTCAACACACAACAGGAACTCTGAAAAAGAATCACACCAAGCTGAAATTCACACCACACAACTGAATCTGGAACACTGCAAAACTCAAAAAACAAGTACTCACACTGCACACTGTGCCACCAAATCATTGCATGGGCCCCATCGTTGGTGACTGATGAGAGGTTGTTGTCTGACCTCCAGCCTCCGATGCCTCCATCCTCCATTTTCATGTTGCTAACTCAGCAAGATGTGAACATGAAGCACATTTGTTTCCACATTGATCTTATTCTTCCCTCCCGTAATGTGAAACACTTTATTTTTTCGGACGTCGGGTAACACCGAAAATGCGTCCGTAAGGAATTTTTTTAATTTTTGGACTTTTACAATTAGACGACTCAACACTTGATAACAACTAAAAAATCCTAAAATCACCTATATGACATTGAAGGACAATAACACTAAATTGACACGATGACACAAAATTTATAATGACCTCTTCACCTTCCAAAATACGACTCTTGAATACAATTTTATGTCGACATTATTATTGCGTTGACATATGAAAAATGATGAGTGATAATATTCAAATAAAAAAGTAATCACACATTACATTTTACTATAGACTTATCTAATGAAGAACTATGACACACTATACAAACACCCAAAAACCTATATGGATCTATAGACAACGATGATAATGACACTTTAGACTTTATACACACAAAACAAAATCCAAAATAGAACTAAACTCACCACGTGGACAGAATTATGCCAGACCGTTCTGTGGAGGAGATGTGTCGATGAGGTCGAAGCACCATGCAAGGCCAGATACAATAATAATAATTTTCCTATTGCCACGTGAATTCCTATACATACGGATCTACAGAACTCAGAGTGAAATCTAGAGACCTCTTCAAACAAGGAAGACGAGCTCCATCGAATTCATTTAGAGGAAGAATATACAAAAGCGACCTCAGTCCCACCACAGCCACTATGTCATACTGAGAATGCAGCTTTGATTCTCAACGACGAAGAGGTAATGACTGTCAATAATCTGAGAGTACAGAGATCTAGGCAATGATTGTTTTGACAACGTACAATGAACAACAAGGATCAATAAACTGCGGCCAAGTTTTTGATGCAATGTGGGTCACCTTTCTTCCCTTTGAGTCTTGGATCAACACAATTTGTAAGGACAATGAGCAGATCAAACTGATTGAAACGCTGTATCAAAATGGGTTGCAGCTCTGTCTAGAAGTTTGTAAATCCTCTTGTGATGTTTGAGCCTGAGTAATGCAATATCAAAAAACTCATACCAATATGAAATCAATCCAAAGCTAAACGCAGAACATTATTTAATGAGGATGTCCATCAGATCCGGATAAGAATCAGAATGAGAAAGCCAGTGGCATCAAACGGCATATGTATGAGTAATCTTATCACAGAGTTAACATAAACACTAGAGTCAGATCGGTATGCAATGCATCACGCACAGCTGGAAATCCTTCTACCAAGATATAGCTCAAAATAATTTCAACTTGTGGGAAGATCAATATTTGTATGTATTCTGTGAATAATTCATACCATTTATATCTATTATTCTGACAAAACAAATCACGCAGGCCAGCGTTGAGAAGTTTTTGACCGGGCTTAGTCTCGAGCAGATTTGTAACTTTGATCTCATGCAGGAGAGTTTCCTTCTTGTGTGCCTTCCGGACATGACTGGTGAAAAATGAAATCTCTGTCCCTTCGACGAACTCACTATAATTATTTGGTTCGATCTGCAGCTTGAGAGGATATTCAACTGAAACCTCTTTTTAGAATTCGCTTCTTCACAGACCCATAAAAATTCTAAAATCTAAATCTCCATGAAACTAACAAAGCAAAAATTCATCACAAATAAATTTCCATCCACCAGGGAAAAAGAATACAATATTGCCCCTTTACTAATATCTCAGAGAGCCATGCTGCTCTGATAGCAAATATAAATGCAGTTACAGATTTACACAGCAAAATCTCTCTCTGTATATTATATTATTTGTCCCAATATCTGTGCAATACATTAGGCTAATATATAGCCATAATAACAGCTAAACAACCTCCTATAAAATAGGAAGGAGTCACAACAATTAACCCGGAATGTTATTCACGGGTATAACAAAATCTAAGAATAATATATTGTTGAAACAATATATTATAACAAAATACTTTCAAACCTAATATTTAATATATAACAATATTAAATATTAGCTAACAAACTATAATGTAAACATTAATAATTAATTTTCTAACAACCCATTGTCAATAAGTATGCATTTTATGCAAGTGGTGTTAATGATGGCGATAATGAGCAAGGTTTCACATGGATTGTTTTAAGAAAAAGGTAATATATCCTCATTAATGAAGGATATAACATATGATAGATTTCAGAGATATTGTATGAGGTGTGTAAAGGCCACCATAGAATTATCACTTTCTATATGAATGGCCTGAAGGGATAATTCTCTTTGTTTGACAATATTTTGGTGCACTACGCAAGAGGTCATAAAGAGAAATCTTAGCTGGTGTATTTTTAAGTTGTTCTATGATATCATAACCCTTAGGAGGAGCCAAAGGATCCAAGGAAGTGATAGGTGGAGGAAGAGTAACAGGTGGAACTATAGGAGGGAGAGTGTGGTGAGTAGTAACTACATTGATGGATGGATCATCCCTAGGGGTAACAAAGTAAGGAGGATGTTGAGTACACACTTGCATGAAATCAGCAGCAATAGTGGTTATACTAGAGACTTTAGTTGGTGTGAAAGAAGGATAAGATGATTGATTCATGACTTGATAAAGAGAATACATGTTCAAAATAAATGGTTAGATTCATCGGGTTCACCAAAATTTCTATGCTAAAATGTGATATAACATCCTAATCTAATTGTATAAAGAGCAAGTAAAATAACTAAATAAATGAAATAATTAAATACTAAAATGATACCCAAGAAAACTAAGCTAGAAATTATAAAACCCTAATATAAGAAGGGGTAAGAAATCCTTTAGTTGATTCAATGTTATCACAAGATTGTGTCGTAGTAAAGACCAGGGTGAATAGGAGGAGGAAAAATTCATATAGGATCCTGAGAAAGTGCATATCTCGAGGTTATCTGGATGGGTGGGGTGCTGAAGAGGGATAAGGGCACCCATGGGCACCCTGGTCTGAGATCTAGGAACCACGACATGTGGAAATGGCCGAGAGAACCTCCTCTAGAGTATCAGTTGGATGTTCACCTATGTTCTTTTCCATTCATGTGAATGTTGTTATGTGGTTGCTTTGAAGCACTGGTAAACCTACAATGGAAGAATCACCTAAAAACCCAAAACAAAGCATCAAAACCCTAAAAAATAAAGATACATATGAAGGGGTCAGACTGTCCTCAGCTGCCAAATTGATGGACTTATCACTAAGCATTGCACTACATCTCAGACCCAATATAGTTCTAGGTGTGTGTGTGTGTGTGTGTGTAATTTTTCCCTAGGTTGCTCTTGTGCCAATCACACTTTGTGAAGTAGTGAGAAAATAACTAGATGTAGAATGTAATAAATGTGTGCATGGAAAAAATAGACTCCCCTCTTATGAAGTGTGATGTAGATGAACTAGCCTTGTGTGCCTTGTGATGGAGCTAGATGGATGTAAATGTAGCTATAGATGCCTTTGATGGATGCAACCTTAGGTGGTGATAGTAAGTGCTTAGTGCTTAGTCCCTCATTATGGTCACATAAATTTATATTTATATGGTTCTCTTATTCTAATTTCTTAACTAATCGAAAAGGCCAACCACCAAAAATATAGAAATCTCAAATGGCTAGAAAGTTCCCAAAAATTAAGAGAAATGTGTAAAGAGGATAAGGGTGCCTTGGAGGGGACAAAGGTGCACGAGGCACTGTCATCACCAATCCATCATTATGATAATTCTTCACGGGAACTCCTCGTCTTTATGATTATTTACTAATGCACATGACCTTTAGTTTCTTTGGATGTAATCTGGAAACATAACACAAGAATACCATAGACTCGATAAGAAGGAATGATGATAAATCTGAAATATCGAGTAAATTATAATATTAACATGAAATTGTTACAATCTCACCCATGAGGTACTTCAATTGTTATTGACTTCACTTGCCTTTCACCAAGACTATGGGAGAAACTTTACAATTACACCTCTTAATGGCTTCTTCAACACACCTTTAAACTGATGGCTTCCTTTACACACTTCATACAATATTTCTCACTACTTCCTTCTATGCTAAATGAGGGGGTGGCCTCTTTATTTATAGAACTTCCAGGCTTATCCATATTATCTCTAAGATAGGATAAGAAATCCTCTGACGGATCATATTCCATACCTTAACTCTTATCTATACATGTAAGCTTATCTTTTAAGATAAGATAAACCTTATCATTTCACATGGGTTCCACATTTTTAGACTTTTTACAAATAAAATACACAAAATATTTATGACCTCACTCCTTGTCCTTATTACCAATATAATATTTCTAATTCCTAATCATGTAGACCCTACTTCTCTACTTACCCCAACTTTGACATTTTAACATTACCGGACCACTTACAACAAATATTTACTTTTTACCACAACATTCCTATTGTACTTTTGACTATTACCGTACTATACATTATTGGCGGCATCGCATCTTGCAGTAGCGCCGTTATCTCTATCGGACACTACTACTAATTATACTTAACAACATCCTATTCCTAATACATAGATTAATGAAATAGAAATTACGGAGGAAAATTTTTAGTGTCGACATCTTCCCCCTTCTAGCTTCTACTCCGTCCTCGGAGTAGACTATTCTAGTGCTTGGAAAATCTTGAACTTGTCGTGGTTGACCCATTTCGTAATGGGAGTGCCATCCAATTCCTCCCGGTCAGTGCGTACCATTTTCATATGCAATTTCTTTATTTTGTAGGGCCCCATCCATTTTGGAAGAAATTTTTCTGTCTTCTTTTTTTGTATACGGAATCATATACTAGAACCAAGTCATTCACATGAAATGGAGACCAATGGATCTTTTGATCAAAGTATTCCTTCTGCTTCATTTTCTTCTTATAGCTTGTATCCTTAGCTATTTCCCTCATTTCCTCTAGCAAATGAAGATGTACCAACCTTTCTTTTACTGAATCACTTTCATCCATCCTTTTATTTTCCATAACTCTGACCGTGGGAATATCAAACTCAATAGGAAGAACTAGATCAATGCCATAAGCCAACTGAAATGGGGAGTATCCTATTGCTGACTTTGATGTTGCCCTATATGCCCACAATGTTGCATGAATCCTCTTATCCCATTTATGTACCTGCAAGGCTGCATCTTTTGCTAGAATTTGACACAACATAAAAAAATTTTGTTCCACTGTCCATTTGTGCTTGGCTTGTATGTTGTTTCCTTCCTGTGCTTAATAGAAAACTTATTGACTAGGGCTTATACCACCTCATTAATGAAGTGGATTCCTTGATCTGTTACAATTTCTAATGGACAACCAAATCTGGTGGCAATGCGTTCATATATGAACCTTGCCACTTCATCCATGGAAGTTTGCTTTTCAATGGCCTAGCTTCAACCCACTTGGTTAAATAATCTGTGGCAACTACAATATACTTATTTTGGCGTGAGGTAGTTGGAAGTGGACCTACAATGTCTATTCCCCACTTCTCAAAGGGACCAAGTGGAAGAATAGGGCATAATGGAGATGATGAAGTCTTATGGTTACCATGTGTTTGACAAATATCACATGTCTTACAATAATTATAACAATCTTTAAAAAGAGTGGGCGGTGATAACTGCATCAAGATCCTTCTTGTTGTAAGTTGTCAGAGAAGTGCCCTCCACATGTACCATTATGGAATTATTCTAGCAAATCCTTCCCTTGATCACGTCCATTTGCGCCTCATGTCTTGTCCATCGAGTCCTATTCGAAATAATACTCCATGCATAATAGAATATGGATGGTGGCTTGAGTAATCTTTCTCTTAGTATTTGCATTGGCACCATCAAGAAACTTGAATTCATTCGGATAATTCCAAATATCTATGTATTCACTAGGGATTGTGTCGAGGAGAACAATCTTTGCATTGGGAAATCATCATCATCACAAGATGATCCTAAACCATCATAGGCTCGAGAGAGTGCATCTGCATTGACATGCTTCTTTCTGGCCTATCTATAATATCAAATTAAAATTCTTGTAGAAAAATTATCCATCTTACTATCCTCCTAATGGGTTAGGCTTATTGGCAATATATTTTAGAGCACGATGATCTGCATTACAACTATAAATTTCTGCCCTAGCAAGTAATTTCTAAACTTATTTACAGCAAAAATGATAGCGAGCCTCTTTTTCGATTCAAGTATAATTTACCTCAAGATTGCTCATTTATCTGCTCCCAAAGTAAGCTGGATGTTCATTCCCATTTTCATCCTTTTGGCTCAAAGCACTTCCTAGTGCTGTATATGAGGCATCAATATACACAATGAATGGCTTGCTCCAATCTGGATTCTTTAAAACAGGTGAAGACACCAGGGCTTCCTTTAGTTGTCCAAAAGCTTCATGCACCTTATTTCCTGGTTCATAAGTAACATCCTTCTTTAAGAACTAGGTTAGTGGCTATGTAATCTTTGAGAAATTCTTGATGAACCTTCTATAGTAACCCACATGGCCTAAAAATGATCTCAACTTACTTCTATTCATAGGAAATGGTAAATCTTTGATTTTTGAAACTTTATCAGGATCAGTACCAATACCATCTCTGAATACAACATGCCCTAACAAAACACCTTTAGAACATCCAAAAACACACTTTGTAGGGTTTAGTAAGGCTTGTGCTTCATCTAACCTTTGAAATGCTATCTCCATCTAGTGCAGGTGGTCCATCTTGCTTCCATAGATGCAAAAATCATCCAAAAATACTCTGATGAAGTTCCCAATGTAGGATTCAAACGCCCTATTCATCAAGCACTAGAACATTGCTAGAGCATTATACAACCCAAAAGGCATAACTCTATAAGAAAAAGTTCCACAAGGAGTGGTGAATGTGGTCTTCAACTAATCTTTCTCGCTATATCCATCAGCAAAACTATAACACTCTGCCGGCCGGCTACTACCTCGTCTAAGATCGATCTCGAGAATGGAAGAGGGTAATGATCCTTATTTGTTGCCTTATTGAGCTTCTGTAATCAACACAAATGCGTAGCTTCCCATCCTTTTTATTGAGATCACAATGGGAGAAACCCATTATGAATTCTCCATAGCAAATATGAATCCTGCATGAAGCAACTTATCTATTTCTTCTTTTATAGTCTTGGAAAAATTAGGATTCATTCTATATGGCATTTACTTTATAGGCTTAGCACCATCTACCAGCTCAATAAAATGTTCTACCCAACTTACTTGATGGAGTTCCTTGTAATCAAAAGTGAATATGTGTATGTACCTTTGAAAGAGCTGAAGGTAGGATTCCTTCTCATCCTCCATCATAGCATCACCAATCTTTATTTGTTGGAGACGATCATCAACTTCTTCTTCAGATAATTTTATGGGGTCATGAGTCGGTGTGACTGGAAGGATATTCATGACTGAAATATCAACCTCACTTTCTTCATCTTGGTGTCTACTTCTTTGGTACTAGAGTAATCGAGAGGATGTCCAATCATCGGTTTCATCACTTGAATCCACAGGTTCTACCTTATGATGCCGAGGGATCATGTTTATCTTCACCCTCTCTCCACAACATCCAAGTGTCATGAAGCCTTCATTTAGTAGTTTCTTGCATGAACCCTCCTTAGCCATGGTCTTTTCAGCAACATTGGGTACACAATAGTACCATTTTTCATCACCTGAAATTATACCACACATACAACACCCATAATGAGATATTGCCACATTTGAAACTACACCTTTGGTTTAGTTTTCCCTTATTTAATGACCTTAACAAAAGTGTTGAAGGGCGATCAATTTTTAAACACAACATATTAATTACGGACTCGGTCATTACATTAATCAGCACCTCCATCAACTAAGACATCATGAATTGAAATACCATTACATAATACCTCAGCTTGTGGAGCATAGGGATCCGCCTCTACCTTCAAAATAGGGACCTCAACCTCCTTCCTTCATCAAGCATTGAGTCCACTTCGCAGCTCCCGCCTCTTCTCAGAAGACATAGCCAAGAGTTGACCATATGTAATATTTGTAGGCCTTTTGGACAGATCTTCCAAGATGGAGTATGGTCCTTGCCCCTGTGAAATTAGAAAATTATACACACCTGACTTTCTTCTCCTATGTTTCTTACTAGTTTCTCCTTTCATCTTCTTAGGATCATTTCCATCTTGATTATCTTTTTCTTTCTTTCTTTTTGTTACAAACACATCTACTTCATTATTTATGCTCTTATCTACTACATCAAAGAAATTCACGAGGTGATTTTCCTTTATCATTACCTCCTTTACCAAATGTAGAATCTCTATCTAGACAATTATACTTATAATGACCCTTTTATAACAACCATAACATACAACTTCAGAAATATTTCTTTTTGGACCTCTATCTCCTCCCGAGAACTAAATTCTTTTCCTTGGAGAAGATTAATAGTTAAGCGACCCATCTTCTTGAGCGAGATCTTCATACTCGGTAGATGTACTAGGAGAAAGATTTGTGCTCACTAGAGTGGTTGTGGATTCTAGACCAAAGGTCTTTGGTGTAGGCTCTACTTTACCAACAATTTTTTTGGGCTCCTCTTCCATGCTTTCTTCTTGCCTTCTTGTAATCTCCTTTGCTTGTTCAATGGTATTTGGGTGGTCATACTTCACTCATTGTCTGATCTCTGGCTTCATCCCAAGAATGAAGTGCTTACATAAGAGATTATCCACACCATTCATCAACCCATCCGCTAATCCTTCCTTCCGGATCTGGGCGTCGAGCTTCCTCCTTAGCTCTAGAACACAAGCATGATAATCCCTTATCTTCTCCTTCTCTCCTTGGGTTAGCTTTGTGATATCGATCATGAGATCTGCATATCTCTGTTGTTCACCAAATTCTTCAAGAAAACTTTTAGTTAATAAATCCCATGAGTTTTTCACATTATCACCTAGTGTTTCAAACCACCTAAGGGTTGAACCATCCAAAAAGGTAGGAAAAAATTCAGTCCATTGTTCCCTTCTTATAAGGCCATTACAAATACAAGATCGTTTAAACTCTTGAATGAAAGAGGAAGCATCTTCATTAGATTGAGCTGAAAAAACAGGAATCTTCCCCATTTTCAAAAGTAACCACAGTGAAATACCAACCCAAAAGTACAATCAACAAGACTTATGTGCACAAATAATTGAAATCACTATAATAGAAAATAGAAATGACCACGGTAAACTATGGTAAAACTTGACTTACTGCGGTAAAAACTGACTTTACTGTGGTAAACACTATTCACAGTAAAAAGTGAAGTTACTGTGGTAAATACTATTCACGATAAAAAGTGACTTTACTATGGTAAATACTATTCACGATAAAAAGTGACTTTACTATGGTAAATACTATTCACGGCAAAAATGACTTTACCATGGTAACTACTATGCACAGTAAAAACAAGGTTACCCTCCAAATGATTTTTGACTAAGTGGGAATATCTCTCCAGAAAATCCACCAACGAGGAATGGTCCGACAACGGAACCAAAATGTCATCACCAATCGGCACTATGATAATTCTTCACGGGAACTCCTCGTCTTTATGATTATTTACTAATGCACAACCTTTAGTTTGGTGGAAGTAATCTGGAAACACAACAACAAACATAACACAAGAATACCATAGACTACGATAAGAAGGAATGATGATAAATCTGAAATATCGAGTAAATTATAATATTAACATGAAATTGTTACAATCTCACCCATGAGGTACTTCAAGTGTTATTAACTTCATTTTCCTTTCACCAAGACTATGGGAGAAACTTTACAATTACACCTCTTAATGGCTTCTTCAACACACCTTTAAACTAATGGCTTCCTTTACACACTTCATCAATATTTCTCACTACTTCCTTCTATGCTAAATGAGGGGGTGGCCTCTTTATTTATATAACTTCTAGGCTTATCCATCTTATCTCTAAGATAGGATAAGAAATCCACTATTATGAATCATATTACATACCTTAACTCTTATACGCACATGTAAGCTTATCTTTTAAGATAAGATAAACCTTATCATTTCACATGGGTTCCACATTTTTAGACTTTTTACAAATAAAATACACAAACTATTTATGACCTCACTCCTTGTCCTTATTACCAATATAATATTTCTAATTCCTAATCATGTAGACCCTACTTCTCTACTTACCCCAACTTTGACATTTTAACATTACCGGACCACTTACGACAAATATATACATTTTACCACAACATTCCTATTGTACTTTTGACTATTACCGTACTATACATTATTGGCGGCGTCATACTGGCAACGCTGTTATCTTCTATCAGACGCTACTACTAATTATACTTAACAACATCCTATTCCTAATACATACATTAATGAAATAGAAATTACGGAGGAAAATTTTAGTGTCGACACACCCCAGTCCTGGTTGGGCGCCCTAGTCAGAAATAGGAAAAACACAAAATTATAATACAAACTGGGTAAGTGTAGGTGCAAGATCGAAAGTAATGACAGAAAGAAAAGTAAAATGGCCAAAGACATGGGTTAATTATCACTCTTTTTCACTTAAGAACAATATGAATAATAGTATGAGACCGGGACTAAATAATGACTCAAAGTGCATGATTTTGTGTCTACATCTTCTTCCTGCTCTTGTGTTTTTTGTTGACATGGAAAATTTTACTGTAAATCTCGAACATGAAAATATTTTCATAGAGGTACCTTGGAATTTTTCATGTAGAGAGGTCAAATCCAGATACCTCGATGTATGAGAAGGTCAAGAATTATGTGAAGAAGGATATGTATCTTTGAATCAATGTGGCAACATTCGACGATAGTATAAACTCTTGATTTCCTTCAAGGAATCTCACAACATACATGGTGAATGCATCATTCACTCGTGCAAAGTGGTGATTACTCTCTTTTAGGGTCGTCTTTGGATATCTCTTATAGACAAGGGACTTTTGGGAGATGTTTGGTGTGAGAGTTAAACCCATGAAAGATCTCGTACTAGAAAGAGCATACACTAAGTATGATGTCATGGAAAAATTTCTTGTGATTGGAAGCTGGAGAAACTAAAAATGGAGGTTATCATGATTGATTTGACCCCATTCAACCATTTTCTTGTGTTCAATGATGGTAATAATGAACAAGACCATCTAATCATGGAACTTCTTGGTGCTTTCCTCTCCCATCACTTTGCTCAAAATAATGATAGCATCTAAGAATCCTTCGTGAAACTCATGCCTAGACCAAGAATTTAGAATATGAGAGGGTTTCCTTATCTTCTTTAGTCATGACCCTAATGCAATCCCTAAAGGTATGAATCCATCTTCAACCATTATCCTGATGCAAACTCCTTGGTATGATTACCATATTTCTCTAAGTTGGGATCTACATACTTTGTGATATTCCCTTAGGGGTGAGCACTACCAAGATTGAATTTTCATCCATCCGTATGATCCAAGTGTGTGGTTGGTAGTTTTGAGAACAAATCATAACCACTTCTTTGCTTTAGGTGATAGTAGGTGGCCAACTACTGTAAACAAACCACTTGTGTATATCCTTGCTTCCACATATTCCCTAGGTCCACCAAACATCCAATTTTTCAAATCCTCCAAGTCCATGTGAGTAATATCACTATCTCCCACCTCTGGATACTCTTATGAAAGGGTTGAAACTGGATCCAAACTAGCAAATTTGAGCTTCATTGTTGTGAAAAATCCACTGGGTGAGAAAAAATGAGGAAGACAACTTTCTTCACCTAAAACATACACTTTCTATTTTTAGTAAGTAGGATTTGAGGGAAATTTTTTTCTATGTTTTTTCAATGTCCCAAAACTCCTCACATACTATATATGCTTTCGTTGATGCTTTTTGATTATTTGTGATAGTAACTATTTTTAGAAAGTGTTTTTATGATTTTTGACCAAATTTGCCTAGTTTATCTTCACCATTGATCTATGAGTGCATTGACTTGAAAGGTTTTGATTTTTAAGAAAATATCTATTTATAGTAAGTGGAAATACTAGGTACTTATTAATAATATAAATAGCACTTCCTTTGTCAGTTTTCCACGAAAACAACTTCACTAGAATATGTTCGTTCTTCATATCCTGTGCTAAATATATCATTTCAATTCGCCCACAAGAATTCTATGGAATTAGAAAAACATAAACCAAGGCATAAAATAGGGTTTTATACCATAAATAATCTATAAAATCATGACATTTACAATCACTATTTTCTTAAAGGCTCCTAGATTTTAGAGTAGTTGAGAAAATCTCATTCGAATCAGATTATTGGTTTGAGAGATATGGAAAAATATTCAATTTAGTCTTCATGGATGCCCTGGAAGAAATTGAAAGTATTATTGAGCTTTAAGGTGTAAAAAATGGCTACCTTTGTCGACCTAGTGAAGGAATAGATTGAAAAAGGTTTGTCAAACTCTTTAAAATTTAAAAACAATGTTATTTTAAACTCTTAAAAGCATGTTTTAAAACTTGGTTTTGAAAGAAAAGGGGGGGGAAAATTTATTATCCCAACTATTATGAATGTCCTCAAGATAGTTGGGATAGTTGGGGCAAGAAAATTCTCCCCCTTCCCTAGGCTTGACAAGTGGTGGGAGATGAGTGGAGAGGTTGTGAGGATGAGAGAGAAAGGTTTGAGCACCTAGGAGGCAAAAATTTTGGTCACATGGTGAACTGAGAAGGGGATAGGGGTGGTAAAAATTTATTGTCCCGGTGTGTCATGATTTTCCTAGACATTTAGGCTAGTTGGGGTAGAAAAATGCACCCAAGGGTTAAGATGTAAAAACTTAGCCAAATTTTCATCCGGGCTACCGAACACTTAATGAGAATATTGTGGGTCACATGAGGGTCCAAGGGCTACAATTAGGGGTTGGGGCACATTTTTGTCCCTAATGTACTTATTATCCTTACCATCCTAAACAGATGGACAGTCGGGACATTCGGGATAGTTCGGGCACCAAAATGCGGCACCCTTCCAACTGTGAAATTGACTAACTCCCAAAATCATGAAAACACTTTTCTGAAGCTCCAAGAGGTATTTTTGGGAAACATTTTATATCTGTTTGACTCCCAATATCATTTTAAGACATGATTCTACATCCTTCTCCAAAAATAGTGCTTTTTAATTTGATACTACAAGTTGAGTCTATTGAGATTGATCTACCTTGAGAAGCATTTGGGTCGTGGGAAGAACATGAAAAATCCATCATGTAGAGGATTATTTAAGATTTACTATGGTATCTTATTTTCCTCTTGATTCATCTCAAAGCTCTCCAGAATCCTCCATTGAAGTTCATGTATCATTTTCCATTGCAAGCTCCTTAGGCCTCAAAAACCCACTTTTACTATTCTGATTCTAAAACATCTGAAACTTTCCCAAATCTTCCTAACCTTACTCCATTTCATTTTAATATCTTAAATAACATATCTAGATGACTTTATTCTTCTTGATCAGCCCAAAAGGATGCATACCTATCCTGAAAAGGCTAAAGAATAGCCTTTCTAGTCTTAGTACATATTTCATCTTTTGACCACATGAACACATCTCAGATAGTTAAAAAAATAAATTCAACATATTATAAGGATTTTTAATGATGGGAAGCTTATGAAATATATGGTAGATTGACCCAGAGGATGACTAAGGAAGGGATTTGAACAAATTTTTGACACTTGGGTAAAGTTGTCATGTTTTCAACTTAAATTTTGACCTTGTAAAAACACATGACAATAGTTGGATCTCACTTGGGGACTTGTTATAGATTAAACAAAGTGAGTAAATGATAATAATGAACTCCATAATCTCAATATACAATGTGGACCAGTGCCTTATCCATTGGGATTTACAAAGTCTTATTACAAGTAAGAGATAGAATGAATGAATGAAAACACACACACGATAAAAGGGAAACACACCACATTGAAAAAGGAAAACACACACAATGGGAAAGGGAAACACACATCCTAAATTCACCTATGCTACATGTGGGGATATCTTACTTTCATTATTTATAAAATTTCAAGAATTTTTTGTTGCAAGGAAATTCCAAATATGTGTCATCCAAATAAGAGAGGTAAAAAGTGTTTTCCTTGAATGCTTTCTGAATCTAAAATGGTCATAGCCACAAAGAATAAAACTTCCCATGAATTCCTTTTATCTCTCTCTTTTGTCCTACGATAAGACAATATCTCCAACTTTGAAGTCCCTTGTCTTTGAATCTGTCTTCACTCAAATTTTTAAGATACAAGATTCTTTTGTTAATACAATCATGAAATTGGTCATCTTCAATTGCTCTAACCAAATGGAGGGTTGGAAATTCAATAGTGACTAAAATCTCTACATTGATTCCATAGAGTAAATGGAATGGTGACATCTTGATTGTTTTCTTTGGGGTGATCTTGTATACCCATAATGCACCATATAGATTCTTATGCTAGTTTATTTGATTCTCATCAACTAGATTTCAAGCAATGGTCATAATATTTTTGTTACTTGAATTGGCCTTACCATTACCTTAGGGGTAGTAGTATGATGCATGAGAAAGAGAGATTTCACAACTTTAGTAGAATTTAGTCAACTCCATGGATGATAAATATGTAGCATTATCAACTACAATCTTCTTAGGGATTCCAAAATAAGATTATAATGTTTTCTTTGATAAAGTTATATACTATTTTAGAATTGTCTTGTTTGACTAGAATTATCTCCACCCACTTTATGAAGTAATCAGTTGTCATGAGCACATAGGTCTACCCTAAAATCAAATGAGGATTAGGAACTCCAATGAAATAAAGTACCCATTATTGGAAAGGCTCTTCAATATCTACCGGCTAGAGAGGAAGTGTATCAAGTTGTGGCATTCCAATGAATTGTTGAAAAGGTTCACACTTGGAGACCCATTATTGAGCATCGAAAAACAAGGTAAGCTAATATTACCTACCATAGAGGATCTTGTGAGAATGAACCATGGCGAGAGAAATTCCCCACACGGTCAGTCATGATCATGATAATCCCTAAGAAAATTTTCTTATTGCTCTTTTCAACACACTCCAGGAAACGTCCATCTAATCCTTTTAGTATAGTACATGATCCCAGAGGACATACTTGGTTGCTTTTATCTTGAGCATCCTTCTTTGTTTACTGTAAAAATGAGTTAGGCACTCCCCATACGTAAGAAAGTACACAATATTAGCATACCAATCATTAGTGGTATTTCTGAGAAAGAACTTGGGGTATATCCTTACTTACACATTCATAGTAAAGACACTCCTTTACATATTTTTTTAGTCAAGAGAGCTTCATCCTCGACCATCGGCCCAAACACAATTTGTGTCCTTAAACCAGATTTGAAGGTAATATATCCAATTCATACTCTTAGATCCTAGCCACCCAATCACCTCCCTTGGCTTCTAGATATTGTTGAGTTAGGATCGATTTGATTGTGGAGCTAGAGACCATCACCACACAGTGTCAAAGTTGAGGATGTAAACTATGAAGTTCTTTATAGATTTGAATACACCATAAACATGTTTCTCCATTTGGTTGTATCTCAACTCATGGTTTTTTCAATGGGAAGCTCATAAAAGTAATAGGTGTTTTGATTCCTTCTTCATTCTTATGAACTAATATGGCGAAAGTGTGTGTTCTGAGCATAGCAATACAAAATGAAATCTTTGTAAAAATTGGGACATATCGAGTAGGATCCTTGGCTATTGCTTCTTTGATTTCCTTAAATGTTTCCTTTCCTTCATTATTCCATTTGAAACTTGTTTGAGGCTTCATCATATTGGTGATATCCTTGGTTGGTGTTGGTGAGAAAATTTTTAGGGGGACAAACTTGTGGATTTCTTAGTAGTGCTCTAGAAATGTAAGTCCCTTTACTTACCGGTGTAGGCTGCTTTGTATATGCATGCACATGAAAAGGAAAATTTCTGTCATGGCCTTTTAACCGGGGATCAAACAGGGAAACTCCACCGACCCTACAACAAAACTAGTAACTACTTGCTAAAGAGGACTTTGTCTAAAGTACGAGAAAGGGGAGTGAGAAATTAGATAGGAGAACTAATGTTGTAGGTAGAAAATCATATTCTGCATACATCAATTAGAAGTTTTATCACATGCATTATAATTAGGAGGAAACAACTCTATGCATAGCAACAAGACCAAATGGAATTTATGATCACAAAGTCTCAATAAACCCCTTAGTTAAAAAGGCTCGAAACTCCTTCTTCTTGTATTGATTGCTTAAACCAAGTTGTACATAGTATGAGAAAGGAGGAAAAAGAGAGAGTGGGGGAAAGGAAGAATTTGGCTATCTCCTTTGTTCTCTCAAGGTATAATGCACTCTTGAGCTTACAAAATTAATGACCAACCCTTTGAAATGGGAATGGTGTTACAATTTATAGAGTAGAATATGACTCTTCATCTACCCCCAATGCCTTTTCATATGTCCTCACACAACTTAAAACTTTTCAACTTCCTAGGAAACTTTTAAGTCCCTTTTTATAACATAAAGGTGACTTATTACATTAGGAACATTAGGACATATGAAAAAGTGCAATCCCAATGTGAAATTAGAATATTGGAAAGTGAGAGAAAGTTGGGGGAAGAGGAGAGAGAAGAGAGAGAGAGAAGAAGAAGAGGAGATGTCATTTCTAATGAATTCCATTGATCCTTGTTGATGGAAAGCTCAAAATTCAGTGAAACGATGAATCTTCAAACTCCTTACACATTATGAATCTCCTTCAAATCAGCTCATGAATGCTTGCCAAGTTGAGTGAATTATTCCATTGATGACCGCAACTCCCATCATGCATATGATATACTATTTTTAGTGAGAGGTGATTTTTGCCTCTTCTTGACCATCGTGATGTGATGAACTCCCTCATTCGATCCTGTGCACACTACCCTTGCCTCAACCACTTCTTTGGGGTGACTTACTATTTTTAGTAAGCACCCATATAAGGGACTTACTATTTTTAGTAAGTGGTCATTTTCACTATTTTTTATGCTCTGAACACTCATTTTGGATTCCTCGTGATCTTCAATGCCCGCTTCCTTTGTCTCAACTTCTTTTGATGATGACTTTCCAAACATAGCAAGTCTATATAGGAAAACTTACTATTTTTAGAAAGTGTGTTTCTAGTGCTTGATTTGTGATGGAACATACTTTTTGGACTCGTCTTGTCATTACGATCACACCCTCCAAATTTCACATAGTTTTTCCCACTAGAATGATTGGAAATAATTTTTGAAATTTTGACTTGGTAGTGGCTTCGGGCACGGAGCTACCATGGCGGCCATTAATGGAGCTTGAAATTTGCAGGTCTATTTTTTTCTCCATTTTCAATGAAAAACAACTCCATTGTGATAGGTTTTTATTTAGATCCCATGTGCAATTTTTTAGTTCGTTTCCATTTCCGGAGTGATGGGAAATCCGATGAATGTGAGTCGGTGCACTGAAGTGAGGATTTTGTTGGAACAAATTATTTTGGGCACCATTTGACCTCTTTTTGTTGCATCTTGATTGTCTTTCAAAATGTGAAAGTTTGCAAAAGATGAAATCTCAATCCAACTTGTACTTTGCAAGATATGAGGAGTTTTTGATCGGGTGGCTTCGTAGTTATCTGGCGAAAAATATCCATTTTCTCTTTGTTCTTCATCATTTCACTCCATTTTTCTCTGAGGCCTACATATTTCTATGCATTCATGGTGTGGATAGTTTGGTGATCATTATGGATCTGGTTTGGATCAGCAATGGTGAACCGGTGTGTACGAGAACAAGCTTGAGTAAAGCCATGGCATGGTGAGGAGCGGTGAAGGAGAAATGAGGGGGAAGAAACGACTAAGTGTCGGATTTGAATATTAAAAAAATACACATCGAAGGTTTGGGTGAATTTTTTTCCTTGATGTCCCTCACCTTAGGGACATGAGGGACATCAATTTACATGATTATCCTAGAGGTGACACGTGGCACGTAATTTGACGATAGGGGATTTGAGAAAAAGGGCCTAACAAGCACTTGGGGGCTGGAAAATGGTCATATGGGTGACCAAAACACTCTCCTAGAGGGCTGGGTGCATTTTTACATGTTTTTTTTCCCTCACCTTAAAGGGATGTGAGGGACATAAAATTCCATATTGGTCTTGGAGTGACACGTGTCCTCGATCTAACGACAGAGAATTTGTTGGGGTTAAAAGTTGGTCACGTGGGTGACCAAAATACTACCCATAGGGGCTGGGCACATTTTTCAAGGGCTGATGTACCTGAAATTAGGGACATAAAATCTTGTCAAGCTCTGAAGCTAACACATTTCCTCCCGAAAATTGACTAACTCCTAGATTGATTCCAAGAGGGTGACTTGGAATGATGATAACTTGAGCTCTCGGTGGAATTTATTAGTGAAATTATATATGATCCTAATTGGAAATGGAATTTTAAATCCAATGGTGGGGTATCATGTCTTTATTCATCCATTTGATCCCTAAAAATATGAATTTTGATCTGAGACTCCACTTGTGCCTAAGAAAAACTGCCTTCAAATATTACGCACCAAGGTGTTGTGAAAAATATGATTTCACCATAATGTAGGTATTGGAATAATATTTTTGTTGATGTTTTGGTTTACTTCTAACTCTATCCAGAGCTCTCAGAATCATCTTCTGAATCTCAGCGGTTGTTTTGGCATGTGCACTAACTAGGCATGTGAACCCTAATTCTAGTGAAACTACCCCAACTTCTTCGAGACCTTCCAAAATCTTCCTAAACAATATCCATGATATCCCAATATATTTGGATCACCCCCACATCCACTTAGGCTCTTCTTCTCTAGTTCATTAGATTTCTCCACTCTAGGAAGGCCATTAATAGCCCTTCTCACAATTGCTGTAGATTTTGCAAATGAACTCCTAAAATCACCTGGGGGGAATGAATGGACTTTCCTAAATCACCTGAGGGAATGGTATAACATTATTCAGGAGGTGATTTAGAATTACTGGAAATATTCGGGGTGTCTTAGAGTGATAGAATTGAAAATTTTGGCACAGGGGTATAGTTGTCGTGCTCCGAAATTATCAATTTACCTGTTGCACATTTGCCTGACAACAACAATTTTCTCAAAAAAATTTGAAACGAAGCACTAGATAAAGTTGAACTTTCCAAAAAAATAAATTGACTCCCTTCTTTCTTTTTGGCAAGGATAATTCTTGGATTTCCTTATCCTCTCTAGTTCAATTTTGGCCCCCTCCTTGTTCACAATGTGTCCAAGGAGTTTCCCTTCAGTAACACTAAAGATGCACTTCTTGGGATTTAGAGAGATTCCATGTTGTCGACACCTAATCAACACTTGTTCTAAATGTTTTATATGATCTCCTCTCTTTTTTGAAAATACCATGAGGTAATCAAGGTACATGATGATGCAAGTGTTTGAGGTATTTTTATTCAAGATCCATTTCCCATTTGAAATTTACTCCGGTGTTGATGAGACCAAATGATATTATACTATAATCAAAAGTGCCCCAAGGAGTTATGAAGGTTATTTTATGCCTATCTTCTTCTTCTACTTCAATTTGGTTATATCCATAGAAACCATTGAGTATCGAAAGAATCTCAGACCCTATGACTACTTGTAAGATGTGATCCATGATAGGAAGTGGGTATTTATCTTTCAATGATGCCTTATTAAAATTGAAAAAGTCTACACCAATCCTTATTTCTCTATTTGTCTTCTACACTGGAATAATGTTTACCACTCATGTGGTGTGGTAAATGGGGAAAACGATTCTTGCATTCAACATTTTCAAGACCTCTTCCTTGATTATGCGTGAAAGGCTTGTATTTGGGATTCAGTGGGATTGAATGATGCATCTCTTTGGGCTAGAATGACTTGAGCTCATCATAGGAGTATGCCAAAACATCAGAATATTTTCTTAACAATGAGATAAATATTCTCTTCTCTTCTAGTGAACAACACTTTCCAATGTTTACCATTCTTGGTTACTTTGTGGTACCGATATTTTCTTTCTCAAAGTCAGCAGGACATCGAGAGGAATCTTTATATTTTTCCTTAATGAATTTGTCATGTTTATCAAACAAGTCTTCGAGAGACACAAGACCTTTTGGAATCTTATTTCCCTTCAATCTGATGAAACCTTCTAATTCAACTCCATCTATCCCTTCTTTATCTTTATCCATGATATACTCTCGATTCAAGTATCACTTCCCCCATAAAAAAATTGTTGAAGTTATCTTTTTGATCCAAGAAAGAGAGAATTTGACTATCATCATTAGATAAGTTCCAAATATTTATATTATCCAGCACACTCAACCTGAATACCATCTCAAAATTCACTTTTTCCTTATTAAAGGATGGGTGCGGAGTCATCAATGAAGCTAAAACTATGACAGAGTCAGCTTTCTCATTTTTCTCCCGAGGAATAGCTTGGATCAAGAAAGCATCAAAATATTCAATGCAGTCCCATACCAGTTCCTATTATGATTGAGCCTTATATAGGTTACCGTATATTGATTCCTCACTTGCTTGAAAATCACCTCAACATCAAAAAGAAATTTCAGTTTCTTGATACCCATGGATTTGGAAACATCCATTCCTAGAAGGGGGCTTAATATTCGTGGTATTTATTGGTATTTTAAAACCGTAATTTGTAATAAAATGGGAGAGACTCGCCTAAAGGAAAGGTTATCATAACACCTACTTCGGAAAAAACACTATAATGAATTCTATATAACTCCATTATCCATTGCTGATTTTAATCCTCCTCGTTAAGGAAAGGAAAAAATTCATCCCTTTCTGGAAGCGAAGAAATAGTTTTCATGTCCATCATCTTGATAAAGAATCTCAGCTCTAGGATCTTCTGATTTTTGCATTGTGTACTTCATTTTTCTCATCGGTAGCAAATTTTTCATTTGGCCTTTGACTGGAATATTTACTGAAGACCATTCCATCTAAATTTCCCCTCCGGATCTTTAGAGAAGATTTTACTCAAAAACATCCCATATGAGGTTGGAATGTTTGCAACTAATATGGTCAATAAGAATTTCTTCTTAGGAAAATCAGCTAAAGAAACTTGGGAATATTTTATTCTTCCCATAAGTGGCAATTCTTTAGTTTCCATGGAATAACACTAGCCTTTATCCTGTGTCGGGGTGAGACCAAGGGCATTAGCTTCTATTATTGCAATCACATTTTCACAAGAACCGTAGTCTATGATACAATTGTTCAATTGGTAGCCTCCGATGAGAAGAGAAAGATAAAATGGTTCAATCTTATCGGTCTTGGATGCACTTAATGCTAGCATGTTTTGAGATGATGGGGAAGGAGGATTTGGTAGTAACCCCTTGGAAGATGGTGTGACAGCATTGGGATTTGGGTTACTACCTTTGATAAACTGGACTAGCTTATCAAATTTCGGGATGGGTTACCAAATATTTGGACTCGAAAGTTGTACCTTAGATCGTTTAACATGGTCTATTATATCAAATGAAAAGGAAGTAGGTGTATTTGAAGTGATGGAGAATTTACAAGCCATAGGATGCACTACTTTGGAAGTGGGGTTTGCTTTGGCAACATAGGTAGACTTGGGAGCTACATCGGGCTTATTTGGAACCTCAAGGGTTCTACTTGGAACATTCATTTTCATATAAGTAGACTTAGGAGACTTGGAAGAAGAAGCTTTAATAGAAGTAGGATTAGGAGACTTACCTATTTTAGCTCAAGTCTTCTTGGATGCTACATGATCTGGATTTTATTTACGAGAGTCCATAGAAGGAAAGAGTGCAGCTCCTCTATTGATTATCTTGTTATCGGAGTAGCCATGGGAGGATATGCATATTTATTCTTCTTGGGAGTAATAGTGGGAGAAATTTACTTCTTAGATTGAGAATAGGTGAACACCGTATAAGAGAAACTTGGTGTCTCATCCTCTTCACTTTCATCTCCGAATGATTACTAGAATTAATTGATTACAACAACATCATCTTCTTCAATTTAGATCTCATTCTATTATTCTTCATCTTCATCTTGTTCAATAATATCCTCTTCATCGTCTTCTTATTCGACGCAGTTGCATTGACATGGGAGCCTCTAGAGTAAGTCTTTAAGGAGGTGCTACAATTCTTCTCTTATTCATAAAATTATTCTTCCTCGGAGCATCTCTCAAAGTGTTTTGTGCAAGTTTTTTTTAGTGCAATCACATCATTTACCAATTTTTGAGCCAGGGATCCATAGAAGAATAATTGGAACTTTGACCTTTTTATTTTCCACTTGGATTTTTACTTTTCTAAATGCAATTAGATCATTCTTTACTTGAACAAAATATACTTGAGCTTCTCTAAGGTTCCTAGGTAAATATATTCATAGAATGAATCCTACCTCTGGAAAACTGAGTATTGATGAAGAATATTTTCACATTTTCATCGGAGGGCATACCTTTAAAGGGTATCCTCTTGAGAAACCTGTTATAACAAGCTATGAAATCCCTAATAGTTTCGTTCGGATCCTTATACATTTACACCAGCTACACTATAATATCTTGACAATATTCAGTGTATTTTATCATTTCTTTAAAGTTGGTTTTGATGTCATCCCAACTAGTGATGGATCTAGCCAGGTAGGAGATAGAACCACTCTGTTGCCTTATCTTGCATAAATTCTATGAACAATCTCATTGAAACATATTTCTATTCTACTTATAACATACCACATGATTTGATGAACATTGCCACATGTTCTTTTGGGAGTTACGTGTTGTCACCTCTAAATTTAGGAAAACTCTTACGAGATCCCTTTGGTAATTCATGGATTGGTGAAATAGGGAAATCGAACCTATGTTTTCTTCCCCTGTGGCACAATTTATTGGGGCCTCTCTCTTTCTTCTTCCATTCTTACTTCTTCTTTTGTTTCTACTTCTACTTCATCTTCGTCTACTTTTGTAAAGTCTTCTTTAATATCTGGAAATTCTATATCCAATGGATTTGGAGAAATTGGAGAAACCTGAGATGAGACAAGAGGAGTTTGATTAGGATTTTCAGCACCACTTGAGCTACTAATGTGAGAAGTCACATGAGGAATGGGATAAAAAAATTCTTTATTTTCTCTTGTTGTCTTTGGAGTTTTAAAGACAAGGTCAAGGTTTCCTCTCGGACACTGGTGTATCTACATGATAAGCCGGTTTGAAAACTTCAAATCAACTCAAGATTTTATTTATTAGATATGAATGTGTCTTACTCTTTCCAAAGCCTTGGCATATTATTATTCAGAATATATAAACCTTGTAGCATCAAAGTAATAAGATAAATTTTCTTTGTTATGCCAAATAACCTCCCTCAATTCGATGCAATGTCTTCTTGGATATGGAAAATAAGTTCAGGTCTTAGGACTAGAGGATTACTAGGAATAGCCATTGGTGGAAGACATAAGGCTCATTGAATTTTCAAATCTTATAATTTTTTGGTTTTGGATATTTGAATTTTTGTGTTTTTGTGGAAATATATATGCAAGTGTAGAATAAAGAATCTTCCCCATGGTGGGTGTCAATTTTTTTGGCAAAATAATTTTTCAACAAGAAAAATTAGTTGATTTTCACCAACACTCTAGGACTAGGTCCCTCTACTTGAATGGGGCATCTCCATTATTGTATGTGAAATAAAATGCAAAATTTTTGTTAGCCTAGGGGTTGGGAATCCAACAAGAACACTCCATTACACCTGTAGAAAATGCTTGCAATTTTTGCAAGGGAGGATTTTCTAGGAAGGTGGGAATGTGGGAGTGAGAAATTAGGAGAGGGATTAATACTAAAAGTAGAAAAATTCAGATTCTTACAAGGATTAACCATAGATATCAACACACACAATTGGGAAGAATAACAACTTTCCTAACAATATCAAGATAAGTTGAAACTATGAAAATAAAATTTCACTTATTCACTCATCCAGAAAATTTGAAACCTTTTTCTTTAGTGACATTTTCACATATTTATACAATGAAAGAGAAAGAGGAAAACATATAGAGAGGGAAATATAATAACTTTTTATCTTTTTCTTATTCTTGGTAGCTATCTACTTATGAACTTACAAAATTGACAACCCTTTGGAATGAGGTAGTCATTATAATTTATAATTTTAAAAGAGACTCTTCACCTACTCCCACATGTCTTTTCACTTGTCTTTTACAACTTGTGACTCTTGAAATTCCTAGGAAAGAAATTAAGTCCCCTTTTTATTAATTGAGGGAAAATTATTACAATTTTTAACTATAGTCACATTAATTAAAAAAAAAAGTGAAGAGGATGAAAATGAAAAAAGTAACCTCCCAATTAAGAATTAGAATGTGAAGGAAGAGGGGGTCAAGAGAGAAAGAAGATAACTACTCAATTCAAAGAGATGCTTCTAGCGATGAATACTTGCTTGTCGATGGAATTTTCAATTTTTCTTCAGGATAAATATCAATACCTTTGAAATATTTATTCTATCACATCATTGTAGGTGCAACTTTCTCATCTTGTGGGATGTGGAAAAAACTCAATGACTTGACCCGATTTTAAGAGAAAGAATTGATGTTATTATACTATGTGAATCAATACTAATTATCTCTCGCAATGTTTGATATGTTTGTCCTTATGTTATTTGGAGAATCCAAAGTGTCTTCATTGAAAGAAGATAGATATCGGCCTCCTACTTGACAAGATCTTCAAACGGTTTCAATAGATCATTCACCAAAGATTTTTGTCCCATTGTTGACACTTCAAGTCGTTACATCTCATTCTTGGCACCCCCTTACATCTTTGAAATGTGTTCCTCATATGAATCAAGTTCACTAAGAGCATGGTTTATCATTTAAGTAACGAGCAAACCAGTTTCCTTGCCTAAACTTGAGAGAAGTCTTTAGATGCTGAATTGAATACACCCTTACTCACTAGTAGAGAAGAGTTGACCTTGCCCATCTCAATGACTAGTGGAAACACCTAGTCCCAATGTTCCTTCTCTACTTCAATCTCCTCTCTATTCATGCTTACTTTTGTAGTCGTTGCACTCATGTACTTGAATAATGATAGGATCTCACGAATTAACATTTTACCTTTCTCTAAAATCTTGCTTACCCATTTATCATTTTCTCTACCTGCATGGTGAAGCCTTGTGTTTTTATGATAAACTCTTGGTGAAGCTATTGATGGGGGTAAATTACTTGGCATTTGGGAGAGATGAAGCAACATTTAGATCCATAAATGTTTTCACGTATGAGGTGAGGGTCCTTATATGGTCTTCTAATTGATCAATTCTCTCCTTATACTCCTAGTTTCTCACAAGAAGGTGAGTGGAAGATTCTGGAATAGATGAGTGTCTCCCTCATGTGTTGATGATCCAAGGAGAATAGTGTTGATCTCATAATCTGATGGGGACATTTCATTGATAGGCTTGATGAATTTGAGCCAAGTTATCTTGCTTGTCGATCGAATTTTCAAATTTTCTTTAGGATAAATATCAATACCTTTGAAATCTTTATTCTATCACATCATTGTAGGTGTAACTTTCTCATCTTGTGGGATGTGGAAACAACTCAATGACTTGACCCGATTTTAAGAGAAAGAATTGATGTTATTATACTATGTGAATCAATATTAATGATCTCTCAAAATGTTTAATATGTTTGTCCTTATGTTATTTGGAGAATCCAAAGTGTCTTCATTAAAAGAAAATAGATATCTGGCCTCCTACGTGACAAGATCTTCAAACGGTTTCAATAGATCATTCACCAAAGATTTTTGTCCCACTATTGGCACTTCAAGTTGTTGCATCTCATTATTGGCATCCCCTTACATCTTTGAAATGTGTTCCTCATATGAATCAAGTTCACCAAGAGCATGGTTTATCATTTCGTAATGAGCAACGCCCAGATTCCTTGCCTAAACTTGAGACAAGTCTTTAGATGCTGAATTGAATACCCCCTTACTCATTGGTAGAGAAGGGTTGACCTTGCCCATCTCAATGATGACCAGTGGAAACACCTAGTCCCAATGTTCCTTCTCTACTTCAATATCCTCTCTATTCATGCTTACTTTTTTAGTTGTTGCACTCATGTACTTGAATAATGAAAGGATCTCAAAAATTAACATTTTACCTTTCTCTAAGATCTTGCTTACCCATTTATCATTTTCTCTACCCTGCATGGTGAACCCTTGTGTTTTTATGATAAAATCTTGGTGAAGCTATTGATGGGGGTAAATTACTTGGCTAGGAGAGATGAAGCAACATTTAGATCCATAAATGTCTACACGTATGAGGTGATATTCCTTATATGATCTTCCAATTGATCAATTTTTCCTTATACTCCTAGTTTCTCACAAGAAGGCGAGTGGAAGATTCTTGGAATAAATGAGCTTCTCCCTCATGTGTAATTGGTCCAAGGGGAATAGTGTTGATCTCATAATCTGATGGGGCCATCTCATTGATAGGCTTGATGAATTTGAGCCAAGTTATCTCCACATATTGGTTTCTTCAAGTACGGTTGAAAATCAAGAGGTAATTTGAGCTTTTTTCCCTTTCTTTACATTCACTATTGTAGATATAGCTTATAAATTTAGGATCACCACCTATTGAATCATGAGTGTCTCACCTCCAATCATGTCATGTACACATGAGAATGTTTTTTTGTTTCAGGCTAAATGTTAGGCATGGTGGCCATTTCTCACTTTGGTTGAGAAGGCAGATCTTAGACCGATTGAATGGATGTGGCTATATAAGAATAAATTATTTGAGTTATTTGAATATTTGATGGCTAAGGTAGTTCAATCTCACCTTATTCCAAACCTTTTTCATGACCTTGAGCTGCTTTTACCTTCTTGTGTGTCTTCTTTTAGTGAGTTGGCTCATATTACATTGATTTCTTATTTTAAAGCCTTTTATAGTGGGCAAAACTAGAATCTTTCATGACTACCTTCAAAGTGGAGAGAGGAGATGACTGTTTCTTGAGAGCATGGTGACCTCCTAAATTGATGAATGGTTCCCTCTTATTTTTGAACCACTCTCTAAATATCGAATCAATACATCGGTCCTTTCATTTATATCCCTTGATTCTCGGATGCTCCAAGGAACTTATGGGAGATGAAAAAATTTATGAGATAGATACTTGGGGTTGTACAACTCTATTCCATCATCATCAATGCCTTCCTCAAACCAATCAAATCCAAATTTCCTCATTTTCCCTACTGTCATCCTCATGTGATCTCTTTCCCTAACTTCAAGATCATCATAATAGTTCACCCAATAGTCCTCAATTTCGACACGTGGTACAAGTTTGGGATATGGAACATATCATGAATGATCCATATGTCAAATTTATCCCTCAAAGTTTAGGAATAGATATTCAATTGAGAGAAAGAGGCTTCCAAATTTGATGCATTAATGAGAGACTTACAAGAGAAAATTCCCAAAGAGATAGGAAAGACACACCTTTCTTCTTCCTGCTCTTGAGTTTTCCATTGACTTGGATAATTTTTCTCAAAGCTCAAACATGAAAATATTATCACTGAGGTACCTTAGAAGTTTTCACATAGCAAGGTCAAATCAAGATACCCTAATGTACAAGAAATTCAATAATTGTGTGAAGAAGGATTTGTATCTTTGAATCAATGAGGAAACATGTGAGGATAGTCTCAACTATGGATTTTCTTTGATCAACCTCATAACATACATGGTGAATGTATCATTCACCCATGAAAAGTGGTTATTACTCTCTTTCAGGGTCAGTTGTGGATATCTCTAGTAGGCAGGGGAATTTTTGGAGATGTTCGGTGTGATATTTAAACCCCAAAAGATATCATCTTTGGAAAGAGCATACATTAAGTATGATGTCATGGAAAAATTTTACGAAAAGGAAAGTTGGATCAACTAAAAATGGAGGTTTTCACTGATAATTTGACCCTAATCAATCATTTTCTTTCCTTCAATGATGGTAAGGATGAACAATGCCATCCAATCATGGAACTCCTTGGTGTTTTCCTCTCCCATCACTCTTCTCAAAAGAATGATAACATCTAATAATCCTTTGTGAAACTCATTCCTAGATCGATACTTCAACACATGGGATGGTTTCCTTATCTACTTTAGCCATGACCCAAATGCAAGGCCCTAGAGGTATGAATCCATCTTTGACCATTCTCTTGATGCAAACTCCTTTGGGATGATTACCATATTGCTCCAAGTTAGGATCTGCATACTTTGTGATATTCCCTTGGGAGTGAGCACTGCCAAGATTGAACTGTCATCCACCCATATGATTCAAGTGTTTGGTTCGTAGTGTTGAGAACAAGTCATCACCAATTTTTTTCTCTAGATGGATAATGGGTGGCCACTTGCAACAAATAAACCACTTGTGTATATCCTTTCTTCCACATGTTCCCTGGGTCCACCAAGCATCTAGTTTTTAGATCCTCCAAGTCCATGTGAGTGATATCACTATCTCCCACATCTGGATACTTTGTTGCAAGTGTTGAAATGAGAGCTAAGACAAAAATTTAAATTCATTGTTTAAAAAATCACTACGTGAGAAAAATTAAGATAACAACTTTTTGCACTTAAAACAGATACTTTCTATTTTTAGTAAGTAGGAGTTGGGGGTGTTTTTTCTTTTTTATTAATTTTTCAATGTCCTGAAACTATTGACATAGTATATACACTTTTTTAATTCGTTTATGATGATTTTTGATAGTTACTATTTTTAGAAATTGTTTCTTTAATTTTTACTTTTTGACCAAATTTGTCTAGTTTGTCTTCACCATTGATCTCTAAGTGCACTGTCTTGAAAGGTTTTTATTTTTCAGAAAATTTCTATTTATAGTAAGTAGAAAGACCATATACTTACTAAAAAAAAAAATCACTTCCCCTATTGGTTTTCCATGAAAAAAATTCAGTAGAATAGGATTGTTATCCAAATCTTGTGCTCAAAATTTTGTCTCAATCCACCTGCCAAAATGCTTAGAAATCAAAAAAGCATAAACTAGATCATATAAATACGGTTTTCTACGCCATAAATAATCTATAACATCATGGGGTTTGCAATCATTGTATTCTTGAAAGTACCGGGATTGTAGAACAATTGAGAAAATCTCATTCAAATCGGATCACTAATTTGAGAGATATGAAAAAATATTTGTTTCAATGTCCATGGTTGCCGTGAATGAAATTTTAGGTATTCTTGAGCTTCAATGTGTCAAAAATGACTTCCTAGGTCTACATGGTGAAGGAATGGAGTGAAAAGGTTTGTAGAGCTCTTTAAAAGTGAAAAACATTGTTATTTTTAACTCTTGAAAGAACATTATAAAACTTGATTTTGGAAGTAAAGGGGTGGGGTGCATTTTATTGTCCCAATTGTCCTAGTTGTCCTTTGGGACAGTTGGGGAATTTTTTTGGCCCGTTCCTAGGATTGAAAAGTTTCGGGATATGAGTGGAGAGATGAGAGGACGAGAGAAAAAGGTTTGAGCACCCGGGAGGAGAAAATTGTGGTTACATAGTGAAAATGAGTAGCGGTAGGGGTGGGGTGAATTTTTGTCCTAACTATCCTAATCTGTACTATAAATTCTCCGAAAGAAAAATGCACCAAAGGGTTAAGATGTAAAAACTTAGCAAAATTTTCATCCATGGCCACTTAGCACTCAACGAAAAGATTTAGGGTCACATGAAGGTCTAAGGGATACAACTAGGGGTGCGGTGAATTTTTTTGTCCTTATTGTGCCTATTTTCCCCACTATCTTGGAAAATTAGGACAATCGGAACACCAAAATGTGCCACCCTTCCAATTGTGAAAACACTTTTCTCGTAGCCCCGGAGGTATTTTTTGGAAAACTTTATATCATTGTGACTCCCAAAACAATTTCAAAATCAATGGGATGGTTTTCAATACCTGATTCTTACTCTATAAAAATACTAATTTTTTATTTGAGACATGGTGAGTCTACTGATTGATCTAACTTAAGAATATATTTGGTCTTGGGAATAATGTGAAAAATTCATAATGTAGAGGATTATTTAAGATTTTTGATGATATATTTTTTTCCTCTTGAATCATCTCAGATCTCCCAAAATCCTCTATTTAATTTCAATTGTCTTTTTCCATTTCACGCCCCTTATGCTTCCAAAACTCACTTTCACTACATTCGATTCCAAAACCTCTAAAACTTTACCAAATCTTCCTAAACCTACTCCATTACATTTCAAGATCTTCAATGAAATATCTAGATGACTTCAGGATTATTGATCAGCCCCAAAGGATGCATACCTATCTCGGAAAGGCTAAATAATAGCCTTTCTAAGCTTAGTATCTGAGGTTTCATCTTTTGACCACATTTCAATGGATGGACTAAATGACCACATGACCACATCTCTAGACACTTGGAAATTTTTTTGTAACATATTATGAGGATTTTCAATGATGGTAAGGTTATGACACAAAAGGTATATTGACCCAAAGGATGACTTAAGAGGGGATTTGGAAAGATTTTTGACACTTGGGTAAAGTTGGCATGTTTTCAAATTAAATTTTGACCTTGCAAAAACACATGACAACGAAATTGAAAAATATAGAAAAATAAAAATAAAAATACAATTAAACATGTGAAATATTTTCCCAAATTCTCTCCATTGGCATACTCAAATGTTCCATTCACCATTTCCAATCTTTGCAAAAAGAGGAAAATATGATTAACTCGGTGTTCTATGAGGATAATGAATAGAATCAGTAAAAAAACTCATCTTTTCCCATCAATACCTATAATTATACTATTATGGGTGGAATTTTCACCATAAACATGTTGTACTTGATAAAACCCATTAAAAATGCTAAAAATGGAGCTAATATGAGCTTCCTCATGACTTCCATGTTGAAATAAAATGGGCTTACAAGTTGATCAAAGCAGATGAATATGGCATAGTTGTAAATACAACTTATATTCTTCTATCAAACATATATGAAAAAGTGTGTTGGTGGGGTGATGTTCAAATGGTAAGGATATTGATGAAGGATTGAGGAAAAATAATTACTCCTCTGCCATAATAGTGACAAGTAGGTAGTTGCCTTTGGATGATTGTGTTTGCATTGGGTGAAATCATGACAATTATTAGTGAGGATGTTTATGTATTTTTAAAAATAGAATTATGTTATTCCATGAGAAGTGGCTATAATTTGCAAACGAAAAATATATATATTTAAAATTGAAACCCTAAACTTCTATTAAAATTGAAAAACATAGAATAAAGAAAAATAAGAAAACAATTGAACATGTGAACTATCGCCCAACTGTTCTCTATTGGTATACTCAATTGTTCCATTCGCCATTTCCAATCATTGTAGAAAGAGAAAAATATGATTGCCTTTAGTGTACTATGAGGATAATGAGTAGAGCTGGTTATCAAAACATGTATTTTCCCATCAATACCTATATCTTTGCTACCATGGGTGAAATTTACACTAGAAACATATTTTACTTGATAAAACCCATTTTAAAAAAGATAAAAAAACAAATCTATACATGAGCTTCCTCAGGACTTCCATGATGGAATAAAAGGGGCTTGTAAGTTTATCACAACATATTATAATAGAAAGGGTAGTTTTACTAGATGTCATAGTTGCAAATACAATTTATGTTCTTCTATCAAACATCTATTTAGAAGTGTGTTGGTGGGGTTAGGTTCAAATGGTAAAGATATTGATGAAGGATTGAGGAAAAATAATTACTCCTCTGCCATCATAGTTAGAAGTTGGTAGTTTCCTTTGAACTATTCTGTTTACATTGGGTGAAATTACAACAATGCTTAGTGAGGATTCTCATGTCTTTGTAAGATGGAATTATGATATTCCATGAGAAGTGGTTATAATTTAGAAACTAAAAATATACATTTAAAAATGAAACTCTAAATGTAGACAAAAAAATTTGGTTTGTTTGTCCTCCATTCTACATTCACTTCCCTTCATCATCATCTTGTACATTTGTATCCCTCTTCCTATTTTCATTCTCTATTCCCTCCTAAATCCCATTTATTCCTCTAATTCCCTACTTTCCTATCTTAATCCCATTGTTATTTTATATCTCCTAATTCACCCCTAATCACATTTAATCACCCCTAAACATGATTACCTTCTTAATCACATCCCTAAAAACCCCATTTATCCTCCTTAGGCTCTCATCTACCCTCGTTTCTATTCCTTTATACCCTCTAACCAATTTTATCATCCCTATGTAACCCTAACCCACTTAAACAACTCAAAACCCTAATCCAACTATAATAGGCCCTTTTGTCTCGAGTTGTGAATCATCCTCATCAAGAAAATCAAGATTCCCCAACAGTTGATGATAACCCTAGTGGGTTTCAATGACCTATAAGTATACATCTACCCCCTCCTCAAAGATGATGAATTTTTGGTAATCTAAATTCTTGCAAGATTTGTTTATTACCTTTCTTCTTGTGAGTTGTTATCATCAACTTGGAGTCATCTTGGAGTCCTTTCATGTCATATTTAGAGATCTAAAGTGTATATTTTTCTTATATCCCTACCATTGTTTCATCATTCTTCCCATTAGCCTTGCAGATCTGCCCATGGTTTTAGAGATCATCCATCCTGATGATTACCATAGTCAATTTTTCATCTATCAAGCCCCATCAAACCATAATATAGCCTCAATCACCATCGACCCATCCATAGTATTAATTGCGCTGATCTATATCAATCCCTTCCCTACATTCTGTCATTCATGATATTAGCTCCCCAATTTTTGCATCACCTAGATCCCTTAGATCCTACAACATTTCGATCTACCCATCCGACAACCCAGATCTCACCTTTTTTTCCAAAACACCATCGATCTGTACTCAGATCTACCTTAGTTCCCTTCAACCCCATCCGCATCACTCACATCCTCATCAATTTTTTCTAAAACTTACATCCTTTCTATTTCCTCAAAGATCCCATCATCGATCCATGACCTCTCAACATCCAACAATCAGATATAGATCCATTATTTTCACATCTTTTGATATGCCTTAATATAATCATCTTTAGTTTCCTCTATTTGTTTTAGGTCATCATCAACCTCGCCAAAGTTTACATCCTTTTATTTCAGTTTATCGTCATTAGATATTTGTCTTAGCATATCTAGTATATATTTAATATTTGTTCCATTTTGATTATCTGTTGCATGTCATTTATCCATTATCCTCTATCAATATTTTAATCAAAGTGGTTTGACATCCTCTGTAGGAAGTTTATCACTTCTGGACCGAGGTTTTTAGGAAACATATAATTTAATCTATTAATCGTTTTCTTGGCTAGTTGTCTCTTTGTTGTGTAGGTTATCGAGCTTGCCACGGAGAGGATCTTTGCACCCATCTTTCATCTTCATCATCATCACACATTAGGAGGTAGCCTTAAACCCTCCCATATTTTGGAGTTTCTTATTTTCTTGCATGCCATTTCATTAACTTAAAACAAGAGTGACAAAACTCCTTAAACATTTTGGCATGCCGGTGGGACCTAACTATATTTTTGGTAAGTTCTTTATTTATTTTCATTTTCTATTCTACATTATATTTCCTTCTTTCTATTAACCTTGTAGGTTGGATTTTTCACTTGTGTGCTTTGGGTTTTTCATGCTTGGATCAACAATGCATGCATTTAATTTTAAAAAAAGAGGAAAAAGTGTTTATGTAGGTATTCCCTTTTTTCCCCTATTTTTTCCTTTTTGAATCATTTCTCCCTACTTTTTTTGTATTCTATCATCGAATATCACATTTGGCTTTGGATCTAAAAATAACACCTCTTCATGCTTACTTGATCACATAATTTAAGTAGGTGATGATTGCATTCACACTTCTTCACACATAGCCAAACCACATGAATCAAATAAACACATCTAAACATATCCACCAACGTGGATCAATTGGGATTTCATCACACAATAAGGAAGTTGTTATAGTGTTATAGCAGAATTGTAACAAGTTTTTTTACTATCAATATATCGGTTAAGCACATGACACCCTTATCATTGCAGTGTGTGAAGTATGGGGGTATGCCCCAATACCAAGCCACATACTAATAGTCATCACATATTTTTTCCTCATGTACCTTTGAGTATATCAAGGAATCTAGCCTTAAACAACTAGAAACCATCCTTAGATTGGCCACTTCTTTAGGTTCCCTTTGAGCCTCTTCCCTTTTTTCACACTTCTCTAAATAAACAAGATAATAAAACTTTGTTTCTTGATTTTCTTGTCATATTAATAATATGCATAAGTTTTTTTGTTTTTTCATATTTGTTCTTAGTTGTTCTCAAGCCAAAAAAATAGAACAACTAACCTCTTCCAACAAGATCCCCACCTCCAACAATCTTTCACAACAAACATCTGCAATTTCTATTCTCTTCTACACATATGATCATGTCATCTTTGGTCTCCCAACCCATAGTTTCTATGGTCGCTCTTCACGAGCCTCATATGGTTCAAACCAATCCCCATGTTGAAAACAAACCTTTTTTCTATCATCATTCCATCCACTCTAGACCATTTACACCTCCATTTTTTACTTCCCTAGGAGCATTCGGACCTCCCACTATCCCTCGCGGGTGTGGAGAGTTTCAAGTGCTTCTTGACACCAATCCCATTTTTGTTCATGATTATCTTACTCATAAATCCATGCATATCCCCATCGATGGAACTCCCCTTCAATAGCTCTATGATTATCCCTTGCATTCCAGATCCACTAAATTTCTTACTTCCCAACTTGTTGTATTCTTTCCCAAGGCCATGAATGAGTTTTTGTTAGCCCAAAATGAACATGGACCTCATGATTCTTCTATTATGGTACCTCAACCACATCATTCTAATCAATTGGTGGTACCCATTCCACCTACCCTACCTCACTTCAATATTATCCCTACATCTTATATCCATATCACTTCCTCATCTACCTTTGTCATCAATGTCCCTTCCTAAACTCTTTAAGAATCTCATCTAATTCCTCCACCACTTGAGAAATACATTCAAAGATCGGTGCCCCTCTTCAAATATCAATTTCATGCTAATGTATTTACCTCAAAACCCTACCCTTTAGAGTCAACTCAGACCCATCAATCTCCACTCTGGAGCATATTTTGATACATGTTCCCAATCAACCTATCCAAACATCTCAATCACCTCATATGAATATCCCAAATCCCCAATGTAAACCAAATCTAATCTCCCCATCTCTCAACAAAAACCCCTTAATCCTACCCATCAAAGTATATCCCTCCAAACATCCTATATCACAACCTATCTCGATCACAATATTTTAACTATATTCATCCCTATCAACCACCCCCACAAACTCCTACTTATCTTCAAAAATATTAATCTTATCCATAGCCACATCCATCTACCTCTTACAATCCACAACCACATCAATCAACTCCTCATCCACACACATCCAATGACCCCATACAAGCCTATCTAAGTATAATGACAAACCTATAAGCCGCTACTTTCGGTTCTAAGAGCACATTCACCTATGAAAAAATCTATAATGAGCCTATCAACCCATTCGTACTCATCAAGTCGTATCCTCCACACCAGAGCTTACTAAGTTCTCTAAGTTTAATATTAAGGAGGATCCCCAAAAACACCTTTTTGCTTTCAAGAACTCATGGTATCTCATCGCCCATGATCAAGATCTCATGCTTCACACCTTCCCTATGTCATTGGTCGACCCACTTTGGTAGTATGGTGAAATTCCCAGGCATTCCCTCTTCTCTTTCACTCATCTTGTGCAACTATTTTTAGAGAAGTTTTCCATCAATAACAAAGACAAAATCACCATCCCAGATCTTTATGCCATCAAAAATTTGATAATGAATGAATCACATCCTTTGTCACCAGGTGGCATGGCATTATCAATAAATTATCCTTTTATTTTCCTCAAATCGAACTTGTCGAAATCTTCTCCGGATCATATGCCAAAAATATCTCATCCACCCTCCAAATTCAATATTTCCAAAACTTTTTGGAAGCCTTTACCATGGCCTAAAAAATAGAGTTACGCACCCTTCAACAAGGTCATGTCAAGCTTTTCTCCAACAAACCTAAGACTGAATTCATGAAATCCTCCACCCATAATGAAAATCCCAAAATGTGGCAAATTCCATCATCATCAAAACTTCTTCTGCATCCACATCTCATGTCGAGCCTCCACAAATGTCTCCTTGGCCAACTCCCAATTATACCCCCATTGGAGAATCCTATAGCTCCATATTCAAAAAAACTCATGGTTTAATGCCTTATCAAGATTCCTTTTATCCACCCTTTTGATGATTCGTGTTCCAAACCCACATGGTATCATGAGAACATTATTGCAAACATCATCAATTCAAAGTGGTCATTATATCAAAAAGTGTCTTACCTTCAAGGACCTTATGTAATGACTTATTGATCATGGGGACATTCAATTGGACAATCCTAACACTCATCCTAACCAACCATTGACTTTCTTCAATCAGACCTTCCTTAATCATCCACCAAAAAACCAAGCTAATCCTCTCACATCTCAAGCATGTAAAGCCCATACAATAAATAGTTTAGGTTAGTTTTCAACATCACCATCCACTATTACACCCACATATATCACACCGAATCTAATATACGCATGCCAACATCTATACCAACCTCCACACCTATATCTATAATTACATCTACATATACCATTGTATGTACATCCACACCCATATCTACATCTATACCCACATCCATCCCCACATCTATTTCAACATCTACCTCTACATCTATGCCCATACATGTGTTTATTTCTATACCCACATATACAACTATATCTCTACCCACATCTACATCCGAATCCATGTGCACATTCACATCATCACTTAAATTTTCTACCAATCAAACTTCCTCACTTGATTCAATTGTAAACGATGTCCCAATCCCATCCTCATCTTCAACAAGTATAACCAATTCTATATCAACACCTCTAAAATACACACAATACGTAACCTCTTCGATCTCACCGATCGTGTTGTCCAAAACCATCTTCATCCTCCATCCTTACATCTAAACCACCAACAATATCAAAATCATCTAATCCTACTTCCAAGGACCACCCCACTGTTGAAATCATCATGATCCCTGCAAAGGGTAAAATTTCACAGCAAAAATATAATAACCTTGACACCCGTACTTGAAAATCTCTTACTCATCCACACAAGAAATTGGAGTTCCCTCCTCTCAAGCCTTATCAATTTAGGCAATCCAATGTCTAATATTATATCTTATGACCTCATCCATCTATTTTGGTACCATGTCCTTCATCTAAATCCCCCATCACCTCTAAATCTTAATCAAGACCATCCACTCCTAAATCCAAAACTGAATCCTAGGTCCTTACAAAACCTCACAAGAGTAAGGCACTACTTTTACCTTCATCCTCCTCTCCCAAATCCAATCAATCCATAATCCACAAAACTCCCTCTTTAAAAATCCCCTTTGGGTATTATACTGAAATATTTCATCATCTTATACAAGCATCTGTAATCACCCTTTCCCCATCAAGTCCTTTGATTCACGTGGGTATAAACCCACGTGGTTTGATTATAATGTTGTTTATGCTTATCATTGTACTCAATAGACATGACACGAGAGAACTCTAATGCTCTTTAAACCCTCATCAATAACCTCATAGAATAGGATGAACTTATCATCAAATAATACCACCCTATTCCATCTACTAGCTCATCCACATCAAAGAGAAACCCTCAAATAAAATCTACAACTTCAAGGCCTAGAAATTTGGTCCTTCATCCACACCCTTCATTGTAATCCCACCACCAAACTCTATCTCTTCCAAAGAATTTCCCCCTCTTTTCATAAATGTCATTCGTATTACCACTCATTCTCACCCTCATGATTCTCAACCATCTACCAAATAAAAACCAAGAGTTTTCATCGTTACTCCTTCTAATGAGCCCACTCCATATCCCTCTTCATCCAAGGCTAAGGTATCCATCCTAGCCGATCCACATCCAAAACTTGTTGTCATTGAGAAAAGCGTCATAAAAAAACCTTACATCATGACCCTATAAAAATGTATCTCTACAAAATCATTGAAATCTCCCTTAATCGTCGATGGGATCTCATCAAATCCTCGCAATGTATCCTAATCACCATTAATGAGCCTAAAATTTTATGGCCCTCATTGGAGCCCATACAAATTTCATTGTCATCTCTTTCAATGATTCTAAAATCCCCGACATTTACTTAAAGACCATGATATTTTCCTTTTCATCACCATCCGCATTAATGATACCTTCATCCAAAGATCTATGATTAATAATGGTACTAGCATCAATATCATATTAACCCACACTTTTAACCAATTCAAAATTCCTAACACCATTTTTGTTCAATCCCCATGGTTCTTTGATCCTTAATTAATATCATTTCCTCGCTTTAGGAATGGTTATCCTCCCCATCTATGTTGGTGAAAAACTCCTCCATGAGCTCTTCTACATTATTGAGGGGGAGTTCCAATATAACATCTTATTTGGATGCCCATGGATCTATGCCATGCGTTTCGTCCCATCGACTCTTCATGAATGCCTCAAGTACAAACATGAGGGGAAAATCAATACACTCTTCATTGATCTTCCTCCATTTAAAGTATGCCAGATGACCTATTGGCCAAATGACATTCTCATTCCTAAACAACATACATGAAGCATCCATTAGTTCAAGCGCACTGTATCTAAGCTACCTAATGATGAATATCTTGACACTGTGATGCAGTATCTTTCAATAGCGAAGTATCAACTCCTTGCCCTTAATGCTCTTCCCACACCCAATTGACTTAGTAGACCAGAAAAATATCCTATGTATCAACTCGACATCGAGAATAGCATTTCCTTCCATCCACCTCATCTAAAAACCTATCTTATTTATGGTGGCATCGATCATCCTTGATCCCACACCAAAAAACAACCCCATACTAAGTTATACACAGTGGCTTTGAATTCCTCTATAAAAATCCTTCGCTTACACCTACTTCCACTAATATGCATAGAATGGGTTTGGTATGGGACATTACAAGCAAGGCATGCATGATCTTATCATTGACCAATTCCACAAACATCACGAGTGTTATGCCCCTAACCTATTACTTGTATTAGGATATGAGTAGCCGACTTGTGGCTTACCATATAATTTTACTATATCATTTATACTTTATCATGATTAGTAGGTTGGCCTTAGTGATGGCCATAACATATGAATAGTATAAATAGGGGATTATAGGTAGTAGTTCATCATCATTTGAGCATTTGAGTCTTATTATATGGTTTGGAGGTCGCCCCCTTGAAGTGGTGAAGCTATTTTAATTACATATTGAGATCATTTATCTGTAATATTGTGTTATTTTCTATTTTATTTATGCTCATAATTTGAATTATATAAGTAATTTCATTACAAGTGGTATTAGAGCTACGATCTAGTCCAAAATTAGGGCAACAACCCTAATTTTTTGTTTCAGATATATCTTGTGAACCACAAATAATTTGTTGGATATTGTTTTACCAGATTTGAAAATAATTCCAAGTAAGATTCCCTAAAAATTTCATACTTTTTAATTTTTTTTGCAAAATTTATTGCAAATTTAGGATTTTTCATAAAATCGCTCCCTAGGATAAAATTTGTGGAATTGTTTCAAGTTCTTTACATTTTCAGAAATCCCTCAAAAACGTATTAGTAGTATATTGTTTTTTTTTTTCCTATTCATCTGAATTTGTATCGAACTCTAAACCCTAGGGTTTGACATCATGGTGGGGCCTTCCACAAGAGCAAAAAAGAATCCATTCACTCTGGGTAAAACACTAGATATAGATGTGGCGGTGATAGAAGAGTTGGAGTTAGAAGGGGTAAATACAGATTCCTCGGCACTGTGGTTTACCTCAATTGTCATAAGGTGAGCCAAATCGAGTATGAATCGTAAAATGTACATTCTCGAGATGGCACTGTAAAGGAGACATAGACCAAATCAATCAAGTAGTTGGATGATATCATGCAACATATAAAGGGTAAACAATATGTCCCAAATCAGTCCCAACTCAACCAAGGAGGATCTTCAATTTAGAATAATGGGAAAAATAACCATGTTGGATCACTTTTCCAGCCCAATCAGAATCCAACTTATTCGCAACCATGAAACATGATGCCAAAGTGGAGATGTGCAAATTTTATGGGAAGGATCCATTGAATTGGATAAATCAAATGGATAACTTCTTTGAGTTACATAAAACCCCATCAGGATAAAAGGTGACCTTGGCATCCTTGTATCTTGAACCAAACCAATTTGTCTAGTATTGATGGTTATGTGCTCAGAGGAAGAAGAGTGGTCTCAGTGTCACTTGGATAATTTTTACTGAGGAGTTGCAATTGCACTATAGTTCCAGTGTTTTAGATAACTACTTTAGTCAATTGGAAAAGTTATGAAAATAATTTTAGCTAAAGATTATTCACATCAATTCCAGAACCTATCCTTAAGGGTGGAGAATATTATAGAAGAGAACCTAAATGACCTATTTCTTAGGGGTCTTAAGGACCACATTGAGCATGAGGTATGTATGTTTAATCCACTCAAGATTTTGATTGTATTATCGTGGAACATAAAGCAAAGGAAAAAAATATTTACATTGGGAGGAAGCATTTCACTAACACCAGAGACTATAGTACCCCTTCCCCATCATTCACTTGTCCAATTAGAATGACTCCTCAAAAAATGAAAGAAAAAAGAGCAAAAGGATTATGTTTTAATTACAACAACAAATATGGACTGGGACACAAATGTGTTGAGAAGAATTTTTTCTATATTGAAGGAGGAAATGAGGATGAAGAGGAAGCTGAAATTATAGGAGAAGCTGAGGAACCAGTAGAAGATGAAGTAGAGGATCACTAACCTAAAATTTATTTCCATGTGTTGTTAGGTATTAGTACTCCTAAAACACTCAACGTTATTTCCTATCTCAAAAAATAGAAGGTAACGGTGTTGATTGACTCAGGGAGTACTCATAACTTCATAAATAGTAAGTTATTTTCCCGCCTCAATTGTTTTATTTACCTAGCTCTAGAAATGCAAGTTATGATTGTGGATGGTGGGACATTCAAGTGCACAGGAAAGTGCCATACTATCAAGATTTCTATGGGAGACTACATGTTAGACTCACCTTTGTTTTCTATTTCTATGGGAGAGGAAGATATTGTTTTGGGTGTCTAATGGATCACAACCTTGGATACTAAAGAAATCAATTTCCAATAATTTTTCATGTGATTTCATTTAGAATGAGGAAAATACAATTGAAAGGGATAGTAGCTAAGTCTCCACAAATTATTATCTCTCATTAGATGCAGAAGGTTCTCAGAAAATGAGTAGATGAATTTGTAACAAAGTTATTTTCCATAGAGGTATAAAATTCAGAGTCTTCAATGCCACCCAATCTTCAAAATATTTTTTATGCTCACTCATCTATTTTTGATGTAATTCCAAATGGAATAACACTAGTTAGGGATCATGATCATGCCATTCGGTTGATTCCAGGGAGCCAACCACCTAACATCAGACCATACAAATACCCATATTCCTAGAAAAGTGAGATCAAGAAAATGGTGCAGGAAATGTTGAAGGTAAGTATCATCAGGAATAGCCAAAGCACATATTATTCACCAGTGGTCATGGTACGTAAGAAGGATGAAACATGGAGGATGTGTCCATATTATTGAGAACTCAACAAGTACACCATCAAAGATAAGTTTCCTATTCCAGTAATTGATGATGTACTTGATGAATTGCATGGTGTTATTTATTTCACAAAATTATATCTTCATTTGGGGTACCATCAAATAAGAATAAGAGAGGAATATGTTCATTAAATTTCCTTCAAGACTCATGAGGGTGATTATGAGTTTTTGGTAATGAATTTTGGTCTTACAAATGATCCCTCAACATTTCAAAGCTTGAAGAACATTGTTTTTAGGCCATTTTACAGGAATTTTTATTAGTTTTCTTTGATGACATATTGATTTATAGTAAGACATGGGAAGAACACTTACAACATGTAAATAAAATGTTGAAAGTTTTGGAGAAACATAAGATCTATGCAAATCCATCCAAATGTTATTTTGGTGTATAAGAGGTAGAGTACTTGGGTCACATTGTATCCCATGAAGGTGTCAAATTTGATCCTCATAAGATCAAATCTATGGTGGAATGGCTAAGGCCCAAAATCTGAAAAATATCTGAGGGTTCTTAGGATTAACAGGTACTATAGAATATTTGTCGAGGTGATATGGTAGAATCATGGCTACACTCACTGTATTACTAAACAAGGATGCCTTTCATTGGACATGAGACGCATGACCATTAAATCCTTTGAGTAGTTGAATGAAACCATGTGCACCACCCCAGTTTTGGCTACTCCCAACTTCTCAAAAACCTTCATCGTTGAATTTGACACTTCGAGGATCGGATTGGGAGCAATTCTAATGTAGGAAGGAAGACCAATTTCATTTGATAGTTTCCAATTCAAAGGAAAAGATCTACTCAAACCTGTCTATGAGAAATAAATGATGGTTATTCTTCATGCGAGACAAGCAATGAAGGCCCTATCTAATGGGTAGAAAATTTAAGTTAAAAATTGATCCTGATAGTCTCAAATACTTTTTGGAGCAAAGGTTATCACCTGAGGAACAAAAAAGGGGGTAATAAAATGTTGGGTTATGATTTTGAAATCATATACAAAAAGGGTAAATAAAATGTAGTAGTATGATGCGCTATCCAAAAGGGATACATCCATGAGATGTCTTACTATGTGCAATGTCCATATTGAAGGCCGATTGGGTGGATGAAGCAAGATTGGAATGAGAGAAGGACAAGGATACACAATCTCTAATACAAAATATCAAGCAATTCTCTATAACATCTAACAAATTTGAGTGGAAAGGTAATTCCCTATGGTACAAGGATAAGTTATTCTTGTGTAAAGATTTTGAGTTGAAGCATAAGATTCTTGTAGAGCTACATACATCACTAGTTGGAGGACACTTTAGTTTTTGAAGACATATCATAGAATAAAAAGAGAATTATTTTGGGAAGGACTTAAGGGGGATGTAAAAAATTTTGTATCAAAGTGTTTGGTGTGCTAATAGAAAAAAGGTGAAACCATGAACACACCAGATCTATTGCAACCATTACCAATTCCTAGCCAGAGATGGGAGGAGGTCTCCATGGATTTCATCATAGGATTGCCTTGTTTAGAGGGTAATATTATTATTTTGGTTATTGTGGATAGGCTCACAAAATATGCCATTTTTGTGCCCTGTCACATCCATTTGCAGCGATCTGATCCACAGTTGTTTTTTTGGAGAAAGTTCAAAGGTTGCATGGAACCATAAAGATAATTGTAAGTGATCATGATCTTATTTTCACAAGTAATTTTTGGATAGAATTATTTGGATGTTTGTATTCTCGTTAGCTCACAATTCATCTTACCATCCTCAAACTCATGGGAAAATAGAAGGGGTCAACAAATTCTTAGAAGGGTATCTACGTTCTTTTATATCAGATAAGAAATAATGGTGGGTTAAATGGCTACCACTTACATAATGGTGGTATAACACATCTTTTCATACCTCTTCTCAAATGACCCCATTTTTAGCATTATATGCTTACCATCCACCATCTATCACTTTTTCATTGAGGGTGCAAACTAAGTTCAGAGATGTTAAGGAACACATTCAACATCAACAACAAGTTTTGGTTGGTTTGAAGGAAAATTTGGCGTTAGCACAAAACAGGATGAAACAACAAGCAGATCAACACCGTAGTGAAAGACATTTTGAAATTGGTGACTGGGTTTTTATACGTATACAACCTTACAAGTAGATTTACTCGAACAATGAGAAAAAGGACAAAAAAATTGATCCTAAATATTATGGTCCTTATCAGGTTCTAAAGAAGATTGGAATTGTTGCTTATAAACTAGAGTTTCCTCAATCTTCACACAAACACCCATTATTCCATGTTTCCTTCCTGGAGAAGGTTATTGGAAAGAAATTTGTAGCCCAAACAGAGCTACCGAGAACTTGATGAGGAAGGAAGAAACATTTTAGAGCCAAAGAAGATTCTACAAACACGTACTAAGAGGTTGAGAACTAGATACATTAAGGAATATCTGATCAAGTGGAAGAATATGAGCATAGAAGATGTAACTGGGAGGATGAAGGTTTTATGCAAAAACATGCAAGATTATTCAATGTTGAGGAGAACGTTGGTTGAAGGGGAAGGGCATGATATGCCCTTAACCTATTGCTTGTATTAGGATATGAGTAGTGACTTGTGGCTTACCATATCATTTATACTATACTTTCTCATGCTTAGTAGGTCAGCCTTGGTGATGGACATAACATATGAATAGTATATATAGGGGATTATAGGTAGTAGTTCATCATCATTCAAGAATTTGAGTCTTATTGTATGGTTTGGAGGTTGCCCCTCGAAGTGGCGAAGCTATTTTAATTACATATTGAGATCATTTATCTGCAATATTATGTTCTTTGGTGTTGTATTTATGCTCATAATTTGAATTATATAAGTAATTTCATTACAACAAGAAGTTTGTATTAGGATTTAAAGAACATCCCATTGACTCTTTCATTATACATACTTATTATGAATCTCCCATGCACATTCATTCCTATGATCCTTCTCCATCCAATGACCTTATGGACTCGGATGACACAAAGTGTCCCTTTCTTCTAACATTTTTAATCTCCATGATCACTTTAGGACTAGTCACCTATCAAGTCGAGGTGAAACTAGGTCCCTTCCTCTCAAATTTCCCAACATGTTAGAGGAATATTCATCTACCATTGATATTCTTCAATGTAGCGATGATGACTCTATTCTTTCCTATATGGGGGCATAATATTATCATCTTCATAAGGCCTTACCTCCTGACACATCCACCCTCAATGAATCCACCATCGACATCAATATAGGGACTTCACAAGAGCAACAAATCATTAAAGTTATCTAATCTCTTGACCCCCAAGTGCTATAATCCTTCACCGCATTCCTTTTTAAGAATAACCAAGCCTTCACATAGTTATATGGTGACATGTCAGGATTTGATCCCAACATCATCTTCCATAACATCATCACCATCCCAAATAAAAATATGGTCAAACAGAAACTACACCCTATGCATCCTCATGTTTCTCTCCTCATTAAAGAGGAATTACAACCTCTCCTTTCTTCCAACTTCATCCAATCTATCGACTATCCACAATGGGTTTCTAATATCGTGCCCATTTCCAAGGCCTTTCAGAAGATCCACATATATACCAACTTTTAAGACTAAATCTTACTTACCCTAAGGATGAATTTCCCCTTCCTAACATCGATCAACTTATTGACCTCATTGTCAACCATGAGATGCTTTCTCTTATGGATGGTTTTTCTAGTTACAATCAAATCCTCATCGTACCATAAGACCAAAATAAGAAATCTTTTTCACCCCTTGGGGAACCTTCTTCTATTGCATTATGCCCTTTGGTTTGAAAAATATAGGGGCCACCTATCAATGTGTCATGACCTACATCTTCCATGATATCATCCACAAAACCATATAGGATTATGTCGATGACCTCTTGGGTAAATCCAAGTATCGACAGGACTATTTTTATGTCCTTGAAATAATTTTCACATACCTTATCCTATTCTTCCCCCATCTTAATCTCACCAAATTTGTTTTGGAGTTCTAACTGGAAAAATCCTTGGATTCACCATTTATATCGGTGGTCGTTGAAGTTGACCCCGTAAAGATCAAGGCCATCCTTGATATGCCTCCTCCTTTTAATCTAAATTAAATTTGTAATCTCCAAGGAATACTTCAATCATTATGTCATTTCATCTCATATCTCTCAGATAATTTTAAAACTTTTCATTATCTTCTTCACAAAGACACTCACTTCAATTGGGATCTCAAGTTCCAAAAGGCCTTCGACAAACTCAAGCACTATATTTTATCAACACAAGTGCTCACCCCTCCATGTGCGGGGAGACATTACATATTTACATATCTACCACCAACCATGCTCTGGGTGTCATGTTGGCACACCATGATGATCAAGGTAAGGAACAATTCATATATTATATCAACCGTACTCTTCACGACTACGAGACCCTCTTCATTGAAGCCAAAAATTATGTTTTTCTCTTTTCTTTGCCACTTATAAGCTCTGTCACTATCTTCTCAATCACAAAACGTATGTCTTCACCAACTTCAATCCTCTCAAAGCCATATATTCCAATCCTTATCGCAATGATCACATAACTCAATGGCTCATGTTTATGACTAAGTTTGACCTAGAGTTCATCTCTCAAAAATAAATCAAGGGCCGAATATCACCGATCAACTCATTAATACCCCTCTTCCTAAAAATAATCTCCCTCAAAAGTAATTCCCCAAAAAATCCATCCATACCATCGATCATGAGTATTCTCCCCTCAAAATGAAATTTATATTTTATGGTTAGATAAGGGGAAGGTGTTGGCGTCATCATCATTCCTCCTTGGGAAACTCCTATTCTCGTTGCCTAAAAACTCAAATTTGAGAGCACCAAAAACATGACTAAGTATGAATCCTTTATCTTAGGCCTCTAAACCACTATCATGCTCGATGTATAAAATATTTATATCTATGGTGATTCTCATCTCATCATCAATCAAATCAAGGGAATCTATCAATGTAAAAATGAAGTCCTTCAAAAATATAAGGACATCGTCAACTTTCTCCTCAAGGCCTTTGATCAATACACCATCCAAACCATCCCTCGCTCATCCAATCACTTAAAAACACCATGAAATCCCTTACATATCTCATCCCTTGGAAAACTAAATAATCCAAACTCTTTATTGTTTTTCATCGCATTGATCAACCATCTCATACCCATGAGCTTCCTCACATCAATCATGTCGACTCTAATCAATCTAATCTCTATTATACTTATATATTTTACTATCTTTCTTAATCCAAGATCCCATTTGACCTATAAAAAATTTGTCGGATATATTTCCTTCAACGTGCTAACCACTATGTTATCCTTGGCGACATCCTCTACAAATGTGGGTTTGACTATATGTCACTACGATGCCTTCAATCACATGAATCTATCTGCGTTATCCAAGAAGTCCAAGATGACATATTTTGTGGACATTTTAGGGGTTTGGCCATCACCAAACACGTTCTTTAGATGGGATACTATTGGCCCACCCTCAATCAAGACTGCTATGAGTATGTTAAAAATTACATCAAGTGTCAGCAACATTCAAATCTCATGTACATCCCTAGTCAAGCCTTTACAACCGACTCAAGATATTTTACCTTTATCAAAGTGGGGACTCAATTTATTCATAAAATAATCAAGGACAATGCAAATTCCTTTAAAAATAAATATAATAATAATATTTACGACACTTTCAACATCAAGCTTAGCTTCTCTTCTCCATATTATCCTCAAGTTAATAGCAAGTCAAATCTACTAACAAGACTTGTTATAAAATCTTTGCCAAAACTATTGATAAAGTAGGTCGAGATTGACACCTTCATATCCCCTTCACTCTTTGGGCTTATATAACTATGATCCTCACCTCTATGGGTGCTAGGACCTTCTCTCTCATTTATTGATCGAATCCATCCTTCCTCTCAAAGATCAAATACCATCCTTGTGTGTTTCTCTTCGTGACTTCATCTCTGAAAAATATTATCTTTAGGAGCGTCACAGCACAACTTGAGTTGTTAAAATAAAGTCAACTAATTACCCTTCAACATCACCATTTCTGCCAAGAACAAATCAAACATTCCTACAAAAAACTCTCAACAAACAAAACATTAATATCGGTGACCTTGTCTTAAAAGAAAATCATAATGTCACTACTTTGGAAAGGAGCCAATGTGGAAAGTTTTCTCCAAACTGGATTGGACCATATATTATCACACATAAGTATGGGTTTGGGGCCTATTGCTTAGCCTCCCTTAATGGTAAACTAAAAATGGAACCTCTCAACACCTTACACTTTCAACCTTTCTAATGTTAACACACTTACTAATGTGCCACTAGTCACATTAAGCTGTCTTCTTCTCATCATTATCCTTCTTCATCTTTCATCATAATGATTTGGAATCATGTGATCTTCCATCACTTTCCTATCTTCAACCTAAATGTGGGCACCATGGCTCTACTCATACCATATTCCTTATAACAATTTCCTCCTTCTAGGTGGGAACTCGTAAACATTACATCCATATCCTTCTTATATACCTATTGGAACCGTGATTAGTGTCCATAGGTATAGCTTGTAGATATTACTTCCCCTCCCTAAGTGGTCTACCTGGCTATCCTCATCTCTATCCTAAAATTCAAAAGTTATGGATTCCCATGCAAAGTTATCTTATCCAAAACAAAATATTACTCCTCGATGGACAAATATTCATATAAAGAAAAAAATTATCAATGATCCCTCGAAGGACAACTATCACATATCTTATCCTTTCATTTAAATCTAAAGTCAAAATCCAAAGGAAAAATTGCTTTGTAGACTACTCCATTAAAGGATGGCTACTTTCTTTTATCATGGTAGTAAAGGCTTCCTGCATTGATCAACCTTTCAAAATCTCAAAAGAAAAAGAAAAAATCCTAGAAAAGCTCCTTACTTTGATCAACTTTCCATATAAAGAAAACTTCTCGCATTGACCAGTTTGCATAATATTTCTCAAAGATGGGGCATAAACCTAAGACAACCACCTAAGGAGAAACTATCTCCCTCGTACAAGCTACATTTAAACCCCTTGTTATTCCTAATAGCGGATGTGTAAGCACACCTTCCATCTTCCCTCGTGATCTTAAATGCAAGTAACTATCATTAGTTATGTGTTAACACCTATCATAGGCTGCAATTGCATGAATTTTTTCATGTTTCTTTTCACATTTTACCTCAACCCGGTCCAACAACATCTATCCTACACATGTTCTTTACTACGATAAAGTGTAATTTTCTATATTTGGGTCACATCATCAAGGTCACGTCACATCATTCTATCTCATATTCCAATCCAATTAACACATCATCTATATCTAATCATATCCAACATCTAAATCCATCTAATCATATCTGAAATCTAATCCATTACATTATTTTCATTTCTAATATCTACATCCAATCCATCACATGTAATCTAAACCATTATAGATTTTTCATGTCTAGTTTAATATCTAACTCCACATCTAATACAATCAATACATCACATCACATCATCAATATTTAATCTATACATCATATCAAATATATAAATCAACATCTATATTCTAATCAAACATCATTTCCACATCCATAATATAATCAAAAATCACGTGATAATAATCCATCACATACATCTAATCTACTCATCACAACACATGTAAATAATGACAAAATCATCTTATATATCATCATCAAAATGTTTATACATCGATGATAGGCCTCAACTAGGCTCTATCTCAAAATATATACATCAAAATCTATATCTACACAATGTTCACCCACTAAGTGGTGAAATCAAGGTCTAAAAATCTATCTCTTGGGGAAAGACCTTATCCTCCCGCATGTCCACCCTATACACCATTTGGCCCATGATCATGCCTTAGATTCACTATGTTCATCATACTCCCTATGGCCACCTTCCATCCGATATCCTCTCTAGCAAAGTATGTCACATAGCGTGATACATCGAGGTAGTCTCATCATTACAATTTTCTTGTAGTACCATGCCTCATCTCCAAGAGTCTAATACTACTCCAATGTCACAAAACTAGGAGGATCCATCTATCATGCCCCATGTGTGGCTCACCGAGATGCACCACCTATCACCTCAGATGGATTTCATGGATCTTTGTAACTCACCCTCAAGGCCACTCTCTACCTCCAGTATTTATCACGTTGTTGGATGGCCAAGTCTCTCTCTTAGCATATCACATCAAGCTCCTAGCATGTAGTATCTTGCTCTGACGAGCTACATCTAACATTTTATATAGCCGAGCTATCTCTACCATCACACCTCCACCTCCACCCTCTCCTCCTACATGTGTTTCTACCTCTCCTCCTATTGACATCATTTCCTCTCCTCCTACCTACGCTACCTCCTCAACACCACCGGCTGCCCACCGATGATTACACCACTCCATATAACCATCGACAACCCCTACATCATCCTCATATATATCCTTTGGCTCTACCACCTCCACCAATGGGTCCACCATCAGGACTCATAAATTCCAAATTACATCATCCTTTCTATATATGATCAATCCTCCTAAAACCATCTATACTAACATGAATTGTCTCATCACTCATGGAAACTATATAGCCTCCACCATCTTTGGCCTTCTTCCGTGAACCCATCCCACCCTTTGTAGACCTTTGATTTATATGTATACACTCGGTCAAGCGGGAATCCTCTATATGGCCTCCATCTCGACATCATCAACATTGCAGCTTCCCAATCTCTCCACATACCAATCCTCTCCCATTTCCCCTATCTCCGTGAGCACTGGCTATCTTGCCATCACATAAATCAACTATCAACTCTATGTGGTACCATGTAATCCATGGAAGCCTAGGTGGCCTCACCATAGCTATATGCTCATATGCCTAACATTGTAATAGAAATTACATATCCAATCATGACCTCCTCTACAGTAATGTGAACATTCATAGCTCGTGATAAATTTGTTCGGGAAAGTTTTATCGAAAGTTTTAGAAAGTTTTATCGAATGAAAATAATAATAGAAAGTTTTATCGAATGCAAATACTATCCTATGCTCAATAATATTTGTCCCCACCACTTCTAATGCCCATGGGAATATATCCCCATGTGAATCGTAATGTGTAACAATATATCACCATCATGACCAAGCACATCAACTAGTTCCATGACACTAATTGATGATAGTGGGTCTCAATGTGAAATGCCAAAGATATAAATGTGATGTGAGGAGCCTCCCCTTCAAACAATCATATCAAAGAAACCATCCAAATCTCTATTGTAATCAACACTATCAGTGCCCCTTGAATTAGTAATCTCGGTATATGATACATACCCTCTAATGTGATCTTCATCTCTCTTTATGCGGAACCGGAAGGTGATATTCCTTAGGTCCCACCTATCTATCAATGTTATCATAAGTCATGTGTCTATACAGACCCTCACGATAATGGCGAGAATCCACCCAATCCCACTACATCCAAGTAATCCAATGGGGCATATATCACATCTACCATAATCATCCCCAACATGGTAGGACTTCATCTCTCAAGTATAAAGTGTCTCAAGCCTATAAAAACTAAAAAAAAAAATCCATTAACATCCAATCATCGACAAATCATCGTTTTTCATCTAAATTTATCTCTACAAATCTACATATACCTAGTTGATGTCGACCCAACCTAAGTTGACGTTGAATTTCCCCAGTCAACGGCGATCGTATGCCACCAAGTCGTCGCCCCTTAGTGCCCATCCAAAATCAAACAATTTTTTTAAAAAAAATCATCAAATAAAATCAAAACTAAGATAGGTTTTTAGCACTTATCGCTCTCTGAGACCTCTTGTGCTTCCTCCCTCCTCCATTGGCCTCCATTTTTCTCAAATATCACACTTTCATATCACTCAAATATCTTTGATCACCAAAGCATGTAATTTAAATGAGCCTTTTCGGTCATATCCATCACTTATATAGGCATGTTGATCCAATCTCCATTGACCTAATCCCAATCTTCATCGACCTAACCCTACTTTCCATCCATCTTCTATCATCTAATATTTTTATCCAAATTATCTTTTCTTCCACTTCTTCCTTGTGTCTCACCCATAACACACCATGGCTTGTCTTACATAGCTCATTTTGCTATCTTTTGGCTTATCTACTTATCTCATCGCGCATCCTTCATCCTATTTAGCATCCCACTCTGTGGCCATCTTTGTGTTCATCCTTAAGGCACCATATCTCATTTAAGCCCATCATTATGGCCATTTTCCATATCATTCCCACCTAGACACATATTTTATTGCTTCCTCATTAATGAGGGATAACTCTTACTCTTTTTCCCTGGCATTTTTTCGTACCATTTTCTTGACTATCCTCACATTTTTTACACATATTTTTTATGTATGCCGTTGACCCATTGGCCCCATGGATTTTACATCCATTTGAGTGGATTCCCATTAGATTCAATCCATCCTGTAGTGATCTTTGATGTCTCCCCAGTCTACAGGATATTAACATCACCTCCGTTGAGGTCGTTCTATGTTCCATACTAATGTGTTTCCATGGTTCATGCCATCTTTATCTCATCCATCTCGAGAAGATTCCAATTGGATTCCCTCCATCCCATGGTGATCTTTGCCAACTCACAAGTTCATAAGACATTCACTTTGCCTTTGTTGAGGCCATGTTATGTTTCCTACTAATGTGTTTCTATGATTCTTTTCATCTTTATCTCATCTATCCGAGTGGATTCCCATTGGATCCCCTCCATCTCGGAGTGATTTTTGCTGACTCATGGGTCCGTAGGACATTAATTTCACCTCTATTGAGGTCATGCTATATTTCCTACAAATTTAATTCCAACATCACCGCCATATTTTTATTTTTAATTTGTGTCTTATCCTTATCACAATGGTCATTATCACTCTCCACTTACGACATATTTTCTCTTCTTTTCTCCTCCTTTCCATTCTTTTTCTCTTTCCTCCATCTATCTATTTCAACCTAGTAATCGATTCCTCTTTGCTTCATTGATATCTGGTTTAAGGGGAATACCTCACCCACCATCTTCTATCACTTCTTGTTTTTGTCTCGTGGATTTCTTAACAAAAACCACTTGAAAAAAAGGGGTAAATGTAGACACCAAATTTTGGTTCACTTATCCCCCATCCTATGCTCACTCCCCTTTTTCATCATATTACACATTCACATCCTTCTTCCTATTCAAATTCTTCTTTCCCTCTTAAATCCCAATTATTCCTCTAATTCCATACTTTCCTATCTTAATCCCACCATTATGTTATCTCTCTTAATTCACTCCTAATCACATTTAGTCACCCCTAAACATGCTTACCTTCTTAATCACATCCATAATCACCTCATTTATACTCCCTAGAATCTCATCTACCCTCATTCAATGCCTTTCCACCCTCTAATCACTTCTATCATCCTTATGTAACCCTAACCTACCTAAACATCTCGAAACCCTAATTCAAACCTAATAAGTACTTTTGTCTCGAGTTGTACATCATCCACATCAAGAAAATAAACGGTCCTCCCACGGTTGATGGTGACCCTAGTGGGTTGTTGGTTACCTATAAATATACCTCTACCCCTCTCAATGAGGATGAAATTTTTGTAATTTGACTTCTTGTGAGATTTTTATGTTGCCTTCTCTTCTTGTGAGTTGTTATCATCAACTTGGAGTCATCTTTGAGTCCTTTAATGTCATCTTTGGAGATATGAAGTGTAGTTTTTCTTATGGCCCTCCCATTGTTTCATCATTCTTCCCATTAGCCTTCGCAGTCTGCTCATCACTTTAGATATTTTTTTTTCCTATCAACCATCCTTTATTCTTCACTATATCCCATTTTACATCCATCAAGCCCCATCAAACCCTAATCCAACCTCACTCACTTTGTCGACCTATCCCTAGTTTTTATCAACTTTGATCTCGTATCATTCCCTTCGCATGTATTCTATCATTTCTACCATTAGCTCCCCATTTTTGCATCACCAGATCCTATAACCTTTATGATCTACCCATCTAACAACCCAGATCTCACCTTTTTGGCCCCATTCACCATCGATTGTTCCATATCTACCCCTAGAACCATCGAACCCATATGCATCACTTGCATCCTCATCATATCTATCCATAACTTGCATCCTTTTTGTTTCCTCAACATTCGAGCATCAAATCTAGATCCATTATTTTCACATCTTTTGATCTATGCTTTGATATAGTCACGATTAACTACCTCTATCTTTCTTGAGTTACCATCGAACTTATTAGGTTTGAATCCTATTATTTCAGTTTATCTTCATCGGTATTTATATTTTCATATCTATCATATATATGATCTCTATTCCATTTGAGTATCTTTTACATGTCATTTATCCATTATCCTTTATTATTATTTTAATCAAAGTGGGTTGACATCCTCCCTAGGAATTTTATCACTTCTCGGGACTTACATTTTCAAGAAATCCGCCATTTAATCTACTAATATTTTTCTTCTCTAGTTATCTCTTTGTTGTGTAGGTTACCGAGCTTGCCAAAGAGAGGATATTTATGCCCATCTTTCAAATTCATCAACATCACACATCAGGAAGTAGCCTTAAACCCTCCCATATTTTAGAGTTTCATTTTTCCTTGCACGTCATTTCATTAACTTGAAACAAGAGCGTGAAAACTCGTCAAACATTAAACTTCCATTGAAAAATTAAAATCAAATAATAAAGAAAGATAAAAATACAATTAAACATGTGAACTATTATGCCAAATGGTCTCCATTTTCATACTCAATTGTTCCATTCACCATTTCAAATCATTTTAGAAAGAGGAAAATATGATTACCTTTGGTGTACTATGAGGATAATGAATAAAATCGATTATCAAAACTTTCCTTTTCCCATCAATACCTATAGCTCTACTACTATGGGTGACATATACACCGAAACATGTTGTACTTGATAAAAACCATTGAATAAAAATGCTAAAAAATAGAGCTATATGTGCACTTCCTGAGGACTTCCATGATGGAAGAAAAGGGGATTGCAAGTTAATCACAATCGATTATAATTGAAAGGGGATTTTTACTAGATTTCATAGTTACAAATACATATTATGTTCTTCTATCAAACATCTATGTAGAAGTGTGTTGGTGGGGTGAGGTTCAAATGGTAAAGAAATTGATGAATAATAGAGGAAAAATAACTACTCCTTTGTCGTCATAGTGATAATTCGATAGATGCCTTTGGATTATTGTGAACTTGCATTGAGTGAAATCGCAAGAATGCTTATTAAGGATGCTCATGTCTTTTAAGATGGAATTATGATATTCCATGAGAAGTGGATACAATTTACAAACTAAAAATATATATTTAAAAATGAAACCCTAAACTTCCATTGAAAATAAAAAAACATAGAATAAAGAAAAATAAGAAGAAAATTGAACATGTGAACTATTGTCCCAAATGGTCTCCATTGGCATACTCGACTACTCCATTCACCATTTCCAATCATTGTAGAAAGAGGAAAATATTATTAACTCTACTGTGCTAGAATAAACTCATATTTCCCTATCAATACCTATAAATTTTCTCTCATGGGTGACATTTGTACCATAAACATTTTGTACTTGATAAAACCCATAAAACAAAAATTGAAAAAAGCAGATTGAATATGAGCTTCATGAGGACTTCTATGATAGAAGAAAAGGGAATTGAAATTTTATCACAACATATTATAATGGAAATGGGATTTTTGCTATTTTTGTAGTTGCAAATACAACCAATGTGTTAATATCCTTTCATATGAATAATCTGAATAATTTATAATCCACTTTGAGGGAACACCTCCAATGTACCTCTACCAAGCAGAAGACTCAAGTCATACATCCATGACCTTCTCATAATAATACTCACATCCTTTAGATAGGCATACATTACTCTTAATGTATGGGGTAATCTCAACTAATCTCAAATATAATGTAGGCCTATAAACATCTAACTAAGGGGATTGCCACATGTCAAATATAACTATTTCATATGTGACCCCATAGGACTATAAACATATAACTAACTAAGGGGGCACATGTCATCATGTGCCACATGTGATTCCATATTCCATTCAAACCTTCTCGATTCCTGTAAACATCTCCATCAAACCGTATACATTATAATATCATATCCCAAGGTACATAACATTCCCTCCCTCCTTGACATGTTTCGTCCTCAAAACATAAGAAGAAGCCATATAATGAATGTTCTTTAAATCATTGCACACTTGTCATCATGCTCGATACAACCACCCATATGAGATATTATTAGGTGATGTTTTCTAAACCTGATTCCATATTCCATGAAACCTTGATTCCATATTCCATGGCAATATTTTGATTCCATCGTAATGAAATTACTTGTATAATTCAGATTATGAGTAGAAATAAAACACCAAATAACATAATATTTCGAATAATGATTTCAATATGCAATTAGAATAGGGAAACCTCCAAACCATAAAATAAGAATCAAATGCTCCAATGATGATGAAATACTACCTACAATACCCTATATATATTATTCATATGTTATGGCCATCACCAAGGCCAACCTACTAAGCATGAGAAAGTACAAATGATATAATAAAATGATATGGTAAGCCACAAGTCGGCTACTCATATCCTAATACAAGCAAGAGGTTAAGGGCGTAACATGTACTTCCCATTCAAACCAAAATTGTCCTCAAAATTGAATAATCCTAGATGTTGCTGCAAGAAACCTTCATCCTCCCAGGTCGCATCTTCTATGCTCATATTCTTCCACTTGATTAGATATTCCTTAATGTCTCTGGTTCTCAACCTCTTAGTATGTGTTTGCAGAATCTTCTCTGGCTCCAAAATGATTCTTCCTTCCTCATCAATTTTTGGTAACTCTGTCTGGGCTTCAAATTTCTATCCAATAACCTTCTTTAGGAAAGAAACATGGAATATTGGGTGTATGCGTGAAGATTGAGGCAACTCTAGTTTATAAGCAACACTTCCAATTTTCTATAGAACCTGATAAGGGCCATAATATTTAGGAGCAAGTTTTTGTCCTTTTTTTTTTCTTTAGGGACATCTGCTTGTAAGGATGGAGACATACAAAAACCCAATCACCAATTTCAAAATGTCTTTCACTACGGTGTTGATCTGCTTGTTATTTCATCTTGTTTTGTGCCAATGCCAAATTCTCCTTCAAACTAGCCAAAACTTGTTGTTGATGTTGAATGTGTTCCTCAACATCTCTAACCTTAGTTTGCACCCTCAAGGAAGAAGTGATAGAAGGTGGATGGTAACCATATAATGCTAAAAATGGGGTCATTTGAGAAGAGGTATGAAAATATGTGTTATACCACCATTTTGCAAGTGATAGCCATTTAATCCACCTTTCCTACTTATGTGATACAAAACAATGTAGATACCCCTCTAAGCATTTGTTGACCACTTTTGTTTTCCCATCATTTTGAGGATGATAAGATGAACTATGAGCTAGCTGAGTACCCAAACATGAAAATAATTCCATCCAAAAATTACTTGTGAAAATAGGATCACGATCACTTACAATTATCTTTGGGGTTCCATGTAGCCTTTGAATTGTCTCCAAAAAAAAATAGTTGCAACTGTAATGGCTACAAATGGATGTGATAGGGCACAAAAATGGGCATATTTTGTGATCCTATCCACAATCACGAAAATAAAATTCTTACCCTATGAACAAGGCAATCCGATGATGAAATCCATGGAGACCTCCTCCCATCTTTGGCTAGGAATTGGTAAGGGTTGTAATAGACCCGATGTATTAATTGTTTCCCCTTTATTCTGTTGGCATACTAAACACTCTGATACAAACTTTTGTACATCCCCCTTGTGTCCTTACTAAAATTATTATATTTTATTCTATGATATGTCTTCAAAAACCCTCAGTGTCCTCCAACAGGTGAGGCATGTAGCTCTACAAGAATCTTATGCTTCAACTCAAAATCTTTACTCAAGTATAACATGTCCTTGTACCATAGTGCATTACCTTTCCACTCAAATTTTTTAGATGTTATAGATCCTTGATTGATATTCTGTATTAGAGAATGTGTATTCTTATCCCGATCCTATTCCAATCTTGCTTCATCCACCCAATCAGCCTTTAACAAGGACATTCCACATAGTAAGGCATTTGTGGATGTATCCCTTCTAGACAACACATGAACTACTACATTTTCTTTACCCTTTTTGTACATGATTTAAAAATCATAACCCAACATTTTTGTTACCCACTTTTTTTGTTCGTTAGATGATAACCTTTGCTCCAAATAGTATTTGAGACTATCATGATAATTTTTTACCTTGAAGTTTCTACCCATGAGATAGGGCCTCTATTGCTTGACCACATGAAGAATAACAATCATTTATTTCTCATAGACAGGTTTGAGTAGATCTTTTCCTTTGAATTTTTGACTCTCAAATGTAATTGGTCTCCCGACCTGCATTAGAACTTCTCCCAATCCTGATCCTAAAGCATCACATTCAACAATGAAGGTTTTTGATACGTTGGTAGCAGCCGAAAATGGGGTGCTACACATTGCTTCCTTCAGCTGCTCAAATGATTTAGTGGTTACATTTGTCCAATGGAATGCATCCTTCTTTAGCAATCCATTGAGTGGCGTTGTTATTCTACCATATACCCTCACAAATATTCTTTAGTACCATGTTATTCCTAGGAACCCACGAATATTTTTGAGAGTTTTGAGCCTTGGCCATTCCACCATAGCTTTGATCTTCTGAGGATCAACTTTGACACCTTCATGGGATATAATGTGACCCAAGTAATCTACCTCTTGTAAACCAAAAGAAAATTTGGATGGATTTACATAGAGAGTATGTTTCTCCAAAACTTCTAACACTTTATTTACATGTTGAAAGTGTTCTTCCCATGTCTTATTATAAATCAATATTTCATCAAAGAAAAATAATACAAATTTCCTTAAAATGGCCTAAAAATAGTTTACATCAAGCTTTGAAAGGTTGAGGGGGAATTTGTAAGACCAAAAGGCATTACCAAAAACTCATAATGTCCCTCATGAGTTTGAAAGCCATTTTATGAAAATCTTCCTCTCTTATTCTAATTTGATGGTACCCCAAATGAAGATCTAATTTTGTGAAATAAATAGCACCATGCAATTCATCAAGTAAATCATAAATTACTAGAATAGGAAACTTATCTTTGATGGTATACTTGTTGAGTTCTCAGTAATATGGACACATCCTCCATGTTTCATCCTTCTTAAGTACCATGACCACTAGTGAAGAATATGCACTCTGGCTATGCCTGAAGATACCTACCTTCAACATTTCATGTACCATTTTCTCGATCTCATTTTTCTAGGAATATGGGTATCTGTAGGGTTTGAGGTTAGGTTTTGGCTCCATAGAATCAACTGAATTACATGATCATGATCCCTAATTAGTGGTATTCCCTTTGGAATTTCATCAAAAATAGATGAGTGAGAATCAACAATCTTCTCAAGATCAAGTTGCATTGAAGACTTTGTATTTTGTACTTATATGGAAAATAAGTTTGCTATAGATCCATCTACTCCTTTTTTCGAGAACCTTCTACATTTGATAAGAGCTAATAATCTATGGAGACTTAGATACCATCCCTTTCAATTGTATTTTCCTTCCATCCGAATGAAATTGCATGAACAATTCTTGGAAATTAATCTCTATAATACCTAAGGTTGTGAGCCATTGGACACCCAAAACAATATCTGCCCTCCCATAGATTTAGCAAACATAGGTGATTATAACATGTAGTCTCCAATGGATATATTGATACTATGGCACTTTCTTGTGCACTTGACTATCCCACCATCCAAAATCATAACTTGCATTTTCGGAGTTGGGTAAATAAAATAATTTAGGTGGGAAGCTAACTTACTATTTTGAAGTTATGAGTACTTCCCGAGTCAATCAACACTATCACCTTATTTGTTTGATATAGCCAATAACCTTGAGTTTTGAGGAGTACTAATACCTAACAATGCATGGTAAGAAATTCTAGGTTGGGGATCCTCTACTTCATCTTCTACTAGTTCCTCATCCTCTCCTATAATTTCAACTTCCTCATTATCTCCTTCAATATAGAACAACTTCTTCTCAAAGCACATTTGTGTCATGGTCCATATTTGGTGTTAGAGTTAAAACATAATCCTTTTTCTCTCTTTTCTTCCATTTATCGAGGAGTCGGTCTAATTGGCCTAGTGAATGAAGGGAAGAGATATTGTGGTCTCTGGTGTTAATGAAAGGCGGCCTCCTATTGCAAATAAATTTTTCCTTTACTCAACGTGCCATGATAATAGAATCAGAAAACTTGAGTGGATTAAACATATGTACCTCATACTCGATGTGGTCCTTAAGACCCCCAAGAAACATGTCATTCAGATTCCCTTCTGGAATATTCTTCACCCTTAAGGATAGGTTCTAGAATTAATGTACATAATATTTGACTAATCCTATTTTCCGTAACTTTTCCAATTGACTAAATTAGTTCTCTGAAACACTGGAACTATAGTGCAATTGTAACTCCTCGGTAAAAACTGTCCAAGTGACACTGAGACCATTCTTCTTTCTCTAAGCACATAACCATCGATACCAAACGAATTGGTCTGGTTCAAGATATAGGGATGCCAATGTCACCTTTTGTCCTAATTTTTATTTATTTAACTTAAAGAAGTTCTCAATTTGATTTATCCAATTCAGGGATCCTTACCATCAAATTTACACATATCCACTTTTGGCATCATGTTCCATGGTTACGAATAAGTTGGATTCTGATTGGGCTGGAAAATTGATCCAAAATGGTTATTTTTTCCATTATTTTGAACTAAAGCTACTCCTTGGTTGATATGGGGTGGATTTGGGCCATACTTTTACCCTTTCATGTTTCATGATATCATCCAATCATTGATTGATTTGGCCTATCTCTCCTTTAGAGGCCATCTCAGATTGTACATTTCATAGCTCATACTCGAGTTGGCTCACCTTATGATCAACCAAGGTAAACAATAGTGCTGAGGAATTTTTATTTACCCCTTTTGACTCCAAATATTCAATCACTACCCCATCTTTATATGGGGTTTTACCCGGAGTAACCAGATTCTTTTTTGCTCTTGTGGAAGGCCCTGTCATGATGTCAAACCTTAGGGTTTAGGGTTTTGATACAAATTCGCTAGAACCAAAAAAACGGAGAAAATAATAATAATATTTTTTTGAGATCTTTCCAAAAATGTAAAGAACTCAGGGAAAATTCCACAAATTTCGGTCTAGGGAGCGTTTTTATCAAAAAACCTAAATTTGCAATAACTTTTGCAAAAGATATCAAAAAGGTCTAAAATTTTCAGAGATTTTTACTTGAAATGATTTGCAACTCTTTTTAAAAACATCTCCCACAAATTCGATTTGGTTCATAAGATAGAGAGGAAACAAAAAATTAGGGTTTTTGCCCTAATTTTGGCCCGATCGCAACTCTGATACCACTTGTAATGAAATTACTTGTATAATTTAGATTATGAGCAGCAATATAACACCAAATAACACAATATTTCAGAATAATGATCTCAATATGTAGTTAGAATAGCTTTTCCACTTCTAGGGGCAACCTCCAAACCATAAAATAAAACTCAAATGTTCAAATAATGATGAACTACTACCTACAATCCCCTATATATACTATTCATATGTTATGGCCATCACCAAGGCCAACCTACTAAGCATGCGAAAGTATAAATGATATGATAAAATGATATGGTAAGCCACAAGTCAGTTGCTCATATCCTAATACAAGTAATAGGTTAAGGGCGTAGCACCATCCATGTCCATATGTGTTCCCAAAAAATTAAAAATGACAATTGACGATGGAGAAGATGAAGAAGACGAAGTAGTTCAAAATCATGCTAGGTGTGAACTGGTTGGTTCTTCTCCTCGAAGCTTGATGAAGTGGCGGGGGATATCCATAGGTTGTGTTGTCCCCTCAAAATTTTCCTTCTTTTTCCAAGTCTGGACTTAGAAATTTTTGAGTTGTTACCCTTTGAAAATGGTCCAGTCTGAGTATTTTGAAATTTGGCACTTCTTAAGGGATCAAAGATTCTTAGAAACACCTTCATTAGATAGATAATTATTTCCCCTTTTCAGAAAGGTAAAGAAGTCCTCCTAACTCCTTGTATTTTGCAATTTATGGCTCAATGGAGTTTGGAAAGGAAATTTTCCCTAGGCGAGCCTGCAGAGAGAAATTCGACACTTAACCCTTTTGGCTAAAAAGCACAAAAGTCACAAAATGACCCATAGGCCCATGGAGGGGAAGGAATTTTATTGGCAGAGGCACAAAGGAGAACTTGGCACTTAGCCCTTTTGGGCAAAAACTCAAAGGAAACATTCGGCCCGAAAGCCCACAGAGGAAAATAAATGGTTTGAGGCCCACAACTAATCAGGATGTGCCACATGTCAAGGTGGAGTGGCGGGGCATGGAGATAAATTGGGAAATTTTCCCAATTTAAAATTTAAAAGGAAAAAATGGAGCCGCATATCTGCGACACCAAAGAGTGCCATGTGTCTCGGAGCGGCGGGCGCAAACATTTTTGGGAAATTTTTCCCAATATGAAATTAGAAAGAAAAAGGCAGGTCTTCGGCCCACAGATGAATCAGAAGGTGCCACATGTCTCGGAGTGGTGGGGCTGTGGAGATTTTTAGGAAATTTTTCCAAAAGGGAAAAATTTAAAGTTTGACCCCACCAACCCTAATTTTGACTCTATTTTTTAACTGTTTTGCCTTAAATATTCAAGAGGCCATATCTTTTGATCTAGAGCTCAAATTTTCACATTTTTGGTATTAATGGAAATTTGGTGAAATTCTCCACATGATGGACACTTCAATTTTAAATTTTGATGGAGTTTTGTGGGAGAAAATTGAGAAAACGTCTCGGCATGAAAAAATAACAAAAACGTTTCCCCCGATTTCACTCCAATGTTCTCCTACCACGTGGATGGCCCAATTTCAACACAATTAGGGCAAAGGATCAAACTGGAAAATTGAAATATGAAACACATTTTTACACATAGAAAATATTTTTAAGCTCGTCGAAGCATTTTCTTTTTACAATGAGAGGAATCGGAAGAGGGGAAATGATCAAATTTGTTTGTATGACTTTGGGTCAAATGACTTAATAGTATTTTGAAGTCTTTATGAAGGTCTGCTGCAATCAAATTTGGAAAATGGAAGCACATTTTTATGAAAAGAGGACAAAAATATTGTTAGTCTTATTATATTCTCCTCCTCTACATTTTCTTCAATACCCACTCGTTATACAAGTTTCAACTCTGAGATCAATAAAAAAGGAAGGAATTTTATGTCCCCCCGATGGAAAAATTGATTGGTGCTTTGTGACCAGTGTGTTTTATTCTATCTTGTGCTTAGAAATTGCAAATTTGTCTTTCTTCTATTAATTAATGCATGTAATGAAACTTCCAGTTGATGTGTGTGGGCATCTGACACTCTACCCACAACATTGATTTCCCCCTCCTTCATTCTCACTCCCTCCCCTTTCTCAAATCGATTTCTGCTATAGCAAGGAGTTGTTATTATTTCCATAGGGACAGTGGAGTGTTCCTATGGATCTCTGGTTGAAAAACCACCATAAATCCACTTTGGTTTTACATGCTAAACAATGGTAGTTGCACCATTCAAATGTAGAGGGACTTAGATTCCCATAGCGTTGGCCTGAAATCCACAAATTTGTCCACAAGAAAATTTTCTCACCAACAGTTTTTGGTGCCCACCGTGGGGTAGAGTTGCAGACATCTACACCCAAAAATGACCACAAGGTTTTTATAATATCATTAAGTTTTCCTTTGAAGTCTGAAATCCCTTGTGATCCAAAAATACAAAAAGATTCAAATAGAAGAGTTCTGTAGATTGAGTAGCCATATGAACTACATGGATGTAACTCAAAATTCTTGCAAATCCTTCTAGAAAACCTTCTTTGCTCTGTCATATCCAAAGGAAATCATTTCAGACCTGAAAGAGGTTACTTGGCATATTTGGCAGAGTGTAAATCACCTCACCATTGCTACAAAATTTTGGGTTGTGAAAGAGAAGACAATAAACTTTCAAGCTGGCTGATAGAAGGTATACTCACCAGCTGAGGCAAGGAGGAGTGATTGACCCTACTTTTGAGGAGTTGGAGAGAGAAGAAGTAGAGGTTATAGCTTAGTTTGACAGAGAGGAAGAGATTAGAGCTCAACTTGAAGAAATTGCAAGACTCCAAGTTGCAACAAAGGAAAGAGAAATCCATAAATGAAAGAATGGATGATAATGAACGTGAAGCACGTACACCCAATGTACCATGGGGAAGAAATATTGGTCCACTTTCTCTCCCATGAATACTCCATGATCTGCCAAGAGGTTCGAGAAAGAATTTTCCCAAATTCAAAGGAGATGGCTCCCAACTCCCTGAAGAACATGTAGCAACCTTCATCACTGCTTGTGGTGTGTTAGGTGTTGAAGATGAAGATGTGTCGGTTAGAATTTTTGTGGAGTCACTCCAAGAGAAAGCTATGAATGGTTTTACATGCTTCTGCAAGATCTATTACTGGTTGGGAAGATATTAGAAAAGCATTTGAAAATAGATTCAAGAGCACTGAAGATGGTCAAGAGCTACTAGTGCAATTAGTCCAAATAAAGAAAGAAATCTTTGAATCCATGAGGGAATTTGTAGTAAGGTTTGACAGATTGACAAGAAGAGTCCCTGAAGATGTGCTACCTCCTGAGAACCACCTAAGAAGATTCTTCATCAGTGCCTTACCATCAGAAGTTGGTTTCTTCCTCAAAAGAGCCCAACCAAACACACTGAGGGAAGCTCAAGACTTTTCCATTGAAATTGATGATGACTTAATCCTCTCTAGAAAGGTGAAAGGCCCAAATGGGAAGTAGAAGGGTCAGAGTTTGGCTTCAAAGTAACTACAGATCCTATGTTCCAAAAAATGGCAAATGATCTGGTTGCCTTGAAGAAACAAGTTTTCCCAAATGATAGTGAGAAATGCTCAAGGAGGCTAAACTTCCTAGATAGACAAATAATTACAACACCTCCTCACTAACTTTCCCTTAAAGCACCTCATGTCAATGTTATCTATGATACCAGAGAATCAAGAGAGGATGCTTTGGAATTGATGAACTTGAAGGAGAAATAGCATATGATTATGAAGGCTACCTGGAAATTGAAGAAGTTGATATGCACAATGGCTTGTTCAAGTTTTTGGATGATGGGAAGAAGAAGAGGAAGCCCCAAGCTTCTCATGTGTTGTCTTCACTCAAGCTCAATCCAAGAAAGATGCTCTACCCTCCATGGCTCAAGAGGAAAAGAAAACTAAAGAAGATCCCACTCCAGTAGCCACACAAAAGAAGATCATCAGTAGAGGCTCACCATTACCACCCTCAATGGATTTAACCAAAATGAAACCAGACCACATGGCTTATCTAGTAAGTCACCTTTTCCTTCTTCTAGCTCACAAGTTATTAAAAACACTCCTCCCTCCAATGAAGTCTATCCTAAGTCAACCAAAGTTCCTCAAAGACCCTTACCATGTAAACCTTCCCTCACTCCAAGAACTTCCCCCTCATCCAACATTGTCCCATTTGATTTTGTGGAACATGCAAGTAAGACCAAAGTGTAGCTCTTAGAGATTGAATACTTGCAAACACACCCTACTCAGTTTGATAGACTAATCAATGTTGTTGAGCAGCAGTTCTATACCTTCAAGTTCAAATTATAAAGGTCTTCTCCCGACACCATCTACACCACCTGCTCAAAACATGTTGGCCCTAAGTTCTTCCAAAACAGATAAGGTGGAACCCTTCTACTTGTCTCTTCTCATGAATGGTTTTGAGCTCAACAATTACATCATTGACTCCGGATCTTCTGATAACGTAATGTCACTCAAAGTTGCCAATGCTCTTGGCCTGACACTAACTAGAGTTAACAGAGCTTGTTACTCAATGGAATCTAATTAATTACCAGTAGTAGGAAGGATAAAAGATGCATAAGTGGCTTTGGTTGAATACCCTAATAAGAAAGTACTTCTAACCATCTCAGTGGTAGACATTCTAGCATCTTTTGGCATGATCGTGAGTAGAAGTTTTTGTAGAGACCTTAGTGGAGAGATAAAGTTGGATTGGATCTCTGTAACTGTTTCAGTGAAGGGTGAGATGAAGAAGCTACTCGGTAAGAAAAATTAAGTGTACAGTAAGAAGTTCCAGTGACCCAAGAGCTAATATCCTCTTTCAAGATTGTGGATTAGGAAACTATTTCCTTACTTCACAACGAGAAGAAGACTTGCCACTTTCCTCAAAATCAAAGAAAGATCAGGTCTAGACTATGGAGTTTGATGGAAGCCATTCCAAAGTAGGCTCAAGGGGCTAGTGTTGTGTTGTACTCTCCTTCCAATGTGATGCATCCTTTTACATACAAACTGCAGTTTGACAACACCAACAATACAACAGAATATGAAGCTCTCCTCTTGGGCATAAGTGTAGCGAAAGACATGGGAATCAAAAATATGAGATGCCTTAGTGATGTAGAAGTGTTAGTGAAGCAAATCTGCCAGCAATACCAGTTGAAAAACCCAAGGCTCAGGCATTACAGGAATAGAGTGTGGCATTGCATTGATTTCTTTTATGAATTCTCTATTGAAGCCATCCCAAGACAACAAAATTAAAGAGCTGATTCTATTACAACATCAACATCCCTATTGAATCCTCATCCTTCTTTTGGCAAGGAAAAAATAACCATTGAGATGGTTTTCAGACCAAGTGTTCCTGATAACGCAGATCACTGGCAAGTTTTCAATGATGACAATCAGATTTTAGCCTTCTTGGAGCAAAGAGACAACTTCAATAATCTCTTCTTTGAGGGAAGTGTTAATCCACATAGAGAAGCTATGGCTGAAGATGCATCAGATGAAATTGAAAGAGTGGATGATGAAGGCATGATCAGATTGAAAGGTAACAAGATCCCCAAAGGTCTAGTCTCTCTGGAGGACCTGTTTGACAAGCATCACAGATTTTTTCGTGAAAAAGTAAAGCTATCTTCTCACTGTCCATCTGATTTTGACAAGGAAAACATTGGGACTTCTGAAGATCTAAGGATGGTCAACATTGGCAAATGCTGCTCACCTGAAGAGAAAAGGAAGTTCATTTCTTTTCTTAAAAAGTACTCTGATGTGCTGGCCTACTCTTACGACGAGCTCAAATCTTTTCAACCGAACAAAATACATCATTCCATTCCTCTGAAGTAGGATGCTAAGCCCTTCAAGAAGAAGCAAAGACCATATAATCCAAAGATAGCTAATGTTATCAAGGAAGAAGTGAACAAGATGCTGAATGCCATAATCATTTTCCCCATTCACCACTCAACATGGGTGGCCAACATTATACCAGTTAAAAAGAAAAATGGGGAGATCAGAATATGTGTATATTTCAGAAATCTGAATCAGGCATCTCTCAAGGACAATTACCCTCTTTTGATCATGGATCATATCCTACAAGTAATTCTTTGGATCTCGAGATGCTCTCTTTGCTTGATGGCTTCTCAGGGTATAATCAAATTAAAGTATCCGAAGACGATTGTAGCAAGCAAGACAGCTTTCACAACTCCTTGGGGCACTTTTACTTACAATAGGATGCCTTTTGGCCTAATTAATGCGGGAGCCACCTTCTAAAGAGCCATGGACATGGATTTTAAAGATCTCAAGCATTACATTGTCATATACCTTGATGAATTAACTGTGTTTTCAAAGAAGAGAAGTGATAATATCTTCCACTTACAGCAGATTCTTGCAAGATGTAGAAAACATGGCATTTCTCTAAATCCCAAGAAGTGTATCTTTTGAGTCACCGAAGGCAAGCTGTTGGGACACATCGTGAATAAGCATGGAGCACATATTGACCCTGAGAGGGTAAGTTCTATTCAAACACTATCTATTCTCACCAGCAAGAAAGGAGTGCACTCATTCTTTGGGAAGGTAAATTTTCTTCACCGCTTTGTCCCTAAATTTGCTAAACTAACAAAGCATATCACCTCTATGATGAAGCCTCAAATAGGTTTCAAATGGAGTAGTGAAGGAAAATCGGCATTTGAAGAAATCAAGAAGGCCATTTCTAAAGCTCTAATGATGGTATCTCTAGATTTCAGCATAGAACTCATCACGTAATGTTATGCCTCGAGAGCACACTCTTTCGTTGTCCTAGTTCAGAAGAATGATGAAGGATTGGAAGCACCTATTACTTTCATGAGCTTCCTTTTGAAGAAGCATGAACTAAATTACATTCAATTGGAGAAGCATGCATACGCAGTGGTCAAGGCCATGACGAATTTCAGATTTTACATACTCAACTTTTACACCGTGGTGATGGTCCTCGGAAGTGCAATCAAGTTCATTTTGACACAACAAGATCCCAGAGCGTAAAGAGGAAATTGGATTGCAAGGACCCAAGAGTATAACACGGAGATTAAGCCCTCTAATCTGGTTAGAGGAAATGGTTTGTGCAAGTTGATTACTGAAGATGAATCTCTAAAAGTTCAACATGGAGAAAGAGATGACACTTGCCCAACCTGCTCAGAAGATTTCCCATGCAAGTTCTCTTTGTGAACACTACAGAGGAATGGTATGCAGACATTGCTTTCTTTCTTACCTATGGGGACTTCCCCCCTCATTTAGATTACAAGCAGCGAAGAAATCTCATTTGAAAGAAGCCAAATATGTGATTTGGAATCATGCACTCTATAAGAAAGGGATAGATGGTTGTTTTCTCAAGTGTGTTGACAAGGAACAACAAGAAAAACTCCTCAAATCCTATCACGATGAAGCTTGTGGTGGACACTTTTCAGCCATGGTGACTGCCCACAAAATTCTCAGAGGTAGATATTATTGGCCTTCTCTTTTTGTTGATACTCAGAGTTGGGTTTCTAAATGTAAAGCATACAGAAATTTGTTGGAAAACCATAGTTAGCTGCATTTCCTCTCAAGCCTGTGATTATTGAAGAACCATTTCAATAATGGGGGTTGGAATTCATTGGTGTGTTGAATCCCCATTCAAGTGCTAGGCATACTTATGTGCTCACTGCCATGGACTACTTCACCAAATGGGTGGAAGCCATTCCAACCAAACAAGCTAGTTTTGAAGTAGTTTGCAGTTTCATCAAAGAATACATCATTGTCCATTTTGGGGTGCCTCAAAATATTGTGGTGGAAAATGGTACTTATTTCTCTTCGAAGGAATTGACAGAATTATATTATGGCTTCAAGATTTCTCTTACTCATTCTTATGACTACAATCCTCGGGGAATGGTCAAGCTGAGTCAAGCAACAAAAATATTGTGACCATTATCCACAAGCTTGTTGATTCGAATTAGAAGAATTGGCACAAAAAATCATATGATGAATTGTGGACTCATAGGATCACTCCTAAGATTGCAATAGGCATGTCACCTTTTCATCCGCTATATGGAGTTGAAGCAGAGATTCCTATCACAATTGAAATGCCAACTCTCAAGCTGCTTCAAACGGTTGAAGACAACTAATACGGAGATTTAGTTGACAATAGGATTTTTTTCCTTGAGAAGATAGAAGAGAATAGATCCCGTGTAGTGAACAAAATCAAAGAACATCAGCTGAAAGTGAAAAATCTCTTTGACACAAGAGCCAAAGAAAGGGAGTTCAGAGATGGAAATTTGGTCCTACTTTGGGACAAGAGGAGAGAGCCAAAGGGCAGTCATGGTAAGTTAGATTCTTTGCGGTTGGGTCCATTTTGAATTCAGGAAGCTTGTGGTGAGAGTTCCTTTCTCTTATCATACTTGGATGGAACTCCATTTGGATTGCCTACAAGTCGGCAATATTTGAAGTTGTACCATCAGTGAAAGTGAGTTGTCCCTCACCCTGTACCATAGTTTTTGTTGTTTCCCCTTTTCTGTTGTGTGTGTTTTGGTTTGTTTTCTATTTTGGTGTGGTTCTGGTTTGTTGTGTTTTCCCCTCCTTCCTTCTTCCTTCCTTCAGTATTGTACATGACTCTGCAAGGCCCAATGGATAAGGCACTGGTCAACATTATATGTTTTAAAACTTGAGATTCTAGATCCTCATGCCATGTCCCCAAGCTAGAGCCATTGTTGTCCCCTCAAAATTTTCCTTCTTTTTCCAAGTCTGGACTTAGAAATTTTTGAGTTGTTACCCTTTAAAAATGGTCCAGTCTAAGTATTTTGAAATATGGAACTTCCAAGGGATCAAGGATTCTTAGAAACACCTTCATAAAATAGAGAATTCTTTCCCCTTTCCATAAAGGTAAGGAAGTCCTCCTAACTCCTTGTATTTTGCAAGTTATGGCTCGGCGGAGTTTGGAGGGGAAATTTTCCCTAGGCGAGCCCATGGAGAGAAATTCAACGAGCTTAGCCCTTTTTGCTAAAAAGAAAAAAATTCACAAAGCAACCCGCAGGCCCACGGGGGTAGGAAGCACATTGGTGAAGGCACGAAGGAAAACTTGGCACTTATCCCTTTTGGGAAAAAAACTCAAAGGAAACATTCGGCTCGAAAGCCCGCAAAGGAAAATAAATGGTTTGAGGCCCACAACTAATCAGGATGTCCCACGTGTCAAGGAAAAGTGGTGGGGTGCAGAGATAAATTGTGAAATTTTCCCAATTTAAAATTTAAAAGGAAAAAATAAAGCCGCATATCCACGACCAGTCAAAGAGCACCACGTGTCTCGGAGCGGTAGGGCGTGGACATTTTTGGGAAAATTTTCCCAATATGAAATCAGAAAGAAAAAAGCGGGTCTTCGGCCCGCATGAGATGAATCGAAGGCGCCATGTGTCTTGGAGTGGTGGGGCCATGGAGAATTTTAGGAAATTTTTCCAAAAGTGAAAAATTTAAAGTTTGACCCCACTAATCCTAATTTGACTCTGGTTTTTACGGCTTTGCCCTAAATCTTCAAGAGGCCATATCTTTCGATCTAGAGCTCAAATTTTCATGTTTTTGGAATCAATAGAAAGTGGGGAAATTTTCCAAATGATGGACACTTTAATTTTAAATTTTTATGGATTTTTATGGGAGAAAATAGAGAAAACGTCTCGGCATGCAAAAACATAAAAAAATTTCCCTCGACTTCACTCCAATGTTCTCTGCCACGTGGATTTACACACATAAATTATTTTTGGGCTTGTCGAAGCATTTTCTTTACGTTAGAGGAATTTGAAAGAGGGGAAATGATCAAATTTATTTGTAACGGCTTTGGGTCGAATGATTTAATAGTTTTTGAAGTCTTTGTAAAGGGCCGACAATCGAATTTGGAAGCTGGAAGCACGTTTTTTACGAACAGAGGACAAAAATTATTGTTAGTCTTCTTCTATTCTCCTCCTCTATATTTTTCTTCTATTCCCACTCATTGACGAGTTTCAACTCTGAGATCAATAAAAAAGGAAGGAATTTTATGTCCCCCAATGGAAAAATTGATTGGTGCTTTATGACCAGCGTGTTTTATTTTGTCTTGTGCTCAAAAATTGTAAATTTTTATTTCTTCTATTAATTAATGCATGTAATGAAACTTCTAGTTGATGTGTGTGGGCATCTGACACTCTACCCACAACATTTATTTCTCCCTCCTTCATTCTCACTCCCTCCCGTTTCTCAGATCGATTTCTGCTATAGCAAGGAGTTGTTATTATTGCCATAGGGATAGTGGAGTGTTCCTGTGGATCTTTGGTTGAAAAACCACCATAAATCCACTTTGGTTTTACATGCTAAACAATGGTAGCTGCACCATTCAAATGTAGAGGGACTTTGATTCCCATAGTGTTGGCCTGAAATCCACAAATTTGTCCACAAGACAAATTTTCTCGCTAAAAGGTTACGGGAAAGATTCATGGGTAGATAAAGTGTCTGCAGAGGGTGAACTATGTTGGATCTACCCCGTGTTCATCCTCTCAAACCTATATGGGACACTCTTGGACCATCTCTGAAAATCCCATAGGTTGTGTTGAAAAGAGAAAAATCGGGTATGGTCTTGACGTCATTAGATGTTTTATAGGCTTTAGGCCTAACATAGACTCGATGAGAGCACGAGAAAGAATAAAATGGAAACCACTTGGAGGTATTTAAGTGGTGGCCTTGGTGACAACTTATTCTTATTCCGGTTTAGAGGAGAAGCGATTTTCTCAAAGTGATCAATAGAGGCCTTTTGTTATTTGGAAAAATAGTTTTACACATGTCTAGATGGCTTCATGCCCTATACTTGGGGATCCTCAAACCCAGTGCCTTCCCTGTTTGAGTCGGGCTCCTTGCATTTTCCCTAGAATTTTGGGAAAGAGAAGTTCTAGTGGGGATTACCAAGTCTTTAGGGGAGGCTGTTATCTATTGATTCCACCACTCTGGTTAGGACAAGAATGGCGCTTTATCAAGTTATGTGTGAATGTGGATTTGGGTGAGTATTTTCCATGTTCCATCTGCATCATCTCATCTCATGGAGTGACGGACCTACCATTCCAATTTAAAATCTCACCGGTGTTTTATGTCGGATGTATGGGTGTGGGCCATAAAGAGAGAAACTACAAGAGGGAAAGAAAAGTGTGGAAAACCGGGGAGCTGTCATGCCTTCCCCCTGCTGATTGGTGGTCAGGATGTGGATTTTGGGGATGAGCTTGAGGCTATCGTGACTTTTTCTAGTTGTCTAAGATTTTAATCATGCTATGCCACTTCCTATGGATCACTCAAGGGGGATTCAATGTTCAAGCCAAGGGATAATTATAGAGTTCCCATGAGCTCGTTGGGAGAGATGACTATTTTGAAGGTAGAAATGTTGCGACTAAGGGAAAAATGATGTTGGTTGTTGGTGAACCCGTGTCATTACCTATGCATTTGGTGGATAGAGCTCGGTTGAAGGGGGAATGGATGTCACAACTGGAATAAGATGCTTTAGAGGTGATGGAAGATGATTCACCCATTTTTACGTTAGTTATTGCTAAGCCGACGTTGGAAGCCTTTGACTACCCCATTTAGAGCATCATTACAAGGAGGAATTCCCTCCTTTGGAGAAATTAGGTTGTGTTCCTCAATCGGAAAGGGTTGATTTGGTTGATCATGTGGACGTGGATCTGAGAAAATTGAAGAAGATCACTTCTCCATAGATAGGTAGACTTCGACAATGAAAGATAACTTGGTCGAGGATAAAGTGCCCATTAAATATTATGAAGAAAAGAGATAGAAGTGAGAAGTCGAGCACTTCCCAGAAGAGTAAGTTAGAAGTTGTTTTTCCTATTGAAAATTTGATCCCCTCCCAGATTGATCATGACTCCCTCCATATACTTAATTTCTAGGAATGTGAGGGTTATAAAGAGTATGTCAATGTGACATATGGGAGTGGTGGGGATCGAAGATGTGGCCGATATGTGGAACACTCACGTGCGACCAAGAAGAGACAAATGTAAGCATTCGGTTCCTCTTTGTGAAAAGATCACTAGGATTAGGTACAAGGGTTATATGACTCTCATACCAATTTAAATTTTTGTGTTTTCTACTATATTTTTATGTTGTTGTGCGGGATTTGGTTGTCGTGTTGTCACTACACTATTGTTGGTCTCCTATCTTTATGACAAGTGTTCTTGTTTACTCGAGTGTTCTTGTATGATCTTATGGTTTTATTTGGGTGTTTAGACCCCTCTTTTAGTTGTTCCAAGGTAGTATCCTGTCAAAAACTTTTATCCTTAATAAAAAAATATGTGTTCCTCCTCGTCATCCATGGTTATCCATGATAGTTATTCGTGTGATTCTTTGTCACATAATTATTTCTCCATTAATTCCATGTATGGCCATAATGATTACTCCTCCAATTCCTTGTATATCCATATATATTGTTGCCCTTATGTGTCCTAATATGTCTCCATGATTGTTTCCTTTCATGATGATGTGGGTGTCTATATGGTCCAAACTTAGTATCCTCAACCTTATCAACCTTTTCCTCTTCCACCTTGTTTGCTATTTATTTTTTCTCTTGAGTAGATGAATTATTTTTGTCTTTTTCATCATTTTCTTCAGCCTCTCCTTCTGAATCATCCTTATTCCCTTCTTCATAATATTAAAAATCATCTTTATGCTCTATCTTTATCTTACTTTTTTCCTTGCTTAAGTGTGATATCATGCAATGTAATTTTCTTTCTCTTGTACCATAATTTCATGAATTTCTCTTGCACATTAATATTGATTATTCCCAAGGCATCTAACCAGGATATCTAAAAACAATATCCATATCATCCATATTTAAAGCATAAGAATTTAAATGTAAAACATATTTATCCATAGATATTTTTAAATCTTCAAAAACTTGAATATACTTACCATCCACTTGAGCTTCCTTGATATGCTTTGCTTGAACATGTAGATGTTGAGCTACATCCATATTGATGAAGTTATATTTACTATTAGGGTTTATGGAAATAATTACCTTTTTCCTTTGAATGCACCCTTCAAACTGAAATATTGAAGCTTCCTTCCTTGGAGATGCATTATTTGAACTCTTATCTTGATTTGTTGTCTCTCCTTCTAAATCATGCGTAGCCTCTTCATCATCAACATTGTCTTCTTCATCTTCTTCATTGTCAAATTATTTTTCTTCTTCTTCTTCTTTCTCATCCTTATTTGAAACACCCTCATTAGTAACATCCTCTTCTTCTTCATCTTCTTTGGCCCATCGATCTAAGAAAACTCGTTCAATTGCCTCCCAAGACCAATTGAGACGCTTTAGTTGCACTTGATACCACCAAGTTAGAGCTAGACCACCAAGCTGATTTTGTAAGAAAATACGTGGGATTACAAATGATTTTTTTTCCCTTAAATTGAATCCACCATTCTCTAGCATCAATATTTCCATCTCTATGAAAAATTCTCATCTCTATGATCCACAAAACTAGAGTTTTAAGAATAAACCCAATTTGATCAAAAAAAAAAATTCTAACCTTTTCAGTTAGAGGTTGGCTAAAAATCATAAAACACATAACACAAAACCTAATTATATTTTTGAGATATTTTTGAAAATGTAAAAAAAAATAGAAAAATTCCTAATATTTCAGCCTATGGAGAATTTTTTGAAAACCCATACAACTGCAATAACTATCTCAAAACATAATCAATTTTTCTAAAATTTTAGAGGTATTACCATAAAATATATTCACATCAACCCAATACATTTTAATAAATAATTCATCATAATTCAGAAGATATATATGAAACCTTAAAATTAGGGTTTTAACCCCAAAACAAACATATCTTTCACAAAATAGCTTTAAAAACTATGAAATTTGGAGGAAGATCACATGAATGATGCATCCACTTCCCAATAAATTCAAAAAAATTCTACGTCGATATCTAGATATAGGAGAATCACCATCATTAGGGTTTGATCCACAAATTACCCATTGATGTTCTAATACCACTTGTTAAGATATTTTCATATAATAAATGAAAAATATGTAGAAGATAACACAACACAAGATATATTGCTGGGAAAAGATGCCAAAATATTCAATATATATAGAATAATACCCTTAAGGTATGGCAACACCATACTGATTCTCCTTAAGGAAGGAGTTACTCCACAATCTCCCAAGATGGGAATCCACTTTGAGGGTCACCTCCAATGTACCTCTACGAAGAATAAAACTCAAATCATACATACATGACCTCCTCATAATGATACTCACATCATTTTTGTATACATACATTACTCTTAATGGATGGGTAATACTTAATCTCAATGTTGGCCGACTCATTACCCAATATAACTCATTCCTATGTGACCCCATATATTAAAAACATATATAACTAACTAAGGGGGATGTGGGCTGCATGTTGACATCTCCATCAACCCATATACATTCTAATATGGTATCCCAAGGTACATATCATAATGTTCTTCTATTAAATATCTATGCGAAGTGTGTTGGTGGGTGAGGTTCAAATGGTAAAGAGATTGATGAAGGATTGAGGAAAAGTAATTAGTCCTCTGCCACCATATTGAGAAGTTGGTAGTTGCCTTTGGATTATTGTGTTTGCATTGGGTGAAATTTTTTAAATGATTAGCGAGAATGCTCATTCTTTGTAAGAAGGAATTATGATATTACACGAAAATTGGTTACTGATTTACAAACCAAAAACATATTTTTAAAAATGAAACCCTAAACTTCCATTGAAAATATAAAAGCATAGAATAAATAAAAATTAAGAAGACAATTGAACATGTGAACTATTGTCCCAAATGGTCTCCATTGGCATACTTGACTATTTCATTCTCCATTTCTACTCATTGTACAAAGAGGAAAATATGATTACATTTAGTGTAATACGAGGATAATGAATAGAAATGGTTATAAAAACTTGTCTTTTCCCATTGATACCTATAGCTTTGCTACTATGGGTGACATTTACACAGAAACATGTTGTATTTGATAAAATTCATTAAACAAAAATTGTAAAAAATAGATCCATATATGAGCTTCAGAGGACTTCCATGATGGAAGAAAAGGGATTGCAAATTGATCACAACATATTATAATGGAAATGAGATTTTTGCTATATGTTGTAGTTCAAATACAACTTATGTTCTTCTATCAAACACATATGCAAAAGAGTGTTGGTGGGGTGAGATTCAAATGGTAAAGAGATTGATGAAGGATTAAGGAAAAATAATTACTCCTCTACCACCATAGTGAGAAGTTGGTAGTTTCCTTTGGATTATTTTGTTTCAGTGGGTGAAATCGCGGAAATTATTAGTGAGGATTCTCATGTCTTTGTAAGATGGAATTATGATATTCCATGATAAGTGGGTACAATTTACAAACTAAAAATATATATTTAAAAATGAAATCCTAAAAGTTTATAGATAATCGAAATGCGTATAATAAAGAAAAATAAGAAGACAATTGAACATGTGAACTATTGTCCTAAATGGTCTCCATTGGCATACTCAAGTGATCCATTCACCATTTCCAATCATTATAGAAAGAGGAAAATATAATTATATTGTGTGTACTACGAGGATAATGACTCAAATTGGTTATCAAAACTTTCCTTTTCCCATCAATACATATAACTCTGCTACCATGGGTGACATTTACACGAGAAACATGTTGTAATTGATAAAACCCATTAAAAAATGCTAAAAACATAGAAATATATGATATTTCTAAGGAATTCCATGATGGAAGAAAAGGGGCTTCAATTGGATCATAACATATTATAATGGAAAGGGTATTTTTTCTAGATGTTGTAGTTGCAAATACAACATATGTTCTTCTATCAAACATCTATGGAGAGTGTGTTGGTGGGGTGAGGTTAAAATAGTAAAGATGTTGATGAAGTATTGAGGAAAAATAATTAATCCTCTCACACCATAGTGAGAAATCGGTATTTTCCTTTGGATTATTGTGTTTTCATTAGGTGAAATCGAGACAATGCTTAGTGAGGATGCTCGTGTCTTTGTAAGATGGAATTATGATAGTCCATGAGAAGTTGTTAAAATTTGCAAACTAAACATATATATTTAAAAATGAAACCCTAAACTTCTATTGAAAACCAAAAAGCATCAAATTCAACAAAACAAGAATTGTTGAAGTCTCTAAACCGGATGGGACATTGGCCCGAGGAAGAGGATTGAGCAGGGACTATCATTAGATACTTCTAGAATCTATATTCTAAAGGAAATTAGGATGATGGGAGAAAGACGGAGGATTCTCTTTCTCTCTTTGATAAAGTTATCAATGACAAAGAAAATAGAGATCTTATTGAAATTCTGAAGGAGGAAATAAGAGCCATTATTTTCCTAATGGAGGGGGATAAGGCCCTCACCCCAGATGGATTCTCAGCCTTCTTCTTCCAAATGTACTGGGATATTATTAAGAAATATATAGTGAAAGTGGTTTAGTATTTCTTTTCTTGGGGAATGATGCTAAAACAGGTCAATCACACCTTCTTAGTCCTAATACCCAAGGTGAATGGAGCTAAGAATCTTAATGATTTTAGACCAATCAACTTATGCAACACTATCTATAAAATATGCTCCAAGATTTTGGCCTTCAAAATTAGGGGGTTCTGTAAAATATCATCTCACCTAGTCAAGGATCCTTTGTTCCTGGAAGAAAAATATTGGACAATATCATTGCAATCCATGAAATGGTGCATTCGGTGGAGAAATCCAATAGGGAGGCTATGATGGTGACTGGACATGTATAAATCATACGATAGAGTGTCATGGGAGTTTTTAAGTTTGATATTAGAAAAGATTGGATTCAATCCCAAGGTTATCCAACTGATTAAGGAGTGTACCTCTACACCTATCTTCTCGATTCGATTGATGATAAACCCCATTGCTTATTTAAATGCGAGAGGAGACTTTGCGAGGGATCATGTATCCCCTTCTCTTTATATCATTATGGCTGAGACTCTTAGTCAAAATTTTCAAAGGGCTATGATGGATAGATGAATTAAAGGTATCAAGTAATCGATGGAGTGGATCCTATTAGCTTGCAATAATTTTTGGATGACACATTCCTCCTCGAGAAAGCAAATGTGAATGAATCCATGGCGTTTAAGTAAATAACTTAGGAGTATGAGGAAGTATCGAGACAACTAATCAACTTCCACAAGAGCTCATTTTTTTCATTAATGCTCATCCCGATCAACAAAGAAGATTGGCAGCCTTTATGGAGTGCAGAATCAAATCTCTAGTGGATAGCTTCTTGGGTATGCCCTTGTGTGGAAGTAAGTTAACCATGGAAATAAGAAATCCTCTCATTGAAAGGTTTCAAAGGAAACTTGCATCATGGAAAGGAGCTCTACTCACACAAGCTGGAAGAGCTCAATTCCTCAAGATGTCTCTACAGGGGGTGGCTACCTATATCATGTCCATATATCAAAATCCTAGGTAAAGTTAGAAGTTAGAAATGTTATTGAGAAAATCCAAAGAAGGTTTCTATAGTCTGGGACTGAAGAGAAAGGCAGAATACCCTTGGTCGCATGGCAGAATGTTACAAAACCAAAAATATATGGGGCATATGTTAAAAAACTTAAAAATCATGAATGAATCCCTGATTGCTAAGATAGGGTGGAGATTCTACAAGGAACAGGGGCTGTGGGTGGATATACTACAAACGAAATATTTGCGACTATTGGCGGAAGAAAAGCTATGCTAAGTCTAATGAAGCGCAAAAGGGTCCATCTTTTGGAATAATCTTATCCAGAGTAAACACCTTCTCCTTAACGGAATCGGTGGAAATTTGAAAACGGGGATGAAATAAGGTTACGGGAGGATTCTTGGCTGGACAAAAAACCTCTATGTGGGAGTGAGCCATGATATGATCTAAAAATCGACTATAGTCAGATTTTTGGGGCTAAAACTAAAACCCATTTGGATTCTTATCACTTCGATAAAAAGATCATTTGAAATTTAACCACTAAAATTAAAACTTGTGTAAATTTTAACTAGTAAAATGAATTAAATTAGATTTTTCCAATTAAATTAAAGAAAGTGTGCATCTATACATTAAACACCCACGCTATGTCACCAAAAGATACATTGAGATATTCTTGTTCAAATTTTAGACCCTAGATCTTCACCTCGTGCACAATATGCATTCGAGATCTATTATGCACAAATAATGTATTATCGAATTAGACTACTCCATTAAACACACTCACCCTTAATAATCCTCCTTGAATCATCCTGACCCTCTTCCTCGAGTCCTTAGGTATTTAGTTGAGCCACATTGTCTTGAGCACAATTGTTCTTGTTGGGATCCACATCACTGCTTTATTGAAAAATGGTTCGAGAGAAGATACCAAAGATGACTTGGAGTGGGGTTCTTTTAATGGACAAAAAAGCTTATCTCTGCCTATTCACCCAATCTATAAAGAGCTTCTCTCCTCCACCATGCATTTTTTAATCTCAGATAGGTCCAATCAACCTTTGCATTAGGGAGCAACTCAACACTTAGCTCAATTCTTTTTTGCAAGGGTCATAATGTGTGAGCTCCTAAAGTGACTCGACCTTTGTTTTTCCTGAAAGTAAGCCCCGACTAAATTTTACTCGAGATCCTTCTTTGTTACATACAAACTGAGCTAATCTAATTATCTTGTCCCCTAGCTTGTCTACACACCAAGCGTAAATTGATATGAGTGATATGGATCAAGACCATTGCGAGCCCATCCCTCCCTCTGGCACCAAGGTGCCTCCCATAGAGCTCGCTCGACACCCTACAATGCGAGTCACGAATTTAATTCACCCTTTGAGATTAGTTCAACACTTTTTCTCCAAGCTCTGCCCTAACCTCAGATATATATCTCTACCCATAACAAGCTCGTGACCACTCTGCATGCTTGATGCGTTATGAATCATGTTGTGCGTGCTCCCAAGTGGGAAGATATTTGTGTGCAAGTCAATCCTAGCTTTGTTCTTTACCTCTCAAGGTGGCTCCTGCAACAAAGAAGCAAAAAAATATAAGGCGATAGATAAAACATTTGAATGAATCCCAAGCAAAGGCCAAAACCCTAAATGATAATATTAAATCTTTATGTTTTAGGTATTTGTGCTCAAGTATTCATTGAGCTAGCATCACCAACTTGCTAGAAACTTGGGATTTGACCTTAATAATATTATAGCAGTGGTATATTTATTATTTTAAAAATTTGATCATTGCTTAATATGTCTTGTCTAACGTATCTCTGAGTCACACACATATCGTGAAAAATTGAAGGCAATTGTTTGCAAAAGTCATCAAAAATATTTTCAAGATTCAAAAATTTCACACATATTGTTGATAAACACATTTTTCACACTTTTAAAAGTAACTTGCACTTCTATATCATCAAATGAGTTTTACATTTTAATTTTAAGCGTTGGGAAGGGATATGACAGGCTCAATTTTGAACCCTCCAGCAGCAGCAACTGCTAATTTTAGATTTATGTTATGTTACCGTTAGTGGAAGCTAAAAATCCGTATTAAAGCAAGTGTTCGAAACAAAACTTTTATCCATGGATAACGTATTCAAAGTGCTTAACAATAATTTTTGTTAATCTCAAATTTATCGAGCATAAACATGTGTAAAAATACTCCAACAATCTAGAAGTTTCCACTATTAATACGTTAGGAGGAAGACAGGGGTAAAGGTGAATGATTGTTAAATAGGTGGAAGACAGGTGTAAAGGTTCATAGGTGACTGTTGGCAAATAAAGCTAGAGAGTTGGCGACAAAGGTTATATAAGTCTTTCTAGACCCATTTTTGTTTCCATACGGATCATTTGGGGGTTTGGAGGTTGAATCCTGCTCTGTGTATCTGGGGGAGTTGTTTTTTGTCTTCGATTTTCTTGTTTTTTATGAATTCTTTGTGGTTTGAAGTGGTTTCGGCTGCATTTTTGTGGTTTTTGGCTGTATGTTTAGTGTGTGTTTTTGTATTTGGGTGTTTGTCTCTGTTTTTTAGCCGTTGGTTTAAGGGAAGAGCAGAACAGAGCAGGTTGCAGAACAATGAAGGTAGCAGGGAGATAGTCAAGGTCGCATCTGCTATGTTCCGAGGGTGAGTTCCTTCAAACATATATTGTTAAAATGATTTTTCCCTGCGTATTACTTATCATTCTTTTTAGTTATTTCCCTTCATTTGGCAGAGTAGGAATACGTATAAGTCGTTTGTTTTAATATTTTCTATGAATGAACCTTGAAGCAAATGCACAAGGGTTTATGTTGCCCGTGTTTGTTCAGTGTCTAACAAGCTTACATCTAGTTCTAAGGTTCACAGATTTCATTTAGATAAATGCACTTAAATCAACCGACAGTGTCTAACAAGCTTTAGATCTAGTTCTCTTAAGTTTTTTATTTAGATAAATGCACCTAATCGGAAGACTTTAGACATGGTTGTTTTAAAGTTTGTTAGTATTCTCTAACACAGTTTCAGAGTTATTTTGCCCCTACTTACCGGCCCATTGTGTTTTTTTTTTTTTATCATTGTTGGAGGGTAGGATTTACAAGTTATTTTTGAATGTAAACAAATACAGTTACAGTTTAGGGTCATGTACAGGGTTAAAAGATTTCTGAAAATAAACACAGAGTTACAGTTTAGGGTAATTGTCCCATACGTTCTTTCTTATTATTGTTGTAGGTTGGGGTTTGCAGATAATTTCTGAAGGTAAACAGATATGTTTGTATTTTAGGGTTGTGCACAGGTTTGACAGATATGGTTTGTATTTTATGGATGATTTTTCTGCAGATTAGGGTAGTTCAGGGTGTTTCTAGGTAATTGATTTGTTAACTGGCATAGGGAATTTCTCAATGCAGGGAAATCCTTCATGGATCTATGGAAAGAGGCAAACTATGGACAAGTAGAAGTAAAAATGCTGGTAGAAGTTTATACTGCAGACAAAGATAGTATACACCATAGCACACTCTTTCAGTGGCAAAGGCAATCAATTACTATAGAAATTATTCTTACTTAAGTCTGTTATTGGCGTTTCTCCCTGTATTTAGACTTTAAAAATTCATAGAATTTTAGTATTTGGAGGTCATATTGGAGACAAGGATTTTGGTGGAAGATCATTGGGTGTTTCAACGATGTAAACTATTTAGGAGAAGGATTAATGTTGCTTTAATAGGGATTTGACGAAATACTGTTTATGTTCAGCAGTTAAATAATTTCAACTTTGATCGATTATTATCCTATCCATCCCTTCAAGAGTATAGCGAGTTGAAAATATGAAATACTCTGTCCTCTTATATAACCCTAGATTCGTCTAGGTTTGTCTTTGCCATTGGCTCTTGATGGTACGCTCTACTTTTTACTCATGACACAGAATCCTATGTCTGACTGCTTAAGCTCATTTTGCAGTTCAGTTTGTCATAGTTTCTAAATACTGCAGACAAAGATAGTATACACCATAGCACACTTTTTCAGTGGCAAAGGCAATCAATTACTATAGAAATTCTTTTTACTTAAGTCTGCTATTGGTGTTTTTCCCCTGTATTTAGACTATGTATCTTCTAACAAAATATTTAGACTATTGATTTTAGGACACTCCTAACAAATTAAACTATGTATCTTCACAAAATATTTGTGCAAGGATCCTGAACATAGTTTTCCAAATCTAATTTTCTCCATACACATCATATTAACTGCATACAAGGACCATGCATACAGAAAAATGTAGGGCTCTTGAACATTTGATAAACTACATGATGTCTATGCTATATCTGTTCTAATTGATTGTTGGCTTTACTGATCACAAAAACTACATGATGTCTATGTTATATCTGTTCTATTTGATTGCTGGCTTTACTGGTAACAAAAACTACCGTGATTGTATAAATATTACATATGATTTCTGTCACAAAGGACTAAACCAGTAATAACCTTTTCCGTTAGGCATGTCTGTTTGTGTTTTCCAGTAAACCGGTAATAACCTTTGTCACTAGGCCTGTCTGATTATGTTTTCCACTAAGAACTAATAAAATATACCTTCTACAAATATAGAAGCTGTGTTAAATCATTAAAATTTGGGCAACAAACAACTTCCATCTCTGGTTTTCAACACATTATCTCCTCTGTAAAGTGATGCTCACAACATTTGGATCCTTTTGCGGTCTAGTGGTCCCATGAATTATCTAACTATTATTTTGTGTAGACAGAAATATTAGGCAACATTTTATAAGGAGTTACTTGTAAGCAGCTGGTCCATATTTTTATAAAATTAAAGTATAATGTTTAATTTAACTTAGCGAGGAATAAAAATCCAAAATTGCTAGGAGAAACTCCTAGCAACTTCCTGCTGGTTCCAGCAATGAAACTCCGGGACTAGAAAATATTTGGAATAAAAACCCAAAATTGTTGGAGAAACTCCCAGCAACACCTTTTTCCAGTAATGGAAACTCTGCTCACTAAAAACAGAGGATTTTATTTTACAGAAAAATACTCTGCTAACTAAAAACAGAGGATTTTGTTTTACAGAAAAATAATTTATTTTTCTTATTTAGTTGATTTTTTTATTCCATTGCTGACAATAAAGATAGGAGCCTAAGCCTTTCTATAACGCTTTTCTTTATAAGTATTAAGACCTCATCCTCATTTTGCAGGAGATAAACTAAAAATAAACTGTGCCTCTAGCTTGTTACGATTATGATTCGAACTAATTAATAAATTAAGCATTACATATTCCAACAATAAAACTATACATTGCAGAGTTTTTGGGTCACTGAATGCAAAAGCATTCTAATTATAACTCCATCGCCATGTTATGTTTGCAAATAAAGCCTTAAAAGGATGAAATTTTAATGCTTGAGCAACTGATTCGTTACACTACAATTTGATTTTTATATAAACTTTGCTCTTTTTTGAAGCTTTTATTTATGAGTTTTCAAATTAGGTATTTTCCCCCTCTAACAAATAGGTTTTATAGGAATGCCAAGTTTATTTCTCCTCCTATGTATAAATAATACTTTCATTAATAATGATTTTTGTTTTAGGATTGCAACTACCATTTGTGATGTCTGCAATGTATAAATTATTTTTTTCCCTGCAATTGGTCTATTGAAGTATTTTCAAGCACAATTGTAATATCCAGGTATGTTGAGATGTTATATAGCTGGAAACTCTCCTTGATATTTTAAAAGTTATGTGACATTGAAAAATAGTATACTCAGCGGTGGATATAATCCTTTCAGCATTGGATAACAGTACGATTTTTGTTGTATGTGTTCGCAGGGTTTAATATACTCAGCGGTGGATATAATTCTTTCAATTCTTTTGCAGGCTGTATAAAATTTTCCAATTCTCTTCAATGTCGAAAACAATTTGAAATGTCATATAACGAAATTTAATGTAAACAGTAAGTTATGTCGAAATTTGTATACATTGAACAAATATTTTTAATAAATAAAATCTTTTATTTTGGAGGGGGGCTGAAAATCGGCCCACCCAAACTTCAAGGATGTCCGTACATGTCCTTGGAGGAGTTCTATGTTGGGTTTAATATGATTTTATTCTTTTTAGTATATTGTAATTTTCAATTTAAATTTTATTGTTTTGAATTTATTTTTTTATAATTATATGTAAAATTCTGTTTTTCATAACATATGTTTCAGGTATGTTAAACTATGTATCAATTTGAATTCTTGTTATAATTTTTATTTGATTTGGTTTTTTTTTTTTTTTTTTTTTTTTTTTTTTTGAGATGGACACAATTATGTGGTTATTATTTTTATTTATTACAAATTAATGAAAAATTGATAGGAAATTATGTTATATATGGTAATATGTAATTGAATTTTGTTCATGGTGACATAGATATTTTTATTTGATTAGTTTTTAAATATCAATATACTCGTGTGATTAAATTTATTCTATTTATCTCAAATTCATGACAATGAATACAATAGTGTGGTTGTATGTGAAAATTTGAAGTGAAAAATCTTCATATTAATATTTATTGATATATGAATAAAATAATAATTTACAATTAAAATTATAGATTTGTTGATGAATATTTTGTAGTAATATTTTATTTGAATATTTTTTTATATATGTGATTTATAAATGTGTTCATAATTTTTGAAGTATTTAAATGTAAATAATTAATACTTGTGTTATAGTTCTACGATTAATGTCAGCAATGTTTTATAATTTAAATAATTATAGTATTTGTATTAATATTTTATTTAAATCACTCATTTTATATAATTTATAAATGTATTTATGTTTTTTGAGTATTTATTTATAATAGTTGTGTTATACTTCTATTTGTAAGTTAGAAAATACTTATTCATTTGTATGTGGAGAGAATGATGCATATTTAACTTTATTTTATATTTATATGGTTAATATATAAATAGGATCAAATATACATATAATAGATATAGTTAATATGTACGAGTAATATAATGGTAATGGAGTAATGTAATGGTAATGGTATAGATATTTACTTATAAGCTAGAAAATATTTATTTATTTGTATGCGGAGAGTGATTAATATATTCGATTATTTTGGGTATCTTTATATTATATTATATGATTAATATATAAAATAGGATCAAATATATGTATACGGCTCATAATAAATATAGTTAATATCTACTAGCAATATAGTGGTATATGGCACATAATAATATTTAGGAATGTAGTGGTAATGGTATAAATTATAAGGTTAATAGTTGTGTTTTATATGTAATGTACTTGTGATTATATATTTCTATTTGATATTTTATTGTATTGTATTATAATTAACACATAATGAGTAGTTATATTTATATATTTATATTTAATATTTAACAAGGATCAAATATATGCATATGGAACATAATAAATATAGTTAATATATATAACTAATATATTTGTAAATTTGTATTGTACAATTTAAATAATAATAATATATTGTATACATATTTTATTTTAATAACATTTTTATATAATTTATAAATGTGTTTATGATTTTGTAGGGTATTTATTTATTCATTTGTATGCGGAGAAAATGATGAACATATATATATATATGGTTAATAAATAAAAAGATAAGATATGTGTATATCACATATCTATATTATTAATATATTGTGTGTGTGATTTATAAATGTGTCTATGATTTTTAGGTATTTATTTTTAAGATAGAAATAATGAGTGTTTGGTTATATTTTATATTTATGTGGTTAATATATAAATAGGATCGGATATGCATATGGTACATAAAAAATATAGTTTAATATATACGGAAAATATATTGGTAATGATATTACAATTATAAATAGTAAATAGTTGTATTATGGTAGTATAATTAATGTATGCTTATACATTTGTATTTATATAGTATAGTTTAAATAATTATAATATTTGGTATTAATATTTTTATATAAATAACTATTTATGTAATTTATAAAGGTGTCTATGATTTTTTAGTTATCTATATGTAAGTTAGAAATAATTCGAATATTCTATTATATATGTTTTATATTTATATGGTTAATATATAAATTGGATCAAATATATGTATATAGGGTTGTGTTGTGTAGCTTTTATTTGTATATGATTAATATACAAAGTTTTTATTTGTCTATAATTTCTTGTATATGGTTAATATACAAATAGGAACAAATATGTGCATATGGTTATCTTTGTATAGTTAATGCATATGTAGGTATCAAGTTGTGTGTGTGTGTGTGTGTGTGTGTGTGTGTGTGTGTCCAGATTCTACATGGATTCGGTATCATCAGTCATATCATGTCAAATTTTCTAGGAAAACTAGTATTCGGGTATCTAGGCATGGTTTATGCCATGACTAGTACTAGTGTTCGTGGATCCTTGGTTCAAGCTCATCACATGTTCACTGTGAGGCTAGATGTTGATACACATGCTCACTCTACCGCAACTACCATGATCATAACTATCCCCACTGGAATAAAAATAATTAGTTGTATCACTACCATGTGGGGAGGTTTGATACGATACAAAACACCTATGCCATCTGCTGTAGGGTCCATCTTTCTGTCCACCATAGGAGGACCTACTGGAATAGTCCCGGCGAATCCCGGGCTAGACATTGCTCTGCATGATACTCATTACGTGGTTGCACATCCCCATTATGTACCTCCCATGGGAGCCGTTTTCGCTTCATTCGCAGGATTTTACTCCCGGGTGGGTAAGATCTCTGGTCGAACATACCCCGAAACTTCAGGTCAAATCCATTTTCGGATCACTTTCGTCGGGGTGAATTTGACCCTCTTTCCCATGCATTTCTCGGGGCTTTCGGGTATGCCACGTCGCATTCCGGATTATCCAGATGCTTACGCCGGATGGAATGCCCTTAGCAGCTTCGGCTCTCATGTATCCGTAGTTGGGATTCGTCGTTTCTCCGTGGTCGTAACAATCGCTTTGAGCGGTGAAAAGAACACAAGTGCTCCAAGCCCCTGGGCGATCGAGCCAACCACACTGGAATGGATGGTACAAAGCCCTCCAGCTTTTCATACTTTTGAAGAACTTCCAGCTATCAAGGAGACCAGCTCTCTCTAAGCTATCAAGGAGACTAAGCGAATGGATGGGGTGAGACTCTATCTGATATATTCCCGAACCGGGAGAAAGGGAAGAGTGGGCGGGAGAAGGGAGATCGAGGGGCCGATAGAGGATGACACATGAAGTTTAATGGACGATTGCCTATCGCCTATCCAAGTAATCGGGTGAGTACTCAGGACTTAACCCCCTCCCACCCGAACTAGAGATTTAGATAGGGGGATAGGGCCCCATAGAAGATAAGGATATAATAGAGAGGGGCTCTCCCCCCGATCGGGGAGCCGAGATAAGATAGAATAGAGAGGGGAGGGGGAGCAGCTGTCCGTTGGGGTCCCATACCTTAATTCTAAAGTATAAAGATAGAATAGAGAGGGGGAGGGGGAGTAGCTGTCCGTTGGGGTCCCCTACCTTAATTCTAGAGTATAAAGATAGAATAGAGAGGGTGGAGGGGAGTAGCATGCCCTTGGGGTCCCCCGCCCTAATTCTAGAGTCTAGAGGGCGGTCATAGCTATAGCTATATAGAGTCGGGGTCGGGCGCCCTATATCTAGTTCTTGCCCATCCGGTCATAATTCCTTCCAATCTCCAATCCCCCAAAGATCGATCGGGGCGGTCGGGTCATGGACAGCTATAGCTATATTCTCTAGAGGGGCGCTTTCTATCTAGTTCTTGCCTATCTGTTCCCCGTATCATCTCCAATCCGCCCCGGGCGCCCTATCCGGTCATCTAGAAATCTCCGATCCGGGCTATCCCTATCCGGTCATCTAGAAAATCTAGATCCAATCCGGTCTGGAACAGAACTGTCTGGTCCCTTACCAACCATCCCATCCCATCCAATCTCCAATCTATAGAGACCTGGTGCCCCTCTATAGAGAACTATAGATGGGGGTCGAGGTGAGAAATATAGAGAGGGGCCATATCTCTATAGTCTATAGTTCTAGTCGTGCCCGAAGATACACGACGATGATAGTGCACCCGGTTCCGTATATATAGATAGGGGCTGCACGGAGATGGGAGTGCCCTGCCCTCCGATTCGAAAAGCTGGAGAAGTCTCGAGCCCCCTCCCCCTATATATCGATGAATGCGAACCCGCGGGGTGAATAATATAGACCCGGAATGGAATGGATATATAGCCTAGCCGCCCCCTAGATTAATAGGCCTCCTTCCCACACATTCATCCTCCTCCCCAAGAATCGGACCATTCACACCCCGAACAACGCTCCCATTCATCCGTTATAGCCGAATCATGAACCAACGAATATGAATATGGTGGACTATTCTCCGATGCACCCAAACCAAATCTATTTACCGAGATAGAGATAGGTTCCCCTATCTAGAATTCTAGAGAAGGGGGCCTCTTAGTTTAGGTTTAGGTTTAGTTGCTGTAACGTCTACAACAACTAAGAGGGTAGAGAGGGGATGACCCCTATCTCCCCATTAGGGGGTTTGAGAGATATAGATATACATAGCCGCCCCCATGTATATATATAGGCCACCTAGTAAGAATCCATTCCTCTTGGGTTCGGTGTCGAATAATGACAATATCGAATAAGCCTCTATTATGATGATTAGGGCCTTAGATAGATAGATAGATAGATGGCACTCGACTACCGACACAAATGATTGATCACCGGTCTACCATAATGTAATGAATACCGCCACTCACTGGTCTTCCAACACCACTGATGAACATAGATCTCAGATCTATCTAAACTAGATCGATCTGATAACTATCCATCTAGATTCTAGAAGGGAAAATATCTATTATATCTACCCTCTATATCTATCTGGCACTCTTAGATCTGATAGTCTGCCTATCCCTATCCCGCTTCTATCCAATCCACCTATCCATCTAGAATCTAGATGGAAAGATGCCGCCCCCCCTCTATATAGATGGGTTATAGGGGCTCGAGATATCCGCCGCCAGATAGTTCAGGATAGTTCAGAGAGGGGGCCGCCTCTCTATATAGATATTCTATCCGCCGCCAGATAGAGAAGATAAGATATGATATTATCTATATAGAGGGGGAGGGGGAGGGGGAGTCTCGAGAGCCCCCCATCCATATAGAGATAGGGAGATAGGGGTCGCCATCTCTCTATAGATGGATCTCCCAGGCATATGAACAATGCCGTCGGCGCGAGTCCCTCCCTCTCCTCGACTGTATAGAGAGATGGGGCCATCTCTCTAGACTAGCAACGCTGCCCTTTCGATGAATACAGATAGTTCAGGGTGAGCGTAGCCCTATCTATATATGGCCTGACCCCCTCACAGATGGGATTAAGCATAGATAGGCCTCTTCCCCTACAATAGATAGCTAGTTAAGGGGGAGGGGATGGGGGTGGGGGGGGGCCGAGTGCCGCCTACTCTACTATGAATGAAGAGTTGCCCTCGCCTCATCTACAGATAGAGAAGAGATCTGGGCCCATATTCTCTATCTTGATCGGAGCCCCGCCCACTGTATAGATCTCTTCTCTCCCAAGCAACCCCGTCTTTGTATAATTTCTAGGCCTGTCGGCGATGGGGCATATAGGGTACAGGGTTGACCCCTCTATACACCTCGGCCCCTTGGTTCAGGTTTGCTCATGCGGTTGGTGGCGTTCTCACGAGTCTCGGTTGGCTTATTGGCGTTCTCACCAACTCTACTATGAATGAAGAGTTGCCCTCGCCTCATCTACAGATAGAGAAGAGATCTGGGCCCATATTCTCTATCTTGATCGGAGCCCCGCCCACTGTATAGATCTCTTCTCTCCCAAGCAGCCCCCTCTCTGTATTGTAGAGTTTCTGGGCCCGTCGGCGATGGGGCATATAGGGTACAAGGTTACCCCTTTATATATGGGGTTGAGTGCCGCCTACTCTACTATGAATGAAGAGTTCCTCACCTCATCTACGAGATAGAGAAGAGATCTGGGCCCATATTCTCTATCTTAATCGGAGCCCCGCCCACTGTATAGATCTCTTCTCTCCCAAGCAGCCCCCTCTCTGTATTGTAGAGTTTCTGGGCCCGTCGGCGATGGGGCATATAGGGTACAGGGTTGGCCCCTCTATACACCTCGGCCCCTTGGTTCAGGTTTGCTCATGCGGTTGGTGGCGTTCTCACGAGTCTCGGTTGGCTTATTGGCGTTCTCACCAACCCAACCTCCATCTATATAGGCGCCCACTCATGTTACATATAGAATCTAGAATCTATGGTTAGAGTTGGGTATAGAGTTGGGTATAGAGGCCCGGTTGGAGGAGTTGGCGCCACCGAAGGCCTCCATGGGTCCAAGGTCATATAGAGTTGAGAACGCCCATCTATTTATATGATATGGCAAGGTCTCTAGATAGATAGATAAATATGGCGCAATCGTCTTATCTATATATAGGTACCGCCCCACCTCAGATGGATAGTTCAAGGCGTTGTGAGGTCTATATGGGAATCTCCAAGTCATAGGAACCTTGATTATTGATCAGTGCGACCCTCTCTATATATCTGGTTGGAAGGGTCCCCCTATCTATATATGGCTGGCCCTATCCCTATATAGATAGATATAGGGTCATGTCATGTATAGATAGGGGGAACCTCGATTCAGACGGAGGTGTTTGTTCGGTTAGTCGAACTAGTCTAGTCCACTAGTCCAGTCATGTTACGTATCTAGTAGGAACCTCGATTCATACTTTTAGCTCTCTATCTAGAGTTCGGAGCGCCCTATAGATCAGATCTATATGGCCCTATAGATCAGATCTATATGGACGGGGACGGTCTCTTCTCTATCTAGAGTTCGGAGCGGACGGTCTCTTCGATTCTATAGATAGGGCGGCCCATCTATCTATATCTGCGCCTAGAAATATATAGGGCCGACGTGACGGTCCGGGATTCTATAGATAGGGCGGATGGATGGATGGATATGTGCGGACGGTCTCTTCTCTATCTAGAGTTCGGAGCGCCCATCTATCTATATGGTATGGCAAGGTCTCTATCGGAGCGATGCGATGCAGACGGTTGGTTGCCCTATAGATCTATCTATATGGCTGATCTATGTCTAGATATATATATAGATAGATATATAGGGTGCAAATGACTTATCTATATATAGGAACCGCGGTTTGGATAGGGAACTTCTATCTCATCTCCTCGTTAGAGTAGTTTCCTGACCTCTCTAGATATAGGGTGTCTCATTCCAATCCCATCAAGAGTTCTCATTAGAGAGAGATATGGGTTAGAGTAGAGTCTCATTCCAATCACAGAGTGAGTTAGTGTTTAACTTGACTCCAAAGCCCACCCCAAACTATCGTAGGTGGGCCAACTAGTACTAGTACTATGGGCCAACGGGAGAGGGGCACCATATCTAGATAGGGGCCCTCGCTCTCATCTCCCCTCAAGCTCGCTCCTATCTATATATGGGGCGAGGGGTACTAGTTCGATCTATAGAGTTGGGAGTATAAAGTACTGGGGGTGGTAGCTATGGCTTTTGTATAGTCAAGTGGCACTCCCCTTCCCTTCTCCCTTTATCTATTGGTCATCCCGAATGCATGTGCCCTTATATCTATATGGATGAGCCCTCGTATCCTCTTCTGAGACAAAGCACCCCTATAGAGAAATATGGGACGGAGTCCCTATATTTTATCTACCGTGGGCACCCCTATATAGATCTGGGGCGGGGCCCTATCTATATATATCTGCCCGCAGAGGATGCACCCCACCCACCTATCTAGCGGGGTCCCTATATTCTATCTACCGTGGGTGGGGTAAGCGCCCGCAGGGGAAGCACCCCCCATATATAGATAGCTCCACCCGTCACCCGAAACACCCACCCAACACCCCCCTATCCTCTTTACATACGCGGGGCCCCTATATAGATCTGGGGAAGGGGGGGATCCGGCCTATATCTATCTAGATGGGGATCGGCATCGTCTTCCTCAGATAGATATAGATTATGATAGATCTAGATGGATTCTGAGTTAGAGTTCTAGTTCAATCCCCACTCTCTCTAGTCTATACTCTATAGATAGGGGCGGATTCGTATGGGGGCAGATCTATATAGATAGGGCCCCACCCCACCCCACCCAATATATCTAATCTAATCTAATCTAATCTAATCTAATCTAGGTTTGTCGGGTTCTATTTCCGTAACAATGTGAGTTACCAGATAAGATATATAGGCACCTCGGCCCTCGATTTGAGTGGATTATGGCCCTCATGTCTACCCACATATAATTTCTATATAAGATATATAGGCCCTCTCCCCGATTCTCTTTAATTCTATCTATCAACTTGTGGATTGTATGCATTTTGGTAATTATGGTTAGATTTAAGCCCATTCGGGTAGTGTGTTTAATTAAGTGTGCTTGTTTTTCTCTCATTGACCTATGAATAAGGTTACCCTTGTCTTAACCCTTTAGATTGTTATGAGTAAAACCTTTATGACCTATTAATCTTTGGATTACGTGGAGACACTTATGGATGTTGTTGGGTCTTTTGAACCTTTCTCTTAGAGATGTTAGTTTGGTAGATCTTTTTTTTTTTAAATCTCGGTGGTGCTTATATTGTGCTCCTTATTTTTAAACTATAACTCTTGGTCGTAGAGTCCATGTTTGGATAGATTAATTGATTGTTCTCTTGTATTTGATGTTTTCTAATGGAATGTGGTGTCCTCGAGTAAAATTTGCATAGTCATCTTGTTGCTTGGCTGGTGGTATCTTGTGGAAATATGGGTGTTGATTTGAAAACTTTCCTTGTCTTATTATGCAAGTAAAATGTTTGAACCTAAACAACAAACATTGTTAAACCTCGTAAATTCATAAAAGTAAATATGCCTCTTTAATGAGTCTTCCTTGTAACTTCATTTGAAATTTGTAGAGACCCACTAGAAATGTTTAATGATGCTTGTAATTATTTAGTAAACCCTTGAAATATTGGTGTGGTACACGTTGAATGATAGATTCCTAGTTCTTACGAAATTAATGATGTGGTTGCTATGTTGAATGCCTCTTGTTCCTATAGAATTAAAAATGTGATGTGTTGATTCATCTCTCTCTCCCATGAAAGTAATAATGTGATTTGGTTTCCTCTTCCTTCTCATTAAAATATATTTGGTAAAATGATTAATTGATCATAACGAGACCCTAATTGAGGAACTTGGATTTTTGAGACAAAAGTAAATAAATAAAATAGAACATTAGGAAAAAGGAGATGTTTTCTTGATATAATCTTGGTAGATTAATAAAAGAAATCAAACTATGTGGAAAGAAAACAAAAAGGAAATTTTTTCTCATTTTACCTTCCTTAGAAGTAAAATAAATGTTGTTTCCGCCTATTCAGAATGGCGAGAGATCATGCCACCTTAGTGGTGCTCCTTATAACACAAACTTGTGATGTCATAATAAAAGGAAGTTTTAATCAAGAAAACTTGTAAGGATTGTGTTTAACAAGAAAACTATAACTTTGGACTTAATAAGTCAATTTATAAAACAACTAAGATTTATGTATTGAGTATAGTTGAACCTTTAGTTCTGTCGCCTACCCGAAATTGTGAAACACCTTGTTGATAGTGATGTGTTCAAATTGTGTAGTACTCCCTTGTTCATAGATGTATGTGCCTTTCCCTTGTAGGATTTTGGTTCGTCGTAACCTTTTTGCCTCGTATCTCGATGAGTGTGAGTTGTGGCCTTTAGGATTGGGTCTTATCTCTTGTTTTTAAGAAAATAACCTCCTTGTGTGCTGATTTGGTCCTTGGTGACATAGGTTATTGTAATTTTCTTTTTAAGGAAACATATGTTAAGGATATGAGATAACTTTGAGAAATCCTCTTTCTTCTTTTGCTTAAGTCACCTTGTGGTTGTTTCCTTTTGTCATTAGGAAGGAAAGTGCAAGTTGTTTCTGTAAGGTCTTTTTATTTGCTTTTGGTATGATGCACCTCTCGTTACTTGTTTCTTCTCTCTAGCTCCCTTGAGTGCTCTTTGGTGTTATGACTTATGCATGTGCTCTCTTATGGCTATTTCGAACTTGAGCAGGGTTTAAGGTAAATAAATCCCTTTGTGTTGTGTAGAGTGAGTGGTGCCTATTGTATTGATATGTTAGTTCTAGTGTAAATTCCTTCTAAATGTTTGACATTTCTAAATCAGGTTAGTGTTGTGTGTTCGTTTCTTGAATGAAACATGATCATCTTTTCCGAATTGTTATAATCGTAAACCTGGCTGCTTTATTCCATTTAACATACTAATGAGATGTGTGGGGCATCATGACTCCATTATGTTTTGATTATTATTATTTTAACTATATGTCATACTATGGACTCTGATGGACATTTAAGGATAAAACAATTAGCTAGAATGGTTGCATTGTCGTAATTTGATTGTGATATCATTACTCATCGAGATTGTTTTGTTGTAATTGGTTTATCTCTGTGACTGGACACATAGACACTATTGTTCTTTATTACCGGAAGATGTTAATAGAAAAACGACATTTACACATTGTGTTAGGGAAATGGAAGGATAGATGTTATTGTAACCAAACTGATTAAATTTTGATAGACATTCAAGTATGGAAGAAAATGATGTGTTAGATAAATATATGTTGATATTTCGAATCATTTTCGTATTGGATTTTTATTATGATGTTCAAAGTTATTTTTGTGATTTAATTGATATTGGAGATTGGTGAAATTGTGAACGAGTGAAAGTATTGCTTTAATCTGATGATCCAGTTGGTCTTTGATCTTAGTTGCAAATTGATGTATGAGTAGAATCGAAATGTTGAAAATGAGAATAATTGTTAAATTACTTGGTCTTAGCAATAGTAGTTATGATTTTTGATGTTTGAAATTGATAGTTAGATGTAAGTGTTTTATTACTTCGACATCGTTAATATGGCCATGAGGCCAGAGGGGTATTGTGTGTTTTACAGGAAAACATATCATAAAAACTACGAGGGGATTGGAGACCAACCACATTGGAATTCTAGGTGAATTCAACAAGGGTCACCATGGCAACATGTATTTGTGTGTGTGTTTGAATTATTGTTAGGGGGAAATTGTGACCAAGGGGTTATGTTTTGTCTTTTATTTAGCTTTCTTTTTTATTGATGTTAGTATGTGATTTTTAGTGATGTAATTCATTGTATTAATTATTTGGAATTTGGGGTATGTATTTTACCCTTTATTATTAATGGGTTGTAGTGTCTTAATTAAAGCTAAATTAATCTTTTCCTAAACTAATTATAGATGTGACCAAAGGAATTCATTTATTAGACTAGATTTCTCTTGGATTTTGTGTTGATAGTTGAGTGCTTGGGGATCTTGAGTGTTGTACACTCTACCCCTTCATGGAAATTCGAATTTGGCCTTAGAGGCCAAATTTGGAAGCTTGTGGGACAAGTCAAACTTGTCCCACACCTCTTAAATGGCTATGCCAACCCTACCTATGGGTTGGGGGTCAAAATTAGACCCCTTTAGGTGTTTGGGAAGATAAAAAGGTAAAATGTTGAGTGCACTTTCTTTCTTGTGATTATTTTTTTCCTTTGGAGGTGTGGGCCTGGATTGTGTGTGCAAGTAATATGTCATTTCTTCACCCACTTATTAATTGTTATTTGGAGTTTGAAGTTTGAATTTTGAGGTGGAGTTGAGGATGAGTGATGTGGCATCCTACATGGAGCCACCTCACCCTCCTCTCTCCCTTTTCTATTTAATCAATTTCTTTTTCTTGATTGGGGGTTACTTCATTCTTTTGTGCTCTTGCATTTTTGGAGTTAGAGGATTTTGGGAGTGCTTTGGTTCTTGGTGAGAGCTTGTTGGTGATTGTGGATTTGTTGGAGCTTCTTGGTGTTTGTTTGGGCTTGAAGAAGCTTGGTGTATGGCTCTTGGATCAAGCTCTACCATGGAAAGGTAGGAGCTAAACTCTTTTTAAATGTTTTCTTTTATTTTTGTATGTATATGTGCTTAATTTGAGTGTTTTAGAATGCTTGTTGGGTGCTCTTGTAGATTGCGTAAGTGTGGTGAAGGAGGAGACTATGGGAGATTCAATGTAGTTAGGCATAAGAGTTTATTTCATGTTTTGGAGGGAGTTTGGGTTGAGTGCCCCACCTTGGACAAGAAATTACTTACATTTCTTACTTGGTTATTTTGTTGAGGGAGGCATAAAAGATTGTAGGGAGGCATAAAAGAATGGGGGAGGCATAAGAGTGTGTAGGGGTTTGAGATCTTTATTGGAGGTTTTTAAGGTGGGAACTCATTTCCCATTGAGAGGCATAAGTGACCTTGTAGTGCCCACCTCCCTTTGACATTTTTTGATACTGATCATGACTTTCGTTGATTATACCTTGGGCATTGTTATAGTTTTGATTTAGTATGATGATTAGATGTTAGAGCATGGATTATTGTTGACTTTGATTCATATATGATGCATGATGATTATTAGAGATATTTTATATATTAATGTTGATATGGTTACATTATAAATGTTGTTCGGACATGTGATATTTGGATATTTTGAGTAGACCTAGAAAATGAAAATTGAATTAAAATTGATGATGATATAGTTGATGAAATTTTAAGTGACACTGTTGATTGGCTTGATGATTGTTGTGATTCACATATATATTGATGAATTTGGAAGTATATTATATTCATTTGGATGTTCTGATGTAGCCACGAGGTCGAAGGAGGTATTTGTGTTTTGCAGGTTAAAATATCACAACACACATCGGGGGATTGGAGACCAACCACTTTGGAATTCTAGATGAATTCAACAAGGTCACCATGACAACTTTATTTGTTTGTGTGTTTGATTGTTGTTAGGGATTCCCATGGGGATCACCTTCAAATGTGACCAAGGGGTTTTATGTTTCTTTTATTTATTTTCCTTGGTTTAATGTTACATGTGTTTATTTTGTGGTGCTTTGACCCCTTATTTATTAAATGGTGTGTTAATTAATGTGAGTAATCATATTGTTAAAAATTAGTTAATCAAATTGGGTCATAAGAAATTAATTATTAGAGTTGTTGGCCTAAAATTAAAGTTTCGTAAGAAATGTGTAAGAGATGTGTAAGTTGATTTTAGAGTATGAAACACTCTATCTTCTTTGAAGTTTGAAATTGTCCTTGGATGCTGATTTTGGAGACTTGTGGGAAAAGTTAAACTTGTCTCATGCCTCGTAAATTTATATACCAACCTTATCTATGGTTGGAGAGTTAAATTTATCTCTTCTTTATGCATTTTTGTAAGTCAAGTTGAATGTTTTTATTGCACTTTTCTTACATGTTTTAATTTCAGTCCTTTGGGGTGTGGGTTGGATTTGAGTGTGTAAGTAAACTATCATATTATTCACCCACCTATTTATTATGCATTGGAGAATGAAGTTGACTTTTGGGTTGGGGTTGAAGATTTGTGATATGGCATCCTACGTGGATCTGTCTCATCCTCTTCCCTTCCCTCTTCTATAAAATTCGAATGGCTTGCCTTGTTTTGGGGTTGCTTTATTTGAGAGACTTTATTCTTGGGTGAATTCCTTGCTATTTTGGGAGCTCTTGCTTTGAAGAAGTTTTTTTTTGAAAGATTGTTGCATGCTTGTACTTGGCTGTTTTGGATTGTTTGCATAGGATAAATCTTGTTGTTTTGGAACTTATAACAACTCCATCATGGAGAGGTGGGAGCTTGACTCTTGAAATGCTCTTCTTTTATGAATGTAAGTGTTAATGTATGAATGTTTTGGCATATTTGTGGGCTGTTGGGTAGATGGCCTAGGAATGGTGTAGGAGAAGACTATGGGGTTATATTTTGTGGGAGGCACAAGTGTGTTTTAGGGAGGTATAAGGGTGGAGGGAGTTGGGATTTGGGTTCCACCTTACAAAGAAACAACTTGCATTTCTTTACTTGTTATGGGGTGTCATAAGAGGTTGGAGAGGCATAAGGAAATGTGAGGAATAAAGGTTACTTGGGGAGGCATAAGTGCATGTCAAGGATTTGGGATGATATATATATATATATATATATATATATATATATATATATATATATATATATATATATATATACATATGTTGGTGGTTTGATCTCGGGCGGTGATACCAATTTCCCCTTTGGGAGGCATAAGCAGCATCCCCATAGTTTCTTGTTGTTTTGGTTTGCTTGATGAAGCCTCAATAATGTTTATCATGTTTAATATAGTTAAAAACTACATTTTGTTTTGACTGTGTTTTATTGTGATTATGTTGCTTGAGTGTTTGTGGAAGCCTATTGTTGCCATGATTTGGATCACAAGGGGCTCGTGGGCTAGTGAAGAAGGATAGATTCTCCTCTTTATTGGATGTCTTGGTTGGGTGGAGAGCATTTCCTTTCCCCTATTTTTTTGTGATCAAATTAGAAAAATGAGAAATCTGCATGTTGTTTTGGAGCTGAAATAAAGACAGTTTGACAATCCCTTGTGAAATGAAATCTTATTGTATCCCCTTTCCCACTTGAAGTGGATGATCTCTGTATTCATGATAATGGAAAGATACTTTGTATCAGAAATGAAAGTGGAAATTTGAAATGTAAAAGATTTATACTCTGTATTCTATTTTGGAAAGAATGTGAAAGAATGACACGTGTTTTGTATGTTGTATTTTGAAATCAAATGGAAAGGAGGTTGTAAGAGTTTCATTTGAATTAATGGAAGTGTTTTCCTTGTTCATATGATATTCTTCCATTGGAAATATGTATTTAACATGTTCTATGAAATCCCTATTTGGAAAAGAGGAAAAGTGAAACACGTGAGAAGAAAATGTAATATTCTACATGCCCTATTTTTATATATATGATTTTGGAAGGAATAAAAGAAGGATGTTACAAAGTTTTCTTTTGGAATCAATAAATGATGTATCACCTTTCTCAAATTACACAGTGGCATTGAATATGATCTTTTAAATGTAATTGAAATCTTTGTTTGAAAGAAAGAAATGCATATAAAGGAAATGTAATACTCTATCCTTTGAAATATGTAAAAATTGGAAATCAAAGATGTATTATAGTTTTTGAATAAGTTGAATTAAATCAACTGAATGCATTATATTAGGTTTGAAACACATTATAATACTTGGAAGAAGAAAATGGAAAATAGACCTTTTAAAATTTGAACTCTGTCTTGTTTTTTCCAATTGACAATTATTTAATCCCAAATACTCAGACCGAATTTGCAAAAAAGGAATAACAAATGAAACATTAAATTGGGCATAACAATATCTAACCAAATTCGTTTAGACATTAACACGTAAGGAAATTCTTATAAAACTTAGCAAAATCGGCTCAAACCGTTTTGAAGTCGTGATCTTTGTCCAGAAATGTAAATGTTCAAATTGTAAATCAATTAGACAAATTGAATCTTGAAATCTCTCTTAAATACACCTAAGAACAATTTTTCATGTCTATTTGACATGTTGAGAGAGGGACAAGAACAAATTTAACAAGTTAAAATTTACCAGTTTGCACTGTAAAAGCCTACAGGTCATTTTCTTTAAATTGACCCCTTAAACTTTATCAAAATTTAAAATTAATGATCCCGAGTAAATAGGATGTTGAGAGATTTCTAGAAAGTCCTCGTTTTCTCAAAACTGAGCTCTCTATCAAAATTTATGGTCTTCTGAATTTTTTCTTCCTTGGCGTAAAAAAAAAAAAATTGGGAAAATTTCCTTGGCAGTGAGTCCACAGCCCAAATTTTTCCCTTAGCTCTTAGGAAAATTTTGGGAATTTTTTTCTAATTTTCCCCTCCGCCTTGCCTACTCACAACCAATTAGAAGATGCCATGTGGCAACACGAGGCGTTGGTGGAGGGGTGATCTCTTTTTAATTAAATGCTCCCAGGAAAATTTTGGGAAATTTTTTCCCACCTCCCGCTAGCCTCTGGGCAGCCCAACCAAGAGCTACCACGTGGCATCGCGAGGTGCCGATGGAGGTGCGAGTGAATGATATCCTCTTAGCCCTTGGGGCATTAAACTAATTTTCTCCCCGTCACCCCGCCTTCCCCTGTGTTGGCTTAGGAAATGCCACGTGTCCCTTGCAGACTTGTGGGAGTGTGGGCGCAAAGTTGGCTTTCACCCCGTGTGGGAAGATTTTTCAAATTGTCTCCCACCGCCTCACTCTCCCCGCGCTGACTTGAGAGGCACCACATGTCCCTAGTGGACTTGCGGACCCACGGATGCGCAGTGTAAAGTTGTTTTTACCCTACACAGAAAATTTCCAAAGGTCTCCCCGCGGCCCACCGAATCGCCCTTGGGAAAATTTTCTCCCCGGGCCCGCATGCCCACTCTTGGGGAAAATTTTCACCCCAAGGCCCACCGACCCATAACTCAAAAAATATGAGGAGTTAAGAGGACTTATGTACATCAATGGAAAGGTGAGGAAATTTCTTATCCAATGGGAATAATTTAGGAAAATTTTGAATCATTAAGTTTGAGAAAATCAAGTTGAACCTTTAAGCTGTTAGAGAGTGGGTATGGTGAACAATTACCCTCTGAACCTTATTGTTCCTACTAAACCTAAATTTTGGACCTTATGACCACTAATAATTGTTAATAAAGGAAAAATATGTTCTAATGAATTTAGAATTGTTCTAGAATTTGTTAGTGACATTTGTTGCCTTGTAGCTTAGTTGTAGACTCTTTTAAACAAAAAAAATTATTCCATAATTTTCCTAACTAATCTTAGGTTGTTCTTGGGTCTCAAGTGGGTTGTTTTTAGTGTGCGTTACAGATCTCCCCATAGGTTCTTTCTCCTTTGGCTTTCATTTAGAAGCCTTGTATATTTTTGTTGCTTTCCTTCTTGTGTTTGTAGTTGAATTTTGTTGTGTTTGGAATGGTTGTGAAATACTTGGTTATGTGTTGTGGAAGCTTGTTTGTTGCCATGGTTGAATCCATTTTCCATTGCAATGTGGTTGGGGCTTGGGGGCCAATGATGAGGATGGCTTCTCCTCCTCATTGGAATTCTTGGTTGGGTGGAGAGTGTTTCCTCTCCCCTTTTTTGTTGTGATCAAATGAAGCATGGTGGAGCTATCTTGTTGGTGGTGTGAAAGTTGGAGCTTTGTTGGTGCCTTCAAGAAATCCTTCCTTGTGTTTTAGCCTTCCTATTATTCCCACTCAAGGTGGAAGATGTGTAATATTGTATTTTGTTTAAAGGAAATGTGGTTTTGTAAGTTGTAATATTATTTGAGGGAAGTTCATTGAAAAGTTGTAATCCTCCTTCTCATTAAATTATAGTATGGAAAGAAAAGAATAAAAAATGGAAAGCTTGTGTAATAGTTTAGTTGAAAGTTGTATTGTGAGAAAGGAAGTTTACCTTCATTGTTGTAGTTGTATTATTGTAAATGAGAAAGAAGGAATATAGAAGTTGTAAGAGGTTAAAAATGTATGCATAGTAAACTTGAATGAAGAGAAAACTTGTTATAATTATTTTGAGTAAAGAAGTTGTAGTGAAAATGGAAAGAGACAAAAATTTGAAGTATGTTGTTATAAATGAAATGTTGCATTTTGTGGTAAGGAAAAATAATAATACTAGAAGTAGTTTTAGATCTTTTTACTCTAGGAATTGAAAGAAAATTAGTTGAACAAAATGATTCATTGTTGTTGCTTCTATTGAACAAGAAATGCTTTCAAAATAAGTAATTTTAACTAAGAATGAATAAATGAAGTTAAATCTTACAACTAGAAACTTTAGGCATATAAAATTTAGCTCAGAATGAATCTTAGAACACTTTAGTAACTTTTATTTTTGAAAAATCTCGGGTTTGATGGTTCTATTCCTAAGGAATATGACCGCCACATTGTGCTTGAGCGATGGTCTCATAACCACCACTCAGAAATACGTTGGTTTTAGAAACATCACTCCATAATGCAGTGGTTCATGATTTGTCACCTAGGTGGGGCGGTGGTCCCGGGAGCACCGACCTACTGCAGGTGGTGGTCTGTCACTTACGGTGGAAATTTCCAGTTCCACGTCTATGTAATTTCTAACTTGTAATAACTAAAATTTTAAGCATGTAAATTTACTAAGGACACCTCCAGCAAAAAAACAATGGAAAATCTCATGGGTTTAAGCAATAAAATATTCAAATGGTAAATTTAAATCACTCTTTTTCATTTATGTTAATGAGGGTAGGGTTTGCCCCAAATAGAGAACCCCCAAATACAAATGGCTTGAAATAAAACTAGTTTGGAAAGGAAAACCTCTTTCAATCCTTGAATGAAAGGACTACAATGATAAATCTACAATCTAAACAAATCTAAGCTTGATCTTGAAGAAAATCCTCCATAGTTCTTCCTCTCTTGCTCCCATGGCTTCCTTCTCTCCAACCTGTAATTTTAACAAAAGAAAATAGACCAAATGAGAAGAATAGAATAGAGGAAAGGTTTTAATAAGAATTCATAAGGATTTTAGGGTTAGTTTGGAACCCTAGGATCTAATGGCCAAGATTGGTTTAATCTAAGGGTTGAGGATCAACCCTACTTTTGTTTGGTAGGAAAATATTTTATAAATATTTTTATATAAAATTAAAGGTATGTGTGGATGGATGAATGGGGCCATTTATTTACCTTGGTGTGCAAGTCTTTTTCCTAGTTCCTAATATGTTTTAGTAAATTAATGAAATGTGGGATATTAAAGCTAATGGGATAATGAAATAAAATGACTAAGTATAAGGTTGACCATGTTGGGAATTGATCATTAATTAAAGAAAAGAAAGAATTTAACCAAGTAAATTAAATTATGGTACCTTCCTAGTTGAATGTAATTAATTGAATTAGAGATAAATTAGAAATGTTTAATCTTTGGACTAGACCTGGTTCCCCAATCATAAGGTTGAGAATATTGGTGTAAGAGAATTTAATGTACCCTAGGGGTTGACACCCTTGTAACCTTATAACTTAAACAAACAAACAAAAATTACAAATTTCGGGTCGAGTGTTAACGTTTTAGCGTGTTCCTAGAACATCATTTTTGCTAGTGTTACAAACATTGAACCTATTGTAAGTAGAAGGATTATCATTGACGTATAAATTTAATTTACGTAGGAGAGATGATCAAGTTTTAGAATTTGTATGGTATTAAGTGCCAAAAATCCTTTCTATCTTGGGTTGGCTTGTCTCTTTCTAGTTGTCTATTGTGGGCTGGTCTTTTTTGAGTTAAGTATGTTTAACTCTCTTCATGGTTTTGTTTCACCTTCTTGCTCATGGTTAGGTGTCTTCACGATGCATCTTTCTTTGTAAGGCTTCTAGGATCCATAATCCCTACTTATTACCTAATCTAATAAAAAAGTCCTTGTTATCAGTCATTTCCTCACACCACAATTTCTAGTCTACAAGACAACTTTGGATCCCATGGATATTGTCCTCTTCCTAAAAAAATGGTATTGTAGGGTGACCAAACAAATACTCGTCTTCCGATATTAAAGAGTGGGGTAAACACTATTTTACACTTCGTGATAATATTTTCAATAAAACATGTGATATGTTTGAAAAAATGTATGCCATTAGATAATGTGTTGGGAAAGTTCCTCTATTTTTTATATATTTTTCTTGGATGAAAAAAATGACCTTATGGAATTCAAAACGAGTTGATGATGAACTTTTCAAAAGGGTCTTTCCTCTTCTAGTTTGGTTACACATAACATAGTCTTATATATATCCCCACGGAATGTCCATGGCTCATATTTGGTTCTTCACAAATGGATGGAAAATTGTAACCTTGAAAAAGCCACAAGATGTTTGTTTCCAAATCTTTCGATAATTTTATACCAACATTTGGACAAGATTACATGATCTCTTGGAACGGTCTTAAATTTAGATCCCTTGCAAGGTTTTATTGCCATACCTACTTGGAGGGTTTGTGTTGAGCTAGTTCTCAGTAGAGACCTTCCTAACTCTATTTCACAAAATGTAGGAGGGTTCTCAGTTGACCAGAAAATTGTTTATTTGACATTATACCAAATTGTTAGTATTCTTGTCATAATTTGAATCATCATGCATTTAAATGCCCCAAGCTCCTAGTTCAAAAACCACAATGATTATGGCCATTGAAACTTGCAAAACAAATAAAATTTCATCCCAAGACATTGATAAACCTTACAAGGTTTGTGTTGAGCTAGATCTCGGTAGAGATCTTCCTAACTCTATTTCACTGAATGTAGGAGGGTCTTCAATTGAGAAAAATATTGATTATTTGACATTACCAAATTCTTGTTACTATTGTCATGATTTGAATCATTACTCATTTAGCTACCTGAAGTTCCTATCTAAAAAACCACAATGTCTATGGTTGTTGAACCTTGCAAAGAGGATGAAATTTCATCCCAAGACATTGATAAAAGTGTTCCTCATGGGTCACAAGATAAGTCCTAGCAGAAAATTTCTCATAAAAAGAGAATCTTTTCTCAGGTTGTGAATTCAAAATGCCTAGCCAAAAATGCACAATCAAATTTTGGAAGATTTTGTTAATTTTTCTGATCATGAAGATACTTATTCATTCATTTATTTGGAAATTATGGATGAAGCACTATTAGTATCAACCCCTCCTTCATGAATTTTATCTTCGGAATGTAAATGTTCTCACGAATAACCCCAAATAATTTATTTTTTTAGATTATTTACGGAAACAAGGTTTTGACCCGACTTATGAAAATGGCTTGTATGTAATTGTATTTTGCTCATTGATATCCAAGTATCTTCTTACCCCTCTCTTAGTAGAGGTGGTATTATTATTTGCATTCATAAAAAAATTCATATTGTTTGGGTTTTTTCAGATTAGTAACAATGTTGTGGGGATCTACAATATGTATGCTCCTTGTGAAGATGTTTTTATAGCCAATTTGTGGAAATGACTTATTGTCTAGCTTCCCATTGCCACTTGGGTTTTTGTGGATATTTTAATATGTTAGAGTATGAGTTTGATAGGGTGGGTGAGCTTCGTGTTACCCTTACAGAGAAGAAATATTTTCTTAACTTTAGCTCAAGCAGATTTTTAAAGCCAACAATCCCAATTCTTTGATCAATCTCCTCTTTATCATCGTTGGTTTACCGGAGCAATCTAAGGCAAGGTTACGAGAGGATTTTATGTCATCTCAACTGATTTATTTTATTAGATAATAGCTCATGTCACATATAATTGAAGGAATTCCTTCCAGTTCATGGATATGCCTAATCATCTAGGAATAACCTCCTCTTCCATGTCTAGCAGAGGCTTATACAAAATAAAGAATAAATTGCATAGAAAAATGTAATTTATATTACCTTCATCATTCCCACAAGATCAAAATTTGTTATGATACCAATTGATGTGGATTTGGCTACAAGAGTTTGAAATTCCTCTAAAACACGAGACACACACACACACACACACACACACACACACACACACACACACACATTTTCACACACACACACACAAATTTTCAAAATCCATAAGCTTCAAAATAGTGTGGATTTAGGAACCAAAATGAAACTATTTGTAAGCTTCTGCAGTGTTAGCAATTTGTTTGTTTTTTTAGAGGCATTTCAACATCTAATTGTTGGATCCACATAAATTGGTATTAGAGCAAGATTTGTATCTTACAGGAACTATGAAGGTAATATATATTACATTTTTCTATGTGATTTACTACCTCTATATTACATAATCATGGTTGGATGTGGGAGATGAGGTTGTGCCCATATGAATAAGCATATGTAGGAGCTACAAAGAATTTCTTTGAGCTCACAAGAGAAGTTACTCGCCTCATATAAAGACATACAAATGGGGTTACAGACCCAAATAGTGATACTGAAGAATTACATCCATTAAGGAATGGAGGAAATGAATAATAAAATGAGAGAGATGAATAAAAAATGATTGATTGATCATTTGAGGAGAGATTGATATGAGATTTGGAGGGAAAGAATGACAACATCAATATTAATGTTCCTGATTATGGTGGATGGTTACAACCAGATGAGTTGATTGACTGGTCAAATCATATGGAAAAAAATATTTGTGTGGAAAAACCCTTTCAGAGGAGAAGCAGGTTAAGTTTGCATGCAGTAAGTTGGTCGACATGCATTGATACGGTAGGATCACTTGCAAAATGAAAGATCTCGAAACTAGAAAAAAATGGTGAAGAAGTTGAAAGAAAATTTTCTTCATGTATATTATGCCCAGACACTATTTTGAAGGTTTCAAAACCTAGGATAGACGGATCTTAGAATAGAAGAGTATTCAAACTAATTTTACAAGCTATTAATCTAGGTGGAACAAAGAGAGATTGAGAATGTAGAGGCTACAATATATGTAAATGGGTTGAATTCTACAATACAAGATGAATTAAGTATGCTTTGGATCCATAGTATGGATGATGTTAATCAACTCACATTGAAAGAAAAATAAAAACACAAGAGGAGTAATTTTAAAAGAGGGTGAAGAGAGGACCATCGCCATCTCAATGAAAGGGAGAGGTAGATGCACCTAGTACATTCATGAGGATGATGAATATAGTATTGTGAGAATATAATGGTCATGAGGAAAATGTTGAGGAGGAGGAAGTAAACTTGGAGAAGCAGATGCCAAATTAAAAATGAGAGGGTAATTTGTGTCTTGGAATGCCAGCGAAAATGTAACTCCAAAGAAAATGATTATTTGTAGGAACATGCTAAAACCCTAAACACTTAACCCAAAAGTTGCGGCAATTTTTTTTTTTAAAGTTAAAAGGTTACAAGGTTGTCAACCCTTAGAGTGCATTAAATTTACTTTCACCAATAATATTTACTTTACAAGGGATGGACCAAGTCTAAGTTAAATGATTAAATATTCTTAATTTATCTCTAAGGTCAATTAATTAACATTCAACTAGGAAGGTGCCATAATTTAATTTACTTGGTTTAATGTTTTTACTCCTCCACAACTAACATTCCTACCTTAATACTTTACCTTATACTTAGTTACTATAATTCCATTATTTAAATAACTTAAATGTCCATTTCATTACTTTTCTAAAACATACTAGGAACTAGATTAGTGACTTTGCACACCAAGGTATTTAAATGGCCCCATTCACCCATCTACACATACCTTTAAAATTTATTTAAAACATCTATAAAATATATTCCTACCAAAAACAAATGTAGGGTTGATCCTCAACCCTTGGATCAATTCAATTGTGGCCACTAGATCCTAGGGTTCCAAACTAACCCTAAAAATCCTTATGAATTTTTATTTAATCTCTTTCTTTACCCAAGTCTCCTCATTTGGTCACTTTTCCTTTGTTTAATTTACAGGTTGGAGAGAAGGAAGCCATGGGAGCAAGAAAGGAAGAACTATGGAGGAGTCTACAAAGAAATCAAGCTTAGATTAGTTTAGATTGTAGATTTATCATTGTAATGTCTTTCATTCAAGGATTGAAGGGATTTCCTTTTAAATCTGGTTTTATTACAAAACTATTTGTATTTGGAGTTCTCCATTTGGGGAAAACCCTACCTCTATTAATATATATGAGTTTGAGTACTTTGAATTTACCATTTGAATATTTAATTTCTTAAAACAATGAGATTTAGCCATTATTTGTTTGTTGGAGGTTTCCTCTAAATTTCTACATGCTTAAAATTTAGTTATTACAAGTTAAAATTTACACAGCACGGATCCAATTTTTTCCTTCATAAGTGAAATAACCACCACCGGCAAGCGGTCGACGGTCGTGGGACCGCTTCCTACCAGGTGATGATTCATGAACTGCCGCCTTTATCTCGAGCAGTAGTTCTAAGACCACTACTCTACATAAGGTGACAGTCCCGTTCCTTAGAAACAGAACCTTAAAAACTGATATTTTCTAAAAAATAAAAGTGACTAGGTTACTTTAAAATTCATTTTTAACTTAATTTTATATGCCTAAAGTTTCCACTTGTACGATTTATCTCATCTATTGATTCCATAGTAAATTTACTCCTTTTTAAAGCATTTTCTATTTTAGTAGTAACAACAACTACAAGATTATTTTCATTTTGTTCAATAAATTTTCTTTCAAACCCAATATAAAAAGGAACTAAATCTACTCCTAATATTGTTATTTTTCCTTACTACAAAATGCAACATTTCAATATAACAATATACTTCAAATTTTTGCCTCTTTCCATTTTCACTACAACTTATATGTTCAAAATAACTATAACAACTTTGTTCTACATTCAAGTTTACTATGCATACATTATTAACATCTTACAACTTCTATATTTCTTCTTTCTCATTTACAATAATACAATTTCACAATGAAAGTAAACTTTCTTTTCCCATTGAGCATAGCTCATTTCTTTTAAAACAAAGAACTTCTTTTCTCACAATACAAACTAAAACTAAGCTTCTAAGCATGATTTACATTTTGGTCCATTTCTTTCCATATTACAATTTAAAGAGAAGGTAAATTTTACAACTCTTTAATGAACTTCTTCAAATAATATTACAACTTACAATACAACATTTCCTTTAAAACAAAACACAATATTACAAATCTTCCACCTTGAGTGGGAATAACAAGAAGGTTTTATCACAAGGAAGGATTTATTGAGGACACCAATAATGCTCCATGTTTCACATCACTAACAAGAGAGCTACACCATACTTCATTTGAACCACAATAAAAAAGGGGGGAGAAGCAACGCTCTCCACCCAACCAAGAATCTAATGAGGAGAAGAATCCATCCTCCTCATTGGCCCCTGAGCCCCAACCACATTGCAATGAAAAATGGATCCAAATCATGGCAACAAAATAAGATTCCACATCACAATACAAGATTTTACAACCATACCAAAACACAAACAATAAAACTACAATCACAAGAAGGAAAGTAACAAAATACACAAGGCTTCAAAATGTAAAATCCAAAGGAGCAAGATCTATGGGGAGGTCACTTATGCCTCCCAATGGGAAATGGGTTCCCACCTTATAACCCTCCAATACACATCTCAAAACCCCTACACACTCTTATGCCTCCCTCAAGAACCTCTTATGCCTCCCACATTCTCTTATGCCTCCCTAAAATCTCTTATGGCTCCCTCAACAAAATAACCAAGTAAGAAATGTAAGCATTTTCTTGTCCAAGGTGGGGCACCAAACCCAACTCCCTCCAAAACATGAAATTAACTCTTATGCCTCCCTACATGTAAGATCCTCATAGTCCCCTCCTACCCCACACTTAGGCAATCTACCCAAGCACCCAATAAGCATACCAAAACACTAAAAAAACATGCACATATACACAATATAAAAGAAAATATTTTACAAGAGTGTAGATCCTATATTTCCATGGTAGAGCTTGATCTAAGAGTCACACACTAATCTTATTCAAGTCTAAACAATCACCAAAAAGATCCAACAAATCCAGAATCACTCCAAAATCCTCTAACTCAAAAATTCAAGAGCAAAAAAAAAGAAATGAAGTAACCCCCAAACAAGAAAAATAACTTGAATAAATAGAAAAGTGAGAGAGGGGTGAGGTGGCTCAATGTAGGATGCCACATCACTCATCCTCAACTCCACCTCACAAGTCAAACCTCAACCCCAATGCACCATAAATTGGTGGGTGAGAGGAATGACAATTTACTTACACACACAATCCAAGCCCACACCCCCTAAGGACAAACTTTAATTACATGAAAGAAAGTGCAATAAAATTTTACCTTTTGTCTTCCAAAACACATAATGGGGTCTATTTTTGACCCCCAATCCATAGGTAGGGTTGGTATAACAATTTAAGAGGTGTGGGACAAGTTTAACTTGTCCCACAAGCCTCCAAAATTTTCCCTTAAGGCCAAATCCGAATTTCCATGAAGGGGTAGAGTGTACAACACTCAAGATCACAAGAACTCAACTTACAACACATAATCCAAGAGCCATCTAATCTAATAAATGAATTATTTTGACCCAATCATAATTAATTTAGTAAAAATATTAATTTACTAATCTAGACACAAATCAAGTAATTAATAAAAGGAGAATACATCACTATAAATCACATACTAAAATCAAATAAAGGAAACTAAATAAAAGGATAACAAACAAACCCCTTGGTCACAATTAGAGGTGATCCCCCATGTGAACCCCCTAGCAACAATACAAACACACACACATAACAAAATACATGTTTCGATGGTGACCCTTATTGAATTCATTAAGCATTCAAATGTTGGTGGTCTCCAATCCCCACGTTGTTTGTTGTGACATGTTTACCTGCAAAACACATAACACCTCCTTCGGCCTCATGGCCGCATCAAAACATCTAAAATAAAATATATAATATAGATCCACAATCATTTATATATGAATAAAAACATCATCTAGGCAAGTAATGATATCATTTACAATTTCTAACAACATATCAATTCTACATTTCATCAATATCCATATGATCACAAGATCATTTCAATTGATAAGGTCTACTTGAAATGAAAAAGTATCACGAATCGAAAATATATATATATATATATATATATATATATATATATATATATATATCCATGTCAAAAACATATCATCATCAATATAATTGTCTCTAATAATCCACATACATCATACTAAGAATCAAAATCAACAACAATCTAGTATCTCTAACATCTAACATCATGCTAAGTCAAAAATATACAATAATATCCATAAGTATAGTCGACAGTATCAAAAATCAATAATAAAAAGTGTCGAAGGGAAGTGGGCACTACAAGGCCCATCTCGAGGTGTTTTATTTTTAGGGTTTTTTTGTGTTTTAGGGTTTTTCTTAGAGATAGTGGGAAATAAAAGGAAGATTGTAATGTTGTTAAAGATTGTTGTAGATTCTTTGCAAATTGTGTGTGTGTGTGTTTTGGAGGTATTTCAACCTCTTGTCTATAACTTTGAGTTTTAATATATTTTCTCCGCTTTATGGGATAATCAAAGATTTGACATAAAACTTCATTTATGAAGGAATATTTTATACATGAAATTTTGGGCCCATCCAAGGTGTTTTAATTTTGAAATTTGTGTGTTTTAGGGTTTTAGAGTTTTAGAGTTTTTCTTAGAGATAGTAGGAAATAAAAGATAGATTGTAATGTTGTAAAAGATTAGTATGGATTCGGGAATGACAAGGAAACTATTTTTAAGCTTCTAAATTTTTGCAAATGTGTGTGTGTGTGTGTGTGTGTGTGTGTGTGTGTGTGTGTGTGTGTGTGTGTGTTGGAGGCATTTTGAACTCTTGCATGTGGATCCACATCACCTCCACACCCTCATTTGATTACACACACACACACACAAATAAAAGACAACGAGGGTGCGGAGGTGAAGTATGTATTATATATATGTATATATATATAGAGAGAGAGAGAGAGAGACAGAGAGAATTACATAAAAGAAAACCCCTATATTTTAGTTGATATACATACATATGTATATGCATACATACATGTATATATACACACACAAACACACACATATATACATACCCATTTACAAATGTGTAAAGAAGAGTTCGTTTCTTTTAAAAAAATCTGTTATACAAAATAAGGCATATATATTATAGTTAACCCCTATCATTTATATATAAAACCAAAATTAACACATGTAAATAAATATACATACATATAACACACACACACAAATATAATGTTTTCAAAATTTTAGTTAAAATTCTCTAACTCCTAGTTTATAATAAGTTCTAGTCAAGCATATAAAATTTATAGTTCTTCTCTTCCGATAAGATGGCACTCTTTTCTTGATAACAAATGAGAAAGAGAATTATTTTATAAGTAAAGTGCCAATTTTGAAAGTAAGTGAATAATAAGGAGACTTGGAAGTAATTTAAACACAAAGTAAGTTTTATATAACCAATAAAATGTAACAACAATTTTTTATCCCTCTCTGCAATTTGAGTCAATCTAAAACTAGAACAAAACTTGTAGATAAAAAATTAGGATGGACCTTTTTACCACTTCAATATACTATCGAAATCTATTGACCAGATCATCTATAAGGAATAGGTTTAGGAAAATTTAGGGAACATTCGAAGTGTGCAAAATCCTATGAATCGCACCTCCCCATTGATAAGGCTTTTGATCTGCCAAAATTTGTTTTTGCCCACAAATGTTGTCAATCATATTCTTGCATATCATAAACACATACAGATCCATAGAAATAGAATTATGGGAAATATTATCAGTAAATTGTTGAAAAAATTATCACAAAACATTTATGAGTTTTAAAAATGATAATTATTTTCCAAAAGAGGCAATTATCCAACTAATACTCTGTGATTCTACCAATCTCTACAAACAGCTAAAATCAATTTAAAAAGATAAAGTAATGATAATAATAGGTGAATGTCTAACTAAATCCCTTTATTATGTCATTTCATTGGATCAGTAACTACTGAAGTCAAAAATAGATCAGCTAAAAATAGACAATCCAACGCCTAAAGAGGAAACTATCAAATTGATTCATTGTGACATGACCAATCACTGCAAATAAAATATCACTCAAATAGATCAGTAATATAAGACACCAAAATCCAACAACAAGGCTAATGTCCATTGGCCCTATGAAATTTCCAAATCACCGCAACTTCAAATGTTTGTCATTGTAATCATAACTTGTTATGGTGTTGTTACCATATTTATAAATAAAATGTATTGCCCACACGAACATGTGAATTAAAATTTTGGCTAAATTAAGATTTCACATTGTGATAACAATTAAAAATATGCTCAAAATATGGGTATTGAAATGCACCTAACATATGCATGCCAAAAATAGATGCATTCCTAAAATAATAGTTACTTATGCAAAGAAAACATTAAAATTGAACATTGCAGTGTGCCCATCAACTTGCATAAACTTTTGTCAAATATCCAAAGATGAAATTATAATTTTAATTCTGTACCAAAACCTGTACCAAGAACTCAAAATCTAAATAAGGATATTCAAATGGGTTTTTTTCAAATTTTCAAATGTAAGAAGATTACTGAGCATGATAAACCTATCTCTCAATTCTTCTCATGAATATGAACTCCAAAAAAATTATTCAAAGCTATATAAAATGGGAAAATATTTCCTTGTAACATACAACAGGAATCTCATAACCAAAATCTTTGAATTAATTACATGTTATTCAACAATCAATAGTTATGCAATATATAATTGAAAAATTGTTTTTCATCCCATCCTAATGGATTTTCATTTTAAATCATTACATGATCTAGGGTTGAATCATCAACAATGGTGGATTAGGAACTTCCTTTACCTTTGTAATAGGCTTGTATTCCATCTTTGTCTTACCATTACTTTGATGGTGTGATGGATGAAGTTTCCAACAATTTTCCACTTGGTGTCCACTCATATGAAAATGACTACGAAATTCCTAGGATAAGAGGAATTTTGTTTACCATTCTCACCTTTGAATGAAGAGATTGGTATTTTTCATCTACATTTTTTTGAAAAACAACATCAAATTCTTCAACAATTTCCTTCTTTTCTAACAATTAGCAATATAATGGTTAATCAACCCAAAAAAGTGCAAGGAAAAGCATGCCACATTTTCTTAATATCAAATCCATATTTCTTGAACTAAAAGAAAGAATCATAAGTTTTACAACACTTTCTATTTTTAGTATTATTATGATAAGAATGAGGAGGTGGGATCTTATTACCTCTTCTCTATAATTTATTACCCAATCTATCATGTGATAAAGAATCACCAATTTCCTCTAAGGAGACTTCCTACAAGACTAGTGGGTTATTCACTTGGTCAGTCGGAAGCTTGTATCCATTCAATGTGCTTGGAACACTCTCCAATTTTCATTCTCATACTAGGACAACTCAAACATACAAAATGAAAAAATCCTCGACTTTGTATTGGGTTAGAAATACCTTGGCCATTCTTACTAGGGCCTCTTCTGTAAAATTTCATTTTCAACAATAACTTAGATCCAATGCCTTTAGTGTGTTTTTCAAATGAACTAACAACAATACCTAAATCCATATATGAATGGGAAGAATAATAACCATGCATTGAATAACTTGCGATGCACTAATCGGCATGGTTTTTGCATCTAAAGTGGAAGGAAGATCATTAATTGGTTCACCACACTGCAATCTAATCAAGAGCTCATCGTTGGATTCAAGCAATGATCCTAATTGTTCAATTTGTTCTTCTAGTGAATAGAGATTACATCTTAAAAAATCATTCTCTTCCTAAATATGTTTGTTGATACTTTCAAGCTCTTTTATCCTCTCTCTCGTAAAGGCTTTACCCATAGCTACTGCAAACCACCTGTACTTCCAAAACAATGCAAACTGAAAAATGGAAGATCAAGCCACATAGTCTGAAAAATATGATGGGATTAGAAAATCAAAACTGATATCCAATGCAATTAACATCAAACACTAAATGTGACTAGCTCTAATACCAAACTTTCTTCGTAGATAGTAAGTATCTAGGTAATAAAACTCGCTCTAATACCAAAAACTTTATATGTTAACGCCAATAGGCTCCTTATTGATTTACTTGTTTAAACAAATTCATCAACTTTCTTGATTTAAATGAACCTAAAGTTGATTATAATATGATTTAAAATTGAATTAAAAATGATCCAAAACTAAACTCAAGATTCACAAACTCACTATTAATCACTGATTTATCATTACCATTTAGAATTAATTTACGATTCTTCATAAATGTCGTAATCTAATAATAAATGCTTGCTTGAATTTAACTTGATTGATTAAATGCATAAATAAATCAAAATTTAAAATTCAAAATAAATAAAATCATAGAGACAACATCGATTTGTTTATGGAGTTTAGAAATTGTTTATGTCTTTAGGTTCATATGAACCAACCTATTACAAAAATTTCAAACTACACGCATACAATTAACTTACAATTAACAATACTAGAGTCATAGCCTATAATCTCTTATCTTCAGAAATTTAAAGGACCCTAGTGAAGCTCAATGTTTGTCCTCCACCTTCCCAAAGCACTTGTAGAATCATGTCCCTTCATATTTATGTCTTATAGTGACTTCCTTTGTGAAAAATGGCATCACAAGAAATCTAAAATAGTAAACTAAGGTATGCACGAGAAATGTCTTGGAATTTTGGACAACTTTTTAATTTGCACCGAGTCCTTAAAAATATCCTAAGTGCCTTAAAAACTCACTTTTCGAAACTTCCTTGTTATCAATAATAATGAGAGTCATTCAACTTAGTTTATATAAGACCCAACTAGCCCTTATATAGGCTTGTTGAACCCTTATAGCCTAGCCACGGGGCTTAATTTTGTAAGCTGGGACATTGGGGGTTTGAACCGCCCTAACTCTCATGGACCCACTTTATGTTTATTTAGGATAATAATCCCACATCTACGGGAGGAAGTTTTTGAAGGATTTAATAAGCCTTTCGATGCCCATTTTACCTATGGCTTAGGCCACGCATACTTCATTTTGCCATCCACGTAAGCCTTTGCCAAGACAATGGTGTGGGGTTTCAATTTTGGAATTTTGCATAGTGGACGTTCGATGGGTTGGTTTTCCATGTAGATCGATCAATTGAGCTTTGTTTGGATTGTGGGCTATGTTGGGCTTTCCGAGTTGAGGTGTCATTCCTTTCGGTGGGCGAGTTGATTGTTAAGTGGCTAAGCTATGCAAAGTGGTTTTCAAGTTGTTAAAATTTCCCACCAATGTTACAATATATCCCTTATAGGTTATCTTAGTCGATGGATGAGTTGGATCCCTTCAACTCAATCCTTAACTCGATCATAAGTTTGGCCATCTCGGTCTCCAATTCATTCCCCCTCATAAATAAAAGTGGACCCATAGTTGGAAAAAAATGTCCACCATCGATAACTAGTGGTAAAAACCAAGTTATCTTCTTTCTGTGCCACTTTTTATGCCACGATGATCCATGTGCCATTTTTACAATGTGTCCAATCACTGCGTCACATGTTCCCCTACTTCATTCTTAGGAGTCTTGTTCTTTGCAGAGATGTTATCCTGGAGCATACGGTGTCCATTTTTCAGCATTCAATATACCACCGGAAATATCTCAACTTGATCTTCCATAAGGAATAGGTTTAGGGAAACTTAGGGAACATTCAAAATGTACAAAATCCTCTGGATCGCACCTCCCCATTGAGAAGGATTTTTTTCACCAAAAACTATTTCATGCCCAAAAATTCTATTAGTCATCTTCCTACATATCATAAACACATATAGGAGCCACAAAAATAGCATTATGGGAAATATTACTTTAAATTGTTGAAAAATTTATCACAAAAATTGATCAATTTTAAAAATAGACAATTGTTCACCAAAAGAGGCAATTGTCAACTGATACTTTGTGATTCTATCAATCTCTAAAAATAACTTAGATCAATTTTAAAAGATAAACTAATGCTAATAATAGGAAAATGTCTAACTTAATCCCTACATAATATGTCATCCCATTGTGATTGAATCGCCATCACAAAATTGATTAGTTAAAAATAGACAATCTAATGCCAAAAGAGGCAACTGTCAAATTGATTCCCTATGACATGGCCAATCACTGCAAATACAATCTCACTTAAATAGATCAGTAATATAAGACAAAAAAATCCAACAACAACGCTAATGTCAAATGACCCTTTGAAATTTTTAAATCATAGCAATTGCAATTTTTTTCAATGAAATCATAATGTTCTCTAATGTTGTTACCATATTTATAAATCACATTTATTGCCCACATGGACATGTGATTTAAAAGTATGGCCACATCAAGATTTCACATTGTGAGCACAATTACAAACATGCCCAAAATATGGGTCTTAAAATGCACCTAACATATACATGTAAAAAATAGATGCATTTGTAGATATAAATCATGCACTTGGGTACATTTATAGGTCCTAAACACATACTAGCATTCATATGATTTATAAGAAAGAAAACTAGTAATTAATGATTATCTTTGGCCTCTTTTCGTGTTTCTTGTTTTCTAAATTTTTTCTTACACACCCTACAACCCAACTAGTATTTTAATTATTTATATTTTATGGCTCCATACACGACCGACCAGCCGGGATAGAAGCACCTAGGCACCTTTGTCCCCTTTGGGCGCCCCCGACCCTTTGTCACCTTTCTTGCTCCTTTAGGGTATCTTTAATATTTTGGGCATCTTTTTCACTTATGGGTCGACCTTTCAATTTTCAATTACAAAATTCAAACAAGGGTATCATATAAATACATTGTTATGTGTTCAAAATTAAGGACCAAGCACCATTACTATTATAACATAAGCTTGCATTCAAAAGGCACCTAAAGCACTCAAAGGAATTCATCTAGCATCCATTCAAGCCAAAAAGGTTGCATCAACTTTGTATACACAACATACGAAGGGAATTTCAATCTATTCCATCCACACATTCTACTACACTGTTATATTTAGCTATAACCCACTATCAAGTGCAACTTGCACAAGGGAATCCTAGGGCATGATTTCTACACACACTCATAAGAACTACATGGAGTCTAATATGTAGTGTGTTTCTCAGTTGTAAGTTCACTCTCGGGGTGACCATTTGGGTCATTCCGAATCCCCATATTGCATCCTTATTTTTAGGTTTTATGTGGTTTATGGGATTATGCGGGTGAATTTCTATTTTGTAGGTTACATGTATCCTCGATGAACATTTTGAGACTTAGGAGATCAACATGAAGTAACAAAGATGATCTTACAACATAGTAAAAATCACATTACGGTCATTTGTGTAAGTTCAAACTGTCTTGTTGTCGGCACCCATGCTTTGCCTTATCCCTACATTCCAAAATTTACACCGAGCATTTTCGATACTCTTCCTATCCTGTTCAATAATTTTTCCCGGTCTAGATCAGTCCCATACATCGTGGAAATTAGCTATTTTCTCTCTCTGTCTCCTTTGCTTAGGGTTTTAAATATTACATATTAGATTGTTTGTGTCATTTCTTTACTTCAACATTTGTACATCATTTGGTTCGGTAGTGACTCTAAAATATTAAGTGTGTACTCATCGACAATGGATCTACTATAAATATATGTGCTCTATCCCTCCTTAGGTATAATGGAATTACTAATTATTTTATTAATAAATCATCACAATTCATTCATGGCTATGATTCCACTACTCACACATGCATGGGCACTATCACCTTACCACTATAGGTTGGTCCTAAAATTATTCCTACTATGATATTTGTTATCAATGCCACATTTTAGTTCAATTTTTACGTGGCAAACCATGGATTCATGCCATGCATGTTGTTCCATCTACAATTCATTGGTGCCTTAAATTCTTACATGATGGCTATGAACATACAATTTTTGCGTAGCCCAACATTCAATATTTTCTCGTATAGACCCCTGTTACTTCCATGTCCATTCCTCCATCACAGCCTATTCCATATCGTAACATTGGTATATATGATGTTGGGAAATCTAGTGCTCCTACTCCTTCTATTACTTCTCCATGCACTCTGTCCATTCCTACTCATACTACTAATATCCTATCACCCACCATGTCCACCCCTATGGCTACTACTTCACATATCATAGCGCCTCTTAATTCTACATCTGGTTCCATCCCTACTAATATTATTAATAATTTTATACAATAAGATAATGCTAGCACCGATGATTCCGATGATGAGGTTGATGGCATAGAACTTAACGATGACACATTGTGCAATCTTAATTTTTCTCCAATTAAAATAGACGAATCTTAATTCCAAGATAATTTGTTACTATTGGCCCTGGTGAATATCAATTCAAGAAGATTCCTCCATCTACTAATGCCATGATACCTTTTCAAGGGATTATACATACATTAGATATTCTATCACCTATTGCATCTCCCCAAGTTCATTTTTCTCCATGCTTGGATCCCTTCACATGCACTCTTTTCATCTGTAATTCTTATTGGCCTCATGTTCCATTCAACCCTACTTTTTCTGAGACTATTTACACATATGATGGTTTGGCTTAGCTAGGATTCACAATTTTTGATCTTCTTCCTCCACCTCACTCTTCTCACTTATATCATGGATGTGTATTCATTATTGCTTCTTATGGCCTTTGTGTCTTCCATTTGATAGTCTTCCTTGCACACACTCCTCATTCCTCTCCACTCACACTTAGGCAGTATTGGCTTGATTACATTGGTGGCACATTGGATCCAAATCATATTGATATCACATTTCCTATGCCTTTTGGCCACATCTCTATTTGCAATGATTCATTCCTTGGCTATTCACAAAATATCACTCATTGGTATGCACATGATTGTCCACAACCACCTTTCACTGATGAAGAATATGCAATGGGTATGTACAATTTATGCCACAAAGGCTCTTTATATGATTAGCCTCACACTATTTCTTACCAAGTCTCCGATCTAACTCCAATCGGCTATGATCCTAAAATGACGATCTCCTCGAAAAATTTTCTTCATATTTTCCACATCACACACTTGAGGGGCAACATGATTTCTTCCCCCCCTCCAATCATTACCAATTCCTTCTAATCTCTATACTTACACATTATGCTTTGTGCTTCACACTTAATATTTCTCCATACACATACACATCTTGATATACACCTTGTATCACCATTACCCTATGACGAACTCTAGTTCCGTGATTCATACTCAATTATTGAGGGTATAAATCTGAAATGAATGCAACCACACACACTCTTCATGCTCTATGCTTCATGATCTATCTTTATAGCACACATTTTCAAACCATTTTCTCGATGATAGGGTAAGTGTAGCAATTTGGGGGGCCAAAAAGTGGACATGAAAACCTCGAAAGTCACGTCATCGTAATCGCAGGTGTTTTTCTAAGTTTTGGGAATTTTTGAACCTAAAACCATGATCACAGTTTATAAACTATGACCACAGTTTATAAATCATGATCAAAGTCCTATGAGACAAAAATAACAAACCTACAACCCCTTATTTTCCCCTACGAACCACGATTTCTCCCCCTTTATTGCACTCTCGCGCTTTGAATACCCCCTTAAAATTACTCTTCAGACTTTTGGATTGTGAAATTTTCAATGATTCCCTTGCCAAGACAAAGAGGTAAGCCCTCGATTTTGATCAAATTTCTTGCATTTTAGGTTTTTTTGTGATTTTCATGGGTTTTCAATTTTTTTTTGTTAGTTGTTCAGAAAGCTCGTAACCCTCCAAACCATCCAAATATTCCTCAAAACCCTCTAAACATTCCTCAAAACCCTCCTCCGAATGTAGATCCACCTCCTGTGGCTCCTTCTATCCCCAAAGAACCAACAGAACACAAGCTGATATTGTTTGAAGAATTTGACAAAATAAAATTTCCATTGAGAACCTTATTCAAACAATAAGACAAAATCATGCCACAAATCCATCCCACATGACTTTAGCCAACACATTGCAAACATTGATTGGAAAATTCAACTCTACAACCAACCAAATAGACAGATGGAATACCTTTAGAGCTGATTGTAGGTGGTGGTATGCAGATAAATTATCCCATGTGGCCATAAAAGACAAAAAAATTACAAAAGACCACATTTGTGCATTATTTACTAACCCGAGAACCAATGCCCCCTATGAATAATTGTAAATGTTTCCTAATCCATTGGTGCCACAATGACTGAATCAAGAATAAATTTTTGAGACCAATGGTGGATGGTTTTTTATTATCCACCATGCAACAACGATGAGGTTCCTCTCTATTTTTTGAAGAAATTGTATTTCGATTTTGTGCTTAATGAGGTCCCAAATTATTTTGAATTTTTTGAGTATTATGGGCAAGAAGGTGGCTCTACATAGAGTATAATAGGTGCACGCATTGGTTAACCTAGGATCCCCCATACCCCAAAACCCCCACTACCTTCAGTTATCCCTCCTACATTGAAGGAGGTTGTGGATATCGACACACTATATGCATTGAGAGAGCTCACTAACACTCTGACCCAACATAGTATTCAGATTACATCTAGTGATGTTGGTGGAGACGCGATTCTAATGCACCACACCACTGTGGATCATGTGGTGTTGTATGCACTTGCAAGTGAGACATCATTTTCTAGATCACATGATTTATTTTCTCTAGATGAGATGATGGCATATATTTTTAGAACTGGTGCAAATGATCTTGGTCTTTCATAGGTAAATGTCAAATAAATATAATATATATACAATAGTTTATTTCATTTGATATTTTAATAGATATACATGTTTTATTACGTCATACATACATGTAAAAACTAATATTTTTTATTTTAAAAAGCAAGAGCTGATGAAGGACACATATGGTGACAACATGCTAGTTATGCATTTGGGCATGTTACTGTATAAGTTTCGTTACTTACATTTCAAATTTCATTTGATTGCACGTTTATTATTAAATACATATTAATGTTCGTGTATAGTGTTTCACGTGTACATGTACATATTAATATGTTTGTATTTTATATACGTAACCTTGGCAAGGTCATCATCTATTTTGGGCACCGAGGCTACCAAAGGCATGCCTCACATGACTTTTATGCAAGTTAGTTTCTCTTTACATATTATTTGTAATTGTGGAATTTTCTAATTATGTAATTATCTAGTAGTTTTCAATCCCATAACTCTACTCGAACAATTTGATCATAACATTAAGCTCTTATGATGCAAGGGTTAAGTAAACACTCTCCTAGATATACAAACTCTCCTTTTATCATGATCATGGACACTTACCTCTATGCTAGACATGTTTCTAGAGAACTCCATCTCTAATTATTTCTCCATCATCCCTTTCCTCTAAGGATCTCTTTTAGCTTCTTAGGATGTATGCATAACTAACCTTGCCAACATTGTTAGTTCTATGCATTCTTTATTAACCCTCTTCTCTCTAAACAAAAAGACATTACAATATGGGATAAGTTTCTACACTTCTAAATATATCATGGGTCCCTTGGTTCATGTTTATCACCAATACTCCCTATGCAATTTTATACACCCAATCTCATATTATATCTGTTATTCATCAAGTTTCTCTATATTTGCATTCTCATGTATAATGGATATAGCTTGGTGAGGCCTAGAACCAAGTTCTACATACCAAATACATTCCACATCTTTAATGAATTACTTCTTGAATATTAATGTAGGGGTTATGCTTGAACTTGGGATTTAACTATTTTGCTTTAAAGGTTTACTATTCACAATGGTTGTTTCACAATATCAAAGAGCTTAAACTTTCTCAAATGACCAACCTATACCTACCCCGCCTAGAGGATCTCCCTTTTGAGGTTCAATAGCACCATTTGTATGCTCCAAACACCTTGAGGTCCATTAAGACCTAATACATGCTCATAAAAACTAGAAGGGATTTCTTAATATCAACTGATCAGGGGTGATCACTTTGTGATCACTAAGCCAATGTATAATAGATGTACAAGTCTCCTACATTCACATGAAGGACTATTTCCAACTATAAAGTCCACTTATGAGGTTCTTAGAAAAATACCTCTCTTCACAATGGAGTCCTTATTAATATACAATCACAAGACCTCACATCAAATTTAAACCTTTAGACTCCCTGATGAATACTCAAGCAATGAACTTCAATTATGTATTCTTGTAATTCTACCCCTAGGTATCTCAAGGTTCTTAAATTCCCAATTCAAGGTCTTCAATGGAATTATAAGGTTTCCAGGGCATACCAAATTTTCAACAGACCTTTCTCATCATGATTCAAGTGTCTTCTAATTCATGCAAAAACAGAGATAATTTGAAATTTCTAGCAAGATTCACCCGTACAATCAAAAGTTACACAAAGCCCTAGATAGAGCCCAAGAGCCTACAATTTTCTCTAAAAACCAAATTATGCAATTTCAAGACACATAAAAATTATGACTATGATCTACATCACTTGTAGGACCTTTCCATATTAATAGTCAAGAGATATTATGCAAATAAATAGGACTAAGGGTTTGAATACCACTGTCCTGGTAGACTTCTTCAACACAGTCCATTGGAAACATGCAAATTTCATGCCAACAAAGGTATATTATTTCTCCAAATCATCATACATACTTTATTCACCATTTTCAAACCTCAAGAACCTCTATCTTACTCCATTACACTTGAATCACCTATGAATAGGTGTACATTGACTAAGTATAGAGTCTTAAACAACCTCCTAAACTAACTCAACAACCCCTAAGAAGACTCAACAACCTTCCTAGCTTAGATAAGACCATTAATGATTGGAAATCCATATAACTACTCTAATCCTACTTGGGGATGAGGATTCCAAGTCTTATTTATCCACTCTTACTCTTGGTTCAGTCATACACTTGCAATCTTACATAACTCTTTGTTTTAGGCCTTATTGCTACTAGTCCTCTTCTCATGCTAATACTCATGTATCTCATCTTTTTCAGCCTGAGAAGAGGAACATACATACAATCCATTCAAAAATATCAATTTAAACAAAATTTGTCTACAACATAAACATGTGTCTTCCTCATTCATTAATTGGCACTATTACATCTTATCCTCCATATATCATCATCAAATCCTTGAATAACTCCCTCTTTTTCTTACTATCCTCCCTAGAAACATTATTCTTAGCTCCTTAGAGAGCTCAACAACATCTAAATTTGGAGGAGGATAAAATTACATCCCTACATGCTCTCCACACGTTCTAAATCCTATTTCTTTCCTCTTAGTACAACAATATTGCCTTACTTAGGCATAAACAACTATCTCACTTATACACCTAATTGTTACATTGACAAACATAACCTCTTTTACAAACATATCCTTTATCTTTACACCCACATTTGCATTTGAATAATGGAGTCCTCTTGAAGGATATAAGTTTCTAAGGAAGAAATTTTCTCATACCTTAAACACCATTCTCCTGAACAGTTTTCAATTAATGTTGATCTACATGTTGTTTATAGACTTATGACTTCTAGAGAGAATGCAAATTGTAGAGTTTGTTGAAGATCTTGCCATAGTGTCTACAGATCCACTAACTTAGGTATAATTTTTCAAATTTGTTAAATTTTAGACGAATGTTTTCTTACTACTTATCTACAATATCAAATTGTACATGAAATATTTAATTTGAACTATTTATTTGTATGCAGCCTACCCCTCATGAGTCTACCGTTGACCTTGCAGTGCATCGACAAAAAATTGATAGGGATTATGAGATTGCGGTAATATTTCACATGCATTAAAAATTCTAAGTTTCTAAAATTTGAATGTATTTTAAAAATTTGGGTGTTAAAAACTTGATGTTTATGAATGTGTAGGCTAATTTGTAGGCTAGCTTAGAGATGCCTTGGACCACACAGATGAAATCCGTAGTGGCATCTCCCTCCACCACATCCACAAAGTCATGGACATGCTTCTACTAACAAGGCCAAGAGAGGGAAGATGTTTCATGATTAGATTCATAGGACCCATGTATAGATATATATGCCATATGGTCCTAGTTCATGATTCTTCATAGTTTATGTATACAGCCTTATACGACCATGTCTGGTCCTATATATGGCACACTTAGTTCGATAAATTACTCTTATATTTTTAGAGACGTGGCACACTTATTTTGATACATTATATCCATGTTAGTTTTCATAACCATATTACTTCTATGTTTGATTTGATTTCATTGCACATGATATATACTTCTATGTTTTTTTCATAACCATATTACTTTTATGTTTGATTTGATTTGATGGCCTCGATTATGTGACCATTATCCATATCATGTATGTACTTGTGAATCTCATTGGGAAAATAAATTGTGAATGATTTGCTTATGATTGCCATTGTTATACTTTGAGGACTAATAACTCACTATTATTGCTATTTTTTTATAACTCACTACCATGTGATCATTTTTCGTTCAAGATATTCAAGTGTGGAGTTTTATACCATAGTTTTCCATAATACTCTAGATATGGACCATGTTATGAACTACTAAGAGGTTATTCTTATGATAAATGATGTTATGTTATATAATGGTTTTGAGGGTTCTTAGGTGCAAGATCATTTTTGTTCAAGATATTTAATTGTGGAGTTATATCAATTTTCTTATTTTAAGCACATGGTTATCACACTCCAAAGTGAGAAAAAATTACACAATTAAAAATGTTCTTGAGGGGTTTATTACAAGTCATTTTATATGTTTTTAGCATACTTACAATTTATTTGTTAAGTATTAATCCAAATTAAGTGTTATTGATGTGTGTAACAATATGGTCCTAATTTGAATTCACTTGTTTAAAAAATACATAAACAATGTAGTTTAGTTGACACAAGATATGTAAAAATATTGTTAACACGTTATTATGTATTTACATGCTTTAAAAAGAGATCGAACAATCATTATATTATTTACATGGTACTGTGTTTACCTTGTTAGAATCTCATTGATGTGAGCCGAGTAGTGAGAATTCATTCCTTGGGACATCATGGGAGAAAAGCGCCACCACCAACACATCGGTTTGGGGTATATTCCTTTGGATTCTATGGCGGGCTCTAGGAGGCCCGGTTGAGTCGAGACCACCGAGATCCGGAGTCAAGAATCCCTTCCCTATTCATCCTAATTCACGTTTTTAGAGGAAATTTCTAATGATCAAAACTTGGCCTCGGTCATCCAAACCGAGAACCATCTGAGAAAAAAATTGAGTGAAGGATGCCTCTAATCAGACCCAAGAATTCAGGGTCGTGGAATTCATTGAGCCTTCGTGGAATAATTGTTTGCAAACTACCTTTTCTAGGAAGTCCTAGGAAATGAACGGAGCCGAGTAGTGAGAAGTCATAACTCAAAATGTCTTGGAACCAAACTGAATGTGCCCAAACATCCGAGTGGCTAGGTAAATGCTAGGGAGGCATCTTTTGGTGTGGGACAATGTTGTTTCTTCCGAGCTACTTCATTTGGGAGTAGTCCCTTAAGAGCCACGACCAAAAAATCATATAACTTTGACGAGTGATTACTCAGTCTTCGTGGCACCTAAAGATGTCTTGTTAGATCCTACACCTCTATTAAGGGACCCTTTATAATAGACTATCTCATTTTTTCCATCTTCAATCGGTGCTCTTGTTGCCCTATTGTTTGCAAATGTACCAAATAGTGCAGTTTGAGTCAATGTAAAGCTTTCAAATGCTATTTCTTGAAAATGGTGGGTCATGGCACCAAACCAACTACACCAACATGTCTGAGTGGCTAGGTAAATGTTAGGGGAGATGTCATTCAAGTGTGGGACAATGTCGTTACTTTCAAGCTACTTCATTCGGGCATAGTCCCTTTAGAGCCCTGAGACCAAAAACCTGTATAACTTCGACATGTGATTATTCATTCTTCGTGTCACTTAGAGATATCTCGTTAGATCATAAACCTCATGTAGGGACCCTCTATAATATATTGTCTTGTTTTATTTCATCTCCAATCGATGCCTTCGCTACCCTATTGTTTGTAAATGCTCCAAATAGTGCAATTTGAGTCAGTGTAAGGTTGTCAAATGCTATATTTTGCAAACAGTGGATCATAGCACCAAATGGACCATGCCAACACATTAGGGTGGTCACGTAAATGATACGGGAGGCATCATTTCGGTGTGGGAAAATGGTGTTTCTTCCAGGATACTTCGTTCGGGCGTAGTCCCTTAAGAGCCCTAAGACCAAAACTTGTACAACTCTGACGGTTGATTACTTAGTATCCATTGCACTTAGAGACGTCTCATCAAATCTTACACCTCCACATAGTGACCCTCTACAATATTATGTCTCAGCTTTTTTCCATCTCCAATCAATGCTCTTGTTGCCCTATTGTTTGCAAATGCGTAAAATAGTGTAGTTCGAGTCAGTGTGTAAGGTGTCAAACACTATTTTTTGCAAAAAGAATGGGTCATGGAACCAAACGGACCATGCCTACATGTGTGGGTGGCTAGGTAAACACTAGGGGAGGCATTTTTGGTGTAGGAAAATGCCATTTCTTCCAGGCTACTTCATTCGAGCATAGTCCCTTAAGAGCCCTAAGACAAAAAAATTATACAACTTCGACGGGTTATTACTCGGTCTCTGTGGCACCTAGAGACATCTCGTCAAATCCTACACCTTTGCATATGGACCTTTTATAATATCATATCTTAGGTTTTTCCATCTTTAATCGATGCTTTTGCTTCCTTTCTATTTGCAAACATGTCAAATAGTGTAGTTTGAGTCAGTGTAAGGTTGTCAAATGCTATATTTTGAAAACAAAATCTCATGGGACCAAACCGATTGTGCACATGTGTAGAAATACCCTGGTAAATGCTTGGGGAGGCATATTTTTGGTTCCCTATGCTCCCGGTGCTTCCGGGATACCTCCTTTGGAGCCAAGAACCCCCTTCACAGGTACATAAATCGTTGTTAGTTACTTCTCTTTGCTTGTAAAACAATGAAATCTTTTCTTAGCTTCGAGAATATAAAATTCTCTACTAACAGTGCCAACCACATGAAGGTGGAAGCTTTTCTAGCACCATGAACCTACATAAAAGTGTTAGTCAAAGAATTTAAGTTGAATTTAAAAATCATACTAGATATATACAAAATACACAAATTTAATAAAATATATGAACTTGAATCTAGTTGAAAAATTTAAACACTTCAAAGAAATTATATATACCAGACGAGCATGTAAATTCATTCCAATGAACCATCAGGATGTGAAGGTGGAAGATTTTCTAGCACCACTAACCTGCATAAAAGTGTTAGTCAAAGAAATTTAAGTTGAATCAAAACCATACTAGATATATACAAAATATACAAATTTAATAAAATATATGAACTTGAATCTAGCTGAAAAATTTAAACACTTCAAAGAAATTTTATATACCAAACAAGCTTGTAAATTCATTCCAATGAACCATCAAGATCGGATCTACTCTGAATAGTGGATATGATTGTTTCATGATCTGACTCTCAAACCTTCCAAAGAATCTTGTTATTAGGCCTTCCTCAATATCTATACATTTGAATATTTGTCGCTAGAACTAGATGCAAATATAAGAGTATTTTCCTATGTGTCTCAAAGTCTTCAAACACCCAAATAGAGGAATTTTTTAATGGATACCATCGAAGCCAATTTCCAATAACGAGCACTTTGACCCTTTATGGTACTCATTATCTTCGCCATCTATAACGGGGAGAATTCAACTTCTTTCTTTCCTCAATGCAACGACATAAGAAATAGTTTGTTCCTTCTTCATTTTCTTGTCACAATAAGCGTAAACACATGTCCTATAAAAATAGATGTTTTAACTCAAATTTAAATTACATATTAGTTTCAATGGACATAAATCAATGTACAAAATTGTAAATAACCATTTACCTTATCGCATCAAAATCAAAATGTCATCAAAGTCCTTAGATGTTACAAATTCATCACGGAGAAACAAGTCGTGATACCTATGGATGTTGATAAGCGGGAAGCAGAGTTAGAGGCCTAAAAATCCATCCATCCACCCATTCTTGTGAATCACACTCAACAATGAAAAATTCGATACAAGATGCACAAAAACACGCAAATTTCTTGTCCATGTGACCCACAAAGTAGCGTCTAAGCTACAAAATGAGTGTAGATCACTGGACCTTGTGAGTGTCATACAATCCTCGTAGTTAGCAATTTTTTGTTCTTCTATCACCAAAAATATCTACAAACTGTGGAATTTTCTTGAGAACCATAGGCCATGTTGTCAATACACCATTCCAATATGCTCTTTGGATATTTCAATTTAGCACCATCTTTATAATTCAACTCTTCTCTTACAAGAGATAATTTCACACATGCCCTTGCACCTTTGTCATGCTCTCCTTTTCCATGTCTAGCCTCGGTGAAACTCCAAATATGTTTGCACACCCATCTTGATGTGCATCCTGCTCATCCAATAAAACATTCATGTATTCTTAAATTGAGACTTGTAATTATCGACCATATATAATGTTGATTAAAGCATATGTCCCTATCGGACAATTTTTCATAAAATAACTAGAAACACCTTTGCATAAATTCAGTAGAATGAGTACAATCATCACTAATATAAAATTGGTACCCTCTTAAAAAATCAAACATTCTCTAAACTATCGAAGAATGTATAAATGTTATATGCACAAAAATGGAAACTGTAATGATTTGTAATATTGCAATTGAACCTCCATTTGTGGTTGCAACATGTAATTCTCTGTAAAATCAACCACTGAAAAAATAGTACCAATAGGAGATGTGTCCTTGCATATCTTGAACTATTCATCCAACCATCGAGCTCTGTGTGTATGCCTAACATACTCATATACAATTTCATCCTTAAATTTTCTCATAAATTGAAAAACATGTATTTGTTCAGTAACTAGCTCACATCGTTTAGAATCCTTTCCATCTTTCAATTGGTATGGTACTTATTTATATTTATAAAAATCAGCTAAATTATGTCATATTTTACCTCCAATTTTCTCATGGATACAACTTTCCAATTTAGGTAATCCGCCGCATGTACCATAATGAACAATCCCGACTATAAAAAAATTATCCAAATTCTCTTTCACAAAATATCGTAGGAATGAAATACCTGGAAGATATTGGTGGAAATTGAACACCACATTCCGGTAATATAGTTTCATAATGAAAATAAAAATGAATACATAAAAATTTAGCATAATGCATCGCAAATTCAACATGTTGCCTACTGACAAGTGGTACAAGCATGGTTGATTTTCACATAGAATGGTTTCAACATTTCAAAAATGCGTTGAATAATTTTAATTTCTATACACTCTGTTCAAACTTAGGAAAAATTTGAGTTTGATTTATATCTAAGAAATGATTTGGATGTGGTTCACGATTAGTAAAACTAACTCTTTGTTTTACAACATCTCTTGTATTAGGTGAAACTCTAGTGTTACCATGCCAAAATTGAATAACAACTTCTCTTATAGCATCAGATATATCTTTGTCTTTACGTGGTGCTCTAGCAGAAAATGCCCAAAAATCAGTGTTATTGAGTGATTGAAGGATATTATGCCTTTCAATTGCTTTCATTATAGTTTTTCAATTAACTTTCAGCCTTTGACTTGTTTTCCTAATTAAACGTTGTTTTTTTGTTGATTCACTAACAACACTAGTAGTAAGTACACAACGCACAACATTAATATACCTTGTGCATCTCTTGACACCAACAATGTGATATGCATCATGAAGGTTTTAAAAAATTGCATAGGTTTGACCACATATATCAGATGTTGTCAATCCTAAGGTGTCTAATATAGGTTTCATTTTATTCAATTTCATCAAACTAACCAACAATTGACATCTTTCGGAATCATTTAAAATTTCAAAATGATTATCCCAAATTTCAGTGGCTTTTCTTTTGATTTATCATTCAAAAAGTTGGTCAAACATTGGTTTCAAAATGTTCTCATAAATTTCAATAAAATAATTAGGTCTCTTAAGTGAAATCCTAGGAGGTGTTTTTGTCAAAAATTTCTTGTCTATGGTTTCAACCTGAATTTCTTGATTCACATTTTCATTATCTCTTTCAATTTCAACATCAACTACATCACGAGTATTTAATTCATCTTCAACATTGACAGTAAAAACATTTTCATCGCAATTATTTAATTCATCTTCAACATTGACAGTAGAAACATTACATAGTTCCTCATTTTTTACAATAGTAGGGGTTAAAGATGAACCTCTTCTTGATTCATGAAGTTTCCACATTCACTTAGAATCTTGCAATATTTTGTCCTCTAGTTCGTCTCGGTGTTTTATTGCCTATTAATTTCCTTTTTTGACTTCATTTCTTGTCTCCCATGATGTTTTGCTTCCGATGATAAGAAAAACATGTAAAAAGTGCCATAATTTCACAGTAATTCATATAGTAAGTTCAGACAGTAAAAATCACATGTTAAAATCAAATGTTGAGATTCGTATTAATATGATTTAAGAAGCTGCGATCACAGTTACATTATTAAAACCATGATCATGGTTTATAGACCGCATGTCGCGGTTCTTCTTTGTATCATCAAATCGACTCTCAAGGCTCAAAGCAATATATGTTTTTGCCTAACTAGAGATATGGGAGGTCATTATGGCGTGTGAAATGCCAAAAACTTCAAATTTGTTCTTCCGTGGACTTGTACCATGCCGAAAAATTTAAAACATGTCACAAAATGGTACCATCGCGTAGGGGAGACTATTAGCTTTATAGAAATATTGATTTTAAAGTGAATAGAATAAGATAAATATCATTTTATAATTTTTTAACTAACAGTAGGTATTTAAGACATTTTTCCCATGAATGTTTCATGTCTACATTTAAGACTACAATTTTTTTTTTCGCTTGTAAGAATGTGATAAAACCTATACCATCCCAAGCGTGGTGAAATTCTATATTTTTTGATGTAGTTATGGCGGGAAAATGGAAAGTGCTCTGTTTTCTAAAAAAATATACCACTTTCACAAAAAAATCATTAAAAAAATATTGCTCTAAAAATACAAAATAAAATCCATCCCATGATAGACAAATGACATCTAAATTTTCACCGAAGGAAAAAATAACAATATTTGGTCATCCAAATCATGGGAAAATGGACTGATATTATAGGTTTAAAAAAAAAAAAATAAGTCATAGAATTTTGAGTGTTCAATATAGCTAAACTTTATGCTTTTTTAAAAAAATTAGTAGTTTAGAAACTAGATTTTGGATGCTAAGATTCATATTTATATAAATTTTTCTAATTTTGAGAGTGCATATTGCTAATAATCCCTATAAGTTGATATTTTGTTGCTTTTTTCTATATGACGTCCACTTATGACCCCTTTATGGTCCCCCAACTTGCTACACTTACGACACACTCTTGTTTTATGGTTCATTCTTGATTGTTGAAGGGGCATTTATAAATGAACCTCATCTCATACACATCCACTAGGAGGCACGCTACTCCTATCCATCTTCACACATTACATACCATCCCATTCACACTCACAGCATTTGCATATCTTGGTTGCACTTACTCTTGCTTTCTTCTACTTACATGTACACTTTGTTTCCCATGCTAGATGGATACTTAGTATGTCAATATATTTTCCATATACACATGTGCATTCACTTTGTCTTTTGGAGTGGATGTAGATCTCTTATAGGTCCTTACACACCTGCAATGATTCTTGGAATTTACCTCTTATCATTCCCACCGAGGCTCCTGGGGCATCTATTATCTTACACATTACAAGTGTTATCATCTCATCGTATACTACTTCTTATACTTACTAGAACATTACTTATTCCATTGATACATGTACACTTTGCTATACCTTTTATCTTTCTAACATGCTAGCAGGTGCTTCATGTGAATCATTTACCTTGCACTACTATATGCCACCATGCTTATCGATACATTTTTATTGTCAACTCTTTCTACTTGTATACTATGGTTTGCGGAGTTATGCCCTATGTCTTATTTGATCATTTCTTTTGTGCTTATGGATGCTTCATCCTTGATTGTCTTGTGAAATTGTGAGTGATGTCCCATATTCAAAACCCATTTTTCATCATCTATCTTGTATGCAAACTTGTTTGTTATATTATTTTTATATGACATGCTTGCTACTTTTTCTAATAACACATATTTCTAGCCACTTTTTTTTCATGAGCCTTAGCTTCTACCATGCACATTCCCTACCCCCTATAGGTATTAACATCAAGTCATCTATTTATGTTGTACACTCCTATCGACTTCAAATGCATCCCAAATGAGGGGGCATACATTGGGTGAAAAAAATACCCAATACAATAGCTCAAACATATATCACAACATAGAATCAACATAGGTTACGATTCTGATCCCTGGCTTAGAATCATGCTTGGTTCAAAATCACAACATAGATCGGTGCCTAAATGTAGATAGAAGCACCTAGGTTCATGTTTCCTCCCCTAGGTGATAATTTCGTGGGGCACATATAATTTGTTTCTCAAATCAACACGGTTCACGTAAGTCTTCAAATTATTTCTATAGTTAGAGGCATGAGACCTCCAAAGCAACAGAATTCAATTTATCTTCTATATTCAGTTCAAATGGTATAACTCAGAACTAATACAAAAAAATCAGGACAACATGAACAAAACAGGGACACACCATTTACAATGGTGTTTATCAGGAAGAGTCATGGATGGATAATAACACTAGGCATCTCTCCCCAACACTTGTTCTTGGCATGAGATCACTCAAAAAAATTCACATTTGGTGTGAGACAACCAAACACAAATTTCTCTACAAATCATTTCAGGACACTTTTATATCCTTTTCCACTCTTTTACATCAAGTGCACACTTTTCTTTATACACTTTTACATATGTATAAACATTTTTCTCTACGATTTATCATATATAGGTCTTTGACTACATTCTTGCTCTTCTTTTTTCAGGTCCTTCCTTATAAGAAGAAGCAACAATAAGCACAACAATAGGTACAACATGGTACAATGCACACGCTTCACCCCAAAGGTCACTTTCCTTTCATAGTTTCCACGCTTCATTTTGACACTCATTCCATTCTTCACTTGTCCACTCACCACACTATTCTCCACATGCTTTACAGGGTAATAAGGTGCGCATCTCTTATTTACTTTATGTTATCAAGTATTTACTCAAAAACATAAAATGGGGACAAATGTAGACACAAAATCATGCACATGGGTACATTTATAGGTTTTAAACACATACTAACATATATATGATTCCTAAGGAAGATAAATAGTAAATGACAATTGTCTTTGGCCTCTTTTCTATGTTTCTTGTTTTCTATTTAGTCTTACTAGCCTATAACTTGATTGGTATTTTACTCATTTATATTTTATGGCTCAGGACACTAACAACTAGGAGCCTCTGTCACCACCTCTGGGCATCCCTAACTCTTATTCACCTTACTCTCTCCTTTTGGGTCTCTATTATCTTTTAGCCATATTTCTCACTTATGGGTCAGCCTTCCAATTGTCAATTACGAAATTCAAACAAGGGAATCATATAAATTCATAGTTATGTGTTCAAAATCAAGGACCAAGCACTAAAAATTACTATTATAACCTAATCTTGCATCCAAAAGGCACCTAAAGCACTCAAATGCATTCATCTAGCATCCATGCAAGGGATAAGGGCTGCATAAATTTTGCTTACATAACATAGGAAGGAGCAGTTCATTCTATTCCATCCACACATTCTACTACATTGTTACATTTAGCTACATCTCGCTATCAAGTGCAACTTGCAGAAGGGCATCCTAGGGCACGATTTCTACACACACTTATAAGAACTACATGGATTCTAAGATGTAATGCAATGCTTGGTCATAAGCTCATTCTCGATTTGACCATTGGGGTCATTCCAACTCCACATATTGCATCTTTCATTTTAGGTTTGATGTGGTTTGTGGGCTTGTGCAGGTGAACTTCTATTTTATAGGTTACATGTATCCTCGGTGATCATTTTACAACTCTCGGGTGATCGGTAGGAAGTAAAAGTGATGATCTTACAATATAATAAAAAAGATATTATGATCATTTACGTAGTCATATGCACCTATAATAAGTCTTCGGTGCCCAAGTGCCCATGTCCTATCTTGGGTTCCCATGTCCAACCTTATTCCTACATTACAGAATTTACATTGAGCATTTTTGACACTCTTCCTAGCTTGTTCAACAATTTTCCTAGTCTAGATTAGTCCCAAATAATGTGAAAATCAGCTAAGTCCTCTCTCCTTCTCCTTTTCTTAGGGTTTTAAATATTACATCTTATATTTATTGTTTCATTTCTTCACTTCAACATTTATACATCATTTGGTTCAATAGTGACTTTGAAATATTTAGATTAATTCCAATTAAATTAAATCATCCTTCCCAAAACAACTACTCTACAAAGCAAGTATAAAAATTGAACATTGCCAATGTGCCCATCAAATCGCATAAACTTTTGTCAAATCTCCAAAGTGGAAATTATGAGTTTAATTATGTACCCAAACTGTACTAGGAATTCAAAAGATAAATAAGGATATTCAAATGGATTTTTTCTAATTTTCTAATGTAAGAAAATCATTAATCATGATAAACATATCTCTCGGTTCTTCTCGGGAATCAAATCCAAAAACTATTCAAAGCTACACAACATGGGAAATATTTCCTTGCAACATACAACAATCCCATAACCAAAATCTTTGAATTAAATACATTTTATTCAAAAATCAATAGCTATGCAATATATAATTGAAGAATTATTTTCCATCCCATCCTAACGGATTTTCATTTTCAATCGATTACTTGATGCGGGGTTGACTCATCAACATGTGGTAGATTAAGAACTCAATTTACCTTTGCATTAGGCTTGTATTACATCTTCATTTTACCATTACTCTGATGGTGTGATGGATTAAGTTTCCAACAATTTTCCACCCGTTTCCACTCATACGACAATGAGTATGAAAATTCTTGGGACAAGAGGAATTTTATTTTACATTTCTCACCTCTGACAACAAGATTTGTTTTTTTATCTTCCTTATTCCTTACAAATGTCATCAAATTCTTCAACAATTTCCCTCTCTTCCAAAAACTAGCAATATAATGGTTAATCTACCGAAAAAAGTGCAAGGAAAAGTATGCCACATTTTCTTAATATCAAAACCATATTTCTTGAACTGAAATAGAGGATCAGAATTTTTACAACAATTTATCTTTTTAGTATGATTATGATAAGAAAAAGGAGGTGGAATCTCATTACCTCTTCTCTGCAATTTCTTACTCAATCCATAATGTGATAAATAATCACCAATTTCTTGCACCGAGACTTCTGGTGGATTAGTGGGGTATTCACTTAGCTATCAAAAGCTTGTCTCCCTTTAGCATGCTTGGAGAACTCTCCAATTTCCAATCCCCCACTAGGATAACCAAAACCTACAAAATGAAAATGATCTTCAACTCTGTATTGGGTTAGAAATAACTTATCCATTCTTAACAAGGCCTCTTATATCAAATTCCATTTTCAACAATAACTTAGATCTAATGCCTTTAGTGTTTTTTTCAAATGAAACAACGGTAGTAGTTGAATCCGAATCGAATGGGAAGAAGAAAAATCATGTGGTGAATAACTTAGAGTGCACTCATATGTCATGGTTTTCGCATCTAAAGTGAGAGGAAAATCCTTCTTCGGTTCACCACACTTCAATCGATCAAGATCTCGTCCTTGGATTCAAACTTTGATTTTAATTGTGTAATTTTTTCTTCCATTGAATAGAGATTTTATCTCATAAAATAATTCTCTTCATGAATATATCTATTGATTTCAATCTTTTCTAACATCTCTCTCTTCAATGCTTTACCCAAATCTACATGTAAACTACATGTACTTTCAAAATAATGCAAAATTAAAAATGGAAGATCAAGCTACAAACTCTACAAAATCGATGGGATTAACAAATCAAAACTAATATCCAATGTAACTAAAATAAAACATTGAATGCAACCATATCGATACCAAACTTACTTCGTAGATAGCAAGTTTTAAGGAATTAAAATCCCCTTTAATACCAAAAACTTTATTTGTAAATGTCAATAAACCCCTTATTGATTTACTTGTTTAAAGATATCTTACAAATTTATCAACTTTTTTATTTAAATGAATCTAAATCTGATTAGGATCTAATTTAAAATTGAATTAAAACTAACCGGCCCGAACTCAAGATTCACAAAATCACTATTATTCATTGATCGATCAATACCATTTAGAATTAATTTACCCAATTCTTCAAAAATGTTGTAATCAAATAATAAATGATTGCTTGAATTTAAATTGATTGATTAAATTTAGAAATAAATCAAAATTTAGAATGCAAAATAAATAAAATCATAGACATGACACCAAAGTTATTTATGAAGTTTAGAAATTACCTACGTTTCCGAGTTCATACGAACCGATCTATTAAAAATTATTCAAACTACAAGTAAAATCAACTTACAAATAATAATACTAGATTCACTGAGCTATAATTTCTTTTCTTCACACCTTTAAAGGACCCTAGTGAATCTTAGTGTTTGTCCTCCACCTTCCTAAAGCACTTACAAAAGCTTATCCCTTCATATTTATGTATTCTAATGACTTTTTCTACGTAAAATGATGTCACAATAATCCAAAATAGGAAAATGAGGTATCCGGGAGGACCATCTCAAAATTCTAGACAACTTTCCAGTTTACACTGAGTCCTCAAAAATATCCTAAGTGCCTCAAACTCTCACTTTTATGAAATTTTCTTATTATCAATAATAACACAATCAGTCAACTTAGTTTGTATAAAACCCAAATAACCCTTATATAGGATTTTCAACCCCTATGGCCTAGCGGTGGGGGCTTGAGTTTAGTAAAGGGGATGTTGGGAGTTCGAACAACCCCAAATCCTATGGGCGCTTTATGTTTATTTAGGATAATAATCTCACATCGTGGGGTGGTTCAAGGATTTAATAAACATGTTTTCTACTTTACCCATAGCTTGGGAAATACATAATCCATTTTTCTATCCACATAAGGCTTAATTTGGTAGACTAGTTTGGAGGATGCCGAGTTTGGAACGCCAGATAATGGCTAGTCGGTGGGGTGGTTTGCCACGTAGATCGGTTGGAAGTACTTTTTTGGGATTTTGGGCTATGTTAGGATTTTCTAAGATGATGTATTGGTATTATCGGTGGGAGATTTGATTGTTATGTGGCCAAGATATGTGGAGATCTCGCAAAGTGGTTAAACGATCCTGCTAATGTTAGAGCATATCCCTAATCGGTTAGCTCGGTCGGTGGATGAGTTGGCTCCCTTCAATTCAATCACAAGCTCTCCTAGCTCAGTCTCCTAGCTCAATGAGCTACTTGAAACTTCATGGTGGCTAGGTCCCCCTTTAAAATAAAAGTGGACCCTATAGTTGAAAAAAATTGACCGTCAAAGACCGGTGGTAAAAACTAGGTTCTCTTTTTGCTCCATGCCACGTGTCGACACCACGTTGACCCATGTTCCATTTTTGCAACATGTCCAGTCACTACATCACATGTGCCCCCGCTTCATTTGTGGATTCATGTTCTTGCGTGGACGGTATCTGGAGCATACGGTGTCCATTTTTAATGTTAAATATACTTTCAAAAAGCTCTCAACTTTCTCTTCCATAAGGAATATGTTCAAGGAAATTTAGGGAACATTCAAATTTTGAAAAATCCTCTAGATCAGCAGGAACATGGTCAAATTTTAATTGAAAAACCCATTCTTCCATACAAGAAACAAGCTCCAAACAATATCCAAAACAAGCTCCATATCCACTAGAAAACATCCAAACCACAAGAAGATGACTTGGTTGACCTCTCACCAATTTGCATCATCTCATACCTCTTCCAATAAAAGAAACCATGCTATCCTCCCTCTAATCCCATGGGATCACAATGTGGGATAAGGGAGAGGAAATCAAAACCACAACATTCAAGAAACCATATGAGTATGAAATCCAACACAAGAAACAATAATATCCATGCTTCTTACAAAGTGGGGAAGATAGAGAGAGATCTCTTTTTAATCATAATCAAATAAGTATCCAAATAGATCCAAAAAATTCCAATTTTTCTAAAAGTCTCCAAAGCTCCATATCCCTCCAATAAAACTTGTTTCTCTTTGCCTCCTTACCAAATTTTTAAAACCTTGGAAGTTTCCTTAGAAATGATAGGTGATTATTCTCATACCACATGGGAATGATCTCCTACTTTAAACCAAATAAAGACGATTTGAAAATAATCCCAACAAGTATTTTCCATCAAGCATTGTGGATAAAGTAAGAGGGATTCTTCCCTCTTCCCTTTGCCACTCCCAAAATTCACTTCCCAAAAGGGGTGGATAGAGGAAACAAAGAAGAAAACAATAACATATTGCAACCAAACCGTTTTAGCACCAAATTTTAAACTAAAAACAACTTCCTTTCAAAACGTAATAATTAAAATTCAATGGTGTTAGGCCTACCTCACAAAATCAAAAGGATTCTAAACACAAGCCTTCCAATCCACACTCCAAGACCTCAAATCCAAAGGCTTCTTTTCTTCCCAAAATAGCTTGAAGCAAAAATGATCAAAAGAGCCCCTCATCCCTCTAAAATCAAGGATAATACGAAGGAGATTCTCCAAATAAAAACTCAATGGTATGGTGACATGTGTCATCCATCCACCCAAAAAATCATGTCATCTCGAGTGGCATACCTATGGGTGGGTAATCTCTTTTCGAGTCTCATAATGGCTTGTGAAGGTACTAGGTTACCTAAAAAAATTAAACATAGCATAGAACTAATAACCACTCTAATGAAAAGAGATAAAAAGGTCGTGTTGCTAAAATAAAAAACATTAAATCACAATTAGATGGTTGTAATTGTAATTTTTTCAAGATCAATTATTGTCTTTCAAAGTTCAAATGAATATTCATAACAAAATATGAATTTCATTTCTATTTTAAATTCTAAATATGAAAATGAAATTGATATTCCTAATTTTGATTTCTTGTCCTCTCTTCTTATCTAATAAGAGCAACTTATGACCAATTTTGATGCTAAGGTGAATTATTCTTAATCCCTTCTATCTCAAAATCATAAAATGTTTATTTTTAATAATAATAGGTCTTAGATGCTTAATCTTAATTTTTCTAAATATAATAAAGGGATCAAGAAAGATGCGAATGACAACTATAAAGTCAAATATTCTGAAAATGTAACAAATATCAAAAATTTGGTAGCAATCTCTTTTATCTCAAAATCATAAAATGTTTATTCTTAATAATAATAGATCTTAGATGCTAAATCTTAATTTTTCTAAATATAAGAAAGGGATCAAGAAAGATCTGAGGACAACTATAAAGTCAAATATTTTGAAAATGTAGCAAATGTCAAAAATTTGGTCATAATGATTTTTTTATCAAAATGAAAATATTTCTAATAGAAAATATTTAAGAATAATAGAGGTAAAAAAATTTACAATCACAATAATGATCAAAATTCAAATCATGATCCAGATCAAAATAATAATTCGAGACAAAACAATTACACTTTACGCTGCATTTATTTATTTTTATGACAATGAATGGATTATAGATACCGACACTTCAAGACATTACTTACATGAGTGACATTCTCACAGATGTCAAAAATTGTTGTGAAAGAATTTATCTAGGAGACAACTCCTTCATTGAAGCAAAAAGTCAAGGTAAAGCTAAACTATTTAATGGGTCCATTAATGATGTTTTGTTTGTTCCTAAACTTAGAAAAATCTATAATCTTGTTCTCAAATTACTAGAGACAACTTTGTTATTATTTTACTTAAGGATAAATGGTTTATCAAAGATCATTTTGATTGCATTATTGTTGAAGGTATTCAAAATAATGACTTATATATTTTTGATGATTTACTAATTAAATATGTCTTCCCTTTCAAATTACAAATAAACTCAACTATGGCATGAAATACTTGGTCATCCTAATTTTAAGATTCTTTATGATAAGACAAGCTACGATATTGTGATATGACTACCTAAAATTAAATCTAATCATGAAATTTGTGAAAATTCTTACATGACAAGCAACCTTTTGTCCCCTTTCAAAATAATCATGATTCTAATTCATCTCATCCTTTAGATCTTATTCATATTAATGTTTCTAGAGGACCACTTGAAGTAGTTTCTCTTAGAGGTTATTTGTATGTTGTAACATTTATTAATGATTATACTAGGATGATATGGTCATACTTCATTAAAAAATATAAAGTTTTTTCTAAATTTAAACAATTTAAAGCTCTAGTTGAAAATATCTCTAATCATAAAAATATGAAATTAAGATTTGGTGATGGAGATGAATATATTAGTAATAAATTTGATGTCTTTTGTATATCTTATGGAATTAGAAAAGAGCTTATCACTCCCCATTCTCCATGCAATAGAATGGAATTGTAGAAAGGAAAAATTAAACCATTCTTGAAATGGTTATAACTATGATTTATTTTCCCAATTTTCTAAATTTATATGGGTAAACGCTATGAACATTATTGTTTATACCTTAAATAGATTTCCTACCAAATCCTTACATAAAACCACTCCTCTAAAAGTATGGACCAGTTAGAAACCAAATGCATCTCATCTTAAAATATTTGGTATCCTTACTTTTATTTTTATTCTTAAAGTTAAAATAAAAAGCTTGATCCAACCTCCTACCCTTGTATATTTGTGGGTTATGGAGGAAAACTAAAGGTTTAAGAATTTATGATCCATTTAAAAGAGAAATCATTGAAAATAGGAATGTTCATGTCCTTAAAAACCATTTTGTGTATCCTCCTTTGAACCTCCTCAAATTTCTCTAAATGAAGAAAACAATGACTTAGATGAAAACAATCCAATTATGGATAGTCTAGATGATGAGGTTGAGGGGGAGCTAACTCAATACCAATCTAAAAGACCTAGATGGTCTCAATCTCTTTTGCAAGATTCTAACCTTAGTACTCTTAATAAAATGAATAGAAGTGATCATTCTTATCAGGCTCTAATGACCTTGTATTAATGTGAACTTTAAACATTTGAGGAATCCAACTAAGATGAAAGACAAAAGGATGTTATGATATCTAAATATGATGCTCTAATAAATAGTCAAATGTGGGATCTAGTCCCACCTTTTAAAATAAGTATTATTGGATCTAAATGTCTCTATAAAATAAAGTATAACTCCATGAGTGAAATTGATAAATCGGAGTAAGATTAGTTGTCATTGATTTCACTCGAGAAAGCAAGAATTGATTATGTGGAAACATTTTCTTCTGCAGAGAAAAATGAACACAATCATGATTTTGATTGTTCTTACATCCCAAAATGGCTGGGAAATACACCAAATGGATGTTAAAAATGCTTCCTAAATGATGATTTGGAAGAAGATATATATTTTCTCAACCTCGGAGATTTTAAGAACCTAATAAAAATAATTTTTGTAAGCTAAATAACTCCTAAATCTTGGTATTCAAAAACTAACAATTATTTTAAAAATTTAGGGTTTACACATTGTTCTTTTGATAATGATTTATTTGTCAAAATAAAAATAATATTATTCTTATTGTGTTATATGTTGATTATCCTCTTATAAATAATAGTTAGATTGGTTTAATTATTAAATATAAATATAAGCTATGTCAATAATTTAAGATGATATATTAAGGATTACTTCATCACTTTCTAGGTGTAAACATCTAAAATGTGGACATAATTAATTACGATTAATTTGTCCCACAAATATCCCAACATCATCCATATAATAATTATTTCCTCTATCCTAGAATCCAAAACTATGAAGTAAATTCTCCATCTTTACAAAGAGGCCTCCGGATATCAAATTAATTTTGATAAAATCTCTTTATACGTTTTTAACACTCCTCTTGCGTATTAAAGAAAATTTTGCCAAATCCTTGGTTGTGAGATTAACTCCTTGCCTACCACATACCTTGGGCTCCCTCAGGTACTAACAAGGTTCACATGAGTGTTTGGAATGCTTTTCTTGACAGGTTTCAAAGAAATCTTGTTGGTTGGAAGGGATCCACCCTATCTAGTGTGGGAAAATGCCTGCTTATCAAAAGTACACTCCAAAACTTGCCGATATATATCATGTCTCTCTTCTTTATTCTAGCATCTATTGTTGATAAGATTGAGAGGATTAAAAAACTTTCTTTGGATGGGCATGGAAGAGAAGAATAGAATTCACTTGGTAGCTTGGGAGAAGGTTTGCAACAGCAAGAAAGTTGGGGGCATTGACATTAAAAAAATTAGAACCATGAATACAACATTAGTATCTAAAATGGGTGGAGACTTATTAAAGAGGAACATCCTTGGGCCAATCTCATCAGAGCTAAATATTTAAACCTTGGCAATGTTCAAGAGTTCCTTAACAATGTCGCTCTCCCTAGTGGTTCCAATTTCTAGAACAATTTGGTAAACATTAGAAAATATCTTGCCTATGGTCAGTAAGTAGATTCGGGCATGGGGAAAGTATCAACTTCTGGAAAGATAGGTGGGATGATTTTAGCACTCTAATCAATAATCAACATTTTGAACAGCTTCAAGAAAACCTCACCATAGCCTCAAGATAGCATTTCAGTGGCTATATACAAAATACAAATGGATTATTGCAGTGGAAAAATATTGTGAATATCATCCCCAACTAAGAGGAGCTCCTTAGAGACCTGAAAAACATCCTAAGTCATATTCCCATCATCCAAATGCAACCTAAGGATGAATTTACGGGCCCATTCCTTTTATGGAAACTATTTAGTGAGATCAAGTTACCAATTGTATGTCAATGAACTGGTTAGCATCTTTCCTTAGAGTAGGACTGGTTTAAAGAGATTACTCCTAAGATTGACCATTTTCTCTATTTTTTCTTAATAAAGGTATCCTTAGCATCGATAGACTTATCAAGAGGGGGTCTACCATGCCAAATAGATGTTACCACAGTAAAAAGGATAATGAAACCATTCAACACCTCCGCTTCATTACCCAGTGGCCATGGCTCTATGGAAGCTCATATTCAAAATATTTGGTGTCAATTGGTATTTCCTAGAGGACATTATTCAAGCATGGCTTTAATGGAATCCTCCTTTCAAGCATGCTCTTCTTCACATATTTTGGAGGATCATTTTCCCCCACACCATCTGGAGGATATGGAAGGCTCGCAACTCTATAATTTTCAGGGGAACTAACAAAACCATCAAAAGTATCCTGAATGAAATTGTTGTGGCTGCTAAAGAAAACATCAAGAAATTTAAGCCACCCAAAAAATCTTTGTATCCCCAGGATGAGGAAAAATATCGAAGGCTTGGAACGTCAATACTCAACAATTAACAACTCCTCCCTCTAGCATTGATAGGTCTCTTGTGCAGTGGATTCCCCCTCTAGAAGGTTGGCATAAGTTGAACTTTGATGGTGCTTCCAAAGGAAATCCTAGTTCAGCAGGTGGTGGTGGTCTTATTAGAAATCACTTGGGTCACCTCATTGCCACTTATGCAGGATCTATGGGCAAGCAAACCAACCACTACTCGGAAGCCCTTGCAGGCTCTCGGGAATCAAAATTGCTAGGAACCTCAAAGTGGCTAACATCATTATGGAAGGTGACTCAATGAACATTATCAATAATCTTTCTAAGACCCAAATTCCTAGTAGAAGCATAAGTGATTTTATCAATGAAGCCCTTTCTATATGCAATGGTATTAACATCATGTTTCAACATGTGTATAGGGAGGGGAATAAATTAATGGACATCTTGGCTAATGTAGGGGTATGCAATAATAAGTACACTGAATGGTATGATTTACATGACACCCCTCATGAAGCTCACCAAATCATCATTAAAGAAGCAAATGCAAATCCCTAGCTGGTGGCTCTCTCACATGTGGAATCCTTGGCATGGATTTCTAAAGCAGATTGATATTAAAAGTCCTTATTACCCCTTCACCTTGAAAAATGAGTGCTTTTTTCTTTTCAAACAAAATTGGGGGAAGGATTCAGGGTTCATCTTTGCAACAACCAATATTTTAGGTTGTTGGTATGTTGTTAGTAAGACTATTTGTAGTTGTTATCGGGTTCTACGCTTCACGGTAGTCGTGTGCATTCACTATGGTGGATATCCAAGTTGAGTTGAGCCTATTTTCAATCCTCGTTAAAGGAAAATTTAGAGTTCTAGGAAACCCTTAACATTGGGGGTTTTCCATATTTTATTCAGAGGATCAAGGGGCATGACCAACACATATCTCTCCAATTTGTGGAAAATTGGAAAGGGAGGAACATCCAAGTATAGAGGAAGATATTTCAATATCTCTGAGCAGTTCATCTATTTTATAACTGGGCTAAGCATGGATGGCAATAAGTTCTTTAGGAACAAATTCGATAAAGAAGTTGAGGAAAAAATATTCCTAGATGATGGGGAACACCTGGAAATTAAGAAGGAAGGCATTGTTTGTGACACAATTCCAAAGCCCTTTGATGATGTAGTTTGTATTATATTTCGTTATACCACTCAACAGATGGTTTTCTACAATCCTACTTCATCACCTAGTGCTACTAAATCATTTTAGGCATGAGGCCAAGGTGAGTTTGTCTTACTATATCCTGTAATATTTGGAAAATTCGGTTGAGGAGGTTCAGGGTCATAAAAGGACTATGCCTTTACATCATGGGGTCATATATCTCATCCACCAGTACATTATTATTCTTGTGGCCAATGATCCTCATCCCCCACTTACCCCACCACCCCCACAACAACCTTGTATCCATTCTAAGAAATGCATGTATTGAGACCTTGTTATTGAACCACCCCCAAAAGGGTTATTATAAAGGAAAAGAATTCATGGAAATTGGTATCTCCCCTACTGTTATTGATGTTAGTGATCAGGACACCATCCTAGAAAAATGAAATTTCAAGCTAAGACTCTAAAAACACTAGAAGATAATGTGGATTTTCTTCTCAAATCCGACATTAAAAATCAACGTTGACTCCATCTCAAGCTTCAAAGAGGATTTTAACACTCTTTCCACTAAATTCAAAACTCTGGAAGATAAACATAACACCTTCCTATCCATCCATAGGGTAGTTCTCAACCTATTACAATTGCACATCTAAAATATCTCGATGTCAGTGGAATTACGCCTCTACGTGGAAGAATGGGAAGCTCACCAAAAAGTTCAAAGCCTCAAATTGGGATCCAAACATCACTGTTGCTTTGAATCTACACAAGGAACTCATAATTTCTATCAAGGTCTATAACAAATCCATCAATTAGTGTCTGTGTTTCTTTATGTTGTAATGTTGTTATGATGTTGTTGTAGTGTTGCAGTTTTTTAGTTTTTCTCGTAGTAGGGCTTCTTGTTGGTAGATGGCCCCTACCCTAGTACTTTGTTAGTTTCTACTTTTGGTTGGGGTGTGGCCCCTTCTTTTTGTTATCCACTTTGCTTTGTATTGTCTATCTTGGTTGTTGAGCCTATGGTTGTACTCTTGGGTAAGGTCCCTCTAAAACCTTTTACCAATAAATAAATAAATTATTCATAATATTAATTATTATTATTTAATCCATTTTATCATATTTACCCTTTATCGTTATTTATCATTTGTCCCAAATCCTTTTAATCCATCATTATATCCCATCTTATCATTAATCACTTTTATTTCATTATTATATCATATTATCCTATTAAAATCCCTATTAACATTTTATAGGAATTTAATATTCCTATCTCTACCTACCCACCTACCCTACACATCCCTACCCCTAGACTTTCCATGTAACCTAACCCCTGGTCATCATTTATTAACCTAATATAATTATAATCTTAATCACATTCTGCCACCTCTAAATCTAGAGGCTTTTCTTTCTAGAATCCTCTCTAAATATCTCCTTCCATTGGATTTTTAATTCAATTGTGTCCTTGTTAATCTATTCACCAGTCCCAAACCTACACAACCATCCCAAACCCCAACCTCCAAATCCCCTATCAATCATCATGACCCACACCTTCCTACCATCAAAACTCATGTAAATAATCCACCACCATCCAAAACCTCAACTCCTAAATCCAATCATCATAAAACTTATCATCGAGTCCCATTCACATATCCACAACAATCCCAACAAATTCATCCAAAATCATCATCCCCCACATCTCATCTTATTCCTCCATCCTTGTCATATTCATCACCCCAATAAAATCCTACAGACTTTCTCCTAAATAGTCCCACATCCCCTAATCCACCATAAAATTCAACCTCTAAGCCTATTTCATCCCTCCATCACCTACACCCAATCCTATCAAAACTATCTCATCCACCGTGACTCCTAAGTCACCCTCATCCCCTTCTACCGCCAATCCTAAACCATCTAATGTGGCTCATACAACACCATCATCCTCTTCATCCACACTTAATCCTATCTCAACCCCTTCATCACCTAAACTTAACACTATCTTATCCTCTAATCCTATTTAAAATCCACTATACCCCAATCCTACAACATCTAACGTGACTCCTGAGTCACCAACTCTTAAACCTAATAAATCTAATACCAATCATCTCCTCACTCCATCTCCTACCCAATCTAATGAGGCACTTATGCCACCTTCATCCATGAAAACTTCCTCCTTTTCCATGAAATAGTATTTCCTTACTTTCATAGATGACTTGATTGAAGGACATGGGTTTATTTCTTAAAAATAAATTGGAAACATTTGAAGTATTCAAGCGGTTCAAGGCCATGGTTGAGAAGAACGATTTGCCATCATATAAAGACATTAAGAATAGATAGAGGGGAGATTATATTTTCTTGATAGGATGGTCATGTGTGTTCTTCTTCACCTTTATACTTCTGCTCCAATTAAAGCATTGTAAAATATATTTTTATGATCTTAATAGAATTATCACTCTAAGTGTATTATGCAGTTTAGTAATAAAGCATCATGTTTTAAAGGAGGTCATTACTTTATAAAAGGCTCCTAGAGATGCTTGTATATATTTTCCATGAGAAACTGTGAGATATTCTCACAAATCAAGCTTAGCCTAAATCATCACTTCTGATTTATGAATTCCAAATCCTTTTGTACTAAAAGGTAAGTTTAGCATGATGAAGGTGTATAAATCCTTCAAATGTGATATGCTAGCCTAAACCTCATTGTGGTTTAAGGATTCTAAATCATGTTATATATATGGGTAATGTTGACATATAAACCCCTCTTAATATTAAGGGGGAGTGTTAGAACATTAATCTTAAGTAGGATTTAATCCTCTTAAGTGTTCTTGTATTGTTATAAACTTTAGTTTATAATTATATAGATAAAAAATATTTGATATTTTTATTTATTTAATATAAATTTTAGGTTTGTGTTAATTGATTATTAAAAATAAATTTATTAAAGTGGAGGGGTTCTTCATGAGAAGACATTCCCATAAACCACTTAAATAGGCTCTTAGGGCCAGGTAAAAATAATCAAATTGAAGTGTTAAAATTGGAGAGAAGTGGGTGAAGTTCATATTTTTACTTGACATTGTAAAACGTTTCTCATTAATAGAAATCTATAACTTTCCCATGGTTTTTTACCTCGTATGAGGTTTTCCACTTAAAATTTTGTAAAATTTTATTTATTGTTTTTACTATGTTATTTATTTCATAAGGTTTAAATAACTTTACAATATTTATTTAAGTGTTCGAACCTTTAAAAGATTGTGCAAGCAAGGAAACAAGCAAACATAAGGCACATCCCGCAAACAATAACAAACAAGATACAAGAAAATTAGACAACCATGATTTGAAGGATTCATGCAAGGATAATGATATACACAAAGCACCTGTTAACATGTTAGAAAATATAATTAGTATGTCACAATGTAAGATCTGAATATAGGAATGAAAATGTGAAATATTGTAATGATATAACTTGATAGTAAGTGGGAAAAGGTAAATTCCTAAGGAGCCACAATATGACTGGTAATGGACATGGCTAAGCATCATACATCATATAATAACCTGTAAGTTACCTACATTCACCTCAAGATACCATGTTAACGTGCAAGTGTGTATGAAAAATGATGAATCGTTAGAGGAACCATAATAAGATGATAAAAAAGGCGCAACATATAGTAGTATAAGGAAGAAAGAATACATCCAATCAAGATATATGCTAACATTTTTTTGTAATTTATATTACAAATATATGAAACATAAAATCTATGAGGAATAAGGATACCCCCTAGTGTATGTGTGCAAAGTGATGTTCATGTAGGTAAGGAGGCCCTCAACAGTCAAATATGAACCAGAACAAAAGTGTGTCGTGGGTGGTGTGGTGGAATTATGATTCCCAAAAGTGTGAATGCCAAAATTATATTTTAAATTGAGAGTACTAGGCAAGGACCCATGATCATCTAGTGTAAAAATCTGAAAATATGTGAACATGAGGTAAGGACCTAGTGTCGTGTCAAATATCATAGCAAGTGGAGTAGGATTGTGTCATACACATGTGGAGAAACTAGAATAGGTATAACATTGGTAAACATGAGAATTACCAGATAATAATGTCAACACGGTGAGGGAAAACCTTATAGATTCCAATATCCAAATAAGAAGAGTATGAATGGTATTAATTAACTAATTTCAATTAATTCCTAATGGGTTTTTATGGGAAATGGAATGGGAAAATTAATTTATTTAGGATAGGTGTGAAATTGGGGTGTCTACACTATCTACTAGGTGTGTCTCCACCCACCACATGCAATGCCCTATAATTTCCAAGGCCCCTCCATTACCACTATATTCATCTAGTATGGCCACTTGTTCATTGTTTTTCTATACGGATCCCACGTAACCTACTCATGTCTCACCTATGGAAACCTTCTTCAAAAAACCACTAGCCTCACTTCCATACCTCTCTCTCATTTTTGAATTCTCAATGCATCTCTTCTACATATAGTGGTGTCCTTGTCAGAGGCCTATACATTGGGAATAGTTCATATATAAAGGTTTTAAAAAGTATACATTCCCTAATTCCCCTTTTCACCTCACCGAAATACTTTACAAATCATGTACTAACTTCACCCATATGGCTATGCCCTAACCAAATTGTACATCCACCTCCAATACATTCCTGCATGCCACTAACACAAAACTCGACATTTTTCCATCTACCTTGTGTCACAAGACTCATGCCACAACCATACTAATTACATCTTTCCAATATTCATAATCTATGCAAACAATATGACAATTAATCAAATCATCGATGTATTAGGGTGATAATCATCACTACCTATGACCCATCATGTTAATTCCCTCCTCTCTTTGGTATTTATTGGAACATCACAAAACATATGGAATCCTTGAATTAGTAGCCCTAAAATCACATGTACATTCTGTAGTGTTATCGTAGCCTCAATTATGTGTTCATCGACCCTCCACATGAAGGTGTATACCTGAAATCCCAATGGACCAAAAACATCTATATCATATATGCATCTAATGGGAACTACAACATCTGCAAAATGCCTCAAAATTTGAGGCATGTAGTTGTGCATCATCCTATGTGGATAATCCACAAAATAAATATGGTAACCATGCCACATTTATGGATCTCCACAATTAAAACCTCCGTGAAAACTACAAAATATCAAACAAAAAGTATCGATAAGATCTTTATCAAAATCAACAAAATACATCTAAAATCATCAAATTTCCCAATTATCTCTTTGTATCGGTCCTTGTTGGCTTAACACCATCATTCCCTAAGAAAAAATACCACCCCCTTATACCATTGACCATGTTGGTGTAGACACTAAATCACTCACTTTGGGTACATTACTAGGTCTTAATCACATTGTAGTTTTCATAGGCTTATTACAAGAGAAAAGTACTAATTGATCATTATACTTGGCATCTTAGTTTTCTTTCTTGTTTGCCTCTTAGCTTTACAAACCTCACTACCCAATCGACCCTTCATACTTCACCTTTTCGGCTCTAGACATAAGCTCCCACTTTAGACGCTAGTGCCTAGGTGCCCTCATCCCCTCTGGGTGCCCTAGACCTCTTTGTACTTTTCTCACTCCTTTTTGGGTCCTTTCTAGCCATTGGGCATCCCTATCTCTTAGGGGTCAGCCTTTTAGTGATCAATTATGAAATTTGAACAAGATAAACATATAAATATAAATTTATGTGACCAAATTAAAGGACCAATATCTAAGCATATATACTATCACCTAAGGTTGTATCTCACAAGCACTCAAGAGCATATTTGAAATCATCTAACACCATTAAGGGATAAGGGATGGTTTTATACATCACACACATAGGAGGGAAGTTCATTTTATTCCATGCACACATCTATTACATATTTTTACATCTAGCTACTTTACTCGCTATCAAGTGTGACACGCACAAGATCCACTTAGGGAACAATTCCGCACATACATGCATAGAAATACATTGGTTCTAAGATCTAGTGTAGAACTCAATTTTAAGATCAATTGTTTGATAGCTAAGGACATCCTGAACCCTCATTTTGCATCTTTATTTTTAGGATTTGATGTTCTTTTGAGGGTTTTACAAGTGATATCTTTATTGCAAGTTATCAATGACATCAATGATCATAGTGTGACCATATTGTGACAAAATTTGAGTGTTTTGGATCATCCAATGAACCTATAAAATTAATCTCTAGACCTCTTGCATATACCCTAACGCCTAAGAAGGATCCTAACACCATACTAGTCCGGGTTCTCTAGTCTCTGTTCCTCCTACACTCCTGCACTTTTCTGGGTTTGATTTGGAGGTCCTGTACTTCCATTCTTCTAGTCTTCCACCTTCTCACACTACCAATATATTTGTGAAATCAGCTAAGTAATCTAACTCTCTATTGAACTTCAGGTTTTACTCCTCTGCCTATTTTTTGAGTCATTATTGTACTTTATTGTCATATCTTTCTTGTTGTAGCATACATAAGAATTTAACAAATTAAACTTGCACGCTAGTTTATATTTTTAGATCATTTGGTAAATTTTCCTTATTCACGCACCTTTAGGATATTTCTCTCATTATTTCTTGCATCTCCATTCATCATCATGGATATTTCCATCCATGATTTCTTACTTATGCATCCTGAATTAAGGGCTAAAATCATCACTCTCTTGGCTACTACTCACGTTCCTACTGATATTCATCCAGACATAGTTTACAACACATTTGCAGATGCATTTTCTCAACACATCACTTTTTAAGATAATCCTCATGTTGACATTTCTCCTTTTGAAAACAATCCCCAATTATATATCGCCATCGCCATGTGCATATATAATATAGGTGTCAAGTGAGTTATAGTCAATAATGGCTCTGAGCTTAACTTATGCACTTTATATTTCATTGAGGCTATAGGTCTTTCAACTACTAATGTCATTCCTTCATCTATTTCTCTTCACACGTACGATGGTTCCGTTTTCCATGTATATGCTATATCACTTTACCTGTCACTATTGGGCCAAAAACCCTTCATACAGTTTTATTTTTCATTGACTTCCCAATTCAAGTATAATTGTTTACTTGGTAGACCATGGCTTCATGCCATGCAAGTAGTGCCTTCCACAGTGCATCGATGTGTCAAATTCTTACATGAAGGTGTTGAATACACTATTGTTAGTGATCATGAACCATTCAAATATTGCAACCATGATCCCACCACTACACTCCCCAATCGTGATCCTTTACAACTAACTAACCCCAACCTATTGATTCTCAAACTCACTTAGAAGGAACCATTTGCATGTTGGACGTTGTGTTTCATCCACATCTTTTCCCTCTCCTGTTACTACAAATGCTATGGTACTTTATCGGGGTTGTCCAACCATTAGACGTCATTTCACCTACTTCACTCTTATGTGTACCCATTGGCACCTAGATTTAATCTCCTTCAAAGGCCGAGTAGCATCATGGATTTGAGGACACTTAGAGGCAGATAAATAGTTATGTATGTCATTTTGTAGCAAAGAAGTGATTTATCTAACTTTTTATCACTCGGGCTTTGAAATAAGTTGGTAGCACCTCAAAAAGGATGTGATCTTATCCTAACTATTTTAGGTTGTGCCTTTCAACCAAGGTAAGAGAACCTATTTTGTAACCTCTGATTATTGAAGGATGTTGGTAAATCCTTCTTGTGCACAAATTTTATAGAGAAAACCTTGGGGAAAATATGATCAACACACCAAATCTAAATCTCATGAGTTGTCACTTCCAGATTATGGGGATATTTTCAACATAAGGCAAAGGTTACTAAAGACATTTAGAATCGATGCATTGTCTCGCATACTTTAGAAAATGGACTTTGTTCTTTTGTGGATATACTGAGAGCAAGATAGGGGTAGTTCAGGGTAGGATTGGTTAGTTGAAATAATATTTGGTGGGAGATCAATAAGATAGATTGGAATTTTCCAGATCCTTGAGAAACTTTACAACAAATAGAGAACTCAATAATAGAAAGCATCAAAATAGTCAAATCATTCCTTCAACGGAAGGTGTGTATCAATGAAGGCCAGGACATGCACTTTTTCACACAATATTTGAGATTCTAGTATGAAGGCTTGAGTTAGAAGACCCAATAAAACATAAAAATCTAAGATCAGTCACATTTGAGGTACACCGAGAGGCTTACAAACAATCTTTGTCAAGATATGAAAGAAAAGTGATTTTAAATCGTTTATTTCATTCCCAGATGAAAGCTATTCTAAAAAATGAAATTGTTGATGCCACTGAACTATCACAAGGATTGAGGTTTGTGTGATTCAAAGAGATTTTGATACAAGATTGCAATAGGAACAAGAAAAACTACTTGCAGACATTCTGAAAGTGAAATAAACACAAAATTTGCCAAAGATTTGACACAAATTAACTCAAAATTTATCAAATTCATTAGCAGGGGAGAGTTATTTAAACAATCTCAAAGCTTGTTGATGGCTATACACTTGTAACCAACTCAACATGAATGAAAATATAACACAGAGGAAGTTAACCTAGTTTCTCAAAAATTTTTCTTAGAGGATGAGCTTTTCTCAAAATTTTCTCATGAAAATGAACTCCGACCATTTGCAAGAGTAATCTTATTGCACTTATAATACACCCTTTACATCCAATTTTCCCGCCCCAAAAGAGGAATATTGAAGCACCTTTATTGCACATATCGGATCATTATTTGCAAAAGGTGACATTCAATAGACTCATAAAAAGGTTGCCAGGTGTTTTCAAAAAGGTGAATCATTGCAAATATTTGCATTATTTTTTTAACTGGAGGCATATTCTTCATCCTTGGCATCTGTAGCACCTTTTCCCCTAAAAAGAGAATAATGTTCGAGGGACCTTTTCTTGTTACCCATTTGTTTCAAATAAACATTCAAAAAATTTAGATCCAAAATCTTCTAGGTGGGCCAACTATGAACAGATCACATTTCTTGGGCCCTCGACTACTGACTAGGATGCCATGCCACAACTTTTCGGGAGTCCCTTTAATCATTTTGATTTTTTCATGTGAGAAATATCCTTTTTAATCATTTCTTAGAGCCTCCGCATAGCTGGTATTGACAGGTCATCCCTTTTTGCTCTCGAGGCAACACCTTTTTCACCTTTTGCACCTACACTTTCATCATTTCATCCTTTTTCCCTCTGAAATTTTACTCTGTAACTTCTAGATCTAGCATCTTTCTTTCTTGCATGAGCCCAAGAAAAAATCCACTTTAAGAGTACTTCAGATCTACAAATTGAGCTCCCAAATTGATTCAATTAAACTTTGCAGACCCAAACGACACATATTTGCCAAAAAATTGATGAAGAATGATGCAAAGATGCATCTCCAAACATCTTGGAGCTTCAATGGTGGCAAAATCAAATGAAATGCACAACTACCATTGATCCTACATTTCAACTTTTAATCTGAGCCCTCCATATGGTAAAATGTGATTGGAAATGGGTTTGGGGGCACCTTTTGACATTTTATAATTTTTTGGAAAAAAGTAAAATGTTAACATTTTTCTCCGCCCCTCCGCCCTCAGAAAATGGGCTTGACACATGTCCCAATGTGGGTCCCAACAGACCTGTGCTTCAACTTACAAATTTATCCCTTTTTTACAAAAGGAAAAAAACCTTGAATGACCTCGAAGCTTCATCTCTCCATTTCCCCGCCTACTACATGTCTCAATGGTGCACTTTGAGATGGTCTGAAAAGTAGAGACCCCAAACAAGTGCGGTCCCTCCACGTGTCCCAGGCCCATTTAGGAAGTTGTGTGAAAAGTATAAGTATGGGAAGGCCCGGTGGAAGCCTCCACGTGGACATGTTTTGTGTTGAAGTGAGCCTTATAATTTTCAAATTGCCCACAAAGTCGCATCAAACTAGAAAGGGCCACTTTTCAACTGATGCCGAGAAGTGATTTTGACCGGGAAATTACACCTATCAAACCGTAAAATGCAGGAGAGCCACAATCTAAGCCCGGGGGACAATGAAAACATAACGAGGCCGCATGGCGAGGGATCTCAAAGGTCAATGGGGAAAGGCTAATTTCAGCACCAACACAGGCTCCGACTCAGGGATGGGAACTTCACGTGAGTGCCACAAGAACCAATAGCAGACCAAGTACCAAGAATAGACCAAGTTCCAAGAACATACAAGTGCCAAAAACATACCATTGGGAAATGGAGTCAAAGAATAAGCCTACAGAGCAGAACAACCACAACCATCCTCCAAAAAATGAACCGAGAAACTAGCAAAACTAGGTCACCAAGGACCAGAATGAACAAAACACAAAATTAGATGAGAACAAAGAACTATACACTATACAAAAGGAGTATACCTTGATTCTGAGAAGTTAATCAAGGAAATGCTTCAAATGCCTACCATTAACAAGTAATTCAAGTAGTTCCCCATCTAGGTCTTTTAGGAAGAAGGTATTTTCACCAATTCGAATATCAATTGAATAAGGGCCCATCCATAATGCATCAAATTTACCATGCTTGCCCTTATCTTCATGCCTGCTATCCCATAAAAGCACAAGATCCCCAATGCTGAAAGCCCTAGGTGTCACCTTTTTGTCAAATAGCCTCTTCAAATTTTCTTTGAACTTCACGTGTCACTGATGGGATTCCCTTCTCTCTTCATCTAGCTCAATAATTTGATTGATTCAAGCATCATATGAACTAACTCCTTGGTCTTCAATCTGTTGAACAAACTGAAATGAAGACAATTGCAAATGCAGGGAAGCAGAGCTTGTGTTCCATAAACCAACTCAAATGGGCTTTTACCAAGTAGCCCTTTTGACAGTGATTCTGTCAGCCCAAACAATGAACTTCAGTTGCTCACCCCACTTCCTTTTGTTCAGCTCCAAGGTTCTTCTAATGATCTTTAACAAGTTTTTATTGTTGGACTCATCTTGTCCATTTCCTTGGGGTTGTAGTTAGAAGCATATGTCAGATTTATCCCATATTCTTTACACATTTCCATCAAAGGTTTAGCTCTGAAACACATGGCATTATCAGCAACAATTTTGACTGGCACTCCAAATCTGCAGATGATATGATTCAACATGAAGTCCATGACAACTTGGTGTGTTGCTTTCTTAGTGGGGATTGCTTCCACCCACTTAGTGAAATAATCGGTGGCCACAAGAATCCATTTATGACCAGCACTGGAAGGGTCAGAAATTTCCCCAATAAAATTCATTCCCCATTGTCTGAATGGAGCTTCAATTGACATAGGTTGTAAAGGAAGGGAGCCTGAAGCTTTCATTCTTCTAGAGAAATGTTGACAACTTTCACATTTCCTAACCAATATAGTTTTTTCCTTGAAGAGAGTTGGCCAACAATAACCATCCCTCAAGATTTTACGTGTCGTAACTTTGCCAGCAAAATTTCCCCCACATACTCCTCCATGGAGATCAGCAATTATTTTAGGGACCTCATTTTTAGTAATGCATCTCAAGAGCACTCCCTCGGGGTTTTTCCAAGATAACCCGAAATCAGTAATGACATATTTTTGAGAAGCTAACTTAAGAGATCTTTTCTGATTTTTACTCGGATATTCGGAGACAGCATAGATGTTTGAGATAAAATATTATATCTTTGTACCATTCAGATCTTACCAACTTTTTAAAGACATCCACCCTTTCTCCTTCCACTTCATTTACCTCAATAGTTTGTAGGTTTCTCTTAGCCATAAACTTCGCTAGGCCCAAACCTCTTACCAATTTTTTGGTCCGGATATCCATGTCATACTCCTGAAACTTGTTCACACATCTGCATCTTTTGTTTGAGACCTCCATCTCTAATAAGACATCTTTCACCATGGTGTGGGGAACATAAGAAAAAAATTTAGAACTCAAGATGTAGGGTCTAAAAACCTTTGTTTCTTTCACCAAGGAAAACACCGCTTCTCCATGATGGTGTATTTTAACTCATCTCCCTATGCAATGCCTTACTGAAAAAGGAAATTGGTCTCTCAGCCCCTTCATCATCCTTTTGTAACAAAACAGAGGAAATGGTGTTTTCTGAAGCAAAAGAAAATACTTGAAAAGGTTTCTTATAATTTGGGGTTGCCAAAACAGGGCATGCTTTAGTGCTTCTTTGATCCCATTAAAATATTGAATGGCTACTTCTTTCCACTTGATATTATGGTCTTTCTTCAACATGTAAGCGATAGGTAGAGTCAACTCAAAGCAAAGTTAGACACAAATATTCTAATGAAATTGATTTACCCAAAGAAGCATTAGATTACCTTCTTGGTTCTTGGAATTGGAACCTTATTGATGGCTTCTACCCTCTCGGGATCAATCATGACCCCATCCTTTGATAGAATGTGACCAAGCAACTTGGCCTTTTGCACTCCAAAATGGCACTTCTTTGGATTGAGTGAAATTCCATACTCTTTGAATCTTATCAGCATTTTTTCCAAGTGGTGCAAGTGATCACTTCTCTTTCTAAAAACACATTAACATCATCTTGGTAAATAGCGATAAAATCATTAATGTAACTTAGAAAAAGCAACATCCATTTCTCTTTGGAAGGCAGCTCGGCATTCATCGAGACTAAATGGCATCCTAACATAAACATATGTACCCTATGGAGTTGTAAAGGTAGTATTTATTCTCTCTCGACTCCTTCAAAACAACTTGATTGTATCTAGAGAAATCATCCAAAGTAAAAAAGAAACTCGAGATCCAATCACTAATTGTAGAATATTTTCCATATTGGGCAGAGGATAATTATCTTTCATTGAATCTCTAATCATATTTCTAAAATCCATGCATATCTTGATATCACCATTCTTTTTCTAAGCGGCACTAAGTTTTGCAACCCAATAAGAATACCTTGTTGGCTGAATAATTCCTCCATCCCTTAGCTTCTTCAATCCTTCTTGCATCTTCATGGAGCGGAGTGGATTAATCAACCTCTACTTTTTCTAAATGGTTTTGTATTTGTTTCGAGAGGAATTTCATGCTGAAACAAATCCTCTTTGTATGCTTTCATCTCATAATAAGAAAAAGCCAAACAATCCGATATATCTTTAACAACTTGACATAGGATTGTCTCTCTTCCTTGCTTATATTTCTTCCCAACCATATCTTCCTCGATTTCTCCCTTGTGCCAAATTCATGCTCTTCAACATCCTTGAGGCTATTATATGTGCATTAACAATGTAATTAGCATTATCAAAGTTTGATTCAAGAGCAACCAACCCTCTAGGAATGGTATTAGTTTTGATTGGATGATGTCCTTTCCGAACAAAGTTTCTTTTCCTTTTTCTGTACACATAATTGGCTCCCAATATATACACCGATAATAAAACTCCCCTTTGTTCTACATAAACCGTTTCACCTGGGCATCATCATAAAATACTTGCCATTTTTTACGTTGTCGAGGAATAGATGGCCTTGTTAGTATTTCAACATTATATTCACAATTTGGAGACATTGAACAAACATCAAACCGAGATCCCAAGACTACAAGATGGTCTCGCACTCAGCATTGAATTTTATTTCATGATGCACAATATTAAATGAGTCAAACATTTCAATCAAATCCCAAACTGCATGCTTGTATTGTTTCATTCTCTGATTTTCAGTAGCATATAATTTTTTAATTTGTTTGACAATCAGTTATGAGTCCCCTTTTACAATGATATCTTTAATATTGTACTTCCAAGAAATTCTCAAACCTAATAACAATGCTTCATACTCAGCAATGTTATTAGTGCATTCAAAATTGAGTTTGAAAGAAAATACAAACTCTTCTTAGTTTGGGGAGATCATAACAATGCCAACACCATTTCCAAACTTGGAACATGCTCCATCAAATAACAAGGTCCAAGGTAAACCAGCTTGTTCAAGACATTCACACTAATCAATCTTGTGTTCCCTGTCATTAGCAAACCCCAAAAAGTTATAGACATCCACATCAAGCATATAACACTTCATAAGAAGCATTATTTGGATCCTCAATGAGATGCAACATTTTCTTCTCTCCATATAACTTTACAAGGCTGCCTTCAATAGGAATGGTGGAAAAATACATATCCATCTAAACACTTCCACCAACACTTGTAGCCCACTTTCTTGATAACAACATGCCCCATTTGGTAGGGCAGTCAACAATGACAATGTCAAGTTTCAGGTTCTTACCTAGATAATCTACAAGTTGTACCACCAATCCTTTCACACATCTAACAACAGGCACCTCTCTAGAGTCCATTGTAGTGTATCTTCCATATACTGATGTCACTTTGATATCCAACTCATTCATGACCTCAAGAGGAATGACATTGCATGACACTCTCGAATCAAACATACAAATATACAATAGTTTATCCTTAATGATCAAAGTCGTAAAAATGGATCAACATTTAATGGAGTTCAACCAAATATGTCCCCAAGCTAACCTCGGTGCTTCCCCAAGCTCTTCCAATGTTGGTGTCAAGGTTTGTAATGGTTGAAGGAGGAATTTCTACAATGTTTACATTTCTGCTTGGGGTACTCTTTTCTTATTTCAATCCCAAGTACTAAAATGCTCTCTTCTTGAGCTCAGAAATCCTAAGCAACTCAATAATTGGAACACTAACTTTGATTTGACTCAAAACATGGGAAATGTCATATGGAACATTCTTTGGCAAGGAAGCATTAGAAGGGAGATTAGAAAACTCGTCAGGTGGCATGGGATTCTTGACAGTTTGGGCATGAGGAGAAGTATGAATATTTTTTGGGACAACAAGGCCTTTGTAAGGTGTATCTTTCTTAGGATCCTCTTTAGGAATACTAGTAAGCAATGGAGTTTTAGGTTTTTCTTGAGGCATTACTCCTTTGACAACTCTACTCCTAGTATTATAATCCTTTTCTTGAGAAACAACAGTGTTCATCAACAACTACCTATCTTTCTCCAAAGGGATTCCTCCATCATACTTCTTTATCATTAAAGCTCTTAAATACTCAAATTCATTATTAGGTATTTCAAAATCTTGGACTACATCTACTTAAAAGTATGAGGAGGAAGAAATGGTACCCGGTGAATGCAGTCCCAAAACTTTGTAGCGAGTTTGAGCACTTATCACTTTGGTTTAAGTTTCTCCTTGTTGTGAATTTGAAGAGAAACCCATCATGTAACCATCATCATTAGTACCATCATCATTATCTTCTTCCTTCTCTTGCTGATTTACTTCACATGGAGGATGGGGTGAAAGCACCTATCACACCAATAAATCTCATTGGCTTCATCAATAGAAGAACCGGGTAGTGGGAGGATTAGGAACCATTCTACTTTCACGCACTTGGGGATGTCTATTTGTAGATCCCATAGGTCCTTTACCTCTATTATCTAACCTCTGATCACCCCTAGGATGATTGCCAAATCTGTCATGATTTTGTGCCTTTTGTTGACCTTGTGAACTTTACCCAATTCCTTTCTTTGCCTAGGCTAGTTTGTAGGAAATTTCTTTGAGAGTCCCTACCAAAGTTTTAAATACCTCCTCAAGATCCAAAATATTTCTTGCTTGAGTTTTTTTTGGGTTTATCATTTTAACCCCTTCCCTCTTAGGAGTTTTTATCCCTCAAATAGTATGCAGCCTTCTTGTTAAATGCATCAAGACATACTTTATAAAGAAAAATTCATCACATGGCCTCAAGTTCATAGGAAATATTGTTAATGTCTTATTGAATCTCGTATTAAATTCATGCACCGACTCATTACAATTCTTTTTAATATTCTTGAATTTCGACAAAAGAAACCTAGGGTCCTCTGTTTTGTCACCATCTTGCAATCTAAATGCATTCTTCATTTCAGATCTAAGAATCAATAGATTTATCGATGAGCTTTACACCAGTCCCTTGCATCTTCCTCTAATGTATGAATAGACAATTTAATGTATACGTCTTCAAACTCTATTTCAAAATCCTCCATCATAGTGACAAATAGTTTCAAGTTCCGATCACCGGTTATTTCATTATTTCCTTGGAACTTATGCAATTAGTTTCTTACATCCTGTGGCACATGCATTCGGATAGCCATCCATACCTCTAAAACTGATGGGACCAAAAGTATTAACAAAAAATAGAGGTCTCGGTGGAGGCTAAGTCATATTATTCTTAGGAGGTGACCTTACAAGAGAAACAAAGTGATGAGGAGTGATGGGTCGGTTGAGTACGGGGACATAATTTTTAGAATGACTATCCCCTAATGGTTCCGTCTCTTGGAAAAATTTATTAGATTTTGAAAACACGAGGGAGATCGAGAAACAAATGTTTTAAATACAGATGATGGACCCTCTCCAGATTGATAAATCAGATTTATAAAGATGCTATCTGATTCAAAAGTAGTTGAGGAAGTATTGCAATCTTCAATTGTGTGCCGATCAGCTTTACCAATAGAGATCTCTTTTCTTGATGGGTGTTCTCCAACAACCTTCCAGATTTTTCCTCCTTCTAAATTAGACTTTTCAAACTCTGGAAACAACCTTCTACTAGGGTCCATGGTGAAGAAATATCTTCTTCATTCCAACTTTGAAAATATTAGTAACAAATTTTTAATTGACAGAGGTTAAGACACTAGAATTTATTAAAATCAAATCAACTCAGAGTCACCACTAAGGATTTTCACCCTAGTTGTGCAAATACACTAAAATATTCTGTCAAATATCTGTTAGTACTAAAAATCATGTAAAGTTTTAAAAATCAAACCTTCCTTCACCAAATTTACCAATAGTGAGGCAAACTTAGTACAATAATTGCTGGAAAATTTAGACAGATAGCACGTAGAACTTATAATTTTGTTCAATCCTTACAAATCTGATCAGATAATGATTTTTACAAAATTTATTTGCACTGTGAACTGTAAGAAACATTACTAGCGTATGGAAACTTTAAATTCTTCAAATATTCCCAAAGACGGTGCCATCGGTGTTGGTACCTAGATTTAATCTCCTTCAAAGGCGAACAACATCATGGATCTGACAGGACACTCAGAGGTAGATAGATGGTTATGTATGTTGTTTTATAGCCGGGGAAGTGATCTATCTGACTTTTTAACACTCAGGATTTGAAAGAAGTGGTAGCACCTCAAAAAGGATGTGATCTTATCCTAACTATATTAGGTTTTTCCTTTTAACCAAGGTAAGAGAACCTATTTTGTAACCTCTTATTATTGAAGGATGCTAGTAAATCCTTCTTGTGCACAAATTTAATAGAGAATACCTTGGGGAAAATATGATCAACACACCAAATCTAACTCCCACAAGTTGTCACTTCCAGATTATGGGGATAATTTCAACACAAGGCAAAGGTTACTAAAGACATTTGGAATCCTGATCTGTTTTGCATACTTTAGAAAATGGACTTTGTTCTTTTGTGGAAATACAAAGCAAGACAGGGGAAGTTCGGGGTAGGATTGGTTAGTTGAAATCATTTTTGGTGGGAGATCAACAAGATAGATTGGACTTTGCAGATCCTTGAGAAACTTTACAAAAATGGATAACTCAATATGTAAAGCTTCAAAATAGTTAAAACATTCCTTCAACCAAAAGGTGTGCATCAATGGAGGCCCAGACATGCACTTTTTCACACAATCTTTGAGATTCTAGCACGAAGGATCGAGTTAGAAGACCCAATAAAACATCAAAATCTAAGATCAGTCACACCTAAGGTACACCCAGAGGCTTACAAATAATCTTTGTCAACAGATGAAAGAAAATTGATTTTAAATTGTTTATTTCATTCCCAAATGAAAGCTCTTCTGAAAAATGAAATTGCAGATGCCACTGAACTATCACAAGGATTGAGGTTTGTGTGATTCAAAGATATTTTGATATAAGTTTGCAATAGGAATAAGAAAAACTACTTGCAGACATTCTGAAAGTGGAATAAACACAAAATTTTCCAGAGATTTGACACAGATTAACTCAAAATTTATCAAATTCATCAGCAAGGGAGAGTTATTTAAACAATCTCAGAGCTTGTTGATGGCTATACACTTGTAACCAACTCAACATGAATGAAAATCTAACACAAAGGAAGTTAACCTGGTTTCTCATAAATTTTTCTCAGAGGATGAGCTTTTCTCAAAATTTTCTCGTGAAAATGAACTCGAACTTTTGCAAGAGTAATCTCATTACATTTATAATACACCCTTTACATCCAATTTCCCCCAAAAGAGGAATATTCGAAGCACCTTTGTTGCACATATCGGATCATGATTTGCAGAAGGTGACATTCAACAGACTCGCAAAAAGGTTTCTAGGTGTTTTCAAAAAGGTGAATCATTGCAAATATTTGCATCATTGTTTTAACTGGAGGCATATTCTTCATCCTTGGCACCTGCAACACCTTTTCCCTCAAAAGAGAAGAATATTCGAGGGACCTTTGCTTGTTACCCATTTATTTTAGATAGACATTTAACAAATTCAGATCCAAAATCTACGAGTAGACCAATTGTGAACAGATCATGTTTCTTGGGCCTTCGACCATCTGGACCAGGATGCCATGCCACAACTTCTCGGGAGTCCCTTTAATCATTCTAATTTTTCATGCAAGAAATCTCCTTTTAATCATTTCTCGAGCCTCCGTATATGGCCGGGTCTATACAAGTCATCCTTTTTTCTCTCGAGGCAACACGTTTTTCACCTTTCGCGCCTTACTTTCATCATTTCATCCTTTCTCCCTCTCGAAATTTTACTCAGTAACTCTCGGATCTAGCATCTTGCTTTCTCTCATGAGCCCAAGTAAAAATCCACTTTAAGATTACTTCAGATCTACGAATTGAGCTCCTAAATTGATTCAATTAAACTTTGTAGACCCAAACGACACGTATTTACCAAAAATTTGATGATGAATTATGTAAAGATGCATCTCCAAATGTCTGAAGCTTTAATGGTGGCAAAATCAAATGAAATGCACAACTACCATTAATCCTACATTTCAACTTTTAATCTGAGCCCTCCATATGGTAAAATGTAATTGGAAAGTCTGAGGGCACCTTTTGACATTTTATAATTTTTTGGAAAAAAGTAAAATGTAACATTTTTCTCTACCCCTCCGCCCTCAGAAGACGGGCTTGACACGTGTCCCAATGTGGGTCCCAGCAGACCTATGCTTTAACTTAAAAATTTATCCCTTTTTTACAAAAGGCAAAAAACCTTGAATGACCTCGAAGATCCATCTCTCCATTTCCCTGCCTGCTACATGTCTCAATGGCGCACTTTGAGATGGTCCCAAAAAGTAGAGACCCCAAACAAGCGTGGTCCCTCCACGTGTCCTAGGCCCATTTAAGAAGTTGTGTGAAAAGTATAAGTATGGGAAGAAGCGAGAATGGAAGCCTCCACGTGGACATGTTTTGTGTTGAAGTGAGCCTTGAATTTTCAAATCGCCCACAAAGTCACATCCAACTAGAAAGGGCCACTTTTCAACTAATGGTGAGAAGTAATTTTGACTAAGAAATTACACCTGACAAATCATAAAATGCAGGAGAGCCACAATTTGAGCCTAGGGGGATAGAAAACATAACATAGGCTGCAAACTAAGGGATCTCAAAGGTCGATGGGGTGGGGCTAATTTGAGGTCCAACAAAGGTGCTTCATTGGTCATAGCACCTAATTGATGTGATCATATGCTCTAAGCTTAACTTATGCACTTTATCTTTCGTTGAGGCTATAGTTCTTTCAATTTCTAATGTCATTCCTTCATCTATTTCTCTCCACGCTTACGTGGTTTTGTTTGTCCATGTATAGGCCATATCACTTTACCTCGCCACTATTGGGCCAAAACCCTTCATACATACAGTTTCATTTTTCATTGACTTCCCAATTTAGTATAATTGTTTACTTGGTACACCATGGCTTCATGCCATGCAAGTAGTGCCTTCCATAGTGCATCGATGTGTCAAATTCTTACATGAAGGTGTTAAATATACTATTGTTAGTGATCATGAACCATTCAAATATTGCAACTACGATCCCACCACTACACTTCCCACTATGTGATCCATTACAACTAAGTAACCCCAACCTATAGATTCTCAACCTCACTTAGAAGGAACTATTTGCATGTTGGACGTTGTTCCATCCACATCTTTTCCCTCTCCTATTACTACAAATGTTATGGTACTTTATTGGGGTTGTCCAACCATTAGACGTCATTTCACCTACTTCACTCTCATGTGCACCCACTATTAGCACATCCTCCCTTTACATGCATGATTTCCATGAATGATCTTTATTGGTAGCATATTACATTTGATCCTACTTGCACTGACACTATATGTACACATGATGGTTTGACTCAATTAGGATTTGATTTCAAGGATCTTTCTCCTCCACCTCCCGATCCATATCTATATCATGGCTTTATCACCATCACTGCTACCTATGGACTTTGAGTTTTTCATCTCACAGTATTTCTTACACGAGCTCCTCACTCTTCTCCACTTACACTTGGGAAATCTTGGATTGATTACATTAGGGGCACATTAGACCCTGATCATACTAATATCTCATTTCCTATGCCCTTTGGTTGTGTATTCATCTGCAATGATTCATTTCTTGGTTACACACAAAATATTACTCGATGGTATGCACATGGATGTCCATTACCTCCTTTCATTGATGAGGAATATGCTATGGGCATGTACAATTTACGCATCAATGGCTCTTTATGTGATCATCCTGAAACTATTGCTTACTAGGTCTCTAATGCCTCTCCATATGGCTTCAACCATGACACTAATGATATTCTAGATGATATTACATGATACTAATCTTCATTACACACTCAAGGGCACCATGCTTCCCCGATAGTATCATTATTATTCCTTCATCTCTATTGTCACACATCATATTTCACATCTATAGGCATTCATCACATAGACATCTTGATCCATTAGTATCGTCATTACCCTATGACACACTCTCGTTATTTTTTTGCACTTGACTGTTGAAGGCATACTATACACATGAACCTCACAAATTGAACATTCTACATTTATAAAATCTTCTTCTTCCTACACATCATACATGTTTTATACTTCCTATATCCTCTCCTTGTATCCATTGCACACCATATGCACTTTGTGCTTTCTACACCTAAACATTCTACACACTTTACTACTACATATTTTACATGTTTTACACTATAAACATCTTTAACATCATCTTCCTACTTCTATTATGCATCATACACCCTTTTCACTTCCCACACTTACATAATCTACACCTCTTGTGTTACACATTATACATCATCACACTCAGCCCATTCAATACACATATTTCTAGTGTCACAATATCAAACAACATACTACACACTTCCAATCTACATCTTTCTAGAATATTCTACTAAAGCATCATGATATTATATTATAAACTCTATGCATCATGATCAAACCTTTACAATGCACACTACCCGACGACGCACTCTAGTCTCAAGGTTCATACTCAACTATTAAGGGTCTAAATCAGAATTGAACCTCACCATTTCTACATCTTGCACTACATATTCATAATCACTCTTCCTCGCATCTTATTCACACATTATATGATCTACACTTCATCATCATGTTTGGTCTTCCTAATCAATATTTTCTAGTGTTTTATTCACATCTCTCTTTACAATCTACACACAATGCTTCATCATCAATCTATTTTACACTTTGCACTCTTTTGGTCACATCAACACATCATTCAAACCATTTCTCGATGATGCACTCTTGTTATACTGGTTCATTCTTGACTGTTGAGGGTCTTGTATAAATGAACCTACTTCCACTCATGCCTACATCCGTACTCGGGGGCATGCTGCCCCTATCACACTCATATTTCATTCCATTCCATCTCATCCATAGCATGTTGCATATATTGGTTGCACATAGTTCTTACTTGCTTATGCTTACATGTACACTTTATTACACATGTTAGATATATATCTTGTATGTCATTATCTTTATCATACACACATGCACATTCACTTGATTTCTAGTTGTGATCACATACCTTACACATATTGATACACACAACATGGATGATTCACCAATGTAGTACCTCATACCAGTGTTTCACCAATAAGTTTTATGCTTTCTAAGACAAAATAGATAGAAGGTAAAATATTAAGGAGGAATACCTATGAGCCAAAGGTGGAAGGTAGAATGTGTGCCTTATAGACTTTTGATCTAAGTTGATTGTGTGAGCTTCCCTTTGGCTAGGAGGAATGACCTATATAAGAAACACAACAAGACCACCAAATAGTATTAAATAGAAAGAGTCAGAGGACTGCCTAGCAAGGCTAGATCTGGGAAGTGTGATGCTTCCTTGAATGGTTGTCAATCCTCTATTTAATACAATTTAATGTAAGAAATAACAATTCCTATTGTAGTTGATAAGATTTAGGTATCTCCTATTAACATACAACAAGTTAATTTAACTCAACATGCAATGGTTAGAATTAAATCCAGACAATTAATGGGTTGGTTTGGGTCTATAGGTGTAGCAGAGGCTATAGGTGAGGTCTAGGTGAAATTAGGAAAGGTTTTGAGTTGTTTTGGGGAAGTTGTTAACTCGTTGTTATAGGAAAAATTTCCAATCTCAAAGACCGGTATCGGTTGGTCAACCGATGCCGGTATAGGAGATAGACCAACGTCGGTTGGCTAACCAGTGTCGGTAGGGGAAATTTGGTTCAAATGTTAAAATGGGAGTTTGAACCTCTCTGTGATTACACAAAGAGTGAAGGGGGTGTTGATAAGGTTGTAATATTGTTAAGAAGACTTGGGTATCTTTGAAAAGGATGGTATCTTGAAAAGGAGGTTAGAAAGGGTGTAAAGGCTTGGGATGATTGAATAGTGGGTTGGTGGGAAGAAGGTGATATACGGGTAATGGAAATAATGAAATACAAAAAGAAATGAAATATCTATACTTGAATAAGCAAAAATGATAAAATCACAATACTTATTGGGTATGTTGCAAATCCTATGAGTGGAAGTGGTTGGTGGTTGATCAAAGAAGAGGTTTTGAGTCTAGTTTTGTGGAAGTAAAACTTGTGTTCTCCCGTGAGTATTCCAATGCTCTGGAAGGAGAACCGGATGCTTGTCTTATATTGTGGTTGTGTGTGTTTGTAGTTTGGATATAGGAAGGCTTAAATATTTGTGCTTGAATGCAATAAGGATCTAATAACGGAATGAATAACCCATGTAAAGAGTCATGAAATTTTATATAAGGTGACTGATGATGGTTAGGTAACCGGCGTTGACCGAGGAAAAATGAGTGTCAGTTAGGGTGAATTAGTCCCTTTTACCAAAAATAGGAAGATATTCCCAGATTTGGCATGTTTTCCAAGTTGAGTCCGCTTAGGGAAGTGGAGTTATCATTAGAAAAGGTAGGAAGGTCATAGAAGAAGTCCAATTAGGTTTGAGAAGAATTCTTAGTTAGTTAGGTCAAGTGGTGACTTAGCACTAGGAGTGATGACTTGGTCACTGTGAGTTAAATGCCCCTAGAATGGGTCTAGGGTGAGGTTTAATGATGAGGTGGAGGTGTGAGGATGAAATTAACGTAATTAAAATAATTAAATCAATTAATAATGTAAGGATGAATATTACTATGGGATGAGGGGGTCATGATTAGTTAAATGTGTTATGCTAATTAATTGAAGGGGACCAAAGGGAGTGTGACCCAAATTTGGTGTCTACATTTTCCCCTTTTGTCATGTAGCTTGTATTGATAAGTGACGCTGACAAAAACAAGAATTTGGTGCTCCAGGTATGAGTGAGGGTTAGGTTGCCCCAAGTGTGGGTAGAGGTGATCCCCTAAAACTAGGAACTGATGAGGTAGTAAACAGAGCCAGTGAGTGGTTTGATAAATAGGTTAATGATGAAAGGAATGGTCGAGTGTATAAGGGTATGATTGGGTTGAGTAATAGGTAATGGAAATAAAATGTGCACAAACATATGGATTGTGATAAGGTACCAGATTGAAGAGATTGAAAGCTCTACTTTGTCAAAGGTTGATAGGTTTATCCAAACGAGGTTGAAATGGTTCGTGTATCCAAGGTATATGATATGGTCTGAAACACAACTAGGCCAAGTTTAGGAAGGGGTAACAGTTACGTTCCAAGGTACCAAAGGTATGGTTAGGATAAACATCACAACATTAGGCAAGGTAAGGTCATTAAGATTAATAACATAGGTAGCATCATTGCAAGTTATAGAAAATACAAAAATTTGAATATCATAAAAGGTGAGTGTTGGTTTGGGTGAGGTAGGAAAGGCCATAGGAAAGGCCACATTAGGGGAATAAATATTCCCCAACCGACAATGATGAGGCTAGGTGGGAGGTTATAAGGCCATTAGGGTAATGGGTAAGGGTAGGGTCGATTATGGGGTAGGCAAGAAAAGGTATCAAGCAAGTAGATTTAGTGCAAGATTGGGAAATGGGGTAAAAGGATAACCAATATCGGTGATGTAAAATTGATGGTGGCTAGAGATAACTAATCATGGTAAACTAGGGAACATAAACAATGTTGGTTTAGAAAACATATCATCGGTCAGTCGTGGGTGTGGTAAAAAACAAAAAATATGTATAATACAGATTCATTTTCACCTATTGACCTAGAGAAAATGACAAAGTGAAGAGTGTTTTGCATTTTCCGTGGAGAAAGAGATGAGGTAATGTATGCAACTGACTTGACAAGAAATCATTGGTCGATTGGATTTCATTTTCTGGGCCCACAAGATCGATACGAGTGATTCGATAGGTGGAGAGCAAGGGGTTTGATTCATACATGGAATGAGTAGGAGGAGGTGCGGGAGGGGTTCATGAACCCTTCCTAAATATTCCAGCATGACGTTGGCAGCATGTAGAGGTAGGAGTTGATCCTTTTTATTTTTTTAATGGAATTAGAGGTAAAAATGAAAAAAATAGGGTGGGGAAATAAAAGTTCAAAATGTAGTAAAATAAGTAAAAATGTGGGTAGGGGGTGGGGAAAGGTGAGCTAGGAATGATTGATTCTAGGTCATTTAGGCATGATGGAGTCTACTATAGGCATGATTGATTTGGTAAGGTATAGGCATGGTGGAGTCAGGTATAGGCATGGTGGAGTCTAGGTATAGGCATGGTGGAGTCAAAGGTATAGGCATGGTAGAGTCTAGGTAACTTCCAAGTTCCTGATCTTATGGAAATAATGTGTTGTATATATGTTGTGTTGAAATTTCCAGGTAATTGATGTCATGGAAATGCTAAATGATTAATGTATGATATGTTTGATGTTAGGAAATGGTAGGTATGTATGTTTTTACGATATATTAATTTTCAAGTTTTTTTGAAAATGGAAACTAACTAGGGTATAATGTGAATATAAAGGGGAAAATTGCTTAGGAGAAATATTGGCCGAGCTAACCTCCCGGTGCCATGCCCTCAAAGTGCTTCCTATAAAGCCCTGGTGAAAAGGGGCCTCGGGACCATGTAGTTCTCTTATAAGCTATGGAAGAATATGATAGGGGAGATGAATGGGTCGGTAGGTTTTAGGCATGATTGAGTCTATGTCATTTAGGCATGACTGATTATAGGTTTAATAGGTATGTAATGGTTGAGTATAGATTGAATAGGCATAGTTGAGTATAAGTTGAATAGGCATGGTTGAGTATAGGTTGAATAGGCATGGTTGTTGTCTATGTTGAATAGATATGGGTGATTTTGGTGGAAGAGGAATTCCCATAATGTAGGTTTGAAGGTATGGTCATGTAAAGTAGGATCAATAAGTAATAAAAAAGAGGTGAATGGTAAGAGGATACAAAAAGCTGCCTAAGCGGTAAGAACCATTATGAGTCTATCATATCAAAGATTGGATTATGAACATAAGACCCTAAAGGCATTACATGATTGACTATTCTAATGGTGAAGAAGGTCACATGATCATGAAATGACACATTTTTGGCACGTCTCTTAAGTAGGTAGAAGATTAGAAAGGAAAAATGGTGAGGTTAAATAGGTTGTTTTAGCATAACCTTGGTGTGAGACAAGACATGTCTCTTCTCCAAGATAAAGACCAAAATAGGCAAGTCCATGACAAAAAGGTATCTTTTTCTTTTTGATTTTTTTATAGACTGGACAATGTGGGAAGTCTATGTGGGATGAATATAATATCTCTTTAAGGTCTTCGTGAATTTCATCGATTCGTGGGAAGCTTTGTATAATATTTTTATTTCATGTTTACACAAATAGTCTTCTTTTTTGATAGACTACATATAGTATGGATAGCTTTGTATAGTTTTACTTCGAGGGAGAGGTCTATTTATAGTAGCAAGATAGAAAGATAGATGTCCCTTTTGAGGGATTCATCTATTTACTAGAAGTTTGACTCAAGGAGTTTGAATTTGAAAATCTTTTATATTAATTTTGAATTATTTTTTGGACTTTTAGGTTATGGACAAGACTATAGAAAAGTATAGGATTCTTTTATGAAGAAAAAACCATAACACACAGGGGTTAGCTATAAAAGAGATGTTTTAAGTGACGAACAACCATGAGATTCCATATTGAAAAGGATGAAAAGTATCCATGAGAATCATGCTATGAGTAGATTCATAGTACTCATATTGAAGATAAGGTTGAAAGGTGATGGGTAATCACAGGATTCTTGTTTAGTCGTTGATCCTTAAAATAGGTAAGTGGAAGGTGAATGTTTCTCAAGGGATGAGCGTTTAATAAATAGAATGTGATATAGGACTTGATTCATCAATAGAATGTTTAAAGATGCAAGGCATTGAGGGGCTCAGGTTTGGGCTTACCTTTGAGTGAATATAAATGATAAACACCCGATCCATAGGAATGAGTAACAATATAGGGTCCAAGCCAATTAGGAGCGAACTTGCTCCATTTAATTTCTTCACTTTTGTTACATGTTTATTTTCCTTCAGGAAGAGGTCACCGACCTGGAAGGTTTGTTCTTGGAAACATTTATTTTAGGCACATTTGATACATTTTTGGTAGATTTGGAGGTGATCGAGAGCATTTAGATGGTGTTCGTCTAATAACTCAAACTATGCCAAATGATCCTAGAGAAAATCATCATTTTTGAGCATATCTTTGAGAAAGATACGAAGAGATGGAATTTGGAATTTGAGAGGCAAGACAACCTTTGTACCATAGACCAAAGAGAAATGTTTGGCAGAAGTTGAAGTGTGAATACTAGTGTGATAAGCCCATAAGGCAAAAGGAATGTGTGTGTCCAATGCTTACCAAAGTATAGTCAACCACTTTCATAAGAATTTTATGTAGATTTTTGTGATTAGATTCATCTTGGCCATTTTTTTAGGATAATAAGGTGAAGAAAAAATGATTTGAATGTCAAAGGCATCACAGAGTTTCATGCAGGTATTTTTTTAATTTTTCTACATTATCAGTAATGAGGCGGCGAGGAACACCAAATCGAAAAATGATGTGATGGTTGGATAATTTACAGATTTTGTATAAATAAGAGATACTGATTCTACCTATTTAGTGTAATATTTGGTAGAGGTAATAATCCATTGATGATGTTGGGAAGAATGAGGGTTAATCTCTCGACAAGATCCAAACCCCATTGAGATAAATTCCAAAGGTATCATGCGACCTATAAGGTGTGACTAGGGGTGTGATGAATATTAGCATGTTGTTAAAACTTCACACAATGCTTGACATAGTCACAAAAATCACGGTTTAGGGTTGGCCAATAATAGCCCAGGTGAAGGATGTGCTTAGCGATAGCTAAGCCACTGAAGTGACCCCCACAAATCCCATTGTGAACTTCCTTGATGGTGTATGTAATTTCAAAACTTGTAAGGCATTGTAAGAGGATACCGTCAAAGCCTCATTTATAGAGAAGAACACCCCTAATGACATAGCAAGAGACACTTTTAAGAAATTCATGTTGTCCATTGTGAGTAATATCTAGAGGCATAATTAAAAGAGAAAGGTGGTCACAAAACTTCTTATACAAAAGGTCACATGGATTAGTTTTAATGTTTCCTACAAGGTTGATGTCTCAAATTAGATAAGAAGGTGATTGCAACCTTTTTATTGTGACAAATATTTTTGAGTTGGAGGGTGAAGTGGGGATTTGAGAAGCAAGACAGGCCATGGTGTCCACAAATTTATTAGTGGAATGCAAGGTGGTTTGAAGTTCATAATGGTCAAAGGTAGTCAAAATCATGTCAACATGATGCTTATACTTTTGAAGTATCTCATTACGACACTGGTATATACCATTAACTTGGTTCACAACTAGTTGAGAGTTTTCAAATATATTAATTGATTTAATGTCTAAGGCTATGGCAGTTTGAAGACCTAATACAAGTGCTTCATATTTGGCGATATTGTTAGTACAATCAAAATCTAGTTTGAAAGATAGTGGCATAGGCTCACCATTAAGAGGAATGAGGATAACTCTAGCACCACCCCCACATTGACATTTGGAACCATCAAAGAATAAGTTCATCTGGTAAATGGTATCATCTAGAGAGAGGGTAGCAATGGATTCATTAAGGAAATCAAAGTTAGAAAATTGGTTTCCGGAGAGAGGTGCATCTATGAATAAGTCAGCAATGGTTTATCCTTTGACATATTTTTGATGGATGAATTTGAGATCTAGGTGTGTAAGAAGCATGAACCAACATGTAGCACATTGATGTTGGTAGGTATTATTGTATATGTAATGTAAGGGGTCAGTATTTGTGGTAACAAAGGTTTTGTGGTTTAGTAGGTAATGGAAAAAAAAATTGGTGATAAAAACTAAGGCCGTGAGTAGAGTTTTTAGCATGAGTATATCTAGTTTCGTAGCCTAAAAGCATATGACTTATATAATAAACCACTTTCTCCCGTGTTTCTCATCATGATGAGTGAGCATGGCACCCAGGTAATGATTAGTAGCAGAAATGTAAAGGTAAAATGGTTGGTCATCGTCGTGGGGAATGGGCACATGTGGTTAGAGGAGGTATTGTTTTAAGGAATCAAAGGCTTTGTGGCATTCATCATCCCATTTAAAGGAGACATATTTTTTGGGAAGATGATGAAATGGATGGAAGAAGTTGGAAAGCTGATAAATAAAGTAATGAATAGATTACAACTTTCTTTGTAAATTATGAAGTTGATGATGGTTAGTAGGTGGAGGCATCTCGAGAATAGCCTTGATTTTAGCGGGATCAAATTCAATTCCACACAAGGAAATGATAAAACCAAGGATCTTCTGGAGAGAACGGTGAAGACACACTTCTTAGGTTAAAGGTGAATGTAGTATTTGATGAGACGATCAATGACAATGTTAATGACAAGAAGGTTCTCGGCCTAATGTTTATATGTGGCAAGAAGAATGTCAATGTAATCTTCCAATATACGATGCATAATGTCATGAAAGATATAATTCATATCCCGTTGATATGTAGCACCAGCATTTTTAAGGCTAAAAGGCATGACACGATAGTAGAAGGTCCCCTAAGGAGTGATGAAGGTGGTTTTGTGTTGATCTTCCGGGGAAAGTAATATTTGGTTATAACCCGAGAAACCATCCATGAGTGATAGCATCTCATGGCGGCGGTGAGATCAACTAGTTGGTCAATACTAGGTAGAGGAAAATTGTCTTTGGGGCAAGATAAGTTAATGTCATGGAAATCATGTGCAAATAAGGAGTCCCCTGTTACTTTTGTGATAGGAACGATGTTAGAGATACATTGGGGATAATCAATGGGTAGGATGAAGGAAACCAAAAGAAGGCATTAGAGTTATTCTTTGACAAGAAGGGTAATGTGAGGATGTATTTAACGTAGCTTCCGCTTCACGATTTTGGCATCACAAATGGTTATAATATTGTGGACCACAATGTTTGGGTCAATATTGGGCATATCAACATAGGACCAAGAAAAAGCATTGATATGATCTTAGAGGAAAGAAGTGAACTCTTCATGTTTAAAAACATTTAAATGTTGGCCTATTTTTATAATGTGTGGGTTGTTACGAGTGTGATATTGATTTCAATTTTTGATTCATTCAACATGGTTTGCATCTCACAAGGTAACGACAGTGAATATAAGAATATTCTGCACCAAGGTAGGTGAGAATAGACTCATCTTCCTGACATTGAAGGACATTAATATAAGGTGTATCATCATTGATCATGTTAGGATACGGGAAGGGAAGATAATGGATCCTTGCCATCATGTTGATAAGTTAAAGGTCCCAAGGAAATGGTGTTCAAGAAAAATAAAGTTAAAAGGAATGGACTCTAGATCCATAGACTATGTAGGTGAAGCTGGTGAGGTAGGTGAATGGTGTGGGGAATTTTATCATCCTCAATGAGTTTGACTTGAGCCTTCCTAAAGCGGTGGTTTTGAAAATATAATACCACTGCGGTCTTTATGCTTATGATTGGTGCAAGGAATGACAGTATGGAGACCTTGTTCATTGAAACCAAAGCCAAATCCCTTCCAAGCACATCGATTGAGGAAGTTTTGGGTGAAGTGGCGATTGTTGAGAGATTGAAGGTCAGAGAAAAATGGTCGAGTTTAGGAAGGTGGCTCAAGTGAGTAGGTAGAAGCATTAAGTCCCCCATATGTTAAGTTGGTGTGAAGGTGGGGAGGACCATAGGGGAAAACCTTGCCTATGCAATGATCATAGGGGATGTTGGTGAAGGTTACCATACTCTTGAGGAGTAAGGAATGTGTTAATGTTATAAAGGCAGTACTCCCCGAGTTAGGCATTGAAAAACACCTTCTAAGGGATTAGTAGTGGGTATGTGAGTAGTGGGAACAGATGAATCACTCAAAAGTGGGAAGAAGAAGCATTATATGTTTGAGAAGTAGATGGGTTGGATGATGGGTCAACTACAAAAGTTGCGTAAAGCAAAGTGGGAATAGAGGAGTTACGTAGTGGTAGAAGTGGTGGAGGAGACAGTGGCTAAAGAATAAGTGTTAGCGGTGGTAGATGACTTAAGCGGTATAATGATAATATTGAGTCGATACAACATATTACAGGTCTTGAATGGTGAAGGGTCATTTGTAATGGTCTAGTTGTGCCCTTCGTGTTTGAATTTTAAATAGTGGTGCAAGGTTGAAGGAACACAACCCATGGCACAAATCCAACTTCAGCCAAGTAGCATGTTGTACAAGAATCCCCCTCTAAGACTTAGAATAATTCGGGAATGGCAAGGGGCCTACACAAATGTGGATAATGATGGTACCAACGGTGGAATTCATGGAAACATTAAATGAATGCAGCATAGTTGGGTTATTATGTATGAAATCTATAGGGATGCACATTTTTTTGTACACATGGGAGGAAATGGTGTTATCTGGCACCACCATCGATCATAATGTGTCAAACACGTATATTATCAATGTAGACGGAAATAAATAGAGTAAGGTCATGATCATCTAATTGGAGAGGTAAAATCTCCTCATCATAGAAAGTAAGAGAGGATACTTGATGAGTGGTAGTGGGAGCATAGGGAGGGAGAGAAGTGGTAATAGAGGCAACATGGTGAGAAGTGATTGTTTCACTATTTTCTTTACATTTTTGAATGAGGAAACAGATAGGGTTATGGGGTAGGAGGAATACCTATTAAATGGGTTAGTTGGAGGTTGATGCACATGTTCGACTTCTTGACCCAATACGATTGTGAGAGATTCCTTTTGGCTTGGAGGAACTACCGTAATAGAAAACAAGACCACAAAAGAGAAGTTAAATTATATATGATTTGTGGATTGCCTAGCGTATGCTAGTTAGGAAGTGTGATACTTCTAGATGGTTCTCAATCAACTATTTAAAAAAAATTAATGCGAGAAATAAGTCAAGTGCTACTATAGTTGATATGATTTAGGTATCTCATTCAATTACAATAAGAAAATCCAATCACAATAGGCTAGGCTATAATTGGATCTAAAGGATGAGGTGGCTATTAAAGTGCAGGACTTGTCGGTCCGATTACGGGTTGTTTAGGTCAATTGGTAAGAGGTTGTTTGGCTTTGTTCTTGGGAAGGGTATAAAACATAGAGTGGTGTCATTTTTGTATAACCGATGATGGTTCTGCAGATTTTAAATGCCATTCAAAGAAACGATGAAACCCAAGAGTTTTTCACAAAGTACCGCAAAGCAGAGACTTCTTTGGTTGAAGGCGCATGCAATACTTGAAGGGACAGTCAAAGATGACATTAAGGATGGAAAAGTGTTTGGCTTGATGTTTAGATTTGGTAAGAAGATCATCTGCATAATCTTCCAATATACGATGCATGATGTCATGGAAGATGTAACTCATGGCTCGTTAATATGTAGCACCAGCTTTTTTGAGGCCAAAAGTCATGACTCGATAGAAGAAATTCCCCCAAGGGGTGATGAAAGAAATCTTGTGTTGATCCTCAGAAACTAGTAATATTTGATTGTAGCCCAAGAAACCATCCATGAGTGATAGCATTTCATGGCCAGTGGTGAGATCAACTAGTTGGTTGATGCCGGGTAGGGGGAAATTGTCTTTGGGACAAATAAGGTTGAGGTCACGGAAGTCCATGCAAATGTGGATTCCCCCTGTCACCTTTTTGATAGGAACGATGTTAGAAATCCACTAGGGATAGTCAATGGGTAGAAAGAAGGAAACTGAGATAAGGCATTGAAGCTCTTCTTTGACCAAAAGAGCAATGTGATGATGTATTTTTTGCAGCTTTCATTTGATGGGTTTCACATCGGGAATGGTTATGATATTGTGGACCACTATTTTTGGGTCAATATGGGGCATATCAAGTAGAGGACTAGGAAAATGCATTTCTATGATCCGAAGGAAAGAGGTGAAGGCTTCCTATTTAGTAACATCTAAGGATTGGCTGATCTTTAGAATGTGTGGGTTGTCTTGAGTGTTAATGTTTATTTTGATGGTCGATTCGTTTAACATGGTTTACGTCTCAGAAGGTAACGAGTGATGAATATAAGTATCTTCCGCACCAAGGTAAGTGAGAATGGATTCATCGTCCGATATTGAACTACATTAATAGAAGGTGTATCTTCATCAATCATGTCATGATACGGGAATGGGATAGAAGAGGGAGCCTTGTCATCGTGTTGATAGGTTAAAGGTCACAAGGAAATGGTGTTTATGAAAAAATAAAGTTAGGAGGAATAGCTTCGTGGATCTATGGAGTCCGTGGGTGAAGATGATAATGTGGGTGAATGAGGTGGGGAATATTTTCCATCAAAGATGAGGTCGGCGTGAATCTTCTTGGAAGGTGGAGCGTTAAAACCAATACCACTATGGTCATTGTGTTTACGAGAGGTACAAGAATGACATTATGGAGGCCCTATTCATAAAAGTTGAAGATAAATCATTTCCACACGCACTAATGGAGGAAAGTGTGAGCGAAGCGGTGGTTAATGAGGGAGTGTAGGTCGAGAGGAAAATGGTTGGGTTTGGGATGGAGGTTCAGGTTTATAGGTGTCCATATCGAGTCCCCCATATGTTAGATTAGTGCAAAGGTGGGGAGGGCCATAAGGAAAAAAATTTGGATATGAATATCATAATTGGGGTGTTAGCACAGTCCTCATACTCTTACGGGGTGAGGAAGGTGTCGATATTGTATAGGCGATATCCCCTAGAGTGAGGTCTTGAAAAACACCTTATAAGGGATCGTAGTTGGTATGTGGGTAGCAGGGATAGATGGTTTGCTAGATGATGGGGAAATAAGTAGGTCAGCAGTAGATGTTGTAGCAGCAGTGGGGATAGCAAGGTTAGTTATAGCAGAGGTAGTGGTAGTTTTGGTGGATTGGCTTGTAGGTGAAGGTGAATTAGGGATGGTGGAAAATGCCTTGACTTGTAAAAGTACATCATTAGGCTAGTATAGCATGTTACAGGTCTTGAAAGGTGACGAGTAGGTAGGGATGGTGTAATTATGTCCCTCATGCTCAAATTTGAGGTAGCAATGTAAAGTCAAAGGGACACAATCCATGGTGTAGATCCAAGGTCGGTGAGAAACAAGTTATATTGGAAATCCCCTCTCAGGGCATAGAAAAGCTCCACGAAAGTGCGGGGACCTACGCAGATGTGGAGAACAATAGTACCTAGGGTAGACGCGTCATGGTGTAATTAAAGGAGCACACGGCATAAGCGGGTTACCATGCATGTAATTGGAAGGTATCCACATTTGGTCGTATGCATGGGAGGAGATGATGTTAATGCTAGCACCACCATCGATCATAATGTGTCGTATACGTATATTATCATTAAGAACGAGAGATGAAAAGAGTGGGGTTAGGGTTTTTAGACTAGAAGGGAGTGACCTCTTCATCTGAAAAGCTTAGGGCAGCCACTTGGTGAGTAGGTGAAGGTGTAGAGGAAGGTGATGACTTAGTGAGAGAAGCTATGTGGTGAGGGGTAATGATGGAGGCTATGGGTGTGGGGTCATTTGGTAAGACTTCAATAGATTAAAGGACCTCCATGAGGGCTTGACAATGTGACTCCGAGGTTTGGATGAGGTCATATAAAGACATTTTGAGGGGGATTGGTGTAGTTGTTTTAGCATTGTGTGATGCGTGACCCCATCGAGAAATAGGATATGCAGGACCTTGAATGGTGACTTTGGGTATGGGTGTGGATGGTATGTTGGGTACAAGGTTGGTTGATGGGCCATTTTCTTTTCCTTGCCTTTGTCTTTCTGGGCATAGGTGGTAATGTGAACCATGTTAATTTGAGGGGAGGTGGATGAAGAAGGTGTGTCATGGAAGGTATAACGACACAAGGGACAAAACCCTAGTGGTGGATACGACCCTTGTGAAATGAGTAAGGCGCATTGGCATTTGGGTGGTGGTTTGGCCAACTCTCTTATACGAGACCATGTTAATCTCGAATCTTGGGGGTGGATCAAAGAGTTGTGGGGGTGGAGATTTTGGTCACTAAGTAGGTAATGGGAGAAGATCTGTGGAAATTGGTGAAGGTGAAATGGGGTCCTCATCAAGAAGATCGTCATCATCAAAATTTTCTTCGGGAGGACATAATTAGACAAGGGCAGTCTTTAAAGCCTTACAATTCTCTACATCGTGTCTGGCACATGATGGAAAGTGAAAATTTTGGTCTCATCAAACCCTTTTGGTTTGGTTTTGAGTGGGTTGTAAGGTCTAACAGGTGGTAATGTGATGACAAAAATTTTGAGGAGATTGGTTAAGATTTTGGCGTAGCACCCTACTAGTGGATCACAATGGGAGGTGAATGTGGGTTTGGGGTACAGGTGTGATTGATTGTTGAGGAAGAGGCTTTATAGGAGGGGGAATGGTTTTGTTTACTAGTTTTATGTGTGGGGTGGTCTTAGGTCTTGGTTACATCTACTTGGGTACATGCATGGTAGAAAAGCTAGCGGTGGAGGGTAGCAAATTTTTAGCTTTAGGTTACACCTTTTTGGGTAACAAGGACATGGGTGTACAAGATGTGGAGGGAAAAGAAGATAGTGGAAGAGGATGGATTACCCAAAGGGGTAACTGAGGTGTTTTGGAGGTGGGTAGTGTAGGTTGGCTAGAAGGTGTGAGCGAAAGAGAAGAAAGTGTCATGGGTAGCGAAGATGTTATGGACAATAGTGGAGGTATGGGTGCTAAGAAGGTTACGGGCGAGGGTAGAAGGTGTGTGGGTCGCTTGGGTATATTAAAGTTACGTGTTGAGGAAATGGGTTGCTGCATTCTTGGTTTACCGGTAGAGACGGGGTTTCTTGGCTAGGGTGGAGGGGTGAAGTCTTTGGGATGGACGGAAGGGGTAAAGGTGATAATGGTGTAGTAGGTGAGGTTAGAGTATGAGGCCTAAGAGATTGGATATTCTTTTTAGGGTCCACAATAAGTTTAGTGTTAGTTTTGGAAGATGTGGCTAAATTTAAATTGATGGGTGGGTGAGTAAGGCTAGCATTTGTCGGTATGACCCCAAGGTAGTGATAGGTTTAGGTAAGGGAGATGATATAGGCATGGGTAGGTGTTTGGGTGTAGATGTATATTGAATTGTGGGTAGAGGTGTGTGTTGGGTCATAGATGGTGACGTGGAAGGTGTTGTAATAGTCTTAGTTGTGTTTGGTTTGGTCGTTTGAAACACTTTTGGGTAGATATTGGAGGTGTCAGTGAGTGACAACTGCATTTATGTTGAAACAGAAGTAGAAGGCATCCCCAAAGTAAGGCTCTATCAACATAGTCCAAGTGATCGACCAAGTGTGAAAATGTTGTTGTTGTAAGCGGGGCCGACATGGATTGAGTTGCAATTCCCGTAAAATGTGTTTGAGACATAGGGAAATGGATAGCCTTGGACTCTAGGGGTAAGAAAGAAAAAATTAGATCAACGGATCTTGAAGGTCCAATGGTGAATGGTCATCTAAAGGTAATGGTACTTCTATAGGATCCTCCATGGGTAGAGGAGAGGATGGGCCAGACAAGGTGGACTCTCCTTGTGATAGTGTAGGCAGTGGACATGCCTCTCCTATGAGTAGGATAGGTGTCACTAACAACTGCTTGGAAATTTGAGGGGTCAAAGGCGGCATGCTAGTTATAGGCTCTTCCACAGGTGATGGAGAAAATGAACGGGTTCTTTTGTGGGTGGAGTACATGAAATAGGTTCTGGTGTAGGTAGGGGAGTTCGGGCTAAGATTTCATCTATGGAAGGAACATGAGGCAATTGGGAAACAACTAGTATGTCATCGAAAATAGAATGGACCTCGCGGATATTGCTATCATTGTTTGAAATGTCACCAGCTTGCTTTGAAGATGGGGCATGATTAGGGAATGGCTTCTTGAAGATGTGTAGGTTTTAGTTAGTAGGTGCATTTGGGCTATCCAATACTAGATCTCTATTGTCTAACATTTCTTAGATGATATTCTTGAAGGTGATGTAGTTATTGTCACTATGACCTTTGACATGATGATAGTTACAAAATTCATGTTCCTTATACCATGCGGGCATGGGGCACTCAGGGTCAAAACCAGTATGTGGTTTTATAGGTGGAAGGGTAATGACACCAACCTTAACAAGCTTTTCCAAAATAGAGGAATAAGATTCTCCTATCAAAGTGTACTTTCATTATTCTCATCTGAACTAGAAATCTTGGACAAGAGAGAGATTAGAAGGAGGTTTGGCTAGGTTTGATTGATGAGGGGAGCCAGGCTTGAGACCTATGCAGTTGGCAGATCCTTTGGGTTTTGAATAGTTGTTTTGAGTTTTTGAAGATGAAGAAGCATCATTTGATTTGAACACGATTTTCTTGTTATGAAGTTGAATTTTCTTTTCTTCGATGGCACGAATTTCCAATTTTCATGTCATGGTGAATACCTCATCAAAAGTGTGAAATGTTTGTACCTAAAGGTTTGGTGAGATGTGTCTAGCGCAAGCCCGAGTAAAAACTCTATGAGTTCATTTTGAGGTAATTAAAATGTGAGCTAGTTAATTAGGCTACGCAAGTGAGTGAAAATTTTGGTGATAGACTCATTGTCGTACTGTCATGTGGAATAAAGATCATTCATGGTAACCTTATTAACAATGTTGATGGAGAAGTGATCTAAGAAGGCTTGGGTTACTTGATTAAATGAGTAGATGGAGTACCTAAGGAGCCCATTGTACCGGTCCAATGTAGGTCTTGTCAGGGACATTGGTAAGGTCCGTAGGAGTAAAGCGTCATCATGGGTGATCAGGTAACACCCATGTTTGAAAGATTGCAAATGTTGTTGTAGGTCTTCTTTACTATTGAAACGGTTGAATTTTGGCATTTCCCAATGTACAGGGTATGGGTGAATAGGGATGGATGGATGAATGGGCTCATTACATATTTCATTATAGGTGAGAGAATTGCACGAGCCAGGAAATCGATGCTTCTAGTTTCTGCATCCTTTCCATCATTAATTTGATGAGTTCATTGGTAGGTTGTGATGGAAGGGTTCCTCCTATGGCATAAGGGGGCGGTATTGAACTGTGATGTGGGTAGCATTCCATTGTATAGTGATGTCGAATAGGGAGGTTGAGAATAGGGACCGACATAGAGGGCATGTATCCAGAATGGGTGACAGAAGAGATAGGGGGTTGTTGATAGTATGTGTATGTAGGTGGGATAGTCGTAGTGACTCTAGTAGTGATTGGGGACAGTGTTTGTGGGATGAAGAGGACAAGATTCTAGAATAGAGTAGGGGTCACCTATACCATGTGCGATTGTGTTGAAATGGGTATTTGTGAGACAATGGGAGTGGGACAGGATTATGGTCAGGTGGTTGATAAGGGGACAACAGATATTACAGGTGCAACTGATATTGTAGACACAACGGTCATGGCGGGTATGGGTCCTAGCTTTGAAACCACTGGGGGTGAAGCTGGTGAAGGTAATGCCGCATTATTAGGGGTTGATGTAGAAGAACGAATAAGGGCAGGAGAGATGGATACAAGCATGCCATATATCAACTATCCTTAGGAGTCCGGGTGGAAGAGTGGGAAAGGTAGAACTACAAGGTTGTGGGATTCTAATCAAGGAGTCGTGAAAATTCTTCATCACCCTGCAGTAATGGTGGTAGGTAGGGCTAGATCCATGGGTGACGGGATGAAGGGTAATGAAGGACTCGGCAGGAGTGGTTGATAACTCGTGTGAAATATAAGAGTGTTAGCTTGGTTGAGTCAACACCATGTGAATGGATGTATATCAGGTGATGTTGTATCCTATAGGTGACACAGAAAGCAAAGTAGGAATGAATAAAATAGGTGTTTATAGGTAGATTTGGGTAATATATCAGTTGATGTTTAGTACAGGGTAACCAACATCGGTTAAGGATGACTGATGCCGGTTCAGGGGTAACCGAGGTCGGTTACTATGAGACAGGAACAATTTTATCAAATGAGGGAAATACTGGTGACAATCAGATGAACAAGTTGTATGATGATTGTTTATCAAAGTAGAGAGAGTACAAAGACTCACAAGAACTTTGACAACAAAGAAAATGAAATAATGTTTCTTTAGGAAATTTAACCCAAAAGAACATAAAACTGATGTCGGTTAAGCAAAACCGATGCCGGTCAGGGGTAACCAATGTTGGTTACTATGAAAATTGGAAAAATGTATAAAAATGGATTGTTGTGAATTTTAGTGAGATAAATAATCAACCTAGAGGTCTGAAGATGATGCAATGAATTCCTGACACACTCAGAAGAAGTCAGAATACTCCAACTATGATTGTGGAGTGTGTAAGGCAATAGAATGGAAAAATGGAGAAGCATATCCTCACACCTCAAAATACACGTCAATCAAACACTAAAAACACACACCTAACAAGTGATTTTTAATGTGTTGAGCTTATGTTATTTAGAAGACTGACTCATGAATTTAGAATATATTTTTTTGTGAGAAAGGCCTCCTATGAAGAAGGATATCTAAAAGGAGAGGTTTGGTATGTTATCAAGTGGGCAGGAGGCCGTATTATGAGGTAATAGCTCAATAGAAGTAATGAGTGGGAGTACCTACATATGAAATCATGTGATCACTGATAGGTGTTCCTAGATAATATGTTGTTTAAGAAAGATATGTATATTTCAATTTTGTGTAGTTTGGTAAGACACACACACAGAGAGAGAGAGAGAGAAGATGTGCTTTCTATGATTCTTTATGTCAACCATCAGTTGGGCATGACTTCTAGCATATAGGTTGCCCTCATTTTAATGTGAGCTAAATACAGAAAATCAAAATGTAATGCAACCAATTTTAAGCCCAAATCGAAAAGATTACATTTGATGAAGCAAATGATGAATAGGAGAGGGTATGCTCTTTCACTAAATGTAGAAAGTAAGAAAGAAGAATGATTCCTTTTAAATGCACCAAGAGAAATGTTTCTTTTAGAGAAATTAGAAAGAAGAGAATATTACCAGAGAAAAATATTAATGTGTAAGCATTTTAAAGGGAAACAAACACACAATTTTTGCCTAGGAATGAAGAAAATGTAATAGAACCCTTGATGGGTCCCACCGGGCATGCCAAAATGTTTCACCATTTTCTTTACGTTTTTTAATGACGAAATAGATAGGGTTATGGGCTAGGAGGAATACCTATTAAATGGGTTGGTTGGAGGTTGATGTGCATGTTCTAACTTCTTGACCCAATGCTAATTGTGAGAGCTTCCTTTTGGCTAGGAGGAACTACCTATAATAGAAAACAAGACCACAAAAGAGAAGTTAAATGATATATGACAATGGACTGCCTAGCATATGCTAGTTCGGGAAGTGTGATACTTCCTAGATGGTTTTCAATCCACTGTTTAAAACAAATTAATGTGAGAAATAAGTAAATTCCTATTGTATTTGATATGATTTAGGTATCTCATTTAAGTACAATAAGTAAATCCAATCACAACAAGCTAGGCTATAGTTATATCTAAAGGATGAGGTGACTGTCAAGGTACTAGGACTAGTTAGGGTCGATTCTGGGTTGTTTACATCAATTGGTAGGAGGTTGTTTGACTCTATTCTTGGGGAGGGTATGGAACACAGATACCGACATTGGTCTTGTATGACTGACGATGGTTTAGTAATAACCAACGATGGTTACTGGGGATTTTTAATAACTCAATATTTCATGGTTTAGGGGTTTGTCTGAGACTTACTTGAGGATGGTGAGGAGTGGGTGTAAGTCCGAGGTGTTAGAAATACTCGAGAGGTGTCTAACATCGGTGTATGGGTGATTTTATGGTTTGGGTGAAGGAATGATAAAAATTTTATGGAGATAAATGGTGGGGAAGAGAGAGTTCAAGTAGAAACTAATAACAGAGGTAACAGAGCCTACTAGAACAAAAATATAAGAATATTGGTTAACAAGATACTTACTATGATGCATGTTCGATGACTAGACGGAGGTGATGGTTGATCGGAGAAATGTTGTTTGGTGTCATGGTAGTGCTTCCCGAATACTAACGTGGGTGCAATACTTCTATATTTGTCTAGATAATGGTTATGGATGCCTAGATGCATGAAAATACCTTTGTTTTGCTTGCATGCAACTCCTCTTTCTCTCTTTTTATCTCAAAATGTTCCAACCCTTCAAATAAGGTTGTTAAGGTTTATAAATGGTAATCGGCAATGGTTCCATCTTGGACCAGGAACCGATTTAGGTCCGACCAGGTGTCGGTTAAGGCAGGATTCCCTAGGTTTACTAAAATGGGCATATTTTTATAATTTCTTGGGCCAAGTTGGTTTTTTTGTCAGGATCATAATGAAAGCTTCCCTTCTAATGAGCGGGAATGTGGTTAGAGAAATCTTAGGCATTGATTTTAGGGTTAGACCAAATCTTAGCTCATTAAGGAAAGTAAGACTTAGTTATTGTTAGTTATGGAAACATGCCAAGAATAGGTCTAGGGTGAGGTGGTTGGATGAGGTATCTAGGTGAGGTGGAAATTAGGTCAATTAAGACAATTAAATAATGAAGGTTATGAGGATGAGGATTAATTTAATTAAAATAATTAAATTAATATTAATGTGGGGTGAAAGGAGCCATGGTTTGCAACAGCGTAGGGTAATTAGGTAGAACCTCAATAGATTCCAGGACCTCAATGAGTGCCAAACGATGAGACTCGAGAGGTTTGGACAAGTTCGTACAAAGACATTTTAATAAGAGACTCGGTGCAATAATTTAAGCATCATGACGATGGGAAACCCTATCAAAAATAGGATATGTGGGTCCATGGATGGTGATTTTTGGTGCAAGTACGAGATAGAATATTGGTTAAAACAAGAGTGAATGAGCTAGTTATTTTCTCCTTTCCTTTTTCCTTCTAGGATCGAGTGGAAATTTGAACCATATTGATCGTGGTAAAGGAGAAAGTGATTCATGATAGGTGTAGCTGACAAGATGGGAAAAAATATGGTGAGGGCATATACTAGTTTTGTGAAAACAATGCAACACATTGGAATTTTGGCGGAGGTTTTGCTAGCTCTCTTATATGGACCATATTGATCTCAAATGTTAGAGGGGGATAAAAGGGTTGTAGAGGTGGAGATGAAGGTTGTTGAATAGGTAAGAGATGAGGATGTGTGGTGATAGGTGAAGTGGAATAGGGTCCTCATCTAAAATATCATCATTGTCAAAGTTTTCTTTGAGAGGACATAATTGGAGAAGAATAGTCTTAAGAGCCTTACAATTTTCCACATCATGCCCTAGCACACAATGGTAAGCGTAAATTTTGGTATCATCAAACCCTTTTGGTTTAGGTTTGAGTGGGTCATAAGGTCTAAGTGGTGGAAATGTGATGACAGAGGTTTCTAAAAGGTTAGCTAAGATGTTGGTGTAAGACCCTGCCAATGGATCAAAATGTGAAGTAAGTGTGGGTCTAGATGGAAGTGTGGGTGAATTTTGTGGGAGAGGCATCACTAGATGTGGAATCATAGTTTGAGTAATTTTGACCACCTGTTTGGTAGATAGTACGATTTTAGGTTCGGATCACACCTTCTTTGGTAAATATGTAGTAGGTGAACTAGTTTTGAAGGTTGTGTAGGTTTAACTACCTCTTTTGAGGGTATTGGGTTCTTGGGATTTGGTTGCACCTTCTTGGGTAAAGGTGAAGAATAATTTTATGTTGTAGAAGGGAAGGCGAGATGACCAAAGGAGATGGGTTAGCCAAGGCGATAATAGAGGTGCGGTGAAGGTTGTAGTAAGAGGCAATGTGGAAGGTCTTGGTTGAAGAGAAGGGAATAACATAGGTAATGATGAGGATACTAGAAGTGGTGTAGGTATAGGAGGTAGAAAGTGAAAGGAATGATAACCAAATCATCCCAAGTCATGATCTCATATGATAATAGCACACCACATTAGCTTTACAAAATAGAAGATCTAAAATACCATATATGGAAATCCATCATAATCCATCCGCTCAATACATTACAATATAATGACTTGAATTAATCAATAAGAAAGATGTACATATAGGAGGACGGAATTGTAACTTCTACCTAAATTAGTGGTGAAGAGATCCCACTAATCGACACTAGTAGTTAAGTTAACTCCAAAAGACTAATAAGCTAACTTCACATAACCGAGAATCTAACTTAACACAACTAGTAAGCTAACTACACACAACTAGTACACCTAAGCAAGTTAACCCAACAAGTGAAGGGCTAACATAAGTGTAAGAATTATCCTAATAAATAAATAAAAGGCTAAATAATAACCTACACTAACACCCTCCCGTAAGCATATCTTAGGTGGGTGGAAAAGAAGGTGGGTGGAAAAGTGGACACCGCAAGGTACCTTAACTAGTAATAACAAAGTAGAGAGGAAAAATCCTGGCCTGCAAGATATCCTCGAAGCTCAGATCCAAAACTCATATAATGTTGAAGAAGTGTGGTGCACACTTTGTCGTTTGAACCCACTACTTGATCATATAACTCAAAAATAATTGACCATTGGGCTTCACCAAAATAGCTCCATGCAAGGAGATCAATGGAGTGATGTCAAAAGTGAAAAACAAACACTAAACATAATTTGATCAACTGCTACAAATAGGTGTGCCATGATCCAAGAATAACCAAGGCAATAAGGCGGACACGAGATCCAAATAAATAAGAGTGCCACGATCCAAGAAAAGCCAAGGTAACAAGGCAAGGACACGAAACCCGAAGAAGAAATATCAACACCACACCCTCCCATACTGCAGAATGGGTAGAGTGACACCACATATCTGTATGAGTTGTCAAAATCAACTACTCAAACACTGAAAAACTAACATTGGGCTCCACCAGAATAGCTCCCCCATAAGAGAGACTGTCAACATGCCAAAAAAAAGTGTCAAAAATACAGATCTAAAATATCTCAACAAACAAGAGAGATATAAATGTATACACCCATAGATACAAGAATGCAATACCCAAAATTTTAGGACGTCGGGCTCAACCGAAATTGCATCCACAAGTGATCACAACACCCTCCCAAATTTGGCACTTTATAATTAAGTGCATGTAAATATTACAATGAGTAACAATACCTTTTACATTTTAAATGTGTGTATAAAAATTCACCAATACGTAGATCTCAAAAAATACACAATTTCAAAAAAAAGATCACCTTAATCCGAGCTACAGATCAAAAGTTATGAGCTCTAGAAGGTTTTTCTATTAAAATAATATTTTAATGTTGATCTTTTTTAAAAGGTACACATGACACCCAAATGTCCAAAGGGTAAAAGAGTGCATCCACACGATACATGCTTGCGACTAAAGGATAAAATTCTACGCCCAAAACCTAAAATTTCCAGAGGGTAAATCATTGCATCCAGAGGGTACACGCCAATATCCAATGGATAAAAGAATGCACCCAGAGGGTACCGATCTGTGTCCAATGGATAAAAGACTACATCCAAAACAGAAATATCCAGAGGGTAGAAGAATGCATCCAGAAGGTAGATGTTTATATCCAATGGATAAAAGAATGCACCCAGAGGGTACAGATCTGCGTCCAATGGATAAAAGACTGCATCTAAAACCAAAATATCTAAAGGGTAAAAGAATGCATCCAAAAGATACACACTTATATCCAATGGATAAAAGAATGCACCCAGAGGGTAAAGATCTGCGTCAATGGATAAAAGACTCGCATCCAAGTAAAATAATGCATCGAAAGGTACACACTTATATCCAATGGATAAAAGAATGCACCTAGAGGGTACAAATTTGTGTCCAGTGGATAAAATACTACATCTAAAATTAAAATACCCGAGAGGGTAAAGGAATGCATCCGGAAGGTACATGCTTATATCAATGGATAAAGAATGCACCAAGAGGGTATAGATCTGCGTCTAGTGGATAAAAGAGCGCATCCAAAAATGAAATATCCAATGGGTAAAATAATGCATCGGAAGGTAGACACTTATATCTAATGGATAAAATAATGCACCTAGAGGGTACAGATCTACTTCCAGTGGATAAAAGACTACATCCAAAACCAAAATATCGAGAGGGTAAAAGAATGCATTTGAAAGGTACACACTTATATCTAATGGATAAAATAATGCATCCATAAGTACGATGATCGCATCCAAGTGGATAAAAGACTGCATCCAAAACCAAAATATCCAGAGCGTAAAAGAATGCAACTAAAAGGTACACACTTATATCCAATGGATAAAAGAATGCACCAGAGGGTACAAATCTGCGTCTAGTGGATCAAAGGCGCATCCAAATCTAATACCATAAAATGAACGATAACCGGATCGTATCAAGACAAGAACACAGATGCTAATCAAACACCACAATCAATAAGATGAAAGTAATTCGAAAGTGAATAACTTTACATAAAACTTTGTAAAGAAATAAGCAGCAATATCATATATTTATTTGGATCTAGTGTCTACCTTGTTGCCTTAGTTGTTCTTGGATCGTGGCACACCTATTTGTAGCAGTTGATCAAATTATGTTTGGTGTTTGTTTTTCACTTTTGACATCACTCCATTAATAGTATCCTTACATAGAGCTATTCTAGTGAAGCCCAAGTGTCGGCTTGTTTTTATTTCTATGATCAAGCAATGGATTCGAGACCACAAAGGCACACACCACTCTTCAAAGATTGTACAAATTTTTGAGCCGAGCTTCTGAGGATATCTTGTAGCAGGATTTTCCTCTCTACTTTGTTATTACTAGTTTTGGGTACCTTGCGGTGTCCAATTTTCCCAATTATTGTACGTGGGTACCTCATCAGGCCTTGTTGTTGGGACCCACCTTATTTTCTCCCACCTAAGCTATGCTTATGGGAGGGTGTTAGTGTAGGTTATTATTTATCTTTTTATTTATTTATTAGGATAATTCTTAAACTTTTGTTAGGCCTACACTTGTTGGGTTAGCTTGTTTAGGTGTACTAGTTGTGTGGAGTTAGCTTACTAGTTGTGTTGAGTTAGCTTCTCAGTTATGTGGAGTTAGTTTACTAGTCTTTTGGAGTTAACTTAACTACCAATATCAGTTAGTGGAAGTTATTCACCACTGATTTTGGTAGTAGTTGCACTTCCCTCCTCCTATATGTACATCTTTCTTATTGAGTAATTCAATTCATTTTATTGTAATGTATTGAGCATTATGGATTATGATGGATTTCCATATATGGTATTTTAGATCTTTTGTTTTTCAAATCTAATGTGGTTAACACAAGTGTAAGAATTATCCTGATAAATAAATAAAAGGATAAATAATAACCTACACTAACACCCTCCTATAAGCATAGCTTAGGTGGGTGGAAAAGAAGATGGGTTCTCGCAATAAGGCCTAATGAGGTACCCACGTACAACAAATGGGAAAATTAGACACCGCAAGGTACCCAAAACCAGTAATAACAAAGTAGAGAGAGAAAAATCCATTGCAAGATATCCTTAGAAGCTCGGCTCCAAAAACTCATATAATGTTGAAGAAGTGTGGTACGCAGTGTGGTTTGAACCCACTTCTCAATCATAGAACTCAAAAACAAGCTCGACACCGAGCTTCTCTAGAATAGCTCCATGTAAGGAGACTCATCAATGGAGTGATGTGGAAAGTGAAAAAAACACCAAACATAATTTGATCAACTTCTACAAATTAAAGGAAAGAATCTTGCTAGAACTAGGCACACCTATACCAAGTAGTTAAGCGTGCCAGCCCCATAGTAGTGTTGGGATGGGTGACCTGCTGGAAAATTCCCAGTGTCACTACCTCCTAATGTTGTTGGGCCTGATTGGGTGTATACTCGGCTCCATCATGCCGGAGGGTGTTGGTGTAGCAGCTTTTAACACGATGAGATCCCTTTCCACCATTAGTTCGAGCTTTTGGTGTGATGGTAAGTCATGCATCTACGATACCATGAAAAGGAACGATAACCAGATCGTACCAAGCCATGATCTCGAGATGATAATAGCACACCACATTAGCTTTGCAAAACAAAAGATATAAAATACCATATATGGATATCCATCATAATCCATAATTTTCAATACATTACAATACAATGACTTGAATTAATAAATAAGAAAGATGTACATATAGAAGGAGGGAAGTGTAACTACTACCTAAATTAGTGGTGAAGAACTCCCACTAACTGATACTGGTAGTTAAGTTAACTCCAAAAGACTAGTAAGCTAACTTCACATAACTGAGAAGCTAACTCAACACAACTAGTAAGCTAACTCCACACAACTAGTACACCTAAGCAAACTAACCCAACAAGTGTAGGGATAACACAAGTGTAAGAATTATCCTAATAAATAAATAAAAGGATAAATAATAACCTACTGAATGAAAGGATGTAGGTGCCGGTGAAAATGTAAGCTATGTAGGTAATTTGTGTGAAACAAAGAATCGTGATGATGTAAGTTATTGTGCTTTTGGTTTATTATGGTTAGGAGGTGGTTTGGCTAAGGTTGTTGGGTGGGGAGATAGGATAGATTGAAGTGGTGAAGGTGAAAGAGGGGTAGTAGGCAAAGTCGGTGTATGCGGCATAAGAGGTTAGCTCTTATTATTAGGTGGGGGAATAGTCTTTGCGCATGATTTTGAGGACGTGGCTAAATCTAGTTTAACAAGAGAATAAATTTGACTTTATGTCAGTATGAATCACAATGTGGTAATGGGTCTAGACATGGAGGAAGATATAGGTACAGGTAAGGTTTTAGGCATATGAAAAAGTTCATTTGATGGTAGAGTTTTAGGTGTGGGCAAGGGTGATGAAGAAGGGGTTGCTACAACCGACATGGGCATGGTGGGTTTGGTTATCTGAAACACCTTTGGATAGATCATGGAAGTGTGTCATGACAACATCCGCATTTTCATTGAGACAGAAGTCGAAGACATCCCCAAAGCATGGAATTTTCAACATAATCCAAGTGGTCAACCAAATGTGAGAACGACACCGATGTAGGGGGTGATGTTGATTTGGTAGTAATCCTTGTAAATAATGTCTATGAGATAGGGAAATGGTTGGCTTCAGACTTTGTGGGTAAAAGAGATGAGAGAAAATCAACATGATCTTTGAAAGCCAATGGAGAATTGTCACCAATGGGAAGGGACACTACTAATGGATCCCCTGTGGGTAGGGGAGATGGCAAGTTAGATGAGGTAAGTTTGTATTTTGGTGAAGAAGAAGGTGAGAATGAATCTCCCATGGGTAGAAGAGTAAGTACTATGAGTTTTTCTTCAGGTTGAGAGGTGAGTGGGGAGACTGCATTAGTATATATGGTGGGATTTTCTGTGGGTGAAGGAGAAGATAAGGGATACTCCTCTGTGAGTAAAGGAGCAGATGAAACAGGTCCATTCATGGATGAAGGAGGTTGTGAAAGAATCTCCCGATAGATGAAGTAGGAGGAAATTAAGTAAGAAGAGATGGTATGATGTCAAAAATAGCATGAACCTCACGAACGTTATTGTCATTGGTCGAGGTTTCTCTGGTTTGGTTAGACAATGAGGTGTGATTTGGGAATATCTTCTTGGAGAGAAGGTTCGACTAGACGGTGTGTTAGGATTATCCAAGATGAGATCTCCATTATCTAACATTTCTTGGACGATGTTTTTGAAAGTTATACAATTACCGTTGCTATTTCCTCCAACGCGTTGATAATTTCAATAATCATTTTCTTTGTACCATGCAGGCACAAGATGAGAGGGGTCAAAACCAGTATGTGGTTTGATGAGTGGAAAAGTGATTGCTCTAGCTTTTAGAATTTTTCTAAAACTAAAGAATAGGGTTCTCCTATGGGAGTATATTTTTGTTGCTCCCACTTGAACTAAAAATCCTAAATAGGAGAAAGGTTGGAAGAAGGCTTTGATTGGTTAGATGGATGATATAGGTGGCTTTCAAAACTACCACATTGGTAGATCCTTTTACTTTATAATAATTATTTTAGGGTTTTGAAGAAGAAGAGGTATCATTCAATTTAAACGTAGCATTCTTGTTACGTAATTGTATCTTCTTCTCTTCAATGGCATAAATTTCAAGTTTCCAGGCCATGGTGAATGCCTCGTCAAACATGTAGAAGGTTTGAACTTGGAGATTTGGTGAGATGTGTCTAGCACAAGCTCTGGTGAACAACTCTATTAACTTAGTTTGAGGTAGTTGGAATGTGAGCTAGTTGATCAAGCTCCTCAAATGAGTATATTCATCTTCATATTGGCGTGTCATGTACAAGTCGATCATGGTGACCTTCTTGATAATGTTGATAGAAAAGTGGTCTAGAAAATCCTGAGCTACCTGATTGAATGAAAAGATGGAATTCCTAGGTAGAGTAATATACCAATCTAAAGCCATTCCTGTCAATGACATTGGGAATGTTCACAAGAGCAAAGTTTCATCATGTGTGATTAGATAACACACATGTTTAAAATACCACAAGTGCTATCAGCAGTCATATTTGTTGTTAAATCGGTTGAATTTGGGTATTTACCAATGGGGAGGGTATGTATGAATCAAAATGGATGGGTGAATGGGCTCATTACAAATCCTTTTGTATGTCGAGAGAGTTATGTGAGAGCAGAGAGACAGATGCTTCCAATGTCTGCATCTTGTCCATCATCATTTTGCTAAGATCATTGGTAGGTTGTGATGACTGGGTACCCCATACAAGTATAAGGGGGTAGATAAGGCAAGTATGATGTCGGTGGAATCCTAGTATGTGGTGGTGCGAGTACGAATATTGTGAGGAAGGAATGTAGGTCGGAATAGATGTATATCGTATGTATCCTGAATAAGTGGTAGATGAAATAGGGGTTGTTGGTGATAAGTGTAGGTAGGTGGAGTGGACGTAAATACTCTCATAGAAATCAGAGGAAGAGACTATGGGATGGAGAGGAAAATGTTTTGGAAGGGAGTATGGGCTACCATCACCATTGGTGGCTGAGAAGAACTAGGTATATGAGAGGTGGTAGGTGCATATAGACCTACACTCAAGGTAGTTGATAAATTCATGGTTGACATTGTAGGAGCAAAAAATGTCAAATGTGTGATAGATGCCATAGGTGCAAAAAATATCGATGATGTAGGGTTAAGCTAGGAAACCACATGTGGTAAGGTGGAAGAGGGTAATGTAAAGCTAGTAGTAGCTAATGCAAAAGTGGGTGTTAGGGTAGGAGGAATGGACACAGGTATGTCATATACAAGCTACTCTGATGAATCGTAGGTAGATGAATGATTGAGATAATACTACAGAGTGCCCTGGGTTGTGATCAAGGAGTCTCGTGAAATCCTCATCACTAGTGGGTATGACAAGATCCTAATTGGGGTCCATAGGTGATGAGATTTAAGGGGCTGATGGTCTAGATGGGAGCGGCTGGAGGATAGCATGAAACACAAGAGTGTTAGCTTGTTTACGAGTCAAAACCATGTAACTAACAATAGAAAAGGTATTATGAGCTTCACTGATGATGCAGAAACATAGAAGTAATGGGAAAAAATTAGTCTAAAATGAGTGATTAGATCATTGCTCGATTGAAAAATAAGAATACAAAGATTGACATCGGTTGGGGTAAATGATACTGGTATGAGGGTAACCACCGCCGTTCGGATCATACCAATGTTGGTTAATGTGAAAAATAAGAGACTCAAAGATCTAGCAATGAAAGGTGAATAATGGGTCAACCTAGACGAAGATGATATCAAAGACCCGAAGTGTGATAAAATGGCAAAACAAGACATGAAAGGAACATAAAGGAGGAGAATATTATTTTAGTAAAAATAACACAAAAAATCATAAAGCGGCGTTGATTAGTTAACCAATGGTGGTGAGATGATGTAATCGATGGCATAATGTCGTTAGACCGATATCAATTATGGGGAAATATGGGAAGAGAAGGAAAAATGATTTTTGGTGATTTAGATCAAATAAAAGGGCCAACCCAGAGAATGAGTATGGCTATGAGGAGTCCTAATAAAACTAGAATAAAATCGAAATACATCGTTCATGATGTGGGGTGTGAAAGGATAAGAAATAATGAAGAAATAAAAATCACACCTCAAAACGCAAGAAGACAAAAAGCTAACAAACACAAAATCCTAAGTTGTAGATTTTATGTTATGGCTTATGCCATTTAGGACTTACTGTAAGCAGGATAGAATTTTTTCTTAACAAAGATGCCCTATAAAAATCTGACAACTATGGTTGGTTTCAAGTAATTTTTGGTGTGGGAGATCTTTTTCTGAGATGATGACTGGACAGAGAAACCATTTGGAGCCCACTGTCAATCCTCTAATTGTGTGATCATTGAAAGCTTCTTCCGGGAAAGATGTTGTTCAAGAACTGTGTAGTTTGTTTTCAGTGATTTGGTATAGAGAGTGTGCAAAATGTGAGCTATGGTTCAATTTTTCAACCATCAGCTAGGCATGACTTCCAGCATATAGGTTGCCCACAATTTAGATGAGCTATAATGCAACAAACTCAAAAATACAAGTGCACGTGTTTTAAAACCCAAAACCACAAATTATATTTGATGACAAAAAAGTATGAAGAGGTTAAGGGTATGAATTTCACAAAGTGCAAAGTGTTTCACCTAATTCGTAGAAAATTCTTTAAAATATATTGATTTAAACAGAGATAGGGTCACGTGCATAGGAGGAATACTGTTGAAATGCGGGTTGTTGGGTTGTTGCACTCATATGACTTACGAATCCACACTGATTATGAGATCTTCCTTTTGGCTAGGAGGAACTACCAGTAATGGAAAGCAATACTGCCAAAAAGAGTTAAACAATATGTGCAGTGAACTACCTAGCGTGTGCTAGATCCGGGAAGTGTGATACTTCCTAGATGGCTATCAATCCACTGTTTAAAACAATTTAATGCAGGTAATAAAATAAATCCTATCGTAGTTGAAATGATTTGGGTACCTCATCCAAAATACAATAAGAAAGATCTAATCTAACAGGCTAAGTTAAAATAAGATCTAAAGGTCAAGTAACTGGTTCTGGGTCCCTATAGGTCTGACAGAGGTCTCAGGAAGATCACAGGTGAACAAGGGTGATGTGGAATTAGGTGGATAGGTCCCTGTTTTGGGTTGTATGAGCACATACAGAGACCAATGCCGGTTAAGGGTGACTGACGGTGGTTGGGTGTAGCCAATGCCAGTTATTGTGGAAAAATGGGAATGCTACAAAATGAGTTTTGGGTCTCCTTTGTGATTACACAAAGGACTTTGGTTGGTCAGAATGAGGTATTAGGTGGTTTGGGTGGGATTTGACGAGGTTTTAATGGGTATATGGAGGGGTGAGTATTAACGGAGGTCTGTGGGTGGCCAAGAGAACAAAAGGGTGACAATATAATGACAAAATGAAATGAACCAGAGGAATACAACATTCCACTTACTTGGATTCTGGTCCTGGGTGCTTGTGAGTGAGGGATGAAGATGCTGGTAAGAGATTGAAGGCTGTAGATAATCACCAATCATAGGAAAGCTTATGCATGGGCTGCATGTGTATTCCTTTTGCTTGGTTGGATCAAATCCTTGCTGGGGTGAGTGTTGGATGGTTGTGTAGGAGAAAATGTTTGATCTCCTTCCTTGCATGTGTGCTCTCACTAAAATTCATTCTCGAGAAGATGTGATGTCTCTCGAGAATCATTAATGTTTGCCAACCTCCAAAATAAGGTTGATTTGGGAGTTAAAAGGTGATCGACGGTGGTTCCAGCTTAACCGGTGATGGTTAGGGGTAACTAGTATTGGTCAAGGCGGGATTTCCTAGGTTTACCAAACTAGGGAGATCCTCTTGATTTTCTAGGATCTCGTGCCGTTAACCCATGGATTATACTAGAAGCTTCTAGTAAGCATGCGAGAATGTGGTTAGAGAGAATGTAGGCATTGATTTTTAGGGCTTGGGTAAGTCTTAGCTAGTTATAGCAACTTACTAAGAATAGGTCTTAGGGTGAGTTGGCTTGATGAGGTGTCTAGTGAGAGATGCATGTGTGGATATTATTTAAATTAATATATTTAAATAATAAATATTGTGAGGATAATGAATTAATTTAATTTAATTAATTAAATTAATATTAGCGGGTGAAGGGGGCCATGGCTAGTTTAATGTGATGAAGGGTGTTTATTTGTCGAGGGACCAAAGGGGAGTGTGACCTAATTTTAGTGTCTACATTTTCCCCTTTTTGTGTAGCTTGTATTGGTAAGCGATGCTAACAAAAATAAGATGTGATTGCCCCATGTGTGGGTGAAGGTGATCCCCCTCAAACCAGGAACTGACGAGGAAGAAGGTAGAATCAGTGAGTGGTTTGATAAAAGGTAAATGTGAGAAAGGGGAAGGTGGGGAACGGGGAAAAGGGTTAAAGGTATATGCAAGAAAGCTAGGTAATGGGTCAGGGTCAAAGGTAGTAGCATTTAAACACATGCACACATATAAACTACAACACGCTACGAGTTAAAGAGCGATCAAACTCTACATCGGCTAAGGTCGATAGGCTTATCTCGAACAAGGTTGAAGTGATTCCGGTATCAAGGTATAGGATATGGTCAAGAAGCACAATGTAGGTTAGGTGCAGGAACATTTAGGTATGTTCCAGTACACCAAAGGTAGGGTCAAGATAAACGGTCATGGCAATAGGCTAGGTAAGGTCATTAGGTCAACAACACAGATAACAATGCCACAAGGTACAAAGCGAACACATGAGGTCAAAGGTCACTAGTGATGGTCCAGGGCCAAAAATCTAGGTCACAGCATGGGTAAGGCCGAGGGAGGGGTAGAATAAGGAGTCCCCAAAGGAGGAAAAAGGTAGGTAGTAAATGATGAGGTCAGGAGGGTGAGGTAAATAGTCAGGGTAAAGGGTAGGTGAGGTAAATGGTCAGGGTAAAGGGTAAAGGGTAAATGGTCAGGGTAAAGGAGGGATAGGTAGGGTAATAGGGTAAAATGTTGGGTTTTGTACAAGATAGGGTGACTGATGTCGGTCAAGGGTAACCAATGCTGGTATAGGGAAACCATCCATGGTAAGGTAGGGCATGAGACCGATGCTGGTGAAGGTGAACCGGCATCGGTTAGGTCAGGTTTGTTATAAAAACAAAAAATCCATGTTTTTTGTTATTCATTTGTCATTTAGCTAATTGAGAAAATGACAAAGAGAGAGAAAAGAGAGAAAAGTGTCTGGACAAAATGGAGCATTGAGTTGGTGGTGTGAACGGTGGGTGATTGGTTGGTGAGAAGCGGGTCCACAGGATCAGTGTGAGTGATTTGATTGGGTAGAGGTTACGGGTAGTGATTTGGTAATGGCAGAGGCTAGAGAGGGATCGGGTGGGCCATTGGTATAGTGGCTGACATGCCACCGCGATGATGATAGTGTGATGAGGTAAGCATCCAACTCTAGTTGTATTTGGTTAAATAGATTAGATGATTGGTAAATTGTTTTTGTAGTTATTTTTGTTTTTTTATTTTTGTGGGTGCGGAAAAGAATAAAATTGGAAAATGGGAGGGGAAATTGGGTAAAATAGGATGGGGAGAGATAAGTGGGAGAGGAGGGGAGGTGATGAGGTATAAGGGAGGTGTAGGTGTTTTTAGGTGGGTAAAAGGGTCAAGGTGGGTAGTTTTTTAAAAAGGGGGTTTTGGGGATCATGGATTTTTGCCACGATGTTGGACCGGCATCGATCAAGTGTGGCTGGCATTGGTAGTGTGTAACCGGTATCGGTCACTAAATAGGTGACCGATGTTGGTTAAGGGGTGACTAGGGTCGGTTAGAGAGAATTATTACCAGTTGGTTTTTGGGGGACAAGGGCCCAAAAATGCCATAGGTCAACTTATTAAGATGGGTAGGGGTAAAATAAGTTGTTGGGAAATGATAGGGGGCAAGTATGGGTGTGAAAATGTAGATTAACGTGTTGTTTGTATTGGATGCAGGGAGAGATCAGCTATGTATGTGGGATAGGGTTCCACTCCTTCTAGTGATAGTGCACGGTGTAGTGACCCCTGAGGAACTACAGCATATGGAGGTGGTGGGCCTGAGTAGAGTCCAACACTATAGGCATGTACTCGGCAACCTAGTTTGATGGTCGTGCTCATCGATAGATGGGATTCGTGACCAACACGTTCCACCTGCCGACAGTGAGATCACATTGTCACCCTAGAGGACGTGTTTAGGATTCTATGGCTAGCCATTTTGGGTATGATTTTTGGTGAGGGGATGGCTGAGCTAACATTCCATAGTGCTAGCATTCAATATGGAGAGATGTACCTAGCCCATCCAGAGGAGACGAGGCTAGTGGTTCTTTTGATGGAGGCAGTGTGTTGCTTTGCACTACCAGATGCAGAGGGTGGATGTTTTCCCGATCATTGATGGGGGTACTCCATGACATGATGATAGATGAGACCCACTTTCCTGGGTGCTAACATTCCTGGTGCAGTGTACAGAGAGTTATGGGCATACAAGCAGCTACTACACAAGTTCAACCTATGTTGTACCTTCTTACTACACTGTTGGGCTTATGAGCACATAGTTTGTGTGTGGCTAGTAGGGATGCCCCTGAGCAGATGCATTCCCACCGATATTTGTGTGGGTGGGGTACAGGAAATGGGTGCGGCTATTGGAGAGTAGAGATTAGACAGGCCCACACATGATGTGGCCTATTTCAGTAGTTATTGGAGGGGTTGTCAGTGGACATTATATGGAGGCCGTATGTGGGATTCCCCTCATATAGGCATATGCTATTTGAGCACCAACTTTTGAGATGGATAGAGGGTCATCATGCCAGGGAGCACGAGATGATCCTGGTAGACAGAGTCAGCGCGGCGATTCGAGCTATTACAGACATACCCGCCCTTCCCGTAGTACAAGAGAGAAAATGTGGAGAGGCCCTTACCTCTACCACAACCGACGGTTCCTACAAGGCATGAGGAGTAGGTAGTGGACTCGGGTGGATAGATGATGTTGGGGAGTCACAGACAGGTATAGATAATGGTGGGCAACCATTTAAGAGCCATACCACCCAGATCAAGGCAACAGATCTAGCCACCATCATGGTGCAGAGAGACACCCTACAGGGGTAGGTGATTACTTTGATTACCCAGTTGGGTATAGTGCAGACACAGCTAGAGAGCGCAGAGGTAGAGGTAGTTGAGCTACATGTACATGTGGCTATTCTCAGAGGCCGAGATGGCGGTGGCGAGGAATGCGAGATGGAGAGGAGGGTGATGGTCAGGTGGCGGCCTTACAGGCATAGGTGGCAGGTTTACAAGGCCATTGGCCATAGCCTTGAGCATAGATTGGGGCCTTACAGGCCCAAATACATGCATAGGGGTAGGGGCACCACCACAAGCACCAAGACTCGGGTCCTGGTTCATATAGGAAAGAGTGGGACAGGGTCCCACAAGACAAGTACAAGGGTTGAGACCTATGGGACCACCACAGACCATGCCTATATCTAGGTTACGGGATGCCCTAGGTGAGGCTAGATACTACCAGACTAGCTGATGGCAACCGGGATAGAATTTATATCCTATGGAGAGTACCGGGCACAACAGGCATTGAGTAAGAGGACTAGATCCCGCACTCACAATGTAGAGAAACACGGGGCCATCGAGCTCTTAGATGGATCAGGAGATGCCACCGGTGCACGGAGACCAACTCCCAATGAGGCACGGTAGGGACCCAACCGCCACCTATGATGGTTGGGGATATGCGAGTAGGTCGCCGACGAGGGGTGGAGGAGCCAAAGGGTATAGGTGATATAGAGATGGAGGACATCCTGCCGAGATGCTTGATATGGGGTTTTTGACATTTGATGTATGATAGTCATTTTTGTGATATATATCAGCCTACGTGCTAAGAGATAGTTGTATTTTTATCATATATCGGCATGTGTCAAGACAAAGTGAGGATGTATGAGAGTTTTTGTATGTTTTGAGCATATATTGGTCTGCATGCCAAAGATATTTTGTATTGTTTCATTATTTTATTATATATGAGACCGGCCTACATGCCGATGACATTTTGTATTGAGTATCAGCCTGCGTGCCAATGATTTTGAGATGATGGACATGATGGGACATCCATGTATGTTGTATTGAGATACACATTTATTTATATGATGAGATACATGAGATTCTTGATTTGTTGATGTTTTGATGAGACTTTTGATTTATTGGTGCGTTGATGAGATTTTTGATTTGTTGTTTTGATATGGATGGAAATTAGGTGAGTTAGGCATGATGGAGTCAGGTTGGTTTAGGCATGGATCAAGTCAGGTCATAGTCATGGTTGAGTTAGGTTTGTTAGGCATGGTGGAGTTAGGTCTTAGGCATGGTTATGTTAGGTTTATTAGGCATGGTGGAGTCAGGTTTGTTTAGGCATGGTGGAGTCAAGTTAGTTTAGGCATGGTTGAGTTAGGTTGGTTTAGGCATGGTTGAGTTAGGTTTGTTAGGCATGGAGTAAGTCAGTCTTAGGCATGGTTGAGTTAGGTTTGTTAGGCATGGTGGAGTTAGGTTTTTAGGCATGGTTGAGTCAGGTTTGTTTAGGTATGGTTGTGTTCAAAGTAGGTGAAGTTGTGATTTATTATTTTGTGCAATGAATGATAATATGGGTCATATGTGAGATGTGGTATAATCTATGCATAATGATGATAGAGAAATGGTAGGCGTAATAAATGTATGTTGTGATGAGGATTAAAATATGAAGCAATTTGTTATGTATGTGGTTTAATTTCCAATTTTGGGTATAAAAGGGAAACTAAGTGAGGTATGATGTAATGTTAGGAAGATAAAAGATGAATTGTTTAGGGTAGAGAGTGGCCAAGCTAACCTCCAAGGGCCCCATGCCCTTGGAGTTACTGCCTACATAGTCTGGTGAAAAGGGACCTTAGGCCGATGTAGTTCTCCCATGAGCTAGGGAAGAATATGATGAGGTATGAAAATGAGTTAGTAGGTTTTAGGCATGGTGTGGTTTTAGATCTATTAGGTGTGGGTGGATTATAGGTAAAGTGATGTAGGTGAGGTCGATTGTGGTGAAAGAAGAAGATTACCCCAAAGGTAAGTGTCGATGACCAAGTCCTGTATAAGGTAATCAAAATGTAAACAAAGATGGTTAAAAGATAAGAGGGGGCAATAAAGCCACCTGATTGGGTAGGATCATACCGAGTAGATCACACCTTGGAGGAGGTGATGAACGTAAGACCCTAAATACATTGCATGATTGATTTTTCTATGGTGAAAAGCAGTCACATGATCACCAAATTTCTTGGTTTCAAGAGGTCCCTTGAGGCAGTAGAAAATGGGAGTAGGAATGGTGAAAAGGGTGGAAGGTGGTTAAGTTTATATGATATGAGGTAGCATGCTCTTCGGGAAAGAGATCCAAGTCACAATGGGCAAGTCCATGACTAAAAGTCTTCTATTTTGACTTGTATTTGAAATAGACTAATTGATGTGGGAAGTCTATATGGGATGAGGAATTTAACTCCTTGAGGTCTTCATGAAGCTGATCGATGCGGGAAGCTTCATTTGCTCTTTTTTTTTTGAAAGAGCTTTATATAGTTGTCCTTCAAGGGAGTAGTCTATTTACATGTAGTAATTATCGAGAGGAATATGTCCTTTTGAGGGAGTCACCCTTTGAGTAGAATTTTGACTCAAGGAATTCTATCCCATGTGAGCACTTTGAAGTCATGGACAATACCAAGGTGGAGAATACCAATCTTGTGAAAAAGGCAAGGTGAAACGACTATGGGATCTCACCTAAAGGTAGACAAAAATTATCCATGAGAATCATTCTATGTGTAGAATCGTGGTACACATATTCAAGAGAAGATAACAAGTGACGGGTACTCACATAATTCTTGTTTAATCATTGGTGAGGTGTATGAAGTGGATAGCACTAGAGGTATGAGCATGGAAAGAGAAAAAAGGTGAGGTAGGACTAAAGCTCAACAATAGAATGGTCGAAGATGCAAGGTGTTAAGGGGATCAAGTTTGGGTTTACCATCAAGTGAAGATAAAGATAAGCACCTGATCCATAAGCATGAGTCAGGATGTATGGCCCAAGCCAATTAGGAGAAAATTTTCCCGTTTACTTTTTTCTTCTTTGGTTATGTGTTGATTTTCTTTCAGGACAAGGTCACTAACTTGGAAGGTTCGTTCATGGACACATTTGTCATAGGCATGTTTGATACATTTTTGGTAAACTTGAAGGTGATCCAGAGTGTTAAGATGACGTTCATCTAATAAATCTAGTTATGCTAAATGGTCCTGATGAAATTCATCATCATTGAGCATGTCATGGAGAGAAATGTGAAGTGAGAGAATCTGAACTTCAAGAGGTAGAATAGCCTTTGTACCGTAGACCAGAGAAAATGGTGTGGCAGCAGTGGAAGTGTGAATACTTATGCGGTATGCCCATAGGGAAAAAGGAATGTGCGTATGCCAATCCTTCCCAGTATCATTGACCACTTTCATAAGAATTTTTTTGGGTTTTGTTAGTGGATTCATCTTGACCGTTGGTTTGTGGGTAATAAGGTGATGAGAAACTAAGCTGAATGTCAAAGGCATCGCAAAGTTTTTGTAATGTTTTGTTTTTGAATTGTTTTCCATTGTCAGTGATGAGGTGATGAGGAACACCAAAGTGACAAATGATGTGATGATTGATAAACTCACATATTTTCTCATCTTTTATGGAGATGAGTGGTATGGCTTCCACCCATTTTGTGTAGTATTCGGTAGCAATGATGATCCATTGATGTCATTGGGAAGAATGGGGATTGATTTCTCCGACAAGATCCAAACCCCATTGAGAGAAGGGCCAAAGGTCACGGGCGACCTGTAAGGCATGACTGGGTGTGTGATGAAGGTTGGCATGTTGTTGGAATTTTACAAAATGCTTGATATAGTCACAAAAGTCATGGTTAAGGGTCTTCCAAGAATAGCCTAGGCAAAGAATACGTTTAGCAACAGCAAGGCCATTGAAGTGACCTTCACATATGCCATCATGAACCTCATTAATGGTATAAGGAATTGTAGAACTTGTGAGGCATCGTAAGAGAATACCATCAAAGCCATGCTTATAGAGGAGTCCCCAAGATGACATAACGAGAGACATTTTTAAGGAAGGTGTGTTGTCCGTTACGAGTGAGGTCAGGAGGTAAGATGGAGAGAGAAAGATATTCGAAGTATTGTTTGTATCAAAGGTCACTCGAGTCATAGGTGACGGTTCGATGGAGTAAACATCATGAGGTAGATAAGAAGGTGATTGGAGTCATTATACGGTGACAAATATTTTAGAATCGGTGGGTGAAGCGGGTATTTGGGAAGCTAAGCAAGGCCATGGTATCTACAAATTTGTTGGTTGAACGTGGGATGGTTTGAAGGGCGTAACGGTCAAAGGTGGTCAAAAGTATGTCTACATGATGTTTATACTTTTGAATTATCTTGTTACGACATTGTTATATACCATTGACCTGGTTTAAGACCAATTGAGAATCACCAAAGATGTTGATTGATTTGACATCTAGGGCATAGGCAGCTTGGAGACCTAGTGCGAGTGCTTCACATTTGGCGATATTGTTTGTGCATTCAAAATCAAGTTTGAAAGACAAAGGCAAGGTATCACCATCAAGAGGAATGAGGATAATACCAGCCCCACCCCCACGCTAACACTTGGAACCATCGAAGAAGAGTGTCATTTGGTAAGGGGGTTAATCCAAGGAAAGGGTAGCAATTGACTCATATGGAAAGTCAAAATTAGAGGGTTGATCCCCAAAAAGCAAGTGCTTCAGCCAATTGGTCGGTGATAGCTTGGCCCTTAATGGACTTTTGATGAATGAATTTGAGGTCAAGGTCAGCTAAAACCATAAGTCGGTGTGCGACACACCTGATTTTGGTAAGGTTTGGCATACATAAATTGTAAGGGGTTGGTGTTGGTCACAACATAGGTTTTATGGTGAGTAGGTAGTGATAGAGTTTGGTGGCAACGAAAACTAAGGCTAAGCAAAGTTTTTTAGGATGGGTGTATTGGGTTTCATAGTCCAAAAGAGTATGGCTTATGTAATAAACCACCTGCTCCTTGTGTTGTTCATCGTAATGAACGAGCATGGCTTCCAAAGAGTGATCAGTAGCTGACATGAATAGGTAAAAAGGTTGATCATATTTATGTGGAATGAGTACGGGTGGTTAGAGAAGATATTTTTTTAGGGCCTCAAAACCTTTTTGTTAGTCATCATCCCATTTAAAGGAGATATCCTTCTTGGGAAGATGATGAAATGGTTAGTATTGATCAAATAATTGTGAAATGAAATAGTGAATAGCGCAACTTAACTTGCGAGGCTACGGAGTTATCTAAGGTTAGTAAGCGGAGGCATTTTGAGAATGGCCTTGAATTAGCGGAAGGTCGACTTATATACCACGTAGGGAAATGATAAAGCTTGGGAGTTTTCTTGAGAGGACTGCGAAGACACACTTTTTAGGCTAAAGGTAGATGTAATATTTAATGAGATGATCAAAGATGGTTTTGAGGATGGCCAAGTGCTCAGAGTGGAATTTATATTTGGCCAAGAGATCATCCACGTTATCTTCCAATATGTGATGCATGATGTCATGGAAGATGTAATTCATAGCCCGTTGATATGTGGTACCGGAGTTTTTAAGGCCAAAAGGCATGACTCGATAGCAGAAGGTCCCCAAGGGGTGATGAATGAGGTCTTGTGTTGATCTTCTAGGGAAATCAAGATTTGGTTATAACCCGAGAATCCATCCATGAGTGATAGCATCTCATGACCAGTGGTAAGGTCAACCAGTTGATCAATACTAGGTAAGGGAAAGTTGTCTTTCGAGCAAGCTAGGTTGAGGTCACGGAAGTCTATACAAATACAGAGTCCCCCTGTCACTTTAGTGATAGGGACAATGTTATAAATACAATGAGGATAATCAATGGGTAAGATGAAGGAAATGGAAAGAAGGCGCTGAAGTTCTTCTTTGATGAGAAGGGAAATGTGAGGGTGCATTTTCCTCAGCTTCTGTTTGATGGGTTTGGCATCGGGAATGGTTATAATATTGTGGACCACTATGGTGGGGTCAATACCAGGAATATCTGCATAAGACCAAGAAAATGCATGGTTATGATCTTTGAGAAAAGAAGTGATGGCTTCCTATTTAGCAACATCTAAAGATTGACTGATCTTTAGGATGTGCGGGTCGTCCTAAGTATGAATGTTGATCTCGATAGTTGATTCATTCAACATGGTTTGCGTCTTAGAGGGTAACAACCGATGAATATATGAGTCTTCTACACCAAGGTAGGTGAGTATAGATTCATCATCCTAACATTGAATGACATTAATTAAAGGTGTATCATCATCGATCATTTTAGGATACAGGAAGGGAAGAGAGGAAGGGGCCTCGCCTCACATTGATAAGTCAGAGGCCCCAAGGAAATGGTGTTTATGAAAAAAAAGTTAGGAGAGATAGATTTTGCATCCATCGACTCTGTCAGTGAAGGAAGTGATGAGGGTGGAGCAGGTGAAGAAGGTGGAGAAGGGTTGATGTCCTTAATTAGTTCAATGCGAGCCTATTTTGTAGGTGTTTCAGGAAAGTTAATACCACTACTATCGTTATGTTTCGGGTGGTACATGGAATAATGGTATGGCGACCTTGCTCGTAAAATCCAAAATCAAAACCCTTCCACGCACATTAGTGCAGGAAGGTGTGGGAGAAACGAAGATTGGTAAGTGATTGGAATTCAATAGAAAATGGGAAATTTTGTGGCGGTGTTTCAGGTGTGTAATTGGTAGTATAAATTCCTCCATAGGTGAGACTCGTACGAAGGTGAGGAGGACCATAAAGGAGGCATTCTCTATGTGGTGGTCATAGCGAGAGGTGTTGGTGAAGAATTTCTTACTCTTGTGGAATAAGAAATGTGTTGACACTATATAGGTGGTACTCCCCAGAGCGAGGCATTGAAAAATGCCTTCTAAGGGATCGATGGTTGGTATGTGGGTAGCTGAAATAGATTATGTGTCGTATGGTGCGGAGGTGGTGTTAATGGATTGGGAAGCTAATGGGTCACCGATGTCGAGAAGAGAAAGAGGCATGTGCGGTGGAGGTGGGTAAGCGGAGGTGTAGACGATGATGGCATTGTGGGTATATCATTTCTTCATTGTTTGGCTCATTTATATCATTTCTTCAGACCGGAAATACTCTTTGTGATATGACTTATTAGTATATGGGGATGTTTTATGTAGTCATGTCTTAGTACGTTGATGCATTTTCCTTGCTATTATTTATGAAAACCATTTATCCCATCCTACTAACTGCCTTTATGAGATCAAATGTGATGATGTGTGTAGGGAATAATGGAAGTTACTGGTGGATAAGAAGCCCGAGTTTAAAGCATGCGGCTGAAGACTGTTTCCATCAAATTGACCTATTAGCTTGGGCTTGACTCTAACGGCCCATAGGAATCTATGAGTTTTTAATTGATATTTGATGGACAAGTGTTTTATGCCACCTGATATGGTGGATCTTGTAACCAACATTATCTATATGAAGACTTTGTCTTCAGAACTTGAGTACCACTTTTTGATTATCAAAGAAGATTATCTGCATACTGTTCTAGATTTGTTTTTGATATGTTATGAACTCATTTCAAAGTTAATGAAAGCTATGACATTTTGAGAATCAGAAGTTTGTTGATCACTCTATCCCGAGGAAGAGCAAGGGCCCACTCAACCGAGGAGATACGAGGTTACTTTGAGTTTTTCATGCATACAATCCTTCGATTAGTTTTACTGCAATTATCATTTGATGAGTTTTTCATGCATGCTTTGATTAACTATATCTACTTTCTCCATTACCACTTTCGCTTAGAGTAGATGCTTTTGTTATGCAAATCTAGTTCATGAATAGTCTTGCTTTCTGCTAAAAATTCCAGTTATTCAGTTATGGTTTAATTTGTTAAGAATAAGTGTGTGCATATTTTACTTTATAGTAGAAGATTAGTTGTTGAAATCCATTTCATTGCAAACAGTTGAATTCCATAGACTTGTATTTAATTTCCATAGATTTTAACTGCACTTCCGTAGAATAGCCACTAAAGCTAAAACCCCCAACAAACTCAACGCATAACTGGTTCTCCTAGACTCCATTGCATATTGCCTAGGACACAACCCTAGTTTATAATGACACTGACAAAGATTATGTCAGTTAAATGATTGGATGAATACAACGACCCATCATTTTTGGTGTCGCATTTCGGGAAACATAACCATAAGCTCCATTATTTTATTCCATATGTTATGGGTGTTAATGGAGTTCATATAGGAAACCAGTAGTTCTCTCATGACCTTGATTTAAACCAACCAACCTGGATGCATAGGTCATGAGATAACCAAGGGAGATTTATAGCACACAATATTCAACAAATCTCTTTAGACACTTCACAAGAGAGAAACACTGAGAGTGATACAGATTCCAATTCCACGCCTAGAACCTTTTCTGAGCATTTTGTATCCTCTTCACATCATTCTGCAATGGGGGATCTTGGGAATGCTAAAGAACAACCTTTAGGACGAACATTTACATACCCCATTGTCCTCGATGTAGATGAGGATGCACCCATGAAAAACATCTCACCATCCATCCTCCCCCTCTTTCGAGGAATGACCAAAGAAGACCCTGATCAGTTTCTATTTGAATTTAAAATCTGTGTGCAAACATATGATTACCGAACTGACAATCAAAAACTCAAATTATTTCCCTCCACTCTCAAAGATTCTGCTATGAGATGGTTTATGGGGTTACCATCTAACTCCATTAATTCCTGGGAAGCCATGGAAACAACCTTCCTGGATAAATACCAAGACTATTGTAGAGGAAGGGATAGGAAGGAGGAGTTCTTCCAAATATGGAAAAAGGAAGATGAGAATCTAGAGGATTATCTGGATAGATTCCTCTTTCTCCATAAATGTAGTGGGTATGAGTTACATGTAGACATCACTAAAACAGTCTTTCTGAAAGGACTGGATGAGGAAACCAAGGATTCTCTCCATCTCATGGGAGGTGGAGACGTGCATAAGCTTACCATGGAACAAATTACTGAGCTATGTAGAAGATATTCTAGAACATGTGGAGGAATAAGAAGGAAACAAACATCCAAGTCTTTGGGTACCTCTAAACTTCTAGAAGAAATGGCCAACATGAAAACAAACATTCTGCTGCAATTAACATCCACCATAGATGGACTCAAGGCAAAAGCCACCCCTACTAAAGAACCATTGGACATGTATTTCCCTAAATGTCGAAGAGACACCCCTTGAGAGAATGTCCTTTGGATGTCACAGATATGTGCTTAATCTGTGAAGTTACTGACCATGACACTAAACATTGCACACTTCTACCACAATTGAAGGGAGGTTTGAATGCCATCTCTCAAACAAGTGCTGAATTAAATTTTGTCCAAAGACCAAACAATCAGGGTGGGTTCCCATCTAGACCAACTCAGAATCCCTGGAGAATGCCATGGCCAAATCAGGCCTCTCAGTCTTCTTGGGGACAACCTGAGTGGGAAAACTCAAACTGGATGACTTATCCATATCCACCACCTTGGAAAATCCCTACACTCAGCTGGGTTGGGCTCCACCACCCATAGCCAATCCTTGGCACAATCAGCAAGTGGGGTCCTCAACAAAATTTTAGCCAAAATCAGTCCTGGGCACCACCACAAAACAATAATCAACAACGCAGGTTCCAGCAGCCACAGCAAGCTTTAATGCCTCCACCTCAAGCCTACCAAAATCAAGGACAAGCAACACAAACACAACTGGATCAACCTAGTATCTAATCCTAAAAATCAACAGACAACTTGATTGATGACACAGACGCAGGTAACACCATGCAGTTAACACTATTGGTAATTTATGATTATGATCTGGCAAAATATTGAACCCTCTTGTTGTTATCACAGAACTACCTGATGATGCCAATAAGGAAGAAAAATTGAAGGTAACACTAGTTCTTCACCAATGCCAGATAAATAGGATGATCAAATACCCAAACCGACTACAACCCTTTTCCTAATGAGTGATTACAAGACACTCGGATTGCAGATGAAACAAAACTAGTTCAGGAATTGAAAAAAGTACATATTGAGGTTCCACTGCTACGTGCAATAAGGGACATCCCTGAACTAAACCAAACCATTAGAAATGAATGTATAAAGACACCAGGAAGAAAAAATAAATACCCAAAGACTATCGTCGAGTCAAAGGAATTTGGCTGATTTAGTTGGCACCCTCATCTCACCAAAATATGGGGATCCTGGGAGCCCTGTCATTACTATTTGTATAAACAACCAGTCAATATCTAATGTTTTGGTGGATCTTGGTGCTGCTATTAATGTCATCACAATAGAAATGTTTAACCTACTATCCTTGATAGGACTTCAACCAACCAACACTATTCTGTAGTTAGCAGATCAATCCATTGCTGTACCTGATGGTGTGGTTGAAGATATAATGGTCACTGTTGAATCATGGGAGTACCTAGTTGATTTCATGGTTTTGCAGCCTAAAGCTTGGAAGTTGGGATATCCAGTCATCTTGGGAAGACCTTGGCTAGCTACGGTTGCTGCTTACATTGACTGTAGGTCAGGCAACATGACAATTCTAAATGGGCAAAAATCCAAACACATTTCATTATATCCTCCTGCCTAGCCTTATATGAACAATTGTGACCAGGTATGGGTGGATTCTTTGGATGCTAACTCTTTGAATTCTTCTTTTCTAGCCACTATTGTAGTACACAATCATATGATGGAAGCTACAGAGTCTTATGTGCTGACTGATTCTAAGGACTCTGCAACTACGGAAATCAGCACTACTACTACGGAATTTGGAATATCAGCATTAGACATTACCTCTGCTGAGTCTGGTAGGAAACTCTATGCTTATAATTCCGAACATTTAGTTCCTGATTTCTATTGTCCTTTAACTAAGGTTCTATCTTTTGATAACATATCCATCCTGCACATGCTTCAGCCCCATGTTTTCCCATTGAATTCTTTTATCACTAGTACAGAGCTTGCTCTTGCGAATGATACTAAGTAGGTGCTTGTCAGTATGGGTAGAGAGTTGACTATAGGAAGCAACTTGGAGGTCAATCAAGAAGCTAGGGTGCTTGAGGTTCTGAAGAAACATTCTCATGATTTTTCTTGGGATTACACTGATATGAAAGGAATTCATCCTAGCATCTGTACACATCATATTTACACCGATGACGTCAAACCTATAAGGCAAGCCGTAACGAAGAATCAATCCAGCATTGAGAGACATAGTCAAAATTGAGATCGAAAAGCTCCTAAAGGTAGGTTTCATCTATCCTATATCTGATAGTCAGTGGGTTTCCCCATTAGTTATTGTTCCCAAGAAGAATGGTAAGTGGTGAATATGTGTTGATTACATGGAACTTAACAAAGCCACCAAGAAAGATTATTTTCCCCTGCCTTTCATTGACCAAGTCCTAGACAATTTGGTTGGTAAGAAATATTTCTCTTTCTTGGATGGGTTTAGTGGGTATAATCAAATTAGTATTGCCCCGATGATTAGGATAAGACTACTTTTACGTGCCCTTGGGGTACATTCGCTTACAGAGTCTTACCTTTTGGGCTTTGTAATGCCCCTGCCACATTTCAATGAGGCAATCTTGGCCATTTTTGTAGATCTTGCTAACGATTGTGTTGAGGTTTATATGGATGATTTCACTGTCCATGGATCCACTTTTGAAGAATCTTTGAATAATCTTGAGAAAGTACTCAGTCGATGTGAACAACACCAACTATCTCTGAGTCATGAAAAATGTCTAATGATGGTTGATCAAGGAATTGTCTTAGGTCACCATGTTTCAGCCCAAGGTATAAAGGTGGATCCCAAAAAGATATCAGTCATCACCCAATTACCTACACCAGCTAATCAGACTGACATCAAAAGTTTCCTTGGCCATGCAGGTTATTACCGCCGATTCATAAAATATTTTAGCAAAATTACCGCCCCAATGTTTTCATTGCTAACCAAAGATTGTGTTTTTGAATGGTCTTCTCAGTGTCAATAGGCATTTGATTCTATCAAAGAAAAGATGACAACAACCCCTGTCTTACATGGCCCTGACTGGGGACAACCTTTCCATATCCACACTGATGCTTCTAATACAGCCATGGGCGCTTGTCCTTGGACAAAAAGACTCAGAAGATCATATGTATGTAATTTATTTTATCAGCAAAAATCTAACTCCTATGGAAAATAATTACACTACTACGGAAAAAGAGTTTTTGGCTGTGGTATATGCTTTGAATAAATTTCGTCATTACATCACTGGATATAAAATTTTTGTTTACACTAACCACTCTGCCATTCGATATTTGATGAAAAACCAAAGTTGGTCGTGGAAGGCTCATTCGTTGGTTACTCTTGTTGCAAGAATTCAATCTCACTATTATAGATAAGCTTGGGAAATCTAATGTTGTTGCTGACTTTCTTTCTAGAATAAATGTTTAGGTGATGATGAAGCAGTCCAAGATCAATTTCCTGATGAACACTTGTTTGCTATCTCCACTAAGACTCCCTAGTTCACTGATCTCACAAATTATTTAACAACAGGGAAGTTTCCTACTTATTTTACTCATAAGGAAAGAAGGTGATTGGTTAGAAATAGTGCAACATATAAATGGTGTAACGGATTCTTATTTAAATGTTGTCCTGACATGGTTCTTCGCAGGTGTGTTCGAGAGGATGAGGTACATGACATACTGCGAGCATGTCATGATGAGCCAGGAGGTGGACATTATTCAGTAAAACAAATAATTCACAAGATCCTTGGAGCAGGGTACTATTGGCCTTCCCTCCATAAGACTATCAAAAAGTATGTGTGGCAAGTGTGATGCATGCCAATGAATGGGAAAACCTACACTTTCTATGGAAATGCCTCTAAACCCTCAGTTGGTTCTAGGACCATTTGAGAAATGGGGTATTGATTTTGTTGGACCATTTGATCCTCCATCTTTCGGGAAGGAGTATCTCTTGGTATGCACGGACTATGTCACCAAATGGGCTGAAGTTCAAGCATTGGCATCTACCAATGAAGATGATGTTGCTGATTTTCTCTACAACTAGATATTGCTACGATTTGGAGCACCAAGGGCCATTGTATCTGATCAAGGTCCTCAATTTGTTTCAAATATGATTGAAGCTTTCTTAGGAATCTGAGAAGTAATCAAAGCACGGAAATCATCACCATATCACCCCCAATCCAATGGGCAAGTGGAGGTAACCAATCGAGAGCTCAAAATATTCTAACTAAGGTGGTCAATGCCGATAGAAAGAATTGGGTACCAAAGCTTAAAGGCATCTGGGCCTACAACACGACTGGAAAACAACTACTAGTTTCTCTCCCTATGAGCTGGTCTTTGGGAAGAAGCCATTGTTACTGTTGAGTTCAAGTTGCGCACCTGTAACAAAAGTGTTGGAAGTTGGGATCGATTTGGATGAAGCACAACATGAACGAGTGTTGTAGTTGAATGAATTAGATGAAATGTGGATGGAGGCACAAGCAGACCGAAATTCTACAGCATCAATGAAAAACTTGGCATGATGCTCACATAAAAAAATGGATATTTCATGAAGGACAATGGGTTTTACTTTGATTCCCACTGCTATCAGCAGTTTAAAGGAAAGTTGTGTACGTGTTGGTTAGGTCCCTATCAGGTAAATCAAGTGTTTGATAATGGCTCTGTTTGATTGATACCGATTGATGGAGACAAAATGGACTCTTCTGGTAAATGGGCACAGGCTCCGAGTTTATCACCAACCACTGGATAAGAAGACTTTCACCGATGACATTCTATTACGAATAGACATGCATGCTGAGGAGGCTCTTTGCCTCTCACACATGGAATAATCAATCTTTTGCAAATTCAATAAAGGAATATGGTCCTTCATTTGATCTTCTTCCTTAGTTAGTAGTTTTTATAGTAATTTCCAATAAATGCAGGAATTTTCGTTATTTCTACTACCGCTAATCATGTTTCATCCCAAATTGCAGGGCGTAGGAATCTATGGATATCGGCTGACTAAGTGTAGCATGGGTAAGTGCATTTAACTTGCTAATGATATTTCTATGTGAAACATTTCCCCATGTAGTCATTTTTCATTATGATGCCATCATGAAATGATTGCTATGATCATTCTGGATCTCTTCCAAATCCGGCTCTATGAATGACGACATAAAAGGAGTAATGGCTCATAAATCTCCACATGCTTTGATGTGTCACACTCTCCAACATGTCAGGATCAGATGGTGCTTGCTCCTCAACCATGGGATATGTGCCACCGCAAAAATATTAATCTCACATGGGTGGTCGGTCTCATCACTATTTTTTCACCGTCACCTTTGCTTGATGTTGCGCTACCCAAGGAATATGGTGTCATTTGAAATTTAATGCTTTGTAACCACTTCTTCCTATTGTGGTATGCACATCAATCATGACTGGTTTTATCAAACACTCGATGGGAAGTGGAAGAAATGCTCTGCTCTAGTTTTTCTACTACCGTGTATTTCTTTTTTTTGGCTCAAGCATGGGACCGTGAAAGACATCAGAACCTACTTCACCTGACACCTTGCTCGAATGCTGCCCTTTCTGCAGGTATTTCATGATTTCAGATGGTTAGATTTCATTAGGAAATTTGAAGGTTTTGATGAGAGCGTTGTGGAAGAGTTCTTGAACAATTTTGAGTCCACATGCTTGCAAGTTGGTGGACGAAGAGTTGAAATTACTAGTCAAGTCATTTCTGACCTGTCTGGCCTACCAAATTTTGGTTTAAAGGTTATGATGAATGCCCTTTACAAATTCTAATTGCTCAGTTCCACGATGAAGGAGAGGCACTCCTGGAGGTCATCCTGGCTACATTGCGTGTCCAGAAGGGTGTTAAGTGGAAAAGTTTACCTAGAATCTGGGGTGAGATTGCTAAATGGGTCAACAGGTATTTTATATGTGATGGCCAAGCCTCTATTCTGGGTGGTGATGCACTCAAAATGCTCATTCACCTTAAAAAGGGACATGTCAACCAGGCCCTTTGGGTAAATTTTCCAGAGTACCTCGTAGATTCTATCATTAAGGTATGCCAAAAACACCGGTCCAGTGGGGGCAAGTCTATGCTTAAGCACCCAGGGTTGATTCATCTATTGTGTTCACACCAAGTTTTCTTTTGCCCAAAGTGAAGGCTCGAGGGACGTGTTGGTGGCGAAGGGTCCAGGCCTAAGCAATTAAAATCTGGTCTCTCTTCTGCACCTCGGTCTACCCTTGCATCGGGCCCTTCACATAGTCAAGCAGAGGTAGCTGACGTTCCTGAGCACGCCGACATGGTTGGTACTCCTGAGGGACCATCCCCATCCATTTCTGATTCAAAAGGAAAGTGTCCCATGGCCCCATCTTCCTCCATGCAACTACGGTCCCGGTGGCTTGGCTCATTTTTGCAGACAGGTGGTTTCAATCGAGTCCTTGCCTGATGACACCGCCCACATTCGGGAGGAACTGCATATAGAGGATGTCCCAGCCACTCCATCATCGATGTTCCGTCATCTATGGAAATTCACACTGTAACTCCGGAAATGCTTGACACCCAAGTGGCGCCTTCTTACAACTATCTGGAGGAGATAGCACTGCTAAAATCTCAGTTACAAGGTATGGAAGAATCCACCCTTTTATTACAAGCTGAATTTACACAAAAGATAGTAGAAAAAGTTTGGGAGATTGTTGCCTTCATAGCATGAAGTGAGTTGTCTAAAGTGACAACGTGATAAGGGTCTTACCCTCTTGAATAATTTCCAACAGTTGTCCCTTCAGGAAAGGGAATTGCGGAAAGAAAATCAAAAATTAAAAAAGGAAAAAGAATCTTTGGAAGAGGAAAAATGAAAATTAACATCTATCTTAGACTCTGTTTGTCCTTTAGCCATCAAACTACTGTCCTGTAGGAAACCCTCCTCAGTCTACAACATGTATGTCCAAGAACAATTTTATTCTTGGCAGTTATTTCAATTGTGTTCTCAAGCCCCTCACGAAATTCCCGATGGACCTAGTTTTTTATCAGTCTACAAGAACAACACTCCGGAAATTAAAAATTTCTCTGTGAATTTTATCTACATAACATGATAGTGACCAATGTCCCTGATTTCTTGATCAACCTATTTGTGGGGGATTTTCAAATTAAAGCATTTCAGTCTATATTGCGGAATCAGATAATTTGGAGGCAACAAACAGATAGTTTCAATAACACTACTCAGTCCATCGATTTACATTCACCCAACCCATCACATAGATGTTGCCTTGTGGAAAAACTTTAGATCATTGTACTACCAGGCAGGGGTTGGGGTGCATACTTCTCATATTTTTCTTCAGTGTATTATTGATTTTGAAAATTATAGTCAGGAGAATTTTGGGGCTGCTTGGCAAGCTTGTGATAGGAGATGGGATACTTTAAGCCTACCTTTAAAACGTAGGGAGGTCCTCTCTCCCTCAGAATTTGAGCTGGAGCATGCGAAGGGGTGATGCCCTCATCACCATTATCAAACAAACTACGAGAAAACTAGCTAGAAATACACTGATGAATGGGTAGGCCTCCAAGTGGCCACCACTCCTCTTAAGCCCTCTCACGACTTGGAAAAATAATGCAAAGTCCCATGACAATTTCATTGCTGGGTGGAAATGACCTCCAATACTTAGGGCTGCAAGAATACCACAAAGCAATATGCTGATCAATTCGAGGAGTATGACATGGCTGACCAACTTGGAGAGCAGGGTGCAAATGAGTTACATTGGGACATGCAACAGGTAAAGTCAGGGGGAAAATGATGAGTGCATTGTTTGGCTCATTTATATCATTTCTTCAGACCGGAAATACTCTTTGTGATATGACTTATTAGTATATGGGGATGTTTTGTGTAGTCATGTCTTAGTAGGTTGATGCATTTTCCTTGCTATTATTTATGAAAACCATTTATCCCATGAACTTCCTACTAACTACCTTTATGAGATCAAATGTGATGATGTGTGTAGGGAATAATGGAAGTTACTGGTGGATAAGAAGCCCGAGTTTGAAGCATGTGGCTGAAGACTGTTTCCATTGAATTGACCTATTAGCTTGGGCTTGACTCTAATGGCCCATAGGAATCTATGAGTTTTTAATTGATATTTGATGGACAATGTTTTATGCCACCTGATATGGCGGATCTTGTAACCAACATTATCTATATGAAGACTTTGTCTTCAGAACTTGAGTACCACTTTTTGATTATCGAAGAAGATTATCTGCATACTATTCTGGATTTGTTTTTGATATGTTATGAACTCATTTGAAGTTAATGAAAGCTACAACATTTTGAGAATCAGAATTTTTTGATCACTCTATCCCGAGGAAGAGCAAGGGCCCACTCAACCGAGGAGATACGAGGTTACTTTGAGTTTTTCATGCATACAGTCCTTCGATTAGTTTTACTGTAATTATCATTTGATGAGTTTTTGCATGCATGCTTTGATTAACTATCTCTGCTTTCTCCATTACCACTTTTTCTTAGAGTAGATGCTTTTGTTATGTAAATCTAGTTCATGAATAGTCTTGCTTTTTGCTGAAAATTCCAGTTATTCAGTTATGGTTTAATTTGTTAAGAATAAGTGTGTGCGTATTTTACTTTACAATAGAAGATTAGTTGTTGAAATCCATTTCATTGCAAATAGTTGAATTCCGTAGAATTGTATTTAATTTCCGTAGATTTTAACTGCACTTCCATAGAATAGCCACTAAAGCTAAGCAACCCCCCAACAAACTCAATGCATAACTGGTTCTCCTAGACTCCATTGCATATTGCCTAGGACACAACCCTAGTTTATAATGACACTGACAAAGATTATGTCAGTTAAATGATTAGATGAATACAACGACCCATCAAATGAAGCAACGGTGGTCATAGAGGTAGATGTTTTAATGGGTATGAGCACATCATTAAGTCGGTAGAGCATGTTGCATGTTTTGACAGGTGATGGATCAGTGGGATAGTGTAGGTGTTCCCTGCGTGCTCAAACTTTACACAATGATGCAAAGTGGAAGGAACAAATTCCATGACATGAATCCGTGGTCTTCTAAGCAACAAGTTATATTGGAATTCCCCTCTAAGATGTAGAATAATTTTGGGACGGTGCAGGCGGGGCCCACGTAAATGTGGAGGATGACAGTGCCTAGTGTAGAGGTGATAGCGTCATTGAATGAACGCAACATGACAGGATGTTTATGCATGCAATTATTAGGTATGCACATTTGATAAAATGCATGGGATGAAATGATGTTAATATTAGCGCCCCATCAATCATCACATGTCATACCCGTATGTCATCGATGTGGAAAGAGATGAAGAGGGCTAGGTCTAGGTCATTGTTTTGGTGTGGTGCGATCTCTTCCTCTAAGAAGCTAAGGGAGGCTACTTGGTGAGTAAGGTGAGGTGAAGATGAAGGTGGTAATTTGGTGAGAGAGGCTACATGATGGGGTGTGATAATGGAGGCTATGGGTGTATGGTCATTGGGTAAAACCTCAATAGATTGAAGAACCTCCTTAAGAGCTTGATGATGGGATTCTGAGGTTTGAATGAGGTCATATAAGGACATTTTGAGGGGAGACTGGTGTAATTTTTTAAGCATGGTGTGATGTGTGAATCCATTAGAAATGAGGTATGTGGGGTAGTGGATAGTGATTTTAGGTATGGGTGCAGATGGTATGTTGGGTATAGGATTGTTTGGTGGGTCAGTCTCCTTTTCTTTACCTTTATCCTTCTGAGCATGGGTAGTGACATGTATCATGTTGATCTAAGGGGAGTTGGAAAATAGAGAAGGTGTAGGGTGAGTGGTATAACGACATGACGGGAAAAAACCTACCAGAGGAGAAAAACCTTATGAGGTGAGCTAGGCGCAACGACATTTGGGTGGTGGCATGGAAAGTTCTCTAATGCAAACCATGTTAATTTCAAATATTGGAGGTGGTTCTAGGAGCTGTGGGGGTGGAGGTTGTGGTTGTTGAGTGGATAGTGTGGGAATGGGTGTTGGTGAGGTAAGGTCCTCATCGAGAAGGTCGTCGTCGTCAAAGTTGACTTTCGAAGGACATAACTGGATAAGGACGGTTTTTAAGGTCTTGCGCTTCTCCATATCACCTGGCACATGATGGTAGGCACAAATTTTATTATCATCAAACCCTTTTGGCTTGAGTTTGAGGGGGTAATAAGGTTTGAGTGGCGTAATGTGATAGCAAAAGTCACATGGAGGTTGGTTAAGATTTTGGCATAGGACCCTACTAGTGGGTCGCAATGGGAAGTGAATGTGGGTTTGGGTGTAGGTGCGGTTGATTGTTGAGGAATAGTCCTTGCAGGAGGGGGAGTAAGTTGAACTATGGTCTTGGGTGCTAGCATGGTCTTGGGTGTCGGTCATGTTTATCTAGGTAGGGTATGGTAGATGAATGGACAGGAGGATGTGTGGTTGTTTTGACTACCTTATTAGGAGGTAGTGGAGTATTTTCTTTGGGTTGCACCTTCTTGGGTAAAGATGATATGGGTGTATGAGGATTAGAAGGAAAATCAGATGGGGGAAGAGGATGAGTTACCGGGGGATAACAGAGGTGCTGTGAAGGTAGATGATGTGGTTCGTGTAGGTGGTGTGAGAGACAAAGACTGAAGTGTAGTGGGTAGTGAAGAAGTTGTGGAGGGTATTGGAGGTACGGGTGGTAGAAATGTTGTAGGTATGGGTATAAGTCATGTCAAGAACCTGGGTAGGTTAGAGGTTTGTGAGGAAGGGATGGGTATTGTGTTTTTGGTTTATTGATGGGTAGATGTTTCTTAAATATGTTGGGAAGCTAAGGTCCTAAGATGGATGGGAAAGGTGCAGTGTGATTGGCGCAGCCAGGGTTATGATTTCTATGTGTGGTTCTTTGTTTTTGTGTCAGATTAGGTGTGGTGTTGACTTTGGAGGATGTAGCTAAATCTAGTTTGATAGGTGGATGAGTAAGGCTGGTGGTTAGGGTGACCCCTAAAGTGGTAATAGGTTTAGTCAAGGAAGATGTCGTAGGTGTGGGTTTGGGTTTAGATATAGGTTGGGTTATGGGTAAGGGTGTGGTTTGAGCTATGATAGGTGTCGTGGAAGGAGTTGTGATAGAGGTGGTTGCATTCGTTTCGATTGGTCAAAATATTTTTGGGTAGATAGTGGAGGTATCAGCAAGTGACATCTGCATCTGCGTTGAGACAGAAGCAAAAAGGTGCCCCCAAAGTAAGGCCCTATCCACATAATCTAAGCAATCAGCCAAATGTGAGAATGGAACATCTATAGGTGGAATTGATGAGGACCTAATGGAAATTCTTGTAAAATGTGTCTTAGAGACGGGAATTGGCTAGCTTTAGCTTGCATGGGTAAGAGAGCTGAAATTAGGTCTGCAGGGTCTTAGGTAGCTGATGGAGAATGCTCACTAACAGGTAAGGGTATCTCATTTGGGTCGATGATAGGGGGAGGAGATGATGGGATCTCCTCTACAGGGGGAGGAGATGATGGGTGCTCCTCTATGGATGGAGGAGGTAAATAAGTATCCTCCATGGACTGAAGAAGTACTGTGGGTATCGGTTCTCTAGGTGGAGAAGCTAAAGGTGAAATGGTCTTGATGTCAGCGGAATACTCCTCCATAGGTGAGGAAAGGGGTGAAAGGTGTTCCTCTATGGGTGAAGTAACAAGGGAGGTTGGTTCCGATGTGGAAGGAGGATTTCGGGTTAGAATCTCCTCTATGGATGGAATATGAGGTAATTAGGAAGCGCTGGTGTGTCACTAAAAATAGCGTGGACCTCACGGTTATGGGTATCATGATTTGGGGCCTCATTGGTTTGATCAAATGAAGGGGCATGATTAGGAAATGGTTTCTTGAAGATGTGTAGGTTTTGGTTGGTAGGTGCATTAGGATTATCCACGGTTAACTCGCCTTTCTTGAGCATCTCTTGGACAATATTTTTGAAAGTGATGCAATTGCCGTCACTATGACCCTTTACTCGATGATAGTTATAGAAGTCATGTTCTTTATACCATACAGGAATGGGGCAAGCAAGGTCAAAACCAGTCTATGGGTTTATAGGTGGAAGGGTGATGGCTTCGGCTTTGATAAGCTTTTCTAAGACAGAAGAGTAAGGTTCTCCAATTGGGGTGTATTTCCATTGTTCTCGTCTAAATTGAAAAGTCTAGACAGGTGAGAGATTAGATGAGGGGGTAGCCCTGATTTGACGGATGAGCTAGGCCGGCCTTGAGTACCACTACGTTAGTGGTGCCCTTACCTTTTAAATAATTGTTTTTTGGTTTGGAAGAAGCAGAGGTATCATTTGACTTGAATGCCAAATTCTTACTGTGTAATTGGATTTTCTTCTCTTCAATGGCCCGAATCTCTATCTTTTGTGCCATGGTGAATGCTTCATCGAATTTTCGAAAGGTTTGAACCTGCATAGTCAATGAGATATGTCTAGCACAAGCTCGCGTAAAGATTTCAATGAGTTTTGTTTGTGGTAGTTGGAAGGTGAGTTGATTAATCAGGCTACGCCAGTGAGCAACAAAATCTGTAATAGATTCGTCCTCATACTGACGCGTGGAGTATAGGTCGGTCATGGTAACCTTCTTGACAATATTGATGGAGAAGTGATCCAAGAAGGCTTGGGCTACCTGATTGAATGAGAATATAAAGTGTCTAGGTAACCCACTAAACCAATCTAATGCAGTCCAAGTCAAAGAAATGGGAAAAAAGTTTAGGAGCAAAGCATCATCGTGAGCGATTAGGTAGCACCCGTGTTTGAATGACTGCAAATGTTGCTACGGGTCTTCTTTTCTATTAAAATGATTGAATTTAGGCATCTCCCAATACACGAGGTATGGACGAATAGGAATGGATGGGTGGATGAGTTCATTACAAATATTTTCGTAGGTGAGAGTGTTACGAGAGCCGGAAACCGATGCCTATAATGTTTGCATCTTGTCCAACATCAATTTGATGAGGTTATTGGTAGGTTATGATGATTGGGTGCCTCTTGTTACATGAGAGGGTTGGTTTTTGGCATATAACGGGGGTGGCACTCTAGTATATGGTGTTGCCATATAGGTTGATTGAGAAGAAGGCGGTGAGACAGGGGCACGTACCCAAAGTGAATGATAGATGAAACGGGGGTTACCGATGATAATACGTATATAGAGGTGGAAGGTTCATGGTAACCCTAGTGGCAATGGGGCTAACGATTGTGGAATGGGAAGGACCATGTTTCGAAAAGGGGTAGGGGTAACCGACACCAGAGGTGGTAATGTAGCTACGGGTATATGTGAGGCATTAGGGGTGGATGAGGTTACGTTTTGGGTAGTTGTTGAAGGTATGGTGGATGTGGCGGGTGCAATGGAGTTAACAGACATGGCAGTCCTAGCGGGTATAGGACCTAGTTGCGAAACAACTAGGGGTAAGGTGGAGGAAGGTAGCGCGGAACCAGATGGGGCTAACGTGGAAGTGGGAATGAGAGTCAGGGGGGATAGATACGGGCATGTCATATATCAACTGACCGAGGCATCTCGATTGGATGAGTGGGAAAGGTAAAATTGCAAGGTAGCAGGGTTTTGGTCAAGGAGTCATGCAAACTCCTCATCTCTGGTAGCGATAGTGATAGGTTGAATAGGATCCATGGCTAGTGATAAAATGGAAGGTGGTGAAGGACTAGGTGGGAGTGGTTGAAAACTAGCATGGAATACAAGTGCACTTTCTTGTCTTTGGGTCAGCACCATGTGAACCAGTACTGATCAAGCTAGGCTAGTTCTCTGTAAATGACACTAAAAACAGCAAGGATAGGTGAAACAGGTGGTAAAAGGTGGATTAGGTACAAAATGTCAATTGGAAAATGACACAGGCTAACCAATGTCGGTTAGGGTAAGCCGATGCCGGTTATAGGTAACCATGGCCAGTCACTGTGGGAAATGGACAGTGAGTGAAAAATAAGGTATACGGTCAAATCTGGTAGGTATGCCAAATCTAATGAGTTTTACAAGGCCAATGGGAATGATAGCAGTGATAGGGACTCTAAAAAGTTGAAGAAGATGAATAAAATGTCCTTTTGGGTAGGTTAACAAAAGGACCTGGAACCGATGCTAGTTTGGTATAACCGACGATGGTGAGAGGGTAACCGACGATGGTCATTTGGACCGACACCAGTCACTGTGAAATTGAAACAATGATGAAAGAAAAGTGGTTGTGAATTAAAATTTGATGAGGAATCAAACCTAGAATTCTAAGAATGATGAGAATATGGTCTAGGCACACTCAGAAAGAGTCAGAATACACCAACTATGATGAGGAGCGTGTGAGGAGAAACAAAAGTAAATGAAGAACATGACCTCTCACCTCAAAACACAAGCCAAGTAGAAACACTAAGAAAAATGCGATCCTAGGAGTGCCTTTTCTATTATGTTTTTTTAGCTTATGCTATTTAAGGACTGACTCATGAACTATAAAATAGAGTTTTTTGGTGAGGATGGCTTCCTATAAAGAAGTAGATCTAAAAGGTGAGGTTTTAGGTATGTTATGGTGGGGTCAGGATTCGCTTTGAATTATGACTCGCAGTAGTAAGAGCCTAGGGACCTCATATCGTGCGATCATTGATAGGTGTTCCCAGGAAAGATGTTGTTTAATAATATGTATTTGTTTTGAATTTGTGCAATGTGGCAAGACTCAAAAGAGAGAGAGAGATGTGCTTTCTACGATTCGTTTGTCAACCATCAACTAGGAATGACTTCCAGCGTATAGGTTGCCCGCAATTAATGTGAGCTAATGCGATAAATCAGAATGCAATGCACTTATTTTAAGCCCAAATCGAAATGTGAAGTTGGATGACACAAATAGATGAAGAGGAAGAGGGATGCTCTTTCACTAAAATGTAGAAAAACACGAAGAAATGGTTCTTTTTAAGTACACCAAAAGAAAGATTTCTTTTAGAGAAAATAGAAAGAAAAGGTAGGTTACCAAGGAAGAAAATTAATGTGTATGCTTTTTAAGGGAAACAAACACACAACTTTTCCTAGGAATGAATAAAATGCAAGGAACCCCGAATGGGTCCCATTGAGCATGCCAAAATGTTTCACCTGATTCTTAGAGGTTTCTTTGAAATATTAACGAAACAGATAGGGTAACTTGGTTGTAGGAGGAATACCTGTTGAAATGCGGATTGTTGGGTTGTTGTGCGCGTATGAATTCTAAATTCACATCTAATTGTGAGAGCTTCCTTTTGGCTAGGAGGAACTACTTGTAATGGAAATCAAGACCACCAAAAAGAGTTAAACAATATGTGCAGTGAACTGCCTAGCGTGTGCTAGATCCGGAAGTGTGATACTTCCTAAATGGCTATTAGTCCACTGTTTCAAACAATTTAATGTGGGTAGTAAAATAAATCCTATCATAGTTAAAATGATTTGGGTACCTCATCCAAAATACAATAAGAAAGATCTAATCTAGCAGGCTAGGTTAAAATAAGATCTAAAGGTCAGAATCGGTTCAAGGTCCCCGTAGGTCTAATGAGGACGTCTAAGGTGGATCACATGTGAACAAGGGTGATGTGGAATTAGGTGGATAGGTCCTTGTTCTAGTTTTTATGAGCACATATAGAGACCAATGCCGATTAATGGTGACCGACGGTGGTTGGGTTTAACCGGTGTCAAGCATCGTAGAAAATTTGGAATGCAATGTAATGAGTTTTAGGTCTCCTTTGTGATTGCACAAAGGACTTTGGTTTCTCGTAATGAGGTGTTTGGTGGTTTGGGTGGGATTTGATGAGGTTTTAATGGGTATATGAAGGGGTCGATTAACGAAGGTCCTGTGGGTGGCCAAGAGAACAAAAGGGTGACAATGTAATGATAAAATGAAATGAACCAGAGGAATACAACATTCCACTTACTTGGATTCTGGTCCTGGGCACTTATGAGTGAGGGATGAAGATACTGGTAAGAGATTGAAGACTGTAGATAATCACTAACCATAGGAAAGCTTCTAGATGGGCTGTATGTGTATTCCTTTTTGCTTGGTTGGATCAAATCCTTGCTAGGGTGAGTGTTGGATGGTTCTGTGCAAGAGAAAATGCTTGATCTCCTTCTTTACATGTGTGTTCTCACTGAAATTCATTCTCGGAAGATGTGATGTCTCTCAAGAATCTGCCAATGTTTGCCAACCTCCAAAATAAGGTTGTTTTGGAGTTAAAAGGTGACCAACGGCAGTTCCGGCTTAACCAGTGATGGTTAGGGGTAACCAAGCATCGGTCAAGGCGGGATTTCCTAGGTTTACTAAACTAGGGAGATCCTCTTGATTTTTTGGGATCTCATGTCATTAACCCATGGATTAGACTGGAAGCTTCTTGTAAGCATGTGGGAATGTGGTTAGAGAGAATGTAGGCATTGATTTTTAGGGTTTGGGTAAGTCTTAGTTAGTTATGGCAACTTACTAAGAATAGGTCTTAGGGTGAGTTGGCTTGATGAGGTGTCTAGGTGAGATGCATGTGTGGATATTATTTAAATTAAGATATTTAAATAATAAATATTGTGAGGATAATGAATTAATTTAATTAAATTAATATTAGTGGGGTGAAGGGGGCCATGACTAGTTTAATGTGATGAAGGGTGTTTATTTTTCGAGGGACCAAAGGGGAGTGTGGTCTAATTTTAGTGTCTACACAAAGAAAGGAAAGAAAGAATAGTTATTTTTAATCCCAAAAAACAAGTGTCACTGAGACAATCAAAAGAAAATAATATTTCTAGAGAAGAAGCTTAATGTGAACTTGTTTCAAATGAAAATAGACACAATATTTTCCCTAGGAATGAACAATGCAACAAACCCCAGATGGGTCCCAACCGATGTGCCAAAATGTTTCACCAATAAGTTTCACACTTTCTAAGATGAAACAGATAGAAGGTTTAAGGATAATGAGGAATAACTCGTGAGGCGAAGGTGGAAGGTAGAATGTGCACATTGTAGACTTTTGATCTAATAGGATTGTGTGAGCTTCCCTTTGGCTAGGAGGAAAAGCGGCATAAGAAACACAACAAGACCACCAAATAATATTAAATAGAAAGAGTTAGAGGACTTCCTAGTAAGGCTAGATCCGGGAAGCATGATGCTTCCTCGAATGGTTTTCAATCCTCTATTTAATACAATTTAATGTAAGAAATAACAGCTCCTATTGTAGTTGACAAGGTTTAGGTATCTCATATTAACATACAACAAGTTGATTTAACTCAACATGTAATGGTTAGAATTAAATTCAAATTATTAATGGGTTTATTTGGGTCCAGTAGGTGTAATGGAGGTTTGTATGTGAGGTCCGGGGTGAAATTAGGCAAGGTTTTGAGCTGTTTTGGGGAAGTTGTTAACTCATTGTTATAGGAAAAATTGCCAGTCTCAGAGACCGGTATTAGTTGGTCGACCGATGCCGAGTATAGGAGATAGACCAACATCGGTGGCTAACCGGTGTCGGTAGGGGAAATTTGGTTCAAATGTTAAAACTAGAGTTTGAACCTCTCTTTGATTTTACAAAGAGTGAAGGGGTTATTGATAAGGTTGTAATATCGTTAAGAAGACTCTGTATGTTAAAAAGGAGTTTGGAAAGGTGTAAAGGCTTGGGATGATTGAATAGTGGATTTTTATGAAGGTGTTATACGGGTAATGGAAAGAATGAAATCTAAAAATAAATGAAATATTTATACTTGAATAAGTAAAAATGATAAAATCACAATACTTACTAGGTATGTTGCAAATCCTGTGAGTGGAAGTGGTTGGTGGTCGATCTAAGAAGAGGTGCTTGAGTCCAATGTCATGGCAATACAACTTGTGTGCTCCCATGATTATTCCAACAATCTAGAAGGAGAACCAGATGTTTTTATTGCATTGTGGTTGTGTGTGTTTATCGTCTTGATACATGAGGGCTTGAAGATTCACACTTGAATGCAATAAGGCTCCAATAATTGAATGACCAACCCGTGTAAAGATTTTTGAAAGTGTATATAAGGTGACCGATGGCGGTTAGGTAACTAGCATCGGCTAAGGAAAAATCACCGTCGATTAGGGTGAATAAGTCCCTTTTACCAAAAATAGGAAGATCTTCCCAGATTTGGCATGTTTTCCAAATTGAGTCCACTTAGGGAAGTTGATTTCTCGTTAGAAAAGGTAGGAAGGTCATGTAAGAATTCCAATTATGTTTGAGAATAATTCTTAGTTAGTTAGTTCAAGTGGTGACTCGGCACTAGGAGTGATGACTTGGTCACTATGAGTTAAATGCCCCTAGAATGGGTCCAGGGTGAGGTGTAATGATGAGGTGGAGGTGTGAGGATGAAATTAACTTAATTAAAATAATTAAATCAATTAATAATGTGATGATTAATATTAATATGTGATGAAGGGTTCGTGATTAGTTAATTTTGTTACGTTAATTAGTTGAAGGGGACCAAGGGAGTGCGACCCAAATTTAGTGTCTATAACTAGTCCCATAGTGGCTCCTGGGGGCATCCACATTCGTACACATTTTAGGTGCCATTGTTTCGTCATTGTACATAGCACACTACTACATCAGATTATAGATGCTTTGACATACTTTATATCTTTCTAACATGCTAATAGGTGCTTCATGTGCAGCATTTTCCTTACATGACCTATTTTCCACCATGGTTATCTAATGTTTGCTTACTCTTGCTTGTCATTATTTGCAGTGTGTTTTTCCTTATGCTTTGTATTTTCTTAACACTATATACTTTTAGCCATTGTGGCCTTGATTTTCTTGTGACATCATGAGGGATGTCCAATTTTTGTAACCCTCTTTTTGTCGGCCTACATTGTCTTCTTGCTTGGTATCTTATAGTGTTTTCCATATGCATGCTTGTTTGCACTAAAAATTTTCTTCTATCCATTTTTTGCATGTGCCTTGGTTTCTACCAAGCACATTCCCTCCTACATACCGATATCACTTCAACATGGGGTCCTCTTTTGGGCCACATCCTCCTAGTGATGTTGCATGCACCCAAATGAGTGGGGCATCTATTGGGTGAATCAGTCACCCCATTTAGTAGTTACAATCACAGCTTCAGCAATCTACAATCATAGTTTAGCATAGTAAAACATAGAGTTAGCATATTATACAGACTCGTACATGGATTAGAATTAGGCTTGGATCATTATTTTGAAGCATGTACACTAGCACCCATGATCAAAATTGGATGCCTAAGTGCTTCGTACCTTCTCGGTCACCTAATACTAGGGGCGATACGCAACATTCTTGAGTTCAATATAGTTTTTAGCATTGTCACAGAGGATTTTCACAGGTGGAAACTCCTTCAAAGACTTGATAACCACATTTGATCTCACTTATTCACATTGGATCAGACTTGTACACACCATCTCGCATTGTTTTTTTCTTCGGGAAGCAATCAAAGGTTGGAGAATAATATTAGACATTTCTCCCTACACTACTACTCCGTGGCGTGAGATTTCCGAAAAAAATTCTCTTCACTAACATCTTTAGGATCCTTTTTATCAATTTTTTCTCATCATGGATCAGTGCACATGTTCCTTTTTCTACTATTTACACATTTTTGCCGCTTCTTTTATGTATGTTTACATATATACACACATATTTGACTAATTATTCGTTATTCTCTCTTTACAGTCATCCTTATTAGAAGGCATAGTCAACATCAACACACAACCATCATGCTCCAAGAACATCATGAACAATAGGTACAACATCACATCTACACGTGTGTTTTCACCCTAGGGTCATTATTCATCACTTTTCTTTTACTTCCTCTTCTTTAGCATCCATGCTTCACACTTTTTATCACTTCACGCTTTTCTTGTCCCAACACGCTATTCTACACCTATATACATGGTTATCAAGTACGCATCTCTATCTACTTTATGTTATCGATATTTTTCTCACCAACATAAATTGGGGAAAATTTAGACACTAAATCACGCACTTTGGGTACATTACTAGGTGCTAATCACATACTACTATTCATATGCTTCTTGTGGGATAAAAGTACTAATTGATCATTATAATTGGCCTCTTATTTTCCTTTCATGTTTCCCTTTGGATTTACATACCTCACTACCTATTCTGAAACTTCATACTTCACCTTTTCTGGCTCTAGACACCAACATCTATCCCGGATGCCAAAGACTGGGTGCCCTCATCCCCTCTGGGTGCCCTAGACCTCTTTGTACTTTATTTGCTCATTTTTTGGTCCTTTCTATCCATTAGGCATCCCTATCTCTTAGGGGTTGGCCTTTTAGTGATCAATTACGAAATTTGAACAAGAGAAGCATATAAATATAAAGTTATGTGACCAAATTAAAGTACCAATATCTAAGCATCTATACTATCACCTAAGGTTGTATCTCACAAGCACTCAAGAGCATCTTTGAATTGCCTAGCACCATTGTAAGGGACAAGGGCTGTTTTTCAAGATCACATGCATAGGAGGGAATTTTATTTTATTCCATGCATGCATATATTACATCTTTTACATCTATCTACTTTTCTCGCTATCAAGTGTGACACACACAAGATCCACCTATGACACGATTCCACACACACACATAGAACTACATTGGGTCTAAGATGTAGTGCAACACTCGTAAGATCACTTATTTTGCGGCTCAGATAGTCCAACCCCTCATTTTGCAT